>OX457012.1:1395174-2882674 GCA_949752705.1 Callimorpha dominula | reverse complement strand
ATATAAAAATATTTTTTGTTTCGAAAAATATTATAAAAACTTTGTTGAAAATTAAAAACAATATGCGCATTTTGAAAGAATTTTAATTACTGACTTTCACAGACTTCTTTTTGTATATTTAAATTAATGATTGTATTTAAAAAAGGAAAGCATTTTCATAGATTTCTTTCCTTAAAAAAAGTCTTACTACCAAAATTGTTTTGTCTCAAAAAAAAATATTCGTTAATAAAAAAAGAATACAAATGTTATTTCAAGTACAGAATTCATTTTACTTTTGTCCTGAACAGTGAAAACGAAATCAATTTGTTGTTCCCCCATTTTCCTTGTCTTAGTTCGGGTTTCTATTGTATACGTTAATAATATAATATGTAGTCATTCCGCCATGTTATTTGAGTTCCGAATCATTTTATTCAAATGAAAAAGTAATATTCCAGCTAAACACATTGAAATGACATTGAGATGAAATATTTTTTAACAAGCAAACGTTATCAACATCGTATAGGCGGCCTAAAATGAATTGATACTTTTTGGAAACTGTATATTTTGGTAATTAATTGTATTATTTTAATTGCCTTGCAAGTGTGTTTGTACTACCCACATGTAAAGCGGTTACCGTAGTAGCTCGATGTTCATTTTATTACTATAGATTACTAGCTGCACCCGTCATGCGTTGCAGTGCCTTTTTTATTTTATTCACGATTAAAAAATGGGGGGTTTTGGCAGGGGGTTGAAAAATACCTTACGATTTATTCTCATACTTACCAAATATACAAAAAAAAACATTAAAATCGGTCTAGCCGTTTCAGAGGTGTTCGACCGTAAACACCGTGACACGAGATTTTTATATTATATAAGATTAAACAGACAGTTAACCCTAAAGGCTTTGTTATAAGGTGAGTAAGGGTTCGGAACCCCGTAAGACTGCCTTTATTATATGAGGTATTCACGTTTCTTGAGATCCAAATGGATCAACTTATATGAAATAAAATCATAATTATATGAATATAATTTGGAAGGTAATATATTTATAGGCAAATAATATTTTTGCATAGCAAAACGTCCAGAGCGATAACCATATACCTAAGGGTCGAAATCACGTGTTGCACAGGCTCGACCCGTATTATGTTGGAATATATAAAACATTACTGTTACTGTATAAACATACTATCAAATTTATCACACACACACAAACACACACGCACACGTAACTCCCTTCCGGTTCAGCCGTCGTCGTCTTCATCCCCTCGTGTGGTACTTTCTTGGCACTTTCCCGGCACTCCCCAGTACTTTCATGCTACTTCAGCACTTGCGACTGTGTGAAGTGGCCATTATGTTCGCCAGTATGACATATTGCTTTTTGTTTTAGGGCTACGATGAAGCAAAGTAGCTGTTATTTGGTACTAGGTGGATGGTTTTTGTATTTATTAGGAATAGGTATTGAATACTAGTTCGAAAAAAATATTTTTCCTAATTTTTAATAATGAATAATTCAGGATTTAAAAAAATTATGAATTATTAATTTTTTTAAATTAGTGATGCTCAAAATTGTATGCAACACAATTAACTTTTTTCAATGTTTTCTTTTTTGAAAACGCAACAATCACTTATTTTAAATTGTGGTTTTGTCTTTCAGTTAAGATGATCAAAACTGAAAGTCTTCCAAATAAGCTAAATGCAACTTTTTCTAGGACGCCCATTACACGGCAGGTTTTGCTGTCAGTTTTGTCCACAATCAAAACGGTGATCGACGAATAACCTATCGTCTAATGCAGTGATTGAACGTGGGTTATACATTACTAGTATTCTCGTTAACCCCTCCAGCTAAGCTAAATGCTTGTTTAGGAGTGAGTTCACGTCGGTAGTGCACTGGGTGGTGTTCGAACCCGCAACCACTTGATCGCAAGTCCGATGCCTTAACCATTACGCTACCGCCGTTTTTGCAATCACCAACGAACATCCGTCAATCATGACTTTTGGAACAGTACAATGTATTTACAGTATTGTATCTTCATACAAACGGTCGGATCGCCACGCCTTGAGTTCGGTATACACTCCAGTCCACACTATCCACACCAGGGCTGCCAGTTTGTATAATCTGATACAAAATTCGCATAACTCAAGCAGGTGGATGAGATTATGGGCAGCCCTATCGCGTGTTTGTCACATAGTTACAAATAATTACTATGTGAACAAATCTTGGAAGTGAATTTTAACCTACTTCTAATTATTGTCGTAACGATATGAAACTTTGTATGTACATGTAGTTTGGATGACAATACTATAATTTGGCATCTTGGAGCTGATCTGATGGTGGAGCCAGGAGGTGGATAGTGGATCTCTTCAGAGACTACTAGTAAACCAGGTTGAGGCTCATATGATTTATTTTGACATGTCCAACATATAAGGCTTGATAACGATGGTCTGATGGTGAAGCCAGGAGGTGTATAGTGGAACTTTATAATTCAGATCTCCATTAAAGCGTGTTTTTTATTTGTTTTACTGAATTAAATAAAACTAACTGACAAAATATAACAAATTTAAAAATTATTACTCTTAAGCGACAAATGACAATTTAATGTAATGAAATAGATGTTTTTAAGTTTAACAATTGATGATGACGTAACGTAACAACAATTTTATTAGACACTAGTGCCCCGCGGTTCCACCCGCGTAAGTCCCGATACCGTCGGAATATCGGGATGAAAAGTAGCCTTTGCGTTAATCCAGGTCTCCAGCTATCTAAATACCAAGTTTTATCGCATTCGGTTCAGTAGTTTTTTCGTGAAAGAGTAACAAACATCCATACATCCTCACAAACTTTTACGTTTATAATATTAGTAGGACTAGATATCCCAAAGTAAGTTCTTTTTGATAGTGATAGTGATTACAATAATAATTAATGTATTTTTCTTTTGTTTACAGGTAGTGAAACTGTTTCACAAAGGAAACATATCCAAAAATAAGTTAAAATAAAAACCATTGATATATAAAGTGTAACAGATAACGTTCAGAAAAAGTGTCAAAAAGTATTTATTTAATAAAGTGACAAAATTGTGAATACAAATAACAGTGAAATCACAGTTATAAATAACAGTGAAATCTAACAGTGATATACCGAAAGTGATAAATATCAGTCATAGCCATAATGGTTTTCTAGTGTGGTGATATTGATGATTCTTTCACCGTCATCACGAATGCGGGCGGACGGCCCCTCAGGCCGGCAGGTCAATGACATCGCCGGCACTCTTTGTGCTTTCCTTGGCCCTTGGTGAGTTAATAGAATAATATTTATTTATAATTATTAAATTAAAAGACTTTCAAGGCTAGCGCATGGGTCGTTATTTGTCGGTAGCCGAGTAGGTTAGCACATTGCAAAGTTAAGTAAAACTAACCAGGTCAATCGGAGGATGGGTGACAATTCTTAACACATTGAGACCCCTCCGTGGCTTGGAGAGCACTTTAAGCCGTCGGTCCCGGTTGCCATATGAACATCTGTGGCATTCGTTATGGGTAGTTGGAGCCCTAAATAGTCCGACAACCTGGTCTAACTACAGAACTTCGATATCGCCTAGTACTTGGGTTGTGAAGGTCGAAAATATCGAAGTTCGGTCGTTTCGTAGTTACACTGAAAGCTGACCCCAACTTGGTTAGGAAAAGGCGCGGAGGATAAAATAAAGTAAAATAAAAGATTTCAATTAAATATCTTGTATGTCTTTTATTTCAAAGTTAAAAGCTTTTTCTAAACACGTAATTCATGCATATACTTGGAAAACTTATTTCCTACAAGAGACTTATTGAAAACTAGAGTGAAATAAGCATAATATAAAAAAAATAAAACATTTAAATCGTAATAAAATGCTAAACGATTTCCGTTACCTTACTAAAAGTATGTAACATAACTTACTAGGGAAATTGAAATTGAGCTGCTGTCTCGCAATTTGTACAGAGGAATATCATTAACTCTTATTCACTCACATTTCACTCACTCGCTTTTTTAAATTCCATTCATTTGGTCGCAGTGGTCAGATACAAAAGATAGCCACCGCCTCTTTCACTCGTTCTTACATAGATGCTGCGACGGCTACAATGCCTGGTAAAAAAAAAAGTGTTATATGATATTCACCAGATATTATTATGAACACAGTGATCAAAAAATTTCTTTTTAACACCCTTTCATTATAGCTTCACTAGGGTAATGAGCTAACCATGTAAACAAATCTTAGCAATTAGTTTTTAATTGTCTGTCCGGTTTAACTGTCCTACTTCTGATTGTCATGGAGCCAGCAGATTAAGAAACTTTTTAGTAGTTTTTAGTAAACTCCTTTAGTTTGGGCTCATTTTGACGCGTCCAATTGGGCTTAGTGACAATGGTCTGATGATGAAGCCATGAGCTGACTACTAGAAATCTTTTTTACTTTTTAATTTGGTTCACTATTAAAGGTCATCACACACTATAACGGCACGGTAACGGCACGGCTCCACCTCAGCAATTAACTAACAGCGCGCCGACTGCAAGCCGCCAGTGAAAAAACTTCGCGTCAAGTCGCACATGAAAACGATGAAATTAGCTTGCACCTCGCGGGCAGCGCGTGGACTGCGAGCTTGCCAGCGACGCGTGGTGAGCACGCTACCGGCTAGCGGTAGCATCTATTTCAGGCGGTGCCGTTCTGTAGCTGTGCTGTTACAGTGCCGTTATAGTATGTAATGACCTTAAGGCGTGTTTTTGACGTGACAACGTCTTATAATTCGATGGAGCCGGCTGGACGCACGAAAAAACATGACTCATGCGGCGTTACCTCGCTCTGAGGCGTTCCATTTAATTTTCTTTTGAAAAATGCAACCATTCCATCAGTATTTTCTTATGACGTTGTCACGTTCAACTATCGTAAGTAAACCGACTTTACAGACAACCGATTTTTTAGTTAGGTTAGGCAACCGGTTTTTTAATGGACTAGGCGCATTTTAAGTTGTACAGCTCTACGAATTTAACTCACACATTTACCTTACTATAAGTCCATTAGTTTATGTATGTATGTCGTAATAATAGGCAATTAAATCGCGACAACTGTTTAGTGTCCGGGGATCGCCATTATATAGAAGGGTAATTGTCGAATTTACATAATATTGGATATTGTAAAGCAACGTATGCACTACCATGCACTATTTGTTTAATTGACGTAAACAAATAGTGCATGGTTTCAGTTTATTTTAAGTTTTTTTTTTTTTTTTAAAAGACAACTCCCGCATTAGGAATTACTCCTGTGTCGCGGGGGACTTTACAAACATACAAACAACGGACACAAAGAACACCCAGACTCAGGTGGGAATCGAACCCACGACCTCTGGCTCAGCAGTCAGGGTCACTAACCACTAGACCAACAGGCCAGTCTATTATTGGCTCACCATCAATTATCAACACCTAACACAATAACTTAATGTAGATCAATAATTTCGTACAAGTAAGCACCACAATGAGTAACTTAGTGTTGTGTGTGTGTGTGTGTTAGCTACAATCATAAAAACAATCGCATGAGGTGTTTTCGGGACACCCGGTTGAAATTTCTTTCGCCACATATAAATATATTTAATGGGTTGATTTGTATACAACCAACATTAAATTACAGTAGTATTGCGCAGAATATACACATGCCGTAAATAAAATAAATCAATTCGCGGTCAGCATTTTTCGTTGTGTAACACTTTTTTCCGTCTAGCCCCAATCCGCCGAGCACCTGAAATGTAACATGCGATAAGAAATTTCCAATAAATAATATATTTTGAATACGCGAAATATATTTATATAAACATCCTAACTTATGTTATTAATGTAACAGTGAGTTTGTTTGTTTGTAACTCTTTCACGCTTTGACTACTCAACTGATCAACTAAAATTTTACATACACATTGTCAGGCACAGACAGACTGACAGAAAAGGATATAGGGTACTTTTCATCCAGATAAAAACCACGACCTATTGTTGCGAGTGAAGCCGTTGGCAAAAGCTAGCATTATTCTATCTTTCACTATGAATGGTTCCAGATTGTCCCACTGCTTGGCTTGAGGCCTCCTCTCAGTACGAGACGGGTAAGGCGTCCATGATGAAAACCTAGCGCGGGTTAGCAGACTTCACGAACTTTCCAGCACATTTATTGTGGAGAACTCGTCCCTCGCAAACCTGCGCAACTATTGCCATTCGTGCGTTGCGAACTTCATCACAGATGTAGCTTTTATTTATGTTTTGAAAACCTTCGGATGATACCCCACCGGGCTATCGTCGAGGGCGAATTTCGGGGTTAAACCGACTCAAACCACACGGTGTGCTACACTGCTCCTAAAATGACGGATCTTAGGTACTACGACGGTATGTCCTCACCGGTCCACCCAGCGGTAGCCCGAGGTGGCAATCGGGCTCCACAAACTTTCTAGATCACTGATAACGCTGTAGCAACCCTATTCATCACTTACTCACCATCTTAAATATTATATCACCATAATTAGTGACACATTAGATACGCTGTGATTATAAAAAACGTATCATTTTCTTATTTCAGTTTCATTTCATTCAATTAATTTTGATTAAATACTGTTTTTGTGTAACAAAATTCTAAAGAAATTTATTTAAAGAAAAATAGAACAAAGAATTGGATTTGCGTAACACAATTCTGGCTACAATTATCATCAGATAATTTGATTTTCCTAAAACTGAACTACTGGAAATCCTCAAATAGGATGGTAGACACACTACATGACACTGCCAAAGTAAAGGATACACATATTATGTGTTCTATCTAAAAATAAAACTACAGGAAACTACTCTCCAAGGGTTATATGATAAGCATTACAATATTGGAATGGCTTCCCTTAGGGGAGACCCAAGTAACATTTTAATTTATGGGACACAGATTATAGCGGATGCTTTATTGCAGAAAAATGTTCCAATGAATGTTTCTTAATGTACTCATGTTGTCGCCATATCAAAAACTCTTATTTATTTTATTAAAAATAAGGCCAAACTATAATAAATGATAACACAGTTCACTATTTAATAAAAATAAGTTAATAGACATTATTTTGACTGGTTATACCGGTAACGCAATGCTATTGGTCGATTGATAAATATTAACGAATAGTGGGATTATGAAAGGGTAGAAATAAGTGAAGATCTTAGTGCGAATAGTGGTACGAACAACTTGGCAGTTACTGTTAGTTAGCGATGTTCATAGTTTATATAAGTGGTTGTGAGACTGTTTCTTACACTCACGTGGTATTACGGAGAGAGAAGTGAGGAAAAAGTTAGCAATTTTCAAAGAATATAAACAAGATCTACTACGTATTTCATGAAAAGTAGTAAAAAAAAGAAAGTAAAAGGTACTTTAACAACATTTTTAACCGACTTCAAAAAAGGAGGAGGTTCTCAATTCGTCGGAATCTTTTTTTTTATGTATGTTCACCGATTACTCGAAGACGCCTGAACCAAAAATCAAATATCTAAAAATTGTATACATCGATGATATTTTCGTTTGCTCCAAAACCTCGCTGTCTCATTGGAGCAGTGCGTTTAGTTGTCCTACCCATATTATATAAAAAAAAATACATCTACTTTCCACTAAAAAGCACATTGAAGTCGGTGATACTTTTTTTAAAAAGATAATTATTATTACCATAAATGATGTGACGTAACATCGGTTTATTTTTGTTTCACTATTTATTTGCCTTTCTTCAAAAACCTTTTTTTTACATGTGGAAACCCCCTCGGGTACATTACACCGAGCCAATACTCGGCGAAGTGGTTATGTCGGAATCAAATCGTCGTATTTGCCATTCTTCAAACACCTCTAACGCGATTTTTGATTAATACGAGTACAATAGAGTACTCGTATTAGATACTAGCCGTTCTCTTCAGTTTCACTTGCGTTTGTCATTGCTTCTAGGGTCGTAGCGTGATGATGACTTTCTCAAGAATTTGACAAATGCAAAAAGAAATTTTCCAAATCCAACTGGTAGTTTCAGAGATTAACGTATTAACCCAACAAAATGAACTCCTTTGTTTTATTAGTAGGTAAATACATTATACTGATGTATCGTGCGTTTAGTATGCTTTTCGACTCTTTATTTTGCAACATCCCAAAAAAGCTAGACAGACAAAAGTAATAGTAATCAATACGCGTTTCAAAGTTCAACGACGCTTCTGTTAATATAGAGACGTTCCTAAATGGTTTTATTGGTATATTGGTATTAGTCCAAGAGCTGATAATGAATTTTGTATTTTAGGCAAGTGAAACGAAAAAAAAAAAATGAAAGCGCTCCATGAGCGCTGGCCTGGGGGTAACGGGTGAGGCTGCCCGTTACTCTAGCAGAAGCAGGCCTGAGACGTTGGCGCGCTGTGTTCCGCGCGTGCCTCTCTACACTGGAAGGGGGGCAAGGCCCCTCGCTCGCAAGGGCGTGGCTGCCTTTTGTTCAAGAGGCGGCCAAGGTCTGCCAGGGTTCTCGGGGACTTCCTTCCTAGGGTATACCCGAGTCCCTGGCAATAGACTTATTTATGACGGAACACCGTGTGGTTTTAGTCGGTTCGATTCCGACATACCACCTCACTGGCAGCCCCAGTGGAGTGATGACCCGAGGGGGTTTCACACGATAAAAAAAAAAAAAAAAAAAAGTGAAATTATAAAAAATATATATTATTGTGTTACTCTGGAATTGTGAGTTACAAACACTCTGCAGTGTTTGCAGTAATTTCACTACTGCGCAGCTTACTGCAAAAAAATTGCAAAAAATTTAAACCAAAAAAAAACCTTTTAGGCAACTTGGGAAATTACTAAAGCGTTTATTTTAGTATTCACATTAACCAGATACCTAATAACCTACCTGTAATACCTAATATGATACCTAATAACTGATGTACATAGCGATAGTAGCGAGAGTTGCTATTTAAGTGTGTTTGTTTTCAACGTATGAGCTGTCTGTACATCTTTACTATTACTGCTTATTTGCAAACTTGGTGGTGTAAAAGTTTACAATATAATGGAATGACATTTTAATGAACTACCCTGCCTTCCTTATAACTACCATGAAGAACTATTATGTATTTATTTATTATTACTACTATTATGTATTATTAGTTATCTGTACCATTCAAGGCTATGAATATTACATTGAGTATATAGTATTATACTATACAAATACCTAATATTTCCTAAGAAAGGAGGCAGGGAATAAAAATCTCAGTAAGAATAGCTCTCATTCTGGGTTTACGCACTGCTGCCTGCCTAATGATAACATATAGTACACGTGTAATACATTTGGGAGGAGCGGCACGGATTTTATTACAGGAATAATATTTTTTGTAACAGTTATTTTTCACTGTTATTTTTTCTCATCTCTAAATAGAAAATACTTAGTATTTTTGGCACCTACATATTATATAGATTCTTTGGTTAAATCATTGAAAAGAATAATAAAAAAACAGGACAAGTGCCAATCTGACTCGCGCCCCAAGGGTTTCTTACAAAGTTGTATATAGATAGTTCTCTATCTCAGGAACAAGTGACAAACTTAACTTTGTCAATGAGCGACATAGTCATAATTGTGGCTAAGCTCTGTAAATAAAGATTTAAAAAAAAAAAAACTATCCAGCCAATCTAAAAATACTCTCCCATACATACACATACATATATACGCCACAGTATTTATGTCAAGCGCAAAATATGAGTTTGTAATCTTGGAATATGCTTTTAATGGAATGGAATGGCTTCTTAATTTTTCTTTTTTTGTCATTTGCTGCATTTATCGGATATAATCTTATTAATCTAGAAATATATATGTATTATTTATTATATATGTTTATGTGTGTATATGAATATATTAAATGTTACAGAGTGATTACACTTGTTTCCCTGCATTACCTATCTAATTATATTGTTTATGTTTATAGTTTTCATTTACTAGTTTTAAGCCTAACACGTTTTGATTCCCACACCATAACTACCCATTCATTATTATATTACTGGTCATTATTTTTCCATCCCAAGGTTGCCTGGAAGAAATTGCTTTTAGCGATAAGGTCACCCTTTGTACATATCAATATTGTAAACTAACTTTAAGCAATATGTACTGGGGTATAATAAAGATTATTCTATTCTATTATATTCTATTCTAAATATATTTTCCTCTACATGTACAGCGGGACCTTGCTTGAAATTTAATGATCCTAGATCAATGGGAATATCGGGATAGAAAGGCTAAAATATAAGGCTTAAATGACCATATCTTTTGATTGCGTTGACTTAGAAGCCTAATTTTTTTTACACCTTCAATAAATATTTGATATTAATTTCAACTTGTTACCTCCACGAAAAATTGTCTGCACAAAACAGACAGACAGACAGCAACAAAGTGATCCTATAAGTGCACTCTACTGTGCATACATCTTAGCTTTTCCTTACTTGAAGCGTTATTATTTCACAGAGTACCTAACTTTAGGGTTACATTTAGTTTAACGAGTGTTTATAGGAGGTAAACACTTAGCATCGTGCGGAGACCTGGGTCAGGCAGGGTAACACCAAAAAGGCCGGTATGTGTTTATTCCTGGCTTCGGTCTTGAAATTACTGATCACTGTGCCTCAGCTGTGGTCAGGAATATCTTGATGAGTACCGTCCTTAAGGCATGGGACTTGTGATTAAGAAGTTTTTCCTCTTACTAAGAGTCTTATGATCCAGCCCAGTATACTTACTAGAATACCAACGAAAACCTGTTTCAAACATTTTACTTACGAGTAGTAAGTAAACAAGAGCCGCTTATGATTTGTAGGTAACATGTTTACGACGTGTGTAAAAACATAGAGAAATGTACAATTTACACTTTCCAAGAAATTTAAAAGACGCCCAGTTTAATATTTCCTTTAATATTCTGCAATACTTGAAACGTATCTAAATATAAAATATTATATTACCCTTTTTTATTTATAGGCAAAAAAAAATAAAGATAACTGTGTCGTAACAAACATTTACTTTGTCACATTGACAAGCTTCAGGCGAAACAGAAACTTGGAAGAAAAATTTGATGATAGGCAAAATTGGGGATAAAAAAAAGAGATGTAGTATCAAGGCTTAGCTTGGCAAAGATATTTTAGGCCCAAGAGCGTAAGCACAACTGAGGCCTATCTTTATTTATTGAAGACAGTTTCGGTCCCAGTCGTACAATGCTGCGTAGACATTTTTTTGAGAACACTTTTCAGTTTTATTATTTTTTGTACAAGAAAATTACCCACAAACACTTAAATTTGTATGGACAATATACAATACTGGTAAATGGTACGTACACAGATGTTTTTGTTACCATAACTTTCCCAAAGAAACTCTTTTTATTATTATTTTTTGATTATAATTCAATATGGCTGTAAGGCTGTAAGGTATATCAGATCAAAAACAGATGACAGACATATGAAAGTAAAGCCAAGTTCTTTTTAATTAACAAAAAGAAATCAAATCAGAATTTAGCATCAAGTTCAACTATTTTACAAGATAAATAAGGTAAACCTTATGAATAGTTAAATATGAACCTGGCGAGCTTCAAGTATAAGTAGTATGAAATGAATATTTATATTATAATATTTTTGTTCTGAAGTCGAGAACGCGATATGTGTCTCACTCCGTTTCTCAAGTTTGCGTGACGGTCATGTATAATGAAAAATAATAAATAACGTTTAACAGTTTGATAAACCCTAACTAGCTCTGTATCAAATTTCATCTGCCTAGGTGGCCTAGAAGAGGAAAATTTTTTAATGATCTGTCAGTTAGTTTGTCACCCCCAAAATTCATCTTTTTTAGACGTTAATTTGTCGTAAATTACTAAAGTTAGAAAGTTGAAATCCGACATGTGGTGTAGTTAGAAGGCCCTTACGGCTTGTAAAAATTTCATTTAAAAAGGTACATCCGATCTTCAGATTCCTAGTGGCCAGGTCTCAGTCCCATTTCCCATCCGAGACTTGCGGTGTCCCTTACTAGCGGGCCCTACCCTATCCAGTTTCCTTACCCAATTTACCATCTTCCTTTGTCCCGTCTGAAAGCGATTACATTCCCAAGGAGTGATGGCGGCAGGCAGGCGGCCAGCCATAAAAGAAACCAGCCAAAAACCTTTTGCAAAGTTACTAATTGCGCTGATTCTAAATAAAATTTGGAATAGAGCAGGCAGATGATAAACTTGCGTCATTAGGGTTCCATACAAAGTTAATTAAATGGGTAGTTGAAAGTTTATATGACTCATGGGAATAGGGAGTGTAATTACATTACCAAAACTTATAAATTATACATAAGGTTAATATTGCTGGTGACCAAACCACAGCTTAATTCAACCGGCTTTTACAAGTGATCTATCGACACTTATAGTGGTATTCTTAGTAAGTTGCATTATTTGAAATATAATTTGCCTGTATTTTACAACTAGAACGTAACTATTAAAATATGTGCTTTAACTTTTTTTTGATCTCTGGTTTCTTTTACAAAAGTGTTAACACCACAGAGTACCACCACTTAGAAGATATAAAGCTATGTAAGTAAGCTAAAGTATATGCGATTGTAATAGATCTATATTTTATGTTCTTTTTGTGAGGAGAAATTAATAAATAAATAAATAACCACTGGTGCGCTATCCTCGACGCCAGGGGAAGCTCTAAATGCACTACTAAGCCTGACTCCGCTCAGCATCTATGTGCAAAAAGAAGCTGCCAAAAGCATATACAGGATATGTACACAGACGAAACCAAAGTGTCAATCACGAACACTAAACTCACTAAAAGAGTCGGTTTTTGGAATAAAATCTCTGAACATGCCAGCGGATGACATGCAAACAGAGATCGACTTCGTAAGAAGGTACACAGTAGACATACCACAGAGGGATACATGGCTGGAAGGCCTCCAATCCAACAAAAGTGGTAGTCACGAGTGGTACACCGACGGGTCCAAAAAAGACCCTGATGTAGATTGTGGAATTTACGGAGAGAGGCCAAAATTCAGGTGGAGCGCCAACCTGGGAACAGAGGCCTCCGTCTTTCAGGCTGAGCTCTCTGCATCAAACATGTGCGTGGAGATCAACCTTGAAAGGAAAGTAAAAAATCAACACATCTACATCAACTCAGACAGCCAAGCGGCGCTCTTGGCACTAGGCAATTTTGAGACTAGCTCAAAACTAATACAAAATTGCAAGAAAAACCTGAACACACTGGGGCAATCAAACAAAATTACATTAAAATGGGTACCAGGCCATTCAGGCATCGATGGCAACGAAAAAGCCGATGAACTCGCCAGAGCTGGTGCAGACAACCGAAAGCATGGCCTAGAACCATTCTGCGGCATCAGCAAACAGCGAGCGTATTCTATCATAAACGCCAAATATACATCATTGGCTATTAAGAGATGGAAGACCATGACTGGTCTAAGACACTCGAAAGCCATAATAAAGGGCTATGATAATAAAGTATCTAAATATGTTCAACCTAAAATTAGGTGAGAACACAATTTGCAGATTCTGTCAAGAAACAGAAGAGACTGCAATGCATATTTTATGCTCTTGTGGCCCACTAATGCGGCACTGACGTATTTAGCTAGGGTTGCACATCATGCAACCGCAGGAAATACAAACAATCACTGCTGATAGGATCTGGAGGTTTCTCGAAGCCATAAGTCTGAGCAGTGAACTGTAAACCAGAGGTGCGCTACAAAAGACCAGAAATGGTCGAGCTAGCACCAGGCACCCAAATCAATAATAATAATAATAAATAAGCAAGGTTTATTTATTTTTTGCTTTTTAGTTCTTTTCGTCGGTTTAATTTTTTGTTATAAAGATTTTTATAACATTGAGGGTTTGACATTTGAATATCCTATAACCTACCTTTTCAAAAACATAATTGGGTTGATGCCTACGCTCAAAATAAATTATTTCGCCAAGTCGGGCAATAAAATACCTTAAAATAGAGTGAAAACTGTCATCCAGTTTTTAACATTTTTAATTTATTTTATAATCGTCAAATTAATATTAAAAGTGAATTTTTTGACTACAGGTAATATATCAAAGTCTAAACTTATAAAATTTCATACATACAAATTTTAAAAATATAATATACATATTAAAACATGAAACAAACAAATAGATGAAACTGACATTATCAGAATTCTAGGAATAACTTTAGATAAATTCTGTAAATGGAAAGATCATTTTATCAATAATGTCTGTAAAAAGCTTAATAGATTTGTATACGCGATTAAAATGCGTGATTTTGCGGATGACGAAAAAACAGCACGCGTAGCATACAGTGGATATGTAGAATCCATACTACGGACTAATAATTTGGGGCAATTCCACAGATATAAATAGAGCTTTCATTGTTTAAAAACAATGTATAAGGGCTATCTGTGGAGCAGGTCCTCCGGAGTAATGTCGACCTTTATTTAAAAAAGTAAATATTCTCACACTCCCGTCAATGTACATTTTT
The DNA here is from genome assembly GCA_949752705.1 of Callimorpha dominula. Lineage (NCBI taxonomy): Eukaryota > Metazoa > Arthropoda > Insecta > Lepidoptera > Erebidae > Callimorpha > Callimorpha dominula. The sequence goes on along the minus strand of OX457012.1, from coordinate 2,868,188 downwards.
AATTTACTGTTTTTGTAAGAAAACATTATGAGCTGTTTAAATCTAGAGGTGACAATGATAGCCAGAGATCAAACGAAATTAATAATACCCTACAGTCGAACTCACGGAGCAGATACTCCGTGGTCGAACTACACTACACAGAAGAAATGTATTTCATTTGTGTATTAAATTTTTTTATAATATACCAAGAGAAATAAGGGAACTCTCCTTCAAATATTTTACACTTCACCTGCGAAAATGGTTAATCAACAATTGCTTTTATTCCGCGCAAGATTTTCTTAATACTAAAGCAATGAAAATTACCTAAAATAACAATGTTTACGTCTTTATATTGTGAGTTTCTAATTATATTATCTGTGCCATTGTAATAATAATATGTCCATGTACTTACTTGTAATTTGCATGTCTTACTTAAGTATATTACAGTTTGTTCATTAATTACTATCCTAATAACTGGTAACACTTGTATTCTATGCAAATAAATGTATTTCTTTCTTTCTTTCAGAAACGCTTGACGTCATGCCTAGATATTTTATACAAAAATGTAACCAACCTATTGTACTGTTTTGACGTTTACTAAAAATTTACTTAATTGACTTAAGAGTTATAAACTCGCTGTCTTTAAAGCACGTAAATACGGTAACAATTCAAAAATTACTACAAATATAAGTTACGAAATTTGTACGTAACTAAGGCAGGGGCAAACGGTAATAGATTGGACAATATATTGCCAGTTGAAGACAGCTATCGAAAAAAATGGAGTATTAATTCAGGGGGAAGGCATTACTTTCATGTGTGGCTATCAATTTTGGATTTTACTGAGGAAAGTTCGATGATAAAAAATTTAAATGTGTTTAGGGTTGTATTCAGATCTTCTCATAGCTGTAGAGTTTTGGTTAAAGAACACGTTGAATATGTACACCTCTATTATAGTCAAATATAAAGGTAAACTAAGATTATTTTTATAAGTATGTTAGAAATTTCTGATTTTGCTTTGGTATATTATAGTATATTGATAGTTACTGAGGTAATTAACCTCAGTAGGTAGTTTAACTAAATCAGTAACTGATGCATTTGTTTTATTGTTCTTAGTAAAACAGTTTACAACACTGAAGCTTCCAGTAGTTTACAACACTGAAGCTTTTCGAAGTTTACAACACTGAAGCTTATTAAAGTTTACAACACTGAAGCTTATTGAAGTTTACAACACTGAAGCTTCTTGAAGTTTACAACACTGAAGCTTTTTGAAGTTTACAACACTGAAGCTTCTTGAAGTTTACAACACTGAAGATTCTAGAAGTTTACAACACTGAAGATTCTTGAAGTTTACAACACTGAAGCTTCTAGAAGTTTTCAACACTGAAGCTTCTTGAAGCTTTCAACACTGAAGCTTTTTGAAGTTTACAACACAGAAGCTTCTAGAAGTTTACAACACTGAAGCTTCTAGAAGTTTACAACACTGAAGCTTCTAGAAGTTTACAACACTGAAGCTTCTAGAAGTTTTCAACACAGACGCTTCTTGAAGTTTACAACACTGAAGCTTCTAGAAGTTTACAACACTGAAGCTTCTAGAAGTTTATAACACTGAAGCTTCTAGAAGTTTACAACACTGAAGCTTCTAGAAGTTTACAACACTGAAGCTTCTAGAAGTTTACAACACTGAAGCTTCTAGAAGTTTACAACACTGAAGCTTCTAGAAGTTTTCAACACAGACGCTTCTTGAAGTTTACAACACTGAAGCTTCTAGAAGTTTACAACACTGAAGCTTCTAGAAGTTTATAACACTGAAGCTTCTAGAAGTTTACAACACTGAAGCTTCTTGAAGTTTACAACACTGAAGCTTCTTGAAGTTTACAACACTGAAGCTTCTAGAAGTTTACAACACTGAAGCTTCTAGAAGTTTTCAACACAGACGCTTCTTGAAGTTTACAACACTGAAGCTTCTAGAAGTTTACAACACTGAAGCTTCTAGAAGTTTATAACACTGAAGCTTCTAGAAGTTTACAACACTGAAGCTTCTTGAAGTTTACAACACTGAAGCTTCTTGAAGTTTACAACACTGAAGCTTCTAGAAGTTTACAACACTGAAGCTTCCAGAAGTTTATAACACTGAAGCTTCTAGAAGTTTACAACACTGAAGCTTCTTGAAGTTTACAACACTGAAGCTTCTTGAAGTTTACAACACTGAAGCTTCTAGAAGTTTACAACACTGAAGCTTCTAGAAGTTTTCAACACAGACGCTTCTTGAAGTTTACAACACTGAAGCTTCTAGAAGTTTACAACACTGAAGCTTCTAGAAGTTTATAACACTGAAGCTTATAGAAGTTTACAACACTGAAGCTTCTTGAAGTTTACAACACTGAAGCTTCTTGAAGTTTACAACACTGAAGCTTCTAGAAGTTTACAACACTGAAGCTTCTAGAAGTTTACAACACTGAAGCTTCTAGAAGTTTACAACACTGAAGCTTCTAGAAGTTTACAACACTGAAGCTTCTAGAAGTTTTCAACACAGACGCTTCTTGAAGTTTACAACACTGAAGCTTCTAGAAGTTTACAACACTGAAGCTTCTAGAAGTTTATAACACTGAAGCTTCTAGAAGTTTACAACACTGAAGCTTCTTGAAGTTTACAACACTGAAGCTTCTTGAAGTTTACAACACTGAAGCTTCTAGAAGTTTGCAACACTGAAGCTTCTAGAAGTTTACAACACTGAAGCTTCTAGAAATTTACAACTCTGAAGATTCTTGAAGTTTACAACACTGAAACTTCTTGAAGTTTACAACACTGAAGCTTCTAGAAGTTTACAACACTAAAGCTTCTAGAAGTTAACAACACTGAAGCTCCTAGAAGTTTACAACACTGTAGGGATTTGAGACAACCATATCAGGGAAGTCATTCCACAATCTTATTAATACAGGAGTAAGTTTGTATAAGTCTTTAAATTTCTCATCCACAGACCATCTTACACAACTGCGTCGTCCATTAGTTATCACGAACAAGGATTTCAACTCCTTGAGAATCTACAGAGGGGAAAATTGTGCGCTACCGACCTATTTCTGTCTTATCTTTTAGTTTAGTACTCTAAGCTGAACTAAAGTGCATAACAAAATATTATCTTTGCTTTGCTAGATTGATGGGAATAAGTAAGTCTCCAGCTATCTACATACCATGTTTCATCGCAATCGGTTTAGTGGTTTTTGCGTGAAAGAGTAACAAACATCCATCCATCCATCCATCCAAACTTTCACATTTATAATATTAGTGAGATTGAGTTAAGGACCTTTTAGAAATGTATGATCTAGAAAATGGTGTATATGGTACTTAATCAATTTAAAACAAGTCAATTATTTATATATTTGTTTGAAAGAATTATTAAATAATTAACAAGTAATTTTACTGAAAACAGGGAATTAGTTTAAATCCTACTAATACTATAAACGTGAAAGTTTGTGAAGATGTATGGATGTTTGTTGCTCTTTCACACAAAAACTGCTGAACCGATTGCCATGAAACTTGGTATGAGCTGGAAACCTGGATTGTCAGATAGGCATAACTTTTTATCCCGATATTCCCACGGCAACGGGACTTACGATGGTGAAACCGCGAGGCGCAGCTAGTATTTCATAAATAATTTGTAGACATTTCAAAATTAAAGACGGCTAGCAGACTATCAAACGTGACACGAAAGGTATTTATTTACTTAAACTTTAATTTTAATATAGTTCAAGTTTATATGCCTCTAAATACTTTAAATACTCTGGAGAAGTATACTACACAACACTACAAATAATATTACACCTAATTATACATAAAACACACACACACACAAAACACACATACACACACACACACACACACAACTTATACACAGCTCATCGACAACTAGTTAACAATAATTATAGGTATTTTAAGTTTAATTTACATTTAGTGATTTAAGAGCGGAGTCTCCTAACACAGGCATTGTTTGCTTAAAAGGAGACTCCAATCACAAATTAATGTTTAAGGTGTTATTTTATTGAAAATAAAGATATTTGATTTGATTTGATTTGAATTGGAGAAAGTATCACATTTCAAGTTAAGAACTGCCTCCTTTTAAATAAAAAATTACTTCTAAGTTGTGTGTTTTTGAGCAGCCGCAACCATCCTCCATTGAGGATCATTTAATCACAACTTCTTACAACAAATCAAATGTTTACACAAAATATTAGGCACATACTTATCTACTTCCTAACTTCCAATAGAACCCCATGTAACATAAATAAAAGTCACGAAAGCGCCTCCAAATGAGGGCTCCGAAAAGGGACGTACCAGGAAATAATAAGTAGTTATAAGTTATAACTTTGTCGTTGGATCGTTATCGTTACGTAACTGAGAACATGAATAAGTGCGGACTATAATCTGTTATGTATGTGGAATATAATATTTTTTTGGCACGATTCACTGACCTAAGTCTTGAACAGAGCGGTACGTTGAACCTCTGGGGGCTGACGTAAGTGACATGGGTACTTAGATGATAGGAGTAGATGTTATAGGATAGGATTGATTTTCTTGTTAGTCCCTTGTGAAGAGTTCCGCTCAGGTTTACTTGAATAACAAGAGATTGCGTGACTATTAACAGATTTAACAACGGTTACAACACAGTGTTCGGAACTAATATTAACTGCCAACCCGCATTGCCATTTATATTATCGGACAACAACGAATTAATGAATGTTAAAACACACAAACACAAAGATACATCTCACACACGGCTGTCTGATCCCAAACTAGGCAGAGCCTGTACTATGGTAACCAAACTGCTAATAAACATACTTATGTATATATTTCTAACATACATATTATAGATAAGTTACACCCAGACACAGAATAAATGATCATATTCATCACACAGTTATTTTTCCTGGGTGGGAATCGAACCCACGACCTCTGTCAGCAGTCAGGATCACTAACCACTAGACCAACAGGCCCGTCCTTCAAAACGTGAGTCCTCTTGAGTCCTCTCACTGCTTAAATTAAACATTTAAATTTTGGAGGCAGTAACTTAATTATTGGACAAGTATAATATATTGAAACTAATAAGGTACATGTATATATTACACTTCGCTAACACTTGAAATTCTTTTTTTCACATGTTTTTATTAGCTTCACTTGTAGCGTGGGAGAGCCATGCTTCGGCACGTATGACCCGAGTGATATCACGGCCTAACAGTAAACCGGCAGTGAAGCAATACATGCATTGCTTTTCGCTGAGTGAGTAAGGTTACCGGAGGCCCTAAGCTTACCCTCTCCTCCTTTCCCCTCCTGGTACCCTATTCCTCCCTTCCTCTATTCTCACCTCAAAGGCTGGCAACACACTTGTGACTCTTGAGTTGCAGGTGCTCGTGGGCGGCGGTAGTCATTTACCATCAGGTGACCCGTTTGCTCGTTTGCCACCCAAAATGCATCGTTCTCTTCAGCCATTTACAACGTTTACATTCAGAAAGTTATTCGTTTTAAGAGCACGAGTTACCAAAGAGTGGCATTTCATAATAACTATGTCCTCCGATACATTTTAAATTAGTAAGCTACCTTGACTGTTCACGTTTTTATTTTCACTAGGCAAAAGGTTCATAATCAGGTTTTCCGCAGACAGACCCTCAAACGTACACTGTGCCCTTATATTCGATCGCACAATCGACTGGAATTAAGTACATTTTTGGGGATGAATAAGCATATCAAATGAGGCTGTTATTGAATCAATAGTTTCAGTGATCACGATTACCTACTTCTCCGTTAAAATATGTCCTCTCAGTATAGGGTACTTTGTAACTATCTTACACTACTAACACGTCCACCGTTTCTTTAACTAAATCTATAGCTTGATCTTTTATTATAGCAGTTGCGGATCCTAAGCGCCATATGATATTATGGCCTATACCTCTCACAGAAGGTAGGTCGGAATCGGAAGACTATGCTTAATTTTTATTAGCATCGCTACATCGTATCAATGTGCACTGGATACCCAAGTCTCAATATTGATTGTCCGTTAACCATTAACTGTCATATATTTGTTATCATCAGCAATGCCCACGGTATCTTTACGAAATATTTCATTTTGGCCCGTTATACTAACCTTACCGTTACTGTTACTATCAGTGGGTAGTTTAGTACAATTTACGGTATACTAGCCTTTTACATATGCTTTAGTCCTTAAATCATTGATAGTCGATTTACTATTGGGGTTATATGACAAAGCAATGGTTCTTTTTTCATTAAATCGCGTTTTATCTACTTCGCGCTGACGCTGTTTCGTCGATTGAGTGTATTTTAAAACCTGCTCGGGTTCGTGACACTTCAATGCTCTAGCGCCTAATATTAACGAACGATCATCAATCTTGTATAGTAAGCAATATGCTACCCTCGCAGTGGCTTTCCCTTGCCCAGAATCGCTTGCCTTGTATATCGCAACAGTGTCGGTGCAACAAATTATTTTTTTTGTAGTAGTATAATTCTAAAGATTAATTATATCTGACTCATTTGGAAAACATTTCCTTTAACAGCTCCGCATTCAGTACTAGGGAACGGTTCTAATAATTTATTTTTCATTTTGGGCCAAGAAAATGATATACTTACAACTTACAACGCCTGATAATTTAGACATAATTTGATCATCACCTCATTATTAATTTACATATCTGTGTTGTTTGGCCTTTAACCAATCGGGTTGAAGTTCGGTACGACATTACAGAACATCGGGAATTTATTATTCTCTGGCCAATTATTCACTAAAGCATTCACGAATTTGGTCAGTAGCATATGAGTCTGATTGCCGGTATTATTATTTGAATTTTTTACCGGTGAGTTAGACCGCAAACTCAGCATAATTAATCCTCTGCAACTGTGTAACTTGGCCTGGCTTTTGGCTGTGCTTGGGATGTCACTTTATTGTAATCACGACTGTGTTTTCTTTTTCTTCGAACGTAAAATTCGAGTTTTCCTTGTTTTGTCAGGTGTTAGATATTCGTTTTCCATCACGGTACCCTGTCTGAAGTGTGAAACTTGAAATATATATTCTCATCTACCCTATTATTCCCAATTTCCAACACACATAGGTCCATTCCGCTTTACACATAACAAATAAATTCTCCCGTAATTTCAGACATTTTTCCTTGTCTATAGACTCCAGTATATAACACATAATTACAATTTACGAGTTAAACTGGTCATCGTTACGTCATCAGGTAGTTAGTGAGACAAACAAAATCTCTTTTCCATATCTAGGAAAGGTGCTATTTGTGATTTATACTGTAATGAATAAATCCTAAGGAAATTAATATAATATACGAATGTTTATGGAATGCATTATCTGTAAAGATTAGACGAGCTCAAACCTTAACCTCTTTTAAGGCTCTTGTAAAGGAATACTATCTAGCACTATAAGTGGTGTACAACTCTCTCACGTTGTGCAATAGACTCCATAATAAGTAACTCCACTAAAATGTCTTACTAATTATTATAGTTCACTAGTATCACTATATATGTGTGTATCACTGTATATGGATATATATGTATGTGTTTATATGTACGTATGTGTAGAAGATACGTCACATATTCCTTTTCACCTAATTTCCTTTATTATTATTTGATTGTTACAGTTCTAAATATTTTTGGTACGCCACCAGCTACCGATTATCTTCCTCTGTTGTTTCCATACAAAGGTTGTCTGGAAGACATCGCTTTTAGCGATAAGACCGCCCATTGTACTTGCCGCTTAGTATGTTGCTACTAAACTGTGTTAATTTCTGTCTAACTGTGGTGTACAATAAAGAATGTTCTATCTATCTAATGTGCCCTCATTGTCAGGAGTTTTTTTCATTGAAATTGAATTGGAAAAATGACGACACGTTGTTTAGTAATATGCTATTTGCATATTGTGCATGTGCAAGTGTTGATTATTGTATAACATTCATAAGTGTTACATTCATAAATGTTACATTCATAAGTGTTACATTCATAGGTGTTACTGTGTGACTCACCTGAATAAAGATATTCATTTGAAAGATTTGTCATGACATTGGTTATAAAACGATATCCTTTTTTTGCGTGGATGAACACATGTGTGGAAATGGTGGAACGCTAGATAAGGCACACAAAAGCTTTGAGAATTGAATTTCTAGCTCTAATGAGATATTCTATCGCTCTATGCGTGTTCCACCACACTGACTAGATGCTAAAGAGTTGTTTGAGTTGGACTTATCTTTGAGACATTTAGATCTCAGTAAAACTTTTTTTAAATAACACGTTTACGAGTAATATAATAGATATTCACACATCAAAGTTCATAAAACACAGTGTTTAGGGATCAAGTACGTTTTAGTGTATCGCCGCAATTGAGGATTATTATATAAACTTTTTTTGATCGTTATTGATTCTTTTTAGTGAATTTCACTATTTGAATAAAGTAATTTTCTTTAAATTTTGATTAAAAATAGAAAATCAACTGTCAATCAGGATCCCTATAAAAGTATATAATAGCGTTTTTACAAAACCATTACAATTTCTGCATCGGAACTGAAAAAAAATTGCAGCGATATGGAGCGACGACATCATTTGACACAAGAAGAGATAATGAGAGCCGTCGGAATGTTGCAAGCTGGTTCCAGGCAACGTCATCATAAGTCGCCTCTGGACACGCTATCGTATCACGGGCATTGTGGCTGAGCGACATGGAGGACGATTTCGCATCACCACTCGCAGACAGAACCGGTACATCTAAAATACTGGTCGACGGAATCATACCATGACTGCCATGATGTTGGTTACGAGGCTCCATAGCTCTTCAGGCTTGCTTATAAGCGCACAAACCATCCGAAATCGTTCACGTGAAGTAGGTCTGTGTTCCCGAAGGCCGCTGAGAGTTCCATCTATAGCACCCCGCAATCCTAGGGCCCGTTTACAATGGGCTCGAGAACACGGAAATTGGGAGAAAGAAGACTGACGTTGTGTTTGCTCTTCCGATGAATCTTGTTTCGGTATGAGGCCGGATGCAAGACGTACTCGAGTTTAGAGGACCTCTGGACGTCAAGAACGTTTGAAATTTTTTCAGGTAGTTCATTCATATGGAGGAGGAACAATAAAGGTTTGGGCCGGTTTTTGGATCGGTGGAAGAACCTATCTCATTTGCATCAGGAGCAACCTCAATGCTCAGATTTATGCGGAGATAATTTTTTCAGACGTTATCACCTGTTTGCGAACCCGGTTTGGTGATTTGTTTCAACTAATGCACGACAATGCACGTCCACACACACGGCTAGAATCGTAACACGTACTCTTACCGATGCTCGCATCATCGTTCTGGCGTGGCCTGCTCAATCAGCAGACCTGAACCCAATTGAGCACGCATGGGATATAGCCCAAAGAAGAGCACTGACGAGTACGAATGCTGTGCATACCGCACAACAGCCTTTTTGACTTGTTAGAAAGAACGTGTGCGGCCGTTCCTCAAAGTGATTTTGATGAACCAATTATAAGCTTGCCAAATCCCTGTGAATGTGTTCATGTAAAAAAACACAGCTAGAAACACAGATTATATTTTTTTTTTATCTTTACAATAAAAATTAAAAAATTCAAAATTTTTGCCTCTTTTGCCATTTTATTGACGATATTAACTTAGGTTAATTTCCCACAATCAGCAAAAATTCAAATTTTTCGTAATATTTGCGATTTTGTGATTTTCACAAGGATACTACCCATCTTGAGATTGTTTACAGATAATTGCCTATCGGCAGGCACATCATCATCACCATCATCATCATCATCATCATCATCAGCTTTTCTTCGCCCACTGCTGGACGTAGCCCTCTCCTAATGTACGTTACTGAGCTCGTCAGCTATACTCATCCAGTTTTTCGCCGCCATTTGCGGAGAGTTTGCATAATAAACTAAAAAAAAGTATTAAACCGACTTCAGTGCGCGTTAAAAAATTAACTCAACTTCAGATCTTCACGAAATTTAAATGGTACTTTTTTTTAAATTTAAACGTTTCGGAATAAACCTCTTTTTCTCTTATATGCTTAAAAAGTTATACATAAAAAAACATCCAAATTCAGAACCTCCTCCTTTGAGAAGGCGGTAAAAAATTTAATTGTATAAAAATTACTTGATTAGTTTACAGTTTTTATTTGCTGAGTGGGTTATACAGATTAATATGGTCGGCAACGTATTAACGACATTTTATTTAAAACAAAACATTAACCCCCGACGCAAAAAGGAGCCTATCTGTGGCAGCATAGCTCCTAACGTATGGGCTGATTGTAAGTTATCACCGCCACTAGGGTTTTTGGTCGAGCAGTCTGCCATACTGTGCCTACAATAGAAGACTAACCCTCAGGTCTGCGGTGTGCTTGTTTCCTAACATGGCAAAAAAAATAGGCAGTCATGGGACTGCCGATAGAAGTGAAAACTTAAATGAAAAGACGAACTTAAAACGTCACATTAGCAGGTTGGTAACATTAAATTAATAAGGAGCAGACAGAACTCAATGTTTAGGTTACCACCCTCTAGTGGATCTATATATGTATTATTAGCGTGACGGTCACGAGTTGAGTGCTCTTTCCCCATAGCAAAAGTGCACAAACGTGCCTACTTCAAAAATCATGCAAAAATTCGGCAACATTTTTTATCACAAACATGCGTTTAACCTCTCAATAACAAAATTAACTGCCAGCAAAAAGTCTCATAAAACCGATCCCATCGAAACGAAACCACTGCAAAAACTTTCCTCACCTACATTAGAGGCGTTCCCAACCAATCAGCGTTACTAAGATTCGGCAGAAGTCGCTTGGCTTTATCGCTATTATCAACCGGCCATCGTCAGAGGGCGTGGCAATCGACCATCTATTCCGACAACGGACGATAACAAGCCATCTTGTAAAATAAATGACTTGGATTTGTTATAGGTGGTGTATTTATTGGGTAAAGATGTTACCTTGAATATGTTTCATCGTTAACATAAACACGTAATTGTTAGTAATGTATCAATTACCTTTTAATTATGTGTACTATGCCAAATCGAATGCATAATAATCGAATATCAATTGACCACTATAAATCGAACGTCTAAATACTCAAACGTACTTAATTTAAAATGGTTAATAAATCGATCATTCAATATATCGTACACTCAATGTATCGAGTGTTCAAAATATCGAATGTTTGTTTGATTCAGCGTTCAACGCATCGCTTGAACAGAAATGACTAGGTTAGGTTAGAACTGCGATCACACGACCAGAACCGAATCCTATTGTAAAATCCCAAACTTTTGTAACAAACATTCGATATTTTGAACACTCGGTGCATTGAATGTACGATATATTAAATGTTCGATTTATTAACCATTCAATATAAAGAACGTTCGAGTATTTAGACGTCCGATTTACAGTGGTCGATCAATTGATATTCGATTATTCGGCATTCGATTTAGCATAAGTACACTCCGTTTTAACTGGATACAAAATTACGTTACACATTTTTTTTTATTAATTTTGTAATACTTAAAACTATTTTGTTGATGCTGAAATTCACAAAATATAACAAATTTTTTTATATCTGTGTTGTGTTTTATTCATCACGAAATGTATCAAGAAAATAATGAAAAATAACTATAGGTACAATAATAATAATCTTTATTTGCCAAGAACATTGTCATAAAGATAGTACAAATTTGTTTGACGACTAAGTGCCACTGTTTGCCTAAATTGGGCATGCAAACATTTTTATTAAATAACATGAATTCTAAATTATTAAGAACTTAATGTCAATGTATAGTGCAACCGCATACGCACCCTGAGAGTCAACGCTAAATCTCAATCAGACACTCTCTGAGCTTTTTAATAAACCGTTAACACGTTAAAGCTTTCATTTCTTTGATACACAGTTATAAACATATGCAGTTATAACATACATAGCTATGCACAATTCTTTTTTGTATAAATTTTAAGTCCTTTAGAACAATACTATCTGGATCACGCGTATTTCTCGGGTAAGTAAATGTATTTTGCTGTTGTAAATAAGTATTTGTTTAACGTCACAAATGAATGTTTTTTTTTTTTACCTTAATTTGATAAAGTTTATTCAACACACAAAATAATGGACATTGGAAACTTGATCATAAGTTCGTTTTAAACATAAAAAAATGTTTATTCCCATAAAAATAATAACAAATGATTATGCTCACCACACAACTACTTGTGCTGGGTGGGAATCAAACTCACAATGTGGCATAACAAACTATTTAATTAAATACCATTAACTATCTGTACCTGAATTTTAAGCAAGACAATAGGTAAATGAAGAAATGTGTGCTTGTTTACCGCATAAACATATAAAAAGAAAAATTGGTTGTCTGTAAAATCGGTTTACGGATGATAATTTTACGTGATAACGTCATAAGAACACAGTGGAAGAGAGATAGATGCGTCACAAGCCGAATGCTTAGGCCGATCGTGCCTCTCTATCGCTTGTACCGCGCTCTCGCTTGCACCCTCGGCTCAGGCGGAACGTGACAATGAGTCATGCGTTTTCGTGCGTGCAGCCGGCGTTCATGGATTTATAAGACGTTATCACGTCAATAAATAAAAAAATTAAAACCCTACAATGATTACAAAAAAGCTGATGATCTTCAAACAGCTGAACAAAAAGATACCTTTCAAACAAAAATAACTAAATCAAAATCGTTTCATCTGCTTAGGGGATATGATGCCTCAGACAGACACACACATACATAACCCACATTAAATTTATAAAGGCCCACCTTTTTGCATAGGGGGTTAATAAGATACATCATAATCCAAATAAAAAACAACAAGTACTTGTAAATATTACTGAATCAGCATCCATTTTATTATCCCTTATCCCTGACTTATTACACCAGTATCATATTTTTTGTGATGCATTAGCCAACATCTGTGCCTGGCCGTCGTCCAAGAAGCACGTCTTGCTTTTATTAAATTTCGCTCACCATATAGTATGTGGTTAAGGAAACCTTAGTTTATACAGCGGTAGTTTGAAAATAGTTAGATTATAGACTATTCAAAAACCATATTGGAGGAGTAATATTTAAAACGTCTGAAGAAAAATTAATAAGAGGCATCCAAAAAAAAATCCGAGAGCTAAAGAAAAATTACTTTTACGCGAGCGAAGCCGAAACAAAAGCTAGTAAGTAATAAAACATGAACGAGTGACCGAAGTAAATTAACCTTTAGAGAGACTAACGACGAAACAAGTTAGTCAACTTTTAACTCCACTTATTAATGAGTAAAGTTGTATCATTCACATTTATGAACACCTGAGCGGTGAAAACATTTTTAACCGACTTCAAAAAAGCAGGAGCTTTCTTTTTACTACGTATGTTCACCGATTACTCAAAGACGCCTGAACAAGTTTGGAAAATTCTTTTTTTGTTTCAAAGGGTATACTTTCCAGGTGGTCCCATTAAAATTTTATCAAAATCGGTAGAGCCGTTTCTGAAAAATCAACAAATATCTAAATATTGTATACATGGATGATCTTTTCGTTTACTCCGAAACCTCGCTGTCTTATTGGAGCAGTGCGTTTAGTTGGCCTACCCATATTATATTTAAAAAAAAATTAGGCACATTGAAGTCGGTGATACTTTTTTTTTTAAATATAATTATTGTGTTATAATTTTCTAATATTAATATTTTCCTAAGTATTTCTTCCTCAATATATCCATATAAATGATGCTCGTAAATATCAAATTCAACACTAGTTTGTTTAATTATGCTGTGTGTACGTCAGCATAATTATATAATTTGAAAATGTAACACATTAAATAGTTTAAAATTAAATGCAAAGTCCCGAATTTGTTGAGCCTTAAAAAAAGCTATTTTGCCACTTGACTGCGGTGTTAACCACTTAAAAATGAACATATAAAAATAAGCTCGAGTTATGTTACTGCAGAGGCTATCTCATCAAATAATTAAGTTTTAAGTAAAAATAAACCGACTGCACCAAAATTTATTGTGAAATAAATTAACTAATAAATACCTAATGTAAGTATTATATATCTCTCAAGAAAATGTGTGGAATATGTTAATGAAAGAATCATGAAAAGTGGTCAGTTAGTTGTTAAGAAAATACCATATATTATATTCCATGGTATATTTGATCGGAGTATCAAACATATTTACATAAATACCGAATGAATACAGAACCTCCTTATTTGAAATCGGTTAAAAAGAAGTATATAAATAAACAGTAAAGGGAGCTATGAAAGTATTTGATCTGATATAAATACAACTAGTCATTAGATAGCAGCGTGGACTGACAACAGATAAATGTAGATAGAGAATGCCAAGATGGCGCCAGAATACCGGAAGAAATGCACGCAGCAAGAGTAATAAGACTCATTGTTATACATAGCATTCAAAGCGATGAGTTTTTTTTTTATAACCTCACTCACGCGTTTGATTTCAAACTAGGTGGAGCCTGTGCTATTGTAACCAGACTGCGGATACATTACTAAATGATTTATATATTACTATATATGTAGACGTGTACATATATATATTTTGCGCTGAACCCTAATCCTTTCGCCAAAATAAAAATAGCCTAAGTTACCCCTATAAGGAGGAGATACTTTTATTTTATAACATGCATAACACCAGCATGCCATTGAAAGTCCTGTATAAATCGGTCCACTGATTCCGGAGATTAGCTGGAACAAACAGACAGAGAGACAAAAAATTTAAAAGTCTGATTTTAAGGCATAGATATCGTGCAAATAATTGTATTAGCTTAAAAAAAAGTATTATTTTGACATTACAAACAGACACTTTAATTTAATTAATTTGTATGTATGTATTAATAAATTACACCGAGACATAGTTGCTCATCACATCACACAATTATGTGTCCTGGGAGAGAATCAAACCCACGACCTCTGCCTAAGCATCACTAAACCATTAGGAAACCTAGGGGCCATAGGAGATATGTATGTTTTCCTTTGTGTGTGTTTTAACCACTGTCAAAAAAGTTGTGTGCTTTGCCAGTTTAATAGTTTCAATAAAACACATGATTAAGACAAAGTTTTTTTTTTTTTACAACCTTTTCATAAAGCACTTCGGAAATCCGTAAAGCGAGTACGAGTCAATCAACGTTGACGTCCACCTCAATGTTTATGGTATAATCGATTTTTTATGATAAACTTAATTATTTTACATATCCTTAATGCCCCAGGCCATTATATCCTTCCTTTATCCCAAAATAATTCACGAATTTATTTTCATGAGGGTAGATCGAAAAATTCAAATTAACCTTGAAGAGGTCTCTGAGGCTCATTGCTCCTTGGGAAAACTTAATTTAGTATATTAAATAAACTGGAATGGGGTATTTTATTTAATATTATTATTTTATACCACGGTTTTTTTATAAAGCTGTTCAGGTAAATTATGGTATTCATCATTAGGGATCTAATATTTCTTTTTTCTCTAAAAATAAAAATTTTAATGTAGTAAATGTTATCACGACTTCAATAAACTCACTTTATTAAAAATAGGGGTGAACTAAGATGATAAAACAATTCACTATTCATTAATAATGAATTAATAGACATTATTATGATTAGTAATACCGGTGACAAATAACGTTTGATGACAAATGGTGGGGTGATATAAAGACTAGGTGTACATTAGAGATAA
This sequence comes from Callimorpha dominula, assembly GCA_949752705.1. Lineage (NCBI taxonomy): Eukaryota > Metazoa > Arthropoda > Insecta > Lepidoptera > Erebidae > Callimorpha > Callimorpha dominula. The sequence continues at coordinate 2,852,490 of OX457012.1, read as the reverse complement.
AACAAGCACTTGGGTGCGGATCAAAGTACAAACAACATCGCGGTTACGATTATTTAGTGAATGTGATAGTTTATAGCTATAGTTTTGATATTATTTCTAACATAAGCACCTGCAGTACTTAAATACAAATAATGTAATAAAAAAGTATATACAAATCTGATGTATCACACAAGTAAGCTGTTACTTTGTAAGTTGTCTGTATAAATAATAAATTACCAACACAATTACATCCGAAATAAACGAAGACCGTTTCTAATGTAATTGGATACCTAATGTGGGACTTTTTCGTGTTTAGGTAATTTTCACGTGAATAGGTCTTTAAAATTACTTCCATAGTGGGCGGCAATTAAAAAAAGGAATGATAACATAATCGGGGGACAGAGTTTGGTGTTGTAGATACATATTTATATTCTACATCCAAAATTTATTTACACCACTGGATAGCTAAAAAATCAAAGACCTCGTTAGGCCGAATCCGCACGTTTGCCACTTGCCACAAACTACAAACCTCTAGAAACGTTTTGGCTTGATTTTGGGAATCAAACATCGCCATTCCGAGTGCGTTAGTGTATTCTGAAGAGGCAAGCATGGCGGACAACGAACTTGTGTCGGCCATAACATTTGGCTTAAGTTATTTTTATTATAAAAACAAGAACATAACTAAAAGAAAAATACGGCAAAGAAGTTGGTGGATGGACCAATTACTAATTTTTTTTTGTTATTGCGTATCAGAAACAATCGGTATTCGGTACGGACGCACACGTCTGATCGTCTGCCGGAAGTCCGGAAGAACCGCCATTTTGATTTAATTTTGCTGCGTTTCGTGATTTAAATTTATATAACTTATGACTCTACTATAAAACATTACAGTAAAACAGCTACACGTATTCACGCACAACACACAACCGTGTCATCAGTAACACGCAATTTATTTTTTATCCCTTAAGTGGGGGTTTTTAATCCCACTTATTGGATAAAAAAGATCAGACTCAATCACAGTCTCAGTTGGTTGTCAATCTTATGGTACTCCTTACGCCATTTTTAAGAAAAAGTGCAACTGGCTAGCTTTTGGCTACGATAGTGGAGTCCACGAACGGGCAAGGACAAATTAGGACGTCCGTCAACAAGATTACCGATGACTTTATAAAGATCGCAGGTCGACCGTGGATGCAGGCCGCTTCAAACCGGCTTTCTTGGAAATCGCTCAAGGAGGCCTATGTCCAGCAGTGGAAGTCCTATTTCGGAAATGATGATGAGGATGATAACTGGACGCTGATATTTTTCAAACAAATTGATTAGGAATTGGTATGACATCTTAAAACGCCATTTTCTCTAATAAAGTATGTGTGGCTATATGTATTGCTTATCAGCGTTCAACTGTCTGATATCACGGCTTAAAATTTTAACGCCTTCTCACATCAGGCCTTTTTGTACAACGAAACACTCCATTACTTTGAAATTCTTAGCTTCATGTATATTTCATATACACGCACGTTACTGAGACTCTGTTATAATTTAAGAGTAACAGCTGGCGACTGTGACAAGTTGAATGAACTTTCCTGCGTGCCCTTGAAGTTTGACATGACGGAGTGAAAACTTGGCTTGTATAATAATTTATAGAATAAGTTTATATTTAATAGTGTTCTTAAGAGGGCATTGATCCAACACGGCACATGTTAAAAGGTTAACATGTTAATTATAGAAGTAAGAGAGCTCGAAGGACCAAAACATTCACGTTATATTGCATTGTAATAAAATAAATAGATAAATATTAAAGATGATAGTTAAACTACAAATAAAAACTTCTTAAAATAGTATTTTGAATAATAACAACATATTTTGAAACAATAATAGAAATCACGATTATTTTCACACAGTTCTGCACAGATATACAGCGTGTAAGTTTCAGCTTCGCGAAAAACTTACAAAAACCTTTTTCTTTGGATACTTATCACAATGCAAAAGTCACTTCACCATAAAAATGCGAGATTAAAGGGTTTATAGTCATTAGTTTCATTTGGCGCTAAGCAATGTAGACGTTACAAACGTAGGTATTCTCTTTGTGCAGTACGGTGAATGACCTGAAGCATTCGTTGCCGTCAAGATCAGCTGAATGCTTGCTGCCAGCTTGCATGAAATGTTGTTTAATTGAATTATAAAAAAAAAATAACCTAAAAAACAATTACAATGGGTTTAAAATTGAAAAATCGGTAAACGCACATAAAAAGATTTACACAACGATTCATTTCTGATGGCGATAAAAAGCAACATTAAAATGAAAACTCTTTGCAAAAAAATCACAAAAATATACACATAAAAATAATAGAAAGGATATAATATATAAGGATATATAATATATATTTTGCATGCGTCAAACTCAAATTATTGTAGTAATTATTTTAAAAAATTTATGCAACTATTTGCATAAGGAATATGGCTTGTTAACAGGGGTTTCTTTTCATATTTTATCTTATCTTGTTTAGTTTTCAGTATCCATACTTTCAATGCTTAATTTTTGTTTGCTTACTTTTAATCTTAACAACATAATAACGCACGCTGAAACAGTGTTGTACTAAATTACATTATTTCATTAAATATGTATTGTTAAACTATCTAGTGATGTAAAAGAGTGAGAATGAGTTTGTTTGCCCGATTTCTTCTCACAAGCCCCAACTATTTGGAAACGGGCGGTTCGACATTGGCAGATAGCGATCTTTTCTATTTGCAAAGCAATATTATTTATTTTTATATATTATTTGTTTTACTGTGTTGATCTATAATTTTGGTTTTGAAATAAAGATATTTGACTTAACTTGGGGGATATAATTTAAAAACAATATAAATAGTTATTTGATTTCTATTTATATTTGCATTCGCAACGATTTATAGTTCCGTATTTTCATTTATCAGTAGAAAATTTAAAAAAAATGAAAAAATTATAATCAGACGTTATATTATTTGAGATTCAAAATTTTTTTTTATCTTAAAGTAAGTATTAACTCTTCTTATTTCATTAATCGACATCGATCAGATAGGTATTATATATAGGAATAATAGCATAGGAAACAACCCGTTCGTGTCAGCAGTCAGCGTAGACATGGAGTGCATAGGCATTGTATTAGCATTATAGTGTAATTAATTTTCGTAAATTTCTAAAACTGCAATTATTTGATAGAATTGCATTTATTATTTGAAGCAAGTGAATGTTTAATAATAATAATAGGTACGTATTTGAGAAACTGTATTCTGATAAAGTACCGAGTATAACATGTTTTTTTCACCTAGTCAAATCAAAATGACTATGGCCCGGTACTATGGAAAAATGAAGATGGTAGTGTTTAGATCAATAAAGATGGTAGTTTTTATGAAAATGGTAGATTAGGTTATTCTTGATTTTATTAAAATGTGTAAAAACCTGGGTTTTATTCGTCAAAAAACTTTATGCGAATTAGTATAAAATGTATTCTATAAAAACCAAGTTTTACCTTTTTTGCCAACAAGCATTGTCCTTTGACAACTTAGTCTTTTTGAATACAAATATAAATTATTTATATTCTTTGATACTATCCATATCTAATTTTAATGCTTCGAAAGCTGTTAAAACAAAATCCTTTTCGGTACAAAAGCTATTCAACTTTTAAGCTATTTATCGTAGCAAAATATACAATTATTCAATGGTCAGGTATTCTAGACAATTTTATTCATAAAATAAATCTAAATGAATTAATAATTAATTTTGGGTTCAAAGCAAGAGGATTCATAAAATACACATCTTATCCAAAAAAGAATGGATGTTGTTAGGACAAAGACATGTATTAATATTAAATGAGATGACAAAATGGTCACAGCGGTAGTAGGTACACCATAGTTACAGTAAAAGTTTAATAAATAATATACATGACATGTGTTAGATGTGTGTGTGTGATGTAATGTACAAAGAGTGGACTTATTGCTGATTATTATTAAGGATGGCTCCAAATAATTCAATGAGACCTGTCACCTGTTTAAATTTAAAGGCCTTACTTATTAATTAAATCTATGTAAGTATATGTATAATAGTGTATAATATATTTGTGTGTAGGCTTACATTGGCTATCTGTATGCACGATGACGCCTCCCAGCAAAAAAGTGTCATAATACAAAAACAGCAATTTCGAGAAGACACGACTTTTATGCCTGTATGCATTGAACAAAACAGCTCAGTGGAAAAGGGAACAAAGTTAATATCGATGTTTTTACAGCTGACCAAATGCAACATTTGCTATTCAATGCTATAAAAATGTTAAACGTACCTAACATGTGATATGACACTTTTTTTGTGATACGACACTTTTTTTGCCGGGAGGCGATGTGATATGTGTACACTCATAAATATAAACAGCGTACACTGTACATATGTACAGTGTGAGTGTATGTATGAAAGCATACATTTTCATTGTTTCCCCATTTTATTCAAATTACAACTTCATGTATGCTTTAGAACTACGCTTTGTTTCCTTTTAACAACAAAAGTAATATTAAATTTATCCATTATAGCCATAATTATAGCACTTTTACACCAAAACTACCAATTTTTTCTTCCACTTTTCACATTTCTTATAAAATATTAAGTTTTATTGGTATGTAAAATAAAGTTAATTTCTATTCTATCCTATTTCTAACTCCTCTCTTCTTAAGCACACGTAGACGCTTTAACTTCTTGAAAAATTTAAACAACGAGTTATAGACTGTCCATTCCATCTCTTAAAGGAACCTAATAGTGGCCGAGTTCGAAAGATATATTTAATAAATATCCCACAGTCTCCTCATTCAAAAGGATTATACATTTTTAAAACAAGCGGACAAACAGTGAACGTTACAAGTAAATGCTTTTCTTCTGACGGCGATATATTGCCCTCCGCAAAGCGAATGAAATGTATGCGATGATAGGAACGAAAGGAATGCGGATACATGAGTACTATGAACTATTTTACTTGCAGTACTTGCAAATATAGTGGCCAATAAGTTCATCATTGGCGATTGTACCTACAAACACGCGTAACAAAAATAATTATTATCACTACATATTATGAAACAAAGTCCCCCGCCGCGTCTTTCTGTCTGTCTGTCTGTCAGAGTGTTTCAGGACGAAGGTTTTGGTGTATAATTTGTACCCATGCGAAGCCGGGGCGGGTTGCTAGTCTTTACTAATTTAAGAAAAAGCTACAACATTTTTTTATTGAACGCGCTAGTCTCTAGAAGTACCAGTTACATTTGCTATAACATGATGCTACAATATTTAGGAGCAGAGCAGTGATTATAAAATACAACCGAAACTGTGGGAAATGGATAGTAATTAGAATAAAATATATCTATATCTAACAGTATAAAAACTGAGTAAGAATATCAAATAACCAGCGATACAGCCATAAATAGCCTTACAATATTACTTCCTTATTATCTAAAATAATGATCTCTATCATTCTACGTGTTGTTACTGTGCGTCCCAAAACATTTCTCAACATTTCTCAAAACATTTCCCAAAACATCTCTCTCGGGGGGGCTTTTTGATCCTAAATAATCTGCAGAAAATCAAGCACTGGTCAATCGCGGTTGAGCAAAAATCGAGATACAGTTTGACATGAAGAGTTTTTTTAATTAACGTGAACGCGGTATTGTTCGGTACGTAAGGCATGACATCACAGCTTACTGTTCTCTAATCATTCCCTTTTCAACAAACTAGGCAGAAATGATCGAAAAGTGATAAGAGTCAGAAGATGTCACGTGCTCCCTCGACGACGCTAGCGCGCAGAATGAATGCAGAATGGCGTTCGTACACCTGTAGAGGGCACCACGATCTTTTTTACTATTCGGCTAAGATGACAATTTTAACAGTATGTTATGATTTTACATTGCTTGACTGATATGAAATCATTTATTTTTAATATAGGATTCTACCCCATTGCGATACACATTAGTGTTAACGCACTCGACTACCACGTCGAGGGTTGGCGGTTCGATTCCCGCTTAATTTTTTACCACCTCACCGTCACCGGTCACCTGATGGTAAATGACTACCGCCGCCCATGGCACCTGCAACTCAAGAGTCACCAGTGCGTTGCCGCCCTTTAAGGTGGGAGTAGAGGAAGAGTGGGAGAGGGGAGAAGAGGGAAGGATTAGGGCCTTTTTTTTTTTGTGCGTGTGGAAACCCCCTCGGGCCGTCACCCCACCGGGGTTTTCGGTAGAGCGGTGTGTCGGAATCGAACCGACTAAAACCACACGGTGTGCCGTACTGCGCCTTAAGTAGGAGGGATCCGGGAACAGCTTTTATTAAGACATCCGGAACCGAAGGATTAGGGCCTCCGGTAACCTAACTCACTCGGTGAAAAACAATACAAGCATTGCTTCACTGCCGGTTTTTTATGCCTGAATTGGCATGGGTCTGGGTATTTGAATGAATCTAAAGAAATGTATCTTAGTGTGTTTATCCGTGCTTTAGAGCCCTCAGTACTGCTGATTAGGGTTTAGATAGCCATATGTTGTCCCAGGAGACTATTATTATATTGTCCCTTCCACTACAGTATCCTTTTAAACTCCTTTAAATGAAATTGAAACACACTGGAGCGTACTTCTTTCACAAAAACAGGATCCAAAGGAATCCCAGAAAACATGCAATTTATGTACCTACAAAAGAGGGTTTTAACACACCACTGTGTTGTAAGTATGTTACGCGAATATGCTTTTCAAAGAGCCTTTCAGAGGAGTTTTTGGCAATTTGAGAACCTTCTTCAAACGAGTGGTTTAGAACGATTGTATAGAAAGGTAAAATTTTGAGAGCGTTATGTGTATTAGTTGATTTAATTAGAGTTTGAGAAAATGCGTTTGCTATTGTAGCTGCACATCTAAACAACATATTATAAACTTTTATGTAAATTTCACTTATTTATCTATTTACGGGAATCAACGCTATCACGAGGAGGTATTACGTACATGCATTTAGCTTAGCTGGAGGGGTTAACAAGAACACTAGTAATGTGACCAACGCTAATAGTTTTTTTTTTTTTAAAGTAATATGTTGTTATAGTTTGATACAAAAACTGTAATGTATAAAGTCTGTAGTTTATTAATTACTAGCAGCGTCTCGCGGTTTAACCCTCATAATACCCGATACCGTGGGAAAGTCGGCATAAAAGTAGCCTATGCGTTAATCCAGGTCTCCAGCTATCTACATACCTAGTTTCATCGCAATCGGTCCAGTAGTTTTTGTGTGAAAACATTACAAACATGCACACAAATGTTTCCTCTTTATAATATTAGTTTAGATGTACCCCAACGGAGCGTATTGGACTCGTGGTTCATAGATATCCCACACCTATGCTCGCGAGACTGAAACGGACAACGTACGCATGCCACGTATTTCAAAAATAACCAACTTTTTTAATTATGGTTGATAATGATTACCGTGTCATTAATTTACTTTAAAAAATTAAAGCCTTTATAAAAATATTAAACTTATTAAAAGTACGACGTTTTATGCCTTCTTTGCATTTCTAAACTATAGTTTTAGACGCGAAGCGTCTTATAGCCAACTGACCTGCATTTACATAACTTAATTGGTGTTTTTTTTACATTATCTTTAGTATATAATTACAATCAAAGTGAACAGAACTGTTATATAAAATAATTAAAACCAAATAACCAAAAACGCCTTTTCACTCTCTTATGTACACATTTGGTCCTTCGAGCCGGAAATCTTTTGTCTTTACGTAAGTTGACAATGACATGTACTTCTAGTCTGAAGTTTTTATAATAAGCTGTTTAATGCTCTTTGAAAAGGAATACCTATTAGTAGATACACATTATAAAAGTAATTGCTACATTTACTGTTAAAGTCGAACTATATTGCTTCTACCGATACGGCCGCCCCTTGTGCATTTTGTGTATAATTTGTTCATGCATTGTTTCCTTTTTTTGGTGTACAATAAAGAGTATTTATTTATTTATGTATCGTCCAATCAGAACTATTTTGCAGACTCTAACAGAAAACCTTTATGATTCTGACATTGTAACCTTAATAGCAGTGTGGTACAAAGTTTTGACAGCGAAACTCTTTGATGACGTGAAGTTCTGTATCATTTGTTCGTGGAAACAGTTTACCTACTATGGGCTGTACGATATTATTGTCCAGAATACCCAATTGAATCGTGGAACTCATTGAATTTGAAGTGACTGCGGTTCAGATTTTACAATTCAATTTTAGTCAGTCTAACTATTATCAATCATTAAATTATGGTGAAATTAATTATTATGACCGTTATCAAAATTTAATGTGAACGCGTAGACCTTATTGACCCTTTTGATTCTAAAGCAGGGTTCAATTAGAAAGATCTATGCATGATTTTTTATTGTATTCATACATTACCAAATAATTTTAAGCAAGGTTTTTTGTGTTATATTACTATGTACATATATGAAGAAACAGTTAAATGTAATATTTTTTAGGTATGATACGTTTATGAACTCAGGTAAATAAACGATGCTTGTCGAAACTAACAGCTATAACATTTCGACACTTATGGTAATAGAATCTAGAACTAATTAATAGGTACGAAACCACTGCATGCCTGCTCCCCCTGCAACCTTCTGATGGTTTGTGGTCCGCATAGAATCCATCCAGAAAAAATATACTTCAGCACCATCTAGCGGAGGCCAGCCAAACCATTTGCTAATTACTAATCCTACATCGCACAATGAATGCAGTTCTGGTGTTGATTAGTTAAACTACTACTACCTTTCTTTTATATATTATCCCCTCGAGCCTAAACTCCCCCATTTAAGACTTTAGTCGGTTTAAAACCAAACTAAACCACGTACGTAAATTAAACTAAATTCCTATCCAAGCTCTACCACTGCTCTTGAACTATTTGCTAAAATAGTTGAACGCCGCATAACAGAAGTTACACAGCAGTTAACGAAAAATAACCTGTTTGAAATATATTTTCTTAAAACTCCATTGCTTTGCTATGTTTAAGTTTATTTTAACTAAAAGATTATCTTAAAAATGGTACTGGTATTATAAATATACTAGATGAAAACCCGGCTTCGCCGTTGAAATGTGACTCACATAATTCACAATCTTTTACAAAAAATTAGGTAGGTATACGTGTGAATCAGCCTAACGAACTCAAGATGGCATCCGAGTGGACAATATGGTGATTACCATTTGCACCATTAGAATTTAACAATTATACTCGACAATCCGAATTTTGCAGATATATGTTGTCGACTCGAAATCATTATTTTTTTTTATGTTTTATTATTCAGGTAAGGTTTCAATCGAGTCTACCGTACCCCTTGACCGAATTATTAATATAGATTATGTAAATTAGCAGTCTGCGATAAGATCCCCTATTTTTACACAATGTATGGGATTACATGAATGTATCTTGGATAGAGTAATCATTGAGGAAGTTTATAGGCTACGTAACATCACGCTATAATCTTTAGGAGCGGAGATCTTCCTATTATGTACGCGTAAGACGGCCATGACATTATATTTTTTCACTATATAAGTTTTGGATCGACATTACAAAGTCAAGTATAAAAGATAAATTTCAGTGCTATCAACTCGTAAATTTTAATCTCACTACAATCGATTCTACAATAGGGTTATTCCTTTTAATTAAATTGGCATGGAATGAAAGTAAATTGCATATATTGATGACTTATGTCGGGTGACGGCGTCCCTCTTGTTGATGAACAGGACTTTGCGTTGATCTGAGTGTTTGTATGTAAATATATGTGTGTATTTACAACATATATGGGAAAAATCAAATCCAGTATTGAATGATTTATTCAGTCTTCATATATTAATATTCCAGATTGATGATAACAAATCCAGTATGTTGGCACATTTACAATGTGTTATATCACTCACAACAGTTTTGTATGAATTATACTAATCAATCTAATTTTTATGATCGTCGAGGCGAAACGGCATCGGTGGGAATCTCTTCTGTCAAAACGCTTGAAACTTCTAGACAACTTTGACAGATGACATTCGCCACACATATAATAATAACTATAATAACTCCACACTTCTCACACACGGCCGTCTGATCCCAAATTAGACAGAGTCTGTACTATGGTAACCAGACTGCTGATAAACATACTTAAATATTACTAAATACATACATATTATAGATAAATTACATCCAGGCACAGAAAAGAAAATCTTGCTCATCACACAATTATTTGTCCTGGGTCAAGCAGTCAGGATCACTGACCACTAGGCCAACAGTCTTTGGTGATTCACTTAAAAAAATTTAAGACGAAATTGCAAAAAAAAAATATAGCATCTAGTTCAAATAACTTAAACAGTTTAAACAAATATTACTAACTTTTAAACTTTCGCGTTCTATGATATAATACTATCTACGCATCAACGGGAATTAACGCGATCACGAAAAGGTATTGCATACCTCTGAATTGCCTGACGTTTCGACCAGGTTGCACTGGCCGTGGTCACAGGCCGACTCATAATACCTTTTCGTGATCGCGTTAATTCCCGTTTCGACCAGGTTGCACTGGCCGTGGTCACAGGCCGACTCATAATACCTTTTCGTGATCGCGTTAATTCCCGTTGATGCGTAGATAGTATTAATCAAATATTGTTTAGATTGTTTAATTTCTTTAGCTTGCTTAATTTTTAACTCATCATTATTATTTTTCATCTTCTCATTCTTATTGTAATATATAATTACTATTATCAGCAGTCTGGTTACCATAGTAAGGGCTCTGCTTAGTCTGGGATCAGGCGGCCGTGTGTAGGATGTGTCAATTTTTATTATTATATTATTATTATTATTAAAGATGTCTGCGTTGCGTAACTAAAACAAAATTAATATTACTTGCAACTTGTGTTGACAAGTAATTATCAATTTATTTGTGATCACTACATATTATAAAACAAAGTCCCCCGCCGCGTCTGTGTGTCTGTTCGTAATAATCTGAAAAACTATTAAACGGATTTTCATGCGGTTTTCACTAATAGATAGTGATTCATGAGGAAGGTTTAGGTCTATAATTTGTACCTGTGCGAAGCCGGGGCGGGTTGCTAGTAGTTAATAAAAAAAGGCAATGTACGAACGAACGATTCCCTTCTTCGACCATCGTGATGACGTATCTGTTACCTTGGAAGGGATTAAGTAATAAATTTGATATCGTTCCTACCTCTACAAATCTCATTCTACCCTCACCCCATAAAATCCCCATACACATCCTCTAACGGCTGTAACGACGACTTTGCTGCCTACGGACAATTTTCACAAAAATGCCCCTCTTTTCCCCCATAAGTAATAGGCCATAACGCCTTAAATGCCACAAAATATGTAGTAAGAGAACCCCATAACCATTTACGATATAGCCGATTAAAATAAAGGTTATGTTCTGAAACATTGTTATGGCCGCCGGAAGTGACGATGTAAGTAAAAATAATCCGTTTCCGGTTATTTTCAGGCCATTCTCCTGGTTGATGAGCCGAAGTAATGGTTCGGACCTTATCTGCGTTTGTCTTTACAGTTTTTTTTTCTGTTTTTTTGATGCATAATTATTTTTATAATAATTATTATTTTTAAACTTTCACAACTTGTAACGTAAACATATGTCCACCCGTGACTACGATCAGTGCAATTTGGTCAAAACTTCGGGTCGTCAGAAAAGTATCGTACTTTACAGATATTATCGCGGTCAGTTCACACAGTGACGCGACGTGATGATGCTCAAAGAAGCTCCACGCGGCGAAGGGATGCACCGCACAGGGTGCACGTTTTAGATAGTAATATAATATAGAATTCATTTACCAAACAAAAAGAAACACAGTTCAGTGAGCACGTGCAAGCACAGCACGAAGCCGCTGACACAAATTTTGTGTACTCACTAAACTCTGTACCTTTTTGTGTATTAAATAAGCTTTTTACACCTAGTCCCGTTTTACACCTCTAATATAATGAACAACTACACAGCGATGTCCAAGTATTCTAAGCCAAATTCAGCAGGAATCCTGTATGCTTAGCATTTTGTAGTAAGTGACGTACAACGTTTCTCTAATTCGAGCCACTAAAATGAGAGAAAGCGCCTAAGCTCTATACTTTCTTATAAAAAAGGTTCGCACAACTCCAAGACGAGAAGATGGAGTCGGTATTGGCAAGTGGTTCCACTGATATCGCAAATGTTTACAGGCACTGGTAACTACTTTCTATCAGGTGCTCCATGTAATCATTTTCCACCATAGTTGGCAATAGTGTGGTCTTTTAATTAATTATGACAAATCAGACATGAGACAGATAGATCTGTATTCAAAGCCCAATGGAATTCGTAGCCCGAAAAACCTCGTTTTAGCGGTGAGTTATTCAAACTATACGTTCTGTCGTAATCTGAGAAGAAACTATTATTCTCAGATTACGAGAGAACGTTATCAAGAACGAACAATCAGACACTTCACACACGGTTGTCTGATCCCAAACTAGGAGCCTGTACTATGGTAACCAGATTGCTGATAAACATACTTATATAATATTACTAAATACATGACTTTTCATTCAAATTTCATAGGAATAATTTATGAGTAATTCGCTTTTTCTTTATCTAAAACTAGCAACCCGCCTCGCACTGGTAGCAGAGACATCTTCAACAATCATCATTCTATTTCAACCAATTTACACACAACCTTTACAAATTATATACCTAAATCTTCCTCATGAATCGCTCTATCTTTTGGTGAAAACCGCATGAAAATCCGTTCAGTAGTTTTTGAGTTTATCGTGAACAGACGCGGCGGGGCACTTTGTTTTATAATATTAGTGATGTAGTGATAATATTCTAACAATAGGTAAGTATTTTCTTTTCTGATGATATATATATATATAAAGAATATTTTTATAAAGTACCGTCTGTCATCACATTACTAGTATTCTTGTTAACCTGTGGGTTCACGTCAATAGTGCACTGGGGGTTCGAACCCGTAACCACTTGATCGCAAGTCTGACACCTTAGCCATTACGCTACCGCCGCTAGATCTATGTTCTAAAATATCGACAAATTAAATAAACAGGTTAAGTTCCAATTATAGTAACATAATAATGTTAAGTTAAATTATTGTACCTATGTGACGTTTTTATTTCGAATGCGATTAATTGTGTTCATAATTCTAAATCGGCAGCACAATACTTTGATGTAGCTTCTCCTCTTTCGGTATTCGCTAACAATCAGATCTCCATATGCTTGTTTACCACCTCAGTGGTATAAAAAATCCTGTCTCACTTTACTGTTACGAAGTACACGACAAATTTTCAGCAGCGCAGCGACAGTTTGTACAAAATGAGCAATGAATAAATTAACACTGACCTCAGGGCGCGCCCCACGGGATATGTTTCAGAATTGAATAGGGATGGGACACGTACAAAGTTGAAAAAAATACTCAATTTTTTGTCGATATAATGGTGATTTTCTGAAATATTTGAAACAAATTTACCTCTACAATGTGCATTCCGAGAGAGAAGCTGATGAGTTTTTTTTTGTAAAACACGCTACTCTGTAACCACTAAATACTTGAGGAATATTATAGGGTGATTAACCTCACGCTATGATCTACTGCGACCTACGACGCTAGTTTTATGTTTGGTATATTTGTTATGTTGACTTCTGAGATCTGACATTGTATTTTAGGCGATTAGTGATTACATTTCTACATATCAAATCTTCTGCTGCCATCAACTGTAACTACATAAATGCATTCATGAAAATGGAGAAAAATGCATAAGAAAACAGTGAAATAAGTTTTTCATAAATGTTGCCGACTTTCAAAATTTTCATAGACACAGCTTAGAATTATCTCTAATTGAAAGTAATGTCGGTCTAGGAAATTCAAAATTATATATTGTCTCTGAATTATTTGAAAACAAGATCGGCAATCGTCTTAATACTAGGTGTATTAAGACGATTGCCGATAATAAAACATCGAAAGTCACCTCTGTGAGAAATCAATTTGTTTGAAAACATTTCTTTGGCTACCGGTAAAGTCACGTTTGACGTATGAAATGTTGCTCAATTTTGTTGTGTTCAGGCCCTGCTGTTGTATCCTCCAAATTCATGTAACTGTAGCATCAAAAAGTCTCACAACTCTCACGTGTTCCGCTGAATGCACAGTTAAGTTATTTCCTTGATATATACTAGCAATTACTACAGTAGAACAACTTTATGGTCGTATCGTTAAAATCACTGTATCTGATAAATCTAAAGTTTTAAAATACTTATCGACACTAGCCCGCACAAACATTTCACCGCTACATCACTAGGAAAGGTGAGCTTTGTACTTTGCTTACATCGTTATCTATGTACGTACGTATACAATGTATCGTGTGTTTTTTGTTATTTAGGATTCAATTCAATTAAATTCAAAGGTATTAAAAACAGAATAGTCTCACTTTTGGACCGGGCTAGCATATTTATAAAATAATAATAAATTTTAACAAATATTATAATATAAAAAAAAGTTTATATATATATATTATATATATGTACTAGCTGTGCCCCGCGGTTTCGCCCGCGTAACTCAGATGCCATTTGAATATCGGGATAAAAAATAGCCTATGTGTTAATCCAGGTCTCCAGCTATCCACATACAAAGTATCATCGCAAATCGGTTCAGTAGTTTTTGCGCGAAAGAGTAACAAACATATTATTATAGATACATCCTCCCAAACTATCAAATTTTTTTCACATTCAAAATCTTCACTACATATTATAAAACAAACTACTGAACGGATTTTCATGCGGTTTTCACTAATATATAGAGTGATTCATGAGGAAGGTTTAAATATATAATTTGTACCCGTGCGAAGCAGGGACAAGTTTCTAGTATATTCTAGAGCCTTTTAAATGACATACCGCTAGTGTCTTGAAAATTCCCATCACGCACACAACCGTCAACAACGTCTGCCCTCACGCGTCTGCCCGCGTTCGGGTGGCTCATGCCACGCGGCGGTGAGCGATGTTGTCGTCGTCGACCCCCCCCCCCCCTCCTTCGCCCGCAATTTTATATTATAGTCGTAACTTTTAAAATATTTAATCAAATTACTTACTTTAAAAGACAAAGTTTATCTACTTTGAATATCAGAAGCGATAATAGTATTTATTTTCATAAAAATCTATTTGTTACTGCTAAATGTGAATTGGAAATAAAAAATCAAATTTTATTGTATTTATGATTCACTATTTTGGTAATAATGGCTTACACATAAAAGATAGATATATATTGTCGCGAACTTTTTTGTAGAACTATTAAGGATACACAATCGTACCGTACATTATATTCGTGTAACTCTTACAGTTTTCCCACCGCACGCCAGAATAGCTCGCAGATGACAGATTTTTTTTTTGACTTACTTAACACTTATCATTATATTTTGGCTAATATACACAATATCTTCATAAATTATAGCCTGTGTGTTATTCTGATATATAAGCTATATTATTGCTAAGTTTCATTAAAATCCATTCAGTAGTTTTTGCTTGAAAGAGTAACAAACATCCATACATCCATACATCCAAACATCCATACATCTATACATCCATACATCCTCACAAACTTTCACGTTTATAATATTAGTAGGATGTACCTCAATTTTACCGGCACGATAGAGGTCGCAATTATGCACCAATTGCTTTCAAACTTGGACGACAAATCAACAGGGCAAAAATAAAGGTTAAGTTCGTGAATGGGGGATATTCCCCCAAAGGGATGGAGAGGGGGTGCGGGAGCAGATTTTCAAAAAATTCAAAACATGAAATCTACCTCTGCGGGCCTGCGGGCCCGGTTTTTTTAACACGCTTTTATTAGCTTGGTATGTATGTATCTATGTAACGGAATCATTGAACTTAATATTAAAGACTAAAAAAGCAATAATAAATAATTGTTTAAAAACCTAAAAAAATCATTTTCTACGAGTAAAAAAATAAGTAGAAAAAAAGGAACAAGGACAGTAAGATGACAATGATATTTAAACCTGTTTAACTTGATACATCTCACACATGGCCGTCTGATCTCAAACTAGACAGAGCCTGTGCTATGGTTCTGATACACATACTTATATATTACTAAATACTTAAAAATTATAGATAAATGACACCCAGACACAGAACAAATGATCATGTTCATCGATCATTTATTTTTTTTAAATAATGCTAGTAACGTGGGTCACACATTACTAGTATTCTTGTTTATCCCTCCAGCTAAGCTAAATGCTAGTGTTAGGAGTGCCTTAGCCATTACACTACCGCCGCTTCAAACTAATTATTTGTCCTAGGTGTGAAATATCAGTACTTACATTCTAAATACACAATTGGTTCATAAACAGTTGACAAACATAATAATGCTCCCTACATCAAAATGCTATTGGTCCTATATAAGGTTTCACGTACATTTACGCCTCTTTGGGGCAATTCCAACTCGAACTACCTATAAACTAGCATAAAATATGTAAGTACGTTTATTGCTCCAGTTCTACAAAATTGCTGGAGAGATTTCGATGGCTTATCGATAGTGTATTCCTTTAATTAAAGAGGTTTTACTAACGGAAAAGTTTTATAGAAATTTATTTAATGTAAATTTTGTATAGGCGTTTTAGGTTTAATGTGAGTTTTTTTTTAAATCAATTTTAACTTTTTCTTTTATATCGTGTTGTATAACATATGTATGAGTAATTGCCTTTTCTTAACAGATAATTTATTTTCAGTTAGTTAAAATACCCTCGAATAATCAGAGAAACACGTGGAGAAAGATATTAGGGTTAAATGTAAATCTCTTCTTGGTTTCGAAAGAACTTAAGAAGCTAGCAGCAATGAAGATAAAGAAGCATTGTCTCTTTTTTGGCTTTTGACTTACCCGAGTGACCCGTGAGGAGGAATCCAAACCATCTCTTGAGACATTACGTTGTCCTTTTTTTTAATTTGTGGAAACCCCCACAGGTCGTCACCTCACCGTGGCCAAACGGAAACGTGGCATGTCGGACTCGAAACGACCAAAACCGCACAGTATTCCGTCACCGGGTCTTATGGCTGTGGCCTCAGGTGAACCCTAGAAAGGAAATCCCTGTGAACTCCGGCAGATTTGGCCGCGTAGATGGTCCTGCCCCCCTAACTTAGAAAGGCAAAACACGGCGCGCCGCCGTCTCGGGCCTGTTTCTGCTAGGGCAACGAATGGCCCCGCCGTTGCTCGCAGTCAAGCGCTCATGGCGGTTAGAGATAGACACAATTTTGTCCGAGTACATCCCCAACAATGACAATACAAATTTCATGTTTTATAACGGTTTATTTATTGGTACTTAATTTTAACTGAATAAATTCTAATGTTAATCTCTTTCAGCACGTTAAACAAGAACTACAGTTTTGTGACGTCATAAATTTTAGAAATACGTTTTTAGCCTGTCAAGGAAAATCAGTTTCCATTTATTAAATGTCAAAACGGATCGTTCTGTAGTTTGTATGAAATAATGAGTAATGATGTCATACGTAAAATATCGAAGTTCGGCCGTATCGTAGTTAGACTGAAAGCCGGCCCCAACTTAGTTGGGAAAAGGCGCGGAGGATGATAATGATGATGATGATGTCATACCTAACTATTGCTAAATCATTTGCTTTTAATATTTGATTTAACAAAAGATACTTAAAAACAGTAACGAATATAGTTTATCACAGTCTTAAGTAATATTTAATTGTATGAGAACTGTTAAATTATTTGTTTTAATCATAAGAAATAACCTTTTGCCAGTGTAAAAGTGTGTGCCTAAACGTCCTAAATTCTACAATATGTGTCATGTATAAAACTCGAAAGTTCAACCCGTTTTTTCTGTGAGATCTTCCTCACAGTACCCAAGGTTACACCTTTAGACATACAATAGTAAGACCGTAATAAAATTTTATGAGACCTTACGATCACACGATATTACGTGCACAAAATCCTAATAACGATGTACAACAGTATTATTTGAAATAAATCACCTGATTAAGGTAGTCCTGGAGTAGAACATGGGGATGTACTAGACGGTTGTAGGAGAGTTAATTTTTACTAATATATTAGCCACTAGCAGCGCTCCGCGGTTTCGCCCGTGTAAGTCCCGATCCCGTGGGAATATCGGGATAAAAAGTAGCCTATGTGTTAATCCAGTTCTCCAGCTATCTACATACCAAGTTTCATAGCAATCAGTTTAGTAGGTTTTGCGTGAAAGAGTAACAAACATCCATCCATCCATCCAAACTTTCACAGTTTTAATATTAGTGGGATTAGTAGGATTATAAATTTAAAATGCCCCGACTTGAAAATCCTTTTAACGGTTAGAAAAAAGCTGATGATCTTCAAACGGCTGAACAGATTTTCTTGAATTATAGCTAGAGAACACTCTTGATCAAATCACCTTCTAAAGAAAAAAAATTAAATCAAAATCGATCCATCCGTTTAGGAGCTATGATGCCGCAGACAGACACACACATACACATGTTAAACTTATAATAACCATGAGTTAACAAATGATAGAAAGTCGTGATAACCTGCAAGAGTAATACTCAATTAAGAAAGTAGGCCCTGGAATAGAACGCCGTACCTAACTAGAGAGTGATAGTAAAGTCATTATCACGAATACTAAATTAGGGGAGGGAGAAGGGGTGGGGGGTTCAGGTGATAAGGGAGTGAAATAATATAAACAGATGATGACCACTCGTGTTTACCTGCGAAAATATAAATTTAAGGTGCTCAAAATTGCCCTGAACACAATTTTTGAACCTTGTCGAAGCCAAATCTGGCCCTGCTTGCTCGGTAGCTTGCTATATCTGTCGTAATAATAAGACTCTTTGATATTTATATCATAATAGCTACGTCCCGTGCTTTCACGAATCGCCAATCCCGTGGAAATATCGGTATAAAAATTTGCCTATGTGTTAATCCAGGTCTCCAGCTATCCACATACCAAGTTCCATAGCAATCGGTTCCGTAGTGACGTAGTAGAGGGCAACAAATATCCATACATCCTCACAAACTTTCACGTTTATAATATTAGTAGGATATCTGAGAGTTGTACAGGTTTAATTTTAATTTCTGCTGGCGCACAGATGAAATATGGCGAATATATGGCGCTGTTGCTATTAGCATCTGATTTTAGATGTAACAATCTGCAAAAGAATCTCACTAGGCCGCCATAGGGCTGGTCACCATGCTGCACTTACCTTGTTCGCAGTGAGGATGGTGACCACCACTCTTGGATTCTGCTTGTGCTTTCCATCAGGCGGGGCAGAGTCATTTTGGCAGCTCAAATATAAAAAAAAAACAACTCCTAGTTACCAAGCTTGCATCTCTGCTGACGAGGCTTAAACAACGTAAATGAGGAACATTGTTCTCTACTAGCTTTCGCTTGTGTATTTTTTGAAACTTTTGTGAAACTTCTTTAAAATCATTGTGATTTGAAATTCGATGAAACGAAAAACTCACACTAAAAAGAGACAAACATTCATAAATAGGTGAGAAAATGAGATAGAATACAAGTATACAGTGTTTCCTTTAATCTTTGAAAAGAGACAAACATATACATAAATAGGGTTTAGACTGCAAGATAATGAGATAGAATACAAATATAGTGTTTCCTGTAATCTTCGTATGCTAGCACGTGTCTTTACGCCTGCGTACTACTAAGCTTTCTTCTGTCATTCAGGTGTATAATTTTAGTGCATTTGCGTATTAAAAGTCGTTGGTCATTAAATTTAGAAGTTTCAATTTTGCCGTGTGCGAATTGTACACACACTTTTGTTTTTGGATGAATTGTACCCTATGTCTTTCCTGTATCCCTGCCAATATGTATTAAAGTTGTTAAAGCGTAACCAATACACCCACATTCGCGTATGTAATAATAACTTTTGCAAGTGGCTTCGCTTGCGTTAAATTTGTTTTTTCTATCCCACCGGAACAATTTAGTTACATAAAGAAATAAATAATATACTAAGTCTAAATACCTACCAACTGAAAACCACTATCACACACTGGCTACTGAAACAGGACTACGATAAAACAGAAACACTTTTGACCTAGAAGTAGTATAACCTTGAGACAAACACACACACACACACACACACACACACGCACGCACTCGCACGCGCACACATACGCACACACACACATACACATACAAAAACACACAAACGCACATACGTATCACTCCATTTCATTATTTCACCATTTATTATCACCATATTTCAATTATTGAGTCAAAACACTTCCACCAACAGCAACTGTATTATAATATAAAAGACAAATAAGTAAGTTAATAAAATCTTGGTCGAATACTGCCTCTTAAGATACAGGCTTTGCCTAGTTTAAGAGACAGAGTTCACAATCTTTCTTTGAGACCTGAATATAACTAATAATCTGTATGAATAATGTATAACCTTTGTAACTACTGCAATTAGTTGTGATAATAAATAAATAAATACGTTTTTGTGGAGGGAATGTACCCTTTTTCTTTTTCTGTAAACCTGATACACGTTGTATGCAAAATTTCATAACGATTGGTTGAGTAGTTGCGGGGCGAAAGCGTTACAAACTAACAAATTCGCTTTACAATTTATAGTACTAGCTATGGCCCGCGACTTCTTTTGCCTGGAAATGTTAGTAAAATCTATCTCACGCTGACCATAAATTTTTTGGAAATAAAAAGTAGCCGATGTGCTATTCTAGGCTATCCATCTCTGCTACATATCATCTAGATCCGTTCAGCCATTTTTGCGTGAAAAAGTACTACTACTAACTTCCGCCTTTATAATATTAGTGAGATTAGTTAGGATACCCTATCCGAATTCATCAACCTAGTGGTCAAAAATTCTATAAAAACTTGAAAAAAGTTCGTTCTCTACCGTTATGGATAAATTATTCACCACAGGAATATAACCCCCTAATTAGATGACTTCCTTTTCACTCATAAAAGTTATCTCATTGAAGAGAATTTTATCTTTTTCACAAAACGTTAAATAAAGTGGTCAAAAACAATACTTTCAAAGGATTAGATAGGATACATAATCTCCTGAAATTTAAGTAACCCAGCTTATATTGTCACCCCCTGGTGCATGTTGTAGAGGCTTATTAACTTAGGGATGACATTAATTTTTTTTGTGATCAAAGGTTTCGGTACCCTCGGGATAATGTAAAGGATATTTCTTCATTGTATTTTCATTTTCATTTCACTTTCATTCGCAATTTTGTTATTATGAAAAATTATAATTTAAAAATCAAATGTTCAGCTCAAAAGTTTGTTTGTTATCTCAAGTCCTGAAAGTCCAATTTAAAACTATATATATTTGTGAGTAAGTTAGTACGACCATTGAGAAAGGCTATGTAACACCATGCTATGACCCATTAGATCGGAGAAGTATCAGCACAACGTTTCGTTCGTTCGTTCGTTCCAATACTTTACCGACGTGGACGCACTCCCAACACTATAATTTGGCTCAGTTGAAGGAGTTAACAAGAAAACTATTAACGTGTGGCCAACTTTACTAGTAACCTTAAGCCATGTTACAACTAACAGCATATGTTAAGTGGTCACCTTACTTGGTTTAATACTGTAAAACAATGCAATAAGATATGTCAAAGATTAATTGAATTACAATCACAAAATTGTTAGAAGTGTTTCACGTGTTTCCGTCCCACTATGATCCCGGGTCCTTTAAAGGGGGCGTGAAAGAGCATCTCACTAGACCGCCATAGTGCTGGTCACCATGCTGCACTGTCCTTGTTTGCAGTGAGGATGGTGACCACCACTCTTGGATTCTGCTTGTGCTTTTCATCATTTCATTTTGGCAGCTCAAATATAAAAAAAAAAAAAGTGTTACCTCAACCACGTCCATTAAATTTAAAAGCGACTCTCTCAACCAATGGTTACCAGTCAATCTGTCTCTTAATCTTGACGGATTATCATACGAACCAACGCAGCGCGAGGATAGTGGATATAGGGGTAGTCTAGGTAATGCACGGTACCTCACTGACTGGAGCCGGAGGACTAATACCGGGTGGCTAATGTTGCAAGTACATTTTCATTGCGGTTTCATTGCGGGCACAGGTTGTGTGTCCAAGTTACTACAGTAAAGTAGTAATTGACTAAACATAACTTTTTACTTCCAAAACGGACATAATTATCTACATTGGTGAGACAATTTTTTTTTGCTAACTGCCTTTTTCTTTTGTTTCAGTTTGTTCTATTTGCGGTACCGCATCGGAGAAACCAGCTGATCATGACAGCAACGACATAATGGGGCTATCCAAATTTGACGTCACCATGGGCAGCCAGTGGACCACTCCATTTAGTAAACACTATCTCAAAAACGACGATATTGCAGATGACAGAACTTTCAAAACTAATCCTAAATTTTTCGAAGATGAAATAATTAATGTAGACAATATTAATAAAAATAAATTATATTCAAGGAAATTTAAGTCTAAGAAATCAAAGAGTCTGAAGAAGAAAAGTGAAAATCCCAAGAGCAGAGTGATAAGAGAAGTAAAAGATCCTAGATGCGATTCATTTAAATTAGACTCTGGATTTATCACACATCCTCACAATATACTTAGTCCTAATAAACATTATTATAATAATAGTAATTGTGTTACTGTCATCGATGGTAAGTTGGTTCAATTAATTTATATATGCATTTGATAGTACAAATATCAGTAGGTAGGTATAAATAAAATGCATTTGTACTTGGGGGAAAGAACAAGAGCTTTTGTAACATTATAGATGTCCATTAGACGCTCATCCAAAAGTCATGATTGACGGAATAATATCGACATTAAAAGCTTGTCATGCAACCGTCAATCATTAAATTAGACGATAGGTTATTCGTCAATCACCGTTTTGATCGTGGCTAAACTGACAGTAAAACCTACCGTGTATGGACGCCATAGAGTGCAATAAACATTGAAATCGAAATTGAAACAAACTAGATTTATCCGTGTTCTTAAGTTTCATAATCAATAATAATATTATATAGTGCTACTATGCTTGGTTTGGTTCTACATAGTTGTATTATGTGTTTCAAAACATATTACAATTACTATGTATTAAAGTCCTATTATTGAACTAGAGTAACAAAAAAAAATGATGTTTATTCCGCTATAATTTTTCCCCAACGAGTGATCTCACTTTGATCACTCGTTGGCATAAGTAATAAAGAAAGTAAAGAATTACGGATTTATTCCGGTATGTATTTCGAGGATGCCCAAATAGTTTCAGGCCTGGATCCTTTATCAAAGGTGTGGACGTGTCTGTCGATCCATAACTTGTAGGGTATCCCCGGAATGTAACCGCATAAATTTAATAAATATGATTAGAACTCACGGGAGCTTTTATTCTAATACTGCTTTTAGATTAAACCTATTCTTGCTTAGAGTCAGTTAACATCGACGCAACGATGCTCCTCTGAGGCTCCGCGAGGCGAAGGGATGCACCGTCCTTCAGTGTTTCGCATTTTTGCGCACTGACTGTACTGTGTACTTATTTGTGTAGTAAATAAGTTATATATTGTATTGCTATCTTGAAATGTGCGCATCGTATCGCCTCGCGTCACTATCTAGAACTATCACGGTTTAATAATATACAACTTTAAACAATTGAACATTTCGAGTAAAAGTCAGCATTATCGATAAAGGGAGTGTCTACAAATATACAACTATCTATCTATCGATTGCTTTGAATTTTATCGAATAATATTATTTTATTCGTTTATGTTTTAGCTGGCGTTGGCAATGTCGTAAAGCTGACCTTTGTCGACATGTTTCGGATAGAATATCATCCACAATGTGCTTACGACTACTTAGAAGTAAGTATTATTATATAGATTTTTAAACTAAGACAATATATCAGCCAGAACATCAGCCATAATTTTATTGAAATTACCCTACGTTCGCAAATACTGCGCAATTTTGGGACTCGAACATAGGTATCTTAGCGACTAACTGCGATATAAAATTAGCAATAAAATTGTAGGGAAACTACTGTGGTGGCGTGCTCAGTATCTATTTAATACTCTTTCTTACATTGTATTGTGTTAGTATTTATACCTTAATATTAAACGTGTGCGAGCTAACATTTATACACACATGGAACAAGCATTTCGCTTACTAAGTAGTAGACATATTAAAAGTAAATAATGTATACGGAAACTATATTGGGGTCGCTGCTATTCAGGTGACCTAGTATGCTAGTGAAACCAATAATAATGCTTACAAAATGATAAGGTCTTACCTATTAGTTACTGCAGTTACTAATAATTATCTTTTAAAAAAAAGTATCACCGACTTCAATGTGCTTTTTAGTGGAAAGTAAATGTATTTTGTTTTAATATAATATGGGTAGGACAACTAAACGCACTGCTCTAATGAGACAGCGATGTTTCGGAGCAACATCATCGATGTATAAAATTTTTAGATATTTGTTGATTTTTAAGAAACCGCTTGACGGATTTCGATAAAATTGAAATGGGACCACCTGGGAAGAAATACCCTATGAAAAAAAAAGAATTTTCAAAATTGGTTCAGGGCTCTTCGAGTAATTGGTGAAAATACATAAAAAAAAACGAACGAATTGAGAACCCCCTCCTCCTTTTTGGAAGTCGGTTAAAAAGGACTTAACGAGCCCTCGCTGCCTTAAAACAAAACTGAATAAAGAGATGGAATTGAAACTGATGTTTGCTTGCATTCATAGTGAAGTAAGGGAGTACCCTGACAACAGGTACCAAAAAAAAACATTGATAGACCTTAGTGTGACTTAAAAATGTATTGTTACGAGCTGAGGTTCGGGATTAGTAAGGTACACCAATTTATTACCAAAATAGACACAATTGATTGCAATAATTCTATTATATTTTTGCTAGAACTCTATTCATGCCGGAATGCAACTGCTTTTATTATATATACTCCACACGTTCAGTCAGAGAGATCGCGACATCTCCCGAAAACTCGAAACCACCTTGGAACTTTCCAATACATCGTGTCACGTTCTATTCATAGACCTATTAGTTCCGTGTATTAACAAAAGATAGCGTGCATCTCAATTTAATTAATCGTTACCCTCTATGACTTCCTGTAGCCGACAACAGATGGCGTATAGTATAGTAAATCAAAAAAAAAAAAAAAAAAAGAAAAAAAAAAGAAAGTACAACTTAAGTTTAGTTTGGGTTTAAAAAGCGTTTTGTAATATTATGTCTCACAATATAAAAGATAATCATTATTATTACTTGCACAGATTCCTAGTAGAAGTACAATATTCTTAGACTTAACTCCATTTTTACCTACAGATCCGAGATGGTCTTTACGGGTACGCTAAACTGCTCGGCAAGGTATGCGGTCAGGCTTTCCCCAAACAATTAATCACATCTGGGCCTTATGCATGGTTGAAGTTTTATTCTGATGACACCATTGAGTACGAAGGCTTTAAGATAGTTGTTGAATTCAAAGCTGAAGCCCATAGCCGTGAGTATGAATATTAATTTAAATAAAATTATATTATTGATGATGACGATCTATGGGTGACGTGGGTACCTCTGTATGTCTTTGTGTCTGTGTGTTTTGAGGATTGTCTGGGTTGACCCTGTATGAAAAGTACTTTTAGATAAACAAATCAAAGTCTGTTAGTAACTACACTCACGCGCACTCGTCAAATAACATCTTTATAACAGGAGCTAAAGAACGACCACGGTCATAATAAAAGAAACTCTCACGTCTAGAGGTAAGAAACATATTTGATTACGTGAGCTACGATGAGCGATGTTCCAGTGATTTTTTGAATATGATTTTATTCTATTCGACCTAATTTGTACTTAATTACTTAGATCTGAAAGTCGCTATTTATCTATGTGTCTTCAGGAAGTGAGACTTCTATAGATAAGTACATTACAAATTCTGTATCGGAGAGTTTACAGTATTGTTAGGTATAAAATGATAAGAAAAAAAAAATTATATTTTTTTTTCAGATTCCGGAGCCTATCCTCAACAAATTACTTTGATAAATGTACGTTTATTATGTGATATATTATTAACCTGTTTTTTTTTATAGATAAGATACCAGCGGCTTGCTACAAGACATTTTCTGGTAAAATAAAAGGAGTTATCGAAAAGAAGGGGATAGACCCAGAATGCCTTGCGGGTAGTCTGGATCAGCCTTTAGATGTTTTATGGACTATTACTACAGAGGAGGAGAATAAGGTAAGAATACAATATTGTGAATGGTACAAAATATTTTTTAGCAAATATGTATGTCACATCGTCAGTCATTAGTGCGGATGCTTAGAGCGCCCTCTATAATAAATTCCCCGAAAAGAACACAAGCGCCATCTATCGACGTTACGCAGGCAGATACGCTAGGCGGAGGCGATTGGCGTGCGGACGGACGAGTTCACTTTTGGTCACCGCCGAGTCAACACTAGTCTGGGAACTGCACAGTGTTTCTTTGCGTATTTACCTAACTTTATATACAACCGTATGGAGTCTGACTGGACTATGGTCCACTCCACATTGTAGGTATAAAGCTACAAGTACACAGCGGGGTCGACTAATCGTAAATTCAGTGGGTTGCCGCGCGCCGGCTGGCCGGATCACACGATAGTTCGAAGCTCACTCACGCGCTGCGTCGCGTCATCAGTTCGTATCTAAACTATCGAGTTATTAGTACCTAGCCTAAGTTTATTTGTTCACAAAATATATTAATAGGCACATAACTTACTCGTAAATAAATATTCAAGTTAATTTATTCTTTAAAAAAGACAACCCTAACGTTGCGCCATCGTCAGAACAGATAAGATTTACACGCTAGAAAGAGAGGTAACTTCTAGGTGAATATAACTGTAGGTATATAGCGCTGTGCCACCTGAATTGCGACTTTATTGTGTCGGAATAAGAGTCGCTCTTTATTTATATGATTAGGAGGAATGGGACTTCTGTGCTTGTACTATAATGTATTCTGTGGAATTACTTAGACGTTATTTTTAACACAGTAAATTATTGGTCACAACTCATTAATGAGTAATGTTAATCGCCTTAAACGTATTTTGCCTAATCTTATTTTGAATAAATTAAAATATTATGGTTTGAAATCGTAAATAATGTACTCGTATTCAGGAATATGTTATACTAGTTCCCGCGCGGCTTCACGCTCGCGTATAAATATTCACAGATTTTGAGCGGAACCCTAATTATTTTTCCAAAATAAAAGAAGCCTAATAAGAAATACCATACAGTATAGTCCATCCTAAGGTTGTCTGTAAGAGATCGCAGACTGCGATAAGACCGCCGATTGTACTGTTACTTTATATTACACTAGCAGCGCCTCGCGGTTTCACCCGCGTAAGTTCCGATCCCGTGGTAATGTCGGGATAAAAGTAGCCTATGCGTTAATCCAGGTCTCCAGCTATCTACATACCAAGTTTCATAGCAATCGGTCAAGTAGTTTTTGTGTGAAAATATTACAAACATACACACAAATGTTTCCTCTTTATAATAATATTATTATTAATATTAATATATTACATTTCCAGGTTTCATAGATTGTATAATACTTTTTGGTATGCAGTAAAGAGTACCTATCTATCTACCTACCTATCTATCCTTATAACACCAGCTATCTGCCAGTGAAAGTCCCGTGGAAATCGGTCTACCCGTTTCGGAGATTAGCCAGAACAAACAGACAGACAGACAAAAATTTTAAAAACTTATTTTTAGGTATAGGTATCGGGTAAATAAATAACTGTATAAGCTTAAATAAAACTATTTTTTGATATAACAAACAGACACTTTATATACTATATTTTATAGTTTCCACTTTGTATACCATTCAATGGTTTTGTTTTGTTATAGTTTCCACTTTGTATACCATTCAATAGTTTTGTTTTGTTATAGTTTCCACTTTGTATACCATTCAATAGTTTTGTTTTGTTATAGTTTCCACTTTGTATACCATTCAATAGTTTTGTTTTGTTATAGTTTCCACTTTGTATACCATTCAATAGTTTTGTTTTGTTATAGTTTCCACTTTGTATATCATTCAATAGTTTTGTTTTGTTATAGTTTCCACTTTGTATACCATTCAATAGTTTTGTTTTGTTATAGTTTCCACTTTGTATATCATTCAATAGTTTTGTTTTGTTATAGTTTCCACTTTGTATACCATTCAATAGTTTTGTTTTGTTATAGTTTCCACTTTGTATACCATTCAATAGTTTTGTTTTGTTTCAGATTTATTTAAATTTTACAGAGTACGCTTTATTCAAACCGAACGAATGTGAAGATAATGTGATCCAAGTTTTTGGTTCTGTCATCGAACTGGACTCCAAGTATGTATTAACTAAATCGTTTCGTAACTTTCAACATGACCAACAAAGCATTATACGAAAATAATTTAATATATTTTTATATACCTTTGGCTTTCTCCTTCCAGATACTAGATAATAATTTCAATGAGGTAGGATTTATCAAAGTCATTCCTCTATTTGTTCTTAGTTCGAAAGCTAGCGTGTTTTGTTTAGTTTTTTTTATTTGTGCGAGAGTTCATCAACCTAAATATATGCGATGTTAATTCCCCACAAAGCCATAATCATCGTGATTTGTTAGAACTAGGGCAGAGAGGTGATTCCTGAATTTGAGGGTACGCATAAGTCAGCGTAGTGCACAATATGTATAAACAAATCAAAATTTCTTCTTGTATATTAATATTGCAAAATGAGTATGTATAGGTCGTTTTTCACTTTACTTAGACTCCTAAAAGATTCAGTTATTTATGATTAAAACATCTTCGTTTCTTTTTCAGGTTAGCACAATACTGTGGGTCGGTAGCCAATTCCGTAACAACTAAAGACCCTGGAGGTAACATAATGCACGTGAGATTTTATGCGTCACAACTATCTAAAACAGATTCTAAATTTAGAGCCACATTCAACCCCTTTAGAATGTTAAATCAAGCTGTCGAAGGCGGTAAGATATACCACATACATTTTTGAAGTACTTATTATAAATGTTTGAAACAAGTCATCTCTTAGACGGGTGCCAACCTCATGTTATCAACATCTCGCTAAAGCTTTGGTTTCTTGATCATAACGCAGAACGCTTCGGTATGCGGTGTCGTACACATAAACGTATGAAAACGTCTAGAATGGTCTCTTGCTCCGTAGCAGTATGCTACAGCGGTGAAGAGCAAGTACGTGACGCTGCGGAGAGCCGCTTACCGCAGCGTTGTGCGTTAATATCAGGAGACCAAAGCTTAAGGTAGCTCAAGTATCTACTTAACTCAACTCAAGTAACGCAGAATGACAAAGTATTGTCACGGCTAGTCACTGTCACAATACGAAGATTGTACTGAGTTGACTTTCTCTATCACTTTTACACGCTTGTCAATCTCCTACTATGCTTCTATGCTATTCATATTCTTAATAAGGGTTCATCATTGCCTGGAGATACTGGTGCAGTGTGTTAAGGAACCATTGGCCTAAGGGTGTTCATTTGGCCCAAAAGTTTAAACTTTTTTGGAATTATTACCATATACAAAGATTAATTGACAACGTAGCATCTTCAACATTGTTTTTTGACGTTAGGTACTTCGTTTTACAAAACAAGGCAAATGAATATTCTAGTGGTCAAATTAATAAGGCCGTTGTCGAGAATTTCAACATACGAGGGCAACTTTTAACAGTATTTACCAAACTGAGTCACGTCCTGAGAGCTGACTCCTGATAGATTTTATTTTAAAAGAAAAGCTTGAGACAATAATATTTTTTTACAGCTAAATGTCGCGACGAATCTGAGTTTGACTGTGAAGACAGTACTTGTATACATAAACTCTTGGCATGTGATGATGAAGCCCACTGCAGACTAAAAGCAGATGAAGAACCAAGCCGTTGTATAGTAAGTTTAATTTAATTTTTCATGCAAGGTCGAACCCAAAAAGAAATTGTTCATGAAAAGGTTCACTTGCAAGCAGATTTTTTTTTGTTTTTTTCTTCTATTTTGTCATACAACCAAGTTGACAGACAAGCACATAGCCTTCTAAATGGTCACCGGTGCCTATTTAAGAGTACACCAGTAGAAACGTGTCCATCTCATGTGGGGTTCTGGTGACTCCTACAACAGACAGCAACAGAAAAGTGTTAGTCATATGTATGTCTATACAATGACAGCTTTGCTGAACATCATTAAGATATTTTTGATATTCCACATTTAAAGGGAAATTGCACAGTATTTACTAAAATACTGACATAAATTTAAAAAAAAATTAAAATATTAAACACCGCTTGGGAGGTACTTCATAAATAATAGAGCATTTTACAGATAATATTTATTAAAATTTAAACCAAACGCTATAACATAAGTTTAGCTGTGCCTTCCTTAAAATAAATATCACAAATATTTTAGTCTACAATTCACCCTTAAGAACAGTCTTCAGAATAAAATTTATTCTAATTTATTTCAAGTTTTTATTACTATTTTAAAAACTATTTTTATAGAATTTTAAGAGCGATAATATTTGGTACTTTTTTCAAGTAAATACTAAAGAATCAAGCAATAAGCTTTAACGTAAAACACGTGAATAGAGATTGGTTTTGTTTTAAGAACGTTGACCAAATGCTTGTATTCGTACCTCAAGCTAAATTTTTGTAGTTTGTAGTTCATAGTTTTTCACTGTGGTCTTATTTTAGACAAAAATATTTTCTACCGTTAATAATAATAACTTGAGACACCTCATACGGCCGTCTGATCCAACACTAGACAGAACCTGTACTATAGTAACCAGACTGCTGATAAACCTACTTATATAATTAACACGTGAAGAGAATTCTTTGTACCCCTTTTTAAGAAAATTTCGCGAACGTAGTAACTTGAATTTTGAAAAATTTTAAGTCTATATATAGAAGAAGGGCAGAAAGCTAAAATTACGTGAAAACGGCTTAATTAAATTAGACGCGTCCAGTATATGCATTGACCTATCATGGTACAAAAGTCTATACAATGTCAGCTTAAGTAATATTGGCCAATGAAATAAACCATGGTCGAAATTCGACCACCACGCGATCTCTAGTATTACTAAATAAATACATTTTATAGATAAATTACACTCAGAAACAGAAATCATGACCGTGCTCATACAATTATTTGTCCTGGGTTCGAACCTACGACCTCTGGCTCAGCAATCAGGATCCACTAACCACTAGACCAACAGGCCTATCAAACCGACATGTAGTTAACGTTTTATTTCACCTATCATCTACAGTTGATTCTCCTGCTCTAAGCGTTTCTAAAACTATAATAAACTTTACTTTTGTTCAGACGGTGCACAAGTCGGCGATCGAAGAAACACACATTCTGGTTATCCTCATTATCTTCTCTCTGATCTTATCTAGCATGTGCTTTGTGTTCATCTTTAAATGCGTAAGCAAACTGTACCAGGACCATAAAATTATTAAGGTTAGTTATATTTGCCAGTAATTTTTTATAATAAAACGACAGCAACAAGCAAGGCATTGGCCTGCACCAGGCATACTTTGATGTTTTTTTGGTTCTCTATGACATTCGTCATCGACATCAAAAAGCGTTGCGTTGAAAGCCGTGATAGGTATACTTAAGGTAGTATGATTATATATATTTACTGTACTTTTTTAATTATTTATATGACCTGCAACAGTGATAGTGATGACTTTTATACACTCGCGAGTGATGACAATGATAGTTTAGTTAGTGTTCCATCTCCAGCTGAAACACTTAAAATGCAATTCGTCGATGTGTCAAGAAATTTTAATGTCGTTCATTTAAATGTGCAGAGTATTCTCGCTCACTTCCTCAATATGCTGACAAATCTTGACTAGATCTAGACACGTGGTAGCCTGTCAAGCCAAGTTCAAGCAAAGAACTGGCTGCGCAGCAGCCGTGTGTATATTACACGAACCGTTTCGAGCCACTTTTGACGCCTTAATAACTCAAAATATATAATATAAACACATCAAATTTTGTTTATTTATTAAAACCCCTTAGATTTACTGGAACCCCAAATTTAAAATATACAGCTTACACGGTCATTGAGATATTAATGTCTAAAAATCGGCATTTTAATCACTGACTGACTGACATATATATATAAAACCTAACCCACTTCCCGAAAGAAAAAACAAGAATTTGTGTTTTAAATTTATTTTAGTTCTTTATAAGTACACTACTTGATGGGGTTAATAAGAATACTAGTAATGAGTAGCCCATGATCTAGTAATTCTCAGGAAAAAAAGTATGTCGTTCACATTTACCACATTTTGTATTTTGCTTTCAACTGTTAATACGACGACTATTATTTTAAATGTTATTGATTTATTCATCTGAGAAATGAATTGCATTTATATCACGATAATTAACAATGAACAATAACATTTTTATCATTTTGAGACCAAGCGTGAGTGATAAATTTCTCCGTTTAATTATTTTTATAGGTGTAAAGGAAGTAACGAACAAATGCTATAATATGTTACTTTTTCATCCACCAGGAGCATTTAAGACAGTCAACCGAAGATCGGTTGGATAACATAGGAATCAGTCGGTTAACCTTGGACCCTCAAAATCTCCAAGTAGGTAGCGAACCAAGAGCCAGTTTAGAAAGAGAAAATTTAACAAATGAAATGTATAAAAAGAAAAGGAGTTTCTCAAAGCATAAGGTAAGATTTTTTTCTCGTGATACATTGGTACTCTGACAAATCAAGAGAAGAAAGAAAGGTAAAAGAAAAAAGATAAAAAGAATAAAAGTGCTCCAAAACGTGACGGACATTAAAAATATAAAAATAAAGAGACTATACTACATTTATCACTAGCTGTGAACATATCAGCTAGCTGTTCGTTCATAATCTAATAAATAAAAATAAATAAATAAGTTGAGGTTTAACTATGGATAAATATGTGGTATTCTAAATAATCTCTAATGATTAATATTCTTTCAGCAATCCAGCATAGAATCAGACTATATTATAGAAACCCAAATAGAGCTCGAAGGGGAACCATGGAGAAGAGAAGTCGACAGCATACCCGTAGAAGCAGAAGACATAAGAATAGAAAGAAATGGCCGCACAAGAAGAAGCGATTTAAGTAAGAAAGAAGAAACCATAAGAAGCAGAACTAAAGAATCTGATGAGAATAGGGAGAGGAAAGAGATAAGAGACGTGTCTGTTGGAGCCCCTGATACAAAAGAGTCAGCTTGTCAAACTAGAGAGAGTTTGTTTCAAACAGATCCGCCACCAAGTTCAGACGGTAAGTATTTCAAACTAGCTTTTGCCAGCGGCTTCGCTGCGTTGTTGTAGGAGATCTCCAAACTCCCCCGTCGATGGCCCCCTTGGCCGGAGACGACGGGGAGGACGAGGAGGATGGTGTTCCGCCCGTCACGGAGGCGGAGTTAGGGGCGGCTGTTCTACGGATCCGTTCCAAGAACACCGCCCCCGGGCCAGACGGGATCCCTGCCCGAGTGTTGGCCCTGGCCCTCGACCACCTGTCCGACCGCCTCGGGGAGGTGTTCGACGCTAGCTTGGCGTCCGGACGCTTCCCTGACTGCTATAAGAGCGGGAAGCTGGTACTTTTAAGGAATCCGGGACGGCCTACCGATTCGGTCGAGGCCTACAGGCCCATCGTGTTGCTGGACGAGGCGGGTAAACTGTTTGAGAGGGTCCTCTCTGCCCGCATCGTCCGGCACCTTGGCGAGGTCGGCCCCGATTTGTCGGACGCCCAATTCGGTTTTCGAGCGGGGCGTTCGACGGTCGGTGCTGTGTTGCGCCTGAGGGCCGTGACCGAAGAGGTAGTGAGCGGTGGCGGCGTGCTGTTGGCGGTGTCGTTGGACATCGCCAACGACCTCAATAGTCTGCCATTTGGCTGCGTCAGGGAAGCACTCCACTATCACGGAGTGCCGGGGTACCTGCGGCGGCTAGTGGCAGACTATTTAGAGGAGCGTACCGTCATGTACGAGGACCGAGATGGAGTTTTGAGTCTTCGGCCCATGTCGTGCGGTGTTCCGCAGGGGTCTGTCCTTGGACCACTCCTGTGGAACACATGGGGTACGACTGGGCCCTTCGAGGCGACTTCCCCCCCGGGCTCAGCGTAATCTGTTACGCCGATGACACGTTGGTCACAGCCCGGGGGGTGAACTTTCAGGCGGCGGCGCGCCTTGCCACCAGGGGAGTCTCTCTGGTGGTCGGCGTATAGAGGCGCTGGGTTTGCGGGTGGCCCTGGATAAGACGGAGGCCCTTTTATTTCATGGGCCCCGTCGTGGTCCACCCGCTGGCGCCTGCATAAAGGTCAACTCGGTCTTCGTACCGGTTTAGGCCCACATAAAATATCTGGGCCTGATCCTTGACGGAAGGTGGCGCTTCGACAAGCACTTCCGGCAGCTTGCTCCCAGGCTGGTCGGTGCTGCGTCCGCCCTTGGGCGACTTTTGCAAAATTTTCTATTTCTTTTATATCTTATATTTTTATATGAATCAAAAAATAGAAAAGGAATTCAGTAAACCTTCTCACATTCCATTAAATAAAATATTCATATCACGGAGGTTGATAACCTAGAACATATTCTAAAATTGAGTTTGGGATTTATTCCCGATCGTAGGGACTGAGGACTTGGGACTTGGCCTTCTTCAAGTTTAGTTATTTCTAAGACAGTTATGTTAGACTTGGTAGTTATATCCGAATACATATTTGTTTTTGGGAATATTTATTGAGTTAGGAATAAGCAAATAAACTTCCAAGGTATGTTTTGCTGAATAACTTTTCTAGATAAATCGCCCTTTTGCTAGCTAAATCGATGGTGCAGCATACATTTCCTAAAAGTTTACACTAAAAGCAAAGCTGTTGCCAGTGTAAGATAATTTTAAGGTATAATTAAGAACACATACGGGAATTAACGCCTGTGAGTCAGAGTCGGCCTGTAACCACGGCCAGTGCCATCAATTCAGAGGTATGTAATACCTATTTCGTGATCGCGTAAATTCCAGCATTTAATTCTAGCATTAAAATAAAATAAAGTGTTGGTCTTCGATGTTATTTTGTATTGAGAATATAAGTAATTTTTTTAAACAAAGAACAAATCAATCAAAAAAAATATACACTTACATCATGCATTCACCATGGCAAAATGGTGTTTAGCAGCTTCCGTTTTTTGTGTCGCCAACTAAAGTCCGTAAATTTGCATATTTTGGTATATGTTCCAAACTTCATAATATTTATATCAAGTTATCATTCCTCAAGTACTTAGATATGAGATTATGTGTATTGATTATGAATTGCTTCTAACTGTAAGTAACCTTAAAACGAACCTAGTGTGTCATATGCAATCCAAAAATTAATTCGATTTTAGTTGTGTTCAGAAACCTTAGTCTATCGTCATCATATTTCAAATAAAATTACTCAATCTGAGAAAGGTGCTTACTCTTGCAGTTCTTAAAAAGGAACTTCAACAATGCATCCATAAACTCCAAATCAAAGAGGTAGGGTGTAATTAACTGACTGATAGCCGTTTCACTGACCCAGTACTTACCTATCTTATACAAGACATCAAGTAGTATTACAAGTAGTACTGCCGCCGTAGTAGGGTTGACTACGAACAAGTGACACTCTTGGTACAGCTCAGATTGTTATAGGCACTAAATCAGAACGGACGTATACTTATTTGCCGACATAGTTATTTAAAAAACATCCAGATGACAAAAGATTGCATCCTAATCCTTTTCATAAGCCACAATTCCAATCCTGATCTAACAGTTTTTTCTCTAACAGACACACCCAATAATTATATGGCTCGACCTGGAATCAAAGCCAAGACTCCAGCGCGGCTCACACCAATGCGACTGACTTCAAGTAAGGAAAAACTCTTTAGCATACTTTCATTCTCAGGGTCTGGAAGTAACAGCAGAGGGTTTTCAACCTTCGGTTACTCGGGAGCTACAATCGCGAGGCCTTCGCCACCGGTATCCTCTAAAACTTCAGAGATCACCATTGAACTGCTAAAACAGGTTCCTAATCAGGAATCGAAGCCACGTAAGTACATTTCTTCTCTTATGTTAACTCTAGCAAGCCAGGTCCAATAGCGCTGTATAACCTGAATTATAACATTATTGCGTGACTATTTCACTAGGAAAAAGAGTCGTTATTTATTGAAATGATTTTGCGGAGTGAGACCTCTGTATTATGTGGTTTTGGTAAAACAAAAACCATCTAAACATGTCACCTAGCACAGAAACGCATGTAACACAACGATGATGATGAACTTTACAGCAATGACAATTTAATGAACAGACTGGCAATAGCTGATCATGTATATAAAGAATAAATTTAATTGATGAACGATGAAAATTAATTATTTTCAGTCATACTCTTTTGGGTCATTTCTAGAAAGGGTCCCGATTGTTAAAATTTTTCTTGTATTTAACAATATTGTTAAAAATACAATGCGCTCCTGTTCTGTAATTTACCTACCCCTATTAGTCGAGTGCCCATTTATACTTAACTTCTTAAAGCGCCTAAAGACTATTATGTAAGGTCTAAATTGACATTTTTTGTATGGATTTGACGCTTATATGCGTCGCCTTAGCAACTTTGGCGATTCTTAAGTTAATAGTGCAATCGGGTATGACGACTTTCTTGTTTTAGGGTTTTTTCATTTCCAAATTACACAGAAACGCAGTCGGGTTTTTTAGTTTTTTAAATTACCGTTTTTTATTAAATAATACTTCTAATGCTGCATGAAGCTATATTCTGATACAGTAATAATTTCCCTTCGTATTTCATTTCCCTTTCAAATCTCTCAACTCAAATGATGGGATATAATTTATACTGTATGAATTTTCATTCTATTTTAAGAATGCGATATATATATTTGTACGGCTTTGTAAACTAATAAGATATTAAAAAGGACAGAAAAATAATAAAATATAACACAACTGATATTAAAACAGGGAATGGACTTAGTTTCTTTAAAAATGTCATTACTTACAAATTTCAATTCCATGTTAATTACCAGTTTCATCAATGTTTCCACATTCAGACTAAGCATAAAAAATTGCAAATCTTTCAATTTACCAGTTGTTACTACATAATACTCCAAACTTAGATAATACTTTATTTTCAGAAAAGAAACTCGATCGACGTCCAATAAGCACTGAGACCACGCGGTCGGCTCCTGATGTCATCATCGTCTCCAAACCGATTCGCTGAGGATGACCTTTGGGGCCCCCGCCTTGGGCCCCAATCCCCCCAGACTCCTGGTATCCACTCGAACCTCGCACCAGACCTGAGGGGTCTTACCAACCACACTTGTGTCATTTAGACACCTTCTCAAAAAGTATGTCTTTTGATAATTGTGAAGGTTACTACAGTAAATACTTTGATGAAAAGCCTAAATTAATATACGATTATTGTCTCAAAAGTGATTTTGATTATAAGAAGTCTCAAACACTGCCTAGGAACTTAGGGTCTTCAGTGGAATATAAACCTAAAGTGTATCCTCAAAGGAATGTGTGTTTCTATGGGGTGAGTGATGAAGAGGAGTGCCGACGACCAAAAAAGACTTTTGTGGTTACCGCGGACATCGAACCTCATAGATAACGATTGTAAGAACTTTTATAGCATATTTTTATAGTCAAAGAAGTGGTTTTAGATTTTTGTAACGGTTGCTAAAAAAATAGTTTTTGAGTTTTGATTAAGGTCACATATTTTCAGAAAACTTGACATATAAAGCTCAATAGAGAAGTATATTTTGATGATTAAATAGCAGAGAAATATAAAATGGCGGGGAATATTTAAGATATCTGTCATAATATAATATGTCCTAGAGCGAAATGCGTAAGCAAACTCTTGAAGTCTTAAAACGGTTTTCAGATTTTGATAAACTTATTTCATCAGACGTATCGAACCATCAAAAACGAGATCGTGTCGTTCACAGGTGAAGTAAAGACGAATGTAAATCATTCGTCTGCAATTTGGGTGGTTCGGTAGCTACTGTGATTAAAAAAGAATGGCTTTGTCACCGAAAAGTGTAGTCCAATTAATTGCCGTATTCTAAACCTTGAGAATGAGGGGCTCGTGGCTAAGTGGTAACCGAGTAGGTTAACACATTACACAGTTAAGTAATTATAGCCAGGTCAGTCTAGGATGGGTGACCATTCTTAACACATTGAGACCCCTCCGTGCCTCGGAGAGCACGTTAAACCGTCGGTCCCGGGGCCATACCAACATCTGTGGCATTCGTTACGGGTAGTTGGAGCCCTAAAAAGTCCGACAACCTGGTCTAACTAAAAGAACCTCGATATCGCCTAGTACTTGGGTTGTGAAGGTCTGATTGCAGTCGCTTCACGTCAAATATTACGACCCCAACTTAGTTGGGAAAAGGCGTGGAGGAGGATTCTAAACCTCGAGGACTATGAATTACACACATAAAAATTCATTATTTTTAAATATAGAAAGAAAAAAGAAGAAAGAAACCGAAGACACGCAATAATTATAGTAAAATAAACTTACATCTAAAGACAATAAACGCGCTTAAAACATGTGTACCTCACGTGCCCGACGAATAGGGTCTGGTTCAGTATTTGCCAGACATGTGCCTAGCGCTGGTTTTCAACCAGACCCTTCATCATACCCCACGGATATCAAAATGAAGAATGCTTGAAACTGTAAATAAATGTCTGGAAAATTAAATGCAATTAATTGAAAATGAAATTATGCTAATATTTCATAAATCCAACAGCAAAGACGGAACAAAGCGTGTTGATAACATGTTCGGCTTTTTCCAAAACTGGCCGTGTTATCTAAAGTAATATTATAAAGAGGAAACATTTGTGTCTATGTTTGTAATGTTTTCACACAAAAACTACTGGACCGATTGCGATGAAACTTGGTATGTAGATAGCTGGAGACCAGGATTAACGCATAGGCTACTTTTTATCCTGACATTTTCATGGGATCGGGACTTACATGGGTGAAACCGCGAGGTGCTGCTAGTATAAAATAAATGAAATCATTGAACTTGACAAGAAGCAATTTGATCAATTTATTACGGGTTTGCTCGTACACTTACTTTCAAATATTTTTTCACAAACGGATTTAACTGTTAATCGGCTTTCCTAACTAAAATATTATTAAATACCTTTCCTAGAACTTGATAACTGATAAACTTGATACAGCGTAAAGGAGGAAAGATGATAAATAAAATACTGAATGTCTTTAAGAATCTTGAAAGAATTTAAATCCAAGAATATCTGTTAATATGTGGCCTAATTTAGTACGTTTTTTTTTTTATTTTATCTATGCTTAATTATTTTTGAAAAAGGAAATTATTTTTAGGGGAATTAACGCGAATTGTTTATGTGTGTGTGGACTTTTGAACTACCTGATGTTTAAAGACGATTTCAGACAATTGTTGAAGGATTTTATGAAATAAAGGTAATTAGTTGGACTTAAATTTAGTCGGTTTGTAACCAAGTCCGCACTTAAACTATTATTGCGTTAAATTCCATTAAAATAAATGAAATATATTAAGGAGTTTAATCTTAATTCATTTTATCGAAATGAACTTGTAAATAAAAATATTTTATCTCTAAGAATGAAGTGAAATAAACGTAGACTACGAAAACTATTGCTTTATAAAGAAATATATAAAAAGGAATATTTGTGATCATGCAAGTTTGTCCGATAGTTTATTTATTATTAACTAGCTACCCGCCCCGGCTTCTCACGGGTACAAATTATGCACCTAAACCTTCCTCATGAATCACTGTCTATTAGTGAAAATCGCATGAAAATCCGTTCAGTAGTTTTCTAGTTTTTCGCGAACAGACAGACGCGGCGGGGGACTTTGTTTTATAAAATGTAGTGATGAAGTAATGATAAATACTGCTTTCAATTTTAATGTTTCACGGAAAACTTTATACCATTAAGTGCATTGAACTGCTACGAATTCCTACGAAGATTATTATGTAATGAAATGTAACTGATTCTCAAACAAAGGGCAACCAACATCTGCACCATAGTGGGTTGTTTTAAAACTGTGCCGCACAGCACTGATAAATTATTGGCTATGTTATTTTAGTAGTAGGGTTACACCTAGGGAAATTTAAATTCTGTGCATTATAATTTTGGATATGCAATTATGTCTCTGACAGCTATTATAATATGAACGGTTCTGGAATCGATGCCCATAAGTCAATAAAAATAACGTTTGGGAACGCGCGTTTTCTTTTAAAACGTGTCCTCATTATAATTACGGCCACCGTGGCCTTGATGGCTCAGTTCCATACAATTAACGTTGAATGGGTGTATGCGTTTCGTTAGAGACATTTTTTTTTAATGTGTATCAGCGGTTCCAAAATCCAAGTAGTAATTTGTATGTGAGTTACGTTTGTTTTCGTAGCTTGAGTGTACTCTTCTTCTATAAATATACAGTACAGTTACAGAAAGGTATCGTCAAATTATGTTATGTATAACCAAAAAATAATTAAAAGTAATTAAAAAATTTTTTTTCGAAAAAATCATTCCTAGTGTAGACGGGTCACCTGATGGTAAAAGACCACCGCCGCCCATGGGCACCTGCAACTCAAGAGTCACAAGTGCGTTGCCGGTCTTTAAGGTGGGAGTACGGGAAGAGTGGAAGAGAGGGAAGGGAAGTAACCTCACTCATTCGGCGAAAAGCAATGCAAACATTCCTTCACTGCCGGTTTTCTGTGAGGCCGTGGTATTACTCCGGTCCAGCCGGCCCATACGTGTCGAAACATGGCTTCCCCACAAAAAGTTTTTTTTTTTCATTTTACCTAAAATTGCTTACGCTTTACGTTATTTACGGGGGAATGCTATACGACCCTAAAATATGACATCTTTTTGTAACAGCCTGTATAAATAGGGACAGACAGAAAGTTTTTTCGGCTTCTTGTTAACCGCTTCTATTGACGAGCCATCTTGTTATCATTTATTGATGACAATAGGACTCAACAATAAATACCTCAAAAATCGGTTTTCTCACATCATTGACAGACCTATGTTGTCCCACCAATCCATTTCAAATCAGTGTTATAAGTTCAACCTGTATCTGTGTCTGTCTGTGGCATCATAGCTCCTAAACAAATGGACGGATTTAGATTTTCTTTTTTGTTTGTAAGGTGACCTTGATCTAGAGCGTTCTTGCGTCGGTAGTATTTTAATTTTTTTAATTTGTGCTTGTATTTAATGAAATACGATCATTTTTTGAACATTGGGTGACTACTGGTTATCTAAACTTATATTATAAAGAGGAAAAATGTGTGTTTTTGTATGCATGTTTGTAATGTTTTCACACAAAAACTACTATACCGATTGCGTTGAAACTTGGTATGTAGATAGCTGGAGACCTGGATTAACGCATAGACTACTTTTTATCCCGACATTCATCCTGGATCGGGACTTACGCGGGTGAAACCGCGAGGTGCTGCTAGTCATAAATAAAACATCTCATGCGTGATCACCTTTTTTTTTTTGTATTATATTATACAACGTGAAACAGTAAAGTTACCTATATTACGGATACGCACATAGTTTTATTGTAAAAGTCTAACTTATCCTTAAAAGGAAAACCTAGGCTTTGTATATAATAAATGAATACTGCCATTTTTGAAACACATATTAGTTTTAATTATGTGATAACTAGTTATTGTAGAAATATTAATTGAAGCTGTAGTCTGTGACTTATGTGGCACTCGTAGTTTTATTAGTAATTTTTAAATACAAATGTTCGTAAATGAAAAAAGATTCAATTTGCTAAAATACATACTCAATCATTTCAATTAATTCCTGCACAAGGAAGATGCTGCATATCGTGGAATTATGTCACTGTGCATTGTTTGTAGATTCAAATCATAATTTAAAATGTAAAGTAAAAAAAAAAAAAAAAAAACAATTTTTTTTTTTTTTAAATTAAACTTTTAATTAAAACTTCACATACGAAGATTGATTGATATTTTTGTATGAGAAAATTGAATTAAGAGATTCCATTGATTAATGTATACAGAGTGTTCTCTAACACTCTAAAGTGTTATTACATATTTTAGGGTCATATAGCAGACCACATAAATAACATCAAGCGCTAAGAAAGTTTTGGAAAATTCGTGATGTTTATAACAGAAATCTTATTGCTAAACTGAGAAATTGAACTTGAAAATTGACCATAAGAGAGAAGGCTGATATAAATGAAACTATGAGTACTTAAAACCAAGGATGTTGATGAAATGGCTGGATTTTTCAGAAAAAGTCTGCTTAAAAAAATTGGTTGTCTGTAAAGTCGGTTTACGGACGATAATTTTACGTGATAACGTCAAAAGAAAACAGGAGAAGAGAGATAGATGCGTCACAAGCCGAACGCTTAGGCCGATCGTGCCTCTCTATTGCTTGTTCCGCGCTCTCGCTTGCACGCTCGGCTCAGGCGATACGTGACAATGATTCATGCTTTTTCGCGCGTGCAGCCGGCGTTTATCGATTTATATATAATAAAAATAAAACTATTGAAATTGATAACAAAATTCATACGTAATTTAAAAGATTAAAAAAAAAATTCAAGCTAAATCAACTATTTGTAGACTCACACACAGCGCTCTTAAAATTTGACTACACCTTTCTATAACACTCTGTATATTACACACAAAACATTCGTGTAAGTGTGTAGCCCAAAGATAAAATATTTTGAATATGTATCCGTTTTTTCAACAAGTTTTTATTAAACTTACTGGTAACTTATTAAATAAAGCGTGTTTTTTTTTAGTTTTTCTAACCTATAGTCATTCTACATGTGTTTAAACAGCAAGACAAATCCTGAAACAGGTAACATTTAAGGTTTAGGCTTTATTGAGTGCCTATATTTTATTTCGACTAAGCTTCAATTTTTCTACAGTAACAAAAACCAATGCAATAAAGTTTTGTTATCATAGTTTAGTAAGAAATATTGTATAATGTAATTAAATATATTCACATTATTAGTAGTTAGGATGCCTTTTGACCCAGTTCTCAATTTATTAAAAGTTTACTTTTTATTAATTTTATTTGTCATAATTATCTTTTTTTGAATACATTGAATTAAATATGTTACCTTGTGAAGTTATTTCAAAAAACCTATAAAAGGCCGATAAACCATTTATTTCAATTTGAACATTAGCTTGTGTTTTATTTGATTTTTTACCAACCTCAAAAAAAGCAGGAGTTTTTCTTGGACTTCTTTTTTCGTGTGTAAGTTACGAGTCTTCAAAAAATTTAACATTTTTTATATTATTTTTATTGGATAGGTTAGTAAGTAATTTGATGAAAAATTAATATTTGTTGTAATAAAATCAGGATACATCCTATTGATTAAGTTTAGGAATATAAAATAAATGTAGTTCATATATTAGCTGTTAGACGAAAAAATAAATAGACCAATTTGACTAAATTTGTATTTTTAAGAATCAATGCTAAATTAAAATGCATGTGAAATAATAAAAATGTTGGTAACTTCTGACGAATTTACATAAATGTTTTATTGCTTAAATTATAGTTGGAGATATGTGACAATATATTATGTTAAATTTACTATCATTACTATAATTCAAGCATTTTTATTAATTGCTGATCAAAATATTTGTTTGTATATATATATTGTTTGAACCTAGCATATGTATGTTAAACTGCACATGTGTGGCGTACCTATTATTGGACATTGGGTTTTGAAATTTGCAAAAAAATCACATTTTATCATTTGCAACTCCAAAAATCATTAACTAAATTGTGTTGGAGTGTGTTAAATATAAAATGTGATAGTTTTATATTTGAATGCCAAATATATTATATTTAAATATAAAATGTCAGAGTTTTATATTTGAATGCCAAATATATTATATTTAAATATAAAATGTCAGAGTTTTATATTTGAATGTCAAATATATTATATTTAAATATAAAATGTCAGAGTTTTATATTTGAATGCCAAATATATTATATTTAAATATAAAATGTCAGAGTTTTATATTTGAATGCCAAATATACTATATTTAAATTTACATTGGTAG
Source organism: Callimorpha dominula (assembly GCA_949752705.1). Lineage (NCBI taxonomy): Eukaryota > Metazoa > Arthropoda > Insecta > Lepidoptera > Erebidae > Callimorpha > Callimorpha dominula. Next base: position 2,808,369 of record OX457012.1, on the reverse strand, counting down.
ATGTTTTGGATAAATTTGTGCGCATTATCGGCCCAACTAATGACTGTAAAATTAAAAAAAAAAACACAATAATAATAAAATTACAATGGAACTAATTACAGAAGGGTACACAAATTTATTCATCCTAATTTTAACTTCCGAAATTCCAGCTGTATAAAAAAATACCAAAACCATAATTAACATGTTCATATTTGAGCTAAACTATTAGAGTATTAATTTCAGAAGAGGGATAAGACATTTAAACTTATCTACATAGTGTAATTTGACTACTTCTCTTCTCTTCTCAGCCGTTCTCAACCAGTTTGGTGTAGGCCTCCTTCAGATTGCGCCATATATCATCCTGATCTTGCGCTACTTCCATCCAGTTTGTCCCTACAATTTATCGCAATCGCATAAGTGGTCTTTCGACCGAAAGACCACTTATGCGACCACTAATACCTTTAAGTCGCTTTTCATCCCTAGGCTTCCATTCTAAGAGAGCTTTGCCCCACGAGCCATGTTTACGGGCTATGTGTCCTGCTCACTGCCATTTTAGACGTGCCAATCGTTTAACGGCATCGGTGACCTTACTTTGCTCTTGAAGCCAGGTATTTGTATTACTCTCCTTAAGTAGACGTAAAATACACTGGTTGAACAATCTGACTTTCGGTTTCGCTGTTACACTCATTTTCAAATCAAAGTCCAGGTTTGCGTAGGCAGCCCACATGAGACGTATGCGTCTATCTATCTCGTTTACATGTTTCTCTTTTTCCATCCTTATTTCCTGACTCAGATAGATTATCAACATAAGTATATTTACATATAACCATAACTATTCAAGTATACGAAACCGACCCAAATCTTAGCTATCACAAATTTACAGGTCAACAATAATTAATTTCCTCTTTAGTTTCAATGAGACAGGAAATGTGTTAAGTGGGTCCGTGAGTCCTAACCTAACTCTGAGAAGTAGTTTAATCTGTCAAACTTTATCCGTAATAATATTCATGTCCAAAATCTTGCGTAACGCGTCTTAACACGGTACATAAGAACTGCCAAATAAAATTCAATTATCGAAATTTTATACTCATGTTTACATTAAACTTAAATTGCTTTCAAACTTAATAAAATTCTAATTTTAATTTCATGTCTAGCTGACCCATGTTCAATTACTTTCAAAACTTATTCATCATTTAATCAAATCTACAACTTCGGACACATCGAATTAATTTAGAAGAAAATTGTTTAACAGCCCATCAGGCAAAAGGAATGCTAAACCTTTATACAATTTAATTTTAAATTTAGTTTAAAATTTAAATTAATCAAATAACAAGTCTTGTTAAAGGCAACTTGTCTGGAAGGTATCGGGTAGAGCGGCGAACAAAATTATTATTAGCCAATCAGAACGCCCTAAGTTTTAAATTTAATTTGAACTCGCGAATGCGTTTTAATCAAAGCTAATTCGCTTAAGTCTCGCTCTTGCTGTATTTCAGAGTACTTGGTAGTAATTAGTTCCTGATTGAGCAATACAGAAAATATGTTTTGTTAATGAAAATGGTAATAAATCTGTTTGGGGGTAGATTAGGGGGATATTTTGTTACACAAGTTCAATTTTACGAAATATAATTAAAATATCATAATTTCCTAAAAGATGCTGCAGTTGCTTATAACTGAAATAATTTTAAGATGAAAATGAAAATTATTTTCGGAATTGATGATACAGAACCATCATATCAAATGCAAATAACAATGCTTAGGGTACATATTATTATATTTAACATTAAACAAGACATCTACCGGCTAAAATTCATAATTCAATTGAAACTGACAGAAACTGATTTGCTAAGTACATATTAATTTCTGGTAAACATTCTGAACTAAGCGTTTCCCAAACAACAACGCTTATGCTCAAATCGGTCTAGTTGGACCCGATATCAGCACCCTCAAACTTACAAGTAAACTCTTTAGTCTTACTTTTAAAATGATGTACGGTGATATTTCTAGTAGATATATAAGAGATCTAGAGATATAAGATCATTCGATAAATTAATTTGAGAACCATTATTTTAACATTCACTATTGTGCATTTTACGGTGTAAAACATCGGTTTCTGACCTTTTGTTGGTGTACAATAAAAATACTTACTATAAGAAAATAAGTTTTTATCACCAGTTTGGTAACAAAAAATTATTTTCTTCCAAGAGTTCTTCGTTTCTGTAAATAGTAATTTGAAATCATATCTCTATTGGACTCAGCCAATAGAGATATATTGGCTACGTTGTACTGACTAAAGAAAATAAATAGCTTATTAGTAGCAATGAGAAAATGAAAGAAAAAGATTTATCATAGCTAACATTCTCTCTTTTCCGAATAAAAAAAGATATCACCGGCGACTCCTGAACATGTTGAATAGACAATTACTAAACAAGGTCCTCCTTCAAAACAGAAAAATAGCTGGAAAATGAAATAATTTACGTCTAATTTGACTAAAGGACCGGCCTCTTACACTCGAACGAGTTTAAACAAGATTTATGTTCAAAACCCCAGTCCTTTTGCGTTTACAAGTGAAATTAAAACTTTTGAGAACGGCTGAAGCTATGTTTTGGTAGAAAAATCTTTGGGATTCAGTTTGCGCAGCGTTTGTTAAATTGTTGAAATATCTTATCTTAATTTTTTGGGGTGGATGAATTGTACTGCTTCCATTTAAGATGGTTGACAGAACAAAAAAGATAAAATGTTTTTTTTTTACAAATATATCTTAATCCCCGATCAGATTTGTTTCCAAATGTTCATTAATTATATTTTAGTTATATTTTTTTCATTTAGAATTGAGTACTGCGACTGAAAGGTTGACAAAAATGTTTTTTTTTTCTTCAAACATTTTATATTTTAAAAGTAAACTGGAAATTTAAATCAAGAATTAAAGTTTATACAAAACGTCTAAATGTATTTTTTTTTCACATATAAAATATATAGGTAATAAATAATCTAGCACTGGATAAATTATTGGAAGGCATTGAAGTTCGTTATACTAATTCCATAAAAAATAACTTGACACATCTCACACACGGCCGTCTGATCCCAAATTAGGCAGGGCCTGTACTATGGTATCCAGACTGCTGATAAACATACTTAGGTACCTACATAATTACTAAATACATACATATTATAGATTTATTACATTTTATATAGGTAATTGAATTTAATTTTTTTAAATAAAAGCTATAAGCTTACTTTCATTTAGATTTGTTTATTTTTTCTCTGTTGTGGCTACTACCAGAAAGTTTTATTTTCTTATAATTTAATGTCCCTCAATATTAAGCACTTTAAAAGTAATCTTAGTGTTTTTTGGTCTACGATAGGAATATTTTACATGACAATATGAATATTTGTATTTATAATTACCTAAAAAAACCAAATTTAATAGCAAATTTTAAAGACTTCATGCATACAATGTAGGTATGTAATTAAATTAAAATATTTGGGATTCAAATAATGAGAATTATGGATTATAAAATGTGTTATTTTAAAAATAAAAAAATATATAAAAAAAGTTATAAATTGATTTTGTTTCCTTTGATTTAGTAACGGTAATATGTTTTAAGCTTTTTCACTTATGTAACAAAGAAATGTAAATAATATGTACATTGTACATACAGTAATGATTTATATATTGTTAAATTTGTAAGTAAATAAATTTTAAGCGTTTTTCTTAAAAGTTATTTTATTATTATCACCCCCTTTAATATTATTTTCAACACATTTAAAATAACAGTAACAGTAGTAACAGCACCACCTGAGACCGCCGCGACAGGTCACATTTCCACGTGACAAAGTACCCCTTTTAAGCCCGAAACTAGTCGGGCTATCTCGGAACACACACGTAAGTATGTATAGTGAATGCCACAAACGCCGACTAAGTTATTTATGTTTAATAATTCATTTTTTTTTATTAAAACGCAATAATCTGAGTTTCCATCATCCTCATCCTTCGGCCCTTTCTCAATTTAGTTGGGGTCAGTTTTCAGTCTAACTACGATACGGCTGAACTTCGATATTTTACGTTAAGCGACTGCCATCAGACCTCCATACCCCAAGTACTAGGCGATATTGAAGATCCAGACTAGATGAATGCCACAGATATTTGTATGGCAACCGGGACCGACGGCTTACGTGCTCACAATTTGGAATTTAAAATTTTAATTTTAATCAGCAAAAAAGGTATATTAAAAAGTTACGAAATCTATTAAGTACATGAAACTGAGAATATGTATTCAAAGTAATAATGTTCAATATTTTGAATATTCTCAAGTTTATATAGATTTTAGGAAATCCTATATTTCAAAGAGGAGACCAAAAAGGTTTATAATTAATAATTCAAAGATTCCTTTGAAACTTAAAAACTTGTTAACCTAAATGGAAGCTTTTAATATTTCGCTTTTAGCAATCAAAAGAAACCGGAAAATTTTGAATAATTATTACGGTTTAAAACTATTCGAGTACGACATCAAGTACTTATTCTGTATTTAAAAAGTTCTAATATTGATTTAATCGAGATTGAAATTTGATAGGAAGTAACATTTTTGAAGTGAAAACTTCTTTAGCGGCGGGGCGTTGTGCACGTTGTTTGGGATGGGTAACACATGTTACACTCGCGTCAGGACATGTGATCCTGATCGAAAATTCGTAAGACGGAGTTACTTGTATTTAAAAAATATAACATTCGAAATTCAAACATTTATGAGCGTCCAGGAGCGCAGAACTTCCAGTGTACCCTATGTATACATTTAGATATGTTATTACCTACTTTTTATTTTTAACCTAAATATATATATATATATATATATATAGATATGTGTGTGTGTGTGTATGTATATGCAAATACTTTAGTTGCGATATTCCAAAGAGCAAAAGGTAATTACAGCTACGTAAATAATTTGATACAGTTAAAGTTATCATAAATTTCCCTCAGATCACAAACCTTTATACAGGCGATGAAAGAGATAAAAGTATAAAATATTTCATAAGACTTAATGATTTAATTCGGTTTCACTGGTTCTTTCTCGCGCAAAAGAGGTGTCCCACTAGTGTCATTATAAGAAAGCGTTGATTCAAAAATAGGCCTAAACTGTCGCCATTTTGACGAACCATCGCCATTTTGTTGACTGCTCTGCGAGTCGTATTTAACGATGGGCTATACACATTTTTCGGTTAAAATAATAAAACGTACTCTTATGAGAGACCGTAAGGGATATCATTTTGAGAATTTTATTTGTAACACGCGAAGGAAGCAAATACTTACAGTTGTCGTACACTGATACCGAGTTTTCGTTCAATATTGATCTAAGAAATGTAGGGTAGTCAAATATTAAAAATATTGTTTATTTTTGCTGCAAAACTGCCACTACTACTATAAATAAATAGGTACTTCTTTTACAGACTTGCTTTATTTTTTCACAAATAATAAGATGACATTTTTACAAAATGGGTGAATATTATCTTATATACTCTCAAGAAAGTGGTCCACAATTTAAAAAAACCATCACAATAAAGTAATTTAGAATTCAATTAATTAATAAAAATTTATGATTTAATTTACTTGTGGATTATATTATAGAATGTTCCAGAAAGGTGTGCTCATATTTTAGGGTCGTAAAAAGACCTCGTAAATCATGTAAAATGCTTACAATTTTCGGAAAACTAGTGATTGTCAATACAGAAATATTATTTTTAAACTGCCAAATAATTGAAAAAAAAACTTGTTTCCAAATTTTTCAAGCTAAAATAAAAATTTGTCAGCTAAACGAAGCTCCTAAAATTTGACTAACTTTTTGCAATTTATGAATCAGATATTGCAAGGATAGATAAAGTGTACGCGAACTATAAATATAGAAATGCTAATAAAGTCACGTCGGCATCCAGATGAGGAATTGTAGGGAAGGTAGAAGAGGGAAGCCGTACAAATTGCTTGGACATGCAGCTTGTAAAGAAATATATAAAATGAAGATATTACTGTCTGTTCTGTGGATTAAATTATGCAGTTTGTGATGAAATTATGATATTATAACAATGAACAGAACAAACGAGTTACGGACACCAAAAAAGAGCAATGATGCAAAAATAGGAGTGTAATATCAGTTGGACCGATTTAAGCAAATATGTTCCACAACCTAAAAATTTTGAGTTTTTGTGACCTATGTGCTCCGAATAAGGTATATTTTAACATATCAAAGATTCAAGTTCAATTCAGAGGTATGTAATACCTTTTCGTGATCGCGTTAATTCCCGTAAATACGTAGATAATGATTCTTATATCAAAGACCTTGTGCATTGGATCATTTTTGCTTAAATCGGTCCAGTTTAACTTGAGTGTATCTGGGGTCTGTGTATCTCTGTGGCAATATAATTCCTAAAAGGATAAACCGATTTTGATATAGTTTTTTGAAAGATTGGTTTGAAACGTTACTTGATCGAGATGGTTCTTAGCTATAATACTAATGTTTGAAGATCATCCGTTAATTCTTGTAAGGATGTAAGTAAGTTCTACTGGTCTCGTCGATTTCAAATGTGACTTCTGCAGCTGCAGTATCATCTGGAACAGCAGGATACCCAACTCCTGACCAATGTACAGAAAAAGTACCGTATTTGAGCTCATTTTAATAGTCTCAATAATTAGGTATTGGCCAGAAGTCGGGTTGTTTTTTATGACTTTTATTCTTGAGTCAGGGGTATTTTAAATCTTTAATTCATCCTTAGAATAGACACATTCATTTGTATAATATTTTACATCCCACTAATATTATAAATGTAAAAGTTTGGATGGTTGGATGGATGTTTTTTACTCTTTCACGTCAAAACTACTGAACTGACCTGGATTAATATATAGGTTACTTTTTATCCCGATATTCCCACGGGATCGGGACTTACGCGGGTGAAACCGCGGGCGCTGCTAGTTTGTAATAATAATCTATCAGTCATTTATTTCGAATTCACGTTCACGTCCACGTCCTCTTTCATATTTCAATCTTCTAGTGGTGGGTCTAGTGGTTAATGATCTTGACTGCTGAGCCACAGGTCATGAGTTCGGTTATTCAGGACAAATAGTTATGGCATGAGTACGTGTGTTTGTTCTGTGTGTGGGTGTAATCATTATATTAATACATTTATTATATATTATATAATATAATATATAATAATAACTCCACTCATCTCACACACGGCCGTCTGATCCCAAACTAGGCAAAGCCTGTACCATGGTAACCAGACTGCTGACAAACATACTTACAATAGTACAGGTACGTTACTATAGTACAGGTTCTGCCTATTTTGGGATCAGACAGCTCTGTGTGAGGTGTCTCAAGTTATTATCTGATACTGAAATGCTACAACAGCCGACTCCATTCGATACACTTCTGTAATATATTTACGTTAAATGTTAGTGCCAAGTTTATTTATCTATCCACTTATAAGTACATACCTACACCGCGACCGCGAATACAAGCTCTATGTGAATCCATGTAATGCCTCCGTTTATCCGTATATGGCACAGCCCTAGTCGGCGATCTATCACGTAACAATTTACGTATTTAGAAGTAATTAGATATTATCATCATCAGCCTATTGCCGTCCGCTGCTGGACGAAGGCCTTCCTCAAGGAGCGCCAACTATACTATCCCAGTCTTGGTACCTTCTTCAGGTCGTCAGCCTATCGTGCCGCAGGGCACCCTACACTACGTTTGCCTAATCGCGGTCTCCATTTTAGCACGTATCGACTCCAGCGACCATCAGTCCGCCTGGAGACATGACCGGCCCACTTCCACGTCAGCATGCTGATTCTAATATATTAATTATTATTTTATTAGGTATTAGATATTTATTACATGCTACTATAATTTTTGCCCTCCGTTTAAACTGAAAGTGGAATCAAATATTATAAAATCACGAGTATTTTTTACAAAACAGATGCGATTAAACAGGGTTTTAATTATTCCGCTATGGTGAAGAAACATAATGATTTGTAAGCTCTAAAAGATACATAAAAAATTGTTATTATATCTTTATTTAGGTAAGAGGTCCCTCCAATCTTCGGTCCAGGCCAATTAATGACTCAATTCATCCGTAAACACGATCGGTTTTAGTCGATCGAAACATCTGAAAATGTTACGTTTTATTTACCACAATTACTAAACGCGATTTAAACAAGTAAAAACAATTTGTTGCCTGGCCTTTTGGTCTAGTGGTTAGTGACCCTGACTGCTAAGCCAGAGATTGTGGGTTCGATTCCCACCCAGGACAAATAATTGTGTGATGAGCACGGTTATTTGTTCTGTGCTGGGTGTAATTTATCTATAATATGTATGTATTTAGAAATATATAAGTATGTTTATCAGTAGTCTGGTTACCATAGTACAGGCTCTGCCTAGTTTGTGATCAGACGGCCGTGTGTCAGATGTGTGGAGTTATTATTATAATAAATATAGTTATTATATTAACACTTTTTTATTAATTTTAATTTGTAACTGTGTAAACTAATCTTGGAGGTAAATTTTAATATACTTATAATTCTCGTATCGTAATAAAACTTTATATATGTATATGTAGTTTGTTGATGAAGCCGGGAGGAAGATGGTGGAACTCTTTAGTGGCAAGCTCCTGTAGTTTGGGCTCATATGATTCGTTTTTTCGAGTCCAACAGATTGAGCTTGGTAGCATTGGTCTGATGATGAAGCCAGGATAGTGAAACTTGTTTTTACTATTTAATTCGATTTGATATTAAAGCGGTTTTTTTTTTAGTTTGACTACACTATAGTGAATACAGTTAGTTAATTGCCTGTTATTGATTAATTATTCTATTAATTTAAGGTTCTTTACACCTAACATAGCTTTACTGTCATTTTAAACCGACTTCAAAAAATTAGGAGGTTGTCAATTCGTCGGAATCTTATTTTTTATGTATATTCACCGATTACTCGAAGACGCCTGAACCATTTGGAAAATGGTTTCTGTTTCAAAGGGTATTCTTCCCAGGTGGTCCCATTAAAATGTTATCGAAATCAGTCAAACGGTTTTTTTTAAATCAACAAATATCTAAAAATTGTATACATCGATGAAACTCCGAAACATCGCTGTCCCATTGGAGCAGTGCCTTTACATGGCCTACCCATATTATATTTAAACAAAATACATCTAATCTCAGGAACTACTGTTTCGAATTCAAAACATCTTTTTGTGTTAGATAGTTCATTTATCGAGAAATCACGCTACGGCAAATAGGTGTAGAGCATCCATGCAAAATGTTGTAAAAACGGGGAAATTTTACAAACGAACTTGAACTATCTAATCTCTTGAACTACCGGTCAGATTTGTATTGGAGACAGTGTTAATGAGAAAGGTAATAGGCACATCACACTACGACTCTTAGACGCGGAGCAGTGACCATAACTGAGGGGAACGGCTACGTCATAGAGTAAAATGAAATACGGGCTCAATTTCACATGAGATAGAAATAAATAGCGATTCTTATATGTAAATCTACTTACAACGGACGAGAACAAGATGATGACGAGAGCAAGTTTTCTTACGAAGTAAAATAAATGAATAAATCTGGCTGTAAATATAAACTTTTGAACATAAAAGTAAAACTACGTCAAAAGAAACAGAATAGAAAGTGATAATGAGCAAAAAATGTGAATTTACGTAACTTACACACACGGACAGATACGGTATATCGGTTGCATTTTTTGTTTTTGATTTAATAACTTATTATGGGAGGGTAAACCGCTTCGTTCCGTAACGCGTTACGGCGCCAGTCTGTCTGGCGTTTAAGTTATCACTTCTGTCGGGCGTCAGGAGACGCACACGTTTTTAACTTATGTATTACTAGCAGCGCCCCGCGGTTTCACCCGCGTAAGTCCCAATCCCGTGTGAATATCCAGATAAAAAGTAGCCCATATGTTAATCCAGGTCTCTAGCTATCTACATACCAAGTTTCATCGCAATCGGTCCAGTAGTTTTGACGTGAAAGAGAAACAAACATCCATCCATCCATCTATTCATCCATGCAAACTTTCACATTTACAATATTAGTGGGATAATAGGGTCTAAAAAGGCAATGGAAGGCAAATTGTTCACACGGATGGATGGTGCAGGTCAAGGTAACTATAACTCAAATTGCCTGTTATCGTGAAGTAAGAACCCCCGAACGACCTTGTCATGAAAGAAATTTATAAAAACTAATTAAAATTAATTCTTAACACGTACCACGAACTAAATGTTTGTTGTGTTCCAACTAATTACACAAAACAAATGTAACCGCCCATAACTTTAAGGATTATTAACATATAACAGAACCCTTTACCGGACATCCCTAAGATAAAGCCTTTATCATTGATCTGTAATTACCTACTGCTAACATTAGATTGCAATGAAACTTAGGCTATCTAGAGGGGATTAGAAGATTAGGCTCTAGCTAAGAGTAAATAGGGTTATCATTTGAGGTGAGTTATTTTTTTTATACAACTACATAACAACAGTATTGGAAAAAGTATTCGAAAACTCGGGTGCTTCTATATGACCACACCTGTCTCTAACTCTAACTTTAGGTGATGCCATTGGGCTACGTTTAACAAAACTGATAACGCCGTTTAGACATATTGCAGAATAGTTTATGCATAGTCGTAACTAGGATTAGGTGTAGGGCTACAAATTATTTATGTTAAACCATAAAAACCTATAATTATTTCAAAATTACAATGAAAATAAATAAGTTATAAGACTTACGAATATAATGAAACTAACCTAACCCAACGACTTTCTGTTTGGGATACAAAGAAACAAGCGACTAAATTGAGAACTAAAATCTACAATTTGACGTTTATTTTCACGTAGTTTTGCATAATCGTTGACCCGCTACATGGATAAATGCAAAAAGTTTATACAATTCTGCGAGTTAAAGGTTAGGAATTATGAAAAACCGCTAGCCATCGTTTAGTTATTTTACATAGCGGATCTATTTTGTAAAATAACTAGCGGTTTTGTAAAACAATCCATCTGCGCCATATATACCAATCAGAGCGAGGACTTTCAATGCGCGATACAGGTTCAGTAGTTACTGTCTAGTTCAGTTAATCTTCGCTAGATAGCGCTGAAATTTGTTTTGATGTATGCTCAATCTCATATATCATAATTAAAGCTCATATCATCATATGATAATTTTGTCTAATATTTTTGAATTTCGCCAATGACTTGACGTGCAGTCATCGTAAATATAGAACATACATGAACCTGAAAAACAGTTTAAATACAGAAAAGGTTTTGCAGTCCTCACATTATCATGAAGGCATAATAAATTTTGCTCCCCTAAAATTAACGGAACTGTTCACAAGTTTTGAGGCTCTTTAAATTTAACGCACAAATCAGGTGTTTAAATTAAGGACCAGTCATAAAACGAGACCCCAAAACCATTATTTTGAGGGTACATTTGCCTTCTACTTAAACATATAACTGAGTAAGTATAGGATCAAACCGCTTTGATGGACTAGCAACCCCTTTAGAGAAACTTAATATTTTCTATTTATATGCCGAATAGGGTAGAATTTAGATGAGGGTAAATGCAGAATAGGATAGGCGCAGAAAAAGGTATGCCTGGAAGACGTACGAAGTACTGTCCACATTAACAGTTCGCCGAAAAATGGCCGAGTAAAAAGCACAAAACGGGCGAGCATATATAAAAATTCTGATGAATGTGGAATAAGCTCATGACAGCTGGCATAGAGTGAAGATCATGGTAAATGGCACTCAATTCTCTCTGCCTATTTCCTAGATGGGAATAGGACATACATAAATGCAGAATCAAATTGCCATTGAGTTGAACTATTCAACTCAAGTAGTTCTCTACCCTTATGGTCAAACGGCATTCTTAATAGTGTTGTTTCTGGTTGAAATTAGGGTTAACGGAGCTTAAACATATTATTAATATTTATTTGCGTAAAATTTGGTACAAAAAGTTGGTAAGTACATAAAATAAAGGTACAATACATATTTCGACAAGAAGTTTCGCATGTAATATATAAGTTTGTTAATTTACCATGATATTAGGAATTTGAGATGTAAACTGAAATGGAACAATTTATCCAATACTTTGAAGATAACATGAACGACGTTCAGTAGTCTATACTGATACTAGCAACCCGCCCCGGCTTCACGCAGAGACATCTTCAACAATCATCAACATATTTCAATCAATTTACACAAAATCTTAACAAATTATACACCTTCCTCATGAATCACTCTGTATATTAGTGAAAACCGCATGAAAATCGCGAACAGACAGACCGACGCGACGGGGGACTTTTATTTTATAATATGTAGTGATAACAAAGCTGAAAAGTTTTTTTTGTTTGATTGTTTGTTTGTTTAAACAAGCTAATCTCTGGAAGTGCCAGACTCGAAAAATTCTTTTTGCATATGATAGCCAGGTGTGAAATATGAAATGAAATATTTAGAAAAACAACTAAAAAAAATATGAATAAAACTTACATTAAGTACAAAGGTCATATCAGGTTGTAATGTAATCAAAATCAAAATCATTTATTTCAATTAAGGAGTAGGAGTCAGTCAGACTAAGTCAGTCGTGAAGCTAGTTGCCTGTTCCAATACGTAGATCCTATGGAGAAGAACAGGCAAGAAACTCCAAGGACACTCTTTTTTAAAATGTTTTTTACAAATTTCTGGTTACATTGCTTATAAGCGTAAATGAAATGTGAGGACAATGTAACATACCTATTATTCTAAAATATAAATAGACGCGCTAATTACTACTATACATACAAATACAGTCCGGAGATGACCAGCCCCAACTAACGGCACCCGTTCACGAGCATGACACGCCAGCCATCGTACAGATCAACCATATTGAAGGGAACCGAACGACCCGACATATACGCCACCATAGGCAGGACTTCTAGGTGAGCATGACATACTCAGAATTGCATAGCAACATAGGAAATTTAACTAAATAAGTGACTACACAGTTCTCACATGAACAATTCAAAGTTTTCTAAATTAAGCTTAAAAATCATAATGATAACTAAAAAAATGTAATACCTTTAATGTCAACACAGTATAACTATAGATCATATCAATGTTATTTAAAATTAACAATGTCACAAATAATAATAAAAATATCCATAAAAAGATACATGTCAAATAAAAAATAAAATTCAAAAGTGAAAATTCAGAAAAAGCAGAACCTAAAGACCACCATAACTACCTACTCATGTACAGAGCTGTGGAGCTGGACCAACATTTTGCCAAGCAGTGTTATCAGCCATATAATCATCAAGTTTATAATATGCTTGTTTACATAGTGTACGTTTTATACAAGTTTTAAATTTTATCTCACTTAGTTCAAGAATATTAGGAGGTATTTTATTATAGAACTTAACACAGTACCCCATAAAAGATTTTTGCACTTTTGTTAATCTAAATTGAAGTTGAACTAATTTATTTCCATCTCTAGTAATATAATTATCTGTTTCACACCATTTTGTAAAAAGATGCAAATTTTTTCTGACATAATGATGTTTTCATAAATATACTAACTTGGCACCGTCAGGATGTTAATTTCTTTAAATAGATCCCTGAGGGAATCGCGACTACGTAGATTATAAATGGCTCTGATAGCCCTCTTCTGCAGAACGAATATAGATTCTATATCTGCGGCACGCCCCCATAATAAAATGCCGTAAGACCTGACACTGTGGAAATAACTAAAATAAACTAGTCGTGCAGTATCTATGTCTGGAAATTGGCGGATTTTCCTTACCGCATATGCTGCAGAGCTTAGCCGCTTAGAGAGAGATGTTAAGTGAGAGCCCCATTGTAATCTAGAATCCAGCATTGTCCTTAAAAAGACAGTTTCATTCACAAAATCCATGTTTTTGTTATTTAATAAGATGTCACATTCCGTATGTCTTACGTTAGGCAAAGAGAATACATTTAGATTTTTTCCCATTTAGCACTAAATTATTTGCAGTAAACCAACCGTGTACGTGCTGAATACTATTATTTACATCGTCAAAGCTATCGGCGCGTCTATATATTTTAAAAATTAATGATGTGTCGTCAGCAAATAATACTTTTTTGGGTTGGCTATCTAGTAAATGGACAAATCATTAATATTGGAATTCATTAATATAGACGAGAAATAGAAACGGACCTAATATCGATCGCTGTGGCACGCCCATTTTCAACTTTGATCCTAAAGAATTGACACCATTTATCTGAACCTGCTGTTATCTCTCACTCAGGTAAGATTTGAGCAAACAGAGGGCCTGTTTACAAAGTCCATAATGCTCAAGTTTTACCAGCAGCGTTTCATGACTCACGCAATCAAATGCTTTTGAGGGGTCGCAAAAGATACCTAGAGCATCCTGAGCTTCCTCCCAGGCGGTAAAAATATGCTGTAGCAAGGTAACACCGGCGTCAATTGTAAAACCCCCCTTTAGTGAAACCGTATTGTTGATCGTGAAGAATGTTGTTTTTATAAAAATGAAGAATCATTTGATTAAGCATGATCCTTTCAAAAATCTTGCTAAATACCGGCAGGAGTGAAACAGGCCTATAATTATTAGAATCTTTAGTGTTACCGGATTTAAAAAGGGGTATGACTTTACTGTGTTTCATGAGATCAGGGAAAACTCCTTGATCTACACACAAATTAAATGTTAGGGCTAAGTAGGGAGCAGCAGTCCAGGTAGTTTTTATTTTATCTTCAGACGATTTTATTTTATTACTAATAAAATTAGATTTAGCAGTCTTACATACTTTTCTAAACGTTTTTGAATAATTGGAGACGTACTGATTGAAAGTCTCACTCTTCACGTAAGGCCTTAGGCCATAAAGTTCATACAGTTTATCCCTACTTTTCCTAATACCTGTCGTTGCCCAATCACTAAAAACATATCTGGGGTACACATTCTTAGTCTTGTTTCTAAAAAAAAATTTCTACCTGTAAACAAATAGCATTATAATTTTTACACATTCTGTGCAAATAATTATTCTGAGACACATTGTTATTGCTTTTGGGTATACTAAACCGCTGTGATATACGCACAGATCTAGTTGGTATTTTTATGTCTATATTTTCAACAAGGTTGCCATCCATTGAACAGTTTACAGGTTTTATATAGGGTGCACAAGTCATTCATCCGTCTTCTATGTTCCAGAGTTGCTAGAGAGAATCTTTGAACTCGGTCAACATATTCTGGTATTTTACGTCGTAACCCATATTTTGAACACTAATAAATCGCCTCTGGATCGCCTCTATACGATCTGTATGTACATTAACCATACAGATGAGCAATATCCCACTATACTTGTCATCAAGAAGCAGTATAAAATTATCACAGAATTCGCCACCCTAAATTGTTTAGCAGTCCGAAGTATATATGATAGCATACGGTTAGCTTTACTGCATATTAAAGCATAGTGAGGTCTAAAAGATAGAGAGGAATCAAACATCACCCCCAGGTCACGCACATCTGTAACCCTCTCAATAACAGCTCTCTCGACGTGGTAATTATATTGTATTAAACCCTTTTTCTTTATTGTAAATGTAATAACCTGACATATTTATGTATTCAACTAGCTGACCCGACAGACCTCGTTCTGTCAAATCAAGGATGCCCATTTTAAAAAATGTTTTTTTTACATTTTTCGGGTAATTTTTCCAATTATTTTCTTTATAAGAACCTTCCTTGGACTTTGACGAATATTTTTTAACAACGTATGCAACTTATTTAGCGATTCATTTTTATTTATATAGATGACATCAAATTCCTATCTATTCTATGAAAAATTTCATCTCTATGGTCACATATTTATCTGAAAATTGTTATATCGTCAGCAAAACCTAAACTGTCACTTTTAATGAAATTTAACACATCGTTTACAAATATTAAAAATGTGGACCCAAATTGTACACCTGAGGAACTAAAAGTAGTAGTAAAACTTGTAAGGGAAGACCAATCGAAGTTGGATCTTAGACTACATCAGTGTAGCCGATCTCATGTATTGTAATGAGCTTATTAAATAACAGTTTTTTTTTCTCGCATTTATTTCTAAAATAATTGGCCAGTATTTCATACATAAACCTGAACAGCCCTTTTTGTATGGACCATAAATGCATAATTATAATTGCCGCCTTGTACCAGGAGTGATTAAAATTAAGTGTTATATATTATTGTTCTAGACGGAGTATAATTTTACACTTGACGCTAAGTTTACTTTATGCTAATGCAAATTAATTAAACCCTGGTACCGTTCGTTGCAACTTAAAGTATGGCGGGCCCAGATGTCAATTTTTCTATTGTCAATTCATTAAATTAATTATTGACAATAATGTGAATCCGGGGTTCGGGATTAGATAGGGACACCAATTTATAACGATATATTTTAACAATTTATAATGAGCAATTAACATAGTTACAAGTCACTGCTACAATTCCCACTAATTCCACTCACTTTTCACTTGTACTATTCGCTATACTTTGCATTTGTTACTCGCAGTATCGTACAACTAGAACTGAATCAATACCGCAATACCCTATATACCTACTACGAATATATCATATATCTCATAAAAAGTTCGTGAACTTTCCTGAAATATTTAGTACTATCTATCTGACTCAATCGCTGTTGGAACTTGTTGAACTCAGTAGAACATTCTTATTGATTAACTATTAGTTCCGTGATTTATCAAAAGATGGCGTGCGTCACAATTTAGGTAATCTTAGACTTCCTCTACTCGTGAAAAGATGGCGCCCGTGTTTTAATTTAGGCTTTCGTAACAATAATAAAGCTACGTCGAATGTAGAAAAGATACTTTTTCAAATTCAGTTTTTCTTGATAACTCTAAACCCTACCAAATGTTACTAGCGGCTATATATTCTTACAATATCAGTACAGTAACAGTTTACTGAACTGAGGACCCCTCTGTATGTAACCCTGGAACAGCCCTCACCAGCAGGAACTCTTCATCAAAAGTGCTCTTAACTTGATCTTTCTTAAGACGATGACACTTGAAGTCAAGCGACTTTAAAATAAAACAGGAAATCCCATTATTTTGTAAATTACCTTCACTTTACAAAAGGTAGCTGAAATGAAATTGTTTTGTGTTGCTATAAATATATATAATAACCCTCAAAAAATTAAGTTCGCAAGGAACTTAAATTTTTTCGGGTTCCGTTTCTCAAAAGGGAAAAAAGAACCCTTATAAGATTACTTTGTTGTCCGTCTGTCTGTCTCTCACGACCCTTTTTTCTAACTAACCCGTGGGTACCTAGTTGAAATTAACATCAAATATTTATGTCAGTGTAATAAGAAACAAACTTCAAAGTCAACAATTAAAATTAGCTCCCTTTAAATCTAGGTGTGCTACATGTAACTTGTAAACCGATAAAGATTCACATACAAAATACCGTTTCAATATACTTTTAATCTTATGTCTTGCAGTATATCTTGTCTCAGGATATTTTGTTTATATTAAAGATGTTTGTTTTAGTAGCCTTGACTAGCTATAGCTCAGTGATTATTTACCAATACCTTTTTAAGTTCTAAGTCATTAGCTTCCCTACAACTGCTCCCGGAAACAAAACATATATCTTTACAATACTATTGGCTTTAAAACCCTCAAGGCGCATAAAGCACATAATAAATCCCAGTTGGCTTCCTCACTACGTCATCGTAAACCACTTCAAGCTACTTACCCTTTCAGTTTAATGTCGAACTAAATGGAAATTCATTAATGCATCTACACCGCTCTAGAACACACACGGCGTGAGACTTCGCTTTAATATTATTTGTATTCAATATTAGTTTACATTATGTGTCTACACATAGGTTAGGGCCTCCGGTAGCCTCACTCACTCGGCGAAAAGCAATGCAAACAGTTGCTCTACTACCGGTTTTCTGTGAGGCCGTGGTATCACTCCGGTTGAGCCGGCCCATACATGCCGAAGCATGGTTCTCCCACGATAAATTTACGATTCTTCTCAAACGACTTCATTTTAAAAGAAAATCAGAGGGAGATGTCGCCAGAGACTCCGTAATTAGAATGTTTAACTTATTCCTGGTGATTGTGATCAGTCTGTCTGTAGACAGGGTTGGCAACATCCAAGAGATATCAAGCTAGCATCTCAAAAATCCTTAAACTACTAAACACTAAGCATGATATTTGATACTTTTCGAACTTAATACTATGACGATCTTAAATAAAATAAGTCCATTAAGTAACAGAACGCTCAACTAGTGAACTATAACATCATGACAGTACCCAGGGGAGCGAGCAATTTATTAAAAATATGAGGGTAGTTTATTTTCATTGTGTAAGTTGCAGCTAAAGTTTAAACCGTTTTATAACGTGAAAGTTTGTTAAATGACGGGTTTATGCCACGAATGTTAACGCTGTTGGTAATCTGGAGTGATGTATTTTTTTATTACTTGGCTATAAGAGTCTGTGATATTTTTGAAAGGAGTGATTGACGTGACTTGTATCTTTTTTCTCTTCTTTCATAAACAAGGGGTAACGTCATATGTTAGGATCATATACACGAGTAATGTAAGACGCTGTCAATTAAAATAAAATTATATTTATTATTAAAACCTTACTTGAAACTGAAAATATGATCCTGATTTTTTTTCTTAAAGTTAATAATGTCTAAAAGAAATTGATTCAACTAGAGGTAATAAATACCAATGTTGATTAAATATCCGTTTATTTTTCCGGACGTGATCGTATGTTACATGTGACTGACGTGATGTGTTATGTGTGGCATGTTATTTTTATCATATTTTATCTTTATGCACCAGACACTGCCCCATAACTCCCTTTGACGTATTCTCTCCATCCCATGATTGCCTGGAAGAGATTGCCTTGTGCGATAAGGCCGCCAATTGTACAAACCTGTCTATAGTTGTAAGTTTTTTGTTTATTTTTTCAATACCTGGTGTACAGTAAAGAGTATTATTATTATTATAAGAAAATAAATAATTAAAAAAAAAACAAAAGAAAATAAAACATTGACATGAAAATTTATAAAACACTAGCAGTGCCCCGCGGTTTCACCCGCGTAACTGAAATGCCATGGGAATATCGGTAGCCTATGTGTAAATCCAGGTCTCTAGCTATCTACATACGAAGTATCATCGCAATCGGTTCAGTAGTTTTTGCGCGAAAGAGTAACACAAACATCGATACATCCTCACAAACTTTCAAATTTTTATCACATTCGATATCTTCACTATCCCCCGCCGCGTCTGTCTGATTTTCACGGATTTGAACGGATTTTCATGCGGTTTTCACTAATATATAGAGTGATTCATAAGGAAGGTTTAAGTGTATAATTTGTACCCGTGCGAAGCAGGGGCGGGTTGCTAGTATATTATAGTAATGTATGTATACAGAGTCTTTTAACAAATCGCTAGTGTCTTGAAAATTCCCATTACGGACACAACCGTACACAAAGTCTGCCCTCACGCATCTGCCCGTTTAGCCCCCCCCCCCCTCTCCCGCAGTTTTATATTATACTTAACTTTTAAAATATTTGACCAAATTACGTACTTTAAAATACAAAGTTTATCTACTTTGAATATCAGAAGCGATAAAAGTATTTATTTTCATAAAAATCAATTTGCTACTGCTAAATGTAAATAGGAAATAAAAAATCTAATTTTATTGTATTTATGGTTCACTATTTTGGCAATAATGGCTTACACATAAAATATAGATATATACTGTCGCGGTCTTTTTTGTAGAACTATTTAGGAGAAACAATCCCACCCTACTTTATATTCGTGTAACTCTTACAGTTTTCCCACCGCACGCCAGAATAGCTCGCAGATGACAGATTTTTTTCCGACTTACTCAACACGTATCATTATATTTTGGCCAATATACACAATATCTTCATAAATTATAGCCTATGTATTATTCTGATATATAAGCTATATTATTGTAAAGTTTCATTAAAATCCATTCAGTAGCTTTTGCGTGAAAGAGTAACAAACATCCATACATCCACACATCCTCACAAACTTTCACGTTTATAATATTAGTAGGATTGTTTTTAAAAACGTGATCTATTGTATGAAGAGTATTTTCAGTACAAAATTGAAACAAAAATGCAAATCACATTTTTCTTCCCCACTATTTATATAGATTATAATATACAAATACTAGCAACCCGCCCCGGCTTCGCACGGGTACAAATTATACACCTTAACCTTCGGCATGAATCACTCTGAAAAAATCCGTTCAGTAGTTTTTCAGTTTATCGCGAACAAACAGACAGACAGACAGACTCGGCGAGAGACTTTATTTTATAATATGTAGTGATATGGTGACTTCACTCTTCTTCTGAGATGGTCGTTATACTACGCTAAACTGAAACGCGCGCGCCTTTTAAAACTGAAAGGGGACATACTCGTAACTTCTAATCACGACTGCGAGACAGTTTGAGAAGAGATGTGCTTTATGGACAAGTAGTAGACTTGACTAGTCGGAAGTCCAGAAGATCCTTCATAGGTTATACCTGAGCCCCCGGCTATAGACACCCCTGACGGAACACCGTGTGGTTTTAGTCGGTTCGATTCACCATGTGGTTTTAACAGGTCCGATGCCGACATAAACACTTCGCCGAGTATTGGCTCGGTGAGATGGTACGCGACGGAGTTTCCACACATTGATAAAAGGCTGACCTGTATAAAATATATATATAAAAAAAATATAATGTGATATAAACAGAAAAACCTGCGCTATTACTTAGCATCCTGGTTAAATCCCAACAAAATCTACAATCAGCTACCTCTTCTTAAATCAAAATTTATCATATTACTGCAACACATGTGTGATCATATCGTTTTAATAAGATTGTATTTTAAACGAATATTTTAATAAAAAATATGGCACCCACGGAAGTATCCGTGGTATCAACTAGAATACTCATTTCTTTTTAACTTTAAATTTATTGCTATGCACGTTATGTAGCAAGTGCTTTATACCTGGTTTCTTGAAAACATGTCATAAACTGTGGTATGTAAGTACAAGTTTGATTGTCGTAATTTTTCGGTATTTTTTGGACAGAGAAAAGAAAGTATGTACATAACTATTCGTATATAATTTTAAACGATATCACTGAATTTTGGTGAAGGATAGCAGCCGCTTTCAAACTGTGGTAGCTAAGACACGATTGAAAACAGTCTTCATCAGCAGGAGTAGATTAAGGCTGTGTTCAAGATGATGACAATTATGATGATACTCATCATAATTGCCATCGTCGAATTTACTCCTACAGCAATTCTCACCTAGTTAACATTTTCATTCTCCAGGGGAAACCAACACGTCTACTACTTAATTTAAGTATCTAGAATATATTTTATAATAAACTGACGTAGAACTTGACGGCTTTATAGTACTTTACTCGTTGGGGTGCACCGCTCGCTAATAAAGTTATTATTTTAAACAGTTTCATATATTATAGTTTAATTTTAAGAAAGAAATACAAATTATCGTTGTATGTTGAATAGGAATGTTGGGGCCAATCGGTGTCTCAGAGAGCCTCCCACTGAAAGATGACGTCTTTGTGTGTTTTTAATGTCACCCGATTGAAGATGGGCCACCGTGCTGAGTGGGTCGTTAATATCATGCATTGCATTTTAAACGCAGATACAAAATACGGTTTAAGATCATAACCGTACGTTTTTATCGCTTTGCAAAAATATGTCATAAATATATGAAGACTAGCCGTTGCCGCAGTTTCACCTGCGTTTGTGGACACTACTCTGCTCCTATTGGTCGTAGCTTGATGTTGTATATCCTATAGCCTTCCTCGATAAATAGGCTATCCAACACTAAAATATTTTTTTTTTTATTTTTATAATATTAGTATAGAAAACTGACTGTTTGAATTTTGTTTCACAACATATAAATCCAACTAACGTGTTTCTTTAGCTACATGCTATCATTTGTAAAATTTTCAGAAAGGAACAAATATGTTAATGAATATATTTTCGTCCTATATAAGTGTAGCCTACGGCCCATCAATGCTCACCACAACGATCTCGCTCTTCTAATTAGACGAGTGTCGGCTCTCAACGGCGCGAGTGTCTGCCTCGCGACACTAATTGCTGTACACCGCGAATCACCACCTTGTCATGAGTTTTAGTTCGTTAACTGGATGTAAGCGGTGAACAGGTTGGATTTAACTAGTTTTTTTACATGAATTGAAATATTTAAAAGGGGAATGAAGTTGTTTCATTTATTTATTTTTTTAACATTGGTAGGTTACTCTGTGAACGTAGTAACTCAAATTTTTCTTTTTTTTTCTATTCCAATTATGGAATGATTAGCGTTTTCTCGCTTCTTTGCTTGCGTTGTGTATGTTAATCAAGTCAGGCATCCTTCAGTTTAAAACATGTTCAAAGTTAAAGCCAAAGTCAAATATATTTAAGTAGTAATCATGATAGAAACCTTCGATCCCTAAATAATCTTCTTCTCCTTTGTCCCTCTCACACCACAGACTTTGTAGGCTCTTCTTTCTTCGTTCAATCTGTTCTTCTTTGGAATGCGCTTCATCTCGAAATCAGGATGGCCACCAATCGTTACTCATTCAAAGTGAAAGTAAAGGAGTACTTTTGCGAACAACTAGCAGAAGCAACTTGCCCATAGTTTATCATCTAAATCGTTACTATGTTTTTATTTGTATGTATGTATGTATTATGTTTGTGTACATATTTTATGTATGTTTATGATATGTATTTTATCCTATATAGTAATTATGCAAACTAAATATCAGACAAAAATACTTAAAGTATATACTTTAAGTATTTTTGTCTGATATTTAGTTTGCATAATTACCTAATAAACTAAAATATTTTTTTTTTATTGCACCTACTTCCTGTTTTCTCTGTATCACCCGAAGGTCGACTGGTAGAGAATGCCTATGGCATTAAGTCCGCCTCTGTACTCAATGTGCATAAAGTTTTAAATAAATAAATAAATATGTCATAAAATCGTATTTTTTTATTAAAAACTTGCAACCCGCCCCGTCTTCGCACGGGTAGCAGAGACATCTTCAACAATCATCATTATATTTCAACCAATTTACACAAAACCTTAACAATAGAATTTGCCTAAACCTTTTTCATGAATCGCTCTATCTATTGGTGAAAACCGCATGAAAATCACAGACAGATAGCCAGGCTTTGTTTTAAATATGTAGTGATAGTGATTATAGGTATATACAATGTCACTGCAACAAAAAGATGTTTTCTTAATTATAAAATTATTATAACATTAGATATAGTGTTGCAAATAATTTTTTTAAGATCGTTATCTGCCATTGGCGATCTATAATCATCCGTTGTCAATCCTAGTTGGGCCTTGTTCAATTTACAAGTTCAGTAGTTAACCATAGAAACGTTGTATTTTTTTGGTCACACCTTATTAGCATTCTTGCGTAAGAAATGGGATTATGGGGTTAGTCTATTTGGGTGGGGTTTGAACCCGCAAACACTTGATTGTAAGACTTTAGCCTTGGCTAACCTAATGGTTAGCCAAGGCTAAAGTCGCTACGGCTGTTCTACGGATCCGTTCGAAGAACACCGCCCCCGGGCCAGACGGGATCCCTGTCAGAGTGTTGGCCCTGGCCCTCGACCACATGTCCGACCGCCTCAGGGAGGTGTTCGACGCTAGCTTGGCGTCCGGACGCTTCCCTGACTGCTGGAAGAGCGGGAAGCTGGTCCTTTTAAGGAAGCCGGGACGGCCTACCAACTCGGTCGCGGCCTACAGGCCCATCGTGTTGCTGGACGAGGCGGGTAAATTGTTTGAGAGGGTCCTCTCTGCCCGCATCGTCCGGCACCTTGGCGAGGTCGGCCCCGATTTGTCGGACGCCCAATTCGGTTTTCGAGCGGGGCGTTCGACGGTCGGCGCTGTGTTGCGCCTGAGGGCCGTGACCGAAGAGGTAGTGAGCTGTGGCGGCGTGCTGTTGGCGGTGTCGTTGGACATCGCCAACGCGTTCAATAGTCTGCCATTCAGCTGCATCAGGGAAGCACTCCACTATCACGGAGTGCCAGGGTACCTGAGGCGGCTAGTGGCAGACTATCTAGAGGAGCGTACCGTCATGTACGAGGACCGAGATGGTGTTTTGAGTAGTCGGCCCATGTCGTGCGGTGTTCCGCAGGGGTCTGTCCTTGGACCACTCCTGTGGAACATGGGGTACGACTGGGCCCTTCGAGGCGACTTCCCCCCCGGGCTGGGCGTAATCTGTTACGCCGACGACACACTGGTCACAGCCCGGGGGGCGAACTTCCAAGAGGCGGCGCGTTTGGCCACCAGAGGTGTCTCTCTGGTGGTCGGTCGCATCGAGGCGCTGGGTCTGCGGGTGGCCCTGGATAAGACGGAGGCCCTTTTATTTCATGGGCCTCGTCGTGGTCCACCCCCTGGCGCCTCCATCGTAGTCAACTCGGTTCTCGTACCGGTTCGGGCCCACATAAGGTATCTGGGCCTGATCCTCGACGGTAGGTGGCTCTTCGACGAGCACTTCCGACAGCTTGCTCCGAAGCTGGTCGGCGCTGCGTCCGCCCTTGGGCGACTCTTGCCCAATTTGGGTGGACCTAGCGTCGCTACAAGACGGTTGTACACGGGGGTTGTCCGGTCAATGGCACTGTACGGTGCACCGGTGTGGGCGGGAGCTCTGACCGCCCAGAATAGGGCGCGTCTCTGGCGCCCTCAGAGGGTTATGGCGGTTAGAGCCATACGCGGATACCGCACCGTGTCGACGGAGGCGGCGTGCGCCTTGGCCGGGACTCCCCCGTGGGATTTGGAGGCGGAAGTGCTCGCCGAAGTATATCGGCGAACGGCTGAGTTCCGGGCGGGAAGCGGCAGTCGGCCCCCGCCCGAAGAGGTACGCGAATGGCGTGAGGCCGCTCGCCGAGCCACCATGGCTCGTTGGTCGTCCCGGCTGGAGGCTCCACGTGCTGGCTTTGCCGCCGTGGAGGCGCTCCAGCCGGTCATCGTCGAGTGGGCAGGGCGGCAGCACGGGACCCTTTCCTTCCGACTGACGCAGGTTCTTTCCGGGCACGGCTGCTTCGGGAAGTACCTGCACTCGGTCGCTAGGAGGGAACTGAGTCCCGCCTGTCACCACTGCGACTGTAGTGAGGACTCGGCTCAGCACACGCTGGGGGTTTGCTCCGCCTGGGCGACGCAGCGTCGGGCCCTCACTGCAGTCATCGGAGGGGATCTCTCGCTACCGGCCGTCATACGCTCCATGGCCGGTAGCGACAGGAATTTTACCGCGGTCGCGACCTTCTGTGAGGACGTCATCTCGCAGAAGGAGGCGGCGGAAAGGGTCCGGGAGGACGATCTCCACTCGGACCTAATTCGCCGCCGGCGAACCGGGCGGCGGAGGCGCGCTTACCAGCGCCTCATGCCGCCCTGAGTGTGGCCGCGGGTGGACGGGACGGGTTTTTCCCCTTCACCCGCTATAGTGGCCCCCCGCGAGGAGGCGGCGTCCGCGTGTGCCTGGACGTCGCCTAATTGAGAGGTTTTTACCCGAAGGTGGTGCCCGCGCTTTTGCGGGCAGGCGCTAGGGGGGGTCCGGATGTCTTAATAAAAGCTGTTCCCGGATCCCTCCTACTTAGGGCGCAGTACGGCACACCGTGTGGTTTTAGTCGGTTCGATTCCGACACACCGCCCCACCGAAAACCCCGGTGGGGTGACGGCCCGAGGGGGTTTCCACACGCACAAAAAAAAAAAAAAAAAAAAAAGGCTAAAGTCGCTACAACTCTTTCATAAGCCTGGATAATAAGCATTGCTCTTCTTTTTAAATCTTTCGCAAATAAAATATATATATATATATTGTAGTGATGGGAACTCTCGCACAGCTTACATACTCCTTCGATTGGAAGAATAACTTTTTACTACGCGAGAGGCACAGGCTGGTGGCACCAAACTCTAATTTAGAACACGTTCGAAATATTTTATGGAGAATAAATGTTGAAGACAAGAGAGTCGCCGGGCAGACAGAAGACGGTCTGGACGACGATCGTGCCAAAGGTGCACGGAATAATTCAAGAAATAGTATTTATAATTAATTTGTGTGAAGTTATAATTGTTATATGAATAATCTGATCCTGATTATATCGCATAGTGCGTTTGCCTGCTATTTTAATTTTCATCCTCTAGCTAACATCTATCGTTCCCGGATACTCTAAAGCCCCAAGCTTTACACATGGTGAAAGCTTTACAAGTTATACGTGGTTTACACGTGGTGTACACTTTACACATGGTGGAGTACGCCGGAGGTGATTTAGAAGAAGTACGCCACACGTTACAATATATATATATATACATATATATACATAAAACCGGACCATAGAACGATGGATTCTACAGTAAAAGATATTCTCAAGCCAACAACGGACTGGAAAACGAAGCTCTGGTCGACGTGCAAGGAGCCCTTGAATGAAATAGAGATGAATGAACGCTAGTTAAGTATAAGCAGAAGTATTATTTAGCCAAATAGTAGAAAATTATGATGATTGTAGTAAATCATATCACTTTACACGTAATCACTTTAATTTATATGAACGGTGTATTCCCACAAACAAAACACCTGGGTACATATCACATTTTGCGAAGTTACTGTCGGGAGAGCGACATGATTTCAACTAGCACTGTCGTGAGACCTGACACTCGTCTAATTTCACAGCCGAGACCACTCGACTCATGGGTGTCCATACTTGAGGTAAAAATCTACAATAATTAAATTTATTTAATCCATTCTAACTAGTCTTAATTTATCAATGTGAATGTGAGTTTGTTTGTTACGCTTTCTCGCCTTAACTACTCAACTAATTATCATTAAATTTTACATACACTTTCTAATTTTTCAGGGACTCCCTAAAATTGAGAACCTTTATTTTATACCTTTCATGCTGAAAGTAGTTCTGTTACCGAGGGATGGCAAATTGATTGACGAAATCTATTTTAATATAGATTTCGTTGCGAGCAAAGTCGTAAGCAAAACTAGGAATAGGGTATTTTAAGTGGTCACCTAAATCCCACACGAGACAAAAATTTATGTGATCCACAAAAAATAGTTGTCCCGATTCTGGGTATTCTTTGTGTCCGTTGTTCAAATATTTGTGAAGTCCCCCGCGATACAGGAATATTCCTAATACGGGGTTATTTTTTTCCAAAGAAAGAGAAGATAGGAAAAAAAAAAAAAATAAGATAAAAAAACATAACAGTAAAGGTTTAGGCAATAGGCAATCGGAACAGGTTAGTTTCAGTTCATAAATTAAGAAATTAAATTTCAATTCAGTTTTCAGTTTTATTATCTGTTCAACAAATATGCAAAACGCAAGGCGCCATGACATAACGTTATCAAGTCAGTAAATAATTAAGTCAAATTTAAATGTTGTTATAAATTTTCGAATATTTATTTCTTGTACTTTACAAAAATATTACTATGGACAACGATTTTCGAAAGCCAGAAAGATTAAATTAAATCTCGATAAGATCTAAAGATTTTCTCTCGTGATAGGATTATTTTTGACGTAAATCCCGATTTTTGTTCTACGCAATTAGATACGCAAAATACACAAATTACGCAATATTAAAACATCGATGTAGGATGTATTGTTCTATCTCCATCACCAATCATAAGGACTCATTAAACTTTAAATTTAACACAATTGCTATTTATGCATTTATTGCCTACGTCATAACGAATGAACTCTAGCTAATGAGTCTAGCGGTTTTATCGGTTTAGCGTTTAATTTAAAATGTAAAATTGAAATGCATTTGAATGCCACTTATCGAGTAAAAAAAAGTTAAATTTCTGGTTGTTTTTACCTGGTCTTAGGATCAAATTTAAACACTTTTCGAAAAAGGATATAATACCGTATTCTTAAATACTCGCTTAGTAAGTACACACAATGCACTACAATGAAACGAAGTATGTTAAAATGTTAATAAATATGGTTATTAATTAAATATTAATAGAGAACTAAAAATAGTAGCGCACACCCTTAGACCTCGGACACAAAGTCAGCGGGAGCGGGGCGGCGGCGGCAGCGGCCGGCGATCGGCGCGGCAACGCTCTCATACACCGCTCGCCGCCCACTCCCCACGTCGCTGCCTTCGAGGCCAGTTCCATATAAATGTATGCATTGAAACGCGCCGTTCCCCGCGCCGATGCTGCCGCCCCGCTCCCGTTGACTTCGTGACCGAGGCCTTACACAATTTGTATGACACTGATTACAGGAATTGCGTTTATTTGATAGGTACTAAAATAAACATACCTTGTGTCTCATATCTATTGTACAGTATTTAACAGTATGTTACTATGACAGAAAATAATATATTAGAAAAACGTTTAAGCCTATAAATATATCCTGTTGTGTACAGCCAGAAAATGGGTGATCCCTTTGTGTGTACCAAAGGTGCAACACTTTTGAACCATAGAGTGAAGTCGTTGGAGCTTCAAATCCTATATTTTTTTAAAAAGCCTTATTTGCAAAATGGGATAATTTGGAGGTTTTTAACAAAAATCAACCAAATTGATAGGCAGATAGGCAGCATCATAAGGAAGATTTTGAGCTTTGTTGAGCTTGATTATCTTTAACAAAACCAAAGTAATTGACGGATTAATGCAGTTCTTGAATTTTCACGAAAATTCCTACCATAGGAATCTCTGTGCCATCCCTACATATTGTTCTATAGGTTGTGCCCGATCGATTTCTACCAAAAACGTAATTGTGCAGAGTCACAACCATCACATTTGCTCAACCGACTGCACTATTAAGGTCACTGATTAATCGCGATCTTTTGTTCGATCGGTAATATCAGCTTCTACAAGTCCGATTACTAAAACTATTTTTGCGTTAAATAGTCTTATTATCATATAATTTATATAGGTTATAAACTAGGTAATACTCTGCGATGCTGGAGAGCAGAGAAGTGACTCACTCCATAGATGTAACTACGAGGAGCCACTAGTTTCATTTAAAACGGAAAATCCTTATTAACACAAAACCATAGTCACATTATACCAGCAGAGCGATCACGGCAACTTAAGCTCTAGGTTTCATATTCAATAATAATGGACTCTATAGAGAAGCTGAGAACGTTTAATATTCACTAACAGCGATTTGTGTTGGTAGATTTCTCTTGCTGTCAGGTAGAAACTAACTGGTAGAGATACAACTAGTCGTCGGTAATGTTTAACGTAGATTGAAGGATTTACAACGCCATTGGGATGCTATTTATGCCCTGATTTGCCGCTACTGACCACAGATTGTACAACATGTTTATAAATATAGATATATTCTATCTATATGCCTATATGGCACTAGCACATTTTAAGTTCATGCGGACTTGGATTCTTGAGTTTGTTTTCCCTCAAGGAAATGCCGGCACCATCTTGTTTTACCCGAACTAATCGACGTGTTTCTGAACAGATCTCATTGCAAATTTTATACAGCATGTTAAAAAAAGATTGTATAAATTTTAGGAGCGTTATGTGTGGCCGACAAGTAGTTGAGAATTTGAAAAAACAAATTTGAATTTTTTTTCATCGAAAAATGATTTTCCTGGTGCACATGAACATTTCTATTTTTTTTTATGGTATAGGAGGAAAACGAGAAGACGGGTCACCTGATGGTAATTTACTACCGCCACCCATGGGCACCTGCAACTCAAGAGTCACAAGTGCGTTCCCGGGCTTTAAGGTAAGTAGGGGAAGAGGGGGGAGAGGGCGAAGAGCGGGAAAAGGGGGAGAGGGAAGGGTTAGGGCCTCCGGTAACCTCATTCACGCGGCGAAAAGAAATGCTTCAAATCATTCCGGTCGAGCATTCAAAAAGTGATGATATCTACTAGTGAGATCATCATAAGTACAAACAGATTCCGGTATCACAGGATATTTTGTGTCGTTAATTTTGTCACTACGTATTTAGTTCACAAGTTTATTAAAGTAAAGATAACACTGCCACAGACAAATTAGCATATTGTATTCACTTTTATTAAACTAATTATATTTTTAAAGATTAATTAATAAGGAGCTGACAAAACTCAATGTTTAGTTTAGCGCCCTCTAGTGAAACTATATATGTATTATTAGCGTGACGGTAAAGAGTTCAGTGCTTTTTCCCCATAGAAAAAGTGCACAAACCCGCCTGTGAAGAAGTTTTCACTTAAATAAATTGTTTTTTATTTATTTTTTATTTTTTATCGTGCATTAAAAGACCCCTGCAATACGAATAATTCCTGTGTCTCGAAGGCTTTCCAACAACTTACACAAAGAACACCCGGACTCAGGCAACAATTTGTAGATCGCACAAATTGTCCCTGTGGGTATCAAACCACCAACATTCAGCTGGCGTAGTAGCGACCACCTTTAATAAATGTGCCATCCATGTGGTCTATATAACGGTGTAAATACCTAAAAGGAAGTCTACAAAAGCAGAGAGACCTCAGTATAGAATTCTCCTTAATCCTGTTACTAAAGTTGTTCATATTCTAGCAGTATATCGCTGTGACTACGAAGTATTAGCTCACACGTGTCATCCGCAACAGAACCCATATATGTATCTTAAATGTGCAATTTAATGGCGAGATCACTTACAAAATGTTTAAAAAAATTGTTTAAAATCGTGGTAATAATTATTAATAAATAGTTTAGTTTCTATATACAGATATATATATATGTGCTGGTGGAATCGCAGCTTTCAAACGAATGGCCTTATCTTAAAGTGATCAGTGTATTGAGCACCTGGATGCACAAGAGGCATACCTTTCCATTTTTCGTAGATTATTTAAATTTTGTTACACTCAGAGTACAAACTGAATATGTAACCTTTTAGCTTAATTCATGTTGAAAATATTATAACCATTTTAAATGTTGGCTGGATTGAAAAGCGAACAATGGGAAATGTAGTCATAATCACTAGATATTGTTTTAATTTATACAATTACAGGTAACAATGGACAACGCTCAGCAGGCAATGCTGTGTTGCTTTGATGGGTTGTTGGTATAACATTACGTAAATGTTTGTTTATAATGTCTGTTGATAAATAAGCAATTGATAGCCCTGATCGTTCTATATTTACATACGTTTTCTCTTCTCCCGTTTTGAATATAATGTATTAGCTCATCTAAAAACAGTGCACAATTATTCAGTCTTTCGGGTTTGTACCTTTTCTTTAGGGTTCTTACATGTAATTATTATTACATGTGAGAACCCTTAAGAAAAGGTACAACAGCTATTACTTTTGATCCGTTATGTGACCTCTAAATATTAAAGTCTGTAGTAAAATCTTTTAAGTTAACTTTTGGCCACTTTTAAACGGACGATTATTTGAAATATTGTGCACATAAAAAAGTTTGACTATGTTTACAAAGTTTAAATATAAAAAACTTTTAAACTTTCACGTTCACGAGATGATTTGGGTATGTAGGAGTATATACCATCAAACTGTCTGACGTTTGTACAGTACAGAGGTTTACACACTTTTTTTTTTCAGTAGCCTTATACTTTCTTATTTGCCAGCATTTCTTTCTTATGATTTGATTTATTGACTTGCAAACGGTACATTGAATATTAATATTACTGTTGACTTTGATAAACGTGAATTTATGATCTAGATGAATAAAATTACATTGCGTTATTTCTCAGAAAGAAACAAAAAAAAATTATTCAAAATATTACAGATTCATTGTTTATTCATCTTATTCTCTTTTATCTGAAATCATGTAAATGCAAATACCAAACGGCAACAAGGAATGTAAATTGAAGAAAAAACGCTTACCGACCTTACAGTCCTTACGTCTTGTATTCTGAGCCTCCGTTTAAGATTCTCGTAATTTTACATCCTAATATAGGTTAGCACTCGTTATTTGAGCAGATAAATATATCAAATTATTTTGATAAACTACTCTGTTGCCATCTTCAATCTAGTTTGTGTCCATCCTCAATCTAGACTAAATCTCAACTCAAAGGTCTCTTACAAGTGACTTAGTGAAATAAGTAAACAACTAATTGCGTTAACAATGATTCCAGTATTTTTATACCAGGTTTACAGAAAAGTGAGGTAAAATTTTAGGAGTGTTTTGTGTAGCGAGACAAATAGTTCATATACCTTGATAAAATATTGTGAAAACAAAAACTTTACTTCGGGAAATGCTTTTCCTGGTGTAGGTGCACTTTGTTTCACATCATATTATTATTTTTTATGTATATTTCAAAGATTTGGTTTTTTTTTATTTGACGTTTCATCAATATTCTTGGTATTAAATACTGACTCTTGCGAAATATTAGCTTAATCGGTAAATTTTCAAGTTCAATTCGTCACTTTCAAAGTAAAATATCTATATTAAAAACCACAAAGTTTCCTGAAATAGTTAGTGGGTATGATATTTACGGATCTGCTTTACGACCCCAAAATATTAACTTACCTTTCTGTAACATTTTGTAAATTTAGTTAAATGCAACCTAACCAACCATCTTACTGTGGAATCATTTTAAATATGAAACCACTGTAAACCAGCATTACTCCCTATCAAATAAAGTACATTAATATATTTCAAATATATTACTATAATTAATGAGTAGGGTTGTCAGAGCTCGCTGGGGAAATTAGGTTGGTAAGTCAGTCTACAGGCACTATGAATAGCTTACCTCCATAAGTACAGGCCGTCAAATGTTTTTGCCAACGTCAAAATTTTAAAAACAAAAAATTTGCAATTTCAAATACCTTTTTACGATATCAATCTCAAGTGTTTTCGCTAATATATTTCACATAGTGCCGTACGCCTCACACCTCAATTTCAAAGTAGTACAAACTAGATATTACAGCCACGACACTTGTAGACAAAGTCCCTCTCCGAATGAAATCTAGTTATATCAGGAAACACTGTGCTGTAGTTTCATTTGAAATCCGACAATTTAATCTATATAATATTCAGAGATGTCAGATTTTCACAGTTTGTATGTCTGTACTCTGTCCATTCGCTTGAGAATGTAACTGTTCTAAAGTTTGTAAAATTAAACTTTAAAACGCGTAGTTAGAAAAAATAATATAGATTATTTATTTTGATTTGATTATACAATTTATAACCATTCGTAGATATTATGATACTGTACATGTAGTATTTATTTTTCAATAAATGATTTTGTTACACACAAACAAAGCAATGAAAGATGATACACATCGGATTTGTCACTTGAGACCTTTGTAAAATCAATAATCTATGCTTTTATACTATAGTATAAAAAATTATGAGTATAATATGTTTATTACTCGGGTAATAATCATTTATTAAACAAGATCAGTTTTTTGGCTGAAATTAATTTTTTACTTCTTTTTTCAAATACCTAGATGAAAATTTCCTCTTAAATAATTTTTTTAAAGTTTAAGTTGACCAGTTTTAAAGTCGTTGCACATTTCACAAATTTTTGAAGTTACACTTCTTTAAGCGTGTTATGAAAAAATGATGAGAGTGAAATTTTAAGATGCGCGCATCACCGTCACACAAAAGTAACAGGTTGAAGTTGCCCGCTAAACCGCTCATTAATAAAAGTGAAGTTGCCCACTAAACCGCTCATTATGTTTGAAAAAAGCTACCTATAAAACAGAAATAGAACCTCTATTGTGTTTTAGTTTCACACAAGTGCGAATTATATTTGTGCTAATAAATTATATTCAGTAGTGATTTAAATCGAATATTTTGAATATTATTATTTACTATTCATAAATATTAGTGAAAAAAATTGTGCTTATATACTTTTTTAATGATGTCAAAGAAGTGTAACTTCTGACGCGTGTACATAAGTACACGCACCCATTTTTTTTTTATGACCATACCTGGCGAAACCATTTAAATGTAGAACAAGTTCATTACAATGCCACTCATACCCAACTTCAAGCTGGCCAACTGCCAATGCGCTTCTGTCTTTCAATTTAAGCATTAACATTATGTACAAGAAAAAAAATTATTTTATTTATCTGTTTTACATATATTAAGCCAAAATCGTAGTTTCCCAACTCAGCAGCTACACACACGTTTGCTTTGATTTTATTCCGTAAAGAGACTATTGCAGCGGTACGGCGTCATGGCGTTTCATTCAAATCAAATTTCAATAGGTGTTTATTTCAAAGGAAAACCTTTGCCGGTCGTAAAAGAAATGTTTAAGAATGTGATAACTTCTGAATCTGTCGGTAAAATGCAAATAAATTCACTAATGTGATATTTCTTACTTTGTTATTATTATATTACTAGCTGTCGCTTAGTTTCTAGGATCATTAGAATTCCATGTAAGAAGGATTGGCAACGTACACCGGTAACCGTCCACCTTCTAGGTTTGCTAATGGCTTGATTATCTACTTAATGTTATGTATGATCAGTTAAGTTCTAGTGTGCGTGCGTACAAGCGTGCGTGCGTGCGTGCATGGGTGCGTGCGTGCATGCGTGCGTGCATGGGTGCGTGCGTGCGTGCGAGCGCGCGTGCCTGCGTGCATGCGTGCGTGTGTGTGTGTGTGTGTGTGTGTGTGGGTGTTTGTGTGTATGCCGACAGAATATTATGAGTTGCTATCGGTTTAAATATGTTTAAATTTAATTAGTTCTGTATAAGGAACATCTATAACTAAATGTCAACCGAAAGAAATATTTCATTATCGTCCAATAAAATAAATCATCTTTAATTTTTGCCATAACCTCAGGCAGTACGTGCGTCTCTCCTTCCTCAGCTCGATATCGCTCTGAAGCAAAACGTTTTATTATTTTCAAATTGAAGTACTCTCTCATGTGTATTGTTGTAGAACGAGGCCAATATACATTCCAGTAGCGCAGCATAAATATAATGGAAAATATAAAATTGTACAAGTCAAGATGATCTTAGAATATTAACGACTGGGATAAAGTTTCCTTCTGGCTTCTCTTTGTTTTTTAGAAATACTTTTTTAGAATCGTTGTGTTCTGAAATTCGATGAAACGAAAAACTCACACTAAAGAGAGACAAACAAGACAAACATTCAAATAGGATTTAGCCTGCGAGAGAATGAGATAGAATACAAGTTTACCGTGTTTCCTATAATCTTTGTCTTTCCGCCTGCGTGCTATTGACGTTGACGTGACGTTAATTGGCGTGACGTTGACATTGACGCATTTTCAATGTCAATGCAATGTCAACGTAGTGTAACTTTTGTGCATTTGCGTATAAAAATTCGTTCTTTAATTAATTTATGTTAATTATTTAACACATTTGTGTTAATTTCCGGCAACGAGCAGTTTCGTGTCACAGGTATGCGACCTTGACCTGCTCGAGCTATTGCTTGCACTCCCCAATCTTTACGTATAATCAATTTGCCTTTGCTTATCAATATTTTCCCAATTTTCCAATTTAATTCCCAAAGTACCCGGTGAACGTCAACAGGCGTGTCCCCTATTACGTGAGTGAGACCAAAGTATAGCTGGCAAAATTTGACTGCTTAATATAGGCGTGAATGAATGTAGGTATGTATATATTCAAGTGGGAGAGCCAAGCTTCGGCACGTATGGGCCGGCTCGACCGGAGCGATACCACGGCCTCACAGAAAACCGGCAGTGAAGCAATGCTTGCATTGCTTTTCG
Source organism: Callimorpha dominula (assembly GCA_949752705.1). Lineage (NCBI taxonomy): Eukaryota > Metazoa > Arthropoda > Insecta > Lepidoptera > Erebidae > Callimorpha > Callimorpha dominula. The sequence goes on along the minus strand of OX457012.1, from coordinate 2,772,700 downwards.
CCGAGTGAGTGAGGTTACCGGAGGCCTTAACCCTTCCTCCCTAATCCCCCACTTCCATCCGTCCCTTACTCCCACTTAAAGGCCGGCAACGCACTTGTAACTCTTGAATTGCAGGTGCCCGTGGATGGCGGTAGTCATTTACCCTCAGGTGACCCGTCTGCTCGTTTGCCCCCTATATCATAAAAAAATATATTTTTTCTAAATATACTTAAAATAATATTACTTACCATATATCATCCACCGGAATTAGGAACAAAAATACATCGGCATTCAGATTTTTATATCGGAACTAGGTGCCTCGAACTGTTTCATATTTATCATATTAACTCAGTTTTCTATTGTCAAACTTTTACTATATTTCAGAAGTGAAATTTAAAAACGTCTGATAAGAGTAGCCTACAAGTAGTTCTACAGAAAGAATACTTGTTATGCTGAAAATACCCCGGAATTAGGTGCCTTTACTTTATACACTTGCTATATGATGAACATTGGTTCGATTGATAAATCTAATTTTAGATAACATGTCTAGAAAGAAGCATGAAGTAACGGTTTCGTAAATTCTAAAAAGTCTTCAATATTGTTAGGTTTCCGTACCTCGAAAGGAAAAAACGGAACCGTTATAGGATCACTTTGTAGGCCGTCCGTCCGTCCGTTTGTCTGTCAAGACCCTTTTTCTCAGAACCGCGTTTAGGTATCAAGCTGGAATTTATATCAAATACTCAGGTCTACTGTCCCTTAGAGCTGTGAAAAAATCAAACTTCTAAGCCAACACAATCAACAGATACAGCCGTTTATGCCGCAAATTTTCGACACTCGCAAGGGAATCAAAACCTACAGGGTACTTCCCGGGAACTCAGAATCTTGAAATTTGGTGCAAAGCAACGTCCTATAGCACAGATAAAGGATAAATTGCGAAAACTATAAATTTTTAGTTACATCATATTATTATAATAAAAATATTTTACGGAACCCTCTGTGCGCGACTCCGACTCGCACTGGCCGGGTTTGTGGCAGTAAAAGACGGCATTTCCATAAAACTTTGCCAACATTGCTCCCAGATAGCAAATGAACACAATACACTTTGCTAGTAGTGATGCTACGAACTACGACCTACTGCAGGATTAATGTATTTTTTATATATATTCGGACGGCCTTCACCTCGACTTACCTCTGTAAACGTAAAGGCTTTCATGTCATCCCAAATAATGCTCTTTATTTCAAGAACTTGAGTATAGCGAACAAATTATATAAAGCAAACCTGTATCGCACTCCATAGCCTTTACCACGCCGGTGAAAACAATAGGATCTGAATACACTACATGCTTCCGCTCTGTAAACAAAGACGCGACATTATGTTTTATACTGGATTTGGCTGTGTGTAAATAGTTTAGGCCATATTATCTAAAAAAAGAGGGGCTTGTGGCTAAGTGGTAACCGAGTAGGTTAACACATTACAAAGTTAAGTAATACTAGCCAGGTCAGTCTTGGATGGGTGACCATTCTTAACACAATGAGACCCCTCCTTGCCTCGGAGAGCACGTTAAACCGTCGGTCCGGAGTACCATACAAACATCTGTGGCATTCGTTACCTGGTCTAACTACAGAACTTCGATATCGCCTAGTACTCGGGTTGTGGAGGTCTGATGGCAGTCGCTTCACGTAAAATAGCAGAGTTCGGCCGTATCGTAGTTAGACTGATGATGATATTTTCAAAAAAAAAATTATACACATTAGCTATCGAATTCATGTATTTTTTCGATGCATCATCATATTCCTGCATGCATATTTTTTTTGATACATAGTTACATAAAGTTCCAAGATCGTTGTACGAACGGCATGTGATTTTATTTCGTTACATTAATTTTCTTCATATTTTAGGGTAAAAAAGGATTTTACATAATTATTTTGTTAATTAATAACATAAATTGTGTATCACATGTTTAACTACAACACAGACTTTTCAGCGTACAGTTTTCGCATAGGCGCATTTCAATTATTCTAAAATAAATGTTATCCAGGTAAGTGAATTAAGATATGAAATTACGGAATTAAGCTATACGCAGCCAGATAGAGTAGTTTTAAGTTAATAAAAACTTAATTTAGAATAATACTTTGATGACGTACTAGTTATTCAGATAAAGATACCGTCTTACTCGTTGTTTTAATGTCAAATGCTAAGTAATTTGTTTAATAATAGTTTAGTTTAGTAATAAATAGTTGTTCGTGGGAGCGCCATGCTTCGGCACGTATGGGCCGGCTCGACCGAAGTGATACCACGGCCTCAAAGTTCACAAAACCGGCAGTAAAGCAATGATTAGTAAAACAAAGTATTTCGAAAAGTGAGTGAGGTTACCGGAGGCCCTAACCCTTCCATCTCTCCTCCTTTCCCCCTCCTCCCCTCTTCCTCTACTCCCACATTAAAGGCCGGCAACGCAGTTGTGACCCTGAGTTGCAGGTCCATGGGCGACGGTAGTCATTTACCATCAGGTGACCCGTCTGCTCGTTTGCCATGTATCTCATAAAAAAAAAAATTAAAAAAAAATATTGTCCACATTTCTGTAATAGTAAAATGAGTGTCTTATTTTATTGCTTAAAAATACAATAATGGCCCCAAATTCTGTTACCTCACTCGCTAAATTAAAATTCACTAAATATTCTTCATATAAGAAGTAAACCTTGTACACCTAGAAACAAGGTCTTATTTCAAATTGAAACAAGTAGGTAACATATGTCGCTATCGAAATAAGCAAATTATTTGTCGACTAAAGTCTGATACGCTTAAATAAACTTTAATACCACGTAGCGAGAGCCGCTATCCGTTGAATGCCATCTCTTTTGCTCTGTGTTTTTAGTAAGCGTCTTCGTAGGTGTAGATTAAAAACACGTCATCCTTGTTCGTTTTGAACAAGTTTTTATACGGCAATTATACAGCGTTTGAATAAATGAAGACTCTCGCAGCGTGGAAATAAAGTTGAGTATACGTTGACAGGTTTTAATGAAATTTAGCGGCGCTGAGAAATAGATGCTAGTAACAAATAGACCTTATTACGAAGAACACTAGGTTGATTTCATATGAATATATTAAGTCAGGTTTTAGTTTAGTCGAGTGTACAATAGAATCGGCACCAATGTCAGCCATAATCTTATTACTATTGCTATAAACTATCAAAATCAATAACAGTAACTGCTTTGTTACGGTACGAACACCTCAACCAGCTCTCAAGTGATTGTTGACAACTTAAAATGCATGTCTAGCCTTTTTTTAACCCCACCATTGTCAACTGACCAATAGAGTTGCGTCACCGGTAAAACTTGTCATAATAATATCTATTCTCTCATATTTATTAAATAGTGACCTGTTTTATCATGTTTTATAGTTTGACTCTATTTTTAATAACATAAATATCCACGAGTTTCTGATGTACCGATAACATTAATATCAGAAGAATTCAAAAAATTTTCGGTACTCTTGTAAGTAAGAGTGCCGTGTCTTTTACGACAGAGGCTCTGATTATTTTGATGATGAAGAAAATGGTTGTTCTGTATCCGGGGAATATTTATTTATTTTAAACTTTATGCACATTTGGTACCTTGGCGGACTTAATGCCTAAGGCATTCTCTGCCACTTAACCATTGGGTGATACAGAGAAAAGAAGTAGGTGCAAATAAAAATTATGTTAAATTATTGTACAGTAAATGGAGTACAAATTAACATTTATCCCCATAATACACAAATTCAACCAGTCTATTTTTCGCTCCTAACGTCATAGCATCAATAATGTGTATGAGATTAGTATCAAATAAAAACAAATAATAACTCATCCAGTTATTACACATCTCTGTTCCGTCTTCCTTTTCCCCACAGCCATCTATTCACGTCAATCTTAACGAATGTTTCTCTCCAGCCTCTGCTGAGACACCCCTACTATCACTGTAAAGTGTGACGTAATTAACTGGATCACATATAGCAGTGTGGATTTCTTGATCGTATATGTAGTCAGATAAATAGTATAGAAAGTATATGTTTTAAAAAATATCATATTTTTATCCGACGGAAATACGGAGAAGGTTTTGAAGCCAACCCTAGGCCAGCTGGTGTTCCTGTTCGTCTTCCTAACCATTGTTCTTATGCAAATGTATAATAAAAGATAGCCAAGATGCCATAAAAGAAATCATCCAAATCCTTTGTAATGTTTTTTTTTTTTTTTGTGCGTGTGGAAACCCCCTCGGGCCGTCACCCCACCGGGGTTTTCGGTGGGGCGGTGTGTCGTAATCGAACCGACTAAAACCACACGGTGTGCCGTACTGCGCCTAAATTAGGAGGGATCCGGGAACAGCTTTTATTAAGACATCCGGACCCCCCCTAGCGCCTGCCCACAAAAGCGCGGGCACCATCTTCGGGTAACAACCTCTCAATTAGGTGACGTCCAGGCACACGCGGACGCCGCCTCCTCGCAGGGGGCCACTATAGCGGGTGGAAGGGAAAACCCGTCCCGACCACCCGCGGCCACACTCAGGGCGGCATGAGGCGCTGGACAGCGCGCCTCCGCCGCCCGGTTCGCCGGTGGCGAATTAAGTCCGAGTGGAGATCGTCCTCCCGGACCCGTTCCGCCGCCTCCTTCTGCGAGATGACGTCCTCACAGAAGGTAGCGACCGCGGTAAAATTCCTGTCGCTACCGGCCATGGAGCGTATGACGGCCGGTAGCGAGAGATCCCCTCCGATGACTGCAGTGAGGGCCCGACACTGCGTCGCCCAGGTGGAGCAAACCGCCAGCGTGTGCTGAGCCGAGTCCTCACTGCAGTCGCAGTGGTGACAGGCGGGACTCAGTTCCCTCCTAGCGACCGAGTGCAGGTACTTCCCGAAGCACCCGTGCCCAGAAAGAACCTGCGTCAGTAGGAAGGAAAGGGTCCCGTGCTGCCGCCCTGCCCACTCGACGATGACCGGCTGGAGCGCCTCCACGGCGGCAAAGCCAGCACGTGGAGCCTCCAGCCGGGACGACCAACGAGCCATGGTGGCTCGGCGAGCGGCCTCACGCCATTCGCGTACCTCTTCGGGCGGGTTCCGACTGCCACTTTCCGCCCGGAACTCAGCCGTTCGCCGATATACTTCGGCGAGCACTTCCGCCTCCAAATCCCACGGGGGAGTCCCGGCCAACGCGCACGCCACCTCCGTTGACACGGTGCGGTATCCGCGTATGGCTCTAACCGCCATAACCCTCTGAGGGCGCCAGAGGCGCGCCCTATTCTGGGCGGTCAGAGCCTCCGCCCACACCGGTGCACCGTACAGTGCCATTGACCGGACACCCCCTGTGTACAGCCGTCTCGTAGCAACGCTGGGTCCACCCAAGTTGGGCAAGAGTCGCCCAAGGGCGGATGCAGCGCCGACCAGCCTTGGAGCAAGCTGCAGGAAGTGCTCGTCGAAGCGCCACCTACCGTCGAGGATCAGGCCCAGATATTTTATGAGGGCCTGAACCGGTACGAGGACCGAGTTGACCTCGATAGAGGCGCCAGGGGGTGGACCACGACGGGGCCCATGAAATAAAAGGGCCTCCGTCTTATCCAAGGCCACCCGCAAACCCAGCGCCTCAATGCGCCCGACCACCAGAGAGACTCCCCTGGTGGCCAGGCACGCCGCCTCCTGAAAGTTCACTCCCCGGGCTAATGTTACACATTGCCCCAACCTCAATGAAAAAAAAAAAAAAAAAAATTGGATTATGATGATGTTTTCAAGTCAAAAAAGTATATATATATTTTTTTTTGTACGACGTATAACTTTTTAGGGTTCTGTACCCAAAAGGTAAAAACGGGACCCTATTACTAAGACTCCACTGTCCGTCTATCTGTCTGTCACCCTCCGTATCTATCTGTATCTAATGAACCGTGATAGCTAGACAGTTGAAATTTTCACAGATTATGTAATTCTGTTGCCGCTATAAAAACAAATACAGAATAAAATAAATATTTAAGTGTGGCTCCCATACTACAAACGTGATTTTTATCTATGATTTTTACCTATGAACGGAACCCTTCGTGCGTGAATCCGACTCGCGTTAGGTATAGCGTAGAAGTTTAGTTAATTTCTTCTCCTTCTTCATTGGACGCTTATGTAAGCCGATATATATACAGTTGAGGGAGCCTGAAAAATCTGGATTTGAAGTAAAAACATTTGCATTTTAATTCCATTGTCCTTTTCAGTTCCATTATAGATTTGTTTTTCTTTTGTATAGATTCACATATTGTCTTAGTATGTAATTGTCAGGCAAATACAATGTTTTTTTTTTGTTATTATCTTGAACGGATACTTGGATACGTTCGAACAAATCTATAAATTCAATACTCGTCTTTACTATTTTTTAGTTACAGCTTCATTGATTTCAATATTTTCTCTTAAGCAATACTAGTTATATCGGTAACTTATTCTTTAATATTTTTAGTTTCAAAAAACATTTCATTTAAAAAAAAACACGCCGTAATGGCAAATCGAATTCAAAAGTAAAAAAGAGTCCACTATCATCCTGGCTTCATCGTCGGACCATCCTTGCCAAGCCCCTAATGGTCTCGTGAAGACGAGCCAAATGAGCCCAAACTCAAGGGGTTTACTAGTAGCCACTGAAGAGTTCCACTATCGAGGTGGATACATGCTTCAAGATGCCAAATTATACTTTTGTCATCTAAACTGCATTTTTTTAAGACTACTAATAACGTGGGTCACACATTACTAGTATTCTTGTTAACCCCTCCAGCTAAACTAAATGTTTGTGTTAGGAGTGGGTTCACGTCGGTAGTACACTGGGTGGGGTTCAAACCCGCAACCACGTATGCTATGTTAAAAATGTAATTTTTTATATATTTTTTAATGTAATTTAATCCAAGTATGTTCAAATTTACTAGTTAGTGACAAGTAATATCAGACTGAAGTAAACATTTTCTCATGTATTTTATGTATTTGTGCCCAATAAACTTAGGCAGTTCTTCACAATGCATGGGTTCGCTGCGTTACTTAACTACGTAATGATCCGTTTGTATAAAATCAACATAATTATAAATATGTAAGTGTATGTTTAATAAATGTAGCGTAATGGCTAAGGCGTCGGACTTGCGATCAAGCGGTTGCGGGTTCGAACCAAACCCAGTTCACTACCGGCGTCAACCCACTCCTAACACAAGCATTTAAGCTTAGCTGGAGGGGTTAACAAGAATACTAGTAATGTGTGACCCACGTTACTAGTATTCTTTAAAAAAAAATGTATCTTCTTTCTTTCTTTCTCACAAATGAAGCTAATAAAAACGTGTTAAAAATACAAGATTTCACGAAGTTTTCTATACTATAATAATATACGACTTTTCCAGACGACACGGCGACGCCGACATTTAGACATTTTTACCAGCCGTAAGCCTAATAAATCTCAACTTCTGAACTACAGAGTAGACTGTTTCGTATTTCCCTGAGGAATCAGTGCGGAAGTCACATATTCTTCGAGAGACGTTTTGCATATGTCCCAGCCTAGTAAGCCCTGATATTGGGTTTTAAACAATACACTAGCGGTGCGAGCAATCCTCACTCGATGTCTTTCGAGTTTCCCTTAGGACTGAGTAACATCTATGATAAACTTTATTTTATTTTTAATAAATCGAAACCTTCAGAATTTAAGAAATTCTTACTAATATAAATTAGCGACTCGGCTCGACTTCGCCAAGGTACAAATTGGGTTTTATAACATTTTGTAGGGCAGTAATACATTTTTCAGAGCAATGCTTGCATTTACCAAAAAAATAGGCAATCGTGGGACTGCCGACTGCGTGTGAAAACTTAAACGAAACGACGAACTTAAAACGTCACATTAGCAGGTTGGTGACACTAATTAATAAGGAGCTAACAAAACTCAATGTTTAGATTAGCGCCCTCTTGTGGATTTATATATGTATTATTAGCGTGACGGTCACGAGTTCAGTGCTTTTTCCCCATAGCAAAAGTGCACAATCGTGCCTAAAGAAGTTTTTACTTCAAAAATATGCATGTATCCATAGAGACACCTACGTGTTTCTATTCAGTTTTATTAGCTGAATATAAGCATTGAGCCGTCGACGGTTCAAGTTTGTTCCTCGGTCATCCACCTCTGACTTTTTGATGTAAAAATTATAACTTATTTTCTTTCTTGCTTTTTCGCCAACCTTAGAAACAAAAATAATATATTGCTACATACACATTAAGGACCATGAGCTTCCAATTCAACATACTAATCATAACAATATAAGTACACTAAATAGTTCAGATTAACTATATCCACTTTTGTACAAAAAATCTCCAATCCGGGCCATATAATAGATCTCTAGGGTCCTTGATAACAAATGGTAGAATTATCTACGTAGGCACAATGTAATCTCGGTGGAATTGATTATATACGTACTTATGGACTACCAATTCAGTAAAGTCCATTAACAGAGGTAATGCCACTACAGTGCTATACGAGTACACGTGAAAGTTTGTGAGGCTGGGTGTATATTTGTTACGGTTTCACGCAAAAACTATTAAAGGATTTGCATACACTTTACATTTAAATAGCTTAGATATCAGAATAACATAAGGGCTTTAGTACCTATATAAAAATATTGAGTTTGGTCAAATTGTAACGACATATGTGTGAAGTGAGTCGGGAAAATTCATGTTATCTGACAGTATATTTGAGCTATCTTAGTGTGCACTGTATGAGCCTTAACAGTCACATGAAGATGTATTGATATATGGTGTGATTATTTCTTTTGATAAGTGAAAAAACTTGAAATTTTCAAATCTATGGGTGTGAAAGAGAAAGCAGTATTAACTCCACACGGGCGAAGTCACAGGTTGCAGCTAGAGCATATATATTTATGGATTCCTTGATTCCGTCATCTTCCTGTATTGGTTATAACTGTTATCGAGACAATCGGGGCTTTGTTAAGGCAATTTATTCTCTTGAAAAAAGATCTCGCTAAAGTATTCAGTATTAGGTAAGTATTAAGAAGCTGTAATGTTAAATTTTAAAAACACAGAAACGGTACAAACTATTATTTATAAAGTAAAGGGCTGTCATTAATGGAACAGAAGGTAATAAGGATATTGATGGAATACAAGGACATGTCCGAGAAGGATGACATCTTTACATAGTATTAAACAAAGTCACTTCTCGCCGTCTGTACCCTTGGATCTTTTAAACTACGCAACGGATTTTAATGCGGTTTTCATAAATAGATAGTGATTCAAGAGGAAGGTTTATACATATAGTTTTTTTTTTTATGGTATAGGGGGCACACGAGCAGACGGGTCACCTGATGGTAAATGATTACCACCGTCCATGGGCACCTGGAACTCAAGAGTCAGAAGTGCGTTGCCGCCCTTTAAGGTGGGAATAGGGGAAGAGGGGAAGAGCGGGAAGACGGGAGAGAGGATTAGAGGGGGGGAGAGGGGAAGGACGGGATTAGGGGCTCTCCCCGGTTACCGGAGGCCCTAACTCTTCCCTCTGGAAGAGTTAGGGCCTCCGGTAACCTCACTCAGGCGGCGAAAAGCAATACAAGCATTGTTTCACTGCCGGTTTTCTGTGAGGCCGTGGTATCGAGCGGAGTCGAGCCGGCCCATACGTGCCGAAGCATGGCTCTCCCACGTAGAATACTTTATATATTATTTTGACTTATATAGTTAAACTTATGTACTTTTTATATTTTTTTGACGATATATGACGATAATTGTTCACCACATTTGTATTTACATAACACCCGTGCGAAGCCGGGGTGGGTCGCTAGTTATATAAAAACCAAATCTTGTAATTGTCATTTTTTATCAAGTGAAATACGATATGATATACCTATGTTATTTATAATTACAACTAAAGACAATAAATGAAACTAAATATTCTAAATAATAATTTACATACACTAAGAACTATTTACATGCATGCGTCAAAGAACTCCTCCGCATCATCGCCTAATGGCAGCGTTTCCAGGAGGCTGGCAACATTGCCACTTTGAAAAACAATACTAATTCCCAATTATTTAATTTTAATTATAACAGACAAGACAAGACTGAAATAACGAGCTCTTAGAAGCGCTTTACTCTGAAGGGGATCATTGATTAATTTACTCCTTGCTTCAACGGCAGGTAGAATATAATAAACGTTTTGATTGTTATGTTAGCAACGTGTTAAAGTACAAAAAACTTCCTTTTGCCCGCGACTTCGCTCACGTTAGTGTAGACTTTGTCAACCAATTCACTATCTCCAGGGCACAGTATTTTGTTAGGTTGACTAGTTAAGGCTTGAAAGCGTCACAAACAAACTGACATTGGCATCTATAATATTACTAAGCGTTGCCCGCAGTTTCACCTGCGATTATAGTCACTGCTGAGAGCCGTAGCGTGATGTTACATAGCTTATAATTTACCTCAATGAATACTCTATTCAATACCAAAAGAATAATTCACATTTGATTGATAGTTCAGGAGATTAGCACGTTTAAACAAACAAAGAAACAAAAAATCTTTACAGATTTATTATATTAGTATATCACAGCTTATGTATACGTACGTAACAAGGGAGTAATATATAGTATTTTGATATCAAAATTATAAATCAGCTATATACAGGGTGTAAGAGACACCGTACCGAATCCAGAAATAGTGGATTCTGACCATCATTCTTTTGTCATCACTGTTGTATTATCTTTTATTTGTACCCTATATGTTACCAAATGGATAACATAACAGATGATACTGACTGGCCTGTCGGTCTAGTTGTTAGTGATACTGACTGCTAAGCTTAAAATAAATATATATATTTATCTAGAAATGGAGCAAACAGTGAAATGAAGAATTATAAAGTAGAATGTAAGAAGAGATAAGATGATGATGAATTGATATCAAAAAATAACGGGGTATGAAACACTAAAGGCATCAGTAGGATCCGATTTTGAAAATCATACCGGATATGACCCCGAACATCCAAACTCACAAACCTTACCTCTATAAAATATTAGTATAGATGTTACAGAATGGTGTGGTCATAATATATGAACCCACAAATAACGTACAGAGCTAACAGTTTAAGGCAAATTCGTAGTTTTTTAAATCTATATATATAATAGTTATTTTAAAACTGGCAAATAGAACTTGGAAATTAACTTTTATTTTTTTATTATATTTATTACCATATTATGTATTTAATACCAAAGAATGGAATGTCCGGATTTTTATGAAAATGTCTGGTTTAAAAAACAATATAATTTACATTGCCATGAAAGTTCATAACAGTTGTTAGTAATATGCACCTACACCTGGAAACGCATTTGCCAATGAAAATTTCCAAACAATTTTCAAAAGAAATGTATAATTATCCTTGTTTCTTCATTTAAAACAACTATTTGTCGGTTACACATTACGCTTCTAACATTTGACCACCCGTTTCTGTAAAAGCCTGTTTAATGTTTTACCTAAAGTTATAATTATTTTAGGATCGTTATGTATAACCGATAAATTGTTTGTTGTGTTAAACAAACAAGCTCGCTTTTACATTTATTATAAATGTTTGAATTGGTTAGGATATTATTTGGTATTTTTAGTCCATCTTAATATTAGGTCTTTACATATGAAATTGGCGTTTTGTTGAACTCGCCACTTCGATCTCAAACATCTGGCGTTGGGTCCAAGTTCAAATTAATTTCAAATTTAGGCTTGCGTTGCGTTGCATTTATTTATGTTTCGAAGTTAGTGATTGTTTTTTCTTTGACACCGTTTTGTTCACAATATGGAAAACTTAAAATGTTGCATTATTTACAAAAACGGGTTAAGCCGTCGCACTAGCGCTGCCGAAACTACTCGAAAGATTAATAAAGTGTAAGAGGTGACTGTAAAAGAAAACAAGGTTTTGGTTTCAACGTTTTTGTTCTGGAAATTTAATCCTACAGAACAAACCTAGTGGACGGCCGGAGACCGTAGTTAACAATGAAGAATTAAAAGGGATCATAGAAGCGGATTTATCGCAAACCACATCAGAATTAGTAGCAGACTTCGATGTAAGTGTTAAAACAATTTTAATTTACTTAAATAAAAATGGAAAACTGAAAAGGCTAGAAAAATTCATACCACATGAATTGAGTGAAGCAAGTTACCAAACACGCGGTGAGTGTTGCGTTACATTACTCAACCGTCACAATAAAAAATGGATTATATATATTTGGATGGATATATATTGTATAGTTACTTGTGATGAAAAATGGATCCTGTACGATAATCGACAACGCTCCCCACCATGGTCGAATCTAAGAGAACTGGCGAAATCTTGCCCCAAGCGAAAGTTGACTCAAAAAAAGTGCTGGTGAGTGTCTGGTGGACCAGTTCTGGTATTCCCTCTTTCTCTAAGTTTAGTCTTTTACCAAAATAAAAGGAGGCGTAGGTGCAAAGAATTGTAGTTTAGTAAATCTAAAAAAAACACGTTTTAATGGCAAACCGAATTAAAAACTAAAAAAGAGTTCCACTATCCACATCCTGGCTACATTGTCAGAGCATCATTACCAAGTCCAATCTATTGGATTTGTCAAAACATATCATATGAACCTAAACTTAAGATGTACTTGTAGCCACTGAAGAGTTCCACTATCCAACTTCTGACTCCATCAACAGATCAGCTCCAACTATTAGCTTAGTTAGAGAGTTTCACAAGAATACTGGTAACGTGTAAGCCGTGTTACTAGTAATCTTTCTTTAAAAGATTATTATTATTGTTTTTTTTATGGTATTGGAGGTAAACGAGCAGACGGGTCACCTAATGGTAATTTACTACCGCCGCCCATGAGCACCTGCAGCTCAAGAGTCACAAGTGCGTTGCCGGCCTTTAGGGTCAGGGGAAGAGAGCGTGAAGATGGGAGGGGGAGGCAGAGGGAAGGGTTAGGGCTTCCGGTTACTCACTCAAGCGGCGAAAAGCAATGCAACATTGCTTCACTGCCAGTTTTCAGTGAGGCCGTTGTATCACTCCGGTCGAGCCGGCCCATACGTACCGAAGCATGACTCTCCCACGTATAAAGATTACGGATAAAGATATATAGATTAGTTTTAAACAATAAATCAAAAGTCTTTATTGCAAAAACATTTATTTTAACGTATGTAAAACTCATAAATGAAAGTTTTTTTTCTACTAATTGTGCTATTAATATTTTTTTCATTCACATTTTCTCCTAAGTCACAATCGGCGAAATGTAAAGTAACACGTCATGAAAGACAGACAAATTGAGGACTTCCATACTTTTGAAGCACGGTAGAAGTCTGTTTAAAAGAGACTAGCTAGGCAAGATTACGTGTCCTTAGAGAGCGATATTAGATTCTAGTAATATGTATCTACTTCCTGTTAGACTATGTTCAGATGACGGGCGTTGAGCGCACGTTTTAGTGTAGTGTTCATCTGACGAGCGCTTCTCGGGCGTTGAACGCGCGTTGTCTCAGTTCACTTCGTAACATACACACAAAAAAAAATAGTGCGTGGAGTCCCCCCGCGCGGAAGAAGTGAAACTTCGTAATGTTACCATAATGATTGTTTATTAAAAGTACCGCTATATGGCGCCACCATTAATTATAAAAGTCGGTAAGATTCTCCGCAACTGAATGACAATCCGATTCAAAACGTTAAACGTTCAGTGCAACCTGGAAGTCGCATTAAAAGTTTCACTCCATTAAAGATAGTCGAATTGAGAACCTCTTCCTTCTTGTTAATAGTTATCCAGATATTTGGGGCATTAAAAGTTACACTCCAATAAAGGTAGTCGAATTGAGAACCTCTTCCTTCTTGTTAATAGTTATCCAGATATTTGGGGCAATATAATCCTACTAATAGACATGCGCAAACCATGTCCGACATGGAATCGATAAACGTTTAGTGCAACCTGGAAGTCGCATTAAAAGTTTCACTCCAATAAAGGTAGTCGAATTGAGAACCTCTTCCTTTTTGTTAATAGTTATCCAGATATTTGGGGCAATATAATCCTACTAATAGACATGCGCAAACCATGTCCGACATGGGATTGAACCTGGAACGGTTCCTTTCTATCTAGTTCCTTAGTTGTATCCGGACATTGTAGTTAACAGTTTTATTCGGTTCAGACAGTTCCTCGGACATACATGGTTGTAAACAATGATATTGTTTATTTAGACTTAAAATATTTGAAGTTAATGTATTGGCTGAGTCTTTAAAAATCAATTGATAGTATAAATACATAATTAAGTAATATTTAAATTTGTACATCATAATACATAATATATTATACATAGGTATTTTATTTATATGATGCCTTCTGTCCATAAAAGTAAGTCCTGCTTTTCAAAATACACCCTTGCACGGAACAGAAGTAGGGGATGTCATGTCGGCCCGGAGCGCAACGCTCGCGGCATACGTCACACGGACAGTTCGTTATTCGTTCCACCATTCAATACCTTCCTTCAATCCGCGTGATCGTTCCGAAGAACTGTGGAACTGGAACTATTAGGTTGAACAAGTCGGAAAAAGCTGACATAGTTAGGACTGCGGATATAGTTCCAGGAACTATTACGCTCCGGAACTACACATGTCTACCTACTAATATTATAAACGTGAAAGTTTGTGAGGATGTACTGATGTTTGTTACTCATTTACGCAAAAACTACTGAATGGATTTTAATGAAACTTTACAATAATATAGCTTATATATCAGAATAACACATAGGCTATAATTTATGACGATATTGTGTATATTGGCCAAAATATAACGATAAGTGTTAAGTAAGTCGGAAAAAAATCGGTCATCTGAACTCATCTGCGAGCTATTCTGGCGTGCGGTGGGAAAACACGAGTTACACGAATATAATGTACGGTTGGATTGTTTCTCCTAAATAGTTCTACAAAAAAGTCCGCGACAGTATATATCTATCTTTTATGTGTAAGCCATTATTACCAAAAAAAGTGAACCATAAATACAATAAAATTAGATTTTTTATTTCCAATTCACATTTAGCAGTGACAAATTGATTTTTATCAAAATTAATATCTTTTATCGCTTCTGATATTCAAAGTAGATAACCTTTGTCTTTTGAAGTACGTAATTTGGTCAAATATTTTAAAAGTTACGACCATAATATAAAACTGCGGGCGAGGGGGCGGGGGGAACATCTCTTGCCGCCGACGCGGGCCGGCGCGGCGGCGGGCAGATGCGTGAGGGCAGACGTTGTGGACGGTTGTGTCCGTAATGGGAATTTTCAAGACACTAGCGATTTGCTAAAAGGCTCTGTATACATTCATTTCTATTATATACTAGCAACCCGCCCATGCTTCGCACGGGTACAAATTATACACCTAAACCTTAATCATGAATCACTCTATATATTAGTGAAAACCGCATGAAAATCCGTTCAGTAGTTTTTCAGTTTATCGCGAACAGACGCGGCTGGGGACTTTGTTATTTATAATATGTAGTGAAGATATTGAATGTAAAAAAAATTGAAAGTTTGTGAGGATGTATCGATGTTTGTTACTCTTTCGCGCAAAAACTCCTGAATCGATTGCGATGATACTTCGTATGTAGATAGCTGGAGACCTGGATTAACACATAGGCTACTTTTTATCCCGATATTCCCTTAGCATCTGAATTATGCGGGTGAAACCGCGGGGCACAGCTAGTCCATATATATCTGCACTGAAAGAAAAGTTTGTTCGAGACGGTGTTCTATACAATATCCAACGTACTTGCCACTTGGTCCAACTAGTTCCGCCATCATCTCGTTTCCGCTCAAAGTAGTCCCAAAGCTGTAAATATTAACATATTTGTATTATATTGATTATAAATCTTATAAAAATATTTCCCAATTATAACGATTTAATTGTATTAATCATACATTATTTAGATTTTTCATCTACATTTGGTTTTGAAGTATATGTTGAAATATGTTCTAAATAAAAAGTTTTCAGGGTAAATAAAAACAAAAGTATGCTATAAAACTCAAAACAGATTTTTATTTAGCAATCACTTCGGGTTTGGTACGTGAAATGTACGTGTGTCACTGAACTCATATGAAACCATGTAAACCACTATGTGAAAGCATGTAAACAGACTTTTATTAAATGGCCGAATCCTTTTATTAAAATCCCGTGTTGTTTCGTTGAAAACGAGCGCTCATCAGAACGACGGTACGTCAAATTGTTGGCGTTTTCAAAGCTTCGAGTGACGCGTTAACGCGCGCTCCACGCCCGTCATCTAAACATGGCCTTACTGTTTATTTTTCATTTCAACCACAATATTAAGCTGAAATATACAAGCGCAGGTTGGCATTCAGCCAACTAACTCTCTACCGAACAACGCGTGATGGTTGAATTTTAAAAGCACTACAAAATGCTAGAATTTTCAATGTATGGAAATTAATACTTCAAGTTATCTTTAAATGTAAATGTCAATGTTTGTATTACTTAAAAGCGATTGAAAGATTCTCTCAACAATCGATATGATAGAAGAAAATAATCAGAGTTCACTGAAATAAAATAACATTGTAAAACAAGTATAAAAAAAAACCGGCTGCATCAGAACTACTTCCTAATACCAAACCTGGAAGAAAAAATATTTTTGAAAACATACATTTGTCTCCAAAACTCCATTTTTATATTTAATAATTCAAAGCAGAAAGTAACGCCAGGGGATAAAAAGTTGAGGAGCAGCAGCAGCAGTGGCATGGACATGTGAGGCGGAGGGATGAGACAAATGTGGTGAAGAGAGTTATATGTGGTGAAGTCGACAGATATAAGAGTACAGGACGACCAAAGAAAAGATGTATGAACTGCGTGAAAGAGGATATGGCTGCAAAGGAAGTAAGCATTGAACTGACGAATGACAGAAGAAACTGAAAGAAGAAAATATATTGCGCCGTTGGAAAATATATTTGGGAAAAAAGGCAAGAAGATGATGATGATGACCCAGTAACACTCCCGCAATAAAAACGAATCTAACATCATAGAGGAATATAGGGTTAGACTCACATACATACAGGTCAAATTTATAACCTTCCTTTTGGGTTTCAACGCAGTCGGGTATGATAATATATATTATAACAGTGCGGGAATACTGTTATCCTACAAATATTATAAACATCTTTTGAACGCTGCTTCGTTCACATTAATGTATATATTTTTTTTATAAATTCAAGTATCCTTCATGTAACAGTAGTTTTTAACCGTTTTGATTTGATTTAATTTGATTTTAGTTTGGTTTGATTTGATGAAGCTCATCAGCTCTTTTTTAATCATTGAAGCGTTTCTTGTGACCGGGGTGTATTAGATTTTTAAATTATGCTTATATATTTGGATGCTTGTTACTCAACCATGCAAAAAGGGCTAAAAGTAACACCTCCTAATTTGTATCCCGGAAAAATATCTTTTACAGTAAAGTTCCCGTTTACTATAAGCAAGCTTTTTACGTGTATCTGTATACTTGTGTCGGTAAACGTTTTTTTGTTTGAAATTGAGAGTGTTCTTAGCTATAATTCAAGAAAATCGGTTCAGCCGTTCGAACATCATCAGCTCGTTTCCCTCTATCTCTTGACTCTTTCACTCCGCAGGCTAATCATCACATTACTAAATATTATTCGTGATTCTCATTTTTAATAATTAAAACCGCCGTCAGTATTTAAACAGATGACATTAAGGACTCCTTACACGCATTAAAGACGTTATACACTTAATAATTACAAGACTGAAGCACATGGCAACTGTTATTGTCGTTATTAAGCAAAATAATAGTCTGAAATATCCTCGGGACAGGTCATAACAGTTCTCAAGACAATTAGGTGCGTAGTTTAGACAATTTAATTTCCTATAACGGCCTTTGGTGAGCATATTATTGCAGTACAGAGAACCTGTAGCAACGAATGTCATAAATTGAACTCAATTAGGTCGGCGCTTGGAATAATAAAAATAAATATAAAATAAAAAAAGGTGTGTTTCAGCTCCGACTCACGACTGGAGTTTACAATTTACTGGAGGCTCTCTCCCCTCTCTCTCTATCCCTCTCATCATTTGTAGAGGCTGTGCTGTTTATATATATTTAACATAAAGGTACACATATCGACTTACATGCGTCGAGGATAAGGAGTAAACTCCAATAAAGCACAAAAAGCACAACATAGCGTTAAAGCGTTACGCTGCCCCCCGATCACTAAATTTCACTCTTCATTTTTTTTTCATACCGGTCGCCTTATATAAAAATCAATTCTTAAGGATTAAACTTCAAAAAGTGAGGTCACTGTGAATTACTCTTTTAAACAACGGCTGGCCTGTTGGTCTAGTGGTTAGTGACCCTGACTGCTGAGCCAAAGGTCGTGGGTTCAATTCCCACCTAAGTCTGGGTGTTCTTTGTGTCCGTTGTTTGTATGTTTGTAAAGTCCCCGCGACACAGGAGTAATTCCTAATGCGGGAGTTGTCTTTTATAAAAAAGAAAAGAAAACACGCATTTATTAGCCTCACGTGTAACTAGTTGACTAACTATTTATTTATAATTACTATTTTAAGTGCTAGGCACTTAAAATAGTCGACTATTTATGGTCTTTTGTAGCGCACTCTTGCTTTAAGGTTCACTGCTCAGTCTAATGGCTTCGAGAAATCCCAGTGATTGTTTGTATTTCCTGCGGTTGCATGATGTGCAACCCTAGGTTAATACTTCGATACCGCATTAGTGGGTCACAAAAGCATAGAATATGCATTGCAGTTTCTTCTGCCTCTCGTCAGAATCTGCATATTGTGTCTGCTTTAGGTTGAACATATGTTTGTTCAGTTTGTTTTTCATTACATATGTACAAATCTTAGAAGTCAAATTTAACCTACTGTTAATTGTCGTATCGACATGAAGCTTATGTATAGGTAGTTTAGATGACCATATCATAATTTGGTGTCTTGGACCTGATCTGATGATAGAGCCAGGAGGTGGAATAGGGGAACTCTTCAGTGGCTACTAGGAAACCCCCCGAGTTTGGGCTTATATGATTCGTTTTGACGAGTCCATCAGGTTGGGCTTAGTAACAATGGCATACCTCAGTGGTCTCTATAATGCTTTTAATAGTACTATGACCTTACCCCATTTATAGTGAGCGGAGCCTCATGCCCAGCAATGGGATAATTCATAAATCGATATCATATTTTATTTTATACTATGTGTCAACTCTTTATTGAAAATTAGATTAAAAATTTCTACAATTAAAGTTCAAAATCCCAAATACAGAAGCAATTCAAATCTGCGCGTTCGATTTTATATGACGTAATATAATTTATATAACAGGTCATGAAAACGTCAGTGGTTTTCATATACTCTTAAGCCGGAGCAATAAAATCATTTTCATACTCCCGCGTATTAATGGCGTTTGCAGATTCAGCAGTCAACATTTATTGTTTCATTCAGATCATCAGCTCGTAAATATCTGAAAGTCAGCATATTATGAAATATTGTGAACCTATTTAAACAATTATAGTTAAGTTAAACTAAAAACATGCTTTCATGGCGAACCGAGTTAAAAAGTAATAATAATAGATTTAAAACACTCCCGACACGAGAATCCCTTCAACGATTAGAAAATAATTGATGATGAAGTCACCTTTCAAACAAAAAAACCGCACTTAAATCGGTCAATTCGTTTGGGAGCTACGATGCCACAGACAGACACACAGATACACAGACACGTTAAATTTATAACACCCCTCTTTTTTGGGTCGGAGGTTATTTCTAATGTTTATTTATATTTAGATTTAGGTATTAATATTATTGACGTTTATGTTCGTTCGTTGATGGCCTCGTGGTTAAGTGGTAAACGAGTAGGTTAGCACATTGCAAGATTAAGTACTGCCTGTTGCTGCAAGAGGACCTAAATAGACTCTCTGTCTATTGCTCAAATATATCCTTTACTAAAAATAGGAATATCATTGCTTATGATTACAACCTACAAGGAATTCCTTTACAGAAAGTAGACTCCATTCGTGATCTTGGTGTCTTACTTGATTCTAAACTTCATTTAGATTTACATATTGATAATATTATTAACAAAGCATAAAAGATGTATGGGTTCGTCATGAGATCAACAATTGATTTCAAGAAATCGTCCACATTCATTCTACTGTACAATACCCTCATTCGCTCTCAACTTGAATATGCTGTGCAAATCTGGAGTACCATTTACATTAAATATGTTGTAAGACTAAAAATGGTTCAAAAGAAATTTTTGCGAACTATGAATTATAGATGTCACCAGATAAAATTACCATACACAGAACTGTATAAGTATAACCTATTAAGCTTAGAGTCCAGGCGTGTCCATTTGATGGCTGTGACGTTGCACGGCTTTTGCAACAATAAGTTCGACTGCCCTGATATAACAAACTTAAAATGTTTTGTTGTGCCTAGAACGGTGCATCGCAGGGTGCGTGCGCGCCGGCTGTTTTACACCGTAAGATGCAAAACGAATGCTGGTGTGCGCGCGGCTATGCGCCGAATTCTGGAGACGTATTTATTACACACATTTCCCAGATCTTGAACTTTTCTCTGTTCCTCAAAATAAATTCAAAGGATTGGTACGCGATATTTTGGCTAGTAAATTTTTTAAAAGGTTATTTCAAATTAATCTATCTACCAATTCTCGGCTAATAGGTACTATATTAATTACTTGCGCATTTTGCATGAACTAAAAGCTTACTCTTAATTTCTTACTATCTGGACAATGTGGACATTGGTGTGGGTTATACGTTTACCTTATTTGAAACACTGTTTTTTTCTTAATATAGTAAGACAGAGCGTGTAACTGTTTTTTGTCCCAATAAAGAAAAATAAAAATAAGTAATACTAGCCAGGTCAGTGTTAGGATGGGTGACCATTCTTAACGTGATCTCTGAGGCACACGTAGGGGTCTTAATGTGTAAGACCCCTCCGTGCCTCGGAGAGCACGTCAAGACGTCGATCCCGGTTGCCATACGATAGCAACGGTCGTCAATCCCGGTTTGTAGGTTTCGTTACGGGTAGTTGGAGCCCTAAAAAAACCGACAACTTGGTCTAACTACAGAACTTCGACATCACCTAGTACTTGGGTTGTGGAGGTCTAATGGCAGTCGTTGGTCAGGCGTGTAAATAGCCCGACCAGGGTGTGATTGCTCAACAGTTAGCGTACGAGGTGTAGGGAAGTAAACCACTTCTATCGATCAAAACAATCATGCCAGCACTAACCTGCAACACCGACCAAGTCCCGATCCTCCAGAAGGCAGCGAGCAGCGGCGAGGTTTCTACGGTCTCTTGAAAGGTATTGACCGGCCGGTCACGATCGAAGACTAGAGCACTCCACATACACCTTGTAAAGGTTACAAGCGAGTCCAAACACTACACGGCTATAGGACTAACGGAAAATCAGCTTCTTTTCACGAGAAATATAACTGATGTCCGTGGCGGAACAAAATTTTTATATTAAAGGCGTCTTCTTAGCGAAAAGCGATGAGAGCAGGGTATGTCCGTTTTTTCTTGCACCAATCAGGTGCAGCGCGTTTACATTATTTGAAGACTGCTAACGCCATCTCTTGAGATCGTCGAGTACATTGGCAATATTACAGCAGTACCAGCACTAATTGCATTCGACAAACAGAATGTGGTTTACATAAAGACTATGAAATTAATAATATAACGAAATATATTATGGTGCGATTATGTATGCATTTTATAAATATATTGGCGCTCCACCATGCACCCCGCCTTGGAACATCACAAGATGTTTCAAAACACGCGAATTTTCTGACTGACTGAGAGTAACACATGCATTATGCGATTAAATAATAAATATGATAAATATAGCGGCCTAAACTAAAAAATAAGGTTGAAACTAAGTTGAATTTATTGTGTAGGAATAGGATATAATTTAGTTACAGCGCGTTTGTAAATTCCAGTTTGCGTTTTAACTATCGCCACGCGTACAACGTTATCAGAGCCTCTGAACACGTCCGTAATTACTCCTAACGGCCAATGCAACGGTGGAGAATTCTCCTGCTCAAGAAGAACAACAGTTCCGATTTCTACCGGTTTGTCGGGAGTAGCCCATTTTTGCCTAACTTGCAACGTGTGCAAATACTCTAAGTGCCATTTCTTCCAAAAGGATTGGACCATACTATCTAACAACTTTTTACGTTCTAACAGACTCAATCGTTGATCTGACAAATCAGCAGCGGGTAAATATTGCAACGGAGTAGACATCAAAAAATGCGCGGGAGTTAACACCTCAGGATAAGGGTCTGACGATAATACGCTCAATGGACGAGAGTTAAGAATACACTCTATCTGAGTAAGGACAGTTTGCAGTTCTTCGTATGTAAGTAACTGACTTCCTATTACTCTATATAAATGCGTTTTCATGCTCTTTATATTCCCTTCCCACATCCCACCAAAATTTGGTGATCTTGGGGGAATCATCTTCCACTCTATGCGTCGAGAGAGCAACTCATTCGACAGCGCGTTTTTGAAGCTAGAGTTCAATAAAAAACTATACAGCTCATCTAAATGTGCCTTCGCACCGATGAAAGTAGATCCATTATCGGAATAGAGACATGAAACTGGTCCTCGACGGGAAATAAAGCGTTTAAACGCGGCTAGAAAGTTTTCAGTAGTTAAATCACTGGTCACTTCAATATGTAGACTACGTGTGACCATGCAAACAAAAAGAACGATGTACGCCTTTTGCGCATGTTGACCTCTGCGGCGAGAAAGGATTGTCCTTATCGGACCAGCGTAATCTACACCAGTGTGACAAAATGCCTTGGCCTCTGAAACACGGTAATCAGGAAGATCAGCCATTATAGGCGTTGGATGCGTTGGGTTGCATTTAAAGCAAGTGTTGCACTTTCGCAACTTGGACCTGATAACAGTCCTGGCATCCAAGATCCAGTAGCGTTGTCGTATAATAGACATAAGAAGTCCAGGTCCGGTGTGACAATTAACAACATGAAAATGCTGTATTATTAAGTCAACGACATGATCGCGTTTAGGGAGAAGAACCGGATGTTTAGCTTCGAAAGGAAGCATTGATCCAGAAAGTCTTCCTCCAATGCGTAAAATCCCTTGTTTGTCTAAGAAGACGAAGAGGCTTTGCAGCTTTTTTGAAGGTAATTTATCAGCCTTGATCAATTTGATATCTTCACAGAAGTGCACAGATTGAACGGCGAGAATTAACGCATTCTCAGCACTTGTCAACCCTGCTATAGAACGAGGTTCGACCTTAACTTTAGGTCTTGCGAATTTTAATACATATGCGGTGATACGTAGCAACTTTTTCCAAGAAGAAACACGTTGTGCTAACGTACACAGCAACGGCGGCTCTGTGTGAGTAATGGCAGCCAACACATTTGCCTTGAGTTCAGGCAAGACAGAGCAATTATTAAGCGAGAATGGCTGAATCCACGGAGGAACTTTCCACCACAAATCGTGGGTCAAAAGTTGCGATGGAAGCATACCACGCGAAAAACAATCACTTGGATTACTAGCTCCGGCAATATGATAAAAATGTTTAGAGTCCAAGTTTTCTTGGCACTGAGCGACGCGATTACCGACGAAAACTGACCAACGATGTGGTGAAGAATGAACCCATGATAAAGCAATAGTGGAATCAGAAAATGCGTATATCCCGGCAATGGGCATACGTGTCTTTGTTTGTTTCTTTACGTGTGTTGCATATGTGTCTCGCACAGTTTTTATTAATTTTGACATAAGTAAAATAGCGCATAATTCTAAGCGAGCGAGCGTAGTGATTTTTGTCGGCGAAACCTTTGATTTAGCGCAAAGAATGCGAGTTTGAATGCCAGACGGGTAGGTACAATGGGCATAAATGACACATCCCAGACCATTCATGCTAGCATCACAAAAAGCAACAAGACGTAATTCACAACCAACTTCGACGCCTACATGACGTGGAATCCTTAAAGTGTCAAGCATTTGAAGTTCTTGCGCAAGAGCGAAAAAACGGGTGCGTATGTGCTCCGGTGCAGGATCGTCCCAATCACACTTGCTGAGCCACAGTTCCTTAATTAACAACTTAGCATAGAGAATCACAGGCGCGACCAATCCGAGCACGTCAAATAGTCGTGCAACCATCGAGAGTATGTTTCTCTTGGTGCACCTTTCATTAATTGCGGCGCATGTGAAATGAAAATTATCTTCACATGGTTCCCATGAGAGACCTAAGACCTTAGAGACATTATTGTCAACATCAAAATCAAGCGACTTGCGGTGCGTGTCGGGAAGCGAGTCAAGTAGCACTGGTGAATTGCTAGACCACTTCACTAAGTCAAAGTCACCCGATTTGAAAAACTTAATCAAGTTGTGAGCTAATTGCGTGGCAGTATCCTCATTTGCAATAGAAAGAACCAAATCGTCCATATACAGACAGGTCTCTGCCACTTTCGCGGCATCAGGATAGAGCGGACTCATGTCAGTAGCCAGCTGTCGCACAGTGCGCATAGCTATGTAAGGGCTTGACTTGAGACCGAAAGGTTGCCTATTAAAGGCATAAGTTCGAATTTTTTCCGATTCGTTGAATCTAAATAAAATGCGTAGGTATTTATGTTGGTCTACTGGTACACCAATCCGTAAATAATATTGTTTTATATCAGCGTTCATTGCAATAGGAAATAATCTAAAACCTAACAATAATAAAAACAGATCGGCCTGTAAATTGGGTCCAATATGTAATATATCGTTAAGCGAAAGTCCTGTATGCGTTTTAGCACTCGCGTCCAATACGATGCGCGGCATCGGTTTATCAGGTCGGACTACTGCGTGATGCGGTATATAATAACCATCAGAGGACAGCTCAGATTCTTTAACAGGACTGAGGTAATTGTTATCAATATAATCCTGAATAACCTTGTTATAATTTTCGCGCACTATCGGTGCCTGACGGAGCTTACGCTCGAGTGAAACGAAACGGCGATAAGCGGTAGCGTGCGAATTACCTAATTCCGAAGGGTCCCTACAGAACGGTAATGCAACTGTATAACGACCTACGTCGTCACGGGTCACGGTAGCCGTGAAAATATTTTCGCAATCTGTCTCCTCTGGTGACAACAAGCGTTTCATGGGTACTTCTTCAAGTTCCCAGAACTTTTGCACTATATCATTAAGCGCTAACGCAGAAAAAGACGCGGCAGTAGGTAAAATATGTTTACGCGGGTAATCTCCCATAAGTACGTAACCAAATGTTGTAGATAAAGCACACGGTGCGCGCGGCCCACACTCGACCATATTTCCTAAGTATATAAATGGGAATAGCTGGGCACCTAACAATAAATCAATCTTGCCCGGAATATTCCAGCTTAAGTCAGCGAGCGGAAGGTTACGAAAATCTAGGTCGCGATCACAATCGATAAATTTCGAAGGCAATTGATCCGTAATGCATTCTACAACAAGCGCATGTATAGTGTATTTCTGATCCGGATAAATACGGGATTCAATGTCTAAATGAACATAACCGATTATCAGACTTGAAGCGGAACCAACACCTTTAACATAGGAATTATTCAACGGTATTATCGGTAAATTTAATAAACTAGAACAAGCAGATGTTATTAGATTATTCTGCGAGCCATTATCTATCAAACACCTAACTACAGATTTGATACCAGCGCTACCCTTAGAGCGCGCGTATACCTGAGCGGTTGACAAAAGTATATCACCCTTATGACAAGAAGTGTAAGACTGTGTATGTGTAACTGGTTCTGTAGCAAGCGGGGGCGCTCGAATGCATGACGAAGTCGTGTGAGCGCGATGAGAAGGCGCGGGCGAAGTAACGGTCGCTCGATGAGCGGGCGGCGGCGAGTACGCGACGGCGGTATTTACCATAGCCGCATGCGATTGCGAATTATTACTATCAAAATGCAATAACCTATGGTGTATTTTATTACAGAAACAGACTGACGTACTCTTACAATCCGGAAGTTTATGTAAAGTGCTTAAACAATTAACGCAACCGTACTTCGATTTAATAAACTCATATCTAGCCCTTGCGTCTCGCATATTTTTAAACTGAGCGCAATCATATAAATGTCGATGGTTACCACTACACAAACAACAATTCGCGGTAACTGCTGCGTAAGATTTGGAGGTGTGATGAACGCGCCGGTCGCGTGAGGGCGACGTAACAACAGCAGCGGGTTTCGTATATGACCAATTTCGCGGGTTTGAGCGCTCCAAAATCTTAGCCTGATCTTGTATAAAGCGATAAGCTGTTGTGTCGTAGGCACTTCCACATCCCGAATCGAAAGTTCAAAGGCTTGGATGGTTTGAGGATCCATCCTTCTCAAAGCGCATTGAAGAAAAATAAAATCAGTTAGATCTGTTATGCCTAATTCTTTTAGAGCTGAAATCGAAGCGGAGTATTTACTAACAAAGGTATCAAGAGCGTTCGCAGTGTGCGAGCAAGTTTTTAAGTCCAGTATATTATTGAGATAACATGTACCTAATGAGCGTTTGTCGTGGTATTTCTTAACCAAACTATCCCACAGTATTTTATATGTTTCACCTGACGGAATAATACCGGAAGTGAATTTTAGTGCGTCGTGGGTGAGTTTAGAAATTAGATACTGTACACGTTGCGAGTCAGAAAGCTGTTGATTTAAATGAATATTAGCTTTAAAAGACTGATAAAAGGTATTCCAGTTTTCAGGGCGTCCGTCAAAACTCGGAATTACTAAAGGTTCTAATTTCACTACGGACTTGATCGAGCTACTGGTCTCGAGTGAACGCACCTTAGAAGTGGTTAATATTTTATTTCTAACGCGTTTAACTCTCGAGTATAAATCATCAAATGAATCGAGGCAAGAATACTCGGGATTGACCGTAATCTTTGATAACAAATTTATTTTATCAACAATGGACTCAAATTTATCGCGTAACTCATCTATTATCTCCGTTTCAGCCAGAAAATTCTCGTTAGCTCGCGTTGATGAATCGAAAGAAATTATACCTTTCGACGATGTGTACATACGATTAATACGTTGAAATAATAATTCTTTCTTTTGATTCAACATAACCAACATGACTTCGCGGCTTGATTCGCTTTCCGTCATGTTTATAAAATAATATCACAATACAACTACAAAGTGATAGGTATATCTACCTAGTTAGTGTAAAAACACAAATTAAATTTAAATCTTAAAATGACTTAGCGTAAAGTACAGTGGTGGAGCGGTAAATAAGTGGGTAGGTATAAATAAGTTCAACTAAATTGAGTATAATGGATATTATTACCAATTAATACGTAATTCACCAAATCTAACAATTAATTATATTTAAGTACGAGTCTACCAATAATTACGTTGTTCTCGTGCGTTTTAAACACAGAATTTACCAATTTTACGTAAATCTGTGAGCGAGGAAAAATGGGGCGCAAGAATTCACTAAAATTACGTGAATCTTTTTTATGGTATGAATAGAAAAGTAAATTCACCAATATTTACGTGAATCACTATCCTATCCGTACTCGTAAGGACCAAATTATATGGTCAGGCGTGTAAATAGCCCGACCAGGTGTGATTGCTCAACAGTTAGCGTACGAGGTGTAGGGAAGTAAACCACTTCTATCGATCAAAACAATCATGCCAGCACTAACCTGCAACACCGACCAAGTCCCGATCCTCCAGAAGGCAGCGAGCAGCGGCGAGGTTTCTACGGTCTCTTGAAAGGTATTGACCGGCCGGTCACGATCGAAGACTAGAGCACTCCACATACACCTTGTAAAGGTTACAAGCGAGTCCAAACACTACACGGCTATAGGACTAACGGAAAATCAGCTTCTTTTCACGAGAAATATAACTGATGTCCGTGGCGGAACAAAATTTTTATATTAAAGGCGTCTTCTTAGCGAAAAGCGATGAGAGCAGGGTATGTCCGTTTTTTCTTGCACCAATCAGGTGCAGCGCGTTTACATTATTTGAAGACTGCTAACGCCATCTCTTGAGATCGTCGAGTACATTGGCAATATTACAGCAGTACCAGCACTAATTGCATTCGACAAACAGAATGTGGTTTACATAAAGACTATGAAATTAATAATATAACGAAATATATTATGGTGCGATTATGTATGCATTTTATAAATATATTGGCGCTCCACCAGTCGTTTCGTAGTTAGACTGAAAGGATGAAGTTTGTTTGTTGCATTTGGACGGACGAACAAAAGACGCAGTGAAAAATTAATTGATTACAAACTTAATTGAAAAGACTACATGTGACACTATTAATATAATAATAATGTTTATCAAGGTCCTAGGCTGCCCAATCACAAGACGGACGTACGTGACTCCAACCTCTTCGAGCTATTGCAGCCTCAGTCCCGTTTCCCCATCTGAGACTTGCGCTATCCTTTACCCCAGCTCCCTCGTTCTATATACGTTTCCCTTCCTTTGTCCCGTCTAAAAACGATTATATACCATGGAGGGTTGGTATGAGGCAGGCGGCCGGCCGTAAAATAAAATTAAGAGAAGGGGTTGCAAATGATGATTATTATAAAGGCACTAAGGTACCTACGTAGAACCTCCTCCTTTTTTTAAGTCGGTAACAACAATAACCTACATCACTTTAAACGCCAATTGCTTAATTTCAATAAAAATCAACAAACACACTACATATGCTCCAATTTTCTAGGGCAATGTTTCCCAATTAGTGGTACGCGTACCCCCAGGGGTACGCGAGGTTGCATCAAGGGGTACGCGGCGCAATCACTTGACTAAGAAAATCAATAAAAAAAATTAGGCAAATTTATTGAGTGGGCCACAGGGAAATTCTAGAAACAGGTAAGGGAGGGGACAAGCTCTTAAATTTGAAGATGGAGAATATTAAAAACAAACAAATGTTTTTTATTTTTTTCAGGTCTGTTTTGAAGTGGTACGTAAGAAAAACTAATTGGGAACCACTGTTTTAGGGGTTTCTCCCGTTTCGCTTCTTTTCTCTTTCTCGTTTCATTTTCTTGAGGACGCAGACTTATAGCGTATGTATCTATATGTATATAGACTATATATAAAGTGTTATGTACATACGTGTGCATATTTATACTTTAGTACATGTTAGTTCTCTGCACAATATATTTTATTCCACACAAGTCCAACATGATATAAAACCCAAACTACATTGGTAGCCTTATCTCAAAAACTTCAATAAACAAAATTAGGTAAAATATATGAAAAGGCTTGCAAAATATTTGCAAACATCGAGCCTACTATATTTTATGACACCATTTTGTTGTCGACGACCAAAGAGGGTTTCGAGTAAAGATAACCGCTTTATTCCCTTTACTCTTGAATTTATTATGTAACGATGATTTTCGGAAACGATAGACCCTTTCGTTGGTCCATGGAGGATGTAATCCGGTGGTTGGATTGACAAGAAATGCCGTATAAATGATTCGCTAAAGAATAAGACATGTGTACGATTTCAAGATTTTCATTTGAGAGTTTGTTCAAACATGAATTTATTAAAGAAATTTTTATAGGATTATAGGGCAAACGAGCAGACGTGTGTCCTGATTGTAAGTGACTACCGCCGCCCATGGACACCTGCAACTCAAGAGTCACAATTACATTGCAGGCCTTTAAGGGGTATTAGGGCTTCCGGTAACCCCACTCACTCGGCGAAACGCAACCCTTGCTTCAAGACGGTTTTTTGTGAGGCCGTGGTATCACTCCGGTCGAGCAGACTCATACTTGCCGAAGCATGGCTCTCCCACGATTACACGATATACGGTTGTAATCACGTGTGTATTATGGGGATGTGACTCGTTTGTCGGGTTGGAGACTCGCCACATTAAATGACACCACATATGACACTGACGTAGCATGTTCTTTCAAACCTTGATGAAGATGAATACCAGTATCGGTCCCGAGACGAGTCAGAAGAATTATATTACATACGTAAGGTCGACGGTATATCCCACTAATCCCACTTCCCACTAATATTATAAATGTGAAAGTTTGGATGGATGGATGGATGTTTGTTACTCTTTCACGCAAAAACCACTGAACCGATTGCAACGAAACTTGGTATGTAGATAACTAAAGACCTGGATTAACGCATAGGCTACTTTTTATCCCGATATTCAAATAGGATCGGGACTTACGCTTGTAAAACCGCGTGGCACTGCTAGTCTTCAATAAATAATTCAATAAAAATTCAATAAATATCAGTCACGAATTGTTGTTCTAATGAAACTTGTGTTACGTGTATATAGATTGTTTTTGTAATTGATTGAAATGGTCTAAATTTAAAGTATTTAAATTTATATATATATATTTTTTTTTTTAAATAAAGAATACTAGCAACGTGGGTCACACATTACTAGTATTCTTGTTAACCCCTCCAGCTAAGCTAAATGCTTGTGTTAGGAGTGGGTTCACGTCCTTGGAGCCCTATTATGTTCCTCCCCGTCCAAACTGGGTGGGTGACCGGGACGGCTCCGTGGCAGTCGTCGGCTCCACGGCGGCTCATTCCCCGCCCTTGTCGCTAAGAGACGAGGGTAATGCCCCATCGTAAACCCCGGTGGGGTGAAGGCCCGAGGGGGTTTCCACACGCACAAAAAAAAAAAAAGGAGTGGGTTCACGTCGGTAGTGCACTGGGTGGGGTTCGAACCCGCAACCACTTGATCGCAAGTCCGATGCTTTAGCCATTACGCTACGGCCATATATACCTATTATATATATATACCTACTAGCTGACCCGGCACACGTTGTTTTGCCATATTAATTATTTTTAATGAATATTTTGCTAGTCAAAAATAATTAACTTATTGTGGGATGGGGTCTATGACTATAAAAAAAACAAAACACAAGCATTCATTTTCTTAATTCAAAGTACTTCATTAACTAAACTGACATATTTAATGTTTAACAGTGGGAGAGCAATGCTTCGGCACGTATGGGCCGGCTCGATCGGATTATCGATAAAGCACGGCTTATGTTGTGTTTCGCCGAGCGAGTGAGGTTATCGGTGGCCCTAACCCTTCCCTCTCTCCATCTTCCCCCCCATCCTTCCATCTCCCCTCCTCTCCTACTCCCACCTTAAAGGCCGGCAAGGCTTTTGTGACTCTCGAGTTGCAAGTGCCCATGGGCGGCGGTAGTCCCTAACCATCAGGTGACCCGTCTGCTCGTTAACCCCCTATTCCATAAAAAAAAAAGTTTGACATCGACTTGACTGCAATCCATTATTACAATCGATTGTAACAATCTCACTTTCTATTTTCACTGAGAGGAACTACGTTGTAACTGCTGTTCCTACATCGCGCAATGCAAGCTCTCATTCTGATTAGTACACATACATATTCTCAACATCGGCTGCCAGACATGATCTCTTCCATCCTCTCATTATATTGGAGGAGCAGTACAATTTCACATACGTTCCTCCACAAAATGTGAATATTGAGTTTTTAGAAATCGATAAAAGTAAACTGTCCACTTAATGCGAACACGACTGACACAATTTTCATTTTATGCATTACTTAATCAGTAATGCAGTATGTGTACTAATCAGAATGAGAGCTTTCATTGCGCGATGTAGGAACAGCAGTTACAACGTAGTTCATCCGATCCTCGCCAGATAGCGCTGAAGTATGTTTTCCTGTGTGTATTTTTTCAATTATAAATAATGTAAGAAAGAATCATACGGGTCACCTCATGTTACCATGAGGTGACCCGTATGATTATTTCTTAGATTATTTGCGGTGAACGGTGTGCGTAATACCAGTGGTACTATTTGTTCGTTACCAACGTATATAGCAGACATTTTAACAGCACTAAACTAACTCTTCGATGAAAAAAAATATTATTATAACTATTAGCATGAAACTTGGCCCTAAGCCAGCACCTATTCACCATCAATGCGACAGACAGTCCTCTTCACGCGGAGGAAACGGCCGCCCACGTTATCCTGGAGTGCGAGGGAGTGGCTACACAATGGGCAAGTATCCTCGAGGGTGCGAGATCGCTCCTAGAAAGAAGCCTGTGAATGCCCTAGGGGGCTTCTATGCTTCTGGAAGGAGTTAGGCTGGCTCAACCAGTTAGCTTATCTAAACGCATAATGGACTGTCTCGCCCATGAGTCCAAATGCTGAAACAGAGCCCTATACCAATACCAATAGCGTGAAACTATTGAACTGTGATCTTCGTGTCCGGTGAAATTACATCTGTATACATACTTACAATACATATATACCTACTATACTGTTTTGTGTTTTTTATTATCGTAAACCAGAGCAACCTTATAACAAAATATCCAATAACTATTTTAGTTCAACAACTTTATTATATCAGAAATAGCTGTGCAATATCTTGAACTAAAACTCGATATCAATTTAGTCGCCATCTTACAGGCTGTTACAAAAAGAGTGGTCATATTTTAGGATACTAGGTACAGTCGAAAAATAGATGAGTTAGATTGGAAAAAAAATTAATTTTGAAAAATAAACGTACTGTCGATATTTCTAAACATCATAGCTAATATTAATTGTCTTGTCAACTTCAGGACAAGCAAATTTTTTGTTTTTTACGAATAAACCCGGAGTTTTTTTTTATGGGTTTGGGCACAAACGAGCAGACGGGTCAGCTCATGGCAAATGACTACAGCCGCCTTTGGTCACCTGCAACACACAAGCGCGTTGCCGGTTTTTAAGGTGGGAGTAGGGGGGGGATGGAAGGGTTAGGGCCTCCGACCTCACTCTCTTGGTGAAAAACAACACAAGCATTGCTTCACGCTGGTTTTCTGTGAGGCCGTGGTATCACTCCGGTCGAGCCTGCTCTTATCGCTTTCCCACAATAATGTCAGACATCTCTCTTACGAAGTATTAGCCTTATCGTTTCACTATTAAAAAACACTTTTTTTTTTCATTAGCAGAAGCATTCGGGTCATTTTAGGGAAACTATTTATGACCGTAAAATATGACCACACTTTTTTGTAACAACTTGTATAGTATCACATATATATATACCAAACTTACAGAGTAATTTCCTAAAATCGACTGTTCAGTGAATCCATTTCTCACTTGGCGGATATCCAAGATGAAATGAACCTGATAATGTACAGTCTGGCCTGATATACAAACTATCATAACCTTAAAGAAAATATATATCTTGTTTCGGATAATCTTGTAACGTGGAGGGTGGCCTCGTGGTCTACACGTGGTGGTAAGTAAATTTAAGTGAAGAGAGGAATTAGACACAATTATTCATTTTTACAGTGTATAATAAAACTTGTGGTAGTTATTTGAAGGAATTTAGACGTTAACAATACTAGGCTCAGGGTGGACTTCTTGAGAGGCTTTCGACGTAGTTCCGGCGCTGGTAGATGCAGAGTACTTCGAAGCGGTCTTGAGCGGGAAGAGAGCCGAGCCTTCGCGCGGCCCGTATATATAAGCCCCAGGGACGTGGTGCGGCGCTGGAGAGCATCTCAGGTAGTAGTGGGGTGTGCGCAGTGCAAGGGCTCGGTGGGATCTAACAACTGCTTTCGTCCGCTGAATGAACCTGACAGATTAACCCTAAGCGTCTTTTACTGTGAAGGTAGTATAATGGCTATAGCATCCGATTGGCAACTGGCTACAGTGGTTGCAGACACCCAGAACACAACCAAGGCGTTGGTTTTGTTCTTTGTGTCACAGTAAAAGATTTGTCTAGTTTAAATCTTTGTGGCGTGGCGTAAGTTTATACGACAGTCACATCCAAGGTCGCGGGCTCGATTTCCACTCTTACAACCCACAGTTTGCTTTGCCTAATTTGGGTCTAGATAATGATGTTTAAAATGTCCCCGGAATTGAATTTATAATTGGAGATCGCCTAGTCTTTGAATTTCGACCATGGTTTTCTTCATAGCCCAATATAACTTGAACTGTCATTGTATAGACTAACGTACCATGACAGGTCAACACATATACTGGACGCTTTTAACTTGATGTACTTAGTTATTTTCACGTAATTTTTAATATTTTTTTAATTTTAGCTTTCTGCACTTCTGCTATATAAACTGTTAGTATTCCAAATTTCACGCTAATGCGTTCCCGATTTAAAAAAAAAGGGGGTACAATGAAAATTCTCTTCGTATATTAATATATAGACTATATCGAGATAGCACCGTGTAATAATGTCCCAAAATATTATTCTTTTTATTATAATTGTTCGTTGTCTTAAGAAATTGCAGAGTAGCACTGCTCGGTTGTCAATAGTAACCTGACTATTATAGTCACCCTCAAATCTCAACACGCCTCTCAAACGTTACTTGACGCCTTTGATATCAAACTTTAAGGCTAAATGACGTCCGTTTACTTACTTGGTTTGAGATTAATCCTGTAATAATATTCAGGCCTGCACTATTGTACAAAAAACTTTTCAAATTTTATTTTTATATTGTGTGTGGGTTCTGAATGTATTTACTTTCATTCTGTTTTACACGCTTTATATTAGCTTCACTTGTATGTTTGTTTGTAACCGACTCCTTACGGCGCGATTTCGACCCACTTTAGACGGCCAGATTTCATTCAAATTTTGCACACCTGTCAAAGAGCGATGACAATGCCATAGTTCGATTAAAAAAATAAATAATTTAAAAAAAAGTGTGAGGTGCATGTCAATATAAAATGTTTATAACTATTGACACTATGCATGCACCCCACGCTTTTTTTAAATTTATTTTCTATTTTTTAGTTGGATTTCTATAAAGCGTGTTTTTTTAAACTATTATTTATTATTACGTAACTTACTGCATTATGGAGAGTTTGTACTGCACATTACGAAAAGCATCGGGTTTCTTTGTGGGTTATTGCTTGTTACTTTACTCTAAACCTACTTTGGTATGTAGGCTGCTATACAACTAGAAACATACCAGGTTCTGTCGGTAGCTTCGAGCGAAGACAAGCGGAAACTGCTAGTATATCTTATTATAATGTAGGTACCACTCGCAGTTCCCGCGCGACTTCCCTCGCATGTACATATTTATATAATTTGCGAAGAACTCTAATTATTTTTCCAAAATAATGCCAGCCTAAGTTACTCCTTATAACACCTTATATCTGCCAGTGAAAGTCCCGTGGAAATCGGTCTACCCAAACAAAGAGACAAACTTTTATAAACCAGATTTTTGCAAGACTGTATGACCTTAAAAGAAACTAATATTTTGACATTACAAACAGACACTTTCAGTTTTATTGATTTGTATTGATTACCCGCTATTCGTCAGAAGCACCAATGGCGTTGCGTCACCTGTATAACTAGTTACAATAATGGTCATTATTCATTATTATTAAATAGTAAAATGTTTTGTCATCTACGATAGTTCAACCCTATTTTTAATTAAATAATTCGAGTTTTTTGAAGTAGCGTTAACATGTATGTTATCGCTACTTCAAAAAACTCGTATTATGGTGTACCATAGCATTTTTAATATTAGTTGTTATTAGTTGGATGGAATACTTGAGTTTCAGCCTCATCTCGTCTACTTGCGAACATTTTTTCAATTTAATATATAGTCTATCATCTGCACACATATAACTATAATATATATACTGGCAATGTTTCACAGTTTGATATATTTTAAAAGCGCCGAACTATTTCATAATGCGTTAAACATTTAAAAACGCAACCAGTGACCTATTCATACATATAAAAAATCTTTCCCGCCACAATTCAACAGTTGTCATAGCACAGGCTAAAACGCGACGGCCAAATATTTAAAATATATTTTGTGAACCAACAGCGCGGGAAAAATTTTCCGCGCGTGAATTTTTCATCCCGTTTTAAAAAAATTAAAAATTCTCGATTGCTCAGTGATTGATGGACATTCCGCATTCTATTTTTTGTATTTTTACTTTTTACTGTGAACCTGATTTTGACGGTACAATTCGTTCATTGTTGTGGATATGTTTCTGCACAATTTAGCACCTAAAGACCGAAGTTGAACAGATCAATTTTATTATGGTGACCATAATCGCATTTCCTAAAGTTACTAAAGGTTGGAAAGTTAATATTTCTATGAAAACTTTGCGGTCTTTTGTCAATAG
This sequence comes from Callimorpha dominula, assembly GCA_949752705.1. Classification (NCBI taxonomy): domain Eukaryota; kingdom Metazoa; phylum Arthropoda; class Insecta; order Lepidoptera; family Erebidae; genus Callimorpha; species Callimorpha dominula. The sequence continues at coordinate 2,736,637 of OX457012.1, read as the reverse complement.
CTTTTGTAATATTATTCTAAAATGACTTTGAAGTCTTTTGTACAAGTTCCAAGGTCTGCCTTAAAACGAATTTGTTTTATAGAATGAGGATTACTTACAATATCATCACGCCTTGTTTCGAAGAAGGGGTAAACAGAGATTTATTACCTTGACCAACTTTAATAATAATAATAACTCCACACATCTCACACACGGCCGTCTGATCCCAAACTAGGCAGAGCCTGTACTATGGTAACCAGACTGCTGATAAACATAAATTACATCCAGACACAGAACAAGTTATCGTGCTCATCACACAATTATTTGTCCTGGCTTAGTAGTCAGGGTCGCTAACCACTAGACCAACAGGCCAGTCCAACGGTTTTTATGAAATTTTGTGTACAGATAGTTTTGCATTTTAAGTTCAACTGCATAGTTATATTTCCTGTAAAAATGCGATATTACAAAAAATTCAAAAATATGATTTTACAAAAACCTACCGAGCAAAGCTCTGTCTCCCAGGTACTATACATTACGCGAGCAAGACCGCAGGCAAAAGCTGATCTTTACATACACATAAATGAAATTGAAGTAACTGTTTGTAATGTCGTCTGTAAATTTTACTAAATGCATGCGAATGTTTACACGATACACATACTCGTAAATTTTTTTTTAGTTTGTCTGTCTGTTTGTTCAGGCTAATCTCCGGAACGGGTGGACCGATTTCAACTGCACTTTCACTGTCAGATATATTAGGGTTCCTCGAAAAATATATAAATATGTACACGTGAGCGAAGCCGAGCGGGGAACACCTAGTTTATAATAATAGTAACGCCCACGAATATTTACATTATTTTCTATTACTTCTTAGAAATAAAGTCAGCTCCATTGATTCACAATTTCCACACGTAACCGTCGCCACATTTTGTACAAGAAGAGGATATCGGAAATAATTATCCGTTGGGACATCACATATAGACTTTTATTGAGACGTAAGTTTCTGTAGGGTTGTCTCTTGGGGTTACAAAATAATATCTTATTTTCTTTGTTTGATGTTACACTAATACAATGTATCCTAAGGGATGAATGTGACATTATATGTTATATGTACATTTTTAGGATATAAATGAGAAATTTCATTCGAGAAAAGAAAAGTTTTTTACAGCCCTTATTGCATAGTACCTCGGGCTCAGACATTAAATTTATGTTGCGCGCACTGTAGAAGTTTTCAAAAGTTCGAATCAAATACCAGAATAAATTATAAAAACAGTAACAATGTAGTTTCTACTGTGATTTTGAATCTCTCTCACTCGCTCTCTGTCCCTCCTCCTCCCTCTCTCTTGCTGCTCTCTAACTCTTACACTTCCGCTGTCTCTCAGTGTCCGATTATGACTCGCACCTTGAAATTTCTGCACAAAACGTGTATATTTCCTCTCCCCGCACCACCGCCGCCGCTGCCCCGCTCCCGCTGACTTCGTGACCGAGGCCTTACTGTTGTCAAATCGTTAACTTTTAATGTTAATTTGACGATAATAAAGTAATTTAGAAACGTTACAGTAAAACTGGACGACAATTCTCACATTATTTTAAGATATTTTATGGCTGAACTTGGCGAAATAATTTATTTTGAGTATAGGCATCTACCAAATTGCGGAATATCCTGTTAAATTTCTACTGTTGCGTCGTCGCCAACGTCATAATTATTTGTATTCTCTTACAATTAAAATATGTAATAATAAACTTAAAAATAAAACAAATCTATTTTTCAGTATTAAGCACTCAATTCTATGTTCCTGTTACACCATTTCTTATACTCAGAAGAAACTACTATTTTGTATGTCAGCGCTATGTTTGCAATCGCATTATTATTAATATTATAAATGTGAAAGTTTGGATGGATGGATGGATGGATGTTTGTTACTCTTTCACGCAAAAACCACTGAACTAATTGCAATGAAACTTGGTATGTAGATAGCTCTAGACCTGGATTAATGCATAGGCTAATTTTTTCCCGATATTCGTTGCTCTGCTAGTATGATATTATGTTTTTTTTATCCAAAGTTTAATGATTTTAGGTTAAACTCCAAGCAAGTAAGCAGAAAACGAAAATAACACAATAGGCTGAAACTTCCAAATGTGTCAAACTGCTGCCAAATGTCGTCAAATTTTAATCACTATGATTACCATAGATTCATTGGACCGGAAACTTGTCAAGTTTAGGGAACCAATACCAACTTGTGACCCAACGAGTTCTAAATATTTGGAAGGGTCACAAGCTAAGGGTAAATTTTGTTTGATATCAATCACGTTCACATTAGCACGGTTAAGGACATATTCAGGAATTTTCTCATTTCAATAAGCTATAATCGATTTTGTTGCATTTTTATTTATATATTAAATAATTTTTTTAAATGTAAGTCTCCTTGACTTATATTTATAAATAAATTTAAAACAAGCTTTTCCTTTAAAACTTTTACCAACTAAAAACTTTTACCAACTTTTATCAACTTATAACGTTATTACACAATTTATCCCACTAATCCCACTAATATTATAAATGTGAAAGTTTGGATGGATGGATGGATAGATGGATGGATTTTTCTAGCATAAACCACTGAACCGATTGCAATAAAACTTGGTATGTAGATAGCTGGAGACTTGGATTAACGCATAGGCTAATTTTTATCCCGATATTTCCACGGGATCGGGACTTACGCGGGTGAAACCGCATGGCGCTGCTAGTATGATATAAAAGCATGTCGTGATCTATTAAGCCTTGCAGCACTTGTGGTGTCATTTACCAACTTGAAAAATTTCCCCTTTCATGTCAAAAGCATAAGCCGTGCGATGCCAAGTCATAAAAAAACCCATTCACTAATTCCAGCAACCCTACTACCAGAAGACATACCACGCTACCCTAGCCGTGACTGTTAACCACGTACGTCTTTCTCCTATTATCTTAGTAATAACAACTTTAATGTATTTTCTTACTTTTGACAACCCTATTGCAACGTCACACACATAAACTAAACTGACAACATGAAGAACACATCAAATGCCTTTCTTCATTTATATCATTGTCGAGCTCACATGTTAGGGATTATCCATTAATCACGTGAGGCTTGAAAGGGGGGGAGGGGGTTCGGAAAAAATCACGAAATATTACAAGGGGGAGGGTGGTGTGGTGAGCTATCACGGGTATTTATTTTTTCGTTAAACGCCCTATTATATCTGTATTTAACGATAATATTCTGAATTTTTTAAATATATTTGGAAATTAAAAAATACACGTGATTTTTGGCTAGGGGGTGGGGTTAGTCTAAAACCTCACCACGTGTCACCAGGGGGGAGGGGGGGTTAAAAATTTGCTAAAAAAAACATCACGTGATTAGTGGACGGCCCGTTAGCTGTTCCGTAGTCAACATTGTTATTGTAGACATAGCTGGAAGTAAATTGTATTTCATATTTGTTTATGAGGTAGTATAAGCCATCACAGTATGTGACATACAAAAATAAAAACAAACAATCAATCCATTCAATCCTGTCAAGTAGGCAGAGGTGGCCAACGAGTTCGGTAGGCAGTTTGATCAGAACCGGTGGTGTCGCTAAACTTACTAATCTGCAGATGGTATTTTCCGATACTCAAAAAAATTATTACTCTTTTTGGCCCTGGTGTCAGTATGTAAAAAGAAAAAGTATCTCTTAAAATATAACTGTCCCTGTACTTATGCTCCAGTCCTTAAAACATGAGTTTTAGACTCTAATACGTTTTTCCGCGGCACGTAACAACTTACTATAACATTTCCTTGTCGGACGTCCGGCAGCCGGATGTCCGCTCTCTACAACATTCACATGTTCATGCTCGGACGAGTACGCTCCTTTCTACGCTTCGCACTTCTATTGTCTCTATGGCGGGAATATACTAGCGTTGTCTTATTATTATCGGGTAATGGTGACATCTAAAGATTTCAAGTTCAAAGTTTGAAGTGGAATTATCTAAATCAAGATAGAGAGTGTTGTCGCCACATCAAAAACTCTTATTTATTTTATTAAAAAAAGGGCCAAACTATAATAGATGATAACACAGTTCACTATTTAATAAAAATAAGTTAATAGATATTATTTTGACTGGTTATACCGGTAACGCAATACTATTGGTCGATTGATAAATATTAACGAATAGTGGGATTATAAAAGGGTAGAAATAAGTGGAGATCTATTGATTTGAGTGCGAATAGAGGAACGAACAACTTGGCAGTTACTGTTAGTTAGTGATTTTCATAGTTTATATACTGATATAAACTATGAAAATCTATTAACCGAACCACTGGGTTGTGAGACTGTTTCTTACAAGAGTGGTTGAGATAGAAATAATTGTTGAGGTGGAACAGATTGATTGTTCACTTGTATCTGGGTATCGTTTTAACCGCCAACCTAGTATATACACATTTTTTTAGAAACCTGAAGGAAACATATAATAAATAAACGAATAAATGAAATTATTTATCTACACAAGAAAAAACTTTTCGTTTTTTTTTTTAGTTGTGTTAGTGATTGAAAGAATAAAAGATATTTTATTTTTATTTGTTGTATGCTATGTTTTACAAAATAATTTATTTTGTAAAACATAGCATACAACAAATAAAAATAATAACACATAAAAGAAAATATAAAAAAAAAACAATTAAAATTTGAACAAAATTTTTTGACGTGTCATTTGTTACATGACACTGACATGTCACATGACGCGTCAATGCCGACCACGTTTCTTTAAATGTTACTTACTAAAAATAACTTTTTATGTTACTAAGGATTGCACGCCGTGCCCTAGAAAGTTGGACCCTCAGTATACACTGCGATGGGCAAATGCCACCTCAGTACTGATTTTCAGTGCCCACCTTGTATCAAAATTGGTAATGTTAGAGGACTTCCTGGCAATAGCTGGTTCGCGTTTTATTGCTCGAGCTTTTGCAAACCCTCCCCAATCCATCCGTATATCCATCGCCTTCCTTTTGTTACCTACATTTTCCTTTCAATATACACAACCAATTTCCCCATCTCTAATTTCTAAAGTGGCCGGTTAACAGCAATAGGCTTGCCCTTTACGAGAGTGGTACTAAATTATATTTGACAAATTTTGGGTGCTTAATACGCCTCTTGTTGGAGTTCTAAACACAACTTAATATGTGTCAGCTTGTCATATCCACCTGTCACTAAAAAATGTTTCTGATACCCTCTATTTTTTTTTTTAATATATTATAGGGGGCAAACGAGCAGGTGGGTCACCTGATGGTAAGTGGTGACGGCGGTGATGGCGACGCTATCGTCGCCCATGGACACCTGCAACTCAAGAGTCACAAGTGCGTTGCCGGCCTTTGAGAAAGGAGTACGCTCTTTTCTTGAAGGTTTGAAGGTCGTATCGGTCCGGAAATAGCGCAGGCGATAATTTGTTCCAAAGATTGGTTGTGCGAGGCACAAAAATTCTGGAAAACCGCACAGTGGTGGATTGCCAAGTATCCAGGTGATGGGGATGAAAGTTTTGTCGCGTTGAACGACGGCGAAACGTTGCGGCCGGTATAAGTCCGAACAATTCCTCAGAGCACTCCCCATGATACATGCGGATATGGCTACCAGTGTTCGTTGTATCGTACGTATTTTTAATAAAATATATATTTATCAAATATAATTGATGATTTTGCATAATCATCTATCTCCTCAGCCTACCCCTTAAGGTGTATGTACCTATTTATGTATGTATTTTGACTCAATATTAATTGGCTTACTTACTTAACAATCTTAAAACTGAACACCTTTCTGTGACACGTATGTTCTAAACATATATCTGAAATGATATTAGAGGAGATCTTCATTTGTAAAGCCTTAATCATAATCATTTATTTCGTGAAAACATAGGTAATAAAAGGTCTTGAAATATGACATGAACTGCTATGCTCCGCCTATGGGCATACGAAAAAATACAATAATCTAAAAATGTTACATGCTACATAAGATTTTAAAAAATAATACATCTGTCAAATTACACTAATAATAAATACAATCAAAAAAATAGAGAAATCAAAATATAAATAAATCGAGATATCAATGAATTTTGAATGTCAGCGCTTGAAGTTATTTAGTCATTTAAGAAATCTATAATCGTATAATAAGTTTTGTCAATTAGGAAATCATAAAGGCTGCATTTATATTCATTGTATTCATCCCCAATAATCGAATTTCATTATCCTTATATAATGACAGCAATCAAACAAACACACAAAAAGCAATAAACACTACACATATATTTCCCCAACATTGGGTCTCGTCCAACAATGAAATCTCTAAACGTTGCTAACTTTTCCCGTTGCAAATGTTAAAATATTATTTAATGTATGTGGTACGATATTGTACCACGTATTGTAGCAACGTGCTGTTGAGTACACAATTTAGTTTGTTCACGTACAACTAACGTTGTTGATGCGTAAGACAAACCAATACTATTTATTAGAACATTTTTTATTTATGTTAATACTTTATTATTTTATGTTGCCTTGTTGGTCCTTGGCAGTTGGTACTTACGGTATACGATCGTAGTTGTGATCCCGGATCAGGCAAATATTTCCTGAAGTTTTCTGTTAGGAAATTCTTAATTAAAGCACCAAATCTGGGAATGTGTTTTGGTGGACGGCATTATTACGTGATACGAAAATGCAAATGTTGAAAAATTTGTGTCACTAAAAGGAATATAGGGTTAGTAATGTCTCTCTTTTTCTCCCTCTCAACGCTCTCTCTCTCTCTCTCTCTGTCTCTCTCTCTCTCTCTCTCTCTCACTCTCACTCTCTCTTGTGTTTTGCTGGTGGGTAAGGACGAAAAAGCTTCAAATTCGGAATCGTGGTCTATTCATCATCATCTATACCTACTTTCACCGATTTTAAAAACTATTCATTATCATCATCATTTCAGCTATATATAGCTATATATATATAGTTTATTAGTTTAGTTTTAGTTTTAGTTTCAAAAACTAGTAAACTATATAGTACTTTCAAAATCTATTAAACTATATAGCACTTTCAAAAACTATTAAACTATATAGTACTTTCAAAAACTATTAAACTATATAGTACTTTCAAAAACTAATAAACTATATAGTATTTTCAAAAACTATTAAACTATGTAGTACTTTCAAAAACTATTAAACTATATAGTACTTTTAAAAACTATTAAACTAAATAGTACTTTCAAAAACTATTAAACTATATAGTACTTTTAAAAACTATTTAACTATATAGTACTTTCAAAAACTATTAAACTATATAGTACTTTCAAAAACTATTAAACTATATAGTACTTTCAAAAACTATTAAACTATATAGTACTTTCAAAAACTATTAAACTATATAGCACTTTCAAAAACTAATAAACTATATAGTACTTTCAAAAACTAATAAACTATATAGTACTTTCAAAAACTAATAAACTATATAGTACTTTCAAAAACTATTAAACTATATAGCACTTTCAAAAACTAATAAACTATATAGTACTTTCAAAAACTAATAAACTATATAGTACTTTCAAAAACTATTAAACTATGTAGTACTTTCAAAAACTATTAAACTATATAGTACTTTTAAAAACTATTAAACTAAATAGTACTTTAAAAAACTATTAAACTATATAGTACTTTTAAAAACTATTTAACTATATAGTACTTTCAAAAACTATTAAACTATATAGTACTTTCAAAAACTATTAAACTATATAGTACTTTTAAAAACTATTTAACTATATAGTACTTTCAAAAACTATTAAACTATATAGTACTTTCAAAAACTATTAAACTATATAGTACTTTCAAAAACTATTAAACTATATAGTACTTTCAAAAACTATTAAACTATATAGCACTTTCAAAAACTAATAAACTATATAGTACTTTCAAAAACTAATAAACTATATAGTACTTTCAAAAACTAATAAACTATATAGCACTTTCAAAAACTAATAAACTATAAAGTACTTTCAAAAACTATTAAACTATATAGTACTTTCAAAAACTATTAAACTATATAGCACTTTCAAAAACTAATAAACTATATAGTACATTCAAAAACTAATAAACTATATAGTACTTTCAAAAACTAATAAACTATATAGTACTTTCAAAAACTATTAAACTATATAGCACTTTCAAAAACTAATAAACTATATAGTACTTTCAAAAACTATTAAACTATATAGTTCCTTCATAAACTAATAAACTATATAGTACTTTCAAAAACTATTGAACTATATAGTACTTTCAAAAACTAATAAACTTTATATTACTTTCAAAAACTATTAAACCATCTAAATGTAAGCATTGAAAAAAGCCTTCTTCGCATCCCGAAACTAAACGACAAACAGAAATCAAAAAAAAAATGAAAACCAACAAACTGCACTTGACCGACGTTCACTGAAGCCGCTGAATGAGTCCAAACTGCTATTATAACCAGTCTGAACCGTTTCAAACTGGCGTCAACTAGCACTGACCGGTACAACTACTATGATTTAAATACTGTGGCCAACTCTAATGAAGTCTATAAATAAATCTGATATTTTGTGGTAAATTGTTTGTTTTTTCATGAACAATTCACAATTCTTTTTTGCTATAGGTTGAAGATAAGCAGATTTTAAAGAATATTTTTTTTATTTTGCAATTTTTTTACTGCTAAAACTTGATAAACTAAATTTCAAGGCAATGCTGCCTACGTTACAACAATTTAGATTATTATTTATATATTCTAAAATACACTTTCTGTCCATTTGTTTGTGTACCTGCTTAGAACAATCAAGAAAGCAATTAACATGTTTAAAGTTATAAATATACCTACAGATATATTTCGGGAGTATTCACGTATCTTTCGGGGAACAAACAGCGGCTCTCTATCAAGGAGCGACGCGAAGCGTGTTCAAACTCCAATGTTCCCTTTGACGTTTCGATAAGTTTTCCGGTACTAGCGTGAAGAAAAATATTAAATCATTTAAATTTAAGCGTTTTTATTTAAAATATTGAATTTATTGTGATGACCCTGGCATTGAAATTGTAAAATGAATTGAAATAAAATATTTTATTTTGTGATAATTTGATATAACACTTATTAAGGTTCAACATACCTACTCAATTGTTAAAAAGCCTTCCTAATGTATCCAAAGTATACACACGCAATACATGAAACAACTTATCGACTACTCAACCAAAATTTAAATTATTTATTTCAATTAAACCAATTATTGATATTTTTTGAATTGTCGGGAGTAGTAGTCAGTATAAGGCAGTCGTGAAGCTAGATGCCTGCTCCATTATCTAGATCCTATAGAGAACAACAGACAACAAACTCCAAGGTAACTCTCGACCTTTAACATAGCAACATCTCGACTTTTGAGAATTAAAAACAAATACACATTTAGATTTTCAAATATAACCGTGCAATAACAGTTTAAAAGAAGTAAATAATACTTCAAATTTAATTTAAACCTGTCAAATTAAAATGTCAATGCTTTGACAGTTATTGACATTAATAGAAACAGTACCGAACTTAATGAAATTATTAAGTGACGTGGAATAACTGATAATCTGGACACGACCCCTGTACCAAGATAGAACCATGACACGTCAACGGATTGTTAGAGTGAAAAAAAATATACATATGAATATAATCATAATTAATTTGTTCAATTAAGAAGATTTAAAGATTTTGTACTGTCGTAATTTTATTTGTCTAAAGTTTATGAAAATAAAATATATGACATATATATGAAATATAGTCAAAATCCTACTGATATTATAAACGTTAAAGTTTGTGAGGATGTATGGATGTATGTATGTATGAATGTATGGGTGTTTGTTACTCTTTCACGCCAAAACTACTGAACCGATTGCGATTAAACTTGGTATGTAGAAAGCTAGAGACCTGGATTAACATATAGGTTGCATTTTATCCCGATACACCCACGGGATCGGGACTTACGAGTGTGAAACCGCATGGCGCTGCTAGTAAAAAATACTTTAATGCAACGATCTGCCTTCTAAAACATACTATATTTGCAATAGATAGTATTGACACCGATATTCACATTATAGTTGATAGTTTAATATATACATTTTCCCCCTATAACAAATTCTAATTCCTCCAGAATGCTCTTCTATGCATTCATCCATCCCGTTCACTGATATTAGGTAACTCCGTAAGAGAGAAGAGAGAAGACAGTGCTCAAGTTTCTAGTAAAGATGTCGCTGTAAACACATTACCTGCAAAAAAGAGTTAGTGAATGCGACCGACAGTGAATATCAAATTAATTACAAGTATTTAACGATAATAAGTCTTTGTTATCGTCATAATTAAGTATGTTATCAAGCATTCCGCTACATGTGTACGAACTCGTTCCTGCGTCTTATGGCAAGAGCAAAACCCAGTAACCTGAATACTCAATCAGATTTTCTCGACTTTTTATTGTACACAACTTGAGTAGGTAAACATGGTAGGGGTTAAACAGTATAGAATTAATTTGTTTTTTGTTCAAGATGAGCTTTTGTTACGCTTTGTTTGGTGTGTAAAGCAAATAATTATCTGGCTTATATTGTTTTGTTTCGTAGAACAAAAATTCCCTTTGTTTAACTTTGTGAACAGATTGTCGACATTTTGAACAACAGTGTTTATTTGAATTCTGGAGTAGCTTACTGGAATAAATATCCGTTGTTTTATTAAAACAGAAAATTTAGTAGAAAATCTACAACTTGCAAACGGGATAACTGTTAATCTTGAAATTTTCTGACAGTTTGTCTGCTATTCGTGCTAACTTGCTTTTGTCTGTGTGTAATTTATCACTACATATTTTAAAACGAAGTCCCCCGGCACGTCTCTCTGTCTGTTCACGATAAACTGAAAAACTACTTAACCAATTTTCATGTGGTTTTCACCAATAGACAGAGTGATTAATGAGGAAGGTTTAGGTGTATAATTTGTTAACGTTTAGTTTGGTTTTTATATGATGGGTTGGTTGAAATATGATGATGATTGTTGAAGATGTCTCTCCTACCCGTGCGAAGCCGGGGCGGGTTGCTAGTATTATCATAATATATTAATCCACATATTTTTGTGCAGAATTTAATATACGAGAAAAATGTCCTTAGTCAGAAATAAGAAATCGCTTTCAGTTTTGGCCGAACAATTGTTTTTACGAGTTACAAAGTGATTAGAACATTAAAATCAAAAACATAACAAAAATCAATCAATAATTACCAACGAACAACTGATATATTATATAGATAAGCGGCGCTTACATAGAGGGGCTCGTGGCTAAGTGGTGACCGAGTAGGTTAGCACATTACAAAGTTAAGTAATACTAAGGTCAGTCTAGAATGGGTGACCATTCTTAACACATTGAGACCCCTCCGTGCCTTTGAGAGCACGTTAAACCGTTCGGTCCCGGGTGCCATACTAACATCTGTGGCATTCGTTATGGGTAGTTGAAGCCCTAAAAAGTCCGACAACCTGGTCTAACTACAGAACTTTGATATCGCCTAGTACTTGGGTTGTGGAGGTCTGATGGCAGTCGCTTCTCGTAAAATATCAAAGTTCGGTCGTATTGTAGTTAGACTGAAAGCTGACCCCAACTCAAAGGCGCGGAGGATTTGGATAAGCGGTGCTTATATATCCGTTTTGTAAATTGCATCAATCGAAGTGTTAACAAGATCTCAAGAAAAGCAACCATACAAATTGCTTCACGATAAAATATATTTATATTCATCTAAGCGTTTGTGTGAAGTAAAACTTCTGTAATTATATTATTCTGTGACTCCTGCTTAAAGAGTTTTCATGAGATCAACTTGTAGTCATTTGTGAGTATGTATTGGGGTTAGTCTAAAACCTCACCACGTATCACCAGAGGGGGGAGGGGGGTTAAAAAGTTTCTAAAAAACATCACATGATTAATGGATAACTCCTAAAGAGCTATCGAGACACAAGGTGCAAGACGAAAGAGCGGGACCTGACACATGTTCATCGTGAATTATAGGCCCAACTGGCACGACACGATGGTAGTGGTAAGCTCCCTCATCCGTAAGAAGTGTCGATACCGGGATGACGGATGTACTCACTAGACAAGGCTGCTTCGGGAAGTACCTATGTTTATAGGCCGGGAGCCAATGTAAATGTGCTACTACTGCGGAGTTCGTCACGAGGATACTGCGCTGCACACTCTGATGGAGTGCTTTGATAACCGAGCCTCCTTCAATAAGATCCAGTGACGAAACACTATCTGTAGTTTTATTCGATTCACATCCGAGTTACCACCTTGTGTGTACCTTTTTTTTATTTTTTTTAAGGCTGGAGTAAGACTTCCTCTTCTCTTTTGCTCCCTCTTACTAAAAGAAACGATGTATTAATTACTTACCTTAGCGAATAACGCTGCATTTAAATTCCTGCTCTAAACAGCAAGCATTACACGAGTCCATTTTACCAATGTAAATTTTAATAGGCAATATCTGTTCGGCGACACAGCTATTAAGTAGCCTATTTTCATGAAATAGCCGATTTAAAAGCCTTTAAGAGAGAATCTATCTCTGTCTCTGTCTCTAGTGGCCCATAAAATAGCGTATTAAATGAAGTATTTAATTCAACTTGACTAATATGATTTTGCTGGCAAATTGGAACGGGAGTACCACTGCACCTGAGTGTATATTTTGAGTAACGATAGTAAAATGATAGTAAAATTTGTAACAGAAGCAGAGGAAATTGCATTTCGAGAATATACACATATGTATGTATATGTGGACATAATGTGAAAGTACGAACGTTCTACAACAACCAATCTGTGGAACAAATTGTCGTCTGTGGTATTTCCGGACGGATACGACCTTCAAACCTTCAAGAAAAGAGCGTACTCCCACCTCAAAGGCCGGCAACACACTTGTGACTCTTGAGTTGCAGGTTTCCATTGGTGACGGCAGTCACTTATCATCAAGTGATTCGTCTTCTCGTTTGCGCACTATACCATAAAAAACTGGTCGACAATAGTGTAGGGACACTAGTAACTACTCAAAGAAAAGAATAAAGCCAATAGGTATGCGTGAATGCAGTAAAATATTAAGTACCAAACCTCTATACCTCCTAAACTTTAAACCTCCTATATAACTTTCGTATGTTACTTGAGAATTATGATATAAAATCTAGATACTGATGCTGTTTTCCTTGTATTGTAATGGTATAGATATTATTCATTAAGGATGTGTCTATCTCTTTTTTTTTTATTAAGTAAGATAAAGAGTTTAATACAAAATAACACAAACAAAAAATACTGTAGTTTACCTTGTCAAATATTTTGTATTACATTTTACCAGCTATTTGGAAGTACAATAACAAACTGATAGATTTTAACGGTTCATGTCGTTGTATCATCGGAAGTCTGAATGGATACTTTTTTAATTGAATCAAGGAGAGGTCGATGTTTGGGCAGGCTGTTGAGTTAGTGAGGAATAGTGAACCAAAATAGGGTTTCCTTATATGCTATGGACTTAGTTTTATATCTAGTATGAACATAGCTGAGGGCACTGCTATGTGAGTATGTATCTGAACTCGATTTATAGCCAAAATCCAAATCGGACTACTTTACGTTCTTGAAAATAAGGGTTAGTTTTGTAATTTTAGAAGCGAAAAGTTCTGTAGGCACTTTTGCTATGGGAAAAAGCACTGAACTCATGACCATGACCGTCATGCTAATAATATATATATATATATATAGATCCACTAGAGGGCGCTAATCTAAACATTGAGTTCTGTCAGCTCCTTATTAATTAATGTCACCAACCTGTTAATGTCACGTTTTAAGTTCGTCGTTTTGTTTAAGTTTTCACTTCTGTCGGCAGTCCCATGACTGCCTATTTTTATTCAGTCAATTTGTTTTATCGCTCGTACAAATTATATCATCAGTACAGTGCTATTGTTGGAAAAAGAATTTTTCAAGAGGTTATAATGAGGATAAAAGACGAAATGACTACAAGTTGATCTCATGAAAACTCTTTAAGCCGGAGTCACAGAATAATATAATTACAGAACTTTTACTTCACACAAACGCTTAGATGAATATAAATATATTTTATCGTGAAGCAATTTTTATGGTTGCTTTTCTTGAGATCTTGTTAACACTTCGATTGATGCAATTCTGGCTAGGGAGCCAAAATCACGTATATTTTTTTTGTTCTAAATATATTTAAAATTTTCAAAATATTAGCCTTAAATACAGATATAATCGCGCCTTCTCCAAAAAACTAAATACACGCAATATTTTACTACACCCCCCCCTCCCCCCTTATTCTTATTAACAAAAAAAAAAAAATTCTGGGATAAAAATTAGTCTAATGTCCTTCCCCAGGATATAAACTATCTCCTTTCTATATTTCATTACGATCAGTTCAGCCAGCCAGTTTAATCGTCTAAAGGTTACAAACAAACAGAGTTACTTTCGCATTTATAATATTAGTATGATAGATAGAAACACCATATCTGTGACGTAGGGATCAAATATCTACCGCCACACAACAGGCATCGTCTACAAGTACACGGTTGTCTTGTTTTTACCGATTCCGATAAACACTTGCATTTTGTCACTCAAATTGACAACTAGGATATATATCTCTCTCTCTCTCTCTCTCTCTCTCTCTCCTTCTCTCTCTCTCTCTCTCTTTCTCACTCTCTCACTCTCTCTCTCTCTCTAGCGTGGTACACTAAGAAACACTATACATAAAAGCCACATGACACGTGTAATTAATATAAAGTAAGGTCGCCGTCGCACTTGGCAGCACTTGGCGCTACGCCACAATTAACGGAGTCTCTGGTGGATGCGCTGATTTAATATATCGCTATGTTTATGGGACAAATTTGGTGTGGAAAATAATTAGAGTTGCGGTCTTACATGGTACTAATACGTCCTGTTACTAGTACCTATTACTTGAATATTTTAGCAGCACCCTAATGTGGAAATTAATAGGAACTCTGGTATATATCAACCAAGGGACCGCCTTTGTTAATCTTTGTCCACAATCGTGATTGGTTGGATTAATTGCTGCAGATTTTACTGAATAGGTTAGAGGGTTCGGAGTTTCTGGCAACACCTGCTGGAGTTGTTGCTTACACTCCTCAACATGGGCGTATCGAGGGAGGAGGCAGGGGAGAGCAGTAGCCTCCCGACCTGCTATTAGCAGGCTAACGTAGTACTAAGGTAATTTTGAATAAATTTTTGATTTGCCCCCCAGGACTGACAAAATTAAATTTTGCGTCGACTGATAGATATTACTTAATTATAATGAAGGCATTATAATTAAGTAATATATATCAGACAACGCGTAACGACGCACGGTTATCGACCTAAACGTGCAACCCGTCGCGCGGCAGCCCACTGAGTTAGTCCGACCCATCGACGCCGCGACATACTTGTAGCTGCATACCTATAGCAGGCCAGGGCCACTCCACACTCTAGGTAAAGGCGTCCATTAGATGCTCATACAAGCATCAATGATTTCTAAAAGTCATGATTGTAGAATGATTGTTGGTGATTGATGAAATTATATCGACATTAGACGCTCAATGTGATAGACCGTCAATTATACCAGAGATTTTGCAGAGAACTCACGTGTTCACTCAAGATTATATATATGGATATTCATAAAAAAGCCTGTTTTGTAATTGTGATTGTAATGTGGGGAAGGTAGGATGGTATTCTCTCTAAATAAAAACAAAATGCCAAATCGAAGTTATGTTGTTGTGTAGTGGACGTGTTTTTTTCTTTTTTTTTATGGTATAGGGGGCAAACGAGCAGACGGGTCACCTGATACTAAATGACTACCGCCGCCCATGGGCACCTGTAACTCAAGAGTTACAGGTACAGGAAGAGCGGGAAGACGGGAGAGGGGGATTAGAGGGGAGGAAAGGGGGAATAAGGGAAGGACGGGAATAGGGGAGAGGGAAGGGTCAGGGCCTCCGGTTTCACTACCGGGTTTCTGTGAGGCCGTGGTATCGAGCAGAGTCGAGCCGGCCCATACGTGCCGAAGCATGGCTCTCCCACGTAATTTTTTTAAGCTTTCTCCGGTAATTTGATTGAATTTGATTTGAGCTTTTGATTTGTGGTGGTCTTCTTTAAATTGGTAACAATTTTAATAAATTTTATTTCCTGAAATCAAATAAATGACATAAAAAGAACATGTAGTATATACTAAATGTAAAAAGTATGGTATACTACACTATACTTATTTACTTTTAATTTAAAAACAAATACTATTACAGTAACGTCGTCAAATTAACTTAAACATTATTATAGAGTTAATAATCAAAATTTAAATCCTAACTAATATAATAAATATAAAATGATTTAAAATGTATGCGCGATAATGTAAGCTTGACTGACCGACCCGAGAGTTACAGGACCTATGAAAACAAAGAAATTACATAATAATAAATGTGCCTATATTAATTATTCTGAAAGTTGTGCTTCGTAGAATATACTACAAAATTTTATAAACATTCGTTGTCCTGTAGTTCATTTGGGACTTTAGTGTTATGTTTTTCAAATAACCAATAATTAAAGATAGCCTGACGCGACTGGGCGCTTTACTCCTTGATAAAGGTCTTCCTTCGGGTCCGAACCTAGACGGGCATCCCCAAAATACGCACGTGAGTAAAACCGTATATCTTAAATGAATAGAACAAAGTTTTTATTCAAATAATCACTCATATAAAACTTTTTAACAAAAAGTGAAAAATAAACTCATAAGCCTAACTTAACCTAAGTTTCTGGGTTCCCAATGTTACCCAGAACTACCTCCCTCCTCTCTCTCCTCTCCTGTGTGATGACAAATTCGAGAAGCCTACTCTCAAGCAGAAAACTAAATATGTTGTATTCTTACACCAGTATTCAATTTAAACCAAATTTATTAAATCTACACGACCGATTTATTTCTTGATCCGCAGTAATAAATAAAAATGTGACCCAAAATCTATGAAACTCGACAAATTTGGCCAAAATTTCTATTTCCGTTCAATGAAAAAGTGTTAAAGTTTTGATCAGGCGCTGTGATTGAGTTTCTTTTTCTAAGGAAGTATAGAAATACACATTCAATAGACGACAGTTGTTCTTTTAATAGTTTCCTAGCTCATTGCGTTTCGGTTTCAAGTTAGATTTGTGAGCCAGCTAAGTGGCCTTATTGGCTGATATCTCACTAATATTGTACTCGTAAAGGTGGAAGTCTGTGTGGATGAATAGATGTTTGTTACTCTTTCACACAACCGGCTGACCGGATCTGGGTAAAATTTGGCACAGAGTTAGATTCTAGTTTGGAATAACACATAAGCTATTTTTTATGCCGGAAAAATTCTCCAAAATTTCCGTTTTAGTTTTAATACTAGAAACTTACTATAAAAAGTTTTAACTATTAGTAATTAGTAAATATTCTGGGACATCCCACTAATATTATAAACGTGAAAGTTTGTGAGGATGTATGGATGTATGGATGTATGGATGTATGGATGTACGAATGTGTGATTGTATGATCTTTGTTACTCTTTCACGCCCGAAAACTACTGAACCGATAGCGATGAAACTTGGTGTGTAGCTAGCTAGAGACCTGGATTAACATATAGGCTACTTTTTATGTCGATATTACCACGGGATCGGGACTTACTCGTATAAAATATCGCTATCTAGTCTCTAACTAAGCAAAGCTTGTACTACGGGTCGGACCACACGGATAAACATACCGACTTAAATATTTTGAATAACACATAGGAACACCCACACAAATGAAAATAGACATAATAATATTCACGCATACAAATGTTTGCATTAAACAGGAATCAAACCCCCGACTTCCGACATTGTATTAGAATCCCCTACCGCCTGTTCAGAGACTCATTGTGAGCATATTACTAGTTTCCTTTTAGATTAGTTCTCCTCTGTTATCTAATATAATATTTTGTATGACAAGACTGGCTGTGGCAAACGGCGTCCGATAATAAAGTGCCAAGTAATCTAGCTCAGCACAATACCCCTAATGATCACAAGTTTCTCTGCAAAAATGCTATAATGCATTTTATGTTCAACGCTTAAAGTTGCGGGGATATCACACCAGCTTCGCGATATCTGGAGCTAGAGAGCACACACCTAAAAACTTTTATTTTTGTGTTGGCATGCGATGAAGGAGCGGAACCCCTAATATGTTGTTGAGACAAAATTATTAATATGGTATTGAATAAAAGAAACAAAATAAACTAGTATAATAAATGCGAAAGTAACTCTGTCTGTCTGCCATTAGGCATGGTTTTGGCGTGAAAGCGATGAACTAATTTGGATGAATTTTGGTATAGAGATATGTCATTTTAAAGGCAACTTTTGAAAACCTGAATAGTGTGAAATATCGGAATAATTTGGTAAAGGAGACAAATTTAAGGATTATACATATATAATTTGGTAAAGGAGACAAATTTAAGGATTATACGAGTACATATATAATTTGGTAAAGGAGACAAATTTAAGGATTATACATATATAATTTGGTAAAGGAGACAAATTTAAGGATTATACATATATAATTTGGTAAAGGAGACAAATTTAAGGATTATACATATATAATTTGGTAAAGGAGACAAATTTAAGGATTATACATATATAATTTGGTAAAGGAGACAAATTTAAGGATTATACATATATAATTTGGTAAAGGAGACAAATTTAAGGATTATACATATATAATTTTGGGATTTAAAAATTATCGTATCTCTACTTTATGCAAAAAATAAATAAAGTTAATGAGCAATCGAAGTAGCGCGCATCATATCTATATTAAATAAACCTTATAAAGCTTTATCATCTTGAAAAAAACTGGCAAAGGAAACACAATTTAATTACTTGTAAGATAAAGTTTAAAATCCAAGTTAGTGCTATATGAATTTATTCTGTATTTTACTTTAATAAGCTCTTCGTTTGTTTAATGCTAAATGGAATGGAAAGTGCTCTTTGTTTTAGCTAACCAAATGAAATGACTACAAAGTCAGCCATTAGTACATTTTCATCGCTTTCAAAGACTGTGACGTCTGAAGCCACCGCGAGTTAGTACGGCTGATTTTATAGTGGCGCTTGCAACTGTCGCGAGTGTCGCGACAGGTAAGGGCGTTTCACACGCTCGCTCATGTTTCGTTGCCCTGGTACAGTTGTAAATAAAAATAAGACAGATTGGACAACAATCGCGATTCGATATAATAGGTAACCAGTCTTGAGCAGTAATCGCAGTGCCCTTATTATCTAAACTGACGTTTGTTTCATTAAATATATTAAAACAGACTTAAACTGTAGAATAACCTTTTTTTTTATTACTTATGGAAACCAACACGGGTCATCACCTCACCGGAGCTAACGGTGAAATGGTACGTCGGAATCGAACCGACTAAAACCACACGGTGTTCCGTCACACGTGGGTCTATTGCAAGGGACTCGGGAGACCCTAAGAAGGAAGCCTACGGGAACCCCTGCAGCCCTTTCAGTGATTTAGGAAAGTGTTCCTTTTTCAAATACACCTGTATATCTATGTTACATAATACGGGGTAATAGGTTAAACATACTTTTGAATTGACTGACGTTTCGACCAGGTTGAGTCAGCCTGTGACCACTGCCATTACAACCTGGTCTATTACGTGACCGCATTCATTCCCGTACGTACACATAATTATATATTGTAGAACGCGAAAGTTCAAAAGTTAGTATTCACTCTTTTTTTTTAAATAATAAGTACTAGTAACACATAACCAGTATTAAAGTAACCCGTCTAGCTACAACGGTAGTGCACTGGGTGGGGTTCGAATCCGCAACCAATTGATCGCATGACCGACGCCTCAGCCATTACGCTACCGTCGCTTAATGCATGAAAATAAGTGCATGATTTGTGTGAATTGCACGATTGAGAGTTCCCTCCATTAGTTGGTTCCCTGATGAGTGCCGCTTGCAATTGTTGTCACCGTCCGCGTCGCTTCAACACATACTTATCGACCACTCAGCGAAATACAACGAAGCATTGCTTCACTGCCGGTTTTCTGTGAGGCCGTGGTATCACCGGTCGAATGTGCCGAAGCATGGTTCTCCCCCTGTAGTTGTTTAGATGGCTACTGTAAAACAAACAATTGACTTGAGAATAGAAACAATTATTTTCTGAACTATTTATTCTTTGAAACATTTTGGACAGGTGAGCAGTTTAGCAAAATTGTAAAAAGACATATAAATTTAGCCAAAAATAGTTCTAGTTATAGACTTTTTAACCGACTTCAAAAAAGGAGGAGGTTCTTAATTTATCGGAATCTTTTTTTTACATATTATTATGTTGCCTGATTACTCAAAGACGCCTGGACCTATTTTAAAATGTATTTTCATTGAAAGTGTATACTTCCCAGGTATTCTCATGGCCACGATCTGATGATGGGATCCTGGAGAAATCGAGGGAACTCTTCAAATTTTATAGGCACACTTAAAAGCGATTTGGTTCGTGCATTTGTTAATTGAATAAGCTTCTTATCTTATTTGTTTTCGTAAGCTCCTAGATTAAAGTAATGAGAAAAAGTCTTCCAACATAATATCAAGATGAAATGAGTTATATCACTAAGTTTTCCAGCTTCCAGCCAGCTGCGTTTATCGCACGAGACGACAAGCAAACAATATATTACATATTTAATCTTGAAGACGTCAAGCAAGGGTTTAATAAAAGACTTTCTAAAAGGAAAAACTGTGAGCGTGAGCTTTGTGATTTCTTTTTACTCTTCTATGTAACATATCTTGAGAAAGCACAAAACACATTTAACACTGGTTCTGGCGTTATGTACCTACGTGTTTTTTATTCTGTAAATTATATGTATTTGATAATTTATATGTATGTATGTATATATGTACGTACACTTTATATATACTTTATTTAAAGGTTCCAGTTGAAAATCAGCGCCCGATTCTTATCTGGCACTAAGCTGAACTGGGCACCTATTTTGGTGCTAACGCGAGACACGTTATTGTTCCTCCACTGTTTCTTTTAATGTATCTACTTACTGTATTTTAGATTCCGATTTCTGTTTTTTTTTTTAGATATACTTATAGATATAGATATATTAATTGGTATAAGTTGTATCTCAGCACCAAAATATACGGATTTTCTTTCTTTCTTTCTTTCAGAAGCAATAATTAAAAAAAAAGCTTGTTTTGCAAAACAGAAGACGGGGATTTAAAAGCTGAAACAGATTACGTAATGCATGTCCGTCTCTTTTCAAACTCATTATTTTTGTTCAAATGGTGAATTGAGATAGCATTAAATGTGTTTACTACTTTCAGATGTCGCCAATCGTTGGTTGTCTGACCATTGACATTGTATGAAACGTAGACAGAATATAAATGGTCGTTAAATGTCGCCCGTTTGACAATTAATTGTATAGATTTGTATCCGTCTGTAACTGAAATAAGCAATCGTTATGCCTTAGAGTCCTTCTCGGGACAGGGGCTGTTAATAAGTAACCTCTGCCGGCTCTGAGATCTACTATTACTTTTGTTTATAAATTCAGTTAATCATTTCTTTCTTGTTTCTTTGTAAAAAGTTTTGAGTGTATGTATGGGTTTTCAGGTTTCTAAAATTTTCTAAATTCTAAATTTAAATTTAGCTACCACTCGTATGCCAGGAGTAAGCAATCTGTCTACAACATACAAAGAAAGTATATAAGTACACTATAACACGTAGAAAGCATCCAAAAACGCTACGCCGGGCCCTATACAACAACAACAACGATATATATCCTAACAAATATAATAAATGCTGAAGTGAGTTTGTATGTTTATTTGTTTTTTACCCTTTCATTGTCAGGGTTACAGAAAAGGACATTGGGTATATTTTATCAAAAAAAAGGGTCTGTTCTCGAGTTGCAAAAGCTAGTATTTAATAAATACGATAGAGAAATTCAAATTCAAAAAATCTTTATTTCATAAAATTTACCATCAATTATTCGAAATCGTCGATTTAATAAATAATTATAATAATTAAAAATTATAGATCAACACACACAGAGTCACCGCAACAACAGTTTGCTTCGTCAAATGTAAAATGATTAAAGAAAACAAAAATGGATAACATAATATCACATCTGTTTCGATCTATAACCAAAAAAGAAAGTGAAGCTAATATAAGTAAGTTGGAGGAAGAAAGGCCCAAGTTGATGTTTGTAAATTCAAACATTTTACTTCTTGTTGATATGATATTTGTATGAAATCCAACGTGTTTATCGAAACAAGAGCAAACGTTTTATATTTGTGTACACATTCACGATAAAAACGTCAAGTTTGAATATGTATACCAAATGTTTGCGATGGCTGGCAACAGGTGGCAATATGAAATATTTTACTATATAACTTTTAAACTTTGGCGTTCCATTATATAGTTATGTATTTATACGGGAATATATATTTATCGGTGTTGCTTACAAAATAGGGGCACTAAAATGTGTATGTGACAGTACATGGCGAAACAAAAATATCAAAAATATCGGAAATATGCAGGTGGATGATCGATCATATCGACGACGGAGGGCATGCATCCACCACTGAGCCAGTCAGCTTGTGACCTCGGTCAGTGCAACTAGGTCGAAACGTCAGGCAATTCAGAGGTATGTAATACGAGAGTGACTGGTCGGCCTAGTCAGCGATGCTTTAGCCTATACTATTATTTTGGTTCGATCAACTGCAACTCTAGCCTCTTAATCCAGTCACGAATTATTTTTAACAGTAGATTTTGTAATTGAATGAAGGTAGATGTGCACCTTGAATGATTTCTATGTTTAATGAGTTCAAACCTTCAACGGTATCACTGAGTGATTTTTATTTTTTAGTACGTTAGCTTTAGGAGCATTCCAATAAAATGAAATTAGGTGGCATCAGCTTGCATCCTGTTTACCTTTCGTGTAACACTAACACTATTGTCCCTGAAGATCTGACTTTTAAAAAGAGTGGCCATGAGTTTCTTTGCCAGTATTATTCTCATAAGGCTCTACGCATTTTGGAAACTGAAAGTTATAGATCGACACAAGCAGGCAGTAGATTTTGGTGTTTTCACCTAATTTACCTCTACAATCCAGCACATGCTGTGGCGTCTGTTTGTGCCGATCTATGATTTTAACTCTAGCTTCAATTTAACGTTCATAAATGTCACTTAGTGTCTTAATTGAATAAATGATTTTGAATTTGAATTTGAAAAAAAATTGAACCTATTTCGTGATCGCGTTAATTTCCGTATAAATACATAATGGATTATTTTCTATTTATTCTTAAAAAACCAAAAAGATTGAAATTGAAGATTAGTAACTTGGGTCGACGTGTGACACCACTTCGTCCAACAGCGTTTATAGGCCCAAGAACCGCTTTTGATCAGCCGGACTAAGTACATACATACGTACACTCACGCTGGTATCCCCAAAAGGGTAGATAGAGGCGTATTGAAGACCTACATTTTGTCAACTATAAGTAGTATTATAAGTAATACTGCACGGATGGCGCAATGGTTTAAGTAGTCACCTCGCCTCTACGCCGCGCTGAGTGTTGTGGGTTCAAATCCCACACGGGACAAACATTGGTGTGATCCACAAATAATTGTCCCTAGTCTGGGTCTTCTTTGTGTCCGTTGTTTAAATGTTTGTGAAGCCCCTCATGACACAGGAATATTCCTAATGCGGGAGTCTTTTCAAAAAAAAAAAAATATATTGCCGTCAATTGGGCACTTAAGGAATTAAAGATGAGAGAATTAGGAGAAAGCTCAGAGGAAGGGAGGAAATTCAATAGTATTACATAACATTTCTAACTCTACTACGTACAACCTACCTAGCAACCAACATGGCAACCCTAAATTAGCAACTGCTATTTATAGAAATAAAATACCTTCTTTTACCCTGTCATTGTGAAAGGTATTCAATATTTTAAGTAACACACTCCCTCAGGCTTGCATTCTCATGACGGGACCCTAAATACGGGTATATGTTATCAATCGTTGATAGATGTAGAGGTGACGGCATATTTGGCATAAATATTTTACAATGTGGTGAGTTACTTTAACTTAAGAAACTATTGACTAATTTCGAGAAAGGAAGATTTAAAACCAAATATATTAAACTTTAGTGCGTCTGTTTTTGTGTATGCTTGCTTTTTTGTGTGAATGCTCATATAAAAAAGTGTTTCAACTTCTCCATTGTGAAATAGCCCATGTAAGTAACACAATTTAGACGCGCTGAAATCGCTTTCGCATTTCGCGTTTGTTATATGTAAGTACATAAGTTTTCCGCCAAATAGGTATAAAATAGATAGCTTCATCTTTGCAGAACAAGTGGCAGTAAGGTCCCTTCAAGCAGAATACGCACCAGGCACTTGACAGGTTTACCTTAATTCCGAATACACAGAAAGACGTGGGAGAGCCATGCTTCGGCACGTATGGGCCGGCTCGACTCCGCACGACGGCCATGGCCTCACAGAAAACCGGCAGTGAAACAATGCTTGCATTGCTTTTCGGCACGTGAGTGAGGTTACCGGAGGCCCTAACCCTTCCCTCTCCCCTATTATCGTCCTTCCCCTCTCCCCCTCTGCTCCCCTGTAATCCCCCTCTCCCGTCTTCCCACTCTTCACCCCTTGCCCCTTTTCTCCTACTTCCACCATAAAGGGCGGCAACGCACTTATGACTCTTGAGTTACAAGTGCCCATGGGCGGTGGTAGTCATTTACCATCAAGTGACCCGTCTGCTCGTTTGCCCCTATACCATAAAAAAAAGAAAAATTACACTCGACAAACAATAGCAACCTAATTTTATACATATATCTAAGTAAATATAATTACAAAAAAACACTTAGCTATAATTAAAAACTTTTAAAAATATTTTATTATAATAAAAAAAACATCTCTAGCAAAAATATAACATTGAAGTTTAATTTGTATAGTCAAAATTTAATTTGCAGATGTTTCTTCTCAGCCCAATTTCACGAAGCTGTAATAAATTACCAATTTCAAGGAAACAACAATGAAGGACTAATCTGAAATTAAAATCGCTATTAGCGGTAAATTATTTGTCTGCTTATTTTTGAGGAGTTACTTGCTTATATTAGAGGTATAAATTCAATATACCGTCCATGTCCAGCTGGTTTTAAATTGACTATTGAATAATTTATAATGTTGACATTTGATAAATAATATAGTAGGCATATTCTTCCTAAAATGAACATAGAAAATCAAAAAATCCGTTTTTGTTCACAATTACGTAGTACTTTCTATACCCACACTAAACATTTTATACTATGAGTCTTGGAAGACATATAACCATACATAGACACATTTATTTTCCAAATACATGCATATTATTCCTAATATTTATATAAGATAATGCTTAAGGGCCCCCGTTGGGTCTGAAAATTGTCGGACATATCCAAAATACATACGTGAGTAAAACCACTTGTCTTTAATAACTAGAGATCGGATAATCGGATGCATATTTACCTAAAGTTATTTTCTGGATAATAAATTATGGAAGCGGCTTCTAAGTATATTTTATTTACGAATGCAGTTGTATTGTCGCGTCGCTACTTGCGCACAAGCAAGTATAATTTGCCGTCTCACTCGCACTCTTACAAAATGCTCACATTTCCTGGGGTTTAATAGGCCCGATTTGACACTTGTTACAACGTAATAAGGTTGTTTTTGCTTCGTCAAAAATCACTGACAATAAAAGTAGGGAAAAGCAACCATTATACATTGTAACAGAGCAAGTGTCATTTGTGTCAAACTGGGGTTTATTACATCTCACGGAGTATAGGTACACTTAAATTTGAATTTCCTGGAATCGCGGGATTCTTTCGATATAAAAGTGCTTTCTATAATAGCCAACATCTCAACTTAAGGTAAATATGCATCCCAATATCCGATCTCTATTAATAACATATATAAATACCACTCATGAAAGAGTTTATTCTAATTATTCATAATGGTTCTATAATGTATTTGTCTATTTTATTGACCGAAGAAAAAACGGAGGTTCTCAAGTCCTGTAGTTGATATTTTTAGCCACAAAAAAAACTAAAAAATAAAAACTTTTTAACAAAAATTAAACCGACGAAAAAAGAAAATAACTAAAAAGTGAACATGAACTTGTTGGCGCTGCCATAATTTTACGTAATAATTAATTAACGTGTGTGTGTTCTTAATTGTTTATCTATGAAGAATCTACCTCATGCAATAACTATTTACAACGATGTTTATTTTTGTGTAAAGTGAATGAAACATAAACGAATTTATCTAAGAGTAATTAATGTCTGTGTAGTAGAATTATTCCTATCGTTTTTATCGTCGATAAGTTTAAAGAAAACCGACCAAATAAAAAAAAAACATTATATTTCTATATCAAAAAAATTCTCAGCCACCTCCTTTACTATAGAATATCCATAAAAGAAAAACATCGTAAAGACACAAAAGTGGGTATATATCTCGCAACAATCAGTTCATTAAAATGACACAGCATTACACTGTCGGGACATAAAAGAGTGTAAGCTTTTCTCTTTTATTTGCTCGTTTAACATTAATGTTTAAGTAACATTTCGGACACAGAAATTGGACACCGTATTAATTGTTATACTTGTGCCGTAAAATCTTAATTATTGTACTTATAACTTTGTACTTGTTCCTTTATTAGTGAGAAATCGAGGAAAGCCTGGAAGAAGTTTTATACAACAAGTGAAGGATAAAGTGAGAGTCGAGATGTATCACGAGGTCAAAAAGGTCGCAGAGGATAGAGAGAAATGGCGATTGTTCTACCGACACTTTTGACAGTTTTTTTTTATGGTATAGGGGGCAAACAAGCAGACGGGTCACCTGATGGTAAATGACTACCGCCGCCCATCAAGGGATACAAGTGCGTTGCCGCCCTTTAAGGTGGGAATAGGGGGAGAGGGGGGAGAGGGGATGGACGAGAATATGGGAGAGGGAAGGGTTAGGGCCTTCGGTAACCTCACTCATGCGGCGAAAAGCAATGCAAGCATTGTTTTACTGCCGGTTTTATGTGAGGCCCTGGTATCGAGCGGAGTCGAGCTGGCTCATACGTGCCGATAAACGTCGACAGATAAAGTCGAAAAACAAACTTGCTGTGCACATACCTCTATATCTTTTACAGGCAAAATGTTTAATCAATTTAAGGCCTCTTCCAAATTATCCTTCGTTTTCCCTATTGTACTCTAATTAAAAAGAGATAAAAAGAAAAACCATTTTTTAAGGAGTAATTTTTCAATTCCATTGTATTTTATATTTCTACATTACACTAATTTAAAATGACATTGTGATCGTTCAAGATAGGAATGTTTTTTTCTTATAATTCAGTAAAAGAAAACAATAATTAAAATCAAAGATTTGTCAAAATAATCAAGGAGAGTTTCAAATGACATTGAAGTCATTCTTAATTTGTTGTGAAAATTCTTATTTTGTTTCAAAGGGTATTTTTTTCTAGGTGGTCCCATTTAAATTTTATCGAAATCTAAAAATTGTATACATCGATGATGTTTTCGTTTGCTCCGAAACCTCGCTGTCTCATTGGAGCGATTGCGTGTAGTTGGCCTACCCATATTATATTTAAACAAAATACATTTACTTTCCACTACAAGGCACATTGAAGTCGGTGATACTTTTTTTTAAAAGATAATTATTTAAAAGATAATTATTCTATTTATTTTTTATGTATACTTTTTCGTGCCCAAAGTGTAGTTATCTCAAGAGAAAGCCTTTCAATTTACTAAAAGGTTGACAGAACAGAATGATTTTAATTTCGGAGCGTTCCAACAAGAAACATAAATAGAAAACGTTTTATTAATATTATATTATTTATATATTTTAATACAAAAGACTCTCTTTGGGGTAATATTACTGAGTGTGTGTTCGAATAATGGGGGTATTTTTATGAACTCAAATGCTTGAAATGAATGAAAATGTTTATCATTATTTTTATTTCAGAGTTATTTGTATATTAAAATAAAATCTTTATGTTATGGTTATTTACACGACTGTTTGCTCGATACTGGCTTTTTAACTATGACCTGTATGTATCTCCCATTTTAAGGATTGACTAAATAATGACGATTTGACAGTATTGGCAGTAGTCGAGGAATTCATTAGTATCAACCGTCTTTCAGTATCGATACTAATGAAAATGTCAGTGTTTTTGATAGCGAGAGCCATGCTTCGGCACGTGTGGGCCGACTCGACCGGAGGGATACCACGGATTCAAAGAAAACCGGCTTGAAGATGATGCTTGCGTTGTGTTTTGCTGAATGAGTGAGGTTGCCGGTGGCCCTAACCCTCCTCCCCCTCTTCTCACTTCCACTTTAACTTTCTTCCTCTCACCCTTCCCCTACTCCCGTCCTTCCCCTACCCACGTCCCACATTATAGGCCGGCAACGCACTTGGGACTCTTGAGTTGCAGGTGTCTATGGTCGGCGGTAGTCACTTGCTATCAGGTTATCCGTGTGCTCGTTTGCCTCCTATCCCATAAAAAAAAAGTTGTTTTTAGGGCAACCATGTATAGAGCTATATTTTGATAATTTTTTTATATAACCACAACGACTACACTAAAATAGATATACCCGATAATAGGCGAAAGTTTGTGAGGATGTATGGATGTTTGTTACTCTTTCACGCAAAAAAGGCTGAACGGATCTGAATAAAATTTGGCACAGAGATAGATTATTATCTGGAATAGCACATAGGTTTTTTTTATTCCGGAAAAATTTCCATGTGAACGATGTCGCGGGCAACAGCTACTTGAAAATAAACCTCGTAATTAAAACTATTACATTGTTGACTAACGTATTGTGTCTTAACTGACTGCCTAAAGTACATAATAATAATAATAACCAATACTTTCCTCCTACAATATACTCTCAATTGTTTCCCCCTTCGGGGATACAGCCCTGAGTATATGTGCGTAAGAAGTACTCATAGAGTGTATATAATCCCTTCCCCCGTCCCTATAACTCTCTGGACCACATTTGTTACCTACTGCATCCCCTCACAAAAGACCTTTCTCCGTAATAAATGGAAGCTATTACTGCCGTTACGTTTCTCGAAGCTATATTGAGCTCAATGATACCAATCTGTTACAATGGGTTGCAGGTAGAAACGCAGTACAATGACAAATGGTATATTACGGTAATGCACCAAGGTTATTATGAAAACGTAGGATAAAATGATAAGTTACTCGTATAACTTAATTACTTATTTAACACACTTAACACACTTTGACTCGACTGTTGGTCTAGTGGTTAGTAATCCTGATTGCTGAGCAGAGATAGTGGGTTCGTTTCCCTTCCATGACAAATAATTGTGTGATGAGCATGGTCATTTGTTCTGCGTCTGGATGTAATATATAAGTATGTTTATTAGCAGTCTGGTTACCATAGTACAGGCTCTGCCTAGTTTGGGATCAGACGGCCATGTGTGAGGTATGTCAAGTCATTATTATTATCACTCCTCTTTATTCATCTTAACACTTATAAATTACATTTTTAAATATGTACAAAACAAAATAAATATATATATATTATATATATATATTTAAACATATAAAAAATTGTAGACCACCGACATCGGGTACAGGGACCAAGACACCGGTGGTTAGGGCTCCAAAGACAGGAACTTCCTCACTATACGGGCCGTGTCAAGGAGAACTGCCTTCTGCATCAGTCCCTTGATCCAGCCGTCTAACGCGAGCCTCTTAAGGTGTTGATCGAGGCTCTTGGCTATTAATTTATGAGCAGATATGACAATCGGAACAATGATTGCCGAATCGACATTCCACATATCGACAATCTCGTGAGACAAATCCAAATATATTATCACTATTTATCACTATTATTAGCTTCACTTGTAACTAACGTTGAAACAAATCTTGTAAGTCAACTCTAACCTGCTTCTAATTGTCGTACCTAAATCAAACTTTGTATGACGTATATTGCAAGACCCCGCTTGGCTGAGAGGTTCTAGATCGGGGTGTTGATGTAGGAGGGTGTGAATTGTAAAATTACGTCCGTAATACGTACGTATTAGCGACTAAACTAGCTACATCTAACAATAACTTTACAAAGGCTTTATCGATTTGGTACAGCCACTTGACAGTCGTCTACTCTGACTGCCCGCTGATTCGCTTCTCCCATTTGTTCAATCAATTATATCAATCAAATAATGTATCAATTATATCAATCAAATAATGTATCAATTATAAATTTCAAATAACTGTTCGAATCGAATTGACAGCGCCACCAGTGCTAACGTATATCACAGAGGTGTGATATACTACAATATGTAGTACGGATGACAAAACTATAATTTGGCATCTTGGAGATGATCTGATGATGGGGCCAAGAGCCATGGTTGCTGGAACTCTTCAGTAGCTACTAGTATACCATTCGAGTTTGGGCTCTTTTGATTCGTTTTGACGAGTCCAACCCGGGCTTGGTAACGGTAGTCTGATGATTAAGCCGGATGGATGGATAGTGAAACTCTTTTTTTTTTACTTTACATGTTTTTTTTAGTTTCAGTAAACTATAATTATTTATACAATGAAGGTTAACGGCCCACGTGATGCGGGTATAGAAAATTCGACTGCAACATAAGAAGGTACGAAGAAATTCCTCATTCATTGCGCAGAAGCATGGCTGATGGTATATTTGCTTACAAACTTATTCGCAATAAAATCGACTCTCCAGTGTCGCTGGGTCACTTAAGGTTTTGTGCTCCGGCTAGATATCCCAGAAATAGCATAACCCCACTACGCGCACCACTGAGAAGAACGGTACTTGGAGCTAACACTCCCATAGCTAGGATGTGTAAAATTCTGAATGGATGCAGCGATCTTATCGACATTCACTTTGATAGTGTAAACAAAATTGTATCAGGCATTAACAATAACAATAACGATTGTATATCATCATCATAATAGTGTCAAAATATCTCTGTAATTTTTTTTTTTTTTGTTTTTTTGTTTTTTTTTTTGTTTGGTAATATTTTGTCATTCATAGGAAATAATTTAATGATAATAATATTTTTATAAATAAAACAGACATGCCATTTTATTTTTATTTTGCAGTTGACATTCTAATTCTTGGTATTTGTTTTTACTTTTCTATTTTAATAGTATATAATCAAAATATCAGTGCAGGTGGTGTTAACCTGTAAATAACTGCTACACTTGTTAATGTTGTTATAATTCTATAAGTTGAAAAATGTATTAGTGTAAGTAGTTGTAGGTTGACCAAATAAATAAATAAATAAGTTTCGTTTCTCAAAAAGAAAAAAAGAACCCTTATAGGAATCACTTCGTTTTCTGTCAGTCGGTCTGTCTGTCAATACTTGTTTATGAGAACGGGAGGGGAGGATTAGAGGGGAGGAGAGGGGGGAGAGGGGAAGGACGAGAATAGGGGAGAGTTAAGGGTTAGGACCTTCGGTAACCTCACTCATGCGGCGAAAAGCAATGCAAGCATTGTTTTACTGCCGGTTTTATGTGAGGCCGTGGTATCGAGCGGAGTCGAGCTGGCTCATACGTGCCTTATAGTAATCACTTCGTTTTCTGTCAGTCGGTCTGTCTGTCAATACTTGTTTATGAGGAACGCGTTTCAAGTTGAAATAAACATAAAAAATACTTATGTCTGCAGTCCCTTAAAACTGTAAAAAAATCAAGCTTCGAAATCAAAAGATATGACCATTTTAAGCCTTACATTTTAATGTATTGCAGGTCATACCTATCTATAGCTAAAATCATGAAATTTGGCGAAAGCCAAGGTTTCATAACTAGAGATCGGATAATACCTAAAGTTATTTTTTGGATAGCAAATTATGGAAGCGGCTTCTAAGCATATTTTATTTACGAATGCAGATGTATTGTCGCGTCGCTACTTGCGCACAAGGAAGTATAATTTGCTGTCTCACTCGCACTCTTACAAAATGCTTACATTTCCTGGGGTTTAATAGGCCCGATTTGACACTTGTTACAACGTAATAAGGTTGTTTTTGCTTCGTCAAAAATCACTGACAATAAAAGTAGGGAAAATCAACCATTATACGTTGTAACAGAGCAAGTGTCATTTGTGTCAAACTGGGATTTATTACATCTCACGGAGTATAGGTACACTTAAATTTGAATTTCCTGGAATCGTGGGATTCTTTCGATAAAAAAGTGCTTTCCATAATAGCCTAGCCAACATCTCAACTTTAGGTAAATATGCATCCGAATATCCGATCTCTACTCATAACACAACCAAAGGGGAAAATCCGAAAGTAGTTATTTAATTTTTGATAATTAACAAGTAAGAAATAATTTTGTAGGTAAGACAATGATATCCCTTTAATTTTAAGTAACTAAAAAGCAGTCTATCTAACTCCATATTTTTTTAAAGGATAATTTCGTTAAAAACGCACGTTTGCGAAACGACAAGTAAATTTTGTCACGGTTTTTTTTATATTTCAAGCTTGATACCTTTTAGTAAATTCAATAAAGCTTTAGAAACAATGTCACGAACGACTGTGTTAGTTTTCGTTTAACAGAAATACGAGGGGAGATCACTTATGACCCCTCAAGGAGATTCACAGTTACGCCTCCACTACTCAACCAACCATCATGAAGTTTTGTGTTCCCGTTGGCAAGGACACAAGAAAGGGTAGGAGGATACGGTTTTATCCCGAGAAAAACACTATTCCGTATTGATAGAAAAATAATTTTAACGCGAGTGAAACCGTGAGCTGATGCAAAATTTTTACTGTATACCATCTGTGCATCTGACAATGTAACACTTACTTACATTACTAATAGGGCATGACTCTAGCATGCAGTTACAAAGAGAATTTTCGAAAGAAAAACTCCGTTTAAAATTTATAACCGTTAAATGTCCAGGTATTTATTACTTTTGTTTCTCATAAAAGCAAGTGGAATGTGTAAAATTAAAGATTTTTAATAGTACATATTATTTTTAGATTTGGAATTATTCACTCAATTACTGAGAAAATCCACTAAGAATACTTTAAAAGTTTTCAAAGTTTGTTTTTTCTTAAGATTTTCATAGTAACGGAATGAATAGTTCCAAAATAAAAAAATATGTACGATTTAAAATCTTTAATTTTACACATTCTTATGAGAAATTGAGGTGCTAATACCTGAAAATTCAAACGGTCATAACTTTTAAACAAATAGTTACCGGAGCCTTCCCTCTCCCTTATTCCCGTCCTTTACTCCCCTGTAATCCTCCTCTCCCCTATTCATACTCTCCGCCCTCTCCCCCTCTTCCCCGACTCCCACCTTAAAGGGCGGCAAAGCACTTGTGACTCTTGAGTTACAGGTGCCCATGGGCGGCGTTAATCATTTACCATCAGGTGACCCGTCTGCTCGTTTGCCCCTATAACATAAGAAAAAATAGTTTTCTCAAACAATTATTTTTGTTACTGCATGCTAGAGTTTCAGTGATTTAAGTAAGGGTTCCTGTTGTCATATACACCCTTATAGACGATTTTTCGTTGCAGTCTCTAGCCATTTCTACATACCGACCATCATATTATATGTGATAGTGAGAATATTGCTTTTGGCATAGGTACGTCTGTAACATTCCCCATGAGCCGCATTCCTTTAAATAGATGGTCGAGTGCTTACTATTTGCTGTGTGTACAGTTGAATGTCAATGTGATACAATGTTAGTATTTGGTTTATGTATGTGATAGGTCCATAACTATGTAAACGATGATCTCGGAATATTAGTTTAGATAGATAAACGGAAAATAGTGCAGTTTTAAAGAGAACGGAGTTCAAATTTTATAAAACCTATCTATGTTTACAAGGACTAACTGGCGTCAAGGGTTTTAAATATTTCTTAAGTACTCTAGGGGTGCACTAATTGTTGCTTTAAACGTTAAATGTATATGTGCTCTTCGACATTATTACGTATATATATATATACGTATTTGACGTTATTAAAAATAAACCTCATCATCTTTCTGTCCTTTCCCAATGTAACTTGGGGACGGCGCAATATGTAGGTAAAACAGTTATTATTATATTTTTTTTTTTGTGATCATTTTTTTTTTTCAACATCGAAAGGGTTTTGGCTTGCTTATTTTATACCGCCGAATGCCTGACGCCTACCCTCCTTGGGAATGTAGTCGTTATCAGACGGGTCAAAGGAGGAAGGTAAATTGATGTAAACAAAACGGATAGGGAGAGGGAGGTAGGGTAAGGGATACCGTAAGTTTCGGATGGGGAAACGGGACTGAGACTGCAGTAGCTCGAAGAAGCCGGGGTTACGTTACTCAAATGTCCGTTCTATGATTGGATAGGCCAGTAGGACAGGAACATCAACTGGCAACAAGCCTTAAAGTCAAGAAAAAAAAAATTTTTTCGTTGGTTGAAATTTGAAATTTGAGTAATGTTGTGATGATTGGCATTGAAACCATTGTGATCGAGTTAATTGATTCAATCCGCTTTTACGTACAGACCTTTAACACTCCACATTACGGACTTGCATACGGACATATTAATATAGTATTAAACGAACATGCAAATGTATAGATTTCAAATAGTGTGCAGTCGACCTCCATGTAAAGGTATACGATAGATGTATGAACGAATAGCAAAGTACTGTCACAACATCGAAAATACCACTGCCAACTTGTGGAAACAATGTGTGTCTACTTAACTACGTCACGTACATATGT
This sequence comes from Callimorpha dominula, assembly GCA_949752705.1. NCBI lineage: Eukaryota > Metazoa > Arthropoda > Insecta > Lepidoptera > Erebidae > Callimorpha > Callimorpha dominula. The sequence continues at coordinate 2,701,855 of OX457012.1, read as the reverse complement.
ATATGTTGGAGACGTCATTAGTATGGAGCTGATTTGACAAGAAGATGCAAGCGTTAGACAGATGGCGCTTCTACAGAGTCTGAACTTAAGTTCGTGCGGGTCGGCTTTCGTCTTGTCTTTCGACTTCGGAAGTGACTCGCTCAACGCGCAACTCCGAGCGAGTCACTTCACTGCCAGCAACCACCTGGACAAGTCTACGGCTCATTGTAATTTATGTGCTATAAAGTGTGTACCTATATGATAATGGCACACTTACTTATATCGCATGACTCTAAAATGCAGGTACAAAAAGAATTCAATCTTCAACTTTACACATTCCAACAAAAAACCACGAAATTCAAATGGTCTTAACTTTTAAACGGATAGTTTTCTTTTCAATTCTTTTTGTAACTGCATGCTAAAGTTATGCCCTTTCGGTGTTTTAACTACGTGTTCCATTGTTGGGATGCCCTGTATAAACGAAGTAGGCCCCGTGACCCGTCTGCAGGTGAATGAAAAACAAAGAGAGTTATTTAAAAAAACGCAATGTTAATTAACATCCCGGTAGACACTAGAGGAGTAAGGTAACAATTGCTGAACATTCAACTCGTTAATGCAGTAATATTTCTCAAGTTTTCCTTTCACCTTCATTACCTACTCATAAAACAAAGTAACTTCAGTCTAACAAATGTCAGACAAAAGCCGACAATTATTCAAATGAATAGCCACAGTAAAATCTTTTGTTAACAACCCCCATCATTTATATAACATTGTTAACAGTGTGGCGTCATGGGTGAACGAAACAGCCCTACAAAGACGTCATTTTAAGGTTGTGGGGCGTACTCTGTATATTTCCATAAATAAATTGTGGTCATCTTGAAAAGAAACCAGGTGTTAAAACAATTGAGTTCAATTTAATAAGTGAATTGAAATCATTTGTTAGTGATCTGTTTTTTTTTTCTGATGCAGTGTACATAATAAAGTATCATTACAAATATAAATCCACAAACAAAATTTAACCATAAACACAAAAACGCAGGTGTCAGCAAAATCCTTAATATTTTATCCACTATACAGTGAACTACTATTTTACCTCAAGTCACAATCGAATAAAATACATTCGAATGTCACGTACCACAAACAACCCCATAATGGGAACAGTCACGACATAATATGTCAAGATGACAGCTGTCAAATTAGTATACGTCACACTTAGGTAAGGTAGGCAACATTCATGCATGATTATAATACGTCTACTGGCAAAAGAATCATCTGAAATGATCATCTATATTTTTTATATTTCATCTGATTGTATATAAATTCTAAGCTACAGTGAATGTATTGGGATTGTTACAGTGACTTTAATACAAGGTTAAAAATCGTTAACAGACTGGCAGCACTTGTACAATTTATAATATCAATATCGGGATGCCATTTTGAAATCACTGAGTTATAATTTAGTTCCGCAAGGTTTGATGTTATATTGCGTTTAGTGAATTTCAACACATTTTTTTGCAGTATGTAGCCATCTAACTAATCTAATTCTCGTCCTGCATCTTGCAATAACACTCTCGCGGTGATTTTTACTTCCCTATCAACATCGATCTGCGGCCTTCTATACACCTTCATGTATTATTAAAGATAATGTTTAAAAAAATAATAGCTTATTTCGGGAATGACAGACTAATTTCGGACCCGAAGGGGGCTCTTTATGAATACCACTCACGGCAGTTTTTATTCTAACACCTCTTTGAGTTGATGGAACATATTCTGTTCCTCCACAACATCAATTTATTTCTCCTTTCTATAATACAACAGCCTGTAACAGATAATCGAAAGCTGGCAAAGCTAGTCTTGAATTGATTAAATCATAATAAAACCAATACAAGTTGAATACATACAAGTCTCAACTTTACAACGTAAGTAATAAGGTTGCTTATATAAGCGATTTGTTTGTATTGCACGTAAAAATGCAGAGTTTTTGGCGGTCCATTGCAGTTTTTAATTAACTTGAACACGAATTCCCGCGCTTTTATTTTGGAATACGATTTTGGACATGAAATGGGAATTGTGAAAGCACTTGTTGATGATATGAGTGTACGCTGTACATAATAATATACTTATTCTTTCTATGTATGTGGAAATTCGTTTAATATTAAGTAAATAAAAGGCTTGCCTTCCGTTTATTTATCCCAGATGAAAAATAACCTCTAATAATCAGCCACTTCTGGAGAAAAGACACGTCTTCCGTTTTTGAATTAACATGTTGAATTTGACGTTATATATATATATATATTATAGTCTTGGAGGTACTTACCACACCTGTAAAATAGATCTTTGTTGAATGAGTTCAGTTGGCCTTCCGTATCTATGACCAGTCGTTGAGATTTATAATTGTCTGCTACCGTCGTTGGGGTTGACAAACCGTAGTTAGTGTGTTTTCCAATCTCCTTTTTTTAAGTCTGTTAAAAATAATCTCATAAAGGCCTGAACACAAAAGCTACATATATGTAGTTTGAATAAGCTCAGAAACATACTTTTATGAGTAGCGCACTCAACATTTAAAGTACCAACCTGTTTTATAAGACAACTAGCTGACCCGACAGACGTTGTCTTGTCTTAACTATGAATATTGAATTCGGATTGATATTATTCCAAAAACATAGTTCCAACCGATGCATCTGTTTTAAACGATATTTGCAGCGCGCATTCTGTCAATCGCGCCAACTGTCAAACGACTGACAGTTAGGCATGTCAAAAGCGCTAAGGAAAACATTGTTCTGCCGGAACGTAAAAAAAAATTTTCCTGTAACCCTATCGCACCGCCATCTACAGCGTCCAAATGTAAGTTTAAACCATTCTCGAATCCACCTGAAGACACATAAACAATTTCATTAAATTCTTTCCATCCGTTTTGGAGGAGTTTAATAACATGCACACGCACAGAAGTAATATATATATATAAAGTTCAGTGTAGTGCGTACGATTATACATCTACAAAGAAAAAAACACCGAAGAAACATCACTTCACGACTAAAGCTGTCTTCATTTATTTTTCAACCATCTGGCTGTCTCATTAGAATATCAAATACACTTCCAAAAAAATTGTCAGACCGTTCACCTGAAAAAGAACAATAAATAAAATAAACTTCCTCTTTCACAATATTGATGATTTGCTATCTCTCTCAGTCAAAAGATCACTGGCTCATTGAACAGGGTATTCCTTTCTTTTGTATCATTCACACAATCTGTCAACATTATTAATTATTCAATCAATCATTCTGTTCGTTCGTTTATTTTGTCATTCACTCTCTATTGTGTTCTTCGTTCAAATAATATGGTTCATTTATTTAGTGTGCGGTTGTGTCTTTGTTAAATAAAAATACTGGAACGGCGACTTCTTTTGGGCTCCAAGAACGTACTTTATTTGCACTACTGGCATTCCTATTAAGATAAAGGGCACAACGTGTTTGTTTTAGCGAAACTAAAATATATATACATATAATACATGTCGTCTATACCTTATTTTCTCCTCGTCCGTGAACATAGTTTTGTAGGCCAAGTCATAAATCAGCTATAGTCCCAAAGAAATCACTGTATTTTGTAGTCATTAACGCAATTAATGAAAATTCTACTTCGCAAGGTTTTTTAACACGAACAGAATTATCATATACCACTAACATACATATGTATCATATATCACTAATCAAAATAAAACAAATTGCAAACGAGTGTAGTTTGTAAAAAGACTTGGTTCATTTCGGTTTCGGATACTTTTGAGAATTGGTATTTCATTAATTGCGTCTATTTTATTTATATTACAACTTTTTACGCCAGATTCTTTAAGTGTTTTATTAAAAGGCGTTTTAAAAATATTTTCTTAACTACAAACACGAACACAACAGAAACACGAGAGACCATTTTCCAATAGCTACTCAAACATTTCTAGCTAATATGGTCTAGTCGTTCGGAAACCAAGTACCACGACGGTCGTGAAACAGATTTATATCTTTATTCGCCGAACACTTAAGAGGTCGTTCATTCACTCACTCGTTCAGTGATTTATATTCGTTGGTTTCCTTGCGGTCAATCACCGTAACTTATTCATTAAATACATCAATCGCCGTCGTTTTCTAGAGGGTTTGTAATTTTTTTTTTATTTTTTTTTTTATGGTATAGTGGGCAAATGAGCAGATGGGTCACCTAATGTTAAGTGACAAACCCGCCCATTGGCACCTACAACTCGAGAGTCACAAGTGCGTTGCCGGCCTTTAAAGTGGGAGTAGGGGAAGGGAGTGAAGAGAGGGAGAAGGGGAGAGCCATGCTTCGGCAGGTATGGGCCGACTCAACCGGAGTGATACCAAGGTCTCACAGAAAACCGGCAGTGAAGCAATGCTTGCATTGCTTTTCGCTGCGAGTGAGGTTACCGGAGGCCCTAACCCTTCTCTCTCTTACCTTCTCCCCCTCTTCCCACCTCTCTCCCTCTCTTCATTTCCTTCCGTCACTTACCATCAGGTGACCAGTCTGCTCGTTTAGCTAACAATCCCCAGATGGTAACTCTGACGCCTTGGGTGCTTAGTTTAGGGTACCTTCTTACGGTGCTCTCTAGGCTTCGGGGACCACTATACTATTTTATGGAAATGTATTAGTGGAGAAGTATTCGAAATAGTAATTTCTGTTTGTCTACCCATACTGAATACGAGTTGATAGGTTAAAGTAATTTACTAGTTTCAGTCATTACGGTACCTGACATTTACCGAATTTAATAATTCTACCCTCGAATTTATGAAAATTATACACATGAAAATTTAAAAAAATGTGTTAATAATCATAATAATTTTTATTACATACAAAAGCTTCTTTACTTGAAGAATACTCTTTTAATGTCAAAATGTAGATCAGTGTAATTGTTGGCACAGAATCTACAGTAAAAATAGGATGTAGCCCTAATCTGAGATTTTATTGACCCTTGAGAGCAAAAGCGTAGTAAACAGGGGAGAATTGACATAATAATAATAAGAGATAGATGAATGTTGTAATATTGCAACTCTTTTATGACTTGCTAACTGATACATAACTGATAGAACATAACCATACTTTGAAAAGATGTTGAAATCCTGTGATTTAGTAAGAGTGTGTGTGAGTACGACCACAAAACATGACCACAACCTTCTGTAACACTTTGTATTTAGTATTATTCTGTGTTTGACGTATACTTTGTTAATGAAATTACATAAAAATAAAATAATGAAACGCAACACCTGGGCGCAATTCAATTAATGCGACAATGACAGGCAACAGATGACAATTTAATAATTTGTCAACCTTTCGTTTAATGGAAATTACCTTTGCAAAGTCAATATTGATGGAAAGGCTTTAATTATGTCGATTTATCGACAATTTGTAGTTAATAGCTTGTCATATTCGCTTTATGCAACTTTGAATTGGTCGACATAGTCGACATATTTCTCAAATTGGCGTAGTTTTACAAGGTAACTTCACCCATTGGTGTCATGTAGTCATGTAGACGAATAATGTATCTATATATATAAAAGAAAGTCGTGTTAGTTATACTATTTATAACTGAAGAACGATTGAACTGATTTGGCTGAAAATTGGTGGGGAGGTAGCTTGGAACCAGGAGAAGGACATAGCACTTTTTATCACGTTCGCGTCGGACGTGACATAAAACATGGTATAACAAAACGCAACTGATAAAAAATAACAAAACGCAACTGAAAGCAAATGACAGCTAAACGTAATGTAGTCTATGGTTAATTATAGTAGAATTTGAAGTTGACCGGTTGATGTGTTTGTTTATAATAGATAAATTAAACCCAGACACAGAACAAATTATCATGCTCATCACACAATTATTTAGACTTTAGTAATTAACTATACCTACATGTAAAAATTAACCCCTATTTCTTTTGGTCACGCTATAACTTGAGAGCGGCTTTACCGATTTCATTCATTTTTTTTTAATGTTTTCTAATACATCGTAGAAGGTTCTCATTAAAAAAAAAACGCGCAGAAACTTAGAAAATTTAAGAAAACTTAACGACTACCTTTATTATAAACTTTTTAATGTAACCTTAGCCCCAGGTAGCGTTATATACTCTTTGCTAAGCACGTTTGAAATGACTGTCAGTTGTTTGACTGAAAGAGACAGATCGCACACCGCTAATATCGTTTACAAACATCGCAAAATTCTAGCGTAGCGCTCTATTCTCTTTGCATTAATTAGTTGTATCGGTCATACGGTACTTCATCATGGAAATTCATGGTCGGCATTAAGAACGAATTATAAACCTTACCCAGCTCCCTGGTCGGAATGATATCTTTGACGAGGTTAAATTAAACCATTTTGCTTTGATTTTGCATATTGTTGATGAATTATGGTTTTCATTTCTTAGTGCACACTGCAAAGTCGATTGAATCGAAAAAATTGTGGAGTTTTAAGTTTGCTCATTTATAATTTTCAGTTGAAATTTTGATATTAAAAATGCCAAAAAGTAGACGTACAAACATAGGTCGCAGAACTCGCAATCCCGCAAAGCAAATATATTTAAGAGCAAGTCAAACTGATGAGCAACGCAAAGCTCGAAATGAAGTTGAACGGAATCAATATCAAGAAAATAGAAATGTTGCATTTGATCTACATCGAGCTGCATTCAATTATAACGTGGCAATCGATTACAGTTCACAGCAAATAACGTCTTTGTAATGGCACCCCGCTTGCGGTGAAGAAATTAATTAACAACGTCATCAAAGCCGCACTTTTAAAAGGGAACCTATAAAGGCGAAGACTGAGATGATGATGAGATTGATCAAACACATCTCTCTGATTCCGAACGACATGCCATTCGACTTTAAACGGTTACAATTTCCAGTGCGGCTTGCATTTGCAATGTCAGTAAATAAATCGTAAGGCAGTCGTTAAGTGTTTGTGGCATTAATCTTGAAAATCCACGTTTTTCCCATGGCCAACTGTATGTCACCTGTTCCCGTGTCGGAAAACCATCAATATTATTTATTTACGCGCCAGGAAACAAAACTGACAATGTTGTGTATCAACAAGCATTACAATAAACAATATATCTATCAATGTTATAGAGATAATAAAAAATTACAAACATACAATATCAAAATATACAACAATAGAAATAATTATTATTAGTGAAGTATTCCAGTTTGAATTGAATACCAGGACGTCTGTTGGGTCAGCTAGTATTAAATAAAGTGCTTAGCGCCAGCAAGTCGGTATCTAGCAGCAGCACCTATATCTAAAGACAGTAAGTATGCTGCTAGATACCGATCTAGCAGCAGCACCTGTATCTAGCAATAGCAAGTTGGTATCTAGCAGCAATACCGGTATCCAGCGACAGGAAGTCGGCATATAGCAGCAGCACCGGTATCTAGCAACAGCAAGTCGGTATCTAGTAGTAGCACCGGTATCTAGCTAGAACGTCAGTATCCAGCAGCAGCACTGGTAACTAACAGTAGCTCCAGCATCCAGCAGCCGGACGTCAGGATCCACTTTTAGCAGAAAAGCGGCCACGTGAGCTTCTTTACTACTAACAATGCAAACACAAGAACTTGATAAATAGTTCACCCATCAACATCTAAAAAGACAGCGCCGAGTGGAAATCTGATGATTATTTCAAAAGAAAAGTTGTTAGAAAAGTATTAATTGGAGTTTCAGAACAATAATTTAGCTATCTGTGAGTGTGGGGTCAAGGATCATATGTATTTCATAGATTCCGAGCATGAAAAGGGGAGCTAGGTCTATAACAGCAGCCAAATGACTGGCCTGTTGGTCTAGTGGTTAGTGATCCTGACGGCTAAACCAGAGGTCGTAGGTTCGATTCCCACCCAGGACAAATAATTGTGTGATGAGCATGATCATTTGTTCTGTGTCTGGGCGTAATTTATCTATAATATGTATGTATTTAGAAATATATAAGTATGTTTATCAGCAGTCTGGTTACCATAGTACATGCTCTACCTAGTTTGGGATCAGACGGCCGTGTGTGAGATGTGTGAAGTTATTATATTATTATTATTATAAAGCCTTTATTAAAGAGCAATGTCAGCAGTTGGCGAAATTCAACGCACGTAATTACGACAACTACGACGTCTGTTGGGAGATCCTTGACCATCGTTTTAACAACGAACGGCTTATTTTCATGTTCATAATGAACAACTTTCTAAGTCAACCTAATATTACTATGTTATATACTCAGATCGTATGGGCATAATACAAAAAAATACTTATCGACTTAGGGATTGACGTCACCTCTTGGGATCCAATCCTCGTAAAATTAGTATCGCAAAAACGGTTTAGCAGAGCTGCTCTGTACGATTTGCATTTATATTAAGTATTTGCCTACTACCCAAATGTTATTTTATTATAAAATATTTAAAAAAATAGTTAAATTTAGTGACCTACTATTAAACCCACAAGTTAATAGTTTGTCACTATGGAGGCACAATTTATTTGGATTATTTACGGCGGGGGTGACATGCTGTCGTATCAATGCATCGGAGTCGCGGTTTTGGGAAATTGAAGACATTAGCTAGAAATCAACCTTATCAAAGGAAGATCAGTACCTAGTGTGTAGACTTCTGTTTATCAACCAGGACATGTGGAGAAGGCTGGCGAGACAGGCGAGGTTGCCATTGAAACCGGATATAACCAAAAAAATTTTGCTCGTCTATAGAAATGGCAATACGAGGTTGCCATTGAAACCGGATATAACCAAAAAAATTTTGCTCGTCTATAGAAATGGCAATAGCACAGTTAAAAAATTTGAAATGAAAATTTTTAAAGCTACCAATTTTAGCAGAACAATATAAAACTCTGTTCTTTGGGCTTTGCTCCAGGACTTCTCAAAGTTCTCATTGATTATTATCTGTGTGATCGCCAGCAGTTTGTAAGGTTGGGTACTTTCACTGGTAAAATCAATTACAATAGGTTTGTTTTTTTTATATTTATTATTATTTATAAATTTTATTGCATTGTAAAACTGAAATATTTAGTCAGTATCATTGGCCTACAGCCGTTCTAATTAAACTAAAAAAATATAGCATTAATTAGTGAGTAGGTACATAGCCTTAGGACATAGCGGTGCGGAGTTACATATCAAAGGCACAGTATAATGTATATACAGTATTGTATCTTCATACAAACGGTCGGATCGCCACGCCTTGAGTTCGGTATAAACTCGGTACCAGGGCTGCCCGTTTATATAATTGGATACAAAATTCGTATAACTCAAGCAGGTAGATGAAATTATGGGCAACCCTATCGCGTGTTTGCGTACCGTCCGGCTGTAGGTAACTATTACAAGGAGGCCGAGTCACAATACTGTATATACATTATACTGTGTCAAAGGGGTATCATGTTCCGCATCACTCAGTGCAACAAGCGGAATCAGTAACGTCAAAGCTACGCGTGGTATTCAATGCGTCAGGAAGGACATCCAGTGAATTTAGTGCGAATGACCTAATGTTAAAAGGACGTAACTTACAATTTTACTTTAATTTAAAGTAGTATTATATTAGTGCTTTAAATTACTAATCTCTAAGATTCTTATTTTAAAACCTTAAAATTTAAAAGTAACTTCACTATTGCAATAAATCAAAAGAAATACGCTTAGGAAAACATTTATTTTCCGAAAACTTCAGTACCGTTACAAAGTTAAATGCCTGGGTAGATGAAACTTGACAGTCAATTCGGCACCGCGCCAGCCGCATCGATAACTGATAACAAATAATTTGTATAGTCTTTTCGTAAAATTGCTTTCAGATTTCAGTACATACCTATAAGTAATCATTATCTATTCAATCTTCTTCCCTTTTCCCTACATTAAAAATTCAAAGCCTAAATGAGCTATTTGAATGTTCATCATTTACTCAATAATTTAATGAAATTGGAAATGAGAGAGAGGGTCTGGTTATTAAGCCTCCAATTTTAATTGCCTCTTGCGAAAGTAAATTATTGTTTGAGTGCTAATAAAAAGAAATTAATTAAGGTTTATTGCAACAAATGTTTTAACGACTCATCGGTTTTGCTATATATAGTGGGTTTGCCATCGAATATTTGAGAGATCAAGGTTCTGTCTATGGTCCAAAATGAGAGTGTACGCTTCCTTGTTTTATGAGAAAGTGAAGTCCGCTAAAAAGGCGGCAGATAGGGAAAATGAGAGGAATAGTACTCTCCCGTTAAGCAGAAGACACGTACTAGGTGCCTTAAAACGCATAATGATCCCCCGGGGATAACGGATAGCGCTGGCCGGTACCCATCAGAAGCTGACCTGAGATCACGATAAACCTGGAAAACTACAAGGTCCACTCAATGGCGCGGCCGGCTCCTGGTCAACAGCCGGTCAAAATCTGCTGGGGTTCTAGGGCTTTCTTATTAGGTTAATACCCAAGACCCTTGCTACAGCTTGTGACAAAACACAGTGTGCTTTTTAATCGGTTCGATTCCGACATACCACTTTACCTTCTGTAAGCCCCGCTGACCATGACCCATGGGAGTTCCATTTCCATTCCAAAAATTGAATTTTGAATTAAAAAAATATTGAAACGAGGAAGTGGAGGTTCTTGTGTTGATTCAAATAGTATTTTTATTAAAACACTAAAGTGCAATTTTTAAATATGCTAGATTTGATAAAATAATCAAGAACCAAATTTAAAAAAAAATATTGGATCAAGACCTAATTGTTTTACCTTAAACTGTTAGGACAAAAGTACCTACTCAGTAATTAATTGAAATGCCAATTGAACAACTAAAATAAAAGCTTCGTAGATCAATCAATTAAACTTTAAAATGAACTAGTTTAAAGGGAGTTTGGCTTCAAGACTTAATTACAACGTCTATCGAAAGATAACCAGTGCCATCTAACGAAAACAAACTGAACTACTTAGAAGTTACGTACTGAATCGCGCAATTTAAATTCTCATGCTGATTAATATGGCACTTTTTATCCTAATAGCTTGGTGTACATAATTCCTTGATAGGTGTGAATGTTTTATATTTTCCGTGTACAATTAACGTCATCGAACTCCCCGTTAATTTCCAGAGAGTATCCATAGTGATAACAGCAGCAAACCAAAATAATATGTGAAGAGAACCGACAACACTCATCATAAAAGTAAATTTAATTTGTCTATAAAAAAAATATATACACCGTGCAAGTTTCATGTAGACCAGCCTTAATATTGTCACATTATTTAATACGGCCCAGGTGTCGCTGCATGCGTGGTACTTTATGTACTAAGTTCGACGACTGCCTTAAGCCCTCACGACCTGCAATTATTTTGTTCAGCATTTTGGTATTAGTTTTAATCTCGCTTTAACTGGGCTATAGTTGAAATAAAATTATAGTTTTCAAATAAAACAATATTCGAAATAACTAATATGCAATGACTGAAATCACTAAGTATAATTCAGCGTATACTGACAAGGCGTATTAAGGTCGTGCCAGTATTTCTTCGTCTGCAGTAGAAAAAAACCTTTAATAAATTATGTCTGAAATCGAGACAACTGTCCCGTAGTGTCCGATTATGGAAAATATTTATAGGATGATGAATATAATAAAATTATTTACTCGCTACAGACTTAGTCATACATCATGAAATTGAAAAGGACGGTGACTATGTAATAACAAAATTTAACATTATCTATATCGATAACATTTATCGACTATTTACATGTAATTATAGTAATTCTCATCCTATCGCTAACACAAAAGAGCCATAACCTACCCATAAGTGGAAGCGAGAGGAAAAAGATTGTTATCCCGCTTCGATGATTTATGACCGAGTTTGCAGCGAGTATATAATTTTACTATAGAAAAAACACTTATCACGATGTTCTCATTCTCATCTAAAAGAGTATTGGGATGTTTGAAGTTGAGTTCTCCGTGCTGTACAGTCCCGTAGTCATTTATAAGATAAGGTGAATCTAGTATGTCAAATTCTTAGTGTGTACATAATAAAGACTACTTCATTGTAGGTCGCAAGTTCAGCCTCACATACAGTAAATGCTGGAGTCACGGGGATGTAAAGGAACGCGATGTGATATCCTTCCGATACACATTGAGGATCCTCCGACCAGGGGAGGTCAGGTACCTAGTACTAATAGGCCCATATACTAATCCGTGTGATTACTTTAATTGCGCGATGCAGGATCAGTAGTTACTAGATACGTACTTACGTAGTACGACTTGTCTTCGCTACATGATGTTGAAGTATGTTTTCACTGTAAGAGAACATTTATCGCCACAGGGACAAGGCCAGCAATGCCAAGATAGCAAATAGAGCCTCTTGCAAAGATGAATCTTCGAAGGACGTGCCTTAGAAGTTCCTAGCTAACTTAGAACACATCTAATTTAACTTGTTCCCAAGTCACCAACAAAGCAATCTATTTTACTTTACTCTCTCAACAAACCTCATCTAACCACGTTAACATGTTAATAAACACTGCACTATACTAGCTCTCATCTTCGCAAATTGCACTTGCACTAGTACAGGTGTCCGAATAAGTGTTAAGTACTAAACTTAAGCTTCGTACACTGACTGAGTTAGCAAGTAATGTTGAAGATTTAACTACATTATGTACATATAGGTACCGCTCGCTGTTAGAAACTTTAGGTACCTACACATTTCTTTTTTAAGCTAATATACACATATTTCTTATTTTCCATCTCTTGTGTTTTTGATTCCTTTTTTAGCACGCCGTTAAAACAAGTTTGTTTTTTAAGTTAAAAGTTATGACCGTTTGAATTTCCAGGTTTATCACTTTTCACCGTTTCTCATAAAACTATGTAAAATGTGTAAAGTTAAATATTTTTAATCGATCATATTTTTTTATTTTAGAATTATTCACTCTGTTCTTGAGGAAATCCATTAAAACTAAGTTCCTTAGTTTAAATGGTTTTTCCCAATAACGGAGTGAACAATTATTTAATAAATATTTTTTTCAAAAATAATTTTTCTGACTGCAGTTTTTTCAGTCATTTAAGTGATTGTTCCATTGTCAAATACACCCCGACAGTTAGCCTTTGACTACGGCAAGTTCACCCTGGTGTAAATGTTGGGCAGCTCAAAGATATGTACATACCCAAAGCCATCAAGTTAATTACTTTTCTCTGTCAAACAACTCCTCCATACTCAGACAGTTGTACGATACGGCAGAATTTCAATGAAACTTAGGGATTTCGGATCGCCGGTAATTATAATCCTCAAAGCATTTTACAAGATCAACAGGCTTGCGAAATGTCTCAATTATTGCCCAACTACGGTCTTAGTGCACCAGTGCCAAAGGTGCCACAACTTTTGACGAGGCGGTCATATACGATTGTTTATTTATTTTTATTTCTATACCTTATCTATTTTTACAGGTTATTACCTAATACAATAGATTGGCCATAGTGTACAGACAAAAAACAATATTTATAAAGCAAACAAACAAACTTAATCACTCACTACATACTACACAATAAGCAACTTGTGTGAATTCGTTCAGTGCACATGAAAAAATATCAATTCCGTTTGATATCGTGTTGAGCGCCTTGTATTTGCATTGATCCGTTTTATGTACATTTTGAATAATTATGTACATACCAACAAAAGAAAATATATATTTGTATCTTTGTCTACAACCCATAATATAAGCTGTGCTTTATTTGTTTTGGGTTTAGATAATGATAGTGAAATAATTTCCTTCAAATTATATCTTATATATATAAAAATCTTATGTCACGATGTATGTTGCCAATAAACTCCAAAACTACTGAACCGATGTCAATCAAATTTCACATGTACCCGTATTTTGGTCTAACTTACTGGATAGGATAGTTATTATCTCAATTATTCGCTTATGTCGTGAATGTAAACGAATAAAATGTATCAATTAATTGTTTCTTAAGCAAGTGTTTAGTTTTATGAAATTCTCATAGATGGCGGTGCACGTTGATTCATCGATAAAATTTTTCAATATTGTTTGACATCTAGGTTGCAAATACACCCAATAGATGGCGCTGTGTTCTGTTTCTTAGAATATAAATTCTATTACTTTATTTCACGTAATATTTATTTATGTTCACGATATAACCGTATTATTTTAATGGTTTGTGACTGATATTTATAATTATACTGCGTATTATGTTACAATATTATTACCATTAATACCAAAAAAAAATTTGTAATATTTTTCTTAGAGAATTATTAAAGTTTAAAAAATGTATTAAGGACAAGAACTGCGCGACAACAGAATATAGCCAGATTTAGAGAACTCGAAAGAACGAGGTAACAAACCAGTCGCGCATTAACACGTGCATCATTCTTTCGCCTTGCGTTCGAGTATGAACCAGACATTAATTACTCTGCACATTCGAAGATTACAATTGGTGCGATGGATAAAATATGCCAATATTGCCACGCGTTGAAATTCCGAAATGAAACAACCGGTATGTGTTGTGCATCAGGAAAAATTGTACTGCCACCTCTTCCTACTCCACCGGAACCTTTGAAATCACTTCTTGCTGGCGAATCAGACGATTCAAAATTTTTTTTACGTAAGACACGTAAATTTAATTCTTGCTTTCAAATGACATCTTTTGGTGCAACTGAAATTTGCGATTTAACATCTGATGGACGAATCATTTTGTACAACAATATGAATTTTTCAATTGAGTACTCCAGTTTTATTTTCAATTTAGCTAATTCGGTTTTACCGGAAGGGTTTTATTTCCTTAGTTGCGATTAGAGAAATAAAATATGGCGGTACGAAGTTCGCCGGGTGAGCTAGTTATTAATAATTATCTTTAAAAAAATTATCACCGACTTTAATGCTTCTAGTGTGCTGATAAAATTTAAAGATTTCCCTTGATATCTCCAGGATCTCATTATCAGATCCTGACCTGATGACCATAAAACCACCTGGGAAGTATACCCTTTCAAACAAAAGAAGAATTTTTCAAATCGGTCCAAGCATCTTTGCGTAATCGGTGAACAGTACAGTGGAACATAGAACCTCCTCCTTTTTTGAAGTCCGTTAAAAATAAAGTTTATTGTTATTGTAAAGTATACTAGTAACGTGGGTTACTAGTACTATTGTTAACCCCTTCAGCTAAACTAAATGCTTGTGTTAGAAATGGGTTCACGTCGGTAGTGCACTGGGTTCGAACCTGCAACCACTTGATCGTAAGTCCGACGCCATAGCAATTACGCTACCGCCGCTTATTTGTCTATGTCTCCTTTTTATTATAGACTACATTATCAAAGGAGATTAATCGAGTTCGTAAGAAAATGACTTCTTATGTTTATATCAAGATAAATAAAAAAGTTAAACTACTTTAAAACAAATATGCACGTATTGCCCAGCAGTGGGCAGTGGGCACGGTAGCAATAAATCTAAGCACCCCGATCTGGACGTAAAGCGGCTCCGTGACCGTAAAATAAACCATTACAGTAACCCAAGAAATGTAAGTGTCAGTTGCGGTGACCATCATATCGCATTATCTCGGAAAAGGACTAGTTTTAAACAAGTCTGACCTTGTATTAGATTTACTGTGAATACCCTACACAAACGATCACTCTGAAGAAATGGTACTTTTTGTACCTTTGAAGTGCGTGTGATCAAGCTACACGAGTCTTATTAATCAAAACATTGTACATGTAATAACTACATACTACACGAATTTATCAGGCAAAGTGCAGTTTTGCAACTAAGTAAATATAAAACAAAATATTGCAGAATAAATATTATATTCTGAAACTACATAACATTTTGTACAGCACGAGTAGTTATAGATAGATGGAAAACCCGATTTTTTCTATTTTGTAGTCCCGTGTTTAACTACTACAAGTCATATATAAAATTAAATATAGTCCAAGTATTAACAAGTAATCCGTTTTACTTTTGTGTTTATCAGTTTAAGATTTCGTCAAAAAGACAGTGAAATAAAGTATCAGAAATATCATCAGGATAAATCCCACTAATATTATAAATGCGTAAGTTTGGATGGATGGATGTTTATTACTCATTCACGCCAAAACTATTGAACCGATTGCGATGAAACTTACTATGTAGATAGATGGAGACCTGCATTAACATATGACCGTTTTATCCCGATATTCCCACGGGATCGGGACTTACTAAATTTCAAAAATCAACAATTACACCTGTACCAGTACCATTTATTTTTTATGGGTGTGGGGGCAAACGAGCTGACGGGTCACATGATGGTAAGTGACTATCGCTGCTAATGGACACCTGCATCCCAAGAGTCACAAGTGCGTTACCGGCCTCTAAGGTTGGAATATGGGAAGAGGGGGGAAGAAGGGTTAGGGCCTCCGGTAACCTCACTCACTCGGCAAAACATAACACAAGCATCGTTTCACTGTCGATTTTTTGTGAGGCCTTGGTATCACTCCGGTCGAGCAGGCCCATACGTGCTAAAGCATGGCTCTCCCACTTATTTATATTTCTATTGACATAAAATAATTGAAATTAAACCTTTTTCGTGTATCGTACAGGACATGTCCTGAAAATATGTTACTGCAGCATAGTCACACTACACCGTACGCAAGGTACACGGGCGATTTTTATATGTTCCACCTGTGACTTATAAATTGTGCACCCTTTAAAATTTATATATTGAAATAATAATATCCGGCCATTGTACCTCTTTTATGGCCACTGGTTCTGCTTCGAACTCGAAATATGGTTTTGAAGTTAATTATAATGAGAGAATAATTTAACGATCAAATGGTTTATGAGTATGGTCAGGGCTACGGTCGCATTTTATATACCTACCAATTTAGCGTACCGTCGACGGTACAAGTAAATAGGGGCGACAACGCGTAACTGAGAGCACGCACGGTAGGATGGTATTCTCTCTAAATAAAAACAAAATGTCAAATCGAACTTATGTTGTTGTGTAGTGGACGTTTTTTTCTTTTTTTTTATGGTATAGGGGGCAAACGAGCAGACGGGTCACCTGTTGGTAAATTACTACCGCTGCCCATGGGCACCTGTAACTCAAGTCACAAGTGCGTTGCCACCCTTTAAGGTGAGAGTAGGAGAAGAGGGGGAGGGGGGAGAGTGGGAAGAGGGGAGAGGGGAAGGACGGGAATAGGGGAGAGGGGAGGGTTAGAGCCTCCGGTAACCTCACTCACGCGGCGAAATGCAATGCAAGCATTGCTTCACTGCCGGTTTTCTGTAAGACCGTGGTATCACTCCGGTCGAGCCGGCCCATAGCGGCGGGCGAGCGTGCGTGCGTGCGTGACTTTGACACACTAGTTGACGTTGAGGAATGTAATACGACATGTTTCAACTTGCACTGCTCGTGTTTTTTTTTTAATTATTTTAATACACATATCACAAAGATTTAGAGTTTGATCACGTTATATAGATTGTCAAATAGTACCTTATAACTGACAATAAAAATAGTAACTCACTACATCAGATATTTAATATTTAATTTAAACAAAATAGATTAAGAATTTCATAAACGTACTCGTAATAGTGATTACGACTATGATGACAAACTTAATAGTGACTTTGTTTTATAATATGTAGTGACATATTGTAAAACAAAGTCCTCCGCCACGTCTGTCTGTCTGTTCGCGATAAACTCAAACCTACAGAACGGATTTTCATGCGGTTTTCACCAATATATAGAGCAGTTCATGAGAAAAGTTTAGGTATATAATTTGTTAAGGTTTTATCTAAATTAGTTGAAATATGATAATTGTTGAAGATGCCTCTGCTACCCGTGCGAAGCTGGGGCGGGTTGCTAGTAAAATATAATAACGTAAATGTTTAGTATTGAAAGATGGTGTTGGAGGCAGCGTTGAAACGACCCTGAACATAAAAATGGTGTATTTAAAACACGGTTACAAATTATATAGTGGAGCGCGACATTGCGTCGTCGCGATCGTATGAGTAGTGTCAGCACAGTGTGTCGGTGTCGGGAAGACGTCGCGCGTCACCCGCGCGGTCCGCTGGTGTTGTCGCCACCACGGTCACGCGGTGTGGGCGTGAACAGTAAAAGATCCATTCAAGCCGTCCGCCAAAAACGGATACAGATTTGTTCTCTTCCTCGGATATCCGCGGATACGGATACGGATATCCGGTAGATCACTAATATACATATAGGGTAGTTAATACTAGGCTATGACCGTTCAGAGCGGAGTAGTGACCATAAATGGGGGTGAAACTGGGAACGGCTAGTGAGTAATATTAGCTTCTATGAAATCCCTAATACATTCACGTATTACGTTGTCCGTTATAAGATATAAAGGGAAGCCAAATTAATGTTATATAATGCAATTTTAGCCGAAGTGTACACTGTGCGTCAATATCCTGTTGATCCAGGGTGTAACTAAGTTAGGACACTGGCATGTACCGATTGCAAAAAAAAAACTGGTTAAGAATATTATTTTTAAGTATAGTATTTTTTTTTTATTGAATCCATCGATCTACTGAGATAAGACTGGATATTATAATCTTTGTTCGTCAACTAATTCACAAGTTATTGCGTTTGGTACCGAAGATTTTTTTTTTCAGTTTTATTATTTAATAAGCATAAATTTAAAACACCGAGACAGCCCCGATAACCCCTTCAACGATTAGAAAAGAGCTGTCAGCTGATGACCTTCGAACGGGTGAACAGATTTTCTTGAATCTTCAAACAAAAAAACGCACTTAAATCGGTCCATTCGTTTAGGAGCTACGATGCCACAGACAGACACACAGACACGTCTAACTTATAACACCCCTCTTTTCGCGTCGGGGGTTAAAAAATAACTGTTTTCCTCACAAATGTGGTACAGACAGTACATCACACAGACTTAGAACTATAATATGTAAATCTAATAAACAATGTCGACACTCTTCTACTACTCAGGACATAGACACACACATACTCATCAGTCATCCTCCGGCCTTTTCCCAACTAAGTTCGGGTTGGCTTTCAGTCTAACTACGATACGGCCGAACTTTGATATTTTACGTGGAGCGACTGCTTAGACTAGGTTGTCGGACTTTTTAGGGCTTCAACTACCCGTAACGAATGCCACTGGTGTTTGTATGGTGTAACGTGCTCCTCGAGGCACGGAGGGGTCTCAATGTGTTAAGAATTGTCACACATCCTAGATTGACCTGGCTAGTAATATTTAACTTTGTAATGTGCTAACCTACTCGGTTACCACTTAGCCACGAGCCCCTCATAGACACACACATACTATACACACATATAAGTAAATATACATAAACGTGAACAATTTTTGCTTACCAATAAATTATTTTATGCCATACACAAATTTAGTTCATATATAAGACGTAATATAATATTGTTTATTTATTTCTATTCCATTAGTTCTCATTTAAAATTTGAACATAGCATAATCTTTCCCTGTTTGAATTAAAGCTACCCAACTGGTCTAGTATCTGACAGAAGTGGTATGCGGAAACGACATGGTATGCCGTCACAGGTGGGTCTATATGGGCTCTTGTATAACCTAAGAAAGAAGTCCCTGAGAACTCTGGCAGACCTTGACCGCCTCTTCAATAACAGGCAGCTACACCATAGTATGGGAAGGGCCCTGGCTACCTCCGGATTAGAGAGGCGCGTGTGGCACATTTTCCGCCACTGTTTTAGGTCTGCTTCTGCAAGCCAGCGCTCATGAGGGTCTGAGATCGTTCTGCGATGGAAGGTGCGATATTGTTGTCCAGAAGTAAGACCTTCTTTGTTAAAAATCATCTTACTAATTGAGAAAATGTCTGGTTTCTTTATTTACCAACGCTACTCAATGCGCTGATAGTTTGTGTGCAAACCGATACATCTCATCATGTTACATGTCGTAACGCCACTTCATACAGTCAGCTAAGTTTAATGCACTTTATGTACTTCGTGTATCGACAGTTTCCAGTCATTACTTAATAATGAGGCTACTAAATTAGCGTGTTTTTCACAAGAATGGATATACTATACTTACTGTCCATCAAACTACTCAGTATATTTTTACTTAATGCCCAAACGGTAGGTTTTAGTACAATGTTGTATAAAACACCTATCTACCTTGTCAATTCATTCACTTTTAATATTGATTTCATTTTTATAAAAAAAAATATCAAGATCTTATGAACTGGACGAACATTTTCAGAGTATTTTAAGGCTGACTTAGGAGGTAATAGAAATTTTGAGCATAAGTAACTATCAGATTGCGTTTGGTCATATGAAAATACTGGCAGTGTAAAAGTCGCTAGGGTACCTGTCATCAGAATGGCATGGAGTTAAAAAAAAGATATATTTTTTATATGTATATGGACTCTATCTCGCGTGTAAAAAAATGATAAAAATTAATTGACATATTTGACATAAATCTGAATTTTTAATTTGTAATCTTACGACTGCAATTAATACCTTATCAACGTAATCCACAAATTTTAATACCAAGTACCATATTATCTACATATCACCTTTATTAAAAGTATGTATGCAAAATAATCATGATTCAAGATGACCGCTTGAGCAGTAAAGGCGTGAAGCGTAACAAACCAAAAAATTCAAATTTTACTCCAAAAGCTTATGTCAAATGCAATTTAGACACCGCTGTTTACTTGACAGCTCTGTTAGTTTTAATCAGTGTTTTAGAAACCCGATGTATTTATCTGTCACTATCGGTCTATGTATATGTATCTTTTGTATTCTCGCTCGCAAAAGGATGCACTAGTTTGAAGGACTGTTTTGTTATGCAAAAGATAATAACCGCTTAGAACTATTTCTAAGCTAGTTTTTTCAACTCTTCCGTCATTTTGATCATGGCGGCCTTGTTCATCGTTTCTAATGTAGATAAATGAAGAATCTTTTTCCCAGAAGGCTTTACACGGTCACTTGGTTTGACTAGTATAACATGGTCGAAACGTCAAGCAGTTCAAAGGTACATACCTAAACCTTCACGTTAATTCCTGTAAACATACGTATCATAAAATGCGAAACTTTAAAGTTATAATAATAAAACTACTACCAAACATATGAAAGGTTGTATTTTCTCTGTCGTATATACTTTTACATTCCGCTAACTTAAGAGCCACAATTCGAGATAAAACTTAGTTGCAAAGCGACGTAGACACAATTTACAATGCACACAACAATTTAAACGGGCTGTCACAAACATGTAGGCTCCTGTTCATTTGGGGAACACAACAACACAACAAAATACACACGGCAACTTTACGACTGGGTGGATGTAAATTATCCAGGAAAATATACTACAAAAGTAAACATACGTCTCATTATCCATACATACAATGGTTAGTAGTTGCTGCAAGTAATAGGGGTCATCTACCCTATTACTTGCAGCAACTACCAACTGTCTGTCTGTCAAGTCAAATCAGTATCTTTTTAGTAAACGTCAAAACGGTAGCTTCCGTACATATTTGTATGAAATACTAAAGCGTGACGTCACGCCTTAGTATTGTCAAATCATTTACTTTTAAAGTTAATTTAACAATTATAATCTAAATTAAAAACGTTAAAATAAGACTGGACTTTTCACAGTATTTTAAATTATTTTGGCGAATTTGTTATGTTATATATATTGTTGTGAGCATAGGCATCTGCCCAATTGTATAGCCATTGCCAAACTGGTGATTTTGAAGCACGATTACGAATTTTAAATTAAATATCTACTATATATCTAAATATCGCAAGCAAATAAAACTGTGGTCATATTTAAACTAGGGTCACACAGCCACCGAATGAAAAATTTGAGTATCGACACTGTCACAGATTTTTTGTTGTGGTATTTAATTTATACAATAAACTGAGATTAAGACAACTGCAAATAGTAAGGTTCATATTATAATTTGGCAAATGCGAGTAACATAAGAAAATTATATATTACCATATTTTAACTGCGATTAAAATAGCTATGGAAAGGAAAATATGACTGTGAAACCATAAGTTTTGGATTCATGGACCAAATAGAATAGAAGATTTAAACAAAAAATAAAGAATTGTTTTAAACAAATTAGTTTCGAAAGAACTAAATTCAATAAATGGTTAGTAAAGAAAAAAAACTAAAAGTTCAAAATAAATATTTTTAAATAAGTACGGATTTGTTTTTTTTTTTGAGTAATGGAATAAGGGTTTGTCTTCTAGCTCACCTAATGGAAAGTGATGATGAAGACGAAGATGGTACACGCGTATCCAAGAGAAACCTATTCACTCTACTATTGAACGTTTTAGGATAATTGTCTGGAAGAATAGACGCAAGCAGTTCATACCATTTGTATTTAGATCAAATATAACTGTCGTACTCAACAATTGTCCGTTCGATATCATGAACACCCTATAAAACAAAGTATTTATCCGTCGTCGTAGGTCCTGATTGAGTTAAAATTACGAAAGTTCAGTACTCTTTATATAGTATATGAATCCCTTGAATATAATGTATAGCTTAAAGCATATCTTTCTATTATGAAAGCAATAGTTTAACACTATTTTTATATGTAATAAAACCCAAATTCTTAAATCAATAACTCGGATGTTTATTATTGTTCGAAACGAAACATGGCAGCCAAGGTTGATGGCGTGGAATTTATTATACATATAACCAAAAAGTCTGGCATTACACTAAAGATTTTTATCACAAAAAAAATCAGTTTATTACCCTTTGTCTTCTGTAATATTTATTCTTCTAATAAGCAAATGTTATCATCTCCTCTGGAATATCCTGTAGGGCACTCATCACCTTTGAATGCGGTTCCCACACCACAGTCGCAAAATGTTGTTTCCTGCGTATCCTCTTGGGTGTTGTTACTATCAACATCTTCATTATTTTCGGTTACGGATGTAATGGATTCTGTATTAATTTCACACGTACAATTATTGTTATTTTTAAAAGTTGGTAACACTGTAAGTTCATATTCATTTTTATTCATATTTGTGCCTTGACAATTGTAACTAACAGTAAATAATATAAAAATCACAAGTGATGTCTTCATTTTGAAATTTGATTAATTGTGATAAAGCAAAACAAAGCTGTAATAGTTCAATACTTATCTTGAAAGAATCAAAGATCATTTGAGTAGAATTGGGATACAAGCATACATATTTTTGAGAATATCGATAGTTTAGAAATTCTTATATAATATTTACCTAACCATATAAAAACATGGATACAATAAAATTTTACCATCAGTTTAACATTGTCGCAATTATTTTATGTTAATTATTTTAAAACATATAGAAAGGGAAGGGAAACAATGTATGTTATACCCTTTCTTAATTAACCAAGGAGCGTGCAAAAAAACGAATGAAACT
The DNA here is from genome assembly GCA_949752705.1 of Callimorpha dominula. Classification (NCBI taxonomy): domain Eukaryota; kingdom Metazoa; phylum Arthropoda; class Insecta; order Lepidoptera; family Erebidae; genus Callimorpha; species Callimorpha dominula. The sequence continues at coordinate 2,678,528 of OX457012.1, read as the reverse complement.
AAAGTTATATGTAGATGACTTGATGTTACATGACATATCATTAGCGGTCTCAATCATATATACCAACTCTTTACCTACCTCATATATCAATTGGAGAGATCCGGTTAAGTTACTTATTGATAGTATATATACTTTGATTATTAACTCGAGAGTTAATAATCAAAGTATATATACAACAAAAAAAAACAAGTTCCAAAGTCTAATACAGTAAGAATCTACTATATAAATACATAATTTATTTTAGACAATAGTTTTTGCTTATTCTCCCCTCCTCCTCTCCCATCCTCTCTGAAATCACTCCCACGTGGCCATTAATGGTTTAATGGCTTGTAGAATTCAATAACAATGTAAACTACGTAGGTTCAATCCTAACAAACTTAAACACATTGCGCTCTCTCCACCTGAGGAATTGAAGCGGATAGGGATTTCAACGAATGGCTGACATCCCAAGAGTTTTAGACCCAGTGATTATTATTAACTTTAATACTTTAAAACATTTATTTTTAATTCACCTACTTGTAGACAAAATGTAAATATGGATTTGTAATTTTACAATGTACAACTTAACAAAAACCTTATATCTAGAGGCACAGCAATGGCCCTTCCTAATCCCCAAATGGAGAAAAAAAAAGGAAACAAAGGCCCAGCCGTTTCACTAGCATTTTCTCGAAGCCGTTCAGGACGACCACATTTTCGACGCCCCAGTATGTTTATTCTTGGTGATATCTATTAACTGCGATATAAAATCCACAAAGTTGATAGATTGACTTGTCATTGTAGTTGTTGATACTTTCTCTGTTGTCACTTCTGGAGAAACATCTGTATTTTCTAAAGGTAAGCAGGTTCCATCATCAGCACGTTCTTCGTTATACAGACAACTACTTTCAAATGAGCTCTTTAATATGTAAGTATATTTTTTATTATATATTCTTCTTTTATCAGATCTTGAATTAATCACAGGTTTGATGTTCAGTTCTTTAACTTTCTTTTCATATTCCACTATTTTATTGTCATTATTTTCTGGTTTTACGTCGTTATTTAAACTAACTGTCGAGTTTAAAGTAACTTTACTCACGTTAGTTTTATCTTCTGCTATGTTGACGAAGTGTTCATTTATTGTATTGGTTTTATTCACACTAAACTTATATTCATTTAAATTATAATCTACAGGAAATGGTTTTGAAATACATACGTGCATAGCATAATGAGCAATATATAATAAAATCAAGTATTTCATATTTTGTTAGCAGTTTAGCAACTTTTTAATTTAAAGATATCGTTATGAGTCGCCTATGTATGCGGTTATTATACTATATACTAATGAACAGTTTTTATCAAATGCCTCAGCAGAGTTCATAATTAATGTCAACTAGAGTACATTTGGGTTAACTGAATCAGTTATAATTATGATCCTAAGGGCCATTTGTACGGAAATTTGGAGATAGTTAAATAACTCTGAGTTTACTAAGTCAAGGTTAGTAAATAGCTATTTTAACTTTGATTTTATTTTGCACGTTACCTACCATAGGATGTACTAACCAGACAATTGTATTCTAAATCTTTACAATTATTTGTCTCAAATCGAAATTCGTTCGCTCTGATTACATCCGGCCAAATACGAAGGAAGAATGACGAATGACATAAGTATTATTCTCTCTCACATAATTTCTTTATGTCAGTTTTGGAGCGACATGCCGTTTTGGTCGTTTATGTTGCTGTACCATGGTGTTACATACTGTTTTTAGGATACAGTAAGTAACGTTAAAAAAATACGTACATTATTTAAACGTACAATACAGTAAATTACGTAACAAATTAGTTTTGTGTGCAAACCGTACTTTTCAAGTGACAGTTGACAGATTAAGGTCATTGACGTTTCTATTCTTATTTGAAACGCATTGTATAAAGGTTTTGTGTTAACTACGATTAGCCAATGCCATGTTATTTGATTCTTATTTCTATAAAATATATATAAAACATAAAACATTAAATTATATATTTGATTTATTAAGACACAATTACCCCACTGTACCCTCGCATTGACGATGTCTCTGAGAAATCGAGTAGATAGAAAGGTCACTTTGATTAGCCTTTTCCTTATTTATCTTAAATTGTATATACTATATTTAAGGGGTATTTCCTATAACAAATTTTAGGAAATTAATAAATGTTGTGATTTATGGATAAAAAACAATTACGAAAAAGACTTATAATTATATTGCGATTGATTAATTAGTTATAAGGTTTTGGGATTGCCGTTGACAGGTCTCATGTCATTACCAACTCCCAAAATCGTTATTTTTGACTGCCTGTTGCTCTAGTGGTGAGTGATCCTGACGGCTGAGCCAGAGGTCGTGGGTTCTTAAGTTATAAGTTATAAAAAGATAATTAAAATGATTATTATTAATAACTAGCTTTTGACCGCGTCTTCGCTACCATAAATATAGATTTTGGTAATCAGTTCATGTCCTTCGTTAACAATTTTATTTCTATATGAAAGGTTTATAACGACTGGCCTGTTAGTCTAGTGGTTAGTGACCCTGACTGCTAAGCCAGAGGCCGTGGGTTCGATTCCCACCCAGGACAAATAATTGTGTTCTGTGTCTGGGTGTAATTTATCTATAATATGTATGTATTTAGAAATATATAAATATGTTTATCAGCAGTCTGGTTACCATTGTACAGGCTCTGCCTAGTTTGGGATCAGGCGGCCGTGTGTGAAATGTGTGGAGTTATTATTATTATTATTATAAGGTTTTTCTGTGTCCCTGACAAAATTTCATGATGACCGGCTTAGTGGTCAAGGCGTGAAAGCATAACAAACAATCTGCTGTCATCACCTTATACCATGGTTATGTAGAATCAGTGCTAAGGTATGGTGTCTTCTTTTAGGGTAACTCTGTAGACAATCACTACATATTATAAAACAAAGTCCCCCGCCGCATCTGTCTGTCTGTTCGCGATTAGCTCAAAAACGATGATCAAAAAAAATACTAAACTGCTTACTGTCAGACATGTCTTTGTGCTTCAAACAATCTGGAGCGCGCAACCACGGTGTTGTTAGCTGTCGCACACACACACACATGCACGCGCGCGCACACACGCACACGCGCACTCACTTACAAAGCAATAATTCATGTGTTATTCCTTTGTATGTATCTTTTTGAGACAATTTTTTTTTTTTTTACCCAGTCTTGGGTTTTAACCCGGGTGATTACCCATGTCTAGAAAGAATATCACGACAACAAATATGAATTCCAATAGGTGGCTGTTAGATAAGTCATAACTGAATTGACTTGTATAATAAAAACAGTGAAATGGATTATATTAAATTAATTGATATTTATATTATTTTTGATTATGTATCATGTGATTTTCAATTATAACTAGAGCATGTTTAAATAATTTCATTTAAAAGTAATAAAATGTTATGAATATTGCTTGCCAAATAGTGGAATATAGCTGCACTTTGTTCTATACATGATAAACATATGTAAACACCAATTGTATCAACCTATATTCGCAATTAACTATTTGAATTTGAAACAAACCAAAATAAACTCATGTTAACATTTATAATATTAGGATAATTTAAATCACAATATGAGATTGATATCATTTATCTTTGTGATCTTCGATGTTTCTTTTGAAACACCTACACAAAAAAATAATGGTTATGATTTTATTTAATGTCAAAACTGAAAGCAATAAATATGAATAATAAATCACTATATAATCTATACAGCTACACAAACAAATAAAATTAAAGTGTCTGTTTGTAATGTCATAATAACAGCATTTTACTAAATGCATCCGAATTTATATGTATATTTTTTTTATATTATAGGGGGCAAACGAGCAGACGGGTCACCTGATGGTAAGTGACTACCGTCGCCCATGGACACCTGCAACTCAAGAGTCACAAGAGTCACAAGTGCGTTGCCGGGCTTTGAGATAGGAGTACGCTCTTTTCTTGAAGGTTTGAAGGTCGTATCGGTCCGGAAATACCGCAGGCGACAATTTACACGGTACATATATAAATATATATATATATATATAAATTAGTTCCGCTAAAATTATATAAATATACCTCTTATTTCTTATTTCATTTTTATCCTATAATCCATTAGTTCAGAATTATTCTAACGTTTTTAAAAATACCTACCTCCTTATGTGATGAAGTACATTTTATGTAAAATATGGAAAAGGCAATCAAGGTGACCTTTCCGTTATCACAAACAGCGGGGGCAACACAATGAGGCGGGTACATTGGGGTAATTAGGTATCAATAAGTCTAATTTATTTAATTTATGTATGTATATAATATTCTTTTGTCTTCAATTCATTATAAAAACTTATTTATATATGTTATAGAAATGACTTTCAGACGTTATGAACATTGTGAACAATCCTAGATTTACACATCGCACACCTAGATCTAAAGGGAGCTAACTCAATAATTTAACTTTTTGAGTTATGCATACCATCGAATTCCTTATCTCAATACGTACCGACCAATACACTAGATTTAAAAATATTACCACTACTCGACGCTAGGTGCTAAATTCACCAACACGGGTTCAACTCAAAAATATTAACGTGTACTTTAACCTGGGAGAGCCATGCTTCGGTACGTATTTGCCGGCTCGACTTCGCTTCGATAAAACGGCCTCATAGAAAACCGGCAGTGAAGCAATGCTTCCATTGCATTTCGCTGCATGAGTGAGGTTACCGGAGGCCCTAACCCTTCCCTCTCCCATATTCCCGTCCTTCCCCTCTCCCCCTCTTCCCCTACTCCCACCTTAAAGGGCGGTAACGCACTTGTGACTCTTGAGTTACAGGTGCCCATGGGCGGCGGTAGTCATTTACCATCAGGTGACCCGTCTGCTCGTTTGCCCCCTGTTCGCTCTTCGATCATTCAATTTGGCGCGGATAGTATACCCCGCTATCTCGACCAATGGGCGTCCGCGTTACCGCGCTGCGATTGGCGTGAGCGTGAGACTACAAAGACAGCGCCACCAACCGGAAAAAAAGTAGTATCGAAACAAAAACCGCGCGAGAGAGGACGACGAAAAACTGTCTTCGAAATTTGCCCTTTTTTAAGTTTTAACTGTAATTGGGGGGTTACCGGTGATCACCGTGTGTTCATTGAGCTCAGACAATCTACAGTGAAGTGCAGTCGTGCCAGCCACCTTAGCCGAGAAATCACGCAGCCTCAAGCCTTGGACGTTCCAGCGGACAGGTTAGTGGGTTTTCTACTTCGCGCTGAATTTGTTGGTGATCGAAGGGGAGAGACGTTCTCTCTAGGCATCTCCGTGAGAGCCTCAGTTAGTCCTCTTTTCGTTAAATCTCAAATACAGTCCATTTCTCTTAGTGTTCGTAACATTCACACGTGGTTGTCGTACACCACATTTGCTGGTCCTAATCGAGCCGGATTAGACTTTGTCTATCAAAATACCTATTTGTCCTGCGTAGTAGGTCGTACTTACTATAAAAATACCTAATTTCATTCAATACTGTAGTGGGAAACAGTTGCGAGAAGGCACCCGGGCGAGTCCATTCCGTTGGTGGCCACGGTATTTTAAATTTTGTCATAGAATAATCTTTATTTCCCTTTTAAAAGCGGGTAAGGCCATTTTTTGAATTTGGAGTACAATGGCTACCGAATTACAAATCAAATTAAAAACATTAATTTTCCAAAAGGAATATTTATTTACAAAATTACAAAGAGTTTATGATTTTTCACAGTCGGTGTCAACGAAATTTATACCAGAATATTTAGCACAATTTGCCGAGTTAGAAAACGTAAGAACTCGATTTGAACAAACTATTCTAGAAATAATGCAAATTGAATTGCAATTAAAACCCGACTCTAAGCTTACTACAAAAGAGTTAGATTCGTTTGATACATTGTACTCAGCCTGTAGGGTGGTATCATTAAAATATAAATCAGATGCTCATTCTTCTAAGAAAAAGACTTCTGAACAAATTAGGCCTTCTTTACCTAAATTACATTTATTTGAATTCGACGGCCAGTTCGAAAACTGGACCACCTTTTATGATACATTTCTTTCGTTAGTACACGAACGGGATTTCGAGGATATTGATAAATTCCATTACTTGTTGTCATGTGTTAAAGGCCCAGCATTAAATATTGTAAAGAAATTACCGATTACCGCTACGAATTACCCACTTGTTTGGCAGAGTTTGGTCGATAAATATCAAGATACTCGGGCGTTAGTAGGTAGGTATCTCGATAAAATATTACTATTTACGCCGCTGGTTAAAACTACCTCTGCCGGCTTGAATCAATTTATCGAAACATTCGATCACTCATGGAAGGCAATTGAGGCTTTAAAAGTTGAGAATTTGGGGGATTATTTAATCTGTCATTTAGCATTACGCGCTTTAGATATCAACACTAGAAAATTATTTGAGGAAAGTCGCGATCAAGACACATTACCGACTTTCGCAGAATTAACATCTTTTGTCAATAATCAAATTAAAGTACTTGACCGAACGTATCTTTCTCCAACTGTTCCGGTATCAACGGAACGTAAACAAAATTATGTTAATAATAAAAATAACTTTTCTAGCAATAATTATAAATCACGTTCGGTGCCTTCAAAGGGAGTTTTTTCAGTGTCGACCGTGTCGAACAACAATAATAAAACTGGTTACCAAAGTAAATTAATTTGTCCTCATTGTGATAAAAATCACATGATTTATAGATGTGAATCATTTCGCAACTTATCGGTGGACGCAAGGATTGACCGTGTCAATTCCTTAAAATTATGCACTAATTGTCTAAAGGCTAATCATGATGTCTCTTCCTGTAAAAGTACAATGAGTTGTGGGGTATGTTCGCGACTTCATCACTATTTATTACACAGAGGTACGAGCGCGCCGACCGTGTCGCGCGCACCCGATTGTCCGTCCCTGTCACGCGCGCACGCGCAGCCAGCACTTGCACCTGAGAGCTCCGACACACAGCTAGTTCTACACAGTGTAGGTGGAATGCCCGCTAGCGGTGTAGTGTTAGGTACGGCGTGCTTATACATTACGGACAGTTGTATGAACTATCAAGATTGCCGTGCAATACTTGACTCGGGCGCACAGTGTTCGTTTATTACAACGGACTGCGCCCAACGTTTGGGATTACCGCGTAAACCTTGCCCTTATACTATTTATGGCCTTGGGGGTGAACCTGTAAAAAATCAGGGGATGATAACTTGCACTATTGAACCGCGTAACTTGAACCGTGCTCCAGTTATCTTAGATATGGTAGTAATTAGCACAGTATCGGGAGATATGCCTAACGTAACATTCCCGTCAACCGTTATTGACGAATATAAACAATTCAACTTAGCGGATCCGTTTTATTACAGACGTGCTCGTATAGACCTGTTACTGGGTAATGACATTGTTTCCGAATTAATAATAAATAAACCTATAACGATAAAGCCGGATATTCCGCAAGTTATAGAAACGGTTTTCGGTTTTATGGTGAGTGGAAGATTGTCTTGCCTTGGTACTAATATAAATAAAATTTCACATTTATCCTTTTCAATCCAGGAGGAAGATAAACTTGATGTGACACTGCGGAGGTTTTGGGAGATAGAGGAAGTACCCTGTACGCCCCCTATTAACCCTCTCGACCAAATCGCAGAGGATATTTTCGTAAAATATCACCGTCGCGAATCTGATGGACGGTACGAGGTACCTTTACCACTCAAATCAGACCACCACCTTTTAGGTGACTCGTTGATGATGGCTGAGCGACGTTTGCGTTACACTGAGCGTAAGCTTATGAAAGCACCGGCTTTACTTACCGCTTATTCGGATTTCATGCGGGAATATGAGACGCTGGGTCACATGGAGGTGTATCGTGGTACTGAACCCAGTAAATATGTCATTCCGCACCACAGTATATTGCGTCCGGGCAGTACGTCGACTCCGTTAAGGGTAGTGTTCGATGCATCGGCCAAGTCGAGTAATAACGTCTCACTTAATGATGTTCTATTAACCGGTCCAAAACTATACCGTGATATAGTTGCAATAATATTAAATTTCAGACTTTTTGAATTTTGTCTAGTAAGTGACATATGTAAAATGTATCGCGCTATTAATTTACGAAAAAGTGATCGTAGCTTCCAACACATTTTGTACCGTGGTTCTCAGTCTGAACTGATACAGACCTACGAATTGAAAACTGTTACGTATGGACTTAGTTGTTCGCCTTTTCTTGCGATACGCACCTTGTTACAGTTAGCCGATGATGAGGGGGAACATTTTAAATTGGCGCAACAAGTTTTACGGGAAGGAGTGTACATGGATGACATCTTATACTCCATGCCTAGGTTGGACTCGGCCTGTACGTTACAGGACGAATTGATTGCTTTACTGAGTCGCGGAGGTTTTCAACTTAAGAAGTGGGCGAGTAATACCACTGAGTTACTACAAAGAATTCCCGTAGAGCATCGTGAGTGTCCCATTGACTTCATGAAAGACGATAACGAGTATACTATCAAGGTATTAGGTTTGCATTGGGTACCATTGTCCGACCGTTTTTATTTTAATGTAAATGCCACTAGTCACGTGAATACCAAACGTTCCGTTCTAAAACTATTAGCATCCATCTATGATCCCGTAGGTTTTATTTCTCCTTGTCTGTTTGTAGCTAAAGAGATTATGCAAGACCTGTGGAAGCTCGGGATAGGTTGGGACGAGCAGCTACCACCATCCGCTGCCAAGCGTTGGTCGGATTTTATTAGTGAGCTGCCGTGCTTGTCTCACATTCACATTGAGAGACATATGCTGTTACCAGGCCAATCAGAGTGTGAATTGGTTGGTTTCTGTGATGCTTCGTCTCGTGGGTACGCTGCGTGTGTCTATGTGATTAGTCGCAATGATACGGGTTATACCAAAGTACGCTTGGTAACAGCCAAATCAAAAGTCGCGCCGCTCAAACCACTGACTATCCCGCGGTTAGAACTGATGGCAGCTTTACTGCTTAGTAAATTAATAAAATATACTTCTAGTAATTTAAACCGCGTTACAATCACTCAGATTACCGCGCTCACGGACTCGACAATCGTATTGTCTTGGCTTCAGATTGAAACTTATAAATTAAAAACGTTCGTTTGTAACCGTGTTGCACAGATAACAGAGATTCTTTCCCCAAGACATTGGAAACACGTAAATAGCGAACAGAACATGGCAGATGTATGTTCTCGCGGTGCTAGCCCTGCACAGCTAGTGGCCTGCAGCGCTAAGTGGTTATTAGGGCCTGACTGGTTGCGTGAAAGTCGTGACAGGTGGCCAGTGACCTCGTACGTCACCGTTAACTTATCCGAGGTTGACGAATTAAAAATTAATACAATTATGTCGTTCGTAACGACTACTAACTCTCCACAAGTTACTGAATCTAAAATAGAATTTTGTGAAAGAATATTTCAACAGTTTTCTTCTTATTTTAAATTACAGCGTTGTTTCGCGAGAATTCTGAGATGGAGGTATAAATCTCAAGACTCAGTAGAGTCTTCCATAATCACTACGTTCGAATTGAACCGTGCACAGGACGTTCTTGTAAAAATGGTGCAATCGGCGTACTTTGAAATAGAAATTGAAAAAATATTAAAAGGTCAAGCTTACATCCCTTCATTAAAAAAATTGTCTCCTTTTTTAGACAATCTAGGATTCCTCAGGGTGGGGGGTAGACTCTGTCGGGCAGAGCTACCTTATACTAGCAAACATCCGCGACTCTTACCAAAAGAAAGTAGATTCACTATATTACTAATTAATTATTTTCACATTAAATATCTACATGCAGGGCCGCGAACATTACAAAACATATTAAATCAAAATTTTTGGATTCTAGCTGCTCGTCGCATTATTCGGTCGGTATTGTCGAAATGTAAGATTTGTCATCGGTGCAGACCGTGTCTGGCACAGCCGAAGATGGCCCCATTACCTGCCACGCGCTTACTTCCTAATAAAGTTTTCGAGCACGTCGGTGTTGACCTAGGCGGTCCATTTTTTATAAAGGATAGTTTACTGCGCAACGCGAAAGTAAGCCGTGCCTACGTAGCGTTATTTATATGTTTTTCCACAAAAGCGGTACATTTAGAGATTCTGTCAGCGTTGTCCGCAGAATGTTTTCTGGCCGCTCTAGACCGTTTTGTCTCTCGTCGAGGTCTCTGTTCGTTTCTTTATTCTGACTGCGGTACTAACTTCATAGCCAGTAGTAAACATCTAACTGAAGTCCATAAATTTCTGAGTGATCGATATGTAAAAGATAGAGTGATTGAAGGTTGCAGTAGTAGGCAGATCGTTTGGAATTTTAACCCCCCAAGCGCGCCCCACATGGGTGGACTTTGGGAGGCCGGTATAAAATCGGTAAAGTACCATCTAGTGCGAGTGGTAGGCGAGAAATCCTTAACATTTGAAGAACTCGCCACCGTGTTCTGTAAAATAGAAGCCATATTAAACTCGCGCCCATTGTGTCCTTTGCCAGCTAGCGATGATCCTGGCGATTGTAATGTTCTTACTGCGGGACACTTTCTGATAGGAAAAGGTTTGGTATCGGTACCTGAGTACAATGTTGAGGACATTGCGATAAATAGATTGTCACGTTGGCAATATCTACAGAAGTGCTCTCAAATGTTCTGGTGTAGATGGAAGGGAGAGTATTTAAATACTCTACAGCAAAGAGCAAAATGGTTCACCTCGAAAGGGGAAATTAAAGTCGGCGATATTGTATTAGTAAAAACGGATAACGTACCTCCTTGCAACTGGCCACTGGCTCGTATTGAAGAAGTCCATCCTGGTGAGGATGGCATCATCCGCTGTGTAACTATTCGTACTCAAAAGAATCTCCTTAAGAGACCAGTTAACAAATTGAGTCCCTTGCCCTATATAAATTAGTGTACGTAAAGAATTCCATTCCCTTAGTTTAAGTGACACTTTTTCTTAAAAAAAAAAAAAAAAAAAAAAAAAAAAAAAAAATTTTTTTTTTGGCATTCGTAATGCCACTCTCCAGTTAAACTTTAGTTTACCTTTTTTTTCATTATAGTTTTATTATTTTCCCTGATCCCGTGGATCTTTTCTTTAAATTATCGATTCCTTCTAGCCCTGCTTCAGTTTAGGTAGGGAAACCATCAATATGGTTTCGGTGGGGGGTGTTCGCTCTTCGATCATTCAATTTGGCGCGGATAGTATACCCCGCTATCTCGACCAATGGGCGTCCGCGTTACCGCGCTGCGATTGGCGTGAGCGTGAGACTACAAAGACAGCGCCACCAACCGGAAAAAAAGTAGTATCGAAACAAAAACCGCGCGAGAGAGGACGACGAAAAACTGTCTTCGAAATTTGCCCTTTTTTAAGTTTTAACTGTAATTGGGGGGTTACCGGTGATCACCGTGTGTTCATTGAGCTCAGACAATCTACAGTGAAGTGCAGTCGTGCCAGCCACCTTAGCCGAGAAATCACGCAGCCTCAAGCCTTGGACGTTCCAGCGGACAGGTTAGTGGGTTTTCTACTTCGCGCTGAATTTGTTGGTGATCGAAGGGGAGAGACGTTCTCTCTAGGCATCTCCGTGAGAGCCTCAGTTAGTCCTCTTTTCGTTAAATCTCAAATACAGTCCATTTCTCTTAGTGTTCGTAACATTCACACGTGGTTGTCGAACACCACACCCCCTATACCATAAAAAAAATACAACTATACATTTGGCTAATCTTACGCGCGACTGCAAATCCAAATGCCAAATCAATAGATAGTACATGCTGTGCATGATAAAAATATTTCCGAAGGTGTGCTTTGTCGTTGATGTAAAAGAAATGGAAGTAGACCATAATTATCTTCAATTAATTTAAACGCGATGAGTGTTCTTCATGACAGTTGCTTCAGTGTTGCCACTGTTTATATGGTTACATCATCACCCGTATCAACGTATTGCTGGATACTGATGGCAATTGCTTAAAGCTTGTATCAACGCCAGCTTTATTTTTAGGATGTTGTTCAATTGTTCAGTGCAAAAATGACTTTAAAAACGCCTTGAAACGCATTGATTACATAAACATGCCTTTGATAATAATTAGTTAAATATAAAATTAATTAAGCAACACGAAGATATACAATCTGCGTTTTGCTTAATTAATATATTTTTTAATGTATACTTCTATCCCAACTCTACCCAAATGACCTTTGATCTCTCAAAGATATGCATTTAAGAATATTTTACTTTTAAGTCACAATGTCAACAGAAAATAACATCATGAAGACGCTTATAGTGATTTTTATTTTTTATAGTGTGATATATCTTTGTGGGGCTTCAGATGAGACTGAAAGTGTAAAGGAACCTGAAAAAATTTTAGTGTCACCAATATTGATAAATACTGATACTAATAATACCACTGATGTTGGTGGATTATTGCCTGACGATAATGAAAATATCATAAGTAACAACACACAAGAAGAGATACCAAGAGGACAACATTGCAAGAAAGCTTCTTGCGGCACTAAAGAAGCCTTTCATGGTGATGAGTGCCCGACTGGATACCTTAGAGGAGATGATAATAAATGCATATTAGAAGAATAGCCATATTTGAAAAGACGATTATAAAGTCTAGTGTTTATACCATGATTTGCCAATGGATTTTAAAATGTTTCTGCACGACGAATAAAATGTTTAATTAAAATTATACACATTTTCACATTCTTTTGAACTTTGTTAAATGAGAAACCTACGACAAGTTTGGATTGGTTTGTTAAATAATGCCTTAGGTATATCTCATTAAAAATATATGTTTACTTTTTTTGAAGTACTAAAGATTTCACTTGTTAAATACAGGTGAATATTTTATTATTCAACATAGGTTATAATTATTATGGATTAACAAATTCATTGAATAAAACATAAGGATTTAAGGTGGGTGGATGGGAAGGGTGGGAGTAGGGGAAAGAGGGAGGAGGATTAGGGTCTCTGGTAAAGTCACTTGTTCAGGGAAACACGACGCAAGCATTGCTTCACACCGGTTTTCTGTAAGGCCGTAGTAGCACTCCGGTCGCGGCGGCCAATACGTGCCGAAGCATGACTCTCTCACATTTACAGTCGTAGTACTACAACTCCTCTGTTCGTGAAGCGCTTTTCTGTTTTGTTAAGTAGCTGTTGTCGAGGAAGATTGACGTATTTTCCTATTCAGGTGGTTAGGATTTGAGCAAAAATCTACCTACCGATTAAGGTTATATATGGCTTACAGTGCCAGTATTGTTACTTGACACAATTATAATTATATAAGAAACGTGATATTTTGTTAAAAATAATTATTTAGGATAATTGCTATCCTCAAAGATGCATCCGCCTTGCGTAGCAATGTAACAGAAATAATTAAAAAAAAACATTCAAGTATTAAAGGTTTGTATAATCAGTACCTCCATCCCATTAGTTCGTCTCTACTCTTCTGTACCCTTTGAACTAGTCAGATAAGTTTAAGAAGATATCATTCTTTTCTTTCTCATAGCTACTTCTATACACACGTCTGTGGAATAATGCTCTTCCTAACTGTATTCTTCATTTTCTCTTTGGCAAATTGTGTATGTGGAGTTGTAGATAACTATTCAAGTGAGAAACACGAAACTGGTCATGAAATCAGGCCTTATTTAAGTAGTACTAAACTCGATCAATCTGGTGAAACGGTAGCTGTCTCCAATAATTCAGGCAATGATAATTTAATGGAAATAAATAAGAAATATGATGAAAAATTTACAAATATTACATTAACATTTAACCTTCTAAGAGAAAGATCTAACATTAAGAAAGAAACTAAAAAAGAAATTATAAATATATTCAACAAAAAATCAAAAGAACATCATTGGGCTGACAGTAATATTAAAGATAATGAAGTTTCTTTTTCTGCAACAACACCGAAAAGTGACATATTTTTAGGTATAGATTCACTTGAAAAACAACGAATCAAAGAAAATAAAAGTGTTTCTGATGGTAACGGAAAGACAATATTCAGAAATGCTAATGATAAGGAACAAGGAGCACCGAAAATAGATAGCAGAAATTTCTTAATAGGAGATGAATGTCCCACTGGACGTAGTAGAGCTGATGATGGAATATGTTTAGAGGAGGAATAAATAAATATGACACCATAAATAGCTTCAAATGCCGAGACTTTATTGACAATCGTTTTATTCAGGATTATGTTTAGTAAATCCTTTATTAAAGTGTGAATTAATTTTATGTTTTCATTGTTTCCCACATCTACTCAAATAGCATTTGACCTTCTAAAGATAAGAAGGAGACCTATCCTGCACTATTACTAACTTGAGTAAGGTAAACAGACGTATCCAACAAAATGAAAATCTTTTTAGTGTTGGTCTTTTTATGTGTGGTGGAAATTCAATGTGGATTGGTGAAAAATCTTTTCGGAAAAAAAGATGAGCCCGACTTATTAAATACAATGACAAAAACTCTTGAAAATGGAACTGTTGTTCTTGTGGATGCTTTAGGCAATATCATAGCACCTGCTTCAGATAAAAATGAAAATAAACCTGCTGCAGAAGAAGAGAATTTAGAAGGTGGACTTCCGAAGGTTGCAGATGACATTTGTGTGATCGAGGATGACCCAAATAAATGTGTTTAAAGAACATGAGTTTGACTTATGACAATGAGAAAACTTGTTTTTATTAATTTCAATTTATTATTTAAATGTAATCAGTAAGTAATAAAAGGGCATTGGTAATATATTTTATTGTATTTCATTAGTTACCCTCCAATGCAAATACAGTTACTTTGTAAGATAACGACTGTTATTGAACGTAAATGCATAACATGATTAGATCTGTCCAGTACGTACATGATCTTTGATCTTTTTATGATAATATTAAGATAATTCACGCAAATGTCCTTTGGCCATCTGTTGTTAAATTAGATAACATACTACTCACTTCACTAGGCACAATGTTCTGTTCTATTATAGATAAATTAGTAAATATAAAAAAGTTATAAATAAATATAAAAAATCGCGTATCTTTCTTTATTTTTATAGCCTTAGTTGTTTAGTAAACGTCTACGGTTTTTAGATGCTGACGCATAAAAGTTTTATGCTCAAGTAGCAGTCGCTCGAGATGGGTAGTGCCTCTACGAGAAGTCCGAGGCTAACCAGTACTACGAAGTAACTATTATCTTATCTGTGCCAGTACTATTACTGGTGCTAGTACGTAGTAGTTCCACTGCTACTAGTAGCGAGTAGTTTGTTTGTAAGAAGAGCGTAGGGTCATCAAAACCCAAAATTATATTGGATCTTGTTTAAGTAAAACTCGGTGAACAATGTCAAAAAAATACTGACACTCTGAAACATAACATTCGTTGACATTACTTGACTTGGCTGTTGCTCATTGAAAATGTGAAGGCGCTTGTACATAATATATATCTATGATGTTGTGAGGGGGGCGTATACTTGATAATTTAGTAGTATAATCATTTTCCTTTATAATCTACCATACACTCGAATGAAAATAAACGGCACCCCTTTAGGATCATGCGTCTGTCTGTCCGTCTTCTCCAAATCTACTTGTCCGATTAAATTTAAATCTTGTGCACATATTAATTCCTGTGCCCCAAACACAGGAACGTAAACAAGGAATTTTGAATATAATTGGCACTTAAAGGCCAAATTAAAATTTTAGAATTGTTGGTTTAATTTTTTTTTTATAATTTAAAGGTCACCATTTTTAAAGTTATTTAAGAAAATACGATTAATAATATGGTACAAAATTATATTAGCAGTTGAAATGTATGAGAGAACAGTATGTATGTAAGACCCGCCATGGAAGACGGACTAGAGAGGCTATATGACTTAGAGGGGCCTAAGCGGCTAATGCGGGTATTTTCGGGGTACGGTGCTTCGGAAAGTATCGAAATCAAACGCTCGCGTGTTACTATTGCAAGGACACCACATTCCACACTTTGTTGAAGTGCCCCGCGTATCGACGTAATGACCTCGTAACGGCAATGGGTTTACGTTCTCAAACGAAAGTTCATGTGGAGACGAGCACACCAAAGAGGTGACGGAAAGGGAACAGGAGATAATCAGCACTCTCAAAACCTACAGAAGACTCACCGGTTGCTGTAGAGTGCTAAACGATATTCGGAATTCATAAGCGCGGACCTCAGAGCAGCGACTTAGGCAGTATAAGCAGGAATTGAATGGTGGCGTGACGTGGAGGGATGCCACGCATGCCTCTATGAGATAGAGGGGGGAAGACTTCGGCGTCTCTGGCTTTTAGAGGCCATGCGTTCCTCATCACACTTCGATGCTGCCGCGCCGTCCGACTTTCTGACAGGCAGGCGAAATCTATCGGGGATGGAGTGATAATCTGCCTAAGGCATACCTAGACTCCGAAGAGTGGTTATATTAGTTTCGAGTCGACCAATACCGCGTCATCGGTGTCATCGTGCAATCGGTAATGCGCTCTCAGAAAGTAATGAATTCAAGAATGAATATTTTACAAACTAGCGTTAATTACACAGATGTGCAAAATTTTTTTTTTGGTTTGTAAAACATTAAATATTTCTAGTCGCCTTAAAAGTATAATTATTTAACAATATTCACCTATTTACGATTATTTGAAAGGAATCCGTGAGCCTGTGAACTCAAATGCTCAATTAGCCAATGGACCGTGTTAAATTCTAAATGCGGAAACAGAGCCCTTAACCAATACCAATATTATTAATTAATTTCTTTTTTAGTATTTAATATTGTATTGTCATCGGTCCTTGATAAGTGTGCGAGGTTTCAATTCACTCCGACGTTTTAAAGCGGGTGAAAAACACGTTCAAAGATTCCGTTACATAGATACATACCAAGCTAATAAAAGCGTGGTAAAAACTATTAAACAATATATTTATGAGTAGCTACACTTTGAATGGCTTGTTGGTCTAGTGGTTAGTGACCCTGACTACTAAGCCAGAGGTCGTGGGTTCGATTCCCACCCAGGAAAAAAAATTGTGTCATGAGCACGATAATTAAAATTTGTTCTATGTCTGGGTGTAATTTATGTATAATATGTATGTATTTAGAAATATATAAGTATGTGTATCAGCAGTCTGGTTACCATAGTACAGGCTTTGCCTAGTTTGGGATCAGACGGCCATGTTTTATATAATTTTGTGATTATGGTGGTTATTAATTAAACTTTGCATGATACACGATGACCAGGGATACAGAAAAGGGCATACCTTTCAACCAGGAAAGTATTCTTATCGAGGGATATTTGCATTGATGAGCAAAATCTACAGTAACGCGACCCAAGCCGTGGGCATTCGCTAGTAATCTAACACACAAGCATTATTACACAACTTGACACCTCACACACTGCCGTCTGGTCCCAAACTAGGCATAGCCTGTACTATGATTACCAGACTGCTGATAATAATACTTATATATTACTAAATCCATAGATATTATAGACTAGTAGTTCCCGCGCGGGTTCGCTCGCGTGTACATATTTATATATTATGCGCGGAATCCTAATTCTTTTTCCGAAATAAAAGTAGCCTACGTTACTGTTTATAACACCAGCTATCTGTCGCGTGAAAATCAGTCCACCCGCTCCGGAGATTAGCCGGAACAAACAGACAGACATACAGCGAAAATTTTAAAAACTGATTTTTTAGGCATAGGTATTGAGCAAATAACTGAATGAGCTTAAAAAAACTATTATTTTGACACTCAAGTTTTATTTATTTGTATTGAGTACACCCAGACGTAAAGCAAATGATCATGTTCATCACACTGTTATTTGTCCTAGGTGGGAATGGAACCCTTGACCTCTGGCTCAGCAGTCACGATCACTAACCACTGGACCAACAGGCTAGTCTTATTGGTTTATTTTTTGGGACTAAGCTGGATTAAAAGATATTAACTTCGGAAGAAAATTGGCAGTGGTATCATCGTCGCATTTTTTTTTTTTTATGGTATAGGCGGCAAACGAGCAGACGGGTCACCTGATGGTAAATGACTATCGCCGCCCATGGGCGCCTGTAACTCAAAAGTCACAAGTGCGTTGCCGCCCTTAAGGTGGGAATAGGGGAAGAGGGGGAAGACGGGTGAGGGGGATTAGAGGGGAGGAGAGGGGAAGGACTGGAATAGGGGAGAGGCAAGGGTTAGGGCCTCCG
This sequence comes from Callimorpha dominula, assembly GCA_949752705.1. Taxonomy (NCBI): domain Eukaryota; kingdom Metazoa; phylum Arthropoda; class Insecta; order Lepidoptera; family Erebidae; genus Callimorpha; species Callimorpha dominula. The sequence continues at coordinate 2,660,341 of OX457012.1, read as the reverse complement.
TTTTCCATCCAAGGAATTGAGGATTATTGTTGTTTTCTTACCGATACGTTTTAAATAACTTTTGTTATTATTTTTTTTAAACGAATACATATAACACAGTTTATAACATCTAACTGGCTGTCTCTGCTCATCATCCTCCACGCCTTTTCTCAACTTAGTTGTCGCTTTAAATCTTAATACGATACCTTAAATTCGATATTTTACGTGAAGCGACTGCCATCAGACCTCCACAACCCAAGCCGATATCGAAGTTCTGTAGTTAGACGAGGTTGTCGGACTTTTTAGGGCTTCAACTACCCGTAACGAATGCTACAGATGTTTGTATAGCAAACCGGCCCCGACGGCTTAACGAGCTCTCTGAGCCACGGAGGGATCTCAATGTGTTAAGAATGGTCGACCATCCTGAGACTGACCTGGCTAGTGTTCCTTAACCTTGTAATGTGCTAACCTACTCGGTTACCACTTAGCCACGAGCCCTTTCTGGCTGTCTCATCTATATTAGCATAAACATTTTTTACTTGAAACATGGGTCGAAAATTATTATTGTTCTTGTTATTTATAATAGTATAATATATTGTGTCTAATTCTGTAATAAGAACATTTGTTTTTCCCTACCCACATAACTATTATATTAAACTAGCTGACCAGCGCAACTTCTGCGTTTGTATATTATCCGTTGATGCTCCGCTCCTATTAGTCGTAGCGTGAATATATAGCCTATAGCAGTGTTTCCCAATAAGTGGTACGCGTACCCCCAGGGGTACGCGAGGTTGCATCAAGGGGTACGCGAAGCAATCAGCAAATATTAAAAACAAACAGATTTTTTTATTTAATAAGGGGTACCCGAGTGTCAGGTCTGTTTTGGAGTGGTACGTAAGAAAAACTAATTGGGAACTACTGGCCTATAGCCTTCCTCGAAAACGGGGCTATACAACACTAATTCTGAAATGAAAGAAAACAAAGAAGAAGAATTCAAACCAGTAGTTCCTGAGATTAGCGCGTTCAACGAAACAAACAAACAAACTCTTCAGCTTTATAATATTATTATAGATTAGTCACGGCTAATGGTAACCCTGTATCGAATCTCACAATTGGTGTCAACTGCATTCACTCATTGTAACTTTTCCAAACAATATCAAATTTGTTTCATATAATATAACAAGTATTGTGTGAAGGAATCGATGTTTATTCACCATCACAAAGGGATGATCCTCTGACCAGATTAGGTGATCATGCAGACCACGGCCTCAACCGTTGATGATAAGTTATATATCCTACTAATATTATAAACGTGAAAGTTTGTGAGTATGGATGTATGGATGTTTGTTACATAATAATAATTGTCCGCCGCCATGATGCATCACAAATATATATAGATACTCAAACATAATTATCATGAAGTAGTCTTGCGTTTAGCTCTTCATATCATCAAACGTTGATTATATTATTATTCATTGATCTGGACGGACCATATCATGATAATAAGGACCATTTCATGAAAAACGTATATTACATGAAATGATCGGACACATTTTTATGTGATCAATTTTATGATCTAGAAAGAAGAAAGAAAAATAAATGCGTTTATTCTGGCACAACTAAACGAGAAGCTAGCATAATGAAACACTTACTTAACACAATCTAAACATAGAGCTGGGTTTTAGGAGATGTACGTCACTTAAGTTGATAAGACGAGAAGTAGTCATCTCGCGGTCGCACCAAAATGGGAGCCCAGTTCAGCTCTGTGCCGGGCACTGGTGAGTGCCTGACGCTGGTTTTCAACTGAGACCTTTAGATTAAATTTTTTTTTTAAAGATCTGCCACAAAGTTTATACTAATTGGCGTAGGAACTTTCATTGTACGATATACTTTCGGCAGCTATTATGTAGGACGGTCTGACTCCGCTAGATGGCATATGATTTGCTATATGAGGATGTCGCCACAATGGTATTTACAAATACAAATGGTATTTACAAATACAAATGGTATTTACAAATACAAATGGTATTTACAAATACAAATGGTATTTACAAATACAAATGGTATTTACAAATACAAATGGTATTTACAAATACAAATGATATTTACAAATACAAATGGTATTTACAAATACAAATGGTATTTACAAATACAAATGGTATTTACAAATACAAATGGTATTTACAAATACAAATGGTATTTACAAATACAAATGGTATTTACAAATACAAATGGTATTTACAAATACAAATGCTTTATATGCTTTTATATTTGTTGCTTTAATTGCTTTTGTATTAAGGAAGATTGCGATTATTGATCTAATCATAAGCAGTTGTTAAAGACGGAAAGACGGAGGAGAGAGAGAGAGTGGGCGCAAGATAGAAAAAATCTATATATGACAAATATTTAACTGGATGAACGAGGACGTTTGCCTTGTGCTAGGATTATTTTAATTATAATAATATTTTTTTAAATTGACGGTTTCGAATAAAACGATGTGTAGCAGAGTGGTGCGAAGATGCCTAGCTGCAGACTCTCGCACACGTTCCTCGCTCGCGTCCCTCCATACATTCCTTGACAGGTTTGCCGCACACTCAGGTGCGCGTGCTTTGCACACATTTCTGATTTTTGACAAACAGCTAGCTTCGCTAGCTCTTTTCTACTAGAGCTGCACTACGCGAGGCTAGAAAAATTTATTTATCTTATTGGTGGATTTTTTTCTAGACACTCGACTCGCTACCTTGAACATCTGTTGGTAGATACCCGTAACTGATAGTAAATGTTTTATTAATATAAAGTTTCAATCTTTGAGTACGGAACCGCAACAACCAACAACAAAAATCATAAAATATTAAAAAACTGGGTAGCGACAAGTGAATATATTCTTATCAGGTTTAATAGGGTGTGTCAAATAGGGTTCAAAGGTGAATAATCTAATTTAACAGTATGATTATATGTGTACCAAATCTAATTATAGAATATTTGAAATTTAAAAGAGTAGTATATAAGGGTACCTACATTTACACTTTTCACTTCAAAGTAGGCGACATCATTTCAAAATGAAGACGTTTATTGCGTTTTGTATTTTGTTTATTGCAAGCTATAACTGTGGGTCTACATACAAACTTGAGAGTGATGAAGATAATAATAATCTATTTGAACCACCAGTGCTTGTTGTGCCTCCTGAGACTACACTCCGAATACAATATCCAACTAAAAGCAGAGGCAATTTCAATGGAGGCTGTCCTACAGGATATGTAAGAGTAGGAAGTGTATGCGTTAAAGTAGATAGGAATTCACTAGTTTCTGAATACAACGAACCAGAGAGTACATCCCGAGAAGAACTTCCAACTGAGAGCAGAAGCAATTTCAATGGAGGCTGTCCTACAGGATATGTAAGAGTAGGAAATGAATGCGTTATTGAAGTTAATAGGCGTTCACCAGTTTCTGAATACCACGAACCAGAGAGTAAATCCCGAGAAGCATTTCCAACTGAGAGCAGAAGCAATTTCAATGGAGGCTGTCCTACAGGATATGTAAGAGCAGGAAATGAATGCGTTATTGAAGTTAATAGGCGTTCACCAGTTTCTGAATACGAGGAACCAGAGAGTACATCCCGAGAAGAACTTCCAACTGAGAGCAGAAGCAATTTCAATGGAGGCTGTCATACAGGATATGTAAGAGCAGGAAATGAATGCGTTATTGAAGTTGATAGACGTTCACCAGTTTCTGAATACAACGAACCAGAGAGTACACCCCGAGAAGAATTTCCAACTGAGAACAGAAGCAATTTCAATGGAGGCTGTCCTACAGGATATGTAAGAGCAGGAAATGAATGCGTTATTGAAGTTGATAGGCGTTCACTAGTTTCTGAATACGACGAACCAGAGAGTACATCCCGAGAAGAACTTCCAACTGAGAGCAGAAGCAATTTCAATGGAGGCTGTCTTACAGGATATGTAAGAGCAGGAAATGAATGCGTTATTAAAGTTGATAGGCGTTCACCAGTTTCTGAATACAACGAACCAGAGAGTACACCCCGAGAAGAATTTCCAACTGAGAGCAGAAGCAATTTCAATGGAGGCTGTCCTACAGGATATGTAAGAGCAGGAAATGAATGCGTTATTGAAGTTGATAGGCGTTCACCAGTTTCTGAATGCAATGAACCAGAGAGTACATCCCGAGAAGAACTTCCAACTGAGAGCAGAAGCAATTTCAATGGAGGCTGTCCTACAGGATATGTAAGAGCAGGAAATGAATGCGTTATTGAAGTTGATAGGCGTTCACCAGTTGCAACTGAGAGCAGAAGCACTTTCAATGGAGGCTGTCCTACAGGTTATGTAAGAGTAAGAAATGAATGCGTTAAAGTAGATAGGCGTTCACCAGTTCCAACTGAGAGCAGAAGCACTTTCAATGGAGGCTGTCCTACAGGTTATGTAAGAGTAAGAAATGAATGCGTTAAAGTAGATAGGCGTTCACCAGTTCCAACTGAGAGCAGAAGCAATTTCAATGGAGGCTGTCCTACAGGATATGTAAGAGCAGGAAATGAATGCGTTATTGAAGTTGATAGGCGTTCACCAGTTGCAACTGAGAGCAGAAGCACTTTCAATGGAGGCTGTCCTACAGGTTATGTAAGAGTAAGAAATGAATGCGTTAAAGTAGATAGGCGTTCACCAGTTCCAACTGAGAGCAGAAGCACTTTCAATGGAGGCTGTCCTACAGGTTATGTAAGAGTAAGAAATGAATGCGTTAAAGTAGATAGGACTTCACCAATTTCAACTGAGAGCAGAAGCACTTTCAATGGAGGCTGCCCTACAGGTTATGTAAGAGTAAGAAATGAATGCGTTAAAGTAGATAGGACTTCACCAGTTTCAACTGAGAGCAGAAGCACTTTCAATGGAGGCTGTCCTACAGGTTATGTAAGAGTACGAAATGAATGCGTTAAAGTAGATAGGCGTTCACCAGTTCCAACTGAGAGCAGAAGCACTTTCAATGGAGGCTGTCCTACAGGTTATGTAAGAGTAAGAAATGAATGCGTTAAAGTAGATAGGACTTCACCAGTTCCAACTGAGAGCAGAAGCAATTTCAATGGAGGCTGTCCTACAGGATATGTAAGAGTAGGAAATGAATGCGTTGTTGAAGTTAATAGGCGTTCACCAGTTTCTGAATACAACGAACCAGGGACTACATCCGGAGAAAAATTTCCAACTGAGAGCAGAAGCAATTTCAATGGAGGCTGTCCTACAGGATATGTAAGAGTAGGAAATGAATGCGTTGTTGAAGTTAATAGGCTTTCACCCGTTTCTGAATACAACGAACCAGGGACTACATCCGGAGAAGAATTTCCAACTGAGAGCAGAAGAAATTTCAATGGAGGCTGTCCTACAGGATATGTAAGAGTAGGAAATGAATGCGTTGTTGAAGTTGATAGGCGTTCACCAGTTTCTGAATACAACGAACCAGAGACTACATCCCGAGACGAATTTTCAACTGAGAGCAGAACCAATTTCAATGGAGGCTGTCCTACAGGATATGTAAGAGTAGGAAATGAATGCGTTAAAGTAGATAGGCGTTCAGCGTTTCCTCGATCACTATTTCCAACTACGAGCAGATACATCTTTAAAGTTGCTAAGGATATAGTACTAAATTATGTCAAAGTAAAAAAACAACACAATTGAAATAGACTTGATGATATGATAGATGATGTCAGTAAATAAATAAAATATAAATTTTATAATGAAATGATTTTACTATTTTTCAACTAACTAAGGTTCACAAAAACCCCAAAAGCTATGGCAAAATATAAATAGTATTACACATCGGACACCGCCTACAACTAAAAGCCTCGAGTTGTTAGAGTCAACACTATCACCATCCGAGTCAATAAATAGCATTAATAAATACTACTGCAGTATAGTTAAACTACTTGTTGACAACATCACAAAAAGACTAATATCTGTACTTCCGTCTCTGTCTCGAAAAACTAGTTAACACACTGCTAATAAAGCAAATAAAGCAGTTTAACATCCGTCCACTTTCTTAATTTGGCTTTAGACAGGGAAGATCAACGGAGGATGCCGTACTGGCGCTTACCTCCACTGTCACTGCAAAAGTGGGAATAAGTGCTTGACAGTTTTTTCTTTAGAGAGTACTTAACTGAACTTAAACAAATAGTGAAAATAGGAGAAGTTACTCGTTCAGAGGAAACAATCACTTACGGTGTGGGACAAGGAAGTGTGATCGCTCCAACAATGTTCCTAATTTATATTAATAGCTACTGCAGTATTAGAATTGTAGGTGTCCATATATTTTCAATAGCAGATGATACAGCTGTAGCTTTTACTGGAAACACCTTGGACAGCGTTTGAAAAACGGCAGAAAATGGTCTAGCAAGAATATCCGCTTGGCTTGATAGTAGCATTTTAACATTAAATGTAACGAAGACCAATTTCATCTGTTTCATCATGTGTGACTGTAATCGTGGGAGATCCATGCTTCGGCACGTATGGGCCAGCTCGACTGGACTGATACCACGGCCTCACAGACAACCGGCATTCCCTTACCTTTTTATTGTCAACTAGAAACACTAGAAGAAAAACTTACTACTTACTGACAGTAAAGACGGCATTCGCAAATAGACTGTACACGAGTGAAGTAAAGGGTTGGACATATACTCCTTAACTTTCCGTGACTGCAAAAGAACAGTCACTCTAAACCTACGAAGAAGTTGAAGCAATGGTAAATAATGGCCTAATACACGAATCAGAAATACACACACACTCACTGAATTGCCTAACATTTTGACCAGGTTGCACTGGCCGTGGTCACAGGCTCACTCACGCTATCTTTTGACGCGTATAATTGTTTGTGTATCATCATCTCAATCATCATCATCTCAATTGTGGGACGTGCACTGCTGAAAATAGACTACTTAGGCTGGTACTTAGGCGATTCCAACTTTAAGAAAAATAATAATTTAAACACGACTACACTCAAAATGATGAAATTTCGAAGCAGTTTAGGGGTTGAAAACGGTTTTTTGCGATTTGTGGCGAAACGTGACCTTCTAGCGGAAAACGTTCAAGACAATAGTTGTAGATAATAAACAAATCTAAAACTTTTCAAACGATATCAGTCTGGCTTTTGACGTAGTCTTACTGATAAAGTACGGTTATTATAAGCTTTAATTATTTGGTGTTCCTGTCCTAGTGGCCTCTCCAGTAAAAGGAAATACAGGACATTCAGGTACGCGATCCCGGCCTCCACGAGCTACTGTAGCCTCAGTCCCCTTTCCCATCGGAGACTTTCGATATCCCTTACCCTAGGTTCCTCTCTCTACCTATTTTTCTAAAATTTACCTTATTCCTTCTTTCCCGTCTTAAAACGCCTACATTCCCAAAGAGGATTAACGTCAAGCAGGCAGCCGACCATAAATAAAACCAGCCAAAAGAAAAAATGGAAATTGCGAAAAGGGCAGGCAGATGATGTGTTAACATTACAGACGAATTTAGAGTTAGATTGGAAAGTGACAATATTGCTGTCTTCGTGCTTTTGGATTTCTACAATGCGTTTGACAGAATCAATAACGATGTTCTGGTTAGTATACTGCCATCACATAAAATATTTAAAAAATACTGTTTAATAAGTTTATAAATACTGATATGCCACAACATATTTGCGTCAATAATTATATATTAGTTTTATCAGTAGTTAGTTTATCAGTTTTTGTTATTTCTTTAATTCAACATCTGTTTTCGTGCTTCCTTTATGCTAATGATCTGCAGATATAGATGCACTCATCCACCATTGTGGAATCTTAACTAGAACCACCTTAATATACTTGAGCGAGGAATTTATATTTAAGGTAAGTCCAGAAGTAGAAATAGTGTTTGTTCAATATATTCAGAAATTTTTAGATCATCAAAAAAAATTAAAATACACTGTCATTGGTGTAATGTGGTAACACTGCGGACATGTACTCCTCTTTCTTTTTTTAGAAACTTTTATAAATTGTCATGATATTGTTTTAATATTGCTACTGGGGCACAGTTTTCTGTTCTATTCTATTTTCTGTTCTATTTTACTAAGGAACTGTGCCTAAACATAAATAAAGGAAATACAATAAAATATATAACCAATATCCTGTTATTACTATAGTTTAGATAGATACATATTAGGTCTATACCAAACACAAATATTTATGAACATATCTTCGTTTAATAAAGATCAATCATACTGTAATAGTTAACTTTTCAGGGGAGATGTGGCATATTGCCTTAATTCATTGTTTATAACTGCATTTTATATCTATCAGTAGCATTTACAAATAATGATTGACGCATGGAATTAGTTCAATATAAAAGATATTGTATGCTAGTTATATAAGCCCTCTTTTAATTATATTACAAACATGGAAATAACATAAATATACATATTTCTACAGCCACACTGGGTTTCTCTAACAAACAACATTTTACAAAACAATACTGTAGAAAGACAAGATTTTATTCGCTAGGCCAATGTGCTCCGTCATCACCTCACACACATTTCGTTGGATCGTCTTCAATAACACAATCTTTACCAGCGATAAAAGTTCCGTCAGGTCCAGTTTCTGGTTGCTTGTAAGGTGCGACGAAACTACCTAAAGCGTCCACAATAATGAAAGTTCCATTGTGAAGAGTTTTCAAAAAATTGTGATCAAGTTTAAGTTTTCTTGTCCATCATTATCACTCTTTAAATCCACATTGACTTTCCGCAATACATAAAAGGAGGATACAATAAAGAATTTCATTGTGCAATACGTCTGTTTGACTATGAGAAGTAAAGACTAGTAGGTATATTGGAGTATTTCTGCTTATCTTTATAAAGCGAAGTACTACGAGTAGGTACTTTGAGTAGAGTGGGGAAAATATAACAATATAAAATTAATATATACAACACATAATGTATATTATATAATAAAAAGTGTATATAATATATATAGGCACAGATGTGGTCGCTCGACGCGATAGCAAATAGGATAATATATTTCCTGGTTATTTTATAAGTACGAAGATTGATATTTTATGAATGTCTGTCGTTTCGTTTTGTTAAAAACTCAAGTTTTTATGTAATTTACTTTAATGTGCTTTGGTTATATAACCACGTTCTTTTTGGTTACATAATCAAAAAAAAAAAATCGTCTGAATGAAACATGGCAATTCTCCGTGGATTTTGGTTTGCTAATTCGTGTTGCTCGTTTTGTATTTTGTAAAAAAGAAAGTAACAATAAAGATGACAAAAAACGACTCATATAATAAGTATTTAAAGTATATAATAACGTAAAACCCCTTGCATAACGTAAAACGCTAACAATTTTAGGAAAATTCGTGATTTAATATAGTGTGGAGGAACGGGTGTCATGTCCCTCCAACACAAAGGGAGGATCCTCCGACCAGGCGAGGTGATCATGCCTGGAGGGCCGCGGCCCAACGGTTGATGTTGGGAAGTTATATATATATACTCATCGGCGCGAGAACTCTCATAGCGCGATGCAGGATTAGTAGTTACTTCGTAGTTCAGCTCGTCTTCGCTAGACGATGTTAGAGTATGTTTTTACTGTATGTGGAAATCGCCACAGTAGAAAGCTTATTTTGGAACTGGCAAATTGCGTAAATACGATCCGGTTACTAAAACTACATTTATGTGCATGCAGGAAGAGAGCCCCAATAGTTCTTAAAATTCAAAAATTCCCAAAAATTCTTTAAATACTTCGGACCTAACCTAACCACAGCAAGGACTGTGAGGGTTCTTATATAACGTAATCTTTAAAAAATGTATGCTCTTATCCCAATTGTACCCAAATGATCTTTGATTTTTCAAAATATAATATCGTAATATTTAATCACAATTTTAGCAGGTATTTCTATTTCTATTTAGATAGTGCTTTAGATACAAGCGAAAATGAAGAAGATTATATCAAAGTTATATAACCTATCTCATCATATTGCTAGTATTGTTGTGTTCATATTGTGATATTAGTAGCCAACACGGACACTTTGCTGTCAAAACGAGACACAAGTGCCATCTGTTAGCGCTCGACAGAGTCTACGAGTCGGCGAGCGACTTTGTCCGGACTCAGTCTTATTACAACTGTCGAGAAGAACTTTCATCGCAGAAACTGTCTCGCGTTCCGTAGTTGTCTAAATACGTACCTACTTAAGTTAAACACATGACTAAGGCATGCTTAACCCTAAGTAACAGTTAGACACGGATTTGTGGCAATAAAAATGTGGAACATCTGTTGAACATATGTCTAAGGCATGTTTAAATCTTTTGTAGTAAGACAGTGAAGGTTTTGTTACGTAATCACTCGGAACTATAGTTGATTTGAATTTATTTTCGTGTTCACTTTATTTGCTACCGAGACACCTGGTCCTACCCACCCTGCCCACAAAACTAGTGCCGAGGGACAAAGTGAAAATAAGGTACAGACGATATATTTAACATCCTTGAGAGAATCTTTACTTTAAAGAAGTTATGTGTGATTTTACAGCCAAACGTAGCTCCTAAGGTGATGCGAACGTTACAGTAATCCGTAAACGTATATTAAAAGAAAAGATATAAAACCAGAAATGAAAGAATAATTTTATGCTGACTTGCTTATTGTAGCATAGCGGACTCGTTGGTGTGTAGCTGTTGGCTTGCGCTTCTAACTAGTTTGTGAGTGGGTAGCTAAGTCGAATTCCGTTGTCAGATTTCAGTAAAATTTTATTTTACAATAGCAGCGACTCGCGGTTTTACCCGCGTAAGCCCCGATCCCGTGGGAATGTCGGGATAAAAAGTAGCATATGCGTTAATCCAGGTCTCCAGCTATCTACATACCAAGTTTCATCGCAATCGGTCCAGTCGTTTTTGTGTGAAAACATTACAAATATACACACAAATGTTTCCTCTTTATAATATTAGTTTAGATTTACCCAGAGTTTCTCTTACACATCACCACTTTCCCAAATCTCTCGTAAGTGAAGCGGGCACAGAGTACTCATACATAGAGGACTCCATTATGTCTTGTGGGATACAAGACATAATGCAGTCCACCATACATATTATAAAACAAAGTCCCCCGCCACCTCTGTCTGTCCGCAATAAACTGAAAAACTACTGAACGGATTTCCATGCGGTTTTCACTAATAGACAGAATGAATCATGAGGAAGGTTTAAGCGTATAATTTGTACCCGTGCGAAGCCGGGGCGGGTTGCTAGTTAGGATATAAACAGTTATTAAAAATAAATATCATATCCCAATTATCTTATACCTGTCCCGCGCAACTTCGTCTGCGTTTGTAAATTTTCCCCGTTTTTGCAACATTTTTCATTGATGAAAAAAGATTATTTGTTTTGATACTAATATTCCTTAATTAAAAGCTATTTAAAGTTAATTAGCGACTTAATAATAACTGCATGGATGGCGCAATGGTTTAAGTGGTCACCTCGCCACTACGCCGCGCCGAGTGTTGTGGGTTCAAATCCCACACGGGACAAAAATTTGTGTAATCCACAAATAGCCGTCCCGAGTCTGGATGTTCTTTGTGTCCGTTGTTCGAATGTTTGTGAAGCCACCCGCTACACAGGAATATTCCTAATGCGGGAGTTGTCTTTTTCTAAATAAAATAAAAATATTGATTGTCATTCTGCTGAAATGTAGCGGTATCGGGATAGTGGGCATGAGGTGGTTGAATACAAACCTAAACACAGATTGAATATTAGATGACGACAAAAAGAGAAAAAACACTGAATTAAGTCATCATGTGTCATTATTATAAAATACCCATCTAACAATACCCCAAGACTGAATAAACAAAAATATACTAGTGAATAGTGCTTTTTAATGACGTATCAATGGCTATGTATTAGGAGATCAAGGTACGTGATTATCTAACTTGAAAGTCAAGCGGATGATGAGACTTGTTTAGAGGAAATATGCTAGAGAAATAAAGCTTTATTTATTTTCTAAGTTTTGACTTTGAACTTCAGTTCAGTAATAGACATATTGTTTTAAAGGGGTTTATGCTTGTGTAATCTTAATCGCGTAAAAATTATAAATTAAACATCCGTGAAGGTACTCCAAACTTTTTCCTTTTAGTCATAAATCCTGGGATATGTTAATATCTATGATAAACGCTTTGTCATTGTGTAGTTGCACAAAGTGTATCAATGAAACTGTTCATCCCATTAGCAGATAAAAGCAAATAATTTAACAACACAAGGAAAAGTTATTAATATAAAATATCACACCTAATTTATCTTTTCGTAATTTTACTGCAACTACGGTTCTTAATAGCACTAGACAATGCTCTGCAAGTGAAGTTATTGCGATTCACAAACCGGGGAAAAGATAAAGCAATATTATTACGAAACTAAAATTATCGCAACATAATATAGTGTCGACGATGATCAAAAACCCAATGATAACAAAACCAAGAGACTTTCTAAAACGCTTGCCTTAGCATCGATGCCCTCATCTAATGAGCTAAACTGAGCTGCAGTGATACTACTTTCTCTGCAAAGATACGCCTAAAAATAAGCATCTTAATACTTTATAAACGTACCCGACAGACCTTGTAGATTTTCTTTTTGGTTTAATAATTGATTTCGACAATAAAACAAATATACTAAAATCTAAACAAAAATAACAGTAAGAATAAAAAACCCGGTTGCATCGGCAACCGGCCCAATTGGAAATCTAAACCATTCAGCCACCTAAACAACCACATACAAAAAAAAATATCACCACGAGTACAGAATAATTATGGACGAAAAGAGCAGAATGATCATTGATTCCATTCTCAGAATTGCTAACCAGACCACAAACCTAAAGAAGTTTATGATCATCATTCACAAGCGAAGACAATTCTCATGCAATAAAAAAAAATCATCAAAATCACTTCAATCAATCAGCCGTGCGTTTTATTTTGTGTTTGATTAGGCCCAATAATGATTTAAATAATCCTTTTAACATACTGATAACACAATATTCATTTAATGAAGTCACTTCTACTTTTTAATGGATTTTAATGGCTTGTAACATTTTTTTGTTATCGTGTAATTATGTGACCGCCGCACTCTTCAGATGTGCCTCATGTCACCTAATAGAATTCAATGCCAACGTCAAAATTTTACATTAAGATTTTTTTCATAAAAGATACCATCAAAATTATGGCTTAGTCAGTTGACTTTCTAGATATTTTCTTTCAATCTTGTCCTGGAAATTACGCTCACAATAACAAAATCAGCCAAATTGGTCGAGCTGTCCGTAATTGATGCTCCGACACACATGGGTCATTCGTTTAACAAAATGGTTTTCTTTTGGAAATCAACATTGATGTAGGTCCATTGTGTATATGCCTTAGTAACAAAATTACATTCATAGTACATCTTATTGTTTTCATTATTGGCCTACCAATGAAAGTACACACATAATAAGATGACGACTATTATCAAATATGAATGTATACCGTCATTGAATCCTTTCTATACATTTACATGAGTCACGGTCTTATTATGAAAATAATGAGGTTTTTTATTCAAATATTTCATCAGTCCAGTATTCAATCAGTTCCCTTACTGAAAGTCACATTATGCAGTTGTGTTACACAATAAATATGTTGCTCTTAATTATTATATTTTGCTCTATAAGTGTAGAAAGTGCCCCGCTAACAGCTTCGCCAAATAGTAGAAATGATGGTAATAAATCAAGCACTGTCGACAAAATGATTGATAGCACAACAACAGAAGGAATTGATTTCTTAGAGACAGTAATTGGAATGATTGCCGGTAACTATGAACATGTACCAAAGTCCAAGAAGACACATAAATGTTGCTGTACGAGTACTACAAATCAGAATATTGATAAACGTGAAAACGCAAGAACAGAAAAAGCTAAATCAGAAGATATAGAAGTCAATATAAAAGCAAATAAATTTAACCTTAACGTTAACAATACACTAACAACAGAAAAAGATATTATCAATACAGTCACCAGTACTACTAATACTACTACTACTCATACTACAACTGTAACGGAATTAAATGATAATGACAACAAATCTACATCTACATCGAAGGAAAGGGAAAATTTGGAAATTAACATCAGTGGGACTGAAGACACTGTCGAAGCCCAGTAAAAACAAAAAATATACCATTTAAATGACGTATCAATAGCTATGTGTTAGGAGATCAAGGTACGTGATTACCTTACTTGTAAAGTCTAGGGGATGACGAGACTTGGTTAGAGGAAATAGGCTAGGGAGGAGGAAGAATAAAGCATTATTTAATTCCTATATTTCGACTTCGAACTTCAGTTTAGTATTAGACATATTGTTTTAACGGGCTTATGTTTGTGTAATCTTAATGGTGTAAAAATTAAAAATTAAACTTACATAAAGGTAATTGATAGTTTTTGTTTATAATCATAAATCCTGGGAAATGTTAACATCTATGATAAAACGTTTTGTGCATCGAGTAGCAATCAAGGGACTCTTGTTATATAATCGTTTGTCATCAATCTCTTCAGTGTGAGATAGACTCTAAATAAATTGAGAAAGAAAAGGATTCTATACCTTAATTCAAGTAATCGATAGTCGGTGTAAGTATTTTACATGTTGATTATTGATATCCATAAAAATCGTGATGCGATTTAAACATGGGTGAAATGGCTAGTTTCAATTGTTGGAAACTGTATGAAAAATGGTTATGAAATCGTGAAAATAGTGTGTAGTTACTGAGGTAAATTCGATCCACACTTAAATATAAAACCTTCATCAAGCATATATCGTGTGGTCATATTTTATAAGGTTAGTGATCCTGACTGCTGAGCCAGAAGTTGTGGGTTCAATTCCCACCCAGAACAAATAATTGTGTGATGAGCACGATCATTTGTTCTGTGTCTGGGTGTAATTTGTCTATAATATATTTAGTAGTAATATTTAGTAATATATAAGTGTGTTTATCAGCAGTCTGGTTAATATAGTACAGGCTCTGCCTAGTTTGGGATCAGACGACCGTGTGTGCGATGTGTCAAATTTTTATTTTATTTTCTTTATTCACAACTATTAAACATATAAGTTACATTTTTAAATACATTAGCATATAAAAAAAAATATTTAAGAATATATAAAATAGTGTCTCTCCGGTATCGGGTACAGGGACCAAGCTACCGGTGGTTAGGGTTCCAGAGACAGAAACCTCCTCAGAATACGTGCCGTATCGAGAAGGACCGCCTTCTGTATCAGGCCCTTAATCCAGCTGCTTAACATGAGCCTCTGAAGGTGTTGGTCGAGCCTCTTCGCAGTATGATCAAACGGTTTTTTCTTGGCTGGAAAAATACTTTTCTTGGTGGGTTTCTAGGCACATTTCTTAACAACGTCTTATGAATCGTCTCCATTTAAATGTTGTTTTTTTTGCCGGATAACTCCAGACATGTCCGGAAATGACTCAATATTATTCCATCAATATCCTTGGTGTTAATTATAGTGTCAGTCATGTCAGTTATCGGTAAATTATTATGTTCACTTTGTCAATTTCAAAATAAAGTTTCTGTACTAAACATTTTCCGCATTACGTCATTTATATTTTTCTGTACTGAACCTAAAATACGAACACACCTTTCTGAAACACGTTTCATAACGTGCAATTTCTTGTATTTCAAAAATCTCTGCACTATTTGAAACATAATGAATGCATTTTACGACACCAAGTCATACGGTATCAAAATTTCTATTTCATAAGTTGGATTTATGAAATAACGTGTTGGTCGTAAAGCAGACTGAGAGACAGAGACTTCTCATACTACGGTTTTATGGAAGACACGGATATTAGGGGATGAAATTGGACCACGATCTGGTTAGTATTTTATTCCATAAGTGTAATCACCAGATGGTTTCATTTCTCAGTTTATTTGCCATTCCAGTTTCGGTATCGCAATATTGACACACGGACACGATTGCACAGATTCGGTGTTTAGTGTTGTTTATAAAGCGCTACGGTTGAAGCGTAGGTATGTCATTTATGTTCTTTTGTTTTGTACTAAGTGTGGATTAAGTGTTTACAGAAGTTAATGTACACTAACGATACACACCTTAATCTATCGAATATTAAAAAAAAATATGTAAGTGATTTATATAAGTGCATATGTTTTAGAACCTCTAAGAATATTGAAAGTAATTTGCATCAATCCCACTAATATTATAAATTTGAAAGTTTAGTTGGATGGGTGGATGGATGTTTGTTACTCTTTCACAGGAAAACTACTCAACTGTTTGCGATGAAACCTGGCTGGAGACCTGTACCAACATATGGGCTACTTTTTACCCCGGTATTCCAACGGAATCAGGACTTACGCGGGTGAAACCGCGGGGGCACTGCTAGTAATCTACATAAAACCCTTATGGTTGAGGGAGACAGCGGGCGGGGTGTGACAGCGACGTTACGTAAGTGGTTGAAATGTACTCTTTTAGTTGTTTGTTACTCTTTCACGTAAAAGCAGCTATACGGATCTAAAAGCAGCTATACGGATCTAAAAGCAGCTATACGGATCTAAAAGCAGCTATACGGATCTAAAAGCAGCTATACGGATCTAGATGAAATTTTGCACATAGATAGGCTATAGTCTTTAAAATCATATAGGCTACTTTTAATACCGGAAAATGTACGGTTTCCGTGAGAAAGATTTTACCAAAATCGTGGGCAACAGCTAGTCTTCTATATTACATTATTAGAACTAAGAACGCTGAAAAAAAAACTCGTAGTGCGTGCCGAGTAGTGCTCTGTCCGAGCTGCTGAGTTGCACACATAAGAAAAAATACCGCAGTTTTGGATTTCTAAATGTTCGACAGTACCTACAGTTATCTTGTTATTAACTTGGCCTACGCTTCGATTTATAAACATTAAATTTAAATGGCAACAATGTCTTCAATATTTTCTTATAC
The DNA here is from genome assembly GCA_949752705.1 of Callimorpha dominula. Classification (NCBI taxonomy): domain Eukaryota; kingdom Metazoa; phylum Arthropoda; class Insecta; order Lepidoptera; family Erebidae; genus Callimorpha; species Callimorpha dominula. Next base: position 2,643,395 of record OX457012.1, on the reverse strand, counting down.
AAAACAAGTATTTATTTAATTCTGTTGCTAGACCATAGCAACAGAATTTATAGCTACGGTTCTCGTAATTACAGAGTAAAAATATTTCCAAAACTCTTCGCTTACGGTCAAGGCCAATACAGAAACATGCTCATTAAGGCATGTCTTTCGACATCAAAATATAAAATACAATTAATAACGGTATCAAATTGTTACAAAAAGACGTTATTGTTTCTTAGTAATAATATGGATTAATGAAAGTCGTGGTACCCAATATAAACTCGATAAATCGACAAAGGATTTTTTTTTCTAAGAGACTTCTCTCTGACGAAGTCTGTCGGGGCATCTAGTACTTTAATAGTTTTATACATTTATGTCTTCACATAAATGTATAAAACTATCAAAGTACTAGCTGCCCCGATAGACTTCGTTCTGTCAAAAGTTAACGACGTCAAATGTTTGACAGCTGGGGACCTATGTTTTAATTATTATTTACTCTGTGGTTTGTATAGGAAAAGAAGTGTTGTTTTTACTATTTTTCTCGCAATTTTTACGTTTTTTCTCTACCCAAGAACCTTCACTGTGCCTTAACGAAAATATCAAAAATAAAAATTAGCCGAATTGGTCGAGCCTTTCTCGGGTTTTGCGCTTAGCAACACATTTGGCGATTCATTTTTATTATATAGACTTGCGACCCGCCCCGGCTTATTTTATTTTTTACTCTGTAACTTTATATATTTTCCTTAGTTTACACAAAATAAATTGCTGAACGCACGCATAAATATTTGACAACCAATATATATGTCAATCCTTTTCCATTACTGACATTATTCTACATTTTTAAAATCTAATATACGATACTAACGTCACTCAATTGTTTTGCCTTCCCGGAACCTCTCCACTAACACTTGAACTTTATGGTATAGTATTAAAGTTCAAATCGACTTTTAAGTATTATTACGAATCGTTTGTATGGGAGTATAGAAAAGTGTTTTTTTTAGACTTTTTCAAGCAATTTTATAAATTTTTCTCGCCGTAAAAACACATTTGGCGATTCATTTTTATATTATAGATAAAGTAGTAGTATAAAGTATTAAACATTCAGAATTAATCCGGAAATGTCCGTTTAAACAAATGTCCGTATAAACAAATGAAAAATAAATCATTGAAATTAATACAAACAAAATTGGTAAAACGTCAAGAGAAGTACACCTACACAACGAAAATCATTTTCGAAAGAAAACATTTTTACTATTTTTTTCAAATTAACTCATCTATTTTTTCAATAAAATAACCGCAACTTTCTTCAACGTGGTATAAAAGCTCTAGAGATTTTGGCAACCGTGCCACTACTACATATAAGCCTTACAAAACAATATAAGTATCAAGCTAGTAAATTAATTAATCTAGATTACAGATTAATTTGCGTTGAAGGTGAATTGAGAGTTATAAATAAATTAACAAGGATTTTAAATGGAACAGTCGCCATATTTTAATAGCAATAAGCACGAATGCAGACTAATTACTGTGGAATGGCGGCGGTGTAATGAATAAGATTAGTCGCAGGGGGTGCTACGCCCCTGGAAACTGACACCTGCTTGGTGTTTCAAGATAATTAAGAAAACAGTAATCTTCGTGAGTCATCAAATTTTAGGGAAATCGTTGTAGATCGGGCAGAAAGTTTAACGTTGATAGTTATAGTGGGCATTACAACGATTGCACAGAAAATACAGTAATCGAGTATTTTTCTTTTTTTCATACCACGTCGGTAGTCAACAAGCCACGGCCAGTATGGACGCCTGCAATAGGGAATATGCATTGTTTTTTTTTTTTATCTTTTATTAACTTGTTCCATCATTCTACTCTAATAAAAAATATAAATAACCTTGGCAATGTTCAAATTAATTTTTAAAATAACATTGAAAACATCGATAAAATTTGATCTGTTTGAACGCCGCCATATTTCGCGGGCCTTGGATGACGTCAGATATCACGCTCAGTGTTTGTTTCATAAACTTAGTATACTTACTTGAAGTGTTACAGTAATTTTATACCGATTTTCAGTTGTAATTACTATGTATTGTAATTAATAGACGATGGATAAAGTTTAAAAAACATTTTATAAGTATTGCCTTGTCCCTAAGTGTAAAAACACTATAAGAAGTACACCCAATATAGTATTTTTTCCTGTACAAAATAATAATGTAAAATACGAAAACAATGGTGTACATTAATGAGAAGAGATGAAGTATCTTCAATATCGTGTTTATATTGTTGTGAAGATCACTTTAATGTAAGCATATTACAATTTAATTGCTAGAATAGTGTGAATTAGACAGCAGTAGGCCATTTATGTTGGTTTTAAATATCAAGCAGAAGGCAACTTGCTTGTCTACTTAAACTAGGTAACAAAAGTCCAATAAAACTTCATGAATATAACTAACTATACATATCTTACCTATCCTTTAGATTATAATATAACAAGTATTATAATAATTACCTTGCGGATTTCACTCCTTTGACCTCAGCAGACGTAAAATCTGGATTTGATGCAAAATATGTAGTCATCATGAATGCATCTATTTTCGGTAGATTGTCCGATTGTTCTTTGACAAAACTACATTCAGTCATCGTCATAGATAATTTCTAATATCACTAGAATGCTTAAATTGCACTAGCTAAGGGCAAAAACCACAGAAACACCTATCTTTCTTCGTAACACTACGAATATAGGCGCCGATAAATGACAGGACGGGGAATTTGAAGTCATGTTTTGTTTCGACCAATAGTGAAGCGTTTTGCAAAGTTGAATTTCGCTCCCTTATTTTGCATATTTTAATTAATATTTTTTGCAATTAAAGACGAACTAAATAAGAAAATAATTGTTTAGGCATAATATGTGGACAATAAAGACTCAAGGGAAAATTAATCAAGTAAATTTAAGCAACATGCATATTCCCTATTCAGTCACTTTTTTCAGCGCAAATATAAGTTTGTAAACAACGGAGTGATCCTATAAGGGTTCCTTTTTTCTAAAAGGAACGGAATCTGGAATTTAAAAAACATTTAAATAGTTAGTGGTCTGGCCAAGAGTAAGTAACATTCCTGGTATTGCAAACAACCTTAAGTTATGATAACATTAGGAGTGTGTTTGATAGCTATTTAAATTTGGTGAAAATTACTATTTTGTCCCCATTCTAACAACAACTAATACTGTCATTAACTTGCAATAAATGAGAGACAAATGAAGAATCCTTGTCCATTTGTAAAGTGCCGTTGTCGCCCTAACTACAAACCTCAAGTCGTTTTGTAACATTCCGTGAGCTATTCTGAAATGAAACTATGATTTCATATTATCCTACTAATATTGTTAACGTGAAAGTTTGTGAAGATGTATGGATGTATGGACGTATGGATGTTTGTTACTATTTCACGCAAAAACTACTACACCGATTGCGATGAAACTTGGTATGTAGATAGTTATCTACATACCAAGTGGACACCTGGATTAACATATAGGCTACTTTTTATCACGATATTCCAACGGGATCGGGACTAACGCGAGTGAAACCGCCTAGTGGTCGGGTTTTGATCGGAAGTCATTAAGTTTTGAATGTTTTGTTTAGACCAGTATAACTTGAACTGTATCCAGTACTCATTGTATAGACATCCCGTACGATGACAGGTCAGCTTTTATACTGGGCCCCTGTAGCTTCTTGTAGCCGTTTTTATATTACAACACATATTGATTAAAAAATGTAGCTTTCTGCACTTGTTCTACATGTAAACTCCAAGTATTCCGAATGTGACATGCCTCCGTGGGGGATATTTGCTTGAAAGGGGTAGAAATAATTCTCTTCACATATTAATAAAATCGTTCCTGGTCTCTTTGTAATAATTAATTGTATTCATAAAGAGAGTCAATCATCTAAAGATCAGTATAAAACAAAGAACTCCGTTAGAAAACCACATTATACAGCTCTTGAAATAAAATGAACTGTCAATTAATAAATAAATAAACTTGATACCTATATCTCACACACGGCCGTCTGATCCCAAACAAGGCAGAGCCTTTACTATGGTAACCAGACTGCTGGTAAACATACACACATATCTATTTCTAAATACATACATATTATAGATAAATTACACCCAGGAACAGAAGGAATCTTCGTGCATTTTTTCAAAGTCCTATACTATAATTATAATTGATTAATGATTTTACGATGCAATGGAAAATCACACGCACGGGGACATCTTTACATGTAGCTTCCTGTTTGACCTAAAGATGGTTACTGTGGCATAGTTTACACCCTTACAACAAGTGGTGTCTCAGTTACCATGGCTATTTCCTTTCTGTAACATTATGTTTAGGTTTATAATCGCATAGTCCTGAGAACTTATAACTGGATGAGAAGATAAGTTCTCGATGAGACCACGGCTTGAAAATCGCAGCGTAGGAGGTGCCCCACAAGATAGCCCATTTGCTTTCACGTAAATTCACAAACAAAGCAACTGTAATGTTAGAAGTTATGTTTCAGAATTGCCCATAGGATACTTTATGGTAAAGCAGCAATTAACTTGTGGTTCCGAAGACAAAGAGCCTACATTCAAAGTGCGTAGGTTTATCTATATAAATATAAAATCGAGGATCTCTATGGAGTCTAAAACGGCTGGGCTGATTTTAATTTAATTTCTACGGCAGGCAATCTATAAATTAGCGCAACTGGTGATCCTGTGAAGGTTGGCAACGATCGGATCAAAATTTTCATTTGGTTTTTTTGGTAATTTTTGCCCGTGCGAAGCGTGGTTGAGTATAAAATTAGTTATTTATCACTAATATCTATATTTTAAGCAAACAGACAAACGTTCAGTCCAGTTTCTCGTAATCGGTATTCGATAAACAGTACTATAGTTCGGATGACAATAGTATAATTTGGCATTTTTTTTTTTTTTTTTATTTTAAAACACTTTCTGCAGATACATTGCATGAGGCGGAGTTAATGCCGTAGGCATTTTCTACCAGTCAACCTTTAGGTGATACAGAGATGTGTGTGGCAGGTGTAAAATTGAAATAAGAAGCATTGTATTTGATAAATAACATTTAGAAAAAAAAAAGGAAGACATAAGAGAATATGAAATAAATAATATAATTGTTACATATATAAACCTACATAATTATGTATACTATATACAATTTACACTTACATATATACATATAAATACATACAATATACATACAAATAATTATTCAGATGGCATCTTGGAGCTGACCTGATGATGGAGACAGGAGGTGGATAATGGGACTCTTCGGTGGCTGCAAGTAAACCCCTCGTGTTTGGGCTCATATGATTTCTTTTAATGAGTCCAACAACAGAGTCAGGTTGGGCTTAGTAACGTTGATCTCATGATTTTTGTAGCCACATCAAAAACTCTTATTTTATTACGATGATAAAATGTGTTCACTATTTAATAGACATAATTATGATTCGTTATACCGGTGACACCACGCCATTGGTGCATGTGACAAATGAAGGTGGGGTGACAAGTAGGCTAGCGTGCATTATAAGTTTAATAACGGTCTCTTGAGTACGGATCGAGGTACGAACAACATCGTATTAATAGTTCATAGCAAAAGTGTGTTTTGTTCTGACATGATGAAGCCAGGAGGTGGATAGTGGAACTCCTTTTTACTAATCACTAGACGCTCGAAGCTAATTTTATAAGGTACATAATATATATGGTTTTATTTTATTCACTCTTTTTTTTCCTGTCACATTCTAGAATCACAAATCGACACAGAAGACTACCAAAAAAATAAATGACCCAAAAACGATAATATCTTATCTTGCATTTGTTCGTTTCATATTACACCCCTTGCTGCCAACGATAAATCCGCGAGCTTGGCACCCCTCTGAGCCATTTACTGTTACAGGAATTATCCTAACGACACCCACAAATCTATATAAACGTAAATTTATACGTTTCGGTATATTTCTTAACTAAATACGATACGGGAATTATTAATTTGCTTCTGTGTTCAAATTCAAAATTCAAATTGCAAAAAAATCTTTATTTCATAAAATTGACCATCAATTATTCGAAATCGTCGATTTAATAAATAATTATTATAATTAAAAATTATAGATCAACACACACAGAGTCACTGCAACAATAGTTTCCTTCGTCAAATGTAAAATGATTAAAGAAAACAAAAATGGATAACATAATATCACATCTGCCTGTTTCGATCTATAACCGCCCGTTTCCAAATGGTTGAGCCTTGTGAGAAGAAATCTAGCAAAAAAACTCACGGCCACTCTTTAAAAAAACAACCAGACAGTTTTAACAATCTATACTTATAATAAATCTGTAGCGGGATGAATTCTGTACATTGAATATATTTAAAAAAAAACGACTGAGGGGTATTAAGATATCGACACTGATGCCGAATATGCGATTCAAACAATTTTTGTCTGTCTGTCTGTTTGTATGTTCACGATAAACTCAGAAGTTACTGAAGGGATATGCTTGAAACTTAGTATGATAATAGTTTGAGTGCCTGGGCAGGTTATAGGGTACTTTTTATCCCGGGTTAAACTTTGGTTCCCACAGGAAAATCAATGAAAGCTGTAATAACATTGTAACGTTAGTAGAATGTATATACTTATTTCGAACCATATTACAGCGAGCGTTTAGCTTATCTGGTGTAGAGTACGATTTCTACTAGGTTGGGTGCCAGATCGAATCCCTCTTTGACATTCTTTTCTTTTTTTTGCACTTTTTTTAATATATTAAATAATTTTACTTTTTTAAATTAGGTATCGTTTTTAACCGTCGAAAAAAGGAGGTTCTCAATTCGACCGTTTATATACATATTTCTTTTTTTTTATGTATGTTCAGCCTTCTCCGTTATTTATGAACCGATTTTGATTATTCTTTTTTGTTAGATAGGGTATACCTCAAAGGTGGTCCCATGTCAAGGAAGTCAGGATCTGATGATGGAATTCTAATAAAATTGAGAGAAACCCTCGAAAATTGTAGAAACGAATAGTGTTTCTGTTTACTTTTCATTACTTTATGAGGTATTTGCGTTTAGAAATCATCACATCATGTAGCCGAGCTGATGATGAAAAAAAAATCATAAATAATAATCTTTTTACAAAAATTTAAACTGAAGAAATAAACTAAAAAGCAAAAAATAAATAAACCTTTTAAATAAGCTTAATACTTAAGACTTAAAAGGTTTATTTATTTTTTGCGTTTTAGTTCTTTTCGTCGGTTTAATTTTTTTTTATATTTTTATAAAACCACTCAATTTAATTAACTAATAAATATTAAGAGTACAAAGAATTAATTTTTACCTGTGATTTAAAGAAATATTATTAGTTACATTAGATTTTACCTGCAAATAGTTGTCTGTTTGAAGGATTTCGAGTGAATGTATATTTTCAATCGTAGGATATCATCGTGCTTTTCTGTGGTGATTGCTTAAGCAGCAGGAGGTTTTTTTCTTTGTTTGGTGATCCCAGAGTAATCGATAGCTGGTTCTTGACTATGCCAGCAAGCTATTTTGCCTCTCGCAGCCATTAAATTCATAAATATGTTTCAGGGCATTAATAATAATAACAACTTCACGCACCTCATACACGGCCGTCTGATCCTAAACTAGGCAGAGCCTGTACTATGGTTACCAGACTGCTGACAAACATACTTATATATTTCTAAATACATATACATATTATAGATAGCATCTATTAAAAAAAAGTTGTTAGTTTAACTTAACACTTTGTTAGTATTACAGTATTTTACTATATTAAATGCATGGCAGACACTATCGCCAAAAAAATTACATCTAAGCTGAATATAAATGTAAGGTGAAGTTTTTTTTACACTTTCAGACCATTTATTTTCCGTTCGGTTACAGTAGTGTGAAATCTTATGTTACACCGTGACTAAACAAAGCTCAGAAGCAAACACTGAATACAGCAAGAATCTCCCAATTGGTCAGACGAATCGAGATGTTAGGTCGTCGAGGTGACGGTGTGGATTCGGTAGAAAAACTTCCAGGTGCAACCTTTTCACTCGCGCTCTCATGCGTACGCTAAGAGTGGCCGTGGGTGTATGAGACGAGTTTTATGTTCTTCACCCGAAGCCCCGAGTCCCCCGTGAAGAGAAAGAAAGAAAAAATGATTTATTTTTGGCAACACAATAATAAAAAAGAAGAGAGAAAGAGGGTGTCTGGACATCGCCCAGTTGCCGTCCGCTAGCCAGCGCTGGGTGGTCAACTCATAAACGGTGCTGTGAGGCACACCGTCTGGTTTTAGTTGGTTTAAGCCTGATATACGTCCTCACCAATAGCCCGGTGAGGTGAGCTTCCACACGAAAAACAAATTAGTAATGTTACGGCCAAATGATGTCCTTATTTCACGTGTAAGCAACCAAAACAACCTTTTTGTACGCTCCAGGTTGTTTCACCGCCAACACAGTATAAAAAATCCTGCCTGGTGAAAGAGGTACTATGCAATAAGCGACAAATTGCTGTTTTCCGAAAAAAACGGATCGAAGTCGCGGGCACAGCTAGTATTCAATAAATATCACTTCATTTTGTTGTGTGCTATTATGTTTTTAAAATTAAAAGTTAATGAACCAAAAAAAGAATGTGACAATATCCCTATTGTCACATTCTTTTTTTAGTTCATTTACTTTTTACTCCCACCTTAAGGCCGGCAACGCACTTGTGACTCTTGAGTTACAGGTGCCCATGGGCGGCGGTAGTCATTTACCATCAGGTGAGCCGTCTGCTCGTTTGCCCCCTATACCATAAGAAAAATTAATATTTTATTTACACTTCCTGCAAATACTATAGTAACACCTAATAATACCTATTGCATATGGCGGGTTTAATGGGCATTATCTTCCAGTCAACCTTTGTGATGTGATGCAGAGACGTTCATGGCAGATGTATGACTAAAATCTTAGACTTAGTCACAGGGTAACAAAATATATGACGTAAATAAGCTTACATTTACATACATATGTTTGTGTGTAACAAACATACATATTAACGGGCCTGTTGGTCTAGTAGTTAGTGATCCTGACTGCTGAGCCAGAGGTCGTGGTTTCATTTCCACCTAGGACAAATAATTGTGTGATGAGCAATGATCATTTGTTCTGTGTCTGGGTGTAATTTATCTATTATATGTTTCTTTAAAATGTAATGTATAAATATAAGTATTTTTGTCAGTAGTCCGGTTACCATAGTACAGGCTTTGCCTTGTTTGGGATCAGACGGCCGTGTGTGTTACTGAACCGATTTTAATGAAATTTTTTGTGTGGCTTCAGGTGGATTCGAGAATGGTTTAGATTTACAATTGAACCCGGTAGATGGCGTTGCGATAGGGTTACACGAATAATATTTTTTACGTTCCGGCAGGACAACGTCTGTCGGGTCCGTTAGTGTAATTATATAATTTATATTTATATAAATAATGAAGACATTTTTAGAGTATTTACTATTTAACTGATTCTGCTAAAAATTCGCTGTAGAGCTGACGTACTTTAACTTTGAAAGTATACCGGTTTGTGGACATCGTGATTTATTGTGAGTTCGCGTTCATTTTTATTTATGGATTGATGTCGTCAAACCTTCCAAGTTCTTAACTTTAATTTAAATCATTTTGTCCATCCCAGAATAACAAATGTAAAAAAAGTCTACGCGTGGACAGTTACTTTGTAAGGCCCCCATAATACCCAATATCTCCATGGGGTAAGTACTTATTGAAAGCTATTTATTGCTTTAACGATGTAATGTTATGTATTTTTGTTCCCATGGCAAAAGAATATTATGAATCAACTACGAATCAATGAAATTTGTGTTACAGTGTATTGAATAATCTTGCAATCCAACAGAAAACACGTAAAATACTCTGTAGCGATGCTGTCACTCTTTTTTTTAAAGATATTTTTAGAGATAGTTTTTTACTCCTTGGTCTTTTAAGGTAATTGGAGTTTAATTAATAATCAAAATTGTTTCAAATCTGAGCACTCTAAGGTAACTAATTCGTAATTTACAACAACCCAAACACAAGTTGTGTTTGGGTTGTGGCTACATATACAACCACAGGGCTTTAAAAATCTTCTCCATAATCTGATCTGTGAAGAAAGTTGAAACTCAATTTGATACACTTTTACAGGGCCACAGAGAGGTTAGGTGAAATTCAGTTTAGTGCCCGTGGAAAGCTTTTAACCTTAATTTTGAAAGAAACCTTGTAAAACGTCTATAAGTATAGTCGACTGCCATTTTTTTTCTGAGATTGTGCCGAATTTAAAATATTTCCCAATGGTTTTGTTTGCTATGTGATTTTTTATTAGATATGTGGATCGGTACTTAAACGTGATAATATGTAGATGTTCTCTACGTATAAAGCGACACATCAAAAGTCGTGGTTTACACATAAAATACTTTAAAAGTATATTCTTATTCCTTATTGCTGATATTACACATCAGCAATAAAAGTATTTTTAGACGTACTCGTACTCAACTACTTTTTAGGATTCCCCACGATAAAAGGAACCCTCATCTATTCATTGTCTGTCTGTGTATCATAAAAGTTTTTCTCAGGTAAGTGAGGAGGCATCAAGTTATAAAATAACATCAAATACTTCGCCTGTGTGTACTTTACCAAATTCATACAAATAGACTTGGCAAGTGATTGATCGATCACCCACAGAAACTTTGACACCCTATTTTGCCTCCTTTAAGGTTTATTTTTGCTTCAAATAGTATCTCGTCTCTGTATCTGTATCTTGCCTATGTCGTTTTAAATTCATCAAAATTGATTCATCGTTTTAGCTCAACAGACAGACAGTTACTTTTAGGAAGTCTGTTATTTGTATTGTAGCGGAGAAAGATTATAAAGATGCAGTCTGTTATCAAGGGATGGGAGATGCGGAGGAAGATTATAAAGATGCAGTCTGTTATCAAAGGATGGGAGATGCGGAGGAAGATTATAAAGATGCAGTCTGTTATCAAGGGATGGGAGATGCGGGGGAAGATTATAAAGATGGAGTCTGTTATCAAGGGATGGCAGATGCGGAGAAAGATTATAAAGATGGAGTCTGTTATCAAGGGATGGAAAATGCGGAGAAAGATTATAAAGATGGAGTCTGTTATCAAGGGATGGAAGATGCGGAGAAAGATTATAAAGATGGAGTCTGTTATCAAGGGATGGAAGATGTGGAGAAAGATTATAAAGATGGAGTCTGTTATCAAGGGATGGAAGATGCAGAGAAAAATTATAAAGATGCAGTCTGTTATCAAGGGATGGAAGATGCAGAGAAAGATTATAAAGATGGAGTCTGTTATCAAGGGATGGAAGATGCGGAGAAAGATTATAAAGATGGAGTCTGTTATCATAGGATAGAAGATGCGAAGAAAGATTTTAAAGATGGAGTCTGTTATCAAGGGATGGAAGATGTATAAGCGTCGATCCATCAATCTATAAGCGTGCCTTTTTAGTTACCCGACGTTACGTGGTCGACATGGTCACGGGTGCAATTTGGTCGAAACGCGGTTACCCAAAAACCTATTATACCATAGACCGGGTTGGACTAGATGCTACGATATATAGCACGTTCATATGCACAAAACGCAATGTATGTAAGTCTAGCACGTGCCGAGTACATACTCTGCAGTTGTACGCATCAAGGAACCTTTTAACAGCGACTAAAGAATAAAAAATTTCAGGTTATTCTGAAATGTTGCCTGAGCTGGTTTGAAATTGATTTTGTTTCTGATTCGAAGTCGATGTAAGCGTTGCAAATAGAATATAAAATCTATTTCCAATTACCTTCTATAAAATTGCTCCTATTTGAATCACATTTTGATCTCACGCTCGTGTGCATTGTGCATTCAAGAAAACAATCTGAAACTAATACATTTTAAATTCGAAATTGACGGCAGTAAGATGGCATCCCAGAACATAAATTGGTTTAGGAACCGTGTTTTCCCTGGTTCTCTGTCCCAGAGGAAAAAATATTTTCTTCTTTGCTCAATTTAATAATATTCTTACTCATATTATAAATGCGAAAGCGTTGATTTATCCTTCTCTGAGAGCAACATATACAGAGACAAAGTACTTAAGCTGCTGAAGAAGTTTATCTTCTCGGTAAAGATATTCAGAAGTAAAACTGACTTAGCTCATAATAATTAATAATTAAACGTCGGCGCCATGTGTGTATAAAAATATACATCAATGTATGTTAAAAAAGTAAAAAAAAGGACATAGAGATCGTCTATTTTTAACTGTCCTGTACTGATGCATTTCTTTTTAACCCGTAAAAAGAGGGGTGTTAGAAGCTTGACGTATCTGTGTGTCTGTCTCTGGCATCGTAACTCCCAAACGATTGGACTTAAGTGCGTTTTTTTTTAAAGTGACTTGATCGGGAGTGTTCTTAGATATAATTCAAGGAAATCTATTCAGGCGTTTGAAGATCATCTACTATTTTCTATTTGCTGAAGGGATTTTATAGCCAGGGATGTTATAAATTTAAAGTTTATTGCTGAAAGTGGTCTACGAATCGGTAGTTTGTCTAATAATAAAATATCTTGTATAAAAGCAGAATAGTTGATCAAAGAACAGGCAGGCGAGGTCATTTTGCTGAGGTTGGTAATGCTGTATTAAAATAAAAACGCACGCAAACAAATCCGTATGATAAAACTAATATTAACCTTTTACCTTTTAGTAATTTTCCGAGAATTTGCATCAAAAAATCGAACTCGGACCCTCAATAAAACAGTAATAAAAGCGAGTTTGGAAGTAGTTACAGCTTGTTAAGCACTTTTCTTCGAGCACTTAGAGTTGAGAAGTTCCTCGACTCTCAAGAGGCACCTGAACACCACTCAACATTCGTTTTATATTAAAAACTTTTTTGTTACGTCATTATTTATGACTTTGAAGGTCATAAAATATTTACGTGACGTTACGTGATGAAAATTTTGATTATTATGTAGAAATCAGGATCGTCTAGGTGTTTTTAGAACAAATTGAAGGCTTACTGCGAAGACCTAATTTAATACATGAAAATTCTTACCTTTTTGAGATCTGTATACTGGTAACACCAGCTAAGTTCTATGTTAAATACTTTACATGATTTATCAGAGTAAAAACAAACAAAAATAAATAAAATCTTAATTGTACATACTTCTCTTCAAAGGTATGTAATATCTATTTCGTGATCGCGTTAATTCCCGTACAAATACATAATTATGTATTTACCCAAACTTGTTACTTTTAAAGTATTCTGCCTACCCACTAAAATTATAGCATTTGATTTTATCATAAGTGATGATGATATCCTAGTTCATAAACATAGCAAAAGTTAAAATTAGAATCCACTGTATGTCGTGTACAAAGTGACAATCCTAAGCGCTGAAAATCACTACATATTATAAAACAAAGTCCCCGCCGCGTCTGTCTGTTCGCGATAAACTAAAAAAGTACTGAACGGCTTTTCATGCGGTTTTCACTAATAGACGGAGTGATTCATGAGGTTTAGGTGTATAATTTGTTAAGATTTTGTGTAAATTGATTGAAATATGTTGATGATTGTGGAAGATGTCTCTGCTACCCGTGCGAAGCCCGGGGCGGGTTGCTAGTTAGGTAAAAACTTTTCAAACGCAACAACCAAAAACTAACTTATCTGCACTTCTTTTATATGGCATAGAGGGCAAACGAGAAGACGGGTCACCTGATCGTAAGTGACTACCATCTATCATGGACACCTGCAACTCAAAAGTCACAAGTGCGTTGCCGACCATTGATGTCAGAGTACGCTCTTTTCTTGAAGGTTTGAAGGTCGTATCGGTCCGGAAATACCGCAGGTGACAATTTGTTCCATAACTTTAGTTGTGCGAGGCAAAAAGTTTCTGGAGAACCGCACAGTGCTGGAGTGCCAATTATCCAAGTGGAGATGAAAGTTTTGTCGCGTTGGACGATGGCAGGTTAAAATAAAAACTGTTGTACACTTGTGCAAGTGTTTTACACCAAGTTATAATAGGTAATCTATACCAATAGTCTCATCAACGAAGGACCGAAACTGCCGAAGCTAGAATTTGTGTAGTTCTAGCTTCGCCAATTGACAATGGTTTTTATTATTGCCTTGGCACGCAATATGAACGGTTTTTGGAAAATTGAACCTCTAAGTTAGTGAATGAATGGTTGAAAGTTTGTGAAAAAACATTGTCCTTTGACTTGAGCATTTATCAAAATTCATTAGTTAAGTGTTTACAATAGGTAAGGGCTGAAAGTTTATTTAGTGAGATTCTCGTCTACAATTTCCGGTGAAAAGTTATTTTGCAGTTAAAAATTAATAGTCGTATTTTAAAATCTTTCGTAATTAGAGCCTTACTCGACTGGCCTGTTGGTCTAGTGGTTAGTGACCCTGTCTGCTAAGCCAGAGGTCATGGGTTCGATTCCCACCCAGGACGAATTATTGTGTGATGAGCATGATCATTTGTTCTGTGTCTGGGTGTAATTTATCTATAATATGTATGTATTTAGAAATATATAAGTATGTTTATCAGCAGTCTGGTTACCATAGTACAAGCTCAGCCTAGTTTGGGATCAGATGTGTGATGTGTGATATGACGTGTCTGGGCCTATGGTGCAAGGGGACCCTCTTTGCCTGCTCTGCCATCCTATTGTTACGCCACTGCTCATCACACTATTATTTGTCCTGGGTGGGAATTGAAACCCGAACTCATACTCAGCAGTCAGGATCACTTACCACTAGACCAACATTCAATCAAAATGTTACATAACAGAAATTCCAATACCGTTTGAAATAAAACGAAGAATATGACATAATATTAATTCCACGAGTCATTTCCAATCGTAATAAGATATAAACAATAATTTTCATTCATTCAATTTAACCGATATGTTCGAACAACGATTCAAGATATTTTTATTTTTAATTGTTTCAATTCAATGCGCGATATGTTTACGTGTGTTCAAGCTAAACACCGCCAAATCAAACAATGACTTAGCTCATAACTTAAAAGATATTCTTTATAAATATGCTGATAAAAGTTCATCACAATATAGTAAAAACAGGCTTTATTTCCACGAGAAACCAAATTTCAGACGCAGTATTAATATTAATAATCTGAGTAAAACTTTACTGGGTAAGTCGACGTTGGTAAGTAGGATTATTCCACATGGCTACCGAAGCGGCAAATACGAGTATGATAGTAAATTCAATACGATATACAAACCGTTAATCAGGTTTCATGTAAAAAAACCTGTAAAAAAAATCAGAGAATTATTAGATAACTCAAATGAAAAACCAAAAGTACTTGGTTATGTAGTTGTTATAAGTAAAAACAATAAATTGATTAAAACGGAGAAAAATAAAAACAAAAAAGATATATCGAGACTTCTTGAAATAATTTATCCATCAAATGTTGTGAGAACTGGACGTGACATAGCTAAAACTTTGTTGGACAAATCTGGTGAAGACGTGGATGAATTCGAGCCAGGCAAAGTCCCTGTGGAGGAGTCTCTCGAAGCAACCACTAAACCCCCTGTAGTGATACCAGCGTACCCATTTTGGAACTATTGGACGGTGAGATACCTATTAAGCTTTTTAATTACCCATATAAGTGACCATCTCTACAGCAGCGGGTCTTGTGGTTTATTAAGAAGTTTTGGCAAGCTGGTCACGTGCACGATGCATGATGGACCACAGCGCACGAGCTCGCACCGCACCTTTGTAGTTACTGACTCGCGGTGTTACATTTTTTTATTTGAATTTCGAACAATACAACAAAATATTAGTATCTAACAGCGCCCTGCGGTTTCACCCGCGTAAGTCCCGATCCCGTGTGAATATCGGGATAAAAAGTAGCCTATATGTTAAGTCAGGTTTCCAGCTATCTACATACCAAGTTTCATCGTAATCGGTCCAGTAGTTTTGACGTGAAAGAGTAACAAACATCCATCCATCCATCTAAACTTTCACATTTATAATATGAGTAGGATTAGTGGGATTAATGTACTTGTAAGTCAAAATTGACTTGTCACAAATTGCTGTGTCTTTAAGACAATACATACAACACATAATTGTCAGGGGTACAAAAAAGGACAGAATATCGTTGTAAAAATAACTTCAATGCGAGCGAGGCCGCGGCAAAAAAACTAGTAAGTATATCATGAAAAATATTGTTTTTCAGTACTCTAAAACTATTTACCAAGACGACTGTGAAGGCCAACTGGTAAAATTGGGCAACGTGTGTATATCTCCGTCTGGACACCGAAGGAATATTGATCGATAAAAGATATCAAGTATTTATTTGTGATATATGTATTATGATTCTTATTAATTAAATGTATATTGCGGGTTTTCATGACGTTTTCTTTTAAATACTTCCAAGCCATGATGTGCAAGCTCAATCTCAGATACCTACAGCATTTCTCAAAATCATGTTACCGTAAGACCTTAGAGAAAATAGAAGCCATAATATGAGATAAGTGAGAAGTATATTCTTACATTATAAATGCGAAAGCAGCTCTATCAAAGATACTATGCGATTAAACTAAGAATAGAAATAACTTTGCGCCATATTGTAATGTCATAAGTGTCAATTCGAACTAATAATGTAGGATGAGCAAAACAGATATTTTTGTAATAATCAATTTTAATCTGATGTTTTTTCAATTTAAATTACAAGAAAATGAGTACAAAAAGCTAAAGGTGTCCAGTATATATGTTGACCTGTCATGTTTGGAAAGTCTATACAATGACTGTTCAAGTTATACTGGTCAATTAAATAAACCAAAACATTCAAAATTTAATCAATTGTGGTCGAATATCGACCCACAGGCGTTTTCCAGTTATTATTAAAAGTTATGAAATCAATAGATTGGATTATATTACATCTAAAAAAGTAAAGGGAGAGCCATGCTTCGGCACGTATGGGCGGGCTCGACTCCGCTCGATACCACGGCCTCACAGAAAACCGGCAGTGAAACAATGCTTGCATTGCTTTTCTCCGCGTGAGTGAAGTTACCGGAGGACCTAACCCTTCCCTCTCCCCTATTCCCGTTCTTTCCTCCCATGTAATCCCCCGCTACCCTATTCCCACTCTCCGCCCCCTCCCCCTCTTCCCCTACTCCCACCTTAAAGGGTGGTACCTGTAACTCCTGAGTTACAGGTGCCCATGGGCGGCGGTAGTCATTTACCATCAGGTGACCCGTCTGCTCATTTGCCCCCAATAACATAAAAAATAAAGTAAAAAAAAAATGGTAATGTTACGCTAATTAGTTTTGTGTACAAACCGTACATTTTTAAGTGACAGTTGACGGCCTAAGGTCATTGACGTTTCTATTCTTACTTGAAACGTATTGTATGTCGGGTACCTGTTGTCGCCACATCATGAACTCCTATGTATTTTATTGAAAATAGGGGCAGACTATAATAGATGATAAAACAGTTCACTATTTAATATGTCTATTACATTATTATGACTAGTTATACCAGTATTGCTATTGGTCGGTTGATAAATATTGATTAATAGCAGGTTTGTTCAGCTAATCTCCGCAACGGGTGGACCGATTTCCATGGGGCTTTCACTGGCAAATAGCTGGTGTTATAAGGAGTAGGGTTCCGCGATTTAATTTGCATATACCTACCTAGCTAAACACCTAAAAGAGATAGTTTCTTTCCAAGGTACGCACTAACGTATGGCAAATGCCTATGTTCTCAGAGAATAAAGTATCTATGCAGAGACTGTGAAGTAAAATAGTTTTCTTTAATATAAGTTACAATCTACGTAGGTACTACTAAGTAAATACCTAGCCTAGGATTATTTAAAACTTCATTTGTTCACAGAAGTAAAGTAATAGGCACATAACTAGTTATTAAATATTTAGATTAATTCTTCTTACAGAAGACAACCTTAACGGCATCAGAACAGATAAGAGTTATGCGATAGAAAGAGAGGCAAGTTTTAGGTTAATATAACGCGTTTGGAATTAGCGGTGTGCGATCTGAATTGCACCTTATTGTATCGGAGCAAGAGTCGCTATTTATTTAAAGGGTATTGCGAAGAGGTCCTTCTGTGCTGGTACTATTATGTATTATGTGCTAATAGTGGGGTATTAATAGGCCATGCTAACACTATAAGTGGTAAAGTTTCTCGTGTACATTTCTTGTATTCATAGCTTTGCACCACTTGCATCTCCGTTCACTGTTGGAAATACATATAATTCTAAATACAGTCAACAGCACATCATGGTATCCAAGACTGTCAAGTTTCTTCAATCGATTTTCAATTTAATCTCCAAATTGTAGAGTTTTTTATCCAATGGGGAAATTTGACAGTTTGTGGTAACTTGATGTGCTGTTATTTGTACCTATTCGCTTTTGACCGCGCGCTTCCTAGAGGGCGCTAGCGCAATGATAGCACCCAGGCGCTACAGGGGTTAGACGCCTCTGTTTGCACACGTATACTACAGGCAGTTGACAATAAAACAAATTAAAATAAATCTATAAAACTTTATTTGTTCATAGTTATACAGAGTCCATATTCCCTTATTCTAATATAAAAAGAGATTTTTTTTACCTGTCCTGCTGACATTCTGGGGTTAGAAGATGGATTTGTTGTCTTTTCTTTCCTGAAGCGAAACTTCTTAGGCCATGATTCCAAAATCGATAATGCACGAAAATTTATAGTGCTCATCTCACACACGGCCGTCTGATCCCAAACTAGGCAGAGCCTGTACTATGGCCAGACTGCTGATAAACATACTTTTATATATTTCTAAATACATACATATTATAGATAAATTACAACTAGAAATGAAAGGGACGCGTCACGTTTAGACACATTTCGATACATGAGCGAGAAGTAAGATATAACGCCGAGAGAATTAGAAGGAGAGGCATATATTTTCAAGAAGTTTCCCTTCTATCACGTGTACGCTCCTGCACGCGCAATGTTTTTTTATCTATCACTTAACTATGTCGAGTTAAAAAGTAAACAATTTTCATCTTACACTAAAAGTACATTATATCACAATTTTACAAAAATAAACAGGCGTACATTGCAATGTTAAATACAGTATGTCACACATTAATGCAAAGGAATAGGCAGACATTAATATTGGGGTGGTTTATTAACTATTAAATATTTTGTACGTTTATGTTGAAAAAACTAACCAGAAGACAAAATTAAAAGTGTTACGGAAAGGTTTAGCTGATAATTAGTTAGAATGAGCCCAAATAAATTTTTGGATTTGTTAAAAGCATGTTGTGAATCATATTTAAAAAACAATGTCTTACAAATATTTCAATAATTTTTTTTTTTTGGTTATTTGGATTTTATATATTATTATATCAATTAAAAAAATCTGGATGTTTGTTTTAAAAAAAAAACATGATATTTAACACTATTAAAACTTAATATTTTAAAGTACGGTCACACTGGGCTAACTTACGCCCGGCTATAGAATATACTAGCAGTACCCTGTAGTACAAACAAAAAAAAATTCAAAACCGACAACAATTAAAAAACATTTTTGGTAAATTTCATTTTTTTAGGAAAGACCTATATAGATAAAAGCAAAACCTTATCTAAATAAAAATTTTGATCCAAATCGTTTTAGCCGTTTTCGAGATATACGAAACTTATTTATATACAAAGTGTATCTAACAATATGACCCTTGCTTCAACGGTCATAACTTACAAAAGTTAGGCTGAAAAGGTTTATTCAGTGATTGCTTAAATTGTCGCATTGTCAGATACACCCAACTTGTTTAAAGTTATTAGGTAAGATAGATAAGTCGAGATTCGATGCTAAAGCATAAAACGCATTGCGATATAAATCAACTTAATTGACGAATAAAACCATGCCGTAATCACATTACATTTAAGTAAACAGTATCAAAAATATTTTTAAATTCTAGAAAGTAAAAAAACACGACGCGCGGCAACTCACTGAATGGTCGTGTCCGCTGTCATATTGAACACTGATAGCATCTAATAGCTAAGAAGTAATTTCAACCCTATCTGATCGTATTGTGGAACATTTTACTATAAAACTAAATGAGGACATAAGTGGGAGCGGCCTGCACGCCACAGTTATTGTCTTTAGTAGACATGAGCACGTAGCCGTCGTTGCCCCACATGTTGGACCAGGAGTTCTTCACCAGCCAGTACTTCTGGCCTTTGAGGATGCCGTACCCAACTGCCAGAACTGCATGGTCTAGTTCATCCACCTTGTTGTGACTGTGGACAACAGTTGTTCACTTAAGTGAGAGCAGAAGTTTCCCAGAATCTTCGAGAACATTATGGAAGTAAGTAAAAATAAAGTCTGAAAATTATAATTAGATGTATTAACCCCCGACACAAAAAGAGGGGTGTTATAAGTTTGACGTGTCTGGGTGTGTGTCCAAACGGAAGAATCGATTTAAGTGAGGTTTTTTTTGTTTGAAAGGTGACTTGATCGAGAGTGTTCTTAGATATAATTCAAGAAAACCTCTTCAGCTGTTCAAAGATCGTCAGTTCTTTTCTAATAGTTGAAGGGATTTTCGTGTCGGGGGTGTTTTAAATGTATGATTATTAAGATTTGGTTTTATTTTATTGACCAGTACTACTTAAATTGTTATTGTATATATAGACTTCCCTTACATATGAGGTCAACATTATATACTTGACGCCTTCACATATTTGAAGTCGTTTACACTTAATTTAAATGGAAAGAATTATGTGATTTTTTTTTTATATCTCGTCAAAAGTATTGAACTAAAAATAAAAAAATCGGTTGATAAACACAGGAGACAATGGTTCTTAACTGTTTTGTCTTACCTATATAGAAGATACCAAGTAAAGTGTAGTAGGTGAATTTGAGTTACAAGTTTATGATTGAGATATAAGTTTTAAGATTGAGTTATAAGATATAAGTTATAAGATTGAGTTATAAGATATAACTTATAATTTTATAAGATTGAGATTTTATATTAATTTGGACACACGATTGATGTTTACGTATGTATGTGTATAGCCTCACACGTAACAACGATAATAATTTTGTTCTCAAACATTTTTTTGTATCATCCAATATAAAGATAAATAGAAAACATTGTTAGGACTAGACCGTTCCAAGATATTTGGGAACTCACGACAAACGATTTTTTTTTTTCACAAAAGAAGGCCATCTTCCTTTGGTTATTTTGTTAGTTACTGGTTATTTTTTAATCAGTAGTAATTCACTTTATAATTTTATTAAAAAATCATAAAACAGATTTTAAATTAAAACTTGCTCACCATTTCGGCTCGTAGTAGACGCCGTTAGAGTAGAAACTGAAGCTCTTGTGCGCCGCATCGATAGCTACTGATATGGGCCCGTACTTGAAGATCGCCAACTGTGTTGTATTTAGAATAACATAGAAATACTTTATTGTACACCAATTACAATTAAATTACAAGGAAATCACAAAAATATGTACAATGGGCGGCGTTTTCGCTAATAACAATTTCTTACATCCTTTGGATGGACAAAGACACCAGGAAATAAAATAAATAATGAATAGTTTTTGGTGTACAAGTTGCAGTACATTTTTTTTAAGGAATTTTACTGTAATAATCACGTTGTAATAGTGTTAAAATAAACATGACATAAATATAAGTATCTGAACTTATATAGATACTGTACTTATCTATATAAGTTTATGTATAATAAAATATAATATACAGAATGTATATGATATTGGACACTTAAAAGATTAAGTGTGAAGTTACAAAAAGAATTTTTGAAAAAAATATCTGTTTAAAAGTTTGAATTTTGAAGTATTATTGCCTCTGTTTCTCATAAACGTAGGTGTAATGTGTCAAATAGTACTTTTTTTTTAACTACGTATTTACTCTTTAATTTAGTTATTGAGAAAGTCCATAAAAAATAACTTAAAAAGTTTTCAAAGATAGTTTTTATGGATTTTCTATGGTTGTTAAGAAATGTGATTTGTAATCGTTTTTTTTTTTTATTTATTTATTTAGGCACACAAAACAGAACATAACACAATACTTAACCTTATAAATAGCTATCACTAATAGTTTCAATCTTAGCTATGTTCCTAAATATGTGTACACAACATGGCAATGTGGGTGATACAAGACGAGATTACATGCAACTTAAATAGTTAAATGATAGCATAAAAATAAGTGTAAAATTGAAAATAACAATTCAGACCAATGTTGATGACATAATATTCGTGACATGGTTTTTAAATTTACTAAATTTGGAATTAAATATGTCAAGGATTTCCAAATGTTGGGGTAATAATTCATTATAGAGACGACACATTCTAACAATGGGATTATAAAAGGAAGTATTATTCAGATGCACATTCAAGGTGAAGCTTCGGTAGTGAGGTTGACGTGACCTAAACCTCGTGTTAAAATTTATTTGGGAAAGTAGTCAGGATTCTAATGTCTGTAAAGTAAATTTGTATAATGATAATTGATAATTGTGTTTACAAATGGCATACCCTAAAGCCTGTTAAAGCACGATAAAAAAAGGGGTCCAAAGTTGAGACTATTCTAAGTTTTTGTACCTTTGTAAATATTTTGATATGCATCATAAAGAAATGAATTTAATTCCTCTCCAACATGATATGCCCGCAAAATCAGTATGAACCTGGAGACCCTTACTAAAATGAAAGTAATTACTTACCCTGAGTGCATTTTCGTCGTTAGCGGTAACATTGACCCAACCCTTAATTTTCGTAACAGCTGTGACGTTATCGACGTGACAGTAGCCATCCTGAAACACAATTTATACATAAGTATACATACACACACATGAAGTAAAAAAAAAATACAACACAAAGGGAGGATCCTCCGACCAGGTGAGATGATCATGCCTGGAGGACCGCAGCCCAACGGGTGATGATGGGAAGTTGTTTATATACTAATCGGCGCGAGAACTTTTATCGCGCGATGCAGGATTAGTAGTTACTACGCAGTACAGTTCGTCTTTGCTAGATGATATTAAAGTATATTTTTTTTATAAAGTGAAAGTCACCACAAAATAAATCTAGATTTTTCAATGTACACAATAATAATAAATATTATTTTATACCAATAAGGATAAAAAGTTATATTGTCAAACAACAAGGCTGTTTATGCCCAGTGATATTTGGTGGGCAAAAAAAATTTATGTTATAGAAATAAATGACAAGCATTCGACTGCAACTTTTGAATAACATGTTTGATTTCCGCTAAATGCAAAAAAAAAATTAAAAAATGTAAAATAATACGTTTTTAAGAGGTAACCCGTTCGATTTTCGCTTCAGCATAAATCCCACTAATATTATAAATGTGAAAGTTTGGATGAATGGATGTTTGTTACTCTTTCACGCCAAACCTACTCAACCGATTGCGATAAAACTTGGTATGTAGATAGCTGGAGACCTGGATTAACTTTTCAATTACAAAAAGAATAATTGAAATCGGTTCACAAATGGCAAAGATATCGCGTAACATTTACACAAAAAAGAGACAATATTCAGTCGAATTCAGAACCTCCTCCTTTTTGAAGTCGGTTAACCATAACACAAGTTATGCTAAGTTTGGCTGTTAGTCAGATCGAATTAGCGAAAAAATCCTCTCTAATCCATAAAAGTCCTATTGGAGCGGATTTTTTTTTTCTATTTAGATTCAATTAAAATTTGGAATCTGGGAGTTTGGCAAGTTGTAGTTAAACTCCTCCTTAATAGACTCGCGTCGGAAAAATTACATTTTGAAAAAATAAAGCACCCTCCAAATTACTTTCAAAAAGGGTCACTTTTTGCAAAACTCGACGGTTTGCAAACAGTTAACAATATTTTGATTTAAAAATTTAACTGTAACTACAAGACCGCAACACTCACAACATATCCAAATCTCAGCTCTCAACGACTTTCTGAACGCGAGTGATAAGATTTCAAAGTTTTGCAAAATAATTCTTTAAAAAAACACCGACTTAAAAAAAAAGCTTTCCATAAAAGACTTATATGGTTTGCCATGTCATGGATGCCATTGTCAGAGATGAACCAAATTAAATTGGGACGATGGGACCACACGGGAAGCAGAAGCTTTCAAATAAAAAAAGAATCATCAAAATCGGTTCGTCTTGTCGAAAGTTCTGAGGTAACAAACTCTCCTCCTTTTTTGTAGTCGGTTAAAAAACGTGGTTTTATGCGACTTGCGGACGATCCGCTGGTTTGATTTTACGATTTTGATTATACCGGAGCTCATTCTCTTGGTTTTATTATTGAGCACATTCCTTACATTTAACTTTACGCGAAAAACCGGTTTTTACTATTTTTGGCTTTATTTTTGCACCTTACCTGACAATACCATGCTATAATGTTACTTGCAATAAATTTCTGACACTTGATCTTGGTAAAAATAAAAAATAATATTAAATATTTAATAAAAAATAATTCGATCTAACTATCTAGAGAGAACTGCAGACTCAGCTCAGGCGTAAATACCTTGTCTTTACGTCAGTCTACTCACCTGACCCAAATAGCCTCCATAGTCCTCTTCAGTGGGCAGGCCATGCTTCATGATCCACTGGTAGGCCCGGTAGTCCTCACCACCGTCACATCCATTGTTACCGAAGCTGAAAGTGAGAAGCAATTTATATAAACAAGACAACGCTTGGTGGTCGAATTTCGACTAGAATTCATTAAGTTTTAAATGCTTGTTTAATTTCATGGACCAGTATAATTTGAACTCACATTCTATAAATATTCCGTACCATGACAGGTCAACATACAGCGTGTAAGTATCACCGTCACGAATAACTTACAAAAATGTCTTTCTTTGGATAGGTACTTATCACAATACAAAAGTCAGTCATAAAAATGCGAGATTAAGGATTTACAGTCAATAGTTTGAATTTCCGCTACGCAATGTAACGCAACACCCGAACTGTTGCAGAGACTGAGCAGCTGATTGCATAAATGTTTTTGATTTGATTACATTGCAGTTTTCGGTCGTAGGGGGGGGGGGGGTATTTACTGATTTTTTTTCGGTAAAATGTTCTGTTTACTCATTGTAATATCACTTTTAAGCAAATTAACAAAAAAAATAGGATCAGGATTCGGTACGGTGTCACTTTAGAACACCCCAGACTAGAAGATCTCTTCAACGATTACAAAAGAGCTGATAATCTTCGAACGGTTGAACAGATTCCTCGAAGTGGCATTACGCTGAGCTAACGACCATATTATTTTTTTAAGAATTGTAGATTTGTAATCTCAATTGAATGATAACTCTGTTGTAATTTTTTTTTTTTATACTTGTGTATGCAATCAAAATAAATTTGTTTGTTTCTTTCTTTCTTTCAGATTTTCTTGAATTATACTTGTAACTTGTAACTTTATACCTAAACTGCGGAGTGGACCCGATCTGCTCCTCAAGCTTTCATCCCCTATTTCACCCCCTTCAAGTTTAATTATCGCGACAAAAAGTAGCCTATGTCTTTCTCCAAGGTCCCGTCTATCTCTAAATCAAAATTCATCAAAATTGGTTCAACGGTTTAGGTGTGAAAACGTAACAGACAGGCAGAGTTACTTATGCATTTATATACTTTTACCTACGGCTTCGCTCGCATCAAAGTCATTTTTTGTCCCTCGGAAACAGTTCTTTTTTCCTCTATGACCCTTTTGTCCTTTACCCGTGTATCCAAAAATTTCATAATTAGTTGAGTAATTGAGTTCATAATACTAGTAATATTAATTAGGATTAGTATGACATGTATATCCACAGGCTATGTGCTCACCCCCACGAGCAGTCGACGAGCGCTTGCTGGCTGAGCCGCACGAGGTGGTTCCCGTTCTTCAGGAACAGAGCCCCCTCCACGGCCCCGGTTGTGCCGAAAGACCAGCAAGAGCCGCACACTGATTGATCTGAAACACAGAAAAAGAAAAACTTATTCATTAAAACCTACATTCTTCGCAGGAGAGCATTCTACCACAACTTCCAAAATCGTGGGTTCGATTCTTGCTCAGTTCAAATATTTGTTTACATGGATATGTCTATTTCCATTAATTTGGGTATTTTTTTTATTTCTTAGTTCAATACTAGCCCTTTCCAGCAGTTTTTGTCGCGTTTTTGGTCTCTGCTCCGCTTTTTATGGTCGTAGCGTGATGTTACAAAGCCCATAACCTTCGTCAATGAATACTCTGTCCTTTACAAAAATAATTATTCAAATGTGACTGATAGTTCTTTAGATTCGCGCGTTTAAACTATTAAACAAAAAATGTCATTAGTATAGAATTATAAATGTGTATTTGAAGAATAATATTAAAACATTGCACATTTGTTGCGTTACACACGCGTCCGTAATAAAGCGAGAGCTTCATTACACGTCTAAGACGTCGTACACGTGTAAAGTTGGTATGCAAATAAGATCGACGCAACGCGTGTCATTCAAGAATTCTTCAAGTTCTCTGTCCGATTCATTCATTTTTATGTAACTGATGTTGACGTCGAAAACCAGCGTAAAATGCGCGACACGTACAACATATAATTGTGTGATGAGCATGATCATTTTGTTGTGTCTGGGTGTAAATTATTTATATGTATGTATTTAGAAATATATAAGTATGTTTATTAACAGTCTGGTAACCATAGTACAGGCTTTGGGATCAGACGGCCGTGTGTGAGCTGTGTGAAGTATTATTATTACATGTAATCTTTTATCATAACATTTTGTAATCCTCAAATAATTTACATGTTTAAATGTTTGGTGTTACAATTAAAAAATATATTTTTAGTAACTTATACAACACTTCATTTATAAACAAGTTCCCTAGTGTAACTATCTAAAGGCATACCTACGTATATCAAGTACGCAATGATGTTCCTTTAACGTCATAATATTATACAGGGCTTTTTCTTTCATTATCAAACTCAGAGCTACCTATTTAGATTAGGAGAGTGTATGTATTAAAATAAATATTATATCAATTACCTTTGACAGGAGTGACAGCACCAAACAATCTCCAATCGAACTCTGTGGGTACCTTGTCACTTTCAGATTTGATTAACGTTTCACTGTATGGGAAGGGCAGACCTGCGGACAAATAATAACATTTTAATGGACACTTGAAGACACAATTATAAACCAAAAAAATCATTGATTCTATCTGTGGGAAGTTCATAAAAACCGTCTGATTCAAAATAATGATACGGAACTAAATTAAGACGCATGGTGCCATCTATTGACGATTAGAGGACGTCATAAAGGGTTACGATTACCTAAATTGAGCCTATCTAAATCGCCTATTTATAGCATGTCCCACATTATATTAGAAAATTCCAAAGTGGTTTCGAGTTTTCGGGAAATGTTACGAACTCTCTGCGGTATTAATTACGTTCTAGTTGAGCTATCAGCGAGTAAACAAGGTGATAAGTGCGAAGTACAAGTGATAATTGAAATAGTGAGAATTAATTGTAGTTGTGTTACTCGTGAATTATTAAAACAAATTGCATCTATTTTGGTAGTAGATTAGTGTAACTTTCTTTTCCCGAACCTAAGGTCGAAAAATTAATTAAATTTAAAAAAGTATATAATCTACTTCAACGCATCTAAATCGTGGTAAATTGTTATAAGAGCTAAAGCTTCATAGCTTAATTTTCCACCATTAAAAGATTAGGAAAAAATATTTTCTTTAAATTCAAATGGGACATAAATGGCGAAGAAAAGAAACAGTCGGATAAGATCTTTTTTGTCATCTGTTAACCAAAATCATTTAACTTTAAAAACTTTCGCGGTTCATGGTATAATTTATGTATACTGGGTCTGTCATAAGACTCATAAGTAATGAATAACCTGTTAATTTGAGGTAGCCCTGGTACCAGACTATAAGAAAATTTTCATGTCAGGGTTGTCAACGGTGTGAAAATGGTGAACACTTATTTTTAAATTTTTTTTTCTACTTTGCTCATTTATTCTGTTGCCATTTCAACAAATTACGGTGTTTCTCGCTGGTTTCTATTGCATCGTGCTCCTGGAGAATTATATTATTTTATTTAGTTACTATTGTGGGCGTTATTAATGTGAAACATTATCAAAATTTACATTTCAACCATTTTTTATTACTTAGTTTTAACCATTAGCTATGAAAAAAAAGTACTGTCATAGTTGCCCATTATCTTCACAACATGTCTAGTTCGTGTAGATTCTAAAAAAGATATCACAATGTGTGTTTTACAAGCAATACTACAGGAGCGTAAGAACTTACCAAGGGTAGAATTTCGATTTTTGAAGAATTGTGCTAAGGCCAAGATTTCTTATCCGATTTGCCTAAAAATGCGGACAAGAAAATCTTCTCACCTATTAATACATAGATAAATTATGGTAAACGCTAGTAAGTCTTGATGTCTACACCTAAACATTGTTTTTATACCTTAAATAAATGCATGAACTTGCTTAAAAGGCTTATCACATCTACACCTTTGATTTGCCTGACGTTCCAATCAGGTTGCACTGGCCGTGGTCACAGACTGACTCACAGTTCACAGTTTAAATCCCAGTAGACTAGATCTCTGACTTCAACTGGACTGGGATGCAAACACTCAAAACTGCCTGACTGTAGTAAGGCCTATGCTTGGCATGAGATATAGTTACCATGGTTGGGTCCGGAGTACTTCCTGCCCCGCAGCGCGGCCAGCTCGTTGTCAGTGCGGTCGGCGAGGTGGTTCACGGCCACGCGGAACGGCCGTCGCGCGCGGTTGTGAGAGTAGATGAACCTGGGGAACGAAGGGTTTACTTTACCAACTGAACTATACTCAGTTTTTCATTCATTCTAACATTCATTCATTACTTTAAACATCTTTTTTTTATTGAATAGGGGGCAAACGAGCAGACGGGTCACCTGATGGTAAGTGACTACCGCCGCCCTAGGGTACCTGCAACTCAAGAGACACTAGTGCGTGACCGGCCTTTAATGTAGGAGTAGGGGAAGGGGAGGAAGAGGGGGAGAAGGAAGGGTTAGGTCCGGTAACCTCACTTACTGGGCGAAATACCATGCAAACATTGCTTCTCTACCGGTTTTTTGTGAGTTAAATAAATAATAAAAATAAAATCATACAAATACTGTTAAACCACTATCTAGAAGCAAGTAAGGTTTCTTTTAAAAGACCAGGGTTTGTGTAGCTACAAAATTACAATTCGAATATTCTTTTGGTAACTTTTTATAATTCTTAAAAATAAAAATTTATAAAAACTGAAAAATCAGTTGAGAAATCAAGTGTGTAAAGAATATAAATCGGGCTCTGTCACAGGTTTTTTATGAACTCTCTCCTTAAAGAAAAAAATCTCTAACCTTTCTTGTATGTTCTCAACAAAATCATTTAAAATCTATACTCTTACTAGCTACCCGGCCATGCGTTGCTGTGGCTAGGTAATTTGCAAAAAATGACTTACTTAACATGAGAAATAGGATAGTGTTACTATGATACTGAATTCAGAGGTATGTAATACTTATTTCGTGATCGCGTAATACCCGTATAAATACATACTTATGTATATGTTACAATTTCTTGTTCTTTTTAAATAAATGTATTGCATACTACTTACCTAAGATTTTGTCGGAATATATTCAAACGTCTCTCATGTTCAAGTTCGCTGGCGTACTGTTTAGTGTGTTTATTCTTGAATCTGTAAAAAAAATTAAGTAATTTACGTCACAATCTTTATGAAAATAGGTACAGACAGATGGGTATAAAATGTTAAACTCGCGTCAGGACACGTGACCCTGATCGAAAATTCGTAAGACGGAGCCGAGGTTCTTAAATTTAAAAAAATATAACATTCGAAATTCAAACATTTATGAGCGGCCAGGAGCGCAGAACTTCCAGTGTACCCTATGTATACATTTAGATATATTGTTATTACCTACTTCTTTTTAACCTAATTATATATATACACAGATGTTTGTGTGTGTGTGTGTATGCAAATACATTGTGAAGTTATGTTTTCACTTCTGACATGCAGTCCTACGAATGACTGTTTTTTTTATTAGCAATTATTGACTAACTTTGGTATTATGAATTAAAAAAAATTAAAACAGATTTTTTGGAAGTGAATTTTAACCTACTTTAAATTAAGCTTATAAAAAAAGAAGATAATCCTAAGACAGACAGCGTATAGTTAATAATTAAAAGCCTACAACTAACCCTACGGTGTCTGTCTGTTTGCCTGTCTATCAGAAGCTTATATTCTTTCAATTGTAAATAATTCTAAGAAGTTACCTGTTAAATTCATGGTGAATATGGTCGTCTCTACCCGGGTGTACGAACTCCATCATTGGGTTGAACGTGGCGTAGTGACGGTTGCCGGGGCCGGGGAACGAGGAACACTTGGTGTCTGTAAACATACATGCACTATTGTAATTCCTAACCAACGTTAGATCTTCTTGAGAAATGCATATTTTTTAATTTGTACGTTCACATTAACAGTTTGGAAGTATGTATCGTACATGCATACCAAACGATCGCGTTAATTTTCGTTAATGCAATCTTCCTGATATGTATATTTTTTGACATTTGTTTGTGATACAGTTATTTGAATCTCTAGCCTTTGAGGTAGAAAAAAAACGGTATTACAGGAGCTAATTTATCGATCTAAACAATATGTTACAGTAAATGTCAATATTGAAATCACTACAACAAAGTGAGCAAGAAATACTTTAGTACACATGGTGCGTACAGAACACTCTCTTTGAAAATATAAAAATTAAAATCTACTTTTGTTATTAAGTAATTAACTACAAATTAGCTCGAATAAAATCAACGTTCATTCAAAGCATATTTGTCGATCGTTTGGTTGCTTAAGATAT
The DNA here is from genome assembly GCA_949752705.1 of Callimorpha dominula. Lineage (NCBI taxonomy): Eukaryota > Metazoa > Arthropoda > Insecta > Lepidoptera > Erebidae > Callimorpha > Callimorpha dominula. The sequence goes on along the minus strand of OX457012.1, from coordinate 2,612,516 downwards.
TATGACTGGAATACACAGACCTAGAACAAATGTCGTGTTCATAACACAATTATTTGTCCTGGGTGTGCGATAAAATACTTACTGACATCGATTTTAAAAACGGTCGGATCAATATCTTCGATATCATAATCCGTGTAATCAATATAGTAATGGTCATAGTGAGATCCCAGCAGAGAGTTGTAACCTTTCATCTCGTATCTGGAAGAGAAATAACATTATAATCAGTGCGTACACGTAAGCTATACAATGAATATATACGTACTATATACGTACATACACTCACTGTATTCCCGAAGGGGTAGGTACGCAGGTAAGCGTCTTTTGCCCGGTTCCTATAATCAAGAAACGATTCGTTTTGCTTACGGACGGTAAATTTTTCGTTGAAATTTTACCGAATATTATAGGAACCGGGCATAAATTCAATGAAATTCTACCGTCCGTAAGCAAATCGAATCATTTCTTGATTATAGAAATTGGTAGAATATTGAAAGGTAGTTAGGGGCCATCCATAAATTACGTCACACGTTAAGGGGGGGAGTGGGTCAATGAACTGCGACAAGATTCGTGACGTCACATGGTATTAAACACAAAATTTAACCTGTAAACGAAAGACTAGACACGTTAGAACTGCTCTTTTCAGTTCGGGGTGTAAAATTGAAAAATATGTGACGTCACATCAGGGAGGGGGGGTCGCCAAAAATGTGACCACCTGTCTAAAAATCATGAAATTCGTGTGACGTAATTTATGGATGGCCCCTTGGGAAAGGATGGCAATGGTAGGAAAGGGATATTGTTAACAGCTCGAGCAGGTCAGGGTGGGTACCTGTAACTCGAACTGGGTGTAGCCGGAAATTTAAACTGTCAAATTGCCGAACGAATTGAAACAAATGGAGGTGCCATATTTGTCTGACTACTTTCTGAAGTGAAAACTTCTTTAGGAACGTTGGGCACTTTTGGTATAAGGAAAAAGCACTGAACTCGCGTGACCGTCACGCTCAGGTACATATATAGATGTGTACGTGCAGTCCCACGACTGACAGTTTTTTTTTTATTTACCTACACTAAGAAGGTCCTTTTGTCCTTACCTGACCGGTATGGGTATTGATTCTCCTCTCAACGACTTCCTGTGCTTGACCCACATGGAGTATTTGTTTATTTTATTCCCTATTGTCTGCACCATCTGCCATTTGGCTGTATCGGTGTCCTCCATGGTATCTGTGCCTATTACATTCAATAGATTTTCAAAATTCCACAGAAAATTACTTAAAAATAAGAACCTAGATGTTTTAAGTAGCTGTTAATTTTAAACATAATTTATTTTGCTAATAGACCTTTTCAGACACCTAAAAAAATGTAAAATAAAAAAGAAATATTGATGAATTTTCCGGCAGAAAATTCCAATGATTTTCGACTCAGAATAATGGTTTGAATACACTATTTCATGATGCGGTACGGTGTCGCTTACACACTGTTTACACGAGAATATTTACACGTGTTTTTATTAGTTATGGACATTTGCTCATAACTTCGGTGCGCGTGCCCCGCCCACATCGCACTTCTAATTAATTCTCAATTCTGTAGGACGTAACGAGACATTAAATACCATATAAAAAAACAGCTCTTCAGCTTTATTACAGACTAGCAGCGCCCCGCGGCTTCATCCACGTATGTCCCGATCCCGTAATATCGGGATAAAAAGTAGCCTATATTTGGATAATTGAATATGGCGTGAAAGAGTAACAAACATCCATACGTCCATCCATCCAAACTTTCACATTTCTAATATTAGTGGGATTAATATTGTCTTACCCATATACTTAAAGTCAGTCAAATCAGGTAGAACAGTTTGAATCTCTATCCAGTTATCTGTCGAGCCGTTTACTTGTAAACATGTCTGCTGGTTCAACACCGACTCAGTTGTCACTGGAGCGATCTAGAATAATGGTAGACACGAAATAAAAATCTCTCTCAATATTTATAGGCATATTGAATGCACAGTATTAACCGACGAAAAAAAAGAGGTTCTCAATTGGACCGTATATATATATATATATTTTTATGTATGTTCAGCCCTCACTCCGTTATTTGTGAACCGATTTCGATTATTCTTTTTTGTTGGATAGGGTATACCTCAAGGGTGGTCCCATGTCAAGGAAGTCAGGACCTGATGATGGGATCCTGATAAAATTGAGAGAAACCCTCGAAAATTGTAGGAACGAATAGTGTTTCTGATTACTTTTCATTACTTTATCAGATATTTGCGTTTAGAAATTAAATTAAAACGTATTTTGAGTCGGCGCCAAATAATAAAATGATGAATTACATATAAAATTTTGATAATTCATCAGTTGGCACCGACTGAAAATAAGTTTATATAAAATTTTATATTTTATGTAAATAAGCTCAATACTTAAGACTTAAGGTTTATTCATTTTTTGCTTTTTAGTTCTTTTCGTCGGTTTAATTTTTTGTTAAAAGGTTTTTATTAACTCTAAAATGGGAGGAAATTCACAGATGTGTTCTTATTCCATAAATACATACCGTGGCTACCAGTAAGGAATTACATTCAACCCCCCAATGAGCTAATTTTACTGGTCACAAACTTCTAAGGGTGATCTGTTCTCAAATAGTCCCTTGACAATGGTCTAAGTTCTTGAATATAACTGACTTGCTACATCCCTGCTTAAAAATAAGTACTCACCTTTATAGATGTTCCGAAGGGTTTATAAGCTCCTGCAGAAATCTGGTACGTCTTGACCATACCACCATAGTAGTCAATACGGGACTTGCCCGCCTTGCTGTCGTACCTGGGAAAAAGAACAGCTCGTTAGTAATATAAAATTAATGTGAGTGAGTATAATCATTCGATATTATATAGTTAAAAATTTAAATTTAAATCACCCCCGACTCAAAATTCCCTTCAACGATTAGAAAAGCGCTGATGATCTTTGAACGGCTGAACAGGTTTCCATGAATTATATCTAAATTTTTACGTGGGAGAGCCATGCTTCGGCACGTATGGGCCGGCTCGACTCCGCTGGATACCACGGCCTCACAGAAAACCGGCAGTGAAACAATGATTGTATTGCTTTTCGGCGCGTGAGTGAGGTTACCGGAGGCACTAACCCTTCCCTCTCCCCTATGCCCGTCCTTCCCCTCTCTCCTCTTCCCCCCTCCCCTTCTTCTCCCACATTAAAGGGCGGCAACTTGTGACTCTTGAGTTACATGTGCCCATGGGCGGCGGTAGTCATTTATCATCAGGTGACACGTCTGCTCGTTTGCCCCCTATACCATAAAAAAAGGAAGATTTAGGTGTATAATTCATTAACGTTTTGTGTGAAATGGCTGAAATTTGAGGATGATTGTTGAGGATGTCGGAAAAAATCAAAATATATTATGCTTTGCTATCCGTGCCCGAAAACATAGTTAGTATTAGCGACTATATATGTATAGGCTGTCATGTTGTTGGAAGTTTTAAAATGTACTTAAATTATTTACAAATGTTACTTTCAACACATAAATAATTGACATCATAGTCACAATAATTTACTCATGTCGGTCTTCAAGTAAGACTTGAAGTCATTCTCGTCATACAATACATGACATAGACTGTGAGAAGCCACTAGGACAAGAACCTCAACTTTACATAAGGCAAATGTCATCACTAATTAAACCAGAAAATAATGAAGAATATCGATTACCGGTAATTGCAGTTTTGCACAACGAAGTCAAAACTTTTTATATGAAGTTTACTTTGTTTCGCTTTCTAATTATAGTGCGTTCCTTTTTTGTTTTAAAAATCAATGTATATAATGAAGAATGAGTTGTAGAAAAGTCTAAATTAGTTACAAATGCTGCCATATTAATTTATTTATTCGTATAACACAGTCGCCTGCAACCCTTTAAAAAAGCGATTTAAAATATGACATATAGTTTTTAAAATAGCTTGATTCATCAGAACAATATAGTACACTTTTCCTGATAAATGAAATTTTTAAGAGGTTTATTGCGTTGATTTATTTAAACATTGAGTTTCAATGTGCACATTTATCACAAGTAAATAGCACAATCACAAAGAGACTAGATTTGTTTATATTTGTAATACATATTGAACTTTTATCAACAGGTCACACACTTAAACAATTATCAGTTGAGAAGTATGAGTTGTTTGCACACTACTGTAATAGACTTCGAACGCTTTTGTCCTGTAAAAACAGGAGGTAATTTTAATCAGGAGGACAGGAGGTCAATGCTAAGGCTTGAATCGGTTTTTTCCTATGGTTAAAATTAAATATTTTAACAGAGTTTATTAAATCAAGTGTTACGAAAGACCATGAAAAATTACCTACACCATATTTGTAATTTGAATAGTGAAACCAAAGACTAAATAATTTTACAATATTAAACTATGACGTCACAAGTTGCTATTGCATAAATGATTACAAAGATATGAACCAGATTTCCAAGAATTTACACAGGAAATGATTATTGTTAAATATAACTTTAATTATCTCTCAAAATAAAATCATATTATTTTGTTTGACCTGAATAGATTCTACATAACATAGTTGACATCCATGAGAATTTATTTACTAAATACATCCGTTGTAGGCGTAATTACATGTTGGTTTTTTCAAATTACTTAAATTGCAATTCAAACCGTTTTTAAGTCTAACCTTACGAAATGCTGATTCATTGAAACGAAAGTAGTAAATAACATCGTAAGTGCTTGAAATATGAATCTGTAAGTACGTACAAGCAGTCAACAGAGATTAACGCTGTGGAAGCTATAAAATTATGCAAAATAATATATTGCTTTATTCGCGGGCTGACCTACATTCCACTTGTTTGCTTAAAATTACAATATATTTTTGCTACAAATGCTTAACAATTGCAATTTGAAATACTAGAGAGAATATGTTTTCATTTATTTCACTGAATAGGTCACACGCCTAACGATTTAATGTCGGCAGTTACGTACAGAAGTCTCAATTAAGGTCGCACAGCGCTAATTACCTAGTTCATTCAGTTATATTCACCTAGAAGTTGCCTCTATTTCTATCGAGTTAGTCTTATCTGTTATGACGACGCCGCGACGTTAGGGATGCCATTTGTATTAAAAAAAATATTAATCTGAATATTTAATTACCAGTAAGTTATGTGCCTATCTATTTTCGTGAACAAATAAACCTAGGCTGAGTACTTATAAGGTGGTGAACACACGCAGCGCGTACGCGAGTATCTACACCAGCATCAAGAGCAACTAACGTGCTCACCGGTCGGCGCGCGACAGCCCACGAAATTTTTGGCACGATTAGTCGAGTCCGCCGCAAACTTGTAGCTTTATATCTAAAGTGCAGAGTGCCTGACGGAGCGAGCAAAGCGTCTGCATTTCAGATTTTGAGCGGAACCCCAATTCTTTTTAGAAAATAAAAGTAGCCTAAGTTACTCCTTATAACACCAGCTATCTGCCAGTGAAAGTCCTGTGGAAATCGGTAGACCCGAATCAAATAAAATAAAAAACTTTTATTTCAAATAAAACATTAAGGTATTTTTGAATTGTCAGGAGTCAGTCAGACTAAGTTAGTTCCGGAGATTACCCGGCACCAACAGACAGACAGACAACTAAAAATATATATATTAAGCTCTAAAAAACTATTATTTTGACATTATAAACTGTCACTTCAATTTTATTTATTTTATTGTTTGAGTATAGATGTATTGATAATATGTGTATACTTTCCTACAGGTTACATTTTTAAACTTTAACTAACAAATCTTTGTATTCGGATTGCGGGATTTAAGTCATGTCTAGAGATCGGATATTCGGATGCATATTTACCTAAAGTTGAGATGTTGGCTATTATGGAAAGCACTTTTTTATCGAAAGAATCCCGCGATTCCAGGAAATTCAAATTTAAGTGGACCTATACTTCGTGAGATGTAATAAACCCCAGTTTGACACAAATGACACTTGCTCTGTTACAACGTATAATGTTTGTTTTGCCCTACTTTTATTGTCAGTGATTTTTGACGAAGCAAAAACAACCTTAATACGTTGTAACAAGTGTCAAATCGGGCCTATTAAACCCCAGGAAATGTAAGCATTTTGTAAGAGTGCGAGTGAGACGGCAAATTATACTTGCTTGTGCGCAAGTAGCGACGCGACAATACAACTGCATTCGTAAATAAAAATATACTTAGAAGCCGCTTCCATAATTTGCCATCCAAAAAATAACTTTAGGTAAATATGCATCCGATTATCCGATCTCTAGTCATGTCAGTGAGGGACAATTTTTGCTTACATACCAATACTTTTACGCAATAAAAATTAAATAGGAATTCATATAAAAAATAATTCCACAAATACCAAAGTGATCATATTCCTATAAATGTGTGTGCACAGCTGTTATAGTCCAATAGATAACATTGTTTAACGAATGATTCATAATATCGTTCGTTTAGGTCAAAATGTCATTTATACTAAAATAATCGTATAGTATCAGTCAAAAAAAATGTGGGATAACATCCTTAATAAATGACAACATCAGAACATAAGTATTTTTACATATTATTATGCTAGCGGTTACCCGCAGTAACAACCGCATTTCATTTAAATACAAATACAAACACCTGAAGCCCCGGCGGCATAAGATCCAGTGACGATGACGGAACACTGCCTGGTTTTAGTCGGTTCGAGTCCGACCATTTGGCCCCCGGTGAGGATTTCCACACAAAAAAAAACGGGCACGCAGCAGGCCCGCAGACGGACTTTTTAAATGGCGGTTGTTTTAGGGTCTAGGGATCATAACTAGACCTCCTGTGAAGATTTTTTTGGAAAACTCGACAACTGGTACAAAACCAATCGGTAGACTTTTCTTCGAAATCTACCCAAACACAAATGTAATTAGTTGCGGACTGACCAGTCCATCACTCAATCACCGAGTCAGAGAAGACGGTGCGTTCATGTCTGATGATTATTTCACAATTATAATAAAACTAGATTTTGTCTGCGGCTTCCCCTTGAGGTACAGAAAAAGAATTATTTATCTAAAAAAAAATACTGTTCCCTAGGGATAGACAAACAACTGCAAAATTGTATGACGGTAATCACCAGAGTATTATGACGTGTAAAAGCGTGACAAATAAACTAACTCTAGACAGTTAAGATGACAATAAGTATGTTTGATATTGTGTAAAAACAATTACACAGCAGTCTAAGGACAACCACATCTTCCCTAAAGCTGATTTTGTGCTTGTTGGCGATCTGAGTATTCAAAGATTTATGGTTAAGTGTCATCAGTTTCACATTATACAACACTACAAGGAAGACGATTCAATGACAATTCGATGAACGCCTGCAATTTGAGAAGTGATTGATTTACAGTTTGTAAACTGTTGTTACCATTGTCTCAAAAGTAAAGGTTTATGAAACACTTTACAAAACAAATTAATTAAATATTTAAATATATTTTACAGGGACGGAGCACTTTAAGACTCCAAACAGCAGCTGTCTGCAAATCAAACAAATGATCGTCCAACGTGGGGACTCGCAACACATGACGCGGTAGCAGTAAAGTTGGCGACCTGACAGCTTATACTCGGTTCCTATAATATAATCATTAAAGGATTCGTTTTGCTTACGGACAGTAAAATTTTCCTTGAAAATTCAACGAATTTTACCGGCCGTAAGGAAAACGAATCGTTTCTTGATTATAGGAACCAGGCATTTAACTACTGCGAGTCGACTCCTAGCCTTTTTTTCAATATCACTTTTTTCACTAGGCAATGTCATCAAACCGATAAAACTGGTATAACAATAATCTATAGTTAGACCAGTCAGCCATATTTGAGGTAATTGACCCCGACTGCCAGTGGTCATATCACCTGGGATCGATATCTTCACGTGCACAAGGCAAGGAGAGACGTGACAACGTTTCGTAATGCGTCTACACACAATACTTAGCACTTTTAACTGCTTTAAACTAAATAGGTAAAACTTCTACAGGAGCCGTTTAACACTTCAGTGCCTGTGACACGCCTGGCGTATTCTTCTAAATTTCCTGTAGTTGCCGAGGACAGGCCTGGCGTGTCCACAATGTTTCGGCAATGTTTTAGAGATTATGCAATATTATGTATTAAAAATAACGGTGTAGCTTAATTATTTCATAAATTAACCAAATATGAAGTGGCTCCTGTGCTACAATGAATTTTATATTCCACAAAAAAATGTTGTACATACAATGTGTTGTTGTGTGTTCAGATGCATAGATTGTCAACCATGGCAACTTTTACTTAACTAAATACGTTGATATGCTTATTCTAGAAAATTTAAGTATGTGTGTTATCATTAAAAATAAAGCGCTAATTTATACACTTTGAATAGATGGTACAATAATAACGTTGATAACATTGTAAAATAAATTTCTATGCATAACCAAAATGTAGCATTTATATGGTGATGCATTTAATGTTGTGATAGAAGATGATAGAAATGGGGTATAAAAAGTCTTGACCCAACTATTTGACCCAAGAATTTTTTAATGATGATTCATTTGTTCGTAATATATAATATAATATTTTTTTTATATTTGTGTTGATCCTGCAGAACAACTATAAATTTTGAAAAGGTTTTGCACAGGAACCTTTTGTTAAAACAAAAAAAAATAACCCGCAAAAGATCAACAGTAAAACCTACCGCTACCGCACGTGTTTTATGACCTCTCTCCGAATAAATAAAAGGCGCTATTGGTGCTGAGAAAATGTTGACAATTTCTGCCATAATTACGAAACTTGTTTACCTTCTATCTTATTTTGTGACATTTTTCTAAATTCAAAAGCACTAAACTATGGTAAATTACTTTTATATACCCTAAACAAATTACACGTTTTACACGCATCGGTAATCACAGAAATTGACAATATTAACAATTTGCCTTTGTACAATGTCGGTGAACACGCCTAGCGTATCTAGTTATATCAGCTTCCAGTGCCGGCGACACGCCTAGCGCGTTCAACGCAACTTGTTCGCGGCATCGTACAGGATATAGTGTAAATTGGGATGGCACTGAGTGTTTAAAAAAAAAGGATCGTACTGGCCGAGGTCTGAAGCGGCGTTTATAGTAAACTGGCTGCGCTCTGCGACTTCACCCACGTAAGTCCCGATGCCGTGGGAATATCGGGATTATTTATCCCGATAGGCTATTTTTTAGCCTATGTGTTAATCCAGGTCTCTAGCTATCTACATACGAAGTTTCATCGCAATCGGTTCAGTAGTTTTTGCGTGAAAGAGTAACAAACATCCATACATCCTCACAAACTTTCACATTTAATAATATTAGTAGGATTAATGCACACACATACACTAACGCCTACATTGTGCCGACTATAATTAAGTTCCACGTACGTAATAGGGATAGGGCGTTTCCAGTCAACTGGCTAGTTTAGGAAATAAATGGGAAAATTGGGAGTACATTGAAAGAGAAAGACCTACTACTACCATACCTGTAACTCAAACTGGCTGATGCCTAAAGGTCCAGCTCACTAACATAATTCAACTTAATAAATTTATAATCGTTAAAAAAGTAAGTCACCTCTTAGGGATTGTCCATTAATCATGTGAGGCTCGAAAGGGGGAAAATAAGCAAATATTACAAGGGGGAGGGGGGTATCACGTGTATTTATTTTTCGTAGAACGCGCGATTATATCTGTATTTAAAGATAACTATCAGCGGCCCGCGGTTTCACCCGCATAAGTCTCGATCCCGTGGGAATATCGGGATAAAAAGTAGCCTATGCGTTAATTCAGATCTCTAGCTATCTACATACCAAGTTTCATCGCAATTGGTTTAGTAGTTTTTGCACGAAACAGTAACAAACAAACATCCATCCATCCGTCCATCCAAACTTTCACATTTATAATATTAGTGGGATTAAAACCTGACCAGGGGGGAGGGAGGTTAATAAGTTGCGAAAAAAACATCACGTGATTAATGGACCTCTTATGATTAATAAAGCCATTTAGTTTAGTGTCAGTAAGGGTTACTGACACTGTTGGTTCGGCAGTAGATATTTGTTGAATGACAAAGCCGATGCGAATTACTACACATGTTCGGGTCGACACATCAATGAGTTCGGCAGTGAATATTCGATTTTACAGCCTGGCCTGTCCAGATTAACTCCGAATGTCGACCCGCACATGGGTATTGCAACCATCGCGTACCACTCACCATATAGGTATTTACAATAATACTAACATAGTCTTGTAAACAAGTGCATATTATGTATGGATTGCCTGCTAATACATATTTGTTATTATTATTGAGGAAAAACAAGCATCAAGTCGAGATAGGCCTTTGAAGTTTGAAGTATGCTTGTTATAATAATTATTTACTAATATTAAGTAATAACTAACGATCGTCATATAAGTTTTTCAATAACAGGAATTGAATCACAATGAGCACATAATTATATTATTGTTCATTTTGAACGCAAAAAGGAGGGGTGTTACATCTGTGTGTCTGTCTGTGTATTTGTGTGTCTGTCTGTGGTATAGCTCTTAAACGGATGGACGGATATTGATTTAGTTTTGATTTGAAAGGTTTTGACTTGATCGAGATGGTTTTCGGCTATTCAAGAAAAATCTGTTCGTTAGAAGGACTAATTTGTCTGTGAAGTGTTATGTTTACTTTAATAAACTTGTGAAGTAAATACGTAGTGACAAAATTAACGACACGAAATATCCAGGGATACCGGAATCTGTGTGTACTTATGATGATGTCTCTAGTACCTAGATAGCATCACTTTTTTCAATGCTTCACGATACATTTGTATTAGGTACTCAATGACATCATTATTAATATTATACTAACAATAATATTAAATAATAAACAGAAAAATAAAATAAGAATTTAAAAAATGAACTAAAAATCACTGTTTATTTCTGACGGTTACGTCCGTATGTTAATAATGGCGTTGGCCCGTGGCCGATGCGCGACCTTTGGAGTAAGTAGGTCCTTTGTATAACAAGATTTGGAAACAAACATACGATTTAGTCAAGCGTGCAAATACTGGTGAAAATATATTTGTTTTATGTAGGTACTTTTAATCACATTTTTTCAATTTAAAACAGACAAAAAAAAATCGGCTAAAGACCCTTTTTGTGGTTTTCAAAAAGTGCTATTATTTTTGATTATTTATTTCAAAAACTAATTTGAAGAGCTATATAGTTATTGTCCAAAAATGTTAAATTGATAATGTGGAGAGTATACATTATTTGAATTATAAGTGTCATACCACAGTGCATTTGCATTATAAATCGATCATTAATTACAAATGTAAGGATTATTAGAAGAGCAGAGTTCAATGTTATATGGAAGAATTTATACCAACACTTGAAAGTTTGTGTTGGATTCCCTGTTTTCTGAGAACTAATTACCTGTTGGCGTTTTGAATTCTGGTTGTTATTACGTACGTGAATTTACTAATTATCAAGGTTATCAATAATTATGTATTTACGTTATAATGAACAATACCTACTCCTATTTATTTGTAATGAATGATAGTTTATAATTAAAAATAAAAAAATTACTCTGAGAAAAAACTTTGAAGTATATTGAATCCCGGTTTTATCTGGATTGAATCAATAATTACGTACGTGAATTATTCTTATCTTCTTTTACAGTTTTAAAACAAAACAAACACGTAGGTCATACACAAATTGTTGGGTACATATAAAAGTAATATAATAAATAGAAAAGGTTAAAAAATATTTATGACCACAGAAGAGACAAAATTCCACAGGAAGGTCTAGAATTGATATTACTCCAATAACACTAACTAACTGGTCTCCTCTTCACATCTGTCTTTAATTATAATAAAAATTAGCTTTATTGTTTAATTATAAAGTCACTAAGTCTAGCTACGTGTTTGTGAATTCTTAATTAAGAATTCGCAACTTAAAATTGATTTAACAAAACTGGCACGTAGCAAGTTTATTTTGTAATAAAATAAATAATACAGAGGCTTGACGCGCCCATTTGTCGTCGCGGCACGCTGTTGTCGTAGCGGCGCTTGGTAGCCGTCGCAGCGCACTGCCTTTTGTCGACGCGACGCTCTGTCACCGTCGCGACGCTCCAGGGTCATCGCGGCGCTCTGGTGTCTTCCCGTCGCTCAATGGTCGTCGCGGCGCACGTTTGTCGTCGCGGCGCTTGGTTGCCGTCTTGGCGCGCGGTTGGCTTCGCGGCGCTGGGTTGTCGCGGCGGCGCTTGCTTGCTGTAGCAGCGCTCAGATGCCATCGCGGCGCTTGGTTGCCGTCGCTGCGCTCGGTTGTCGTCACGGCGCTTGGTAGTCGTTGCGGCGCTAGGCTGGGGTCACGGCGGTTGGTTTTCGCCGCAGCGCTCAAAGGTCGTCGCGGTGCGCGTTTGTCGACTCGGCGCTTGCTTGCTGTCGCGGCGCTTGGAGCCGTCGGGGCGCTCGCTTAACGTCGCGGTGCTTTGTTATTGTCGCGGCGATCGTATGCCGTCGCGGCGTTCAGTAGTAGACGCGGCGCTCGCTTTTCGTCACGGCGCTTGGTTGTCGTCACGGCGGTTGGTTGTCGTCACGGCGGTTGGTTTTCGCCGCGGCGCTCAAAGGTCGTCGCGGTGCGCGTTTGTCGCCTCGGCGCTTGCTTGCCGTCGCGGCGCTTGTTAGCCGTCGGGGCGCTCGCTTAACGTCGCGGTGCTTTTTTGTTGTCGCGGCGATCGTATGCCGTCGCGGCGCTCAGTAGTCGACGCGGCGCTCGCTTGTCGTCACGGCGCTTGGTTGTCGTCACGGCGGTTGGTTGTCTTCACGGCGCTTGGTTGTCGTCGCGGCGCCTGGCTGACTGAGTGTTTAAAAAAAAAGGATCGTACTGGCCGAGGTCTGAAGCGGCGTTTATAGTAAACTGGCTGCGCTCTGCGACTTCACCCACGTAAGTCCCGATGCCGTGGGAATATCGGGATTGTTTATCCCGATAGGCTATTTTTTAGCCTATGTGTTAATCCAGGTCTCTAGCTATCTACATACGAAGTTTCATCGCAATCGGTTCAGTAGTTTTTGCGTGAAAGAGTAACAAACATCCATACATCCTCACAAACTTTCACATTTAAAAATATTAGTAGGATTAATGCACACACATACACTAACGCCTACATTGTGCCGACTATAATTAAGTTCCACGTACGTAATAGGGATAGGGCGTTTCCAGTCAACTGGATAGTTTAGGAAATAAATGGGAAAATTGGGAGTACATTGAAAGAGAAAGACCTACTACTACCATACCTGTAACTCAAACTGGCTGATGCCTAAAGGTCCAGCTCACTAACATAATTCAACTTAATAAATTTATAATCGTTAAAAAAGTAAGTCACCTCTTAGGGATTGTCCATTAATCATGTGAGGCTCGAAAGGGGGAAAATAAGCAAATATTACAAGGGGGAGGGGGGTATCACGTGTATTTATTTTTCGTAGAACGCGCGATTATATCTGTATTTAAAGATAACTATCAGCGCCCCGCGGTTTCACCCGCATAAGTCTCGATCCCGTGGGAATATCGGGATAAAAAGTAGCCTATGCGTTAATTCAGATCTCTAGCTATCTACATACCAAGTTTCATCGCAATTGGTTTAGTAGTTTTTGCACGAAACAGTAACAAACAAACATCCATCCATCCGTCCATCCAAACTTTCACATTTATAATATTAGTGGGATTAAAACCTGACCAGGGGGGAGGGAGGTTAATAAGTTGCGAAAAAAACATCACGTGATTAATGGACCTCTTATGATTAATAAAGCCATTTAGTTTAGTGTCAGTAAGGGTTACTGACACTGTTGGTTCGGCAGTAGATATTTGTTGAATGACAAAGCCGATGCGAATTACTACACATGTTCGGGTCGACACATCAATGAGTTCGGCAGTGAATATTCGATTTTACAGCCTGGCCTGTCCAGATTAACTCCGAATGTCGACCCGCACATGGGTATTGCAACCATCGCGTACCACTCACCATATAGGTATTTACAATAATACTAACATAGTCTTGTAAACAAGTGCATATTATGTATGGATTTCCTGCTAATACATATTTGTTATTATTATTGAGGAAAAACAAGCATTAAGTCGAGATAGGCCTTTGAAGTTTGAAGTATGCTTGTTATAATAATTATTTACTAATATTAAGTAATAACTAACGATCGTGATATAAGTTTTTCAATAACAGGAATTGAATCACAATGAGCACATAATTATATTATTGTTCATTTTGAACGCAAAAAGGAGGGGTGTTACATCTGTGTGTCTGTCTGTGTATTTGTGTGTCTGTCTGTGGTATAGCTCTTAAACGGATGGACGGATATTGATTTAGTTTTGATTTGAAAGGTTTTGACTTGATCGAGATGGTTTTCGGCTATTCAAGAAAAATCTGTTCGTTAGAAGGACTAATTTGTCTGTGAAGTATTATGTTTACTTTAATAAACTTGTGAAGTAAATACGTAGTGACAAAATTAACGACACGAAATATCCAGGGATACCGGAATCTGTGTGTACTTATGATGATGTCTCTAGTACCTAGATAGCATCACTTTTTTCAATGCTTCACGATACATTTGTATTAGGTACTCAATGACATCATTATTAATATTATACTAACAATAATATTAAATAATAAACAGAAAAATAAAATAAGAATTTAAAAAATGAACTAAAAATCACTGTTTATTTCTGACGGTTACGTCCGTATGTTAATAATGGCGTTGGCCCGTGGCCGATGCGCGACCTTTGTAGTAAGTAGGTCCTTTGTATAACAAGATTTGGAAACAAACATACGATTTAGTCAAGCGTGCAAATTATGGTGAAAATATATTTGTTTTATGTAGGTACTTTTAATCACATTTTTCCAATTTAAAACAGACAAAAAAATTTCGACTAAAGACCCTTTTTGTGGTTTTCAAAAAGTGCTATTATTTTTGATTATTTATTTCAAAAACTAATTTGAAGAGCTATATAGTTATTGTCCAAAAATATTAAATTGATAATGTGGAGAGTGTACATTATTTGAATTATAAGTGTCATACCACAGTGCATTTGCATTATAAATCGATCATTAATTACAAATGTAAGGATTATTAGAAGAGCAGAGTTCAATGTTATATGGAAGAATTTATTCCAACACTTGAAAGTTTGTGTTGGATTCCCTGTTTTCTGAGAACTAATTACCTGTTGGCGTTTTGAATTCTGGGTTTATCTGGATTTAATCAATTATTACGTACGTGAATTTACTAACTATCAAGGTTATCAATAATTATGTATTTACGTTATAATGAACAATACCTACTCCTTTTTATTTGTAATGAATGATAGTTTATAATTAAAAATAAAAAAATTACTCTGAGAAAAAACTTTGAAGTATATTGAATCCCGGTTTTATCTGGATTGAATCAATAATTACGTACGTGAATTAATCTTATCTTCTTTTACAGTTTTAAAACAAAACAAACACGTAGGTCATACACAAATTGTTGGGTACATATAAAAGTAATATAATGTTAATAAGAAACCAGATCATTAAATAGATTTCACAAAAATAGAAAAGGTTAAAAAATATTTATGACCACAGAAGAGACAAAATTCCACAGGAAGGTCTAGAATTGATATTACTCCAATAACACTAACTAACTGGTCTCCTCTTCACATCTGTCTTTAATTATAATAAAAATTAGCTTTATTGTTTAATTATAAAGTCGCTAGACTGCTAAGGTTACGCAATTGCGTTACCTTAGTTGCGAATTCTTAATTAAGAATTCGCAACTTAAAATTGATTTAACAAAACTGGCACGTAGCAAGTTTATTTTGTAATAAAATAAATAATACAGAGGCTTGACGCGCCCATTTGTCGTCGCGGCACGCTGTTGTCGTAGCGGCGCTTGGTAGCCGTCGCAGCGCACTGCCTTTTGTCGACGCGACGCCATGTCACCGTCGCGACGCTCCAGGGTCATCGCGGCGCTCTGGTGTGTTCCCGTCGCTCAATGGTCGTCGCGGCGCTCGTTTGTCGTCGCGGCGCTTGTTTGCCGTCTTGGCGCTCGGTTGGCTTCGCGGCGCTGGGTTGTCACGGCGGCGCTTGCTTGCTGTAGCAGCGCTCAGATGCCATCGCGGCGCTTGGTTGCCGTCGCTGCGCTCAGTTGTCGTTGCGGCGCTAGGCTGGGGTCACGGCGGTTGGTTTTCGCCGCAGCGCTCAATGGTCGTCGCGGTGCGTATTTGTCGCCTCGGCGCTTGCTTGCCGTCGTGGCGCTTGGTAGCCGTCGGGGCGTTCGCTTAACGTCGCGGTGCTTTGTTATTGTCGCGGCGATCGCATGCCGTCGCGGCGCTCAGTAGTCGACGCGGCGCTCCAAGGCCGTCGCGACGCGCGTTTGTCGTCTCGGCGCTTGCTTGCAGTCGCGGCGCTCGGGTGCCGTCGCGGCGCTAGGTTGGTGTCGCGGCGCTCGGATGCCGTCGCGGCGCTCGGATGGTGTCGCGGCGCTCGCTTGACGTCGCGGTGCTTTGTTGTTGTCGCGGCAATCGTAAGCCGTCGCGACGCTCGGGTGTCGTCGCGGGGCGCTCAGAAGTGGACGCGGCGCTCGCTTTTTTTCGTAATTTTTCCGATCTTATTTATTCTCTTTATTTATGCTTGTAAATGAAATAACCTTACACAGATGGTTCCACGTATGTGATGGTTTCACGTACAGGTTTTACGACTTTCAGCCTCCGCAAATAGTACCCTTCAAAGACAACTTTTTTTTCTATCCAAACTTACGCACGCTTCGTATTGTCCTTAAAAAGAGGAGTACAAGCGGGTACTCTATCTTGCGTTTGTGGATTATCAGAAAGCTTTTGACTAACTGCACTGTCGAAACCCTGGGAACTTGGGCAGTACTGCAGTGATTGCGGCGATGCCACGTTAATCAGCGGTTTATAGAGGTACTGAATTGCTTGCGCAACGTAGCCGCTATGTCTATCTGAATTGATCAGGCGGTCATTTTCAAATCAAAAGTAAAAATATCACGACAATGTCAAAATGTAGAAGAATTTAACTCACTTCGTTTGTACAAATTGTTGTTGAGGCACCTAAACTTGAAGATATAGACGAAGGTCTACCTGGAATAAGTTGTCCAAGTTGATAGGTCCATTTTGGAGAAAGAGACCTTTTTTTTTTGTTGACGGGGTGGAAAATCCCTTCGGATCTCCGGCTCCTCGGGGGCACAGGAGTATGTGGAGTTTCCACTAAAAACCACCCCGACAGCCGGTCTCAGGCGCCCTGCTCTGGGGAGGACCCGGACCATATTATTTCAGGTCCCCCCCGGATCGACGCCGCGCCTAGCCAAGCCCTATCCCGGGGAAAGCAGGCTTCCCCACGCCTATCGGCCTAGTCAATGTGTGTTGCGGCCCGATCGCAAAGATAGAGAAAGAGGCCTATCAAATTATCGAACGAGAACCGAGGGTGGTCAATGTTTGCGAATTTATAACACAACGCACAGACGGCCGTCACTATGGTAACCAGTCTGCTGATAAACATACTTAGATATTAATAAATACATACATATTATAGATAAATTACACCCAATTGGTGGTGAGTAACAATGTGACTTAACTAGTGTGTTGGAAGTGAGGACGTATGGTACTGTAACATTATCACAAATCTTCGACCTTATATGAAGGCTAAAATTCAGCCAAAAAACTATGGATGGGGTTCTGTTAATATGAGATATGATGCGGAACAAAGAACTCTCTAAAAGAAGTAACGTCCTATTATTAGCACGATGCAGCGATGGACAACAGCACTTTGAATACCGTTTTAGTTATGAGGGTTTTAATAGAAAAAAAAGAACAATGATATATGTATCTATTTATGATAATGTTAGAGTATGTAAAAATCATAATAACTATTAAAAGCTTACCAAGTATAGAAGGGTTCTTTCAGCTCCGCATAAGGAATGTTAAGAAGCCCCTTCACTGTGTAGACTAGACTCCATTGTGGTGGTGCATCTAAAAGTAGATAGAAGAAAAGAGATATATTTATCTATACACAGCATTTAGTATATTTCCTTAAGATCAATTTTTACATTGAGTTTGAAATTCTGTACAAATATATTAAAGTGAAGGAAAATAAAGTTTTTGTATTGTTTGGATATTTAAAATTGAAGAAGTGTTTAATTTAGCATTGTGTTGAATTTCAAATCAACTGGTTTATTTATAAAACACTTACATCTGTGGTCCAGTAATTAGGAACTTAAACTTAATTAAAAGTATAATGTACTTCATTCTACTACAAATCTTATCTTATTATCCCAGTTTATTCTTCAAATTGAAAATGGTCGTGTCATAACAATGCCAGACAGTAGCTACGAATACTTTTTTTTTAAATTGGAGGCGGCTAAACTTACCATAAAATATATCGCTCACTCTACTTGAATACAGCACAAAAAATTGCAACCTACCTATTTGACCTACCTAAAATTATCAATTTGACCTACATACCTAAAATCACAAAACTATCTGTAATGAAATACAAGTTATTCTCTGATATGAGATAATTCAATCACAGTGATAGAGAAGGACTACAAGAGCAACTAGGACAGAAAATAAATTAGATGATGCAATACTTATAAATGGACTTTGCTAAACTTATTTCAATAACAATAACATTTAGAGACTCAGTCATGTGAACCACCATTTTGAGATGTCCCAACAATCCTACTAATATTATAAACGTGAAAGTTTGTGAGGATGTATAGATGTATGGATGTATGGATGTTTGTTACTCTTTCATGCCAAAACTACTGAACCGATTGCGATGAAACTTGGTATGTAGATAGCTGGAGACCTGGATTAACATATAGACTACTTTTTATCCCGATATTCCCCCGGAATCGGGACTTACGCGGATGAAACCACGGGGCGCTGCTAGTAATAAATAAAAACAAGCATAAATTAAAAAACTAAAGTGCCCCGACTCAACAATCAAATTAGAAAAGTGCTAGTTTTGTACTTATTTAAACAAACATTTAACATATTCCAAAGAAACACTAAAAACCCTTAAAGATTTATTCTAGACATAGCCTTCAACATAATTAATTTAAAAGTTGTAATGGAAAGTGTGTATATTATGCAATACATACCAAAATTATTTTAAATATTACACAAATGACTCAATTTATTTTACTCAGGTACTGAAGTTATATCATATATTAGGTAATTTAATTCATTTTTACATATAATTTACATTCTTACTATGATGATATTGTTATATATTTTTAAAAGACTAAGAGGAGGTTCTTAATTCTAAAGATTTTTTTTGGGTGAATGTTATGTGACATCTTTGCTACTTCTTCTGTCTCTTCAGAACTGACTTTAACTTTTTTTACTTAATTGAATTGATTGTACACACTCTGCATTGATACCATTAAAATTTAAAGCTTTTAGCTTAGCGGGAGGGGTATAAATAATAATAAGAAAAACAAAGAAACAAGTTATCATAGTGGAACCGTAATATAATTAACTATTTATTATTTATGAAATATATTAATTACAGTAATTGACTTTAGATTGGCAAAAACTTTACAATTTTATTTGACCTTTTAATAATTATACACCCTCGTGCAACTCTCACATGCCAATGTATATCTGGGTTGCCCGTGTAAACTATATCACATTTTTATACCCCAGATACACCAAACGATTTTTGAGGGCCAGGGCTTCAAAGTCTCTATACAAAATTGTTCAGCACGGTATATATATTCACTGATACACTGGCCCTCACAACTACTCAAGGTATATAACGAGATAGCCTAGCCTCTAAGAGCTGCGCCTAGGGTGTATAACTGTAGCGCTAAACATGTTAAGCAATACATTTTTATAACAGGTTTTAATTATTGGTAAAGATTTTTGTTTTAATCAATTTTGACCTGTCACGTTTTAAGAAAAGAGCTACAGAGTCAACATCCAAAGCCCATACTGTCATTCAATACACAACAAACATTAATTACACAAGAATTCCTTAGCGTGGAATTAGTTTCTCCAGAGTATAATCCGTCTTAATATAGCATTTTGATAAGTATTATTGTTTGGTTTAATACAACTTTCATGTATATTTTTATGTAGAAGAGTTAGTAAATTAATATTAATGATATTTTTACATATTTGAAAATTAGAGCAACTATAATAAACTTAACTAGACGTTGAAGAGCACACTAGAACAGCAACATAACTAGGTAGAGCCTTAATATAACTAATTGCTCGGACATTATACCGGTCTTCAAACATTAATAGGAAAAAAAAAAGTTATCGTCATTCTCATATGCGTTGTTATTGTTTTTATAATATAGCGCCGTACTTGCGATAAATATATGTCTGATAATACTAATTACATACCCTTATCAGAATATCCAACGGTCGACCCGATTAGAACACAAAACACCAGGGACGAAAACATCATTGACCGCTCTAGACCGCAGCCCGAGACAGAATGACGAATCGTGAATTATTTGCACACGAAGCGACTGTGAGCAAGCATATCAACAAAAACGTTTAATGGTGGGTTTACACGCTGGCGTTCAAACCGACATTCAACGAGCACATTCAACGACGCAAGCATGTGGACAGGCTGTTTGTGCATGCCTGCGTGAATGTGATCGCGCTTGCCGCCGATCGGGACGACTAACGGCTGCGTTCACACGCTCGCATTCAAACCGACATTCAACGACGCAAGCATGTGAACAGGCTGTTTGTGAATGTGCACGCGCTTGGCGCCGATCGGGACGACTGTCGGTTTTTTGACACACTTCAAAGGGTGAATGTGCTTGTGTGCCTGTTTACACACACACACACACGCTCTCGGCCGCGTTCGTATAGTTTTCATCTTCGTGGCATACAGACGACGTAACGATCGAAATGAATTTTTGACGACACCAAATATATTGGAGTGGTCTGAACCTGTATCATGCATGAATCGAAAGCAAAAGAAGACTTCAGAAAGATGTTTCTGAACTATTCTTTTAGTAAAAATAAATATTGTTTAGCAGGGCCCAAAAAAATATGAAACAAAATAGTGCCAATTCTTAGGATTAAAGTTAGTATTGATTGATTGACGATTAGAGAATTGTAACTAATCGCATATTAATGATGTGCGGTAAATAAAATAGATTTATGTATGCCTTAAAACAGTTACGAAACACATTTAATGAAGAAGCCGCCCCCAATGCTTATCATGGTTAATTATGTTCATGTTTATTAGAAAAAATAAAAAATTATATTCAAAAGTTAGCGAGGATAGTAAATTCATTCAAAGAGATCCCACTAAAGTAAGAAACGAATTATGTAAAAATAGTTATAACGCATGTCAAATAAAAAAATCATAATATAGGTATAATATCGGTTATCTTTTGTATCCTGTTTGTATAGTAGATTGCATTGCATAATTGGATACAATGTCATTGCTGATGTTATAGCGTAAAAAGTACGTACATACACATAGAGATACTTAAAACAAATCATGTCTGCGATAAACTGTTAAATCCTTATACGTTAAAGTTAAAACACCTTTTACTAAAATCCCCAAAGAGTGACGTTCTATAGTTGTACAACACTGATTTTGTATAATAGTATATGATTTTGTATAATTTCCGAGTCTTATATATAATAAGTTGTCTTTACTGGCAGCCCTGGTGTGAAAAGCTTGCGTGGCAGGCTGCGTGCCGAGCTGCGTGCCATGCTGCTTGCCAGGCTGCACGGCGTGCGTGTAAATGTACCATAACGGGTGCGTTCACACGCTCGCGTTCAAACCGACATTCAACGACGCAAGCATGTGAACAGGCTGCTTGTGCATGCTTGCGTGAATGTGCACGCGCTTGGCGCCGATCTTTTTGACACACTTCAGAGGGTGAATGTGCTTGTGTGCCTGTTTACACACACATACACACGCGCTCGGTCGCGTTAGTATAGTTTGCATCTTCGTGCACACAGACGACGTAACGATCGAAATTAATTTTTGACGTCACCAAATATATCGGAATGGTCTGAACCTTTATCATGCACCTTGCCCTGGTGTGAAAAGCTTGCTTGGCACGCTGCGTGGCAGGCTGCGCGCCAAGCTGCGTGCCGTGCTGCTTGCCAGGCTGCACGGCGTGCGTGTAAACGCACCATAAAAATATCTGAACTTCGTCTATTTGGATTTTTTGTGCTGAATCCGTAGACAGATTCTCTCAGGGCTGCCAGTAAGGACAACTTATTTTATACCGCTGATTCTCAGAAATTATACAAAATCGCGTAATAATATACAAAAACAGTGTGGTACAACTATAGTGCGTCCCTCTTTGGGGATTTCAATAAAAGGTGTTTTAACTTTACTTAAGGGTTTAACAGTGTACCACAGACATGATTTGTTTTAAGTGTCTTTATTTCACTGACCTCTATTGCACAGATAACTATATATTGTACCTTTATTGTACTTGTACACCAGAGGTCAGTGCTTTACGTTCAAGTATCACTGACCTCTCTTGTATAATATAGAGATCAGTGGCAAGTATACAATATATTTTAGTTTATGGTGCAAGTACTCGCTCCCTCACCGGGAGCATTCACCTGTTATAACAGACATAAAAAAATATTTGTTTTTGGATCTCTAAAAAACAACTTTTCAGACTACCGTCGCCCATGGACACCTGCACTGCAACTCAATCCCAATCAAGTTAGCTTAAAAGTTCTAGGTCCAGAAATAAAAAAGAAGTATAAATATTAGATTTAGTAGCAGTAGCCAATTAGCTGACAGCCTGACAGTGACAGTGACAAGCCAATCAAATCAACACAATGTTTATAAAATGAAAATTATTGGATTTAAAAGTTAAGTTTAAGTTATTGTTACATTGAGATAGGGACAAAATTTCACTATTTGCTTTTAATATTCATTATTAATTACAACGAAAAATAATCCGTACTGACAACCGAGGATTGTGGGTGCCTAATGTACTGCATCAGAATTGCATTTATATTTATTTGTCTTTCCACAAGAAAGTTCGGATCTACTATTTAAGTAAAAATGAATAAGAAAGCGATATCTTTTGGCAAAATAAGGCTCAATATCAGCAAACCGATAGGAAACAGTGATAAAAATGAAGCGGACTCTACATCAGGCTTCGGCACTTTTGGTCGTACTCCCATCCAAGAACATAAGGAAATAGAAGAAATAGCTGAAGATTTGGAGAATCAACATGTCCAACAAGTAATGGGAATAAAACATTTTGGTAAAAAGGCGAAAAATTATGACGTTTCCGAGATGGTTCAACAGGCAAAACTAAAGGCTCTAGAAGCCAATAAAAAGAGGTTAGAAGCTGAAGCTGAAGATCCTGTTAAAGATGATGAAAGTGATGATGATTTAATAGGTCCTCCATTACCCCCTCGTTTGCCATCCCAAGATGATGGGAGTGAGGAAATTGGCCCTCCTATTCCAACAGATTTACTGCCAAAGAGCAGTAAAGGTGATGAAATTAAAACTAAAAAAGTTGAAGAAGGCGATGAAGACAGCTATGATGAGTTGAGTGGCTCTGATGATGAAGAAGTACCTTTAGATAAGAGAATACCAAATACTCACGAGGTATTATATTTATTATATGTTAAATACAAACAAATAATCAATTGAACACTGCACTAAATGCTACATGTTGAATCAATTCTTTCTGGTCCCAGTTAAATTGAAATGGTCCTTTATTGTACTTGTACACCAGAGGTCAGTGCTTTACGTTCAAGTATCACTGACCTCTCTTGTATAATATAGAGATCAGTGGCAAGTATACAATATATTTTAGTTTATGGTGCAAGTACTCGCTCCCTCACCGGGAGCATTCACCTGTTATAACAGACATGTTTGATTAGTAATATATGTTTTTGTGGTCCTGATTCAATCAGGGCTGGGTAAGTAAAGAGACCCTCTAGCAGTAGATTTGGTCCCTTTTTATGTAATTCAACATAATCTACTCACTTTTTTAGTTAACAATTTTTTTAAGTCATGAATATTTTGCAACTTTAAATTTATACACAGGTTGAAATGCTCCATGGTAGCAAAGCAGTTGTGGCTCTAGCAGTTGACCCATCTGGTGCTCGACTGGCAACTGGTTCTATAGACTATGATGTCTCCTTTTGGGATTTCGCAGGTAAGAATGCAAACCAAGAGTTTTATCCTTAAAAAATATAATATAATATTTATACTAAATATTCTACAGCTACTAAACTAGTTATTGAAATAAGTAAATAAGTTGTGACATCTATGTAATGTTACATTAAGTGCAGTGCAGTATCTAAATTTCATAGGAAGAAATATCTTGGAGGCACATGAGTAACTGCTTCTCATCATGAATATTAAGAATTCAGATAGAACCAAAGAATATGATACTGCTGATTGGTATTGGTATAGGGCTCTGTTTCCGCATTTAAACGCACAGATGCGACATTAGGCGTTCAGATAGTCGAGCTGGGTAGTCGAGCCAGCCTAGCTTCTTCCAGAACCACAGAAGCCTCTTGGAGCATTCACACGCTTCTAGGAGCGACCTTGCACCCATGAGGGTACTTGCCCATTGTGTGGCCACTGCCTCGCATAACATGATGGCTGTTTCCTCCAGGTGGATACATCCTCTTTGTCTTGTCAAACATGTCTTTGTCTTATTAGTTATATTTATTATGTGAATAGGTTCTCTACAATAAAAAACAATATGCATCTTTTTTCTACATTTCTAAGTACCATATACATAATTCCTTGTATTACAAGAGAAGAAGATACCTACAATTATCTCCTATATCTCTCTCTCTCTCTTTCTACCTCAAATATAGAATGGTTTATTTCTTACGCCTGATAACATTGTAATTAATTTAAGAGATTTTTAAAACAAACTAAATTAATTTATGGAACAGGCATGGACTCTTCAATGCGCTCCTTCCGTACGCTCCAACCCTGCGAGAATCATCCTATAAAATCGTTGCAGTATTCCACTACAGGGGATTCTATCCTGGTGATTAGTGGTTCTGCTCAAGCTAAGGTCTTGGACCGAGATGGATTCGAAGTACTAGAATGTGTGAAGGGAGACCAGTACATTAATGACATGGCTAGGTAAGTAGATGTCTGCTTATAATACCAGATGTGATGAGTTATGGAGGGTATACAGAAGAAAGCAGTGAAAAATCCCACTAATATTATAACTGTGAATGTTCGGATGGATGGATGGATGTTTGATACTCTTTCATGCCAAAACTACTAAACCGTAGTAAAACTTGGTATGTAGATAGCTGGAGACCGGGATTAACATATAGGCTACTTTGTATCCCGATATTCCCACGGGATCGGGACTTACGCGGGTAAAACCGCGGGGCGCTGCCAGTAGTTCTAAAATCGGCCAGAAGGCTGCTAGTATAGGCAAAAAAAAAAGGATAAGAACTTATCAGTTGTATATGTGTGTAAAGTGTGCTGAATTAAATTTTTAACTATTTTCATCATTTAAATAAATAGCGACTCTTACTACGACACAATAAAGTGCAATTCAGGTCGCACAACCCTAAGTCGCCTCTCTTTCTATTGCGTAACTCTTATCTCTTTTGACGACAATAGGTTTGCATTTTCACCTTTCGATGTCCTTTAGAATTGTGAAAAACGTGAGTTTCAGATTCTTGTTATTATTTAAGAATAGAATAGAAATCAACTTTGTAGTACACCAATTACAGTTAAATTACAAGGAAATTGTAAAAACAATATTTTACTTAATTAACCCGACAAGTCGAGGTTTCACGTACTTGTAGCCTCATACCTAAAATGCAGGGTGGGCCTGGCCTGCCTCTAAACTAAATATTAGTGAATGTAGTGACTATGATTGTTGATTTGTGATGAATAGTAAAAAAATGCACTGATTAAGAATTTCGTTACCTGCAGTCTGGGCAAGTGGAGCGTCATTTTTTTATTTAACAATTTAATCTAAAAAAAATGACTTTTTTTACATTTCGTGTGATATCTCGTTTTCAGTACGTTTTTCGTCATACGTGCCCAATACCTTTCTTGTTCTCCATTAAATTACCTAGAAATGAGACCTGTTCAAAGTCGTTAAGTGCTTTTGTTTAACTGCAAATGAAGGTCAAAGTAAAAAAGAGCATTTTTTCAACATTTAATAACTTTGAAAGGAACGTACGTAGAAGTCTGAAACTTTCTGAAATTGTAGCTTGTGATGATATTAAAAAGTGCTATAAATTTCAGCGAAATCGGTTTTAAACTTTTTAAGTTATTAACGATCATTTTTTTTAACCTTAATTGCAAAATGCGCCATTTTGTTCTAAACTACCTACTAAAACTGGTCGGACCAGCTTAGAAAACTCAAAAACCATTTAAGTTTAGGAGCCCGTTGGAATTTTCAAGAAATAACGCTTTTAACCGATTTTATATCTTTAAAGCGCTTTCAAGATATTAAAAAAGCGGTTATTTGAAAAAAAAAGATATTACTTTTATACGTCGCGTCGCGTAAAAAAGGTATACCTCAAAATGTCGGTAACCTGGTTCGACTAGTTTTAGTAGTTTAGTTTATTCGAGTCACCTACGTCATACATTTCAAGTATTGAGCGGCACTAATCCAAACAAGGGCGTTTTTTATCTTCTGTCAAATTATAAGGTATCCATCATCTAACAAAGCTTTCTGAGGCATAAATGTTCATGTAAGACTTTTTGTACTTGACTTATACCAATGCGTAAAGCTGCCCGAATCTTCTATTGTCTTCTATCATTAGCCACACAGCCTTCACGTTATCTTCAGTAGTCGCCGTAGAAGGACGTCTTTCTCGGGAATCATCAGTGAGTTTACTTCGACCACGTTTAAACTCATTAAATTAGTTGCAAACAGTGGCACGAGATGGGGCTTCGTAATGAAATACCAATTGAAGTCTATCGTAACATCGTTGTTGAGTAAGACCGCAACAAAGGTCGCAATAAATCATTCAGTGAACATTTTCTCTAGTCAAAATATATATATATTATTTTCGCGCGGGATAGAGTCCGTAATGGACTCTATCTGGCGCGAAAAGTCAGCGCAGGAATTCCGCCAATGTCAAGTGTTTTATAATTATACAATATTTTGTGATCTAAATATTAGCTTTCTTCTATAGTCAAATCCATTTCGATGCACGCCAGACACTTTTTAAATTGACGCCAATTTGTAAAAACAAATGATACATTTTTAATCGGCAGCTATTCTAATAGGCCAGTAAGAAAATCAGCTGTGTGAAAACTTTCAGTGTGACCCACGTATTTATGTACCGTTAATTCGGTTCAAACTGAAAATACACCCAAGAACTATCTATATTATCAATAGGACTATTAAGGTATCAGTTTTATATATCCCGTGATATATCCCCCATAAAAGTGGCTCAAAATGTTATAACTTTCTAATAGTTTGACCCAAAGTGGCACCCCTAAGGCCAATCTAACCCGAACTCTTGAGTTACTGGTGTCCATAGGCGACGGTAGTCACTTACCATTAGGTGACCCGTCTGCTCGTTTGCCCCCTATGCTATACTATAAAAAAATTTAAAAATAAGAAACTTACCTATATATAAATTATATATACGATATAATAATAATACTTATTTAATATTCTTTTCCAGAACCAAAGGCCACACAGCTGCACTGAACAGTGGTTGCTGGCATCCACATATCCGTGATGAATTTATGACTTGTTCCCAAGACGGAACACTACGGCTATGGGTCACAGAGAACCCTAAGCAGCACAAAGCAGTCATCAAACCTCGGCAACAGGGTGGCTTGAAGACTGCCCCTACAGCTTGCACTTTCTCAAGAGACGGGAACACAGTCGCTTGCGGTTGTTATGACGGGTCTATACAGATGTGGGATCACAGAAAGAATTTCGTAAATACTTCTGTATTGCTCCGAGATGGGCATCAGAAACAATCTGAAATATGCAGCATAGCATACTCATATTTGGGTTCATATTTAGCCAGCCGAGGAAATGATGATACGATGAAGCTTTGGGACTTGAGGCAATTCAAAAAGCCTTTGCATGTGTTTGATAATCTTTTTTCCAGGTATGAGCAAACGGACTGCGCTTTTAGTCCAGACGACACAATGGTGTTTACAGGGGAATCGTTACAAAAGGGGCAAAATACTGGACGACTTTTATTTTACAAAACGAAAACTTTTGACCAAGTTACACATATAGATGTGACAAAATCCCACGTGATAAAGGGAATATGGCACGCGAAGTTGAACCAGATATTCGTTGGATGTGGTAACGGTGTTGTGAAGTGCTACTTTGACCAAAAACGAAGTCTTCGTGGAGCCAAATTATGTGTAGTCAAAACACATAGAAAGAAACATTCTGTTGAAGTAGTAAGTGCTCAGCAGATAATCACTCCTCATGCGCTACCATTATTCAGGCAGGAGAAATTGAGAACATCCAAGAAGAAAATGGAGAAGGATCGGCTGGATCCTGTCAAGTCCCATCGACCAGATTTACCTATTACTTCTGGTCAGGGTGGTAGAGTTGCAGCTTCGGGAAGCACTCTAAGCTCGTTCGTCATCAGGAATCTTGGACTTAGTAAGAGAGTGGATGATGAACAGGATCCAAGAGAAGCTATTCTAAAATATGCGAAAGATGCTGAGGAGAATCCCTTCTGGGTAGCTCCTGCGTATAAAAAGACACAGCCGTTGCCGATATTTCAAGGAGAAGGGGAAGAAGATGGGCCGCCTGATGTAAAGAAATCTAAAAACTCTTAGATATTAAAAGTCTTATTACTAGTTATCACAACGTTAATGCAAAGAGTTAAATTGGTGGGCTGGCCAGCATGAGATCGCTTGGTTCATATCTCTTGCCTGATGCCGCATGCTTAATTACCTAGTACCATTTCGCCTAAATCGAATCCGAACCTAGTAAAACCACATGGTGGTGGCATGCACTCGTCGAAAAACCCATCGACCCTCGAGGGGTCTTGTTCACCCCGTCCATTTGGAGGAGTATGAACGCTTACCCGGACCTGGTAATCATCGGGCGCTGTGGCAATTTAAGATTTTTATTGGCCGACTTATTAGGTAAGTCGGTCAATAAAAATCTCAGAAATTAGATTACAATAATTGGCCTTGACAGCCGTTTTTTTTGTTCTTTATCATCTGTCTTTTATGTAATAATAAATTATATGTGGCTAATTGTAAATATGATATTAAACAAATTGTGAATTCTAATTGCTTTTGTTTTAGAGACTGTCAGTCAAATACGCCCTGTATATTTTACTTCTGATCGACTCGATGTTGCCACGCTAAATGATTGCAATTAAAAATACATTGCTGATGATAAAGGTCGAACATAATAATACTCGGACATATTACACAGCGCTATAATGATCTATACTAATTGCAAACATTTACAGAAAGACCCAG
Organism: Callimorpha dominula; assembly: GCA_949752705.1. Classification (NCBI taxonomy): domain Eukaryota; kingdom Metazoa; phylum Arthropoda; class Insecta; order Lepidoptera; family Erebidae; genus Callimorpha; species Callimorpha dominula. Next base: position 2,583,060 of record OX457012.1, on the reverse strand, counting down.
ATCTATATATATACGGGAATGGCACCCATGACTCAAGACGTGGCTACAGATAACTATATATTGTACTACGTATTGGACGTGACAGTTCAAGAAAGACGTGCCACTGTTGGCAACATGAAAATAACCGCTAATATTATGAACGACATGACATGTATGACCGTGTGTGTGCTTACTACCATGTATGTAGTATAATAAAATTAGTCAGGCAATCGTTTTAAGGTTAAATGATACCTAATAATGACAAGACACATCTCACACACGGCTGTACTAATATATTTCTAAATACATACTTATTATATATAAATCACACCTAGACACAACAAATGATCATGCTCATCACACAATTATTTGTTCTGGGTGTAATTTATATATAATAAGTATGTCCCACGAGACCAACAGACCAATAAAAAATATAGGTTAGTATATAGGCCATAGGTAGGGCTGCCATCCGTCCAGGTTTCCCCGGATTTGTCCTAGAATAGAGGGCGTCCGGGTGGGGTTTTCAAAAAGTGTGCAACAGAGTGTCCGGGTAAAACCCGGATACTCTGTGGCAGGGGCAACTTATAATTATTAGATGAGCAAGCTGTTTAATTTAATAAATAAAATTTAATTTAGGTTTTTTTTTAGTGTCCGGGAAAGAATCCCAATTTCACACATTTGTCGGGGTTTTTGAAGAGCTTGTCCGGCGTCGGCAATTTAAGTGATGGGGCAGGCCAGCTATAGGTAAATAAAACAAACTCGAACATGTTAAAACATATAATATAATCTTACAGTAACTATCAAACTACTTATAATACAATTTAAACTACGCCCGCGCCGCTACGCTGTCGGCCTCTTCGGCCTCAATAGCCTTTATGGGTGATCTTCCGACGTTCTGAAAATACACAACATAAGTAAATATATTTCAAAAAGGATATTTTCTAAATAAGTCGGTTAAATTAGGACTAAAGCTCATCACACACTATACCGTCACGGCTCCACCTCAGCAATTAAGTTGTCATTCAAATCTGAGCTTTAAAACGTGGTCGTATAATACATTTCATAATGTTAACATGCGCTTACCGCCCGCCGTCGGCTTTTTCTTATTGACATTATGAAATAAATTATACGACCACGTTTTAATGCTCAGACTTGAATGACAACTTTATTGCTGGGTTGGAGCCGTGCCGTTACCTATATCTATATGACCTATAATAAGGTAATGTAAAATACGTAGCTCGCGTCTTTTTGGAGCTTATTGGTGACAAAAGGTGAATCAATTATTAATATCAGTATCATGACAAATTTTAAAGATATAAAAATTTAAGACACCGCAACAGGGGACAAGGCTATTGGCGTCTACGAACAAGTTTACTGACTCCGTGCTCCTACTGAGAATTTTCAAAGGAACAGAATCAATAGGAAAATTCAACACTCAGAAATCCAACCCGTGACCAACGCGATTGCGATTACAAGGAGTTCCAGAAAGGTCGATATCCTCTAGTCTAAATCAGTATAACACGTCATACTCTTCGTGCGGAAATAATAAACTTCATTGGACTCACCAGTTTCTTTGCCCGCTCTGTGAGTATAGAGAACGCAAAGTGGTTTATCAACACGCCAGTCGGCAGAGCAACACCTTGGAACCTGTACAAGTGTTTTTTATCGCTGTCCGTCGCACCTGTTAAAAGAAATACATTTTAATGTGTAATGTATATAATATTTATATTACCTCAATTTTATTGTATTATAATAAATCAATATACAGGATGTATCTAACAATACGACACTTAATCACTGAAAGGACATAACTCTAGCATGCAATTACAATAAGAATTTAGAGAATGAGTTTAAAATGTATGACCATTTGAATGTCAAGGTATTATCACCTTCGGTTCCCACAAAAGCAGGTTGAATGTGTTAAAGTTAAAGATTTTAAACTGAACATATTTTTTTATTTTGTAATCATTCACTCCTTTGTTGAGAAAATCCATAAAAATTAACATGCTCAAAAATTATGCATGTTACTTTTAAACGGATAGTTTTTTTCAAAACTTCTAATTGTAACTGCATGCTACAGTTATACCCTTTCAGTGATTTAAGCAATTGTCAGATACACCCTGTATATTTCACTTGTTAATTGCATGAATTTAAATTCAACCTGTGTATAAATTGAGAACCTAAAAATATTATACACCATTTAATGTGTGAATTGGGCAATCCATTGGTTCTAACCAGTGAACTGACCACATAGATAGAAAAGGAATTCTCAAATCCGAATCTACCCGATTCCTTTGTTCCGATGATTTCTATGTATGTCGTGGCCAGGTCTTCAAATTGACCACTTCATGTGGTGCCCGACTATTTCATGATGTGCCCGACCGTTTCATGATGTGTCCGACCGTTTCATGATGTGTCCGACCATTTCATGATGTGTCCGACCATTACATGATGTGTCCGACCATTTCATGATGTGCCCGACCATTTCATGACATTTTCATGAAATGGTCGTATTTCATGATATAGCCAGCTAAAATATAAAATTTCGTTTAAAACGTCAACGTTTGGCCAAATCATTAATGTAGGGTCTCTATGACATAAATGGTTTAAAAAATATTCTAAATTAAGAAGCAACTTATAAATATATTGCTCATTCAAGTAGTGACGATATTTCACTGCACTTATTTCTTCTGTTTGCACATTATTATCCGGTTTTAAAACAAAATAATTGTCCGCCGCCATCATGCATCACAAAATGAAACGATTTTAGCGCTAACTAACTATTTTACGATATGATCAATAAGGTTTGATCATATCATGAAGTATTCGAGCGTTTAGCTGTTTATATCGTCGAACGCTGCTTACTCATGGATCTGGCCAGACCACGATGTGACCGACCATTACACAAAATAACAATTCATGTTATGGTCAGACACAATCATCTTGGAAGTAATTTTTAAACTACTTCTTATCGTAATAAAACTTTTTATGTATAAGTAGTTCGGATGACAATACTATAATTTGGCATCTTGGAGCTGATCTGATGGTGGAGCCAGGAGCTGGATAGTGGAACTCTTCAGTGGATACTAGTAAACCTATAGAGTTTGGGCTCATATGATGTGTTTTGATGAGTCCAACAGATTTGGCTTGGTAATGATGGTCTGATGATGGAGCCAGAAGGTGGATAATAGAACTCTAGTAGTTCTAGTAGCCACTGAAGAGTTCTATTATCCACCTGCAGTGCAGCGGGCATTGGTAATGCAGTGCTCATTTTCTGTGATAGGCTCCAGAGAATGCCTACGGTTTTTCTTAAAAAATGTAATTCGTTTTGACGACTCCAACAGATTTGGCTTGGTAAAGATGGTCTGATGACGGAGCCCAGCCAAAAGTGGCACTCATTTTACTTTTCAATTTTGTTTGCTATTAAAGTCTGTTTTGTTATGCAACGTCACGTAACGTGTAACTTCTTAAAATACTTCAAATATTTACTTTTATTTTTCGTTCGTTTACCGATGATTCTGCAAAATAACTTTTAACCGTTTTGACGTTCAGTACGACTTCAACTACCTATGGATATTTAAAAAAATTAAGTACCGTTTAATTTGTGAACTGAAGCGATGGCGAGGCGTCCGATTTGTCCAGTAGTACTGATCATGGGGCCCTTTGATATATCTATGTGTTTGCCAACCCTGTACAATGTCACTTTACCTGTAAATAACAAATCTAATTAGTATTCTTACACATAAAATAGTCTATGATAGGGAAATTAGAGTTTTATTTAAAAAAAAAATACTATTTATGTGGTTGTAATTATAATTTTTATTTATGTGGCAACATCCAAGTACTAGCCCCTGTTCAGAGAATGCCGAAGTGATTATTTCGGAGTCTAACTGACTAAAACCAATTAAGTATTTTTCGTGGGAGAGCCATGCTTCGGCACGTATGGGCTGGCTCGACCGGAGTGATACCACGGCCTCACAGAAAACCGGCAGTGAAGCAATGCATAGCTTTTCGCCAAATGAGTGAGGATACCGGAGGCCCTAACCCTCCCCTCCCTTCCCCTAGTTCAATATTCCAACCTTAAAGGCCGGCAACGCACTTGTGACTCTTGAGTTGCAGGTGCCCATATGGGCAGCGTTAGTCATTTACCATCAAGTGACCCGTCTGCTCGTTTGCACCCTATATACCATAAAAAAAACTCACCATTATTTCTGGCTATGCTGGGTATCTGTTTAGTTTTATGCTCATTATCCACGAACATCTCCAGAGCCAAGTCCTCGCCGACCTCCAGCCTCTCCAGGGGTTTGTCCTCTCGAGTTAGCTTCACATATTCAGCTGATAAAGTAATCAGCTCCTGGTTGGATGGCTTCCAGTCGGGTAATGTGGGGAGGTCTATGTCGTAGACGAAAGATCCGCTGCGGACTGATGATAGGTTCATAATGAGTATGTTTTTCTCAGGCGTTTAATGAAGGACATCTATATCGAATATATATAAATATTGTGTGATCACAGATCACAGTTGTCCCAAGTCTGGGTGTTCTTTGTGTGTTCTTTTTTTCTTGTTTAAAGAAGACAACTTCTTTTTTAAAAAGAAAAAAGGAATTGTTTGACATATTATTTATAAACGCAGATTATTACTCCAAAACTTACCATCTAACCATTTTAGCTTTCAAACAATAATATATATTTTTTTTTTGTCATATTTTTAAGGTAATTATTTTGTAACTGAAATAATTCACATTTGCCAGTTATTAGAAATATTTAATGACTGCTATATTCACTTATAAGTAGTTATCCAATAAATACGGTTGCATTAATTGTTTAGAATAATATCAGTGTGCAAAAGATGAAGTTGATGAAGATAATGGATAAATTGAATAAAATAATTGACATCTATATAACTATGACTCACTGTCTGGTCCAGGGAAACTATGTAATTTGACGGGTACCATATCTTTGAAAGCAACAGTTGCGCACGCGCCGAGCATGAAGGAGCAAGTCCGCCAGAACGCCTTGTTCACTTGTTGTGGCTCGGGAACATTAAAATTTTGTAGCTGAAAGTTTAGTAAATAATAATAATTTATATTTTATTTACATCCATTGCACTTATTGTAATGAGGGCAAACCAATAGTGAAAACAACTGCTCACAACTAAATTACTGACTTTGTTGAGGTTTTCCCAAGGAACTGTAGGGTTTTTAAAGAAAGGAGTGAACTAAATGTTCTATTTATAAATACTACTCTCTGTTAACTACTAAACTCTTCTATGATACTCACTTCTAATGTGCAATTCTCAGTGAGAGGTCTATGCATATCCCAGTAGACTGTGCCATCAATTAGTGCTAAAGCACTTGTCTCCATGTGCCATTCACTCAAATCTGTAATAGAATAGTAATTTATTAACAAATATCAGAAGTGTGAAGCCAATCTGAGAATTTCTGGCATTCGACGCTTCAAGTCGCTCTATTATCGGTACTAGCTGTGCCTTACAAAGTTGTACGGTGGGCCAGGGTGAAATACTCGATCTGTTCAGCACACCAAGCTTTTATGAGGCTAACTAATTTGGCCTTACCCTCTAAATTACCGCAAAACTGGACTTTGCTCTTACTCATATACATATAAAAATATATATCCATACACATACATACACACTTATATACGAGTATATACAACATACAAACACATATGTGTATATTTGTTTGTATGTGTATACATACATATAAATAGATAAAAAAAATAGGCACACATACAAATTGCATGGTACCAAGAGACCACTTAGCAATTCGTAGTGTTCCTTGTGATATACACAGAATTATTTATTGGTAAATGCTTTCCAGAGCCTACTTACACTCAATAGTGATAAACACAAGGAGCTCTACAACTATAGTGTATCATATAGATGTGCCAACAAAACACGACTCGAAGTTAGCGCGAGTTGAAATTCTCGTAACTCGAGTTTCGCAACTTGAGTTGGTAAGACGATGCTGGGTAAATATTTTTATACTATATTTTTCGTAGATAAAACTCTATGTTGGGACAAAATTATTCTGTTAGTTGGTACTTTTTATTGAATTTCGTCACTTTTGGCTTCGATCGATGCGTTGCAATAGAAACAACTAGGTATTAAAGACTAAATCGTAAATGTTTTTGTATTTTCTGAATAAATAATAGACTTTGATTCGCTTATATTGATCATGATCAGTGTGATAAGCACAGTCGTTTGTTCTGTATCTGGGTGGAATTTATCTATAATAATTATGTATGTATGTATTTATTTACCAATAATATGGAAGTATGTTTATCAGCAGTCTGGTTACTATAGTACAGGTTCTGCATAATTTAGGTTCAAATGCCCATGTGTTAGGCGTCTCAAGATATTGTTATTATTTATTATGAAAAATAAGCTGTATTCTTCGTCTATTATTTTTTCACCCTTAAAGGTAGATTATGTATATTTTCTTACGTAATACTTTGAGTACAACTAAATCTTTTAAAAAAGAATGATTGAAATCGGTACACAATGAAACAGGAATTGAGAACCTTCTCCTTTTTGAATTCAGTTAAAAAATTATGCTCATAAAACGAAATATAATATATATATAATATAATGTGGGAGAGCCATGCTTCGCTCGATACCACGGCCTCACAGAAAACCGGCAGTGAAACAATGCTCGCATTGCTTTTCACCGCGTGAGTGAGGTTTCCGGAGGCCCTAACCCTTCCCTCCCCCCTATTTACGTCCTTTCCCTCACCCCCCTTTCCTCCCCTCTAATCTCCCTGTCCCCCCTCTTCCCCTACTCCAACCTTAAAGGGCGGCAACTCACTTGTGACTCTTGAGTTGCAGGTGCCCATGGGCAGCGGTAGTAATTTACCATCAGGTGACCCGTCTGCTCATTTGCTCCCTATACCATAAAAAAAAAACAAAAAAAGATATCTTGTAAGTTTGTTTGTGTACATTAAGCCTTAACCGAGTTAAGGAAAATCCAACTGAAGTTAAATCAAGTTAAGCACAACTCGAGTTGACCCATCACTAGTGTATCATACTGTAGTGTTATGCTGATTCTTGCAACACCATGGTTGTGTAATGTTATTTCTTTGGGCATCAGTGCCATAAGAGAGCAAATATAAAAATCTTCTACAGAATCATTTAACTAACATGGAAGCATATATATTATCAATTCATTAGGCCTGTAACAGTGGTATCCCACAGAGCCCAATGGTTTTTAATACCTACATAGTTAATCCATAAACATTTTATGTTTAAATTAAATTAATTGACTGGTCTGTTGGTCTAGTGGTTAGTGACCCTGACTGCTATGCCATAGGTCGTGGGTTCGATTCCCACCCGAGCCTGGGTGTTCTTTGCGTTGTTTGTATGTTTGTAAAGTCCCCCGCGACACAGGAGTAATTCATAATGCAGGAGTTATCTTTAAAAAAAAAAATTATAGTAATTTTAACTTATATAAATTTAAAATCTTACGTCTCGCACAATCGTACGGTGTTGAAATTTCTTTATTCATGACTAGAGTGCAATTATTTGGTAATCCCTTGTATTGAACTTCAATTTTCTCGATACGGCCGACATTTTCATGCTGACGCTTTTTCTCAAGCGTGAAAAGATGATAACGTCGGTCAACTGCCTCCTGTGTACTCAAAAATCCTAGAAAAATATCACAAACTTATTTGTTTATTATTCTAAACGATAAATAATTTAGGAATGTTTGACTGTTCTATGTCACTTACTTGTTAGAGGATATACATTGATGCAATTGTTTTTGCTAATAATTTTGAATAAATTTGTAATATGTCCCCTCATTTTCAGTATTATTGTATTAGACTATATAGCTCAGAGGAAATTTTAGGGCTTCTAGGTTATGTGCAAATTAATACTATACGATGACAGCTGACAGTTCGTGGCGTTGCATTCCCTGATCTTATGTGTCGAGAGTTTAAGCATTATATTTTTCCGCCAGCTGTGGCTCTAACCCACTGACCTCTATATTATACAAGTGTACAATAGAGGTCAGTGCTCAAACCCTTTGCTCGCCAATGGTCACGTTTTAAAAAAAAAAATATTTGTTTTTTCACAAAAGTAATGGTAGAAGTGTTTTTTTCGAGTAATTTATGTGTTTGTTTCGAGTTATATATTATGTGATAATGGCATACAAAAAGTTAAAACAAGTACTTTTTTAAAACTTTTTTTTTTCTTTATCACGAACTATTAATAAATTCTGCCTTTCCAACATTAGTTCCGAAAGTTCTTGGTAAAAAAAATCTAATTTTAAAGAATCTACTGATAGAGATATTATTCTCTGAGCATAATATCTCTATCAGTGCAACAGAATACATAAGTACAAGTACAGAAGCTTACTCCTTAAAATCATTTAAATAAATCGCGATATTTCTATCGCGTAACTCTTATCTGTTTTGACGTCGCCGAGACGGTTGTCTTTTTAAAAAAAAATAAGTTATGTGCCTATTACTCAATTTTTGTGAACAAATAAACCTAGGCTTCAACGGACAACGCGACGAAGCCAGTGTCAGTGAGCATCGGACTAATGTGCGGCCCGGCCATAGAGATATTAGAATAGAGCATGCCAGAGGCCAAAACTTGCAAACCAACCAACCAAAACGCGCAGCGAGAGAGAAAGCTGCCAGTAAGTCCCTCTATATCCTTGTCTAATCGAAAATCGAAACTTCCACCTTTATGTTTCGTTAGCTAGATTTATATGGTGCAAAATACAGCTGCAGCTTTTGTCTGCTGTCATCAGACTGGGAAAGCAATTAGCCAAGCATTGCTTGACGCCGGTTTTCTGAGGCCGAGGTATCACTCTGGTCTTTTTTTTTTTTTTCGTGTGGAAACCCCCACGGGTCATCACCTCACCGGAGCTAACAGTGAAGTGGTATGTCGGAATCGAACCGACTAAAACCACACAGTGTGGGTCTATTGCAAGGGACCCGGGATACCCTAAGAAGGAAGCCTCCGGGAATCCCTGCAGACCTTAGCCGCCTCTTGAAAAAGCGGCTACACCGTGGTATATGGTGTACGCCTTGCCCCCCTCCGATTTAGAGAAGCACGTTCGGGACACGTCGCGTCGCCGTCTCAGGCCTGCTTCTGCCAGGGTAACGGATAGCCCCATCCGTCACCCCCAGGCCAGCGCTCATGGAGGCTGGAGGTCGTTCTGCGCTCTCCGGCGCCTGGTGCGTCTACTGCGGGACGGGAGAGTACTCGTTCTCTCACGTACCCTTTCCGCCGCCTCTTTAGCCATCATTACGTCCTCGCAAAATGAGGCAGCGGAGTTCCACGCACTCTTGCTTCGGACCATGGACAAAACCATGGTCTCAAGCGAAAGGCACCAATAGCCGTCGTGAGGTTGAGGCGCTGCTGCGCCCACGCTTGGCACTCCCCTAAGGTGTGGAGTGCAGTGTCCTCGCGACAGCCTCCGCAGTGGTGGCACGCAGACGTTAGTTCCGGGCTTATAAGATACAGATACTTACCGAAACAGCCGTGTCCAGAGAGTATCTGCGTCAGCCGGTAGGAGAGACCATGTCGCCTCTCTAGCCAATCCTCCATGACGGGTCTTACCGCCACAATTGTGGCGTGCCCTGAAGTATCACTCTGGTTTAGCCGGCCGCGGCCCATTCGTGCCGCAGCATGATATCTACCATGATAAAATGTTTTAGCATTCTAATTAAATAACTAAAAAATGAAAATCCCCTTCATACATAACTTTCATTTTATTGCTTACAAACTATCCCACCATGGTCCTCTTCCTTCCCCGAGCTCTTACTTCCTCAAATTTATCCACTATTTCTTTAACATTATTCTTACTGAAATGCTTATATGCTTCTAAAATCTCAGTAAACAAATCGGAGTAATCATTATGAGTACTTATTAGTGCTCTTTCGAGGACGTAAAGGTCAACCCCCTTGTCTTCAGTACTGGAATCAATAAACGATAGGCCGAAATCAATCATGACTAAATCCAAATGTCCAGTTTCAAGCCAATTAGCATCTTCATTATAATTTTTCGGTACAATCAACATATTTGAGGTAGTCAAATCTCCGTGAATAATGTTGCTCTCGTGCAATTTCCGTACAGATTCACCGATCAGTTTTGCAATCAAATGTAACTTTTGATCGTCAGATTCTTTTTTATTGTATTTTATTATGAAATCCTTGACAGTAATACTCTTTTCAAAATGCTGCATGTAAATACGTCGTCTCTCAAAATCAACTAAATATAATGCTGGAGTTCTAACGTTAGCTGTTTTGCAACGGACTATGGAACGCGCCTCGTTTTTTATCCGATCTTTGGTTATAGCGGTATCTAGATCTGGATGCCTGTAGTTTTTTGTAAATCTTTCCTTTATCAATGTCGGCCTTCCGAGGTAGTTACAAATATATAGCTTCGCTTCCGCACCCTGTTTAAGTATTTTCAGGTGTTTCAGTTCTTCACCCATTTTAAATACACAAAAATAACCTCAGATTTGTATTTCTAATAACTATAATTACTTGTGTGATATAATATCTTATTATGCGTACTACAAGATACAAATTTGTACACTGTACTGATACATATCTTTATTCAATTCAAAATGTATTTACACTACACAATACACAACTTGTTGACATTCTGCTATTGACATTTGCGTTTTGTCTTACATAGTTTTGATTAGCGTTTTATTTCAGAGCACGTGTTCCAAACTAAGTTGGTTTTTACGTTTTGAAAGTTTTGCAGATGACATTCACATCTCCCAGCTAATCCATAATACTGTAAAGTCAGATGAATAACTATTCTAATTACTACAAATTATGACTATTAGGAAAAAAAAACTCAAATCCATTAACACTATTGAAGTAGAAACAAAACGAAGCTCATCTTAAGATTTACGTACACCGGAACGTTAAAATTGGCCAAATACAAAAGCCTCTTAGGCAGACCGTACTTTTCATTTAACACGTAGATATTTGTATGTTTATCTACTTTCTATACTTATATATTTGTATGTATTCACTCACTGGAGAGCGAGGGAGGCTGAGGGCGTGATATTGGTTGTTGCACCCGGACTGTTCGCCGACACCACGTTAATATTTTTCATTCAAACGCTAATTCACATCACAGACGTTAATGGAAACAGTGATTTATCTCTGTTCAATATAGTGCCGGTACAACGTTCGAACGCTCCGTAAGCTCTACCGAAAGCTATAAAAACGTGTGTTAAAACCGATAAAATACCAAAAAAATAAATATTTGTAGTGTTCAATTGTGATTTAAATAAATTGTGAGAATGATGTCGGAGGGTTTAGAATACGAGACCATTGTGCAGAATGGACCACGGAAAGTACGTATTTTTTTTTAGTTTTTTTTTTTAATTCCATATGTAGCATGAAAGAACAATGTTGAGCCTTAGTCATAGCAAGCGTGCCCATGTTATATATAACTAGATTCGGAAAGGGAGGGATGGATGTACTATAGAAATGTCTGGGTGCATTTTCGTAGATATAGAATGCAGACGTCTCGAAATGCCGGCTGATGCGATTTCCTGCGTTCTCGTTTTGAGCGAATGTTGGCGGGAAATTACGTAGGATGGGCCATTTTATATGCGGAAATAAATCATTAACGAATCGTGTACACAGTAATAAAATATTTTATTGCCAGGACATACAAATTTGATTTATTTCAGGGGCTATTTTTAGGTTTTTTTTTTCTTAAGTCGTGTGTAATGTGTAATCAATATTAAAGGTGGATTTCTGATAATGTTAACAAAAGAAATTACGCTTTGAAACTATGTCGTAAGATTAAGTATGTACCTAGGTACATTCCAATTGGATTCCGATAAGAAATATTATTAATATTTATGTTCGATATGTACGAGCAACCACAGTTAGTAGTTATTAAAAAGTTATACTTTTTAAATAGTCGAATATAGTTAATAATTTATTTTCGTGACTTCAAAATTATATTATCTGCTAATGACTAGAAGGCTCACAGGATCAATTAAATTAGACGGTGTTTTTATGTACTTATCGTTAAATTCATTGGTTTAGAAGTATATTTATTGCTTTGGTTATCAATACAAATAAATAATACTGGAGTGTCTGTTTGTAATGTCAAAATAATAGTTTTTTAATCTCATACAGTTTCTTTACGATACCTATGGCTAAAAATAAGTTTTTAATTTTTTTGTCTGTCTGTCTGTCTCTTTGGAAAAACAATTAGGGTACCGCGCAAAATTTTTGTCTATCTGTTTTTCTACCTGTCTGCCTGTTCCGGCTAATCTCCGGAACGGGTTTACCGATTTCCACGGGCCTTTCACTTCCAGATACCTGGTGTTATAAGGACTAACTTAAGCTACTTTTATTTTGAAAAAATAATTAGGGTTCCGCGCAAAATATATAAATATGTACACGCGAGCGAAGCCGCGCGGGAACTGCTAGTTGTTAATGTAATGCGCTACAGATTTACTTATGAGGACTTGTTCTCAATTGAAAAAATAAAAATAATTGTTTGTGATAAAAACTTAATTATTGAATGTTAAAACTAGACCTATATTCCATTTTTAAATAAGAATAATATATTACTCAGTTTTGCGGATTCGCGGCAAAATGTTTCGAAAGTAGGTGAATATTAATTGTTTTCATACATAGATCAATATTTTCTCTATATGCTAGTAATATAAACAAACCTTACATCCAATTATAGCTTATTTTGTATGTCATACATTTCTAATAATAATCAATTTATAATAATTAACAAAACATTCTGTATTCCAAACTCCCCTTAAATTATATTTTTAAAATTTACCTTACGCATTACAATACAATTTTTGTCACAGACAGTCAGACGGACAGCGGAGGCTTAGTAATAGGGTCCTGTTGCCCTTCGGGCACGGAACCCTAAAAAAGTATTACTTGTTATTTTTTGTTAAATATTTTGACATGAAATCAGATCAAACATGGCGTGTTCTCTACAACAAGTATTAACTCTCTCACCACTCTATTGCTTAACATAATATATTATGATTCTCGCAATGATTCCTAATTATATATTATAATTGCTATTTCTAATTAGTTTAACGTACACTCCTCTATCCACTCTTAGGTTTGCTGGAAGAAAACTCAGGTTTGGGTTAAGCTCGCCTTTGTACATACCATTTCCTTGTCTGATATGTAATCTACTTTTAGTGTACAATAAAGAATAAAATAAAAAAAAATAAGGAGCGCTTTTCCATAGCTTTAGTCTAATGGCCCCTCTAGTTTTGCCTGTGGTCGTTCCATATAATTAAAATACCATATACCCTACGAATAAATTATTTGACTTAAAAGGAAAATGTCATGATGTTTTTCTTTCCCTTAATGGAGAATTTGCCATAAAAGCGAATATAATCATATATTCTATCAAATTAAACCTTTAAAAATTGTATTAAATTAATGCCTAAGTAAATATTACCTAAATGAACATACCTGACTTTTAGAATTGCCTCTCATGGGATGTACATTCAACTATGGTAAGCATGATTAAAACAGGTTGTCTGGCTAGCATGCTTTTTCTGTTTTTAGGGTTCCATTGTTAAAAGGAAAAAAAGGAACCCTTATAGGATCACTTTGTTGTCTGTCTGGTTGTCTGTGTGTGTGTCTGTCTGTCTGTCAAGACCTTTTTCTGTGAAACCCGTATACGTATCAGGTTAAAATTAACATCAAATACTTATGTAAGCGGTCCCTTGAAGCTGTAATAAAATCAAACTTCCAAGTTAACGCAATCATAAGATACGGCCATTAAACTTTAGATTTTAACAAATTTGAACATTTCGCAGGTAAATCAAAACCTATAACCCTAACTTCCCATTGACATGGAACCATGAAATTTGGTAACAGCACAAGTAAAGGAAAAAATCCGATTAATTTGTTGTTATATCACATAAAAAATAGTTTTTGTGATTACAAACTTATACTTTGCGGTTGGAAAGTTGACTGTGTCGTACGTCACAACCGCAAAGTTAAGTTTGTCATTAGAAAAAACTGGCAAAAATCATCGACAATTCATTCCCGAGATGGACGTACTATCTACATACAACATTTGACTGCACGGATGGCGCAATGGTTTAAGTGGTCACCTCGCCACTCGCCACTACGCCGCGCCGAGTGTTGTGAGTTCAAATCCCACACGGGATAAAAAATTGTGTGATCCACAATTAGTTGTCCCGAGTCTGGGTGTTCTTTGTGTTCGTTGTTTGAATGTTTGTGAAACCCCCCGCTACACAGGAATATTCCTATTAAAAACAAAAAGAAGGAAAGAAACAAGTTTGTTTGCTTACGGAACCCTCTTGTCCGGTTTTGTTTTATTATTTGTATTAGGAATTAGTCTTTTGAGTACGGATACTGGTATAGTATTATGTTATCTGTGGTACGGAGTATGGGCTTCTAAAAAGGCTATATCACAATAAGTACCATTGATAAGATTGGGGGCCTTATCTTCATGTAATATTTTTAATTACCTAACAGTGCAAAAACATTGTCGGATGATGAGAGCATAGCATATGTTGCGTGATAAAAAACATTATTTTGTTGGGTGCAATAAAAAGGTACGATACAGGACAATGGTTTTATTTTCATTTGATATTGTTATGTAGAAGATTATTTGTTGTTACCCTAATGTTAAGCATTTATGCCGCGTTCCGCGGTTCGGTTGCTTTTCGATTCGTTGAAAATTCAACGAAAATTTTAGCGTCCGTAAGCAAAACGAATCGTTTCTTGATTATAGAAACGCGGCGTTAGCGCAGTGCTGTCAACTGGGAGGTTTCCCAAAATAAAGAGTAGTACAAGAAGTTCTGAGTTATATACCCTGGGATGCAGGGTATGGCATACTGTGATCTTAGTCGGTTAGATTCGGACACACCGCCCAACTGTAAACCCGGCGGTATTGACATCAAATGGGGTTCTTATGCTCAAAAAATAATATTACATACATACACTCACACCTGTATCCCCGAAGAGGTACGCAGAGGCTATCAAACACCCAAATTTTGCCATCTATAATTTGATCCCATTCATGTATTTTGCTGCTAACCGGGCACTTTGGGAGTTTAAGAAGGGAATAATTGGGGAATAGGACAACCAATGGAAAGAAAATGATATTACTTATACGGTAGTGTTATCGTTTGAGAGCCATGCTTCGGCACGTATAGGCCGGCTTACCGGAGTGATACCACTGCCTCACAGAAAACCGGCAGTGAAGCAATGATTGCATTGCTTATCGCCGAGTGAGTGGGGTTACCGGAGGCCCGAACCTTTCCCTCCTCCTCTCCACCTCTTCCACCCTTACCTTTCTCCCACCTGAAAGGCCGTGTAATTCAAACTGGCTATTGTCGGAAAGTCCTAATTTTCAAACTAATATTATTGATGGTTTAGAGGTGGGTAAATTTTAGGATATGAAAGACTCTGGTTCGTCACTTTGTC
Source organism: Callimorpha dominula (assembly GCA_949752705.1). Lineage (NCBI taxonomy): Eukaryota > Metazoa > Arthropoda > Insecta > Lepidoptera > Erebidae > Callimorpha > Callimorpha dominula. The sequence goes on along the minus strand of OX457012.1, from coordinate 2,567,622 downwards.
ATGTAAAACCACATGTGTAAGTCGAACCTTATACATATCCACCTATCTATCTACAATTTATTAATCAACATGACTCAGAGACAATAGAGTATGGAATGATAACAAACTTGCGGGATGCAACTTAGATTTGTATCAAAACAAGCAGGAATCGACAATAATACTCGACAATATTAATTTATGGTGTTGCTGCAAAATACACCTCTGGCCTTAAGGCTGAAAGGAGTCTTCCCAGAGGTGTATTTTTAAGCTAATTCGGTCTTAAAATAAACAAACTGTCTGCCATATTGTTAACTTTAAAATCCTTCAAAGGCTCTAATAATCACGAGCCGTTTTTAAAGCATAGTTTTATACTTACACTTGCCAAAATTCCTTTAAGAATGATGAGTAATAAGTTAATAACTTGCAGTCATACATTTGGCAGGAGTTACTGCGAGTAAAACGTGAAACGAATGGCTGAGACTCCATTATTCAAACGAAGTATTTATGCAAGCAAAACTGATAATTTAATCGATGAACTTATAATAAAATAATGATGAGTGATGAAATAATGAAATCGGCCAGAACGTCGCCCGTCCTCGCCTGCGTAACTCTGTACAATTGAAAAACTTAAGCAAAGCAAGTGTAAAGTTAATAGAACACATCGTTGGCCACGCAATGGATGAGTATTTGTATAATAAATCATTTAGGAAACTCCTCTCCTCTCTTTAATTCTTCTATCTCCGAGTGACCCTCAGAGAAGCACAGGCTTTCTAAGAGAAACGGTGATAAAGAAGACGAGTTCGTCGTCTTCTGTATCTTTTTTGGGCTTTGGAATTGGTCTGACACAGAGCTCTAATTGTCCAAATTCATATCCCTTCATTCAAGGACTGTCTTGTCCATCGCTTGGCATTATCATTGTTTATAACGAAGCATTCTGATTCATCTCACAAAAATAAATTCAAATGGAATGACCCTTCTCAAACTCGATCTCTGTAAAATTCCAGCAAAACAAAATGTCACCGTGTTTGCTCCAGTTCAACACAGCGTGTCTGTGTGGACTAATTAACCTAAATTACGGAGTTTCAAAGTTAATAATAGATTACGATGCTTTGAACTGGCTGTAAATAAAAAAACCGCGAAAGTGTTGTTTTTTTTTTTAGAAAGCTTACGACCTCTTTTTGGCAGAGGTAATGTTTTTCGTTACTCGGAGCGGATCATCAATGAAAAATGTTGCAAAAACGGGGAAAATTTCAAAACGCGGACGAAGTTGCGAAGTACTTTAATTGCAGCTACATATTTATATATTTATTTATTACTATCGTATTCTAACAAATATTATTATTTGTTTATTAACCGAATTCAAAAAGGGGGAAGTTTATTTTGTTTCTTACGTTTACAGATATCTCCGCCATTTGTGAACCGATTTCAATAATTATTTTTTTAATTGAATTGGTTATACTCAAGGCTGTTCCCATTTAAATTTGCTATAATTATTCCACCTCTAAGGGATTTCAGTTATTTTTTTTTTATTGTGAATTATTTATTTTGTGTAAGTACGCATTTTTAAGTGAACACAGGAACGTGAAATTTTGAATACTCGAAGGAAGTGCAAAAAGTTAACATTTTCTAACAATATATTTAACAAATTTAAAAATTACATGAAAACGGCTACCTCAAGCTACACGCGTCCAGTATATGTGTTGACCTATCATGGTACGTAAGTCTATACGTATGTAATTCAAGTAAATAATAATAAGTTACTAGTAAGGCAAATGAAATAATAAAAAAATTATTATAGTTGAAATTCGATACTCGGGTGATCTCTAGTATTTATAAATAGGCAAAGACCAACAAGTTCAGTGCCTTTTCTCTGTTTGTACTCAGATATTTTTGTTCATTAGCTATTAAAAAGCATTAGTGTTACCAATTAATAAATTGGAAATAGTTTTTATACCTACTTGCGACGGAGCTTTGTTATCCTGTTTTTCTTTTATACCACGTGGTATTAAAGAAAATGATCATCATTCTACAGCATTCCTAACTAATATCATAAATTTTAATGTGAAAGTGTGTTTGATTGTTTGTTAAGCTTTCTTAACGCCTTAACTACTCAACAAAAACGGGCAAAAGTTTGTCATCAATTATTTATTAAATATTAATTGATAAGCATAAGTATATAATTACTAGCTGACCCGCGCAACTTCGTCTGCGTCTGTAATTTTTCCCCATTTTTGCAACATTTTTCATTGATGCTCCGCTCCTATTGGTCGTAGCGTGATGTTATATAGCCTTCCTTCCTTCCTCGATAAATGGGCTATCCAACACTAAAAGAATTTTCAAAATCTGATCAGTAGTACCGCAGATTACCCCGAACATCCAAACTCACAAACTTTACCTCTTTACAATATTAGTATAGATGAAAAGAAAGCTAATTATTATTTACGAATAACAGTCGTATTTCAGCCTCTTGTCGACAACTCGTTTGTTTACAAACCTCAAACGTCATGGCGTTTAGTTTCGGTACAATACCTACATTCAAATTACAAGTTTAGAATCAGTAAGTACAATAAAATAACAGTGATGTCAGTTTTACTCCCACATAACACGACATTCCCGCTAACGGTGTACTACGAAAAGCTGGCAGAGAAGAAGCTGACTCACGTCGGCACAGTTAAATTTGTCTAAAACTGTATCAAATATAGTTCATTGCGAATTCATTCATCTTGTAGTTCACTGTTTGTGAAATTACACAGTCATATTACTGATAATTATAATTCGTACAACATCGTTCACTTGCGGTACATTTATGTTAGTGTACGTAAGCTACAGACTTTCTCGATTCTTAGGATAATTTTTGGTTGTGAGTAGACTCAACAGATGTCAATTATGAGTGGTACGTGTACGTACGTGGTATTTAAGCCATTAGAGGTTCACTGGTGGACATAGATCTCCATCACTGACTTCCTAAAACACCGGCTGGAAGCGCACTGCTTCCACTGACGTCAGACTTCCAGAGTCGAGTCTAGAATCTTTCGGCCCCATCGACCATCTGTACCGCGTGCTATGTGCCCTGCTCACGGGCACTTTAACTTGCTGATCCATTGAGCTTTGTCGGTAACCTTTCTCCTTTTTATATATGAACTTTTTTTTTGTGCGTGTGGAAACCCCCTCGGGCCGTCACCCCTTCGGGGTTTTCGGTTGGGCGATGTGTCGGAATCGAACAGATTTATACCACACGGTGTGCCGTACTGCGCCTAATATAGGAGGGATCCGGGAACAGCTTTTATTAATATATGGACTCTATCTCAACCTATCTATCGGTAACCTTTCTTCGTCTATCTGACCACCTTGTTGAACCTACGCTGCGCTTTCTGGTCCAGATGTCTGGTCCAGTCTACAACCTTTCAACCTCATCGACCATAGATATATCTGATGATGGCATAAAGACAGAAGACAATACATATTCTTCTATTTCTTTGGGCCTGACAGAGAGGTAGCCCTTATTACCATTTTTTTCTTATCTTTAAAATGCAACAACACAACAATATCCTGCATATTATTATTTCAACGCGCTGACAGGTACGTTGCGAGTGTTTTTTTTTTTAAACAGTTTTTTATGATTCTGTTCTTTCATACTTCTTCTTTTTTTTTAAGAAATCCTAGCCTACACATTAGGTAGAAAACAAAATCGGTCTATTCGCTGGGGGCTAAGAATGCTAAGATGTTACAGACAGACATACACAGATACACATCGCACTGCTATTACGAGACTGTATCAACTCAAAATAGGGTAAATTTGAGATAATTCATTTTTCATACGTAAATATCAATTCCCTACCGGTCAATAATTATAAAATAATAATAATAAATTGTAATAAGCCAAATTTTTCAACAAAGCCACAAAAAATAATTCATATTCTTTTTTAAATTTGTTCAGAATATAGAGTATTGAATCAAAAATTGGAAATAACTTGATAACCTGCCACCTTTAAAATAATTCATTTATACAGAAATCCCTTAATTTTATCAATAATCTATATACAGTGTTCACTTTTTATAATCTTTAACAAGAAGCGAGTAATCAGTTTTCTGTCGTTTCTGAAAAAAGCTTCATTTTGAGTTGATACACTCTTGTAATAGCAGTGCGACATATTAAACTTATAACACCTTTTTTTGCGTCGGGGGTTACTTTTTTTTATAGGTAAGAACACTACATATTAGGTATTCCAAAATTCTTAAGCTCTGTGCATCAATTGATACAGTTGTCAAATTAGAATTTTGAATGTCATGTTCGATTCAGAATGTCAATAACCCTTTAAACATAGAACCAAAGATAAGAAGACTAAAGTGTCAACATACTAACAGAGATACTGGTATAAAAAAAAATCAACATCGTTTAGTGTGTATCTATTTCTGTGTTGAGATTATTCCCTTACTAACAAGCAGTAAACAGATTAAGTGTGAACAAAGCCGAGGTTCAAGCTAGTTTGTAAATCTTTCTCAAGCGCGTGCGCCGACCCGCAACCGACATGGGTGGATTGAACTCATTAATTAAACACATTTATTTTAACGGTATCTATTCCATGGTTTTGATAGTATTAAGTTCAAGAAGGTAATACTCCCGCACACTAATAAATGTGTGTCGACCGTCAAGGAGAATCTAAAGGCTACTCAATACGTTGGTGAATTGATATAGTATAGATATTGATTGTAGGCAGCTTGGTCTGAAAAATATTAACTGCAGTTCGAAAGATATTTGTACCGGAATATTTTAAGAATATTTACTAATCGAGGTATGATTCAAATCAAATCAAATCAAATCAAAATCATTTATTTGAATTAAACCAATAATAGGTATTTTTTAATGGTCAGGAGTAGGAGTCAGGCAGACTAAGTCAGTCGTGAAGCTAGTTGCCTGTTCGAATACGTAGATCCTATGGAGAAGAACAGGCAAGAAACTCCAAGGACACTCTTTTTCAAAATGTTTTTTACAAATTTCTGGTTACATTGCTTATAAGCGTAAATGAAATGTGAGGACCATGTAACATATCTATTATTCTAAAATATAAATAGACGCGCTAGTTACTACTATACATATTTAAGTAATAGCAGTCCGGAGATGACCAGCCCCGACCAACGGCGCCCGTTCACGAGCATGACGCACACGCCAGCCATCGTACCGATCAACCATATTGAAGGGAACCAAACGACCCGACATATACGCCACCATAGGCAGGCTTCTAGGCGAGCATGACATACTCAGAACTGCCAAGCAGCATAGGAAATTTAACTAGTGACTACACAGTTCTCACATGAACAATTCAAAATGTTCTAAATTAAGCTTAAAAAACCATAATAATAACTAAAAAAAATGTAATACCTTCAATGTCAACACAGTATAACTATAGATCATATCAATGTTGTGTAAAATTAACAATGTCACAAATAATAATGAAAATATCCATAAAAAGATACATGTAAATTAAAAACAAAATTCAAAAGTGAAAATTCAGAAAAAGCAGAACCTAACGCCTAGATTGCCTAACGATCTAGATTAGAGTATGTTAAAAAAACAATAGATTATGTTGGTTATGTAGTACCCTAAACATATGTTTTATTGATCGTGTCCGACATGTTTGTATACAAATTTATAGAAAATAATAATGGATGGTATTGGCTGGATTTCATTTTACATTGCCAATTGTGCTAAAATCGTCATTTATAAGGATAATAAACACTTAACGTAGGTGCAGGATAAAGTTAGTTAACATGTGCGTAGCAGTATTCAATATTATAGACTTACTAGCAGCGCCCCGCGGTTTCACCCGCGTAAGTCCCGATCCCGTGGGAATAATATCGGGATAAAAAATAGCCTATATGTTAATCCAGGTTTCCAGGTATCTACATACCAAGTTTCATCGCAATCGGTTCAGTAGTTTTGGCGTGAAAGAGTAACAAACATCCATACTCACAAACTTTTACGTTTATAGTATTAGTAGGATTTTCGCCTCCAAATATTTTGAAAAATTTATAAGTACTATAAGTACTTATTAATATTTCAAAATATATTTTGATTTTTAGTTCTTGTAATCGATCCATTTGTGACTCAAAACTAATTCTATGATGTCATTGAACTCACCACTTATGCGATAGAAATGATGTACGTAAGACTGAGAACTAACACTTAGATGTTTTTTTCCTGTTTAGGTCATCGTGAGAAAGAGCCTTTACAATTTGTGTAAGGATATATTTGTAATTACCTCTGTTGATTTGCAATCTTATTTGTTTTCATTATTTACGGTTTGTTTCAAAACAAACAAATTCAAAGAAAAATCAACTCTCTCAATAATGCTACAATAATCAGCCCTTGGATTGGTTTAAAAGACTTATTGAAATTGACAACATGTTAAGAACCAGAACTTCCTTTGTAAGTCGGTTAAAAATATAAAACTTTTCATTAAAGGCATGATTTACCAACATGGTAACAGTCTGTATAGCAATAGATTCAGTATTTTGCCCTAAAGAGGCTTCCTTAAAGCCGCATAAAACAAATAAGTACATAATACCATATTATTACCACTCAGCCTTTTAAATAGACGTCTGTTATCGGGGGACACTTGACTCAAGACTCGCGACGCCCGCCGCCGCGCCGCACTGCATCGTTTTCAGGTTATCGCTATTCGTCACTCGCAATACCACTCGTTGAAGAATCACCTCCAATAATGCTTAGCCAGGATTGTAGAGGGGGCTTTATTATTGGCAACCTTGATTAATAATATTAAGAAATGGTCACCCAGAGCTCAAAATTCGAACGTTATTAAACTTTATACTGGCGTAAAAGATAAACTGCCGCTAAAGGTTGTAAAAAAATGCGATTGTTACTAAGCCCGTCAATAGGTACTACACAATAATTATAGTTTAGTAAAACTAAAAAACACGCTGTAATGGTGAACCGAATTAAAAACTAACATCCAGTACAAAAAAAAAGAAAAAAATAATATAAAGAATGAAGATAGAAATCCCGGAGTCCGTACTTTTTATATGAAATTTCTTCCTCTTTAAGGATCTTTCTTCAAAAATTCTTAAATATTAATAGCTTTTGAATTATTAACGAAAAACTGAATATCTTTTTTTTTCATGTTATTTCGTTAGTAACAATTGCAATTTTTTATGTGCTATAAATGCTCGAGATACCTTTTTCTAGACGTCATTCCGGATCGAATGAGCTATCGCACATATTTTTAGGACCGGGAACAAGAATTAACACATTTTTTAACTTGTCGACTGGACTACAAGCTGTGTTTTTTAACGTTGTAAGACATATTGTTTAAAAATTTTAGCTCTCTGCACTTCTTCTGTACATATACTGTAAATATTCCAAAATTAACGTTCGCGAAATGTTCTTAAAAAGATGTACAAAGAGTTCTCTTTACGTGATATAGATTTTCTAGGACATCTTACATAGAGCTATCTAGATTCTGGACCTAAACTAAGCATATTATATTGTATTATGTTTAATAGGGCACAAATAAACTATTCATGGAAATACCAAAAAGAATGCAAATAAACATATTAATGCATATAGAAATTTGCATTGAGCAAGAATCGAATCCTACACGTTACAGTCGAATGATCAACTGCCGCGACACATAGGTCGTTAATCTCCGATTACGTAACACAATATTTATGTCATTTATTTTTAACCCCTGACAAAAATATTTATGTAGCTCCCAAACGAATAGACCGATATAAGTACTGTTTTTTTTATTTGAAAGGTGACTTGATCGAGAGTGTTCTTAGATATAATTCAAGAAAATCTGTTCAGCCGTTCGAAGATCATCAGCTCTTTTCTAATCGTTGAATAGATTTTCGATTGACGGCGTTTTAAATTTTAAATTTATGATTATTAATTGAGATGTCAAATGTGTAGATGAGGCATAATGAGAAGTTGCGGGTCAGACCTAAAACAGACTTAGTATAGTACCGACAGCACCCACGATAATAACAAACATTTAGATTGGCCGGAAGAGTTAAAGAGGATGTAATAATGTATATGTGACCTAGTTAAATATTGTCTATTCTCATGAATTGCATTATAAAGATACTAGGTTTTGACCGCGGATTCGCTCGCGTTTACCTCAGGAACAGTACTCGTTTCTGGACAAAAGGTACCACGTGTCCTTTTCTCTATCCCTGATAACGTGTACGCAAAATTTCATGGTGTTCGGTTCAGTAGTTAAGACGTGAAAGCGTAGCAAACACACAGACATTAATAGCTAATGTATGTAAAACCTATGATAAAAAGTTTATATTAAAAATATTATTGATTGTTAATTTGTTACTTTGGTATTTAGTGAAAGTACATTGATAATTAGGAAAGTTTTATTAAATAAAAATCTATGTAGATAAAAACAAATTGATTTATCCGTTACATCGCAGAAGTACATTGTGAAATAATAATTATGTGGCATTAAATAAAGCTCTTTTTATTGGTTGAAACTTATCGTCATAAATATCCACTAATATTTATATTTACAGTTGTAAAATACTCGAAAATAATGTCACATTTTGGCGCGCTAAACTCTACCACAGAGTATCACGAAATCTTGTAATCACATTTAAGTTAAGAACACCCGATGTGTTTCATTGCACGTAACATACCGAGTCAATTTAAAATGATCCTCTTTGGGTCCTGTACATACTAGAGAGCAGACGGGTTCAATGACACACACCTACGCCAGCCACGCTACCTATTGAACTACCAAATCCGGTATTTTTGGAGTTCCGTGTGTTATGGTTTCTTTAATTAATCACAAATCATGTTGAATATTGTAATTACTAATACTAGGTACCAAATAAAGTAATTAAGAGCTTGTATTGTATTCAAATTATATTTGGTTACATCAGAACAGTAGACAATATATCTGATACTATCGGTGTTTATAAACACTGAATACCTAATTTGTGTGTTCTCAACCCAATCGATGGTGCTTTAGCGAATATACTTACCACTTTTTCTGTAGAGTGAAGGAGTACTCGAGTAGAATGAAATTCTGATTTGCCCTGCCTTCTTGATGCTTAACTTTATGCACAGTTGCTTACTGTAGTTACCTCTCACTACCCAGCTGTATAAATAATACTATCATGCCTGAAAAAAAGATTAGAATATAAAAACCAAAAGCAGGTAATTAATGTACTTTCCAGCCCTTAACAAAGACGAAGTGAAAGTTTAATTTAATCGGCTAGCAGTTTAAAAGTAATGATAATGAGTAACCACACGAAAGTAAATCATATGAAATATTGTGCCATGTTTCATTTATATCATATATCTTCACGCTTTTTAAACTGATGAGGTTTTTATGAATAATAAACAAAACGTTTTGGAAAGAATTTATTCTTAGAGTGCTATATAACTTGTAGGTAGGTGTTTATATTCGCCAGTATTGCGTTGAACGAAACCTTTTTCTTTAGTTTCTTTTTTTTTAAGACAAACAGAATGTAGTGTTTTATCATAGATCATAAATCATAAGTTAGCACACCGCCGTGTTGTCCACGATTTGGAAAAATTAAAAAAGGACAGACATATACAAAGAGCGACAGAGATCTACGAGATTAGATATCTGATTATTTGATTTCAATTACGAACGTTATTTTTTTAGGTAAAGATTCTTTAGTATGGTTGTGTGAAATTCATAGTGATTTATCACAAAGTTTGTACTCAAGAATTATTTTTATTATTATTTACTTTGTATTATTTTCCAAGAAGAAAAATACATACTATGTCCTTCACATGCTGCTCGCGCGCGCGCTGTTCCGATTCCGGAGCCCATGGGAAGAAAAAAAAATCAATACGGAATCCATACCTACTTAATCTAATGAATCTAATATGAATAACTTATAACTTATAACATAAAATGTAAATAATATCATCCGGTATCATTATTAATTGTAGTACATAAACGATTTTGAATACCGGTATTTATTATTAACATCGTATTAAAGCATGTGGACATAATTTATCTTGTACAATGGTCAAAAACACTTGTCAGTTTTAAGAAATATCAAAGTATCACACAGCCTCAGACACTCATGTGACGTAAACATATGCGACTATTGTTTTTGACGTGACAACGTCTTATTATTCGATGGAGCCGACTGCACGCACGAAAAAACATGACTCATGCGGCGTTACCTCGCTCTGAGGCGTCCCTATGACGTTGTCACGTTCAGCTATCGTCAGTAAACCGACTTTACAGACAACCGATTTTTATTGCATCAATTAAATTTTTTTTTACACACTCCGGAGTGTGTGGCCCGGTAATTAATGTAACTGTCATTTATTATTGTTCTATTTAATTTAACAATGGTTTGTCAGTTTATACTAATATATTTAGACGTGACAACGTCTTATAATTCGATGGAGCCGGCTGCACGCACGAAAAAACATGACTCATGCGGCGTTACCTCGCTCTGAGGCGACCCTATGACGTTGTCACGTTCAACTATCGTCAGTAAACCGACTTTACAGACAACCGATTTTTTTTTTAAATGTGTTGTGATGAACTGATTACCGATTGATAGCAGGGGTTCGGGTGCTATGAGGTAAGTTGGAGAGACTCACTGTTTATTGCAATAGGCCGATTGACTGATACCTGTACCAGCATATACTGTTACGGCCTTTTTAGAGTATCGTCTCTGCAAGAAAAAAATAGATAAAGAATTTAAGAATGAAGAAAGACATACAAAATGCACATACCAACGACAAAAAATGAATAAATAACAGTTTTCTTCCTACGTGTACAAAATAACTTGATGATGAATATTTGATAAGATGTTTTTTTTTTTTAGCCTAAAAAATATTAATATTATTTATTATGTAACAGTTCAGAAATTTTCAGACCAAGTGTCAAAGTGGGAGGCAGATCTAATGTTAAAAATCGGGATGAATAGCAGTAATTTATGTAGATTTATGTAAATTACACACACAAATTTTATTAACCATTAAGGAATTTGAATCTATTCAAACTAAACGCAAGCCAATGTTATGGCCTATACAAAATATGTCTTGAAATGAAAATGGGAGGTCTGTTTACCGCTGTTAAATGGAATTCTTACACATTTGGAATAACTGCACCGACTGCAAAGTCATTCCATTGCTTCGAGAAAGTGCTTAGTTTGTCGTCTCAGCAACTCACCTATACGTATATAACAACAATACTCTTATTCAAAGTTTTTTGAAGTGAAAACTTCTTTAGGCACGTTTGTGCACTTTTGCTATGGGGAAAAAGCACTGAACTCGTGACCGTCACGCTAATAGTATACATAGATAGATCAACTAGAAGGCGCTAATATAAACATTGAGTTCTGTCAGCTCCTTATTATTTAATGTCATCAACCGGCTAATGTGACGTTTTAAGTTCGTCGTTTCTTTTATGTTTTTATTTCTGTCGGCAGTCCCATGACTGCCTTTTTTTTAAATATATTATTAGTTGACTTAAGTAATAATTGTTAACAAAGGTAATCCGACAAGGAACCAAAACGGATAGTTTAGGAGAGCTGGTAGGCGTGTCACATTATTAGCGGGTGACTACGACAGGTTGTAATAAGTAAATTTTATTTATTAATAGGCAACTCAAACATTGGGGGATTATCCTTGTGCTGCAGGCGACTGGTAAACAACCACTTAGCTATTAATATAATTATATTATTAATACGTGAATACGCGATTTCTTTGTACGCATTTTTAATGAAAATTCACGAACGCAGGAGCGTAAAATTTGGAATAATTTAAGTTTATGTATAGAAGAAGTGCAGAAAGGTAGAAGTAATTAAATAATAACGTGGTACTGACTATATTAAGTCTGGACGCAGTCTGGACAAGTAGCGTCATTCTTTTTTAACAATTTAATGAAAAAAACAAATACTTTTTTTGTGATATCTCGTTTCCAGCACGTTTTTCTTCATATGTGCCCAAAGTACTTTTGTTTTCCGTTGAATTACCTACAAAATGACACCTGTTTGAAGGCACTAAGTGCTTTTGTTTAACAGCAAATGAAGGTCAAAGCTAATAAATAGCGTTTTTTTTTTTAACAATTAATAACTTTGAAAGGAACGTACGTAGAAGTTTGAAACTTTCTGAAATTGTAGCTTGTAGTTAAACTAAAATGTGTTCCGATTTTCTAACGATATACCTTAATAACCAAAAAAATACCAAAAAAAGGTATACCTCAAAGGTATACCTTTTTTATAATATATGACTCTGGTTCAAATTGAAGTTGGATAGGCTATTTTATATAGATATTATATTTGCCAACGCGGACGGCGTTTGCAAATTTTCCCCGTTTTTTGCATTATTTTTCAATGATGCTCCGTTCCTATTGGTTGTAGCGTGATGTTATATATGTTCCCTCTTATGTTCCCTCGATAAATGGCCTATCCAACACTAAAATAATTTTTCAACTTGAACCAGTAGTTCCTGAATTTAGCGCGTTCAACCAACCGAACAAACTTTTCATATATATTAAGTCAATATTAAGTATAGATTTGAGTCATATGTATAGATAATATCCTTATAATTTAATTACCTTGAACCATTTAAGTTATTTAGAATGCCTACTGTATTGCATTTGTTTTATATGTATTATTAATCCTTTTATTGTATTTACAGGAATAAATTAGTAATTATTATTTTGTAGGCTAGGTACTTTAATTAACAAGTATGTTATTGGTAACATACTAATAAGGAACCTTTAATAAGTATTTATCTAAGTTAGATTTTGCTTTTGCTTTTTAATAGGTATGCAAAGAATGATTAAAATTCAAAGGGTGTGAACGCGACTATACATGATATATGTCTTTCTCTCAACACCCCTAGACGTGATAAGCTTCTCTAAGATTTCAAAGTGTTCTAAGTTTTAAAATACAAAACTTTCGTGAGTGCTACGATTCAAACGGATTCTCGATTCTCTTGCTCCCGCTCGGTGACGTTTTTGAATGCAAATCCGGCTCGAAGGACCAACAAAATATGGTAGGATTTAATAAGTTTGTCTATATTCACGTTATATGTAAATGAATTACTTATAGTATTATACGTTATTTAATAGAAGGTTGTTAATAAGTGGTTTTTTTCAATAGCTTGACGACCTCTGTGGCGTGACGGTAGTGCATTTGTCTGTCATATAGGGGGTCGCGAGTTCGATTCCCGTTTAGTGTAAATAAATATTTGTACCAAGCGGGAATCAATACAAGCAAAAATGCATGAATATATTTGTTTGTATTGGTCTATAAACATATACCCTATATATGTATTTACGAAAGAAAATGTATCAAAGTGTACGGTGGGTCTGATCTAGATATTTCTTTCCTTTCAAATTCTTTTTTACAAAAATTAACATAAAAAAATAAATTGCGTTCATTAGGAAAAACCCTAAAATTACTACCTATACATAAAGTCCGCGAAGACTTGTTACTCCATTTTGTTTTTTGACACCATCGCTTTAGCTGTTCTTATAATTCTTTAAAGAGTATACATAAGCAGTCATGTATACATAAAGCAGGCAAATAATTCGCCTCACTTAATCTCCTTTTTACTCATATGCGTCCCTCGTTTATGTTTAAAATTAAACATCGAGTAAGCTGTGCCACGAATCGTATGTCTAACTATCCGCTGTAGATAGTGTTTATCGTTAAGCTTGTAATAAAATGCGGTAAGCAGTGAGTTAGGTTGCAAATGTAATGGAATTTAACTGTATTGGAACATAATCCTGTTCTCTTACTAGAAAACTTAGAACATACGCGTAGCACTCACGAAAGTTTTTATTTTACTACTTAGAGTACTTTGAAATCTTAGGTGGTGCTTGGCAAGACCTGTTTCTAGCCAGTGTTCTTAACCACCTCTTCCTGAGATTCCAATGAGAGAGTGATAGGTGTAAGAATGCAATCACAATCGTGAAAAGCGTTTCAAACGCTTTGGATTACGCTACGGTATAATAAAAACTGAATTATACACGAGTTCTAATAGGCTAAAGTAACAAGTTACTATCACGTTTTTCTTAAAAAAAATGTGTGTGTCAGCTCCGACGCACGACTGGAGTTTACAATTTACTGGAGTCTCTCTCTCTCTCTCTCTCTCTCTCCCTCCCTCCCTCCCTCCCTCCTTCCCCCCCTTCCCTCCCTACCTCCCGAATGCCTCCCTCCCTCTCTGCCTCCCTCCCTGCCTTCCTCCCTCCCTCCCCCTATATATTCTGTATATATTTACACATATATATAACATAAAGGTATACACATATCTACTTACATGCGTCGAGAATAAGGAGTAAACTCCAATAAAGCATAAAAAGCGCAATAAAGCGTTACGCTGCCCTCCGATCACTAAATTTTACTCGCCTTATATGCAAATCGATTCTTAAGGAGTAAACTCCAATTAAAAACAACATTCGTGTCTCGCTCTTGACCGCTTTTACAAAATTACGTCATGACCACAGACAATAAAGCAACAAAAGGCAAAGCGGACGACCTCAAAGATAGCTAAAGTTGGGCACGGAGCCGCCAAGGTCGATGTGAAATTATAATGATTTGCCATATTCCGGTTATTTTCACACTGCAACACACTCGACGTGCAAAAGTGTTGCGAATGTCAAAAGTTTTGAGGTTACATATTTGCATTTTTTTAAAGCTTTTGTTTGTCTTTCTCTTTGCGTGAGAAAAGAGGTTTATATGCCACAGTTATTGTTACCCAAGTTAGACTATAGCCGTTAATCTTATTATAAGAATATAATAGGAATATATGTAAGGTGACAAAGTAAACCTTACATGTACCTACTCTTGACCCACGTGGACGTAATAAGCTTAATATCTTAATTCAATTACAATAGTTTTCTTTTATTATAATTTTACCTAGTGAAATGTAATTAGAGTAAAGTAGATTTCTGCTTAAATCGAAGTCACTCGACCATGAAGGAACCTCCAGGAAGAAGAAACACAATACTTTTTCAATTGTATGGAGACCTCCAGATGCAACAGGACGAGGGCACGATTATGTTGAAATCGATCCATTTAAAACAAAAGGTACACCATCGCGGCGTGGAAGTAACAAACAATCCCTAGCAGGTCCTGGCCACTGGATTTCTTACGTCGGTCTTCACCGTTGCTAGACTGGGCTCGAACATGGCCAGTAGCAGTAGGTTTAACCACATAAGTTATCTAAATTGCAGCCCCAAATGGGGTATCTGTTATCTATATTTGCCAATTAGGATGACCGGTTTGGTAAGATTTAAGGTTTTGTCCGACCATATCAACTGTTTAAATAAGCTACAGCGAAGCTTGCGCTGATACTCCCTCTGTGAAATGGACATGCAGAGAAGCAAAGCAGTGTCCCCTGACGAAAAGATGCGTTATAGTTTGCTACCCAGGGTAAACCACGACTAGGTTTTCTGGCTAAGCACTCTAAGACACCCACTAGCCTTGAGCTGTTTTTTTTTTATCTCTGGGCCAAATATATTATTAATAAAACCGCCATAGAGTCATAAAACACCTCCACAGACAATAATTTATTTAATACATTTAAGAACGATTCCATAAATAAACCTAAACGACGATGACGCTCAAAACCTCTACGCATATTTACTAAAATTAGAAAAAAAATGCATTGAACTCTATGGTACAAATTTAGCATTGCAACCGCGAACTATAGTGCGATTGGACGAATGCCAGCTCCCTTACAGTTATTATTAGATACAGTATTAAAGGATCTCTTTGGGGACTTTCTTTAAACAACTAAAATGTGAGGAGAGATCTGAATGTCTGAGTATTCTATTCTAACCTCACAGAGGCTTAGTAGAATAAGCTTCATTCTTGTGCATCTTATCTGTAATCAACAAGTTGGTAAATTATGTCTTTATATACTTATATGTATAATATGTAACGAGCAGGTTTACCGATCATTAAATAGTCCGATGCTAATAATATTATTGCTGACACAGGTGACATTTAACACGCACACCGAGGTACTCGCCATACTTCAATGTTGCACGCACGTCATGCTATTAACTATGCCCAAAATAGTGTTCTACACGCATTGCTCGAACCCACAACAATGCTTCTAGTGAAGTTGATGTCTTTTCTTGTACGTGTCAAGCTATTAAATCAAAAATAATAAGCGCTGTGAAAGATAAACAAAACTAAGTACTGCTACTTATTTGAAATGCTAAAATAACTTGAAGGCGGGCACTTAATAGGATAAGGGGGAGTAAGGACTTCACTGATATAGGTTCTGAAAACCAATAATCTAAAGTACATTGCTGACCGCCATGTTGGAGTTTGAAATGAACACCAGTGAACACCTTTATAATATTTATTAATTTATTTCATCTTGCACATTTGGTACGTAGGCGGACTTAATGCGTAAGTCCTAAGGCATTCTCTACCAGTCAACCTTCGGATGATGTAGAGAAAAGAAGTAGGTGCACTCAACAATTATGTTAAAAATCGTTATATAAATGGGATACATATTAAAAGTTGACCGCATAATACATTAATATTCGTAACTTGTAGTTTATTCTACCTATATGTATATATATACGCACACATACATGTATAATACATACATATCCACTAATAAATAAATATATATAATATGTACCTAACTATTTTTGTTAAACTTTTTAATTTCACTCCTTTTGTCCGTTCATTGGCCGAATTATTCCTTCAGTGTTAAATTAAGGAATACCTGTGATTGATCTTGCTTTATTGTTTTATTGTATCTGTGTGTTACTTACTTGCACCGCTGTTGGTATTAAAAAAAAACATAATCACGACGTGTAATATGTTCGACGGCAACGTCGCGGTCGCGGGTCCGATTCCAGCTCAGATCACATATTTCTATGTAATGGTCTGGATATTTCTATGTGTAATGTGTATGTATTTAATAAAATAAGTATCCAAGTATGTTTTTCAGTATTCTAAAACCCATAGTACAAACTGTGCTTACTTTAGGTCCTAGACAGCGCCGCGTAGTATATATATTTATGTTTATATCAAATTATGTTTATATAAATTTACCTATCCGTGCATTGCGTATTTAAACGTCTAAAATAACACATACATACAAATAGCTGTTTATCCCCATACCAAATCATGCACGACAATGATTTTGAAAGGTCATCGCACTATTCAATTACTGAACGAATGTAAGGTCCACTGTCCGTTTAAACACAATGCGGCTTTATGTAGGAACCACATGTGCGTTAGATAGCTTCCGGATTTTTTTCATCTGTTTTTTTCTAAAGCGATGTCAACAACATTTTTTTGGCCGAATACTGTAACTCGATTAATACGATGTTGTTAAGTCTATTTTCGTTTTAATTTTTTTTATATTAGGTGTTTGCAGGCTACGTGTACATATCATCTTCAAACCCAATGCGTTTTTTTAACCTACGAAAAAAAAGGAGGTTCTCAATTCGTCGGAATCTTTTTTTTATGTATATTCACCGATTACTCGAAGACGCCTGAACCAATTTGGAATTTTTTTTTTTGTTTCAAAGGGTATACATCCCAGGCGGTCCCATTTAAATTTTATCGAAATCAGTCGAGTGGTTTTTGCAAAATCAACAAATATCTAAAAATTGTATACGTCGATGATATTTTCGTTTGCTCCGAAGCATTGCTGTCTCATTGGAGCAGTGCGTTTAGTTGCCTACCCATATTATACTTTTTTTTTATGTCAGTTCAGCCCTCACTCCCTTATTTATGAACCGATTTTGATACATTTTTTTTTTGTTAGATAGGGTATGTCAAGGGTGGTCCCATGTCAAGGAAGTTAGGATCTGATGATGGGATCCTGAAAAAATTGAGAGAAACCCTCGAAAATTGTAGGAACGAATAGTGTTTCTGTTTACTTTTCATTACTTTATCAGGTATTGCGTTTAGAAATCATCATCATTTTTCATCATCATCATCATGATGATAAAAAAACCATAAAATAAAATCTTTTTAACAAAAAATTAAACCGACGAAAAGAACTAAAAAGCAAAAAATAAATAAACCTTAAGTATTAAGTATTGAGCTTATTTACATAAACTATCTAATTTTATATAAACTTATTTTGTTGTTTGGCGCCGACTCAAAATAAGTTTATATAAAATTAGATAGTTTATGCAAATAAGCTCAATACTTAAGACTTAAGGTTTATTTATTTTTTGCTTTTTAGTTCTTTTTGGTATAAGTATTAGTAGGGTCCCTTAGACAGTGTTAGTTGTCTTAACGTGTCAGGGTACCTTTGTGGTATCAAAAGTTACTTAACGCTTAGTTATTGGTTGGCTGATATCAAATACCTTTGGCAATAAAAAATTAAAGTGAAGTCTCAAACCATTTGAAATGTGTTTTTTAATCTCAAAAATATTGAAGGGGTTCTTTAACATGACAGATAGTAAACAATCGGGCATAGATCAGAACCACCAATCGAGCATAGACATCTATGATAGATTGGAGGTTCTGTCTTTCGGTGTCAGTCTCGTTTTCCAAAATGCAAGTATCTCCCCTTGTAAAA
Source organism: Callimorpha dominula (assembly GCA_949752705.1). Lineage (NCBI taxonomy): Eukaryota > Metazoa > Arthropoda > Insecta > Lepidoptera > Erebidae > Callimorpha > Callimorpha dominula. The sequence goes on along the minus strand of OX457012.1, from coordinate 2,549,099 downwards.
GGAGACGCTCTTTGTCATCGAGGGACCATAAGTCATTATCGTCATCAATCATTTTAAAAACCGTTTGTCGTAAATTTGTTTTACAGAATTAAGCAATTAATTAAGAACGCAGATAGCACATGACGTTCGCAGTTATTTCAAGAGTGGAAAGCGAACGTTCCGCGTCGGGAGCTTAAGCATTGTCTCGTGAGCGTTAGGCCATCTATACGAGGGCGATTATTCGTTAATCGCATTGATGCCACATTAAGGCAAGAGTATATTACAGAAGCTAACTTATTCCTGGCCATAAAGTAATATTTCAAAAGAGAAGAAGGAACGAATGCGATATGGGAAGATGGGTAAACTCAAACAAAGTGGGTATAGGTTGAAAACTATATCGCGTAGCACTGACAGTAGGCCATGTCAGACGCCATGACAGACAGATAATTTTACGAGAAGTTTCGGCGTTGTCTAATGTGTACTTAAGTGGTGTAGAATAGAAACTGTATAGATAATTGGGTAATGAGTTCCAGAATCACTACCTATAAAAGAAAAATATTGGAAACCCAGACACGTGCGTTTAAGAGTTGCAGGTCGCACACTCGCGCAATAAAGGGCCAGTGAGATAACAACCAAGCGACACAAACTCAAGCCACTCTTTTGTATTCGTTTCTGGCTACTAAACAAATTAATACTTTTGCTAAAATAATAACTTCCTTGATTAACCATACCACAGATTACTAGTAGTTAACCATACTGTGGTCGAGCTTCGGACGAATGTGTTTTAAACACACGAAATCTTTAATAAACACTTGTTTAAAAAATATATCAATTAGTATGATGCTAAAAGAAATACAAGCATTAAGTAGCCAATTTCCTACACAAGTAGCTAATTTCTATAGATACCAAAAGCTGTTTTATAACAAAAAATACTAATAATGTCGATATGTTGCAGATGGCCGAACATCAATACATTTGAAGAGTATAAAAATAAATTTCACTTACTTATATATTTTATGGCGTGCATCTCAATACATATAGAGGCAAACTTATTATTTTAGGTTCGAACGTATAGCAATTAGAAAGTTTTGTATAAATAGGTAGAAACGCATCATTTATAGAATTCAGAGTACGTGCATGAGAAATTTCGTCGAATGAACACCTGCCAAGGCTCTCCGCCTTGGAAGGTGTTCATTCGACGAAATTTCTGACAACATCCACGCCGCATTCTGCAACGCAATCCTAACCAATATGTAGCTTAACATTTTGTTGATGCACAAGTGCAGGGCGGTTATGACGCAGAAACGTCTCGTATGCCGCTTGTAAACGTTTTAATTTGAATGTGGACATCCCTAGCGTCATCTAGCAGAGGCAAACTGAAATACTGCAGTGACTACTGGTCCTACATTGCGCACTGAAAGTTTTCATGCTGATTATGAGTATCCAATATTCTGGGCCGCGGTGAGCCAATGCTATGATGAGGATAGGTATTTGATTATTCGCCAAATGCATGATCAAGTACCTACCTACCCTCATCAGGGGATGATACTTTCCGTCGGAAAGTGTATTTTCAATAAAGATTTTTAGGAACTCGATTCGGTTGGCAACGCGTTTAGGACTCCACGGGGGTTGCAAATGTTTATACTACTATATTTAAATTACCTTTTTATGTCGTAAGATTAGGCACTGGTATCAGCGCATCGGCCTTGTTAACTTTGTTGTTTGAGTAAACATAGGCCTGCCATCACTTAAATTACCGATGCCGCGCTGGACAAAAACTTAAAAAATCCGGACACATGGGTCAAATCGAGATTCTTTCCAGGAAACCTTTAAAAAAAAGTCGACTCCATTTAAATTTTAAGCTTGTTAACGATTTATCCAACAAATATAATATTGTCCCGTGGCACAGACTGTCCTGCCACTTTTTGAAAACCCCTTCCGGACGCCCTCTAAGCTACGACAAATCCGGGTAAACCCGGACGTAAACGTATCGTAAGTAAACTTATCTAAATTCATTTTTGTTGATGATTTCAATTTCTTTATCACGATTAGTTGGTGGCGTCATTAAAATTTTATTTGTGACTTTCCTTTGAAACGGAATTACTAACGCTTCGGCCGATTTAGATAGTGCTATAGGTTATGCAACCAACTATAAATACTGTGTGCTTAATTTGATTACGTCATTGTACCTCATAATTTTGTTTTTCCTTTATGGATTATCATTAAAAACCTAAAAAACTAACTATATTCGATATAGCTTGTTTATGTTTTACCTTATTGAAGTAAGTGGTGGACTAAAGTGTAGGTATTGTTATTTTGTTTGGTGGTGACTTTCCTAAATCTCGAACTAAAAGAATTTTATATTAAATTGTTTATGTAAAAGGCGGTAGAGCATTCAGCTGCCACGTCACAGGCCACGGGTTCGATTGCAAATGTATGTATGTATGAATATCTGTTTGCATTGGTCTGGCTGTGTCTATGTATAATATGTAAGCATGTATTTACGAAAAACTGTCTAATCTCATTTATCTCTGTTCAAGAACCCATAGTTCCAAGCTATGCTTAGTTAGGGTCTAGCTAGCTTTATTATTATTATTTCATTAAGTGAGTCGCCTTTAAAATATCGTAATGGAAGTAATTTGTTTTATTTAATACTAGCTGCGCCCCGCGGTTTCCGTGAGGTCCGGTGCCGTGGGAATATCGATAAAAAGTAGCCTATGTGTTAGTCCAGGTCTTCAGCTATCTACATACCAAGTTTCATTAAAATCCATACAGTAGTTGTTGCGTGAAAGAGTAAGAAACATCCATACATCCTCACAAACTTTCACGTTTATAATATTAGTAGGATCTAATTTGTATATCTATGTGTATCTATATATCAATTTACATCAAGAATACACCAAAGACAATAGTTTTGTTTTTACTTTGGACGAATTTATGCTGTAGTGGTGAGGGGTCGTCCATTAATTAATCACGTGATGTTTTTAAAAACTCTTTAACCTCTCCCTCGCTTCTGGTGATACGTGGTGAGGTTTTAGATTAATCCCCTACCGTTTTTTTTTTTTTGGTACAAAAAATCTACATACCTTTAAATTTGCAGAATGTTATCTTTAAATATACCGTGATAAAAATGACCAGGCTCATATTAAGGTTGCAGTTTGTTTTTGACTGTCATAAGAATAATAAAGGAAAGGTGTAATCATGTAAAAATAACAGGCTTACTGGCGACTACCTAGCGGCAGACTGGGACATCGTTGCCCGGCGAGTCAATATCACTAGCCGCTTTTCGGTTTAGAAATCGCGCGTGAAACGAAAAAATAAATACATGTGATATCTCCTACGTCCTTCCACCCCGTTGTGATATTTCGCGGTTTTTCCGAACCCCTTCCCCCTCGTTTGAGCCTCACATGATTAATGGACAATCCCTTTGCTATTGTGCTGCCACTGGGTATTCTTTGTATCTGTTAATTGTTTATTTATAAAGACCCTTACAACACAGAAAACATTTTCTAATGCGGAAAGAAAGATAGAGTTTAGTAGGTATATTAATAGCGTTAGAAACAAGTCTTAATTTATTATTGTTGCAAACAGTGCTTGAAAACAGTCCTTATTAATTTCCTATCCAAATACATTTAAAAAATCCTCATTTCCATTTTCGTTCTGCACATGAAGACGAATTTCAATCAGCGCCATCTAATGCGCTGACAATAAAACTCTTACACACACATACCAAAAATCTGTTATTCAAACTAAATTTTGTAATTACTTCGTATCTTATCATTTATGTATTTAAGGATATTAAAAAAAGTAATGCTTAGGTTGTTATCTTTACGAGTGTTTAAAATGAAATACAGAGGGCTTGTATTTATAATCGAGGGTTAATTACAAAGCTACCCTAAAATTGTCGGTATTTAAGTGTTTAACTGTAAGTTTTTCTTGTTGCAACAAGAAAAGTCAAATTATCAAATAGAGGACTCGCAATATATGACGATTAAAAAATATTCAAACACTATATTTTAAACAACATATAAACTAATATAATAAACAAAGAATAAAACTAATATAAAAAAACGAAAAAAAGATATCATACTTAAAAATTATAAACTAAACTGAACCTCCATCTATGCCACATCAGTCTAGAGATCGGATAATCGGATGCATATTTACCTAAAGTTATTTTTTGAATAACAAATTATGGAAGCGGCTTCTAAGTATATTTTTATTTACGAATGCAGTTGTATTGTCGCGTCGCTACTTGCGCAAGTATAATTTGCCGTCTCACTCGCACTCTTACAAAATGCTTACATTTCCTGGGGTTTAATAGGCCCGATTTGACACTTGTAACAACGTAATAAGGTTGTTTTTGCTTCGTAAAAAATCACTGACAATAAAAGTAGGAAAAAGCAACCATTATACGTTGTAACAGAGCAAATGTCATTTGTGTCAAACTGGGGTTTTTTACATCTCACGGAGTATAGGTACACTTAAATTTGAATTTCCTGGAATCGCGGGATTCTTTCGATAAAAAAGTGCTTTCCATAATAGCCAACATCTCAACTTTAGGTAAATATGCATCCGAAAATCCGATCTCTACACATCACACTTGACCGTGCGTCGCGTCGGTCGGTGTATTATTATATTCTCTTATTATACAAAAATGTGTGGTTTTCTGTAGGTAGGTTTTTTTTATTTTTACTTGTTGTGAAGTATGTTTCTCACGTGAGTGAATAATAAGCGGTGGTAGCGTAATGGGTGAGACATCGGACTTGCGATCGAGTGGTTGCGGGTTCGAACCCCAACCAGTGCACTACCGACGAGCACAAGCATTTAGCTTAGCTGGAGGGGTTAACAAGAATACTAGTAATGTGTGACCCACGTTGCTAGTATTCTTAAAAAAAAAAAAACTTTGTTTAAATTCTTAATGAGAATAAAGATCTGATGATGATGATTAATAAGAAAGGTGTAACCAGCTACAAAAAAAAAAAGAAATTCTGACTGAATTGTTTCAGAATGATACTGTATGTCCAGTAAGTGCATCGTAGCACTCCCCACGTACTTCGATGCTATCTTGCTACAATTCATTGAGTACACACGATAAATCAGTCCATTTGATGATTCATTCTTCATATGAATGAATTTGGTGTCATAAATCTGGATATTTTAATCAAGTATATTGACAGACGTAAAAACCATACCAATTTGTAAAGCATAGTAGATTTATGCTCAAATTGGAGCCAATTAAATAGAGAAGTATATCATTTTTGGTTCGAGTGGCCAAGATCTGGAATGAGCTGCCTGCGTCTATTTTTCCAGACAATTATAGTCTTGGGACGTTCAAGAGTAGAGTGAATACGTTTCTCTTGAATAGACGTGTAACATCTTCGTCTTCGTCATCACTTTCCAACAGGTGAGTTGGAAGACAAACGCCTACTCCATTACACAATAAAAAAATAAACTACAGACGAACGCAGTTAACGAGAATAAATATCTGTACTAAACTCTAATAAGTTTCGTAAAACTAATAGAAGACGCTTCAATGGCGACTCGAATTAGAAATTAAAAGGTTTCACTACCCACCTCCTGGCTCCTTCATCAGATCAGCTCCAAGCTGCCAAATCATAGTATTGTAATCCGAACTACGTGTACATACAAACTTTGATTTACGTACGACAATAATTAGAAGTAGGTTCAAATTTATGTCCAAAATTTGTTTACATAATGAGTTACAACTGAAGCGTGTTACTAATTATTTAAAAAAAAAAAGTATCACCGACTTCAATGTGCTTTTTAGTGGAAAGTAAATGTATTTTGTTTAAATATAATATGGGTAGGCCAACTAAACGCACAGCTCCAATGAGACAGCGAGGTTTCGGAGCAAACGAAAACATCATCGATGTATACAATTTTTAGATATTTGTTTATTTTTAAGAAACCGCTCGACTGATTTCGATAAAATTTAAATGGGACCACCTGGGAAGTACACCCTTTGAAACAAAAAAAGAGATTTCAAAATTGGTACTGGCGTTTTCGAGTAGTCAGTGTACATACATAAAAAAAAGATTCCGACGAATTGAGAACCTCCTCCTCCTCCTGAGATAGGTTAATGTAGACTACCCTGAAATATATTTGTCAATATCCGTACAAAGGTTGTCAGGAAGAGATCGCCGTGAGCGATACGAACACCAATTCTTATACCTGAATGTTAACATTGTTTTTGGATTGTATCTCTCATAAAAGGTATACAATAAAGAGATAAATAAATAAATGAAAATGGCGTCTCAAGTTGTTATTACACACAAGTGTTGTACAGGACGTGTCGACAGAAACTGATTTGACTTGACATGCGCCCATAAATCTAATACCTCACCCTAAAACCATGCCGGATGAAAGACAAGGCAAGGTGAACACTCTGGCTCTAAATGCGACAATGACGCATTCTTGCGCCGGAGTTGAACGAACCGATCTTGTGTTGCTCTGTTGGTTGTTGCAGACGGGATGCTGGAGTGCCATGAAACTGATTCGTGGTTTTTAATTTCGGTTCTATCGCAATAAAGTGTCATAACATTTGGTATGCTGAATATCTTCCATTTAAAATAAAAAAGTATTTAGAAACTTATTTTGAGTCGGCGCCAAACAACAAACTGATTAATTATCAAAATTTTATTTGGCGCCGACTCAAAATAATTTTATATAAAATTAGATAGTTTATGTAAATAAGCTCAGTACTTAAGACTTAAGGTTTATTTATTTTTTGCTTTCTAGTTCTTTTCGTCTTTTTAATTTTTTGTTAAAAAGATTTTATTTATATTTATTTTTTATTTTTTATTTATCATCATGATGATGAAAAATTATGATGATTTCTAAACGCAATACCTGATAAAGTAATGAAAAGTAAACAGAAACACTATTCGTTCCTACAATTTTCGAGGGTTTCTCTCAATTTTTTCAGGATCCCATCATCAGATCCCGACTTCCTTGACATGGGACCACCCTTGAGGTATACCCTATCTAAAAAAAAAGAATAATCAAAATCGGTTCATAAATAACGGAGTGAGGGCTGAACAGACATAAAAAAAAAGAAATTAAAAAAAAAATATATTATACGGTCGAATTGAGAACCTCCTTTTTTTGTCGTCGGTTAAAAAGTACAAAAATAAATCTTAAAACGATGATATTTTTTAATTATTGAATATAATTGTGACTTAGCCAAACGCCAAAAAACGGACTCGAGAAATAAAAAGTCTATGAAATGTGAAGAAAAAGTAAATAACTGTATTACTTTGCACTTCAACATATAGACATACACTACAAGGGTAGGCTGAAGCGTATTAAGTATCCATTTTGCAAACCATAAACAATTTGGCCCTATTCACGTTATAGAAGGTAAGCTGCTAAGCGGGCAGATTGGGAATATCAAAAATATTAAAACGGAAAGGGAGGCAAGAATTTAAAGGGAGGCAAGAATTTAAAGGGAGGCAAGAATTTAAAGGGAGGCAAGAATTTAAAGGGAGGCAAGAATTTAAAGGGAGGCAAGAATTTAAAGGGAGGCAAGAATTTAAAGGGAGGCAAGAATTTAAAGCAATGGAAAGGAAAAGGGTATTGCTTGGCATTCTATCGTTATTTGAAGGTGGAACCTTTCGCATCCACGAAAACTTCAATCACACAGCTACAATCTTCAGGTCGTCATTTCTTAGTTCGCTCTACCGTACCTTCGATTCGCGATCTTTACGACGCGACATGTTGGCTGCTGGTAACGGCTATCCATCCTTCGACACATGCGACCTCTCACCACTTCAGCGACTGCTACTGCTGTCAGTAACTTTGTTTCTTTGTCGGATGACCTAATTACTTTTTTTTTTTAATATTTTAAGTATGTATCTATCTACCTCACTGCAAAAACTCACGGTTTTTGGATTGATTAGAAATAGTTTCCATTGGTTGCTCTAGTGATTTTAACGCCGGCTACGAGATCATGCCCCCAGGTATGTACTTCTGTACGACCAATGTACTCGTGTATCCCTGTTTAGGAACAGGGTGTGATAATCCTTCATTACAAATGGAAGGTTCCTCCTAGTAGGCTAGGTGTCCGTATACTAGTAATCGTGAAAATTTCATTTCGCTATGCAGAATTGGTTACAAAGAAATACTGTTTGTCTTCGCTAGATGGCTTTAGATAAATGGGAATGTTGTCGCCACATCAAAAACTCTTATTTATTTTATTAAAAATAGGGCCAAACTAAAATAGATGAATTGATAACACAGTTCACTATTTAATAAAAATAAGTTAATAGATATTATTTTGACTGGTTATACCGGTAACGCAATACTATTGGTCGATGGATAAATATTAACAAATTGTGGGATTATAAAAGGGTAGGAATATGTTTAGAACGATTGACTTGAGTGCAAACAGAGGTACGAACAACTTGGCAGTTGCTGTTAGTTAGTGATTTTCATAGTGTATATCAGTGGTAACGAGACTGTTTCTAACAGGAAGGTTTTTTATCACACTACTACAAGTTCACCGTATTGAAAAAGGAAAGTTGCCAGTCTGTATAAATTTTACGTTATAGTACACTTGTGTTGTTACAAGGAAAATATTTTCAAGTATGTATTTGTAACAATGTCAGACCATGTTTGTTATTGCTCGTCGTCTGTATTTATCAGTTTTATACACACGGCAAATTAATTAACTGATTGTATTTCAAGTGGTTTAGTTGTTAACTTCGTGCGGGACGGTTAACATTATAGATAGTTATTATTTATTGTGCTGGTGACAGTTATTTTATGAGCTTTTGTCTTTGCTCAGTGAGGATTAGGGATATTAAAATTGGTAAGTATATTTAACACACTTCAAAAATGGAGCTTCTGTATTCGAGCCGTATATATGTATGTCCGATTTTCTTAAAAAGTAATGGACCCAGCGTAATGGCTAAGGCGTCGGACTTGCGATCAAGTTCCCTTTAGTCAACTTCGTTCATGGGTAAGACAACGGACTCGGGAAACACACAACAACCGCTGGGCCGATACACCTGGCTGTAGACAATCCAAACTGGTGCTGACGAAGGTCTCACCACGTTTGACTTGCAGATTGCTCAGTCTCAACCGACTTGACATCAGAATAGTGGTAGGAACTATTACGGGCCATTTGGCCCTAAATCGACACCTATTTACCATCAATACGACAAACAGTCCTCTATGCAGAGGCTGTCTCAACGCGGAGGAAACGGCCGCCCACGTTGTCCTGGAGTGCGAGGGAGTGGCCACACAACGGGCAAGTATCCTCGCGGGAGCGAGGTCGCTCCTAGAAACCTGTGAATGCCCCAGGAGGCTTCTGCGCTTCTGGAAGGAGCTAGGCTGGCTCAACTAGTTAGCCCACCTGTACGCATAATTGACCGCTTATGAGTCTAAATGCGGAAACAGAGCCCTATACCAATACCAATTGCGATCAAGTTGTTGCAGGTTCGAACCCCACCCATTGCACTACCGGCGTGAACCCACTCCTAACACAAGCATTTAGCTTAGTTGGAGGGGTTAACAAGAATACTAGTAATGTGTAACCCACTATACTAGTATGCTTTAAAAAAAAATTCACGTCTTCTACGTATTTTCAGGAAGGTTTTAGTATATAATAGATTAGGTATTTATTAGTTTCTTTTTTTTAACAAACTATTTCGTTGAGTCGGTTTATTTCTTGTTAAAAAAATAGTCATACTAATTAATGACGTTAATATTATTTTAAATATTTTGGATTAATATGAGTGTAGAAGTTGGAAAGTCGTTTAACTGTAAAGGATACGCCTTATAGACAACTAAAGTGATTTAATAATCGGACCAAAGTAATTATAATTCAAAGGAGCGAGGAAGGATATTGGTAGGGAAAGGTAGGCCAGAAAGAAATGCAATGACTGAATGGAATGAAAATCAAATTTATTTATTTTATTCGGTAGATTTCGAAGAATTTCTTCACAGGAGGTCTAGTTATGATCCCTAGACCCCAAAACAACCGCCAGTTAAAAAGTTCATAAATATATATATGTATGTACTTCAATTTTACCGGCACGATAGAGGTCGCAATTATGCACCGATTGCTTTCAAACTTGGACGACAAATCAACAGGGCAAAAATTAAGGTTAAGTTCGTGAATGGGGGATATTCCCCCAAAGGGGGAAACCTGCTGCGGGCTCGCTTTTTTTATTTTAAATATTTGTTTAGGTCCACCAACAATTTTTTACATTTATACTTAAATATTACACATGCAATAATTTGAACGTAATGTAACAATTACTTGAAGACAGACACACCATTTAAATTTATAACAAAAAAACAGATTAAGCTGACTTTCCATTAAACTGTTGACAGGTAATAAGTTGTTGTGGAATTTAATTTTAACCGTTTATTTTCAGTGTTAATCTAGTAAGTTAAACATGGTCTGGCAAAAAGTTGAAAATTAATTTATACTTGTTAAATAAGTCAAAGTGGATATCAACAACACCTTGCACAACTAGCACACGGTGAATTGGCACCTAGAACAGCTCTCCTTAATGGTGGACGCAGCGGTGTAATGACCCATATATATATATATATACATGCTTTTTCCCCATAGCAAAAGTGCACAAACGTGCCTAAAGAAGTTTTGTTACAAACAGACAGACATGTCTGTGGCGTCGTAGCTCCCAAACGAAATAGACCGATTTAAGTGCGTTTTTTGAAGTGAAAAATACACAAACACGTCAAACTTATAACACCCCTCTTTTTGCGTCGGGGGTTAAAAAGGAAAGGGGTCTGAGGCTGATGACTTGATAAAGATCGCAGGCTGACGGTGGATGCAGGTCGCTTCTAACCGGTCTGCTTGGAAGTCATTGAGGGAGGCTATGTCCAGCAGTGACGTCCTATGGCTGAAATGATGATCATGTCTGTGGCATCATAACTCCTAAACGGATGGACCGATTTTGATTTAGTTTTATTTGTTTGAAAGGTGACTTGATCGAGAGTGTTCTTAACTGTAATTCATGAAAATCTGTTCGATTGTTAAAGGGATTTTCTAGCCTGGTTTCTAGTTGGGTATTTTACATTTTCCATTCATACTTGTCAACGTCATCACTTTCAGGTTTTTATTGACTACCATGCCGGGGGTTGCGGGTTCGATTCCAGCTCACTGCAAATAGAATGTATATCCGTGTTCTAGATCCCACAGTACAAGCTCTACTTAGTTTGGGTCTAGAAATCCATGTATTATAAATCACAGGATACCTATCATGTATTGTTATTATTATTCGATTGAGGTTAAAATTCAACTTTTGCCATGTAGGTACGAATGGCGGATTATGTTATATAAATACAACTTAATTCTTAGTAACTATAACGTTAATTAGCAAATAATACATCATGGGTTTAATTAGAGGCTTAGTATTAAAATTTACATTATTTATGGATGTATCCTGTTTGTTTGCGGTTAGGACATACGGCGTGACTACTGTATTGGTGTTGTAGCCTTAATGTAGGTAATTAATGATTTGTACGAATTCAATTTCCTTAGATTATGTACACAGTAGAGTCAAAACGTGGCCGAACTATAAACACCTGCTTCTTATTTTCTCTGTTTCACCCACAGATCATTTGTTGAACTGCATATGTAGTTGTAAGCTAATGGAAGGAACAATTTGGAGATAGCGGTTCCTCTCTGAAAAGTCTGGCCAAAATTAAAAAATCAACAATAAGTAATCATTACATTTATTTAAAAAAGAAAACAATTTCATTTCTTTTGTAATTTTTTTTTATATTCGTAAAGCCAAACAAAAACAAATCGGGTGACTAACATAGGAGATAATGATTCTTAACTGCTTTATATTTGCCTATTAATATATACTTTGTTATAATGTTATCTCACCATTTATAACCATATTTACGGCTTGTATTATAAATGCACTCATTGCCATTATAACCGGTTAGGTATTATAACTGGGTGAAGTGTTAGCTATAAATGATAAATAGATTAACGAGAATAAGGAAACAGTAATTTATTAAGTTATCAAAACATTTCACATAGATACACTAACTAACTACATAGACCCTGTAAAGCAACACCTATCTCTTTCACAATCATTGTTTCTCTTTCTTCTTCTCATTAAGAAAATAATACAGCCAGATTGCCTAGTTGTCAAATTTATAGATTAGTTATTAGTAAGTTATTAGTACTTAGGTACTATTATCAAACTATGTTGTTATTAAACATTAGTAGTTTACATTAGTAGTTGAGTGGGGCTCGTAGCTAAGTGGTTACCGAGTAGGTTAGCACATTACAAAGTTAAGCAATACTAGCCAGGTCAGTCTAGGATGGGTGACCATTCTTAACACATTTGTGACCCCTCCGTGCCTCGAAGAGCACGTTAAACCGTCGGTCCCGGGTGCCATACAAACATCTGTAGCATTCATTACGGGTAGTTGAAGCCGTAATAAGTCCGACAACCTGGTCTAACTACAGAACTTCGATATCGCCTAGTACTCGAGTTGTGGTGGTCTGATGTCAGGCGCTTCACGTAGAATATCAAAGTTCGGCCGTATCGTAGTTAGACTGAAAGCCGACCCCAACTTAGTTGAGAAAAGGCGCGGAGGATGAGGATGATGTTGTTATTTTACATTAATCTGAAGGTAGTAGCTGTTTTCCGCAAAGTTTCAAGTATCGCTATGGTCACTGCTCCGCTCCTAAGGATCATTGTACTTCCTCAAAAATTGGGATAAATACAAAAAGGACTTTTCAATACCGATTGGTAATTCCAACCAAAAAAGTAAACGCTTCAGCATGCATAGTATAAAATACACTAGCTGTGCTCGCCTCGGCTTCGCTCTCGTGTACATATTTATGTTTTCTGCACGGAATCTTAACTGTTTTCTCAAAATCAAAGTTGTTTTAGTTACTTCTTATAACACCAGCTATCTGCCAGTGAAGATCCCGTGACAATGTACCCCTTTCGTAAATTATGCACAACCAGACAGACAGGCAGACAAACAGAAATGTTTGAAATTGCTCTTTAAATGTAAGTCTCGTTTCGTGTAAACACTCAGATGCATTTAGTAAAAAGTTGTTTTTTTTATATTACAAAGACACTTCATTTTATTTATTTGTATGTATAGATATTTGTACTGATTTGTATATAAAATGTCGATCATGTGGCTTTAAACTAAGTATTTTAGAGTATTTTATTAGTAAAAGAAGAGAAAATAATGACTAAAATAGGAATTGTGGTCTTATGTAACAAAAGCGGCGGTAGCGTAATGGCTAAGGCGTCGGACTTGCGATCAAGTGGTTGCGGGTTCGAACTCCACCCAGTGCACTACCGTCGTGAATTCACTCCTAACACAAGCATTTAGCTTAGCTGGAGGGGTTAACAAGAATACTAGTAATGTGTGACCCACGTTACTAGTATTCTTTTATAAAAAAAAAAAAAATATGTACATAAGTATATAAATATGCGGTACAAACACTTTTACATAACATAATTACCATATACACTCTCATTACTGTTAATTGGCGTGTTAAGTTAATGTATGCTCATTTACGTTAACGAATTTCATACAGTCATGTTGTATCATACCACAGATAAGATAATAATACTTTATAACAGATACATCACTCCCATACAAAAGTGAAAATACCTACGCTATAATAGCCTACTAAACTTAAATAATGATACCTGGCGTTAGATGCAAGGAAAAATATATCTTGTGTACATTTATCAAAAGTTGAGAACGCTTTGCCCACTGTGTGTCGTGTGCGTGTGTCTCGCGCAGTTGACTAGGGTTGTACAAACATTATGATTGTAAAAAAAATACCATAGAGAAATTATTTCTTTATTTGATAATCAAATATATGAGTGTTACCTTTTAGATAATGATAAACAGCTTTTTGGCCTCTCTGAAATTCATATTTTTATGTAGTAATGAAAATATTCCGAAACCTTTTGATATAAACTTTGATACTCAAAGTTTAATTATGGTTTGTTATCACAGATTTATTTTGTCAACACGATTACGGGTACTGTTGCATCTGAAAAGATGAAGAAACGTTATAATTTTTATAACGTTTATTTATGTTTTCTGAAACAACCGAACATTCGTAGCTTGACCAAAAAAAGTGCCGGCTAAAAAAGAATATGTCGTATTGTTGTCTACAAATATAATTCTAAACATTTTTTACTATGACGCATTATCTTTTTTTTTAACATCAATTAAATAATAATAATAATAATTAATTGGCATCAAGAACACATTACAATTACATGTATACATCACGCAAGAATAATAACAAAAATGAATAATTTATTATTATTATAAGCAATATTTATTTATTTAAGTAGATAAGTAGGTATCATAATAGCCACGTGGTTATTACGCCAACTCTGAGTTTAGAATAAATAAAAACCTCAGGATTTTTTTTATGATTGTAGTTATTTCTTATTTCATTAATATATAATGAAATAAGAAATCATTCGTGTGACACATTTAAATAGATTAAAAGAAAAATCTTATCTAAATGATTTTTTTTATTAAATCGTTGCAGCCGTTGCCAAGATAGGCGAAATATATTTATAGGTATACAATAATTACTTGTTTAAAGTTATGAGGTACAATCGGTAATTGATATATAGGTATGGGTGTAACTATACGTACCTATATAAAAAAATGCTTGGGAAACGGTTTTCATGCTCTCTCTCTCATATAAATAATAATACTGAATTAATGGACCTCCGACTGTTATAGTAACAGAGTAAATGAATTAAATAACTTTCTTTAAACAATAATACAAACAAATAAATAAAAGTTATGGAAATAAATAAAAATGTATCCGGTTGTAGAATGCTTCGGTGTTTAGTCTCTAAGTTTAAAACTTCTAGCGTGTCTTAAGACGAGGGCAGTAACTTACTTATGTTATATATAGACACAACATAGACAGCTGCTCCTTTTTTTCCCCGCTTTTTCGATGCTCTAAATGATTTTTCTTTATTTTTAAATTATATTTTAATTTCCATTTAAGTATAGTGCAATCGGTAGCTGTGCCTTGCGTTGGTGAACTATGAGAACGCCTTCAATTTCATTTTGCATTCCTTTTAACATGTTAAATCATTCGGTCATTGATATAATATAGTATTATAATGAAAATTGAAGTGTTTGTACATTATCACCACTATGTCTACCCGAGTTCAAAACTGACAAAATCAATCCTTGCTATTTGAATCTGCACTTCTGGACTCGAAGACAATTTGATACTTCTAGACTGAAAAGGATTCGGCAGCGAAATTCATGGTAAACTAAAGCAATCTATACTAAAGTTATAAATACAAACGTAACTCTGTGTCCTTATCTCTCTGCCCTTCCCTGTGTCTGTGCCCTTGGAGATAGACATAGACATCGTTATGTAGCGAAAATAAAACTTAAAGTGTGTGTGATTAAGGGGGTGAACGTTTGTATGGGAGGGATTCTAAGAAAAGAAAATGGCGGTCTTCACCTAGTATCTTATAACTTGAACCATACAGCACTTGGTGCTCCAGTTTCCTAGATGTTTTCGCTCAAATGAAAGTGATCACCGTAAGGCACCTAGTCGCGGTCCGCTGCTCGTGCGCAATTGATAATGCTTCTTGCAAAATACACCACTTTTTGTATCCCGTCTATCCTACCGTGTGGCGGAATGTTTAGTATGCGTTGAAAGTTTTCTATTGACGCGATCGGTGTGATAATTATAGTGAACATATTAACTAAGAAAACAATCGGGTTTTTATACAGGAGTCCGAATCTTCGATCATATTTGTATCTAAGGTACACTTGAATCAGTTCATGTTCAGGTCAATCATGTTTAACTCACGAATACCCCGAAGGATATATTTTTAAAGATAAGGAAGGATTATTTATCCTACTATCCTATTATATCCTACTATTCCCACTATAATATTATAAATGTGAAAGTTTGGATGGATGGATAGATGTTTGTTACTCTTTCACGCCATAACTACTAAACCGATTGCGATGAAACTTGGTATGTAGATAGCTGAAGACATGGATCAACATATAGGCTACTTTTTATCCCGATATTATTTAGATTAGATATTTTACCAACTATAATTTGATCCGACACACGTAAGAGGCCATCCATAAGTTCGTTACATGTTAAGTTGGGTCAACGAAGTGTGACATTATGTAACAAGGGGTGGTAGGAGGTCATAAGCTTCGTGACGTCACATGTATTCAACACAAAACATTAACTGGTAAAGAAAGACTTACTATAACAAAATTATAACTGCTCTTTTCAGTTCTGGGTGTAAAGTTGCAAAATATGTGACGTCACACCAGGGGGGTGGTTCCACAAATGTGACCACATGTGACAAGCACGGGGGAGGGTTCAAAAATCATGAAATTGTGTGACGTAATTTATGGATGGCCCCTAATAGGCGCTTTGGGAATTAGGATCTTAGATTTAGGATGAAAAAAATTGGATATTATTTAATTTTAATGGTAGGTATGAAGGGAAGGCAATCGAAGGAAAGGGATTTTCTTTTTATGGTATAGGGGGCAAACGAGCAGACGGGTCACCTGATGGTAAATGACTACCGCTGCCCATGGGCACCTGTAACGCAAGAGTCACAAGTGCGCTGCCGCCCTTTAAGGTGGGATTAGGAGAAGAGGGGGAGGGGGGGAAGAGTGGGAAGAGGGGTAAGGGGAAGGACGGGAATAGGGGAGAGAGAAGGGTTAGGGCCGAATCCGGTAACCTCACGCGGCGAAATGCAATGCAAGCATTGCTTCACTGCCGGTTTACTGTGAGGCTATAGTATGGAGCGGAGTCGAGCCGGCCCATACGTGCCGAAGCATGGCTCTCCCACTTGATCTTGGGATAGGGTGTATAGTTCGCGTAGGTCAGCATTGCACACCTGTAACTCGAACTGGCTTTTGCAGAGAAGTTCAAGTCCTCTGACATTCGATATGAATACGTATAACATACTTAAGAAACGCAGGTAAAGATAACATCCATTGTAGGCAGAGACAACAGCTGAGGTAGGCAGAGACAACCAAAGAGTATACAAACACTACGTGAACAACAGCTGAGGTTGCCAGAGGTTACAACAAAGAGTATACAAACACTACGTGAACAACAGCTGAGGTTGCCAGAGGTTACAACAAAGAGTATACAAACACTACGTTAGAGCTACATATGAGGTAGGCAGAGACAACAGCTGAAGAATGCAGAGACAACCATGAGATAACAGCTGAGCGGCGGAGGTTCGGTTCCCCCCGTCAATGCAAATATTTATAAACATAGTGCTCTAGGTGTTTTTATGTATAATATTATGTACGTATGTACGTAATAACAAAAAAAACGTATAAATGTTATGTTTGTCCGTGTTCTGGAATACAAGCTATGGTACGAGTGATACTGAACAGCTTATCTTCAGCCAGGGCCTAAAGGTTTTAGCCATTTTGATAGCATAAAAATGTCGTATTTCGAGTTTTTACAATATTTACTACATTTTGATACAATTTATTCCATCCATTAAATATAGTTGGATGACCGAGCTGTGCTACGGTTTTTTTTACGTTTTCTAAAAATGAAATCTAGCCAGATCGATTTATCAGAGATTCAGATTATATATAATTATACATATATACCAGAATTGCTCGTTTAAAGGACAGGAACTCCGTTCCAACCGGGGGTACACCTAACGCGTTACTTTTTTTAAACCTGACGATGGCAAAGTCTGTTTATTCATATATCTAAGAAGTTTTCAAATAAATAAGAACCTTCAATCGCAGGCCATAAACCAAAAACCGGATTAAAAAAACAAACATGTCTGTCATCTGTGACATCGTCAAACCAAAACCCCGAATTCAGTAATGTGAAGAAACCCCGATTTTGGGATAGCTATGGAAAATGAAGAAATTAACCACCTCGAAGGCGTTTATAAGTCAATCCAGGAAAATATAAACAAGTTGACAGAAAATCAAAATAATATTATAACAAAATTCGACGTGTTGACGAAAAATGTGGACGAATTCAAGAAAACTTTGACACAGTTCTCAGATAAGATTGCTATTTTGGAAGAAGTAACCACGGACAGGAAAAAAATTAAGTCTGAAATGAAGGCCATGAAGAACAGGATAGACGAGTTGTACGCGATAGTTAAAGAAGGAAAGGAGGACGACTCAATACCTAGTGATCACGAAGATGTTCAAGATATCGAGTCCTGTCACTCTGGATTTTCTTGCTCTTCGAAGGTAATCTTTATAAACCATAAACCTTGTTCGGTGCATCGCAACGAACAGATCAGCATTTGTATGGTCGCACAGTTTTATAAATGCATCCGCGTTAAGTTATTAAAGTCAGTACTCAGTACGCATTCGGCGGTCGAATTAGTTCGCGCGTAACTCAAACCATAGACAACAACCAATCAACAACAAATCATATTTAAACCATTAATATTTACTTTATACCCATTTATATATACTTGTTATAAAGTCGTAATTCTCGTATCATTTTAATCATCCGTAAACCAATCATAAAACTCAAAAAGTGTTTTCTGAACCAGACGAATTCGAACCTTTTCAAACCTTGGTCTTTACTATCGTGTGTCAATCGTGTAGATATAATTATCTTTTAAAAAAATAGTATCACCGACTTCAATGTGCTTTTTAGTCGAAAGTAGATGTATTTTGTTTAAATATAATATGGGTAGGGTAGCAAACGCACTGCGCCAATGAGACAGGGATGTTTTGGAGCAAACGAAAATATCATCGATGCATACAATTTTTAGATATTGTGTCCATCGTTAAGGGTTTGACAGACCAGGTAGTCAAGTCAAATACCACACTAAAATTTTAACCCGTTTTCCCAAGGGTTTCAGAAAAAAAACTTTTACCTTTTTAATAAAACTGACACCCCTTATTGCAATTTGGCTGTAGTTTCAACATTTTTTTTTTATTTCTGTTCATGGGCACTGACAGTGTAGTTTTTTTTTTTTTACAAACAACGTACCTGAATTTGAGTGATATGTGGAGGGACGGGTGTTATGTCCCTCCAACACAAAGGGAGGATCCTCCGACCAGGCGAGGTGATCATGCCTGGCGGACCGCGGCCCAACGGTTGATGTTGGGAAGTTGTATATATACTAATCGGCGCGAGAACTCTCATAGCGCTATTCAGGATTAGTAGGTTGTAGATGTTTCTTGTTGCTGTATGTGGAAGTCGCCACATCACTCCCCTCCAAGACTGGAGGTCGATGTCTTGATGAGTCAGCTGTCTATGCTCTATTAAGGAGTGTGCCAGGGCCAGTGGTAAATAGTTCCGGTGAGTCGGAACTGAGTGCCGCAAGTTCCAGTGAGTCGGAACTGTATTCCGCTAGTCCCAGTGAGTCGGGGCTGAAGTCCGCTGGTCCCAGTGAGTCGGGGCCGCGTGCGGTGCTGCGTGCGGTGCTGCGGTGAAGTCCCCAGTGAGTCGGGGCGGTTGCTGCGTAGTGGCTGGCTGCTGCGTAGACGGGAGAGAGATGCTCTTCTTACGTGGACCGTAGGTGCAGTATGCTGTGCCTAGACGCTGATGAGGCCGTAGGGGTAACCAGGCTGGAGCGGACGCTGCAGGCGTGTGGTATCCCTGTTGAGGCCGAGGATACTGGCTGGCTGAGACTTGATTACCGCTCATTGCTGTAGGAGTGTATACGATGGTGGCGATGATGATGCTGCTGATCTGCTTCATGAAGGCTGCTTCCAATCACGTCGGGGTCACCACTGTGGAGATACGGGTGTTATGTCCCTCCAACACAAAGGGAGGATCCTCCGACCAGGCGAGGTGATCATGCCTGGCGGGCCGCGGCCCAACGGTTGATGTTGGGAAGTTGTATATATACTAATCGGCGCGAGAACTCTCATAGCGCGATTCAGGATTAGTAGGTTGTAGATGTTTCTTGTTGCTGTATGTGAAAGTCGCCACAGATACAATAAAATTTGAGTTAAAAATAGAGATGATCTTATTTTTCTTTTAAAAGTTTAAAATTTAAATAAAAACCTTTTTTATTTTATGATTGCTCATGTATTCAGCATTCGTAAACAGAAAACTGAAATAAAACCCCGTTTTTCCAACATTTTTCATTGATGCTTCGCTTCCATTAGTCGTAGCGTGATGTTATATAGCCTATAGCTTTCTTGCGATTAATGGATTATCCAACACTAAAAGAATTTTTCAATTCATACCAGTAGTTCCTGAGATTAGTAACAAATAAACAAACAAACTCTTCAGCTTTATAATATTAGTACAGATGATACTTATAACAATGTTTTGTATTGGAATATTACTAGTTGTATAGAAAATAACATTCTATCTAACATCTCACTATATCGTAATTGTGAGACTAACATAAGTTTTAAGAAGTTATCAGATAATTTACCTGAAAATTAAAGATGTTTTAAATTTTTTATCAATAAATATCGAAAATGATGCACCTGGTGGTCGAGTTTTACCATAATAAATTAAGTTTTGGATGTTTTTTCTTTTTTATTCCTAATAATATTATAAACGTGAAAGTTTGTGAGGATGTATAGATATTTGTTACTCTTTCACGCAAATACTATTGAACCGATTGCGATGAAACTTCTATGTAGATAGCTGGAGACCTGGATCAACACATAGGCTACTTTTGTCCCAATATTCCCACGGCACGGGGGCTAACGCGGGTGAAACCGGGGGGTAAATATACTGGACCCTTGTAGTTTTTTAACCGACGAAAAAAAAGAAGGTTCTTAATTCGACCGTATTATATATATATATATATATATATATATATATATATATATATATATATATATATATATATATATATATATATATATATATATTTGTATGTTGGAACTAATTTTGAGTCGGCGCCAAACAACAAATGATTAATTATCAAAATTTTAATTGTATACATAAAAATAGATATTTTATTATTTGGTGCCTACTCAAAATAAGTTTATACAAAATTTGATAGTTTATGTAAATAAGCTCAATACAAGACTTAAGGTTTATTTATTTTTTGCTTTTTAGTTCTTTTCATCGGTTTAATTCTTTGTTAAAAAGATTTTTATTTTATGATTTTTTTCATCAGCTTAGCTACACGATGTGATGATTTCTAAACGCAAATACCTGATAAAGTAATGAAAAGTCTCTCAATTTTATCAGGATCCCAGTATCAGATCCAGACTTCCTTGAAATGGGACCACCCTTGAGGTACCCTATCTAACAAAAAAAGAATAATCAAAATCGGTTCATAAATAACGGAGAGAGGGCTGAACATACATAAAAAATATATATCTATATATATACGACGAATTGAGAACCTCCTTTTTTCGTCGGTTAAAAAAGTAGAGAGAAACTGATTAGACTCTATTAAGCGACTTGATGCATGACATATTCCCTGGAACTAGGGACATTTTATTAACTGGTAACTATAAAGTCAAACAAATAAACACAAACGCTCCTCTGTCAACGTTAACCACGCGCCAAAAGTTTCTTGACGTACAACATACCTATTCCTGAACGTGACGTTGCATAATCTACCCGCCAAGAATAATAAAAAACATCCACTATTACATTTTATATAGCCTCGTCCACCAAAAGATTGGTTTCAACAGAAAAAAAATAAAAGCTTCCATAAATCAATGGTTCTAAAAAAATTACGTAAGTTAAATTGTAAGTTCTGGCAAATTTCAATCTTCAAATTAAAGGCTACAATTTATTAAAGCCAACCTTCCATTCCAATTACGATTTAATTAAACGCGAAGTTACATATTATTTAAGAATTTGATTCAACCATTTACAGATGTATTCAGTTGTTACATTTTTTATGTCGTAGTCTGTATTATTAATCGATTTGACTTACTTAGTTGTTTGTTGTTTTACAAAACAGACAGTGAAACGTGCCGTGTTTTATGTACCTTGTCGCTTTTCCTTTCTTAAACAGTTCTTAAAACCATTCAGTTTAGATTTATCTTTTTTTCGCATTAAGTGCTAGACATAAACGAAGCGATTTTTTTTTCTGTAGGTTGTACATCTAGTCCACTGTATAGGTATACTAGTACAATGTATGACTTCGTTCGCGTGGCAATTTTATGAAATCAATTCCACGGGAACCGAAAATTTTGTTCAGGGATAAAAATTTGCCTATTGATTCAATGAAAACATCGCTAATATCAGCTAATCAAGTCGTTACATGATAAATGTTGTATTATTTGAACAAAATCAAAGAGTTTTTTTATACAAAATACAATATTCATAATGAAAATGATTAATATTTATTTTCATAAGTGAATTATGTGTTATCACTTGTTAAGGAAACACATTCGTAATTTAAAATTGCAGATTTGTTTTTTTTTTGTGGCCAATTTCTTCGTTACGTACGAATACTTAAATTAAAGAATAATATTTTATGTGACGCCATATTGGGTCATCTATTGTTGACTGTTTTTTTTTGAATGCCTAAAGACAAAAATATCTGCTGCCAGAATGTTTCAAAGTGATTGCACAGACGGTCCGCTTCTCTTAGCTTGAAATAGGAACGAGGAAAGTTTTTAAATAAAAAACTACGGAATACCTTACAAAAGCTGTCGTAAAGAAAATTTCCAAAAATGAGAAACTCTGAGACTCATATTTTGTTTGACTCGTGTTTACAGTCTTATTAAAATTATTAAAGAGTCTTTAATTTTCAGAAATTAAACATGCTTAGTCAAAGCTAAAAAGGTGGGCGCCTAGTGCCTAATATTTCTCGTTTTTACAAGTTAGGTATGTTTTCGCATTAAATTATTATTACTAAAAAGCTCATAACTTTTTTATATTCAACCATTGATGCAAAAAGGAGGGGTGTTATAAGTTTAGTATATCTGTGTGTGTGTCTGTGGCATCATAACTCCTAAACGGAAGGACCGATTTTGAATTTTTTTAATGGTGACTTGGATGAATGTTTTTAGCTATATTTCAAGAAAATCTGTTTAGCCATCGAAGCTCATCAGCTCTTTTCTACTCGTTAAAGGGATTTTTGAGTCGGGGTATTTTAAATTTATAGTTACAAGTAATTTTGAATTCATATTTAGTTTATTTAAATTTATATGAACACGTACAACTGCCTCTGGTATATTGTACTTGAACATTGAGTAGGACAATGCTGGGAAAATACTTAAAATGAAAATATGTCACGGTGCTTTTTAGTACCTATTATTTTTCTGTCTTTCAGACCGAGTCGTCACAGATCTTTAGACGTAACAATGAAGTGATTGTTTCCTCTGTCATCAATATTCTATTAAATTGATACTTTCAAATTACAAAGTGGTTATCCAAGAGAAACACAAATTAGGCAGGTAGGTCACTGATAAGTCTGAGGTGCGATATTAAACACAAACAAATCCTTAGTTGACCTTTGATTGACCTTCACAATTTCTGCCTCTCATGAATAATTTTTATAATCCGTAAATTTCGCCTGATGAGAATTTTGAAGTAGGTTAACAAAGAACCAAAAAATGCACTATTTATTTTAATAAATACATTTCATTTTATAAAAACGTTACAAATACCGCGAAATAAAAAATTGTAATAACGTAGAAATTAAGTAGGTGCGAATTTCCTTATGGTAACATTTATAACTGTCATTGAACGTTGTGAACCTCCCATAAAAACAAAATTTGTTATTGTTTATGTCTGTCTAGATCATAATATATATACCTAATCCATCATTTCAAAATATAAATAATTTTTACACGCAAATGTATTTAGCCACTGCAAACTGCTCTCAGTAGAACGACTAATTTTGTTTTGTTTTGTTTTTAAAAAAAAGACAACTCCCGCATTAGGAATTACTCCTGTGTCGAAGGGGACTTTACAAACTCGGGTGGGAATCGAACCCACGACCTATGGCATAGCACCCAGGGTCACTAACCACTAGATCATTAAGCTTGGCACACTCCCGTCCACGCCGCAATACATCTCAGATGTTGAATCAGTGGAGTGTGGCGCTACGTTGTATCATTCCGGCAATTACACCTACCTGATATTCGTCAAATAACTTTATTATTCTTTGAGTACAAAGACAAAGGAAACTCTCGTGTGTAGAGATAGAAGGACACATACCTAAAAGCACAAATAAGAAATTGGTTACTTCTTAATAGTCCTCGCAAAGTACTAATGAGTAGGTAGCACACGGTGGCCCATGTTGCTCTATGCTCTATGATAGGTAGTCCTTCATTTTAAATTAAATGTAAAATTATTTGTAGTAAAATACTGTGTTATTGAATACAAATAAAATACATATGAATAATAATGACCTGTAATTTAAAAAGTACTTCTCACCGTGAGGCATAGCCGTGGGACTGCCTGTAGTCACGCATCGACCCGTAGCCAGCAAATATAGATAGTAAACTAGTGAATATTAATTACGTAAAATAAAAAATATAAATAAAATTAAACTCGCGTGAAATAGAAGGGCACTTAGGGAACGTACCCATACTACGTGATCCGTTCTTCAGGAGGGGGGGGGGGGGTCTTCAAAATACCACGCTTGGTCACGGGGGCGGAGGTTTTCGTCACGTAGTCAATATCCTCTAGGGAAATCTCGTGCTTTTTCGAAGTATATTCAAATATGGCCCGCAGCGTTTAGCGCTTTTTAAACTCACAGGTAGCAATAAGCAAGCGTTTAGCGCTTTTTATCTTTCTGTCGGCAAAAAATTATTTTAAACCATATTTATAAATTACTAGGTACGTGAAAATCATCGTCCTCGTCTAGCGTCTTACCGCCTTGTGCCTTTAAAATTCGAACGGCTACAACTCCATTCTGGAACTCTGTAAATGCGGTCTACCTGCGACGTTTTCAAGTTCAATAAGCTTATTCAAACCTTTGTTCTATGTCATAGCGGCTTTCGAGTTATAGAAACTAATTATATAAATTGTTTCCACGAAGAGCCTCTCCTAAAGGGCGCCTTTAGGATTGAAACCGCAACCATTGAATGCCATAACGTAATTTATACGCAAGACAAGAGTTTGGGCAATATGTGTTTGAAGTTATAGATACGTAACTTCATCCCCCTCCCACCCCGATGCTCAAACCCCGAACAACGAACCACACCTTTACTAAACACATAGTTTTTTGGATACTCACATTGCAGTTTGATATTTATCGAGGCTGAGGGCAGAGGTATACCTACATCTATATTTCTGCAATTACATTTTGTGGCCACGTACCAGGGCCAGGCTCTTGCCGTCTATTGGGCACTCTTCCAGACTTCGTGGTCCTACTAACTATTTCTTAACTAAATAAACCCATAAATAATTTGCTTAACGTAGTGAACTTTAATTTTGCTCTTCTGCACTTGCAGCCATCTTGTGTGATCTATCGTAGAATTAATGGTATATATTTTTGTCTTCAGGTAACAATGACAACCGGACTTGACAGGGACACGATACGTGCCGCTTACGATGACGTACGGTCCGATAATTCCCCTACCGAATGGTAAGTAGGCACACTGCTTTATTTGTCGAACGATAAATACTTAAACGCCCCTTAATTATAACATGTCACTCTATTTAGTCTCTTGCTGTCACTGCCATGAGCGTACCGAGGGTAGGGGGCATTGGAGGGCAAGCTTACGTAGTACTAAGGTAATTTTTAGTAAAATTTTTGGTTTTCCCCCTTCTGGACCGAACAAATTTTACTCCTTCTGAGCTAAAAGCTGGGTACGCCCATGGCCACTGTAGTATATTGACTATCAGCGTGATAATACTACATCCAACCAGTGACATTTTATAACTATTATTAAAAACATCTTATCATCAAACTAATATAAAGCACATAACAAATTAAATCTTTATCTCTTTCTTGTACATAAAACTACGAAACTACTGAGACAGCGCAGTAAGTATTAAATGTTTGTTTGATAATTGAAGTCAGTGGCCAACTCAAAAGTCCTTTTACTTGAGACATTTTTATTACTTTGAGTTGTATGTTATACTTATGACGGTTCATTGTCGTGTTGTGAAAGGAAAAAACGGAACCCTTATAACATCGATTTGTTGTCCGTCCGTCTGTCTGTTTGTCAAGACCCTTTTTCTCAGGAACATGTGGAGGTATCAAGCTGGAATTTATATGAACTACTCAGGTCTACTGTCCCTTGGAGCTGTGAAAAAATCAAACATGTAAGCCAACGCAATCAAAAGAGAATTTATACCGCAAATTTTCGACACTCGCAAGGGAATCAAAACTTACAGGGTACTTCCCGTGAGCTCAGAATCTTGAAATTTGGTACGAAGCAACGTCTTATAGCACAGATAAAGGAAAAATTGAGAAAACCGTAAATTTTTACTTACATCATATAATAAAAATATTTTACGGAACCCTCGGTGCGAGTAAGGCTCGCACTTGGCCGGTTTTTTGTATGTAGGCGTAATGTCTTGTGTTGCCATATCAAATAAAATCACCTTAAAGTTGAAACAGATGACAGTCCTAATTATTCCATAGGCTTTGCATTGGGGGGCTATTTGGAATGCTAAACTTGAACCAGACCGACAGCATCCTACACATCATCATCTTAGAATGCCTCAAAGGCTGAAACACTAGCAAGACTCGATTTACTGAGGCTTTTGCAGTTTGCCGCATCCGTACGTCCTATCTAAAAGTCACAACTTTGTTGGTCACAAACTTTCATTTATTGTCTGGTATCCCAAAACAGATTCCAAACCCAGGTCGACCGGCGGTTGGATGGTTATTTTTAAGTTAAATTATTCGTTTTCATGTGTCAGGGCGGTGTTTAAGTTCGACGGTGCTCGCATCGTGTGTTCGGCGCGCGGCTCCGACTTCACAGAATTCCGCACACAGTTCTCTGACGACGATCGTGCGTTCGGATACCTCAGGTGAGTGCAGGCCTTTATGATAATTCTACTCATCTTATATGGCACAGCCACTGCAGATTATGACAGGTACCGAGATCTCTACAATTAGAGCCACCCGACAATTACAATTACAATTAGATTAACTTTTTCTGCTGATACTATAAAAATCATTTGCAGATTCTTACTCAAAATTTAAGGTGATCGAGAGGTACCTCAAAGGGAGACAAAAGACATAGAAAAAAAAAACGCACCACGGACTCAAATATTATAGGCTTAGGTTCTTAGGTTCAGTAAGCTAAATATATTATTCTAAGTCAATATCAAAACGCCATAAGTTTACACTGTTGGGAGTCTTGTATGCAAGAATCAACAGCAGAGGAGCTAACTAGTGTGACTGGTTAACTAGTAATTTATAATAATATTAATATAACATTATTTATTGCAAGATACAATATCGGTTCCCCATTCCAAATTGCCATTCAAAATACAATCTAGCTCTGTGCCCAAAAATCCAAATCGGATCAACTGTTACTTAAACAATTTTTTAGTTTTCTATTATCATTATTGTATGAATTTTGTTACTGGACAGGTTGCAGATGGGCGACGAAATGTCAAAACGCAAGAAGTTCATGTTCATGACGTGGGTTGGGCCCAACGTGTCTGTCATCAACCGCGCTAAAATGTCTACCGACAAAGCCATCATCAAGGACATCATCTCTGTAAGTATTTACTCATTCTGGTCCACTTCACTATCGTCTTAAGATGGTTTAACTCATGACAGATGACAAACCATCTAGATTACGTAAGAATTATCTAGACAAGGTGTGTTGAGTGAGTGAGTTGAATGAGTTTTTAGTACGGTGTTGTCGATTCTCTCTATAAATTGTTTAAGTTAGCCGCCGCTTTTAACAGCGAGAAGTCCATGATATAGATTTTAAACGTATGTCAACTTAACTGACTTAAAAAACTGAACTCAATAATCAGGTAGGTACGTAAAATCTTAGATTTAGTATGTATTCCATAGACGGGTTAATATACTACCTAAAAGGGAGGAGCTGAATAAAAACACCAATGTATTAATGTAGTAAAAGAAAGCCATAAACTCTAAACGACCACAAATGTATTACTACACCGGTACCTACATAACGTCCTTCTCAGTATACGAGGGTATGTGAGTTGTTGGTATTGGTATTGAATTCAGCAGTTTGTTTTAGATGCTATCGCAATGTTATTTTACGAGTGTCAGTGTCATAAAAATACTTTTCGTAAATATTCGTACTTGGATTAGTCCTAGACCTTGAGTAGTCTGTTAAACAGGGATGGAAGATGCAAAGGGGATATTGGAAGAGTAAACGCGGGTACAAACGGTCAGTTGTTGCCGAAGGAGGCGCGCTTGCCAGTTCATAATGGTGTGTTAGTGTCAACCTTAATTTATGGTAGCAAGAATTTGGTATGGCAGAAAAATTATAAATGTACAATAAATGCTTTTTAGATGACAGATGAGATCACTGAGACCAATGGGCCAGCTGTATATCATATTTTCTGGTCTAATTAATAATAATTGTAACTGGACACATCTCACACACGACCGTCTGGTGCCAAACCAGGTAGAGACTATACTATGGTATGGAAACAGCACTGAACTCGTGACCGTCACGCTAATAATACATATATAGATCCACTAGAGGGCGCTAATCTAAACATTGAGTTCTGTCAGCTCCTTATTAATTAATGTCACCAACCTGCTAATGTGACGTTTTAAGTTCGTCCCATGACTGACTATTTTTCTTTTTATCTGCTCTGGATACTTGCGAAGTTGTGGTGACTTCTTATTAGAAATTCTTATTGCACATCAATAACCTCCGTATTAAGAAGCGAACGGGATCCAATGCGGTCTCACTTTCAAAATATTATACACTAAACCAAAAAAAAAACACTCTTGTCAGTAAAAAAATACGGGTGACGTTACACATTAATGATTTATGTACCTAATGCTTTTCAGCGCTTAGTCGTGCGATACGGCTTAACTTCCAATATTACCTACCTACTGTTAAAACTGACGAAAATAGTTTTCATTACAGTTGCTAATAAATTTTTTGTATTACGTAGACGTCTTATTTACTCACGTGGTAATTTTGTGACATTCACGTTCCGTAACAATAATACGGGTCGTCTGTAGTCTTTCACCGCTATAAACACTCTTAATAGCAGTGACGTAAATCCCACAGAACTCTGTCAACTCTACTTATTAACAGCTTGTAGTAGGTAGGTACCTACTCTAACGGTGGTATTTTTTAGGGTGGAAGTACAATCTCCATCGGAAACCTCTCATCCGTGCTCTGATAAGTAAATGCTATGTTCTTATTCATTCATTAGATAAACACCTACTTACTTTACGTTTAGATATTCATCGACTCCATCGGGACTACCCAGTAAAAAGTTTGCGTGTTCACATAAAAATAAAATAAAAAACAAACATACGGGTTGACTTGAGGACCTCCTCCGATTTTTCGTCGGTTAAAAAAACTAATAAATACTATTAATGTATTATAAAACCTGATTTTACTAAAATCTTTCTGAACATAATAATATTTTTAAATACATTAGTGAAACAATCATAAAAATTGATCAAATAGATACTTGAAAATCGCGGATCTAAAAACATAGCAAACTATGTACAGAACCTCCTTTTCTTTGAGTCGGTTAAAGAGTAGTGTATAGTAAATGTTACGTTCAGTCTCAGCATAATAAATTTTGACACAGAGAGATCGCTACAGAGCAGTTCCTCATGTTTTATTTTGTCCATTGGTTATAACACCTTCCGTTTACACATCATGCAAGTAAAGGGAAGACAGCCTCGTTGTTCCCGTGCATGAGTTCTTAACCCTTGTGTTTAGTGCAACGATTTTGTAAAATGTTATACAGTCTGTCGGTAGAAAATTCTAGATAGCACCTCGGAAACTTTAAAGAATAGCTGTAAGAGTAGCTGTAATACATCCCCGCTTATCCCTATTCGAATACATACCGTGCAGTATACTAAAAAACCTATAAATAGCATACCGTCTCCCGGTCATAAATTCATACAAATTGTTATGGCAATAAGTCAATTTTGTACTCGTCCGTATGAATCACAATATGCGTAAACATGTGATGAACCGATCGAGCAGGACGGATTACCGTGACTAACGGTTGGGACAATGTTTGAACTTGAATACGATGGAGCACAATAGTTACAATTATAGAACGTATTGGAAATCAGATTTCTGCCCAAATTGAGCCACCCAAATAGCGAAACATCGTATTAACATAGTATTTCTGTTCTCCAAGTGAGGAGTTGCCACTTCAGAGGTCTTTTAACGACGATGATGGTCGTAGCCCCCTTGATCAGGGTAGACTGAGATTGTCATTCAGCGCCCCTTAGGCAAAATTGTATGTCAGTTTTATGTTAAATAAGGGATTGTCCATTAATCACGTGAGGCTCGAAAGGGGTGGAGTGGAGGGGCTTCGGAAAAAATCATGAAATATCACAAGGGGGAAAGGGGGGTGTAGTGAGATATTACGTGTATTTATTTATTCGTTGAACGCGGGATTATATCTGTATGTAATGTTAAGATAATATATGGAAAACTTAAATATATTTTGAACAAAAAAAAATACATGTGATTTTGTCTAAGGGAGGAGGGGTTTAGTCTAAAACCTCACCACTTATCACCAGGGGAGAGGGGTCAAAAAGTTGCTTAAAAAAATGACGTGATTAATGGACGACCCCTAAGTAGTAAGAACCTACCTGACAAATATAAAAATATAACTTTTATTGCAAACTTCAACACTTAATTAATTTAAACTAAATAAAGAAGATAATTTTTAAAAGCCATCATAATTTAACTTTTTATTGTCAATTTTTTAAGAGACTCCAGGGCCGGCACTGGCAACTGTTTAACATAAGGAGGCATCTGGTATAATTGATTGCGCTAAACAGTTTGTCCAGAGCCACTACTGAAAGGCAAACAAGAGGATACGCCACATCAAAGGAACATGCTCAATGGCCAATCACAGTTTTTTTCTATTGTACATTGAAATAAACAAATTCATCTGTAAATGTGTATGTTAGGGAACACTATTCTAGCCTATGTGGATGTCTCGCAGTTTTATTAATCCCATTTCTTGATATCCCTGCACCTACTAGTAATACTATGTAGTAATGATTATGGAGAAAAAAAACTTGTTTGTAAAATATGATAATAAATAATTTATTAACGTGCAAAGTTCACATCACATAAAATCATATAAATACTTCCTGACATTAAAACCAACTGTTTGGGCAACCGCTGAAATAAAATCATAACCAACAATACATTTGTATTTTGCAGCATCCAAGTCAATTTCTTTGCTGCCCGCAATCAACTTTAATTCAACTAGTGTAGCTATTTGTGCCAAGAGATTGCTTGTGAGGCCAATTTTTTCTTCAAGTATTGCATAGAAAATTGCCAACAAACGGTCTAATGTAAACACTTTAGGTCCGAGTTGGGTGTTCAATTTTTCGGATATTTTTGCTTTTGCTCGAACATGTTGCAGTCTTTTACGTTGCTTACCATGGTTCTTCATGAACAACCGTTTGTCTTCTTTAGGTGGGTTATAGCTTGCAAGATATGCAGCTATTAGCAAGAATTTAGCATAGTATGGTAATTCAAAACTCTGTGCAAATGTTTTGGTTGATGTAAGCTCATCTTTCAAAGTGCTTTCAAAGTTATCAGGTATAAGTTCTAAGCTATTGTTTTCTTTCCCTGGCGATGGTTTTATGGGCTTCGCATCACTAACTCTGAGGTACAGTAGTTCTAAGTTTGATTTAAGAACGGGTGCTACGTGCCGCCATAGTTTTGTCAAGTCTGTAGCCTGAATTTCATTCCTTATGATCGGCTCACTGTATTTAGTGAAGTTTACACGTGCCATATGTTGTAGTTCAATCAAATCACGACACGGCCTGTAAAATACGCTCAAAAATGCGTTGAGAAAGTTAGCAAACAGTTCTGGTTTTTCTAGTTCATATTTTATATCATCTTCCACTTCGTATGTCCTTAACAGACCCTCAATAAAAGCTTTTTGTTGAAGAAAAATTATTTTGAACAACTCCTCTTTGTTGTAGTTAGGGAAGAACAACTTTATTGGTTCACGAATACCCATTTTGTAATAAAAATTCTCGTAAACTAAATGACTAATAAATATGGTACAAATGTTCAAATCACACAATTCGCGCAATCTTAAGAACGCACTCATTATGTTATGGTCCATGTTGCGTAGTCTCTCTGCCCTGTCGAACACTATAATAATAGGCTCATAGCCACCGGTTGCGTCCTGAAGCCTGTTTAAACTATTAATTAGATCCATCAATGTTTCGCATTTTATTTCAACGTCCTCATCATGTAAACCTGAGAGTAAGCTGTCATACATTATTTTAGGTGAATAACATTCTATACAGTCAATAATAACGTGTTTGTAGTTCAAACAGTGAAGTACGGAGTTCACGCACAAAGTTTTCCCTGTCGCCATGCTGCCACTGATAAATATAGAACAAGGCAAACATTCGTCGCCTTCGCCGAGGAGGTTAAATAAGTCGTTCAACTGCTCATCTCTGCACGGCACTTTGTTTAGTATCTCTTCCATATTTGTTTATTTTTGCCCGGTTTTGGGTAACCTACTCGCCGTTCACTTTATTTTGACAACTAACCGTTAACTTGATGTTTCAAGATTTGATATTGTTTGACGTTCCGTTGCCCGCGTTTGCGTCGTTAAAGTGCCACCTCTACACGTTGCTTTTTTTTTTCATAATGAATCTAAAATAATTACGTCTTAAAATACTACGTTCTACTAATCAGTCTCACCAATAAAAAAGATAGACGGTGCGTGCGTAAACAAAACAGTTCTATTAAGTGAATCATTGCTTAAGCGCTCCCAAGACGATCATGCGGCATGACATGCGTTACGTGCTGCTATGCATGCATGACTGTTTAATTGTATTGATTCATACGAATGCTATACAAACTATGTGCATGACATGCAAACTACGTGCTGGCAGTTGATTGACAATTCCTTTTATTTTTATATTTATAAATTTATTTATTTCCATATCTACCTTTGAGAAAGACATTTCCATACCAGCGCAGAAGACCTCTTGTACTGTTTATATGGGCTGAATAAAATGATTATACCAAGCGAATTATTATGCTGCGTGATAGACTCTTAATAGGTCCTTCATGAGCCGCATGATCGTCTAGGCACCGCTTTAGAAAGGTGTGTGACGTTATATTGCATACGTCTGCTACGCGTGTGTGTGTTAAGCCTAAAATGTTGCCACCATCAAACTATTTACTCTATTTCAGCATCCTTAATAAATAGTTTGAAGTTTGTTTGTTAGGGTACTTTTCATCCAGAAAAAATTAAAAACTAGTTATGAAATGTTAACATGATGTTTCTTTGTTTATTTAATAATATTTTTTAATTCTTTAAAAATTAGTGAAACCTTTTGTTGCGATAATTGAACCCTCTTTTCGTTTACCATTTTTTATATGTTTTCTTAAATTCTTATATTCTTAAACCCTTCCTAAAAGCAGCGGTAGCGTAATGGCTAAGGCGTCGGACGTGCGATCAAGTGGTTGCGGGTTCGAACCCCACCCAGTGCACTACCGGCGTGAACCCACTCCTAACACAAGCATTTAGCTTAGCTGGAGGGGTTAACAAGAATACTAGTAATGTGTGACCCACGTTGCTGGTATTCTTTAAAAAATAAATTTTCTTCCTACAGGTAATCAAATATAGATTCTATATCTGGTTCTTTTACATCTTGCACTGGAGTTCACTGGACTACTTGTTTTTGCATTTAAATGCTGATCAAAATTTTGCTGCAAATAAAATATTGTTGTAAAATTTATTCATGGTTTTAATGAAAACGTTACTTAGCGAATTTAAATGAATAACTTGACGTACACTTGACGTACACTGTACTCAGTAATTGACGTGCTTGGAAGAGAAACATCACGGTTTTCATCAACATTATTATTCATAGAATTATTAATTTGATCAATAATGCTCTAAATTGACAGACTTTATTAGTAGACATTATTCGTGCACAAATGTCATTTATTTATATCACAACTAACTATTGCTATAGCGTCTAGCGCATTCCGTTTCTCCGTACTTCCTGATGTAAGATCGGATCCTATTTCAAATTTAGCACCCTGTATTCGGCTTCTCTGTGAAAGGGCGGAGCTTTGTCTTTTTTTATTGATATGAGTAATCAATATAATATGTATTTTGTTTCAGAATTTTGCAGTTGAATTACAATTGGAAAATCAATCCGAAATAGACATCGATCAATTCAAAGATGCTCTGAATAGAGCAGGTGGAGCAAACTATGGTACTGGAATCAGGGATTTATGAATTGCACAATAATTATCCGCCTATAACCTAAAACATATTAATACTTTGATTTCAATTCGTCTCCTATGAGTACGATAATAGACAAATGCAAGAGAAAATTAAAATCAAAGTTGTGGTATTTTTTTTTATTAGGCCATCATCAGGGCCAAATTTTTTTTATGAGTAGGAAGTGCTATTTTTAAATTTTTTATACTGGTTTGATTAAGTTCTGCATTAGTCATTTTTGATGTTTTGGCCGAAAAGATACCTATTTATTTTTTTACTAAATTAATATTTGATTGAACTTTATTTAGTGAAATTGTAATATTTCAATAATTTATTTTTTTAAAGTCATTGTGCAATTGTACTCAATAGTGTAACGTAAGGATTTGCCAAAAAAATCTTTAGTGAATGTTGCCATGTATAGGGCGCGATAAGTGCATTTATTATTTTGTCTACCTGTATTTTACCGAATCAAAATTTTACAATGTATTGTATTATACAAAAAAGTATTTGGATTTAACAGGCTTTTATATACATTGACTAGTGTTATTTATTACCCAGCATTATTGGTAAACGAATTGAAGTAAATACATACATTAACCAAACATGAGAAACGCATATTTTATTTACCTATTGAACACCTGTACCTATCAAAAACATGTGTTATTAAACATCAATTAAGCTGTTCCTCAATGTTTAAATGCTGTATTTTAATATTGGTTCATCTATCGTCAGATTCACAGATAGTAAGCTCGGTCTGGATGAATAATAGTCTTTTAATTAATATCTAGAAAGAAGAAAGAAAAGAAATAAAATGTTACTTAAATCTAGGAACTCTAGTTACACACAAATACGTTGCATTGCCGGTGCACGCCCGCAGGTGTGGCAACGAGGTTAATGCTCAGCTTAATGCTGGCTCTGACGCAGGCCACAACACAGCGCTGGTCTTCCGTATTAACCCCAAGTGACGCACAGTGTTTCTTGCATGTTTATTGTTTCCCACAACATAGCTATTTTTCCTGTTCATAATTGTTTACAACTAAAATACGATTGACTACATTGGTGAATAAGGGCGTTAGCTTAGAAGTAAAACTTCAAAATATTTGAGTCTCATTATGTTTATTTGATTATTGAAAAAAAAGTTATTGTTTCAAAACTATCATAACAATATTATTTATTGAAACTAAATGCTTATTAAATGAATATAAAATATTATGGCTTAGTGTTTTGGCTCAGACGAACACATTTTACTTATTGCTAAAATATTCTACATGGTCCTCCTAGAGTAAACGATAATATTGCTTCCATTACATTTTGAACTATAATTAATGGTAATTAGAACAGTTGTTAATTGTTAAGTATTTTGTATTCTTCTAGTGTTTCTATATTTAAACAACAAGTATTTAACTAGGTATATTTACACTAATTGATTAATATCTTGAGATTTAAGGCATTGTATTTATTGCAACAGTTTCTAATAAATATTCATTACATAGTTTTGAACAAAGCAGTAAAGCTTAGCATTGCTGAGCGACAATCGTCTAATTAAAAAAAAGAACAGAACATTATGCTATTGCAAGATGGCGTCTATTTTACAACGCAAAGGCGGGAAATTTAACAAAATAAATGTGAATTTAAAGAAATGGTAAATATGAATATAACAACATGTATTGTGGACGGTTTATCTATTATATTGTCTGCTAAAACAGGTAACTTCAAAAATAAATATTAACTATTTATTGTACATACGTGAGGTTTATTATAACTTTTACACTGTTAACTAGATTTGTCTTGTATTACATTCACTTGGGTATTATGGCAATCAACCCTATGTAGGGTGCGTAGCCAGTACTAGCGACACTAAGTAAATACTAGCTTTTTTCTTTAGTTAAGGTAAGTAGTTAATACGATCAGACCATAATTCATAAAATATTTGTACACTTAATAATATTGACTATGAATAGATATAATTTTTTTATTATCTTTATTGCAGTTCTTGATATTTCAACTTGAGTTTAATTTCAAATCGTATCGTCCATGCATAGAACATATTATTCATATTTCCAATATTAAATTATACCTTTGACGCTGTACAGTAGTTTCAAAGGACAATTTCGTTTAAAAATTACATTTGTTTCGACGCATTGCTTTTTACCACTAAGCCAAAAGGGCAAATATGCAACAAAACAAAATTTCCATATTTTTCTTAAACAAAACATTATGCTCAATCAATCTAAGTGTTTGACTTAAAATTAAGAATAATTATAAAGTGAAAACTAAATTTCATAATGACGAGGCAATATAAAATCTTAAAACTCTATTTATGTATTTATATGTCTCTATATCCAGCGAAATTGTAAATCTTAATTTTTTTTTAATGTTTTATGTAGATCCAATCCAATGCAAAATTTATGTAGAATGCTTTTTTTCGATCTATCGATAAATTGATGACTAAATTAAAGTATTTTATTGCAGATAGTATTCTGTAAATTGCATATATTTAGATTATTTGTATGACATTAATTTCTTTCGCTGGATACAATAAGATTTTATATAATGAATTATTGATAAATTGTTGTATGAACACGCATCTGTGGGCTACATCTATATAATTCTACTATTATATTATTATGTCTCAATGGAGTACAGTAACATTTTTTGATAGTTTCTTTATCAGATCTTTTAAGGTTGTGATCTCCATATAAATATATGTGAAGCAATCTAATTTTTAAGGACATATTTAAAAAATATTGCTGATATTGTCTTTCAAAAACTTCATTATTTTTAATAAACAAGATAGGAACGGTTCATTTGTTTTTATAAATTTCAGCTACAGGGATGTGTTAAGGGTATTTTTGTTTTACAAATTCTTGACTTCTTATTCAATTGACTACATTTAGACAAATAGAAAACACTTTTTAGACATATCAGCAATTAAATATATAGAATTTGGTTATACTTTACCAAGTGTTTCAATAAGGTTGGCAATTTGAAATTCATGTCTCGTCAAGCTACATTAAAGTTTTGGATAGAAATAAGTGTTTAAATGTTACTTACGGTTCTTCTGTTAGCAACACGTGTTCAAATCATTTGGGACAGAGAAAGTAGTTGAAATTGCAATGTATTTCAATACAATAACTTGCATGTAGAGGGGCGGCGCTAGTTGTGTAGAGGTGATAGGGTCCGCAGGAGGGGAGCGGCGCTAGTTTTGTAGGGGTGATAGGGTTTGCAGGAGCAGAGCGGTACTAGTTTTGTAGCGGTGATAGGGCCGGCAGAAGGGGAGCAGCGCTAGTTTTGTAGCGGTGATAGGGCCCGCAGGAGGAGAGCAGCGCTAGTTTTGTAGCGGTGATAGGGCCCGCAGGAGTGGAGTAGCGCTAGTTTTGTAGCGGTGATAGGGCCTGCAGGAGGGGAGCAGCGCCAGTTTTGTAGGGGTGATAGGGCCCGCAGGAGGGGAGCAGCGCTAGTTTTGTAGCGGTGGTAGGGCCTGCAGGAGGGGAGCGGCACTAGTTTTGTAGGGGTGATAGGGCCCGCAGGAGGGGCGAGTGCGTGTTTGCGCCGAACAACACGCTCAGCAGTGCCACGCCATAGCCCGTTGCACGTTCTCCCTGGAA
This sequence comes from Callimorpha dominula, assembly GCA_949752705.1. Taxonomy (NCBI): domain Eukaryota; kingdom Metazoa; phylum Arthropoda; class Insecta; order Lepidoptera; family Erebidae; genus Callimorpha; species Callimorpha dominula. The sequence continues at coordinate 2,511,212 of OX457012.1, read as the reverse complement.
TTAATAAAAGTGTTTTCGCTCTCTTTCATATACATAAACCTCTTACGATTGTTTTTTTCAATAATCGAATGCCTAATTATAAACGCCGCGCCTCGCGTGGTGCCATCGTGACTGGACTTTGTCACGAACTGTTGCTGTGTGCGGGTGGAGTCTGTCCCGCGCATGCGCAGATTTATCTCGCAAAGTGCGCGCTCCGGCTCGTACGCAGATGCTTATTCATGGAACATTTTTACCGACACGCTATCTCGGCTCACACATGCGTACAATCTACTCGAGTCAACTTCTTATTGATAGACTGTTAGTTCCATTAAGTGTTAAAAGATGGATGTGTCTCAATTCAGGTAATCCATAACTTCCTCTAGTCATCAATAGATGGCGCCCGCAGATGAATTTAGGCTTCCGTAACAATAGGCATATGTTTGAGGTATGCGTATAACAATAAGTATAAGGTGCAATACGTACGCAGTGCGCGGGCGCCGCCATGTCGACGTGCAGCCAGCGCCCGGGGAAGTCGAACCCGAGGTGCGCCAGCACGAACAGCCCCGCGCACGACGGCTGCGCGTTGTTGCGGTCCTGCTGACAAACACATACACACATTTTATATCCGTTCGGAATATCTAACCTATAGACCAGGATCGATAATTTTTGAAACCAAAAAAAAATAACAGTAGGATGATACCCATTGGAAAAGGAGAATATTATAAAAATGAAAGGAAAAATAATTAAGGGCGATCTGAAGTCGGGAAGGGGAAGGGGGTGAATTTTAAGGGTAAAAACGGTTTATTCTATATTATATATTACCTATCGTTTATATTCCCACATGTACTTATGTTTTTATATGTTTAAAGTTTACTTGTATGTATACTAGTGAGATATTTTACGTCACGAAAAAATTGAATAACGTGCACCATACTGCTCTAATTTATCTCCATTTCTTTTTCTCCATCTAATGGTTGCCTGCATTGCCATATAGCGATAAGGCCGCCAATTGTATTAACCGTAATTTTAAGAAATTTTGCTTTTTAATGTTCCTGGTGTACAATAAAGAGTTATATTATTATTATTATTGTCTCGATTTCCGGCAAAACTAGAAGGCCTATGGAAAAAAGTCAAATGGCAAAGTTGTAGGTAATAAAAAGATCTACAACTTTTGTATTTACACTTTTTCCACATAACCTCAAAATTTATGTAAAAAATTTAAAAAACCTAGTTTTTGGGTTTTTATTTTTATCTTTTACAAAACATTTTTTTTTTCACGAAATTTGGTGAAAACTTACCTTGTTATGTCCCAAATACACTGTAATTTATTTGATTTGAAATATTTGTTTTTTCACCTTATTTTGACTTAATATCGAAAAAGCACCCTAATTTACAATCGAAAATTTACCCGTCAAACATGTGTGTGATGTGCTTTATGTTCGTTGAAATATCTACTTTCCGATGGTGTAAAAAAAAGTATATATTACTGTAGTGAATATTCTCAGAAAATGCAAAAAATCGAAAAAAGTAAAATTCGAATAACATTCAATTTTTAATTATTATATACAATTTTGAGCTATTTGTTAAAATTTACACTTTAATTACTCGAAAAACGTAAGATTATATGTTACATTGATAAACAAAAAAATTGCAAATCGAAATACACTAGTATAATTAACAATCAAATAAGCTAATAAAGTTAATATTTAAGAAGACATCTACAATATTTTGAGAAAGTTGTAGAATCTTCTTTAACTTATAATATTGTTACGAATAACCCGCCATCATCCTACTGCTATTTTTTTTCACTTTTTATTATTTTTAAAGGCTTCTACCTGGTCTATAGTATAAAGCTTCCTTACGTCATCATTTAGACTATCGAATTAATTAGTACCTAGCCTAGATTTATTTGTTGACAAAAATTGAGTAATAGGCGCATAAGTTACTAGTAAGGAAATATTTAGATTGATTAATTCTCTAAAAAAGAGTACCCTAACATCGAGGCGTCCTCTGAACAGATAAGAGCACGATAAAAAGGGAGGCATCTTTTAAGTGTCGTCTTCTATTGTATCGGAGCAATAGTCGCTATTTATTTAAATAATTTTGTGGAGTGAGAGTTCTGTACCTGTACTATTATGTATTCTGTGGTATTACTCCGTACGATGCACTATACAGGGTGTATATATGACAATGGGACACTTATTAACATCACTAAAAGGGCATGACTCTAAAGTATGCAGTTTTATTATTTATTATTGTTTTGAGTGCCTGGTGCTACCTCGACCATTTCTGGTCTTTTGTAGCGCACTTCTGGTTTACAGTTCACTGCTCAGACTTATGGCTTTGAGAAACCTCCAGATCCTATCAGCAGTGATTGTTTGTATTTCCTGCGGTTACATGATGTGCAATCCTAGGTTAATACTTCGGTGCCACATTAGTGGGCCACAAGAGCATAAAATATGCATTGCAGTCTCTTCTGTTTCTTGACAGAATCTGCAAATTGTGTTCTCACCCAATTTTTGGTTGAACATGTGTTTGCTCAGTTTGCAGTGTCCAGTGAGGACTCTTGTTACTGCACAGGTTTTGTATCTTTTTGAGCTCCAGATGTTCTTTAGATACTTTATTATCATAGCCCTTTATTATGGCTTTCGAGTGTCTTAGACCAGTCGTGGTCTTCAATCTCTTAATAGCCAATGATGTATATTTGGCGTTTATGATTGAATACGCTCGCTGTTTGCTGATGCCGCAGAATGGTTCTGGGCCATGCTGTCGGTTGTCTACACCGGCTCTGGCGAGTTCATCGGCTTTTTCGTTGCCATCGATGCCTGAATGGCCTGGTACCCATCAGTGTTCAGGTTTTCTTTGCAATTTTGTATTAGCTTTAGAGTATGCAGTTACAAAAAGAATGGTTGTTCTATGGAAATGAAGTTGTTTGCTGTTAACACATGGCCTTATCGCTGTACAGATTTGGATTAAGGTTGTATCCGCGAATAATACATAGAAATACCGGATACAAAATGGATTTGTATGGAACAGAAGACAAAAGAGATTTATAGGCAAGAACAAGTTACTAATTCAAAAGACACTACTTTGCCATAAATGAATTACGCGCCGACTGACACATACTCGAGGATAATTAAAGGATTCTAACTATGTTAATGTTTTAGAAGTTATAATTACGTGCAAGGTCTGGGGGGACTTACCGCCACGCTGTTCTTCATGTCGGCGACGCAGCTGGTGAACTCGGTGAAGTGCAGCTCGGGGGCGAAGGGCAGCGCGTGCGCCAGGTCGCCCGACAGAAGGCCGGCGCGCACGCACTGCGCCTCCAGGCGGCTGTCGTTGCACACGACGGCGGCGTGGTACTTGCCCGTCGCGGTGCCCTGGAGCCCACACATATATGTCACAAAAGTAGCCTATGCGTTAATCCAGGTCTCCAGCTATCTATATAACATGTTTCATCGCAAGCGGTTCATGGTTTTTGCGTAAAAGAGTAACAAACATCCATCCAAACTTTCACATTTATAATATTAGTGGGTTATTAATGCCGCGCTCCTATAATCAAGAAACGACTCGTGTTGCCTACGGATGGTAAAATTTCGTTGAATTTTCATTTATGAATTGAATAAATAGTATCAAAATATAGTAAATACTGTAAAAACTCAAAATTAAAATGGCGCCATCTGTAAAAGTTGTCCGAACTAAAGGATAATATATGGATAATTATACTAGCACCAACATCAAATTATATTAGTATCGCGCAGAATCCACAGATGGCGTATATAAAAAATTTCGCGATCAGCAATTTTTCGTTGCGCTAACACTTTTTCCCTCTCATCTCATCATCTTGTTCTCTATCCGCTGAGTGTCTGAAGTGTTCGTTCCAACTACACTTTTAATGCTAACTCACCTGTGCTCCAGTCAAAGTAGCAACATCAACGATGGTATCAGCTTTCAGATCTCTCGACGCGTACACCACTCCGTCACTCAACACCAGACGACCTGGAAGAGATACAGCATTTTGTTATACTTAGCTAGAAGAAGACTACCATTAAGAATACATACGTCATTGGAGAGCATCAGTTAATTGCTGAAATTGTTGATATACCTTCGGATTTAATAAAGAGATATACCTTCTGCGTCTGTGTTGTTGATCTCGACAGTGCGTCCTGAATACAGCTGGTGGATGTCGTCGGGTCTGGAAACAGGAAAAATATGTTACTTACAATACTCTCTTTGTAAAAAAATAACTAATAACATCAGAGGAATATTCCTATGATACAGGTGACTAACTATACAAATATATAATTGATAGACACAATCTAAAATTAGACTAGACAAATATCTATAGATAACATTAATAATGATCACATGTGAAAATCAAACCCATATCACTCAATACATTGGCAATTAGCAACGGGACCACTTAAATCACTGTGCCACATTAAAATATGGATTACTAGCAGCGCCCCGCGGTTTCACCCGCGTAAGTCTCGATCCCGTGGGAATATCGAAATAAAAAGTAGCCTATATGTTAATCCAGGTCTCCAGCTATCTACATACTAAGTTTAATCGCAATCGGTTCAGTAGTTTTGGTGTGAACGAGTAACAAACATCCAAACATCCAAACATCCATACATCCATACATCCACACATTCATACATCCACACATCCATACATCCACACATCCATACATCCACACATCCATACATCCTCACAAACTGTATTCTTTTAGTCAAGCCCTTTCATTTGATATCCATATTGAGGGGGTTGTAAAAAAATATGTAGTTAATCCGAAATCTAGGCAAAATTTTAATTTGTCATCAACCGACATATTTAACGTGCAGATTCGTAGACATTGATAAGTTTTATGAGCGTGATGGCGCCAGCCGAATATCATCATCATCGACCATCCGTTCCACGTGCTACGTGCCCTGCCCATTGCAATTTGCTGACCCGTTCGGCTATGTCGGTAACCTTCATTCGTCTGCGTATTTTCTCATTTCCGATTCGATCGCGCAAAAGAACACCAAGCATAGCCCTCGCCATACCTCGTTGAGCCGAATATATCCTTGACTAAGTAAGTTCATTATTATTACATTGTAAGTTTAACATTGTTTTACATTGATGCTGTTCCTAATAACTTAAATGTAAATAAAGACGACGTTGATGACGTGTATTATTTTCGAGCATAAATATCACTATAGACGAGGATTTCTGAAATGTCACTGTCATTTAGGGAACTCTATATTATAATTTCGTTAACATCATCATCTTTTCCGGGAACGTCACTAAAACGGCAAATAAACCAATAAAGTGTTGTTTTAAAGTTTTGGCATGCACATGAAATTCAAATTCCTTTAAGTGTTATATCATGTTAAGGTTTATGTAATGTGAGTATTATTTATACATTTAAGTAAGTGCCCCATTGTCATATATACACCCTACATAGTGAATAGTACGGAGAAATATCACAGAATACATACTAGTATATACAGAAGTCTCACTCCACAAAATCATTCAAATAAATAGTGACTCTTGCTCCGACACAATAAAGTTAGCAATTCAGGTAGCACAGTGCTAATTACCTACAGTTATATTTACCTAGAAGTTTTCTCTCTTTCTATGGTGTAACTCTTATCTGTTCTGACGACGCCGGGACATTAGGGTTGTCTTTATTTTAATTACAAATTAATCTGATTATTTAGCCAGTACGTTATGTGCCTATTATTCTATTTTTCGAGCGTTCATCGATTTATAAGACGTTATCACGTCAAAACCTAGACTAGGTACTAATTAACTCGATAATCTAGATAAGAACGGATGACGTGTCGGGTCGTTCGACTCCCTTTGATATCAATTGATATCATATGGTTGAAGTGGAGGATGGCTGGCGCGTGCGTCATGCTCGTGAACGAGTGTCGTTGGTTGGTCCTCACATTTAATTTGCGCATATAAGCAATGTAACCAGTGATATGTAAAAAACATGTTGAAAAAGAGTGTCCTTGGAGTTTCTTGTCTGTTCTTCTCCACTGGATTTACGAATTGGAACAGGCAACTAGCTGCACGACTGACTTAGTCTGACTGACTACTACTCCTGTCAAGTCAAAAATACCCATAATGGTTTAGTTGAAATAAATGATGTGATTTTGATTGATTTTGATTTTGACGCGACGCAGCGCGTTAGTGAGTATGGAAATAACGCGCGGCAGCCCACTGAATTTTTGGCACTCAGTCGAGCTCGCCGCGTACTTGTAGTCGTAGCAAGAAAGACTACCCATAAAAGCGCGGGCACCACCTTGTGGTAAAAACCTCCTCTTCATTTTATTTCATTTTGCGAATATTTGAAATCGCAAAAACCTCACCTGTTTGATTTTGACCCTTACATGTACAGTAGAGTAGAGTAAAGTTGAATGACCTGGTAGCGTCGGGTCCCACGGCGTTCTCGGCGAGGCAGAGCACGGCGTGCAGGTTGACGCTGGGGCGCGCCCTGGCGGCCACGGCGAAGGCGCCCAGCACAGCCGCTGCGCCGCCGCAGTCGCCCTTCATGCCCACCATCGACGTCTAAGGGCACACACGCACTCACACTTGTACTGACACAGGCTACACAACGAATCTGTAGTGTGCTTTGTAATATGGTTCGTTTATTGCTCGAATCGTTTACCTAAATATATATTAATACACAAATTTTGCATTTCACAGAGCAATTTGAAATCCTTAAAATTTATATATAACAAAAGTGGGAAAGGCTAAAATATTTAAACAATTTATTTTATAAATTTTAAAATTATGGAAAATAGGTTCATCAAGCTACACGTGTCTGATATGTATGTTGACCTGTCATAGTCAAAGAAAGTCTTTATAATGACAGTTCAACAAAAATAAATAACTTGATTTCGGTAACAAATAGGTAATTTAAATAAAACAAAACATTCAAAATTTAATAGCTTATGAACGAACTTCGACCACCAGACTAGCTCTAGTACTAAAAATCTGTGAAGGAATGAGATATTGCATCCCTCCAACACAATGAGAAGATCCTCCGACAAGGCTAGGTGATTATGTCTGACGAACCGCGGCTACATTCACATACATTATAGACTATTACAGAAAAAAATTACGCCAAAATTAGTTTTAATTATTACAGAATACATTAAAGTACCAGTACAGAAGTCACACTCCGCAATATCATTTGAATAAATAGCGACTCTTGCTCTGACACAATAAAGTACAATTCAGGTCGCACAGCACTAATCACCAAGTCATATTTTAACTAGAAGTTGCCCCCTTTCGCGTAACTCTTATACCTTCTGACGATGTTGGGGTAGCATTTCTTTACATTTTAGAAGTGTGAAAAACGGAAGTTTTGGATACTTGTATTATTTAAGCAGCCGAATACGATGCCATTACACTTTTGGTTTTGTTATAATTAAATTTATCGAAACACGCGATGAGGCACGTTAGTGAGTATCGAATTGCTGTGCTGGCCTGCGCGCGGCAGCCCAATTAATTAACCCGACAAGTCGAGCCTGTCACGTACTTGTAGCTTGATATCTGTAGTAGTGCGGAGTGGGGACCTGGCCTGGTTTTACGTGGATATCACCACAAATAACATAATGATAATATATGAAACATTAAGTGTTTTATTTTTAAATGAATTGCTCGCATCAATGATAATATATACTAACGACCACAATCAGAAACGGTCGTGCTGTTATATAACGATTTGTAATTTATGAGTTTATGACAATATTAAAACAAGACCCATTGTTCCGTCACCCTAAAAGGAGGCTCATCCTCGGGTGTTTTTCAGCAGTGCTGTCCCCAACGTAATTCTGTCAAGCTGGTCGCGGCACAATGGTTGCTGTTGGGAAGTTGTATTTATACTAATCAGTATGAGAACTTTCATGGCGCGACGCAGGGTTAGAAGTAACTAAGAATTTCTAGTTTTGACTAACATCAATTCTAAAAATCTTCTAATATTTTGAGTCTGCTGATGCGTTGAGAAAAAAAAAACACACTATTCATGTTGCAGCAGCCCACCAGTCAAGAGTCCCAACTCACCCTGGCCTTAATGCTGAGTCCGCCGGTGTCGTAGACGATGCCCTTACCGACCCACGCCACGGTGTCGGTGGCGCCTGGCGGCAGGCACGACAGCACCACTAGAGCGGGCGGGCGGGTCGCGGCCCGCCCCACGCCGTACAGGCCCCCCATGCCCTTTGCCTTTAGCTCCTCGCCGCGGATTATCGTCGGCTCGCTTATGTCCAATTCTTTCGCTACCTTGCACGCTTCCTGAAAAGAAAAAGTCACAGTTTGTTGTAGAAACTCTTGACATAGGGTAGCTTTGTCAATTTGTAGAGCAATTATATAAACAAATCTGAGCCTTCTGGGGGGCACTGAGCCACTGGCAAAGTTCTACCGGCCTGGTAATAAGTTCTACTGGCCTGATAATACGCAAAGTTCTACTGGCATGGTAATAGGTAAAGTTCTACTGGCCTGGTAATAGGCAAAGTTCTACTGGCTTGATAATAAGCAAAGTTGTATTGACCTGGTAATAGGCAAAGTTCTACTAGCCTGATAATAGGGAAAGTTCTACTGGCCTGGTAATAGGCAAAGTTCTACTAGCCTGGTAATAGGCAAAGTTCTACTGGCCTGGTAATAGGCAAAGTTCTACTAGCCTGGTAATAGACAGGTAATAATTATAATATTTTGGTGCATTTAACATGACACCCTTTATATGTGAAGCTTGAGAAATACAAACCTCGATAAACTTATCTACATCCATGATGTTAGCTGGCGTGTCAGTGATCCTTGCTGCCAATCTAGTTGCATCTGCCACGTCTTGTAGAGTGCTCAACTCTTCAGCAGATAGAGAGTTGTCGCACAACAATGGGTCCAAACAACCGATTCCCTCTTCTTCTGTTTCTGCATCTGATTTATTGAAAATAATAATAATAACTTGAGACGCCTCCCACACGGCCGTCTGATCCCAAACTAGGCAGAGCTTGTACTATGGTAACCAGACTGCTGATAAACATACTTATATATTACTAAATACATAAATGTAAAGGAATACCTAGATGTATCTAGGATTTCTTTAAGATGTATTGTCTCAGTTGGCTTGATAGATGGCCAGCTACTGAAGAATGTCTATTACTTGACTTTTTGGTTATTGTTTTTACTCTATGTAGCTGTCATTTTGAGTGATTGAAATATTGGAAAAATATTTTAATTTGTTATTAGAAACAGATCGACAAATAAACTTTTAATGTCGTTTCTTTGATTTACAGGTAATGTAGTAATAATAATTAGGTATGTAATTGGTGTGAAGGTTAAAATAAAATATCTCTTTGATTTACAGAGCAACACTTGGTTTAATTTGTCATCATAAACTAAAAAGATAAAAATTTGGCTAAGTGTCTTATATACATATTACTATATAGATATATAGATAAATTACATCCAAACACAGACCAAATTATTGTGCTCATCATACAATTAGTTGTCCTGGGTGGGAATCTGGCTCAGCAGTCAGGGCCACTAACGTCCAGACCAACAAGCCAGTCAAAATATGTTAGATGATCAGTCTGGCAATATAGTGTTTTTACTAGCCCGCGCAAAGATATATTGGTAAATTTTTTAAGTGAAACCTTCTTTAGGTACGTTTGTGCCCCTTTACAATGGGGAAAAAGTACTGAACTCGTTACTATCACTCTAATGATACATATATAGATCCACTAGAGGGCGCTAATCTAAACATTTAGTTTTGACAGCTTATTATATATATATATGTGTATATATATATGTGTGTGTTTTCATTTCTGACGTGCAGTCCTACGACTGACAATTTTTTTAAGCTTTCTACACTTCTTCTACATAGTGTTCGAAATTTCTTTAAAATGAGTACAAAGAAATCTCTACACGTGTTAATATACTCGGCGGTTTCGCCAAAATCCACAGATCACTTCGCTGCAACGCAATGTGTTACCCACTCTACACGGCAAATTAGCTGATGCCTGAGGTCGATACCCACTACTACATTACCTACTGTATCAAAATAGCTTCAAAAAGGATAGCTAATCACAGTTTATTTTTACTTCATTAACTTACATTATGGACTACTCATCGCTGGTAGATATTATTGTCTTGCAATGCTATGTTGCAGTCAAATATGAATCGAAATCGGGCGGAGTCGGCAAACATTGAAGTGACCTATTTTTTATTGTTTTTTTTTTGTTTGTGTATAAATATTCTATTAACACGAAAGAAATATGTACCCTGACAGATTATATATTATTTGTTAGATAATATATTATAATGTACATTGATAAATCGCAAATAGGTTGCTTAATTAATTAATATTAACTGTTTTTTATCAACTTTCCCGATTAACAAATTTTTCGATTGTCATTAATAACAATGGATGAAAATCGAGCATTAGTTGAGAAAATATTACACAAGGAACTGGAAAAATATAGGTTGCCTACTTGCCTTTTAGTACAACAATGCAGTTGTCAGGTACAAACAGGCGTTATGAATATATCCTCGCCAGGTATTTAATTTTTTTTAATGAAATAAAAGTATTAGGCTGCTTTGTTTAAAGTGTGTAACATTCATGGTTGCCTAGATTTTAAATATTAAATTTTAAGTGCTGGTAGGGAGAGTGATAGAGAAGCGTACCCCGCTACTTCATGTGATAGATAAATAACATAACTTTTTCCTCGTGTAATATTCACTAATGCTCGATTTTCATCAATAACAAATCAGGGAAGTTGATAAACAAAAGTTAATATTATTTAACCCATTTGCTATTTGTCAATGTACATATTATCTAACATATAATTTTTGTCATCATCAAGTAACGGATGAGGATAAATATTCCTTATACTGACTATATATCATGAACTGAGTGCATATTTTTCGTTATTCGTTTCGTTCGTGTTATGATTATTTCAACAAAACCGAAATATCTCCTATATCAGCACTTCACACCAAAACTACCCATGATTTCATCTACTTATTGTCAATATGTCTAGATAAGGTCGCCTGTAAGAAATTTTGTATATATTCAGCTGATGTATTCTCGTAAGATATTTTTTTGTTGGTGTACAATAAAGTTTATTTGAATCGTAGTAGTGTAGTGTATATAGTGGTCTCCTAGAACGTTCTTACCACCTAGTTGTTTCTCGTCGACGAGGTGTATCTCGACGGTGACGGTGCGGGCTCGGGGCGCGGCGGGCGCGCCCAGCGGCGCGGCGGCCGAGCGCGCGTGGTACAGCGGGAACGAGCGCGCGACGCACACCGCGCTCGCGAACACGTCGCGCTTGCGGCACACCAACTGTGCCAAGACAACCACGTCAGAACATATTCCCCATTTAAGAAAGAAGGGAATAGGATAGTCGCAATAACAACATTATACCACGCCATTTGTTATTTAAGAAAGCTGAGTAAGCAGGACTCCATTACTTTCATTCCAACCAAGTAGTAAGTTGGCTTAAATATATATTTTTTTAATTAAGCCATTTCATAAAAACTTGTTTGAACTTGTTTCTACAACTGCCCGGTTTCTGACAACTTTTTACATTGAGTTAAAATTGCCTTGCTAAATAACAAGGTTAAAACTAAGATGAGAAGAGAGATGAGAAGAGGTAGTCACATTTTGTTCGAATAATAATTTTTTTCATAATATCTAAAAGTCATAATATATTAGAAGCCATTATTACAAAAAAAATTACTTAATTACCAAAAAATTACACTTTACATTCTTTTTTTTACGGGATACTAGGGGCAAACGAGTAGACGGGTCACCTGAGGGTAAGCGATTACCGCCACCCATGGGCACCTGCAACTCAAGAGTCACAAGTGCGTTGCCGGCCTTTAAGGTTGGACTAGACAAAGGGGAGGAAGGGTGGAAGAGGAAGAGTGCGAGTAGGGGGAGAGGGAAGAGTTAGGGCCTCCGGTAACCACACTCACTCGGCGAAAAGCAATACAATTGCTTCACTGCCGGTTTTCTGTGAGGCCGTGGTATACATACGTGCCGAAGCATGGCTCTCCCACATCAAAATTTCTCTTTTACTCTTAACCTTTTAAACTTAAACTTTTGTCCGAGTTTAGCTTTAATATTTCTTTTTGCAAGATTTTTAAGACGAAGCCGGCGACACTCACCACAATAGTCTCGTCGCTGGACCGCTGAGTGGCTCTCACCATCTTAGCGAGTGCGTGCGAGCGGGCCGGCGCGGCGTGGCGGCTGCGGCGGGCCGGCAGCGTGGCCAGCGACGCGGCCCGGGGCCACAGCTCGCAGGAGTCGCCCGGGGAGGACGTCACGCAATGGACTCCTCGACGCCATGCCTGAAAAAAAAATAGTTTTACTAGTATCTATATTTCGATAACCACGTTAAAATAACACAGTATAAATACAACCTGAAATTGCCTAATGGTTTCATTGATCTATTTGTAACCAAAATTAAGCTAGGTAACTAAAGTATAGGTGGATGATGGACACTACACATACGCTATATGGAAAGAAGTCATCCACTCACTAAGTAAAGAACACGCGCGTATCTGATGTGACATGACGTGAAATAACGAGTTTGTAGCCACGAATACGATTCCTGTTTAATACAAATATTTGTATGCCTATTTCTGGATTGGTCTGAGTGTATATATGTATTTACAACAATAAGTTCATTTAGCCTCGTTCTAGAACCCACACTGACCCCACAGTACTAGATATGCGTAGCTAGGCTCCAGATGCTGCTAAGTAATATGTTAATGCCACTGTTACTATACATATAAGTGTGTTCAAATGTTAAGTATAGTTAACAGAGGGCTGATAATAAAACTTCATAATAATTTTAATGGTGGACAGTCTTTACTTAATTTTAAACCCGACGCCAAAAGGAGGAATAAGTGAAGACGAAAGGGTGGGATGTCTGTCTGAATAGCTCCTAAATGGATGGACCGATTTTGATTTACTTTTTTTTTGTTTGAAAGGTGACTTGATCGAGAAGGTTCATAGCTATAATTCAACAAAATCTCTTCAAGGTTGTTATTGTTGAAGGGATTTTTGAGTCGGGGGTGTTTCGAATTTATACTTGTCAAAACCCATACCTCTTCAGTAACTCTGGGCTCCAGCTTGCATCTGACATCGTCCCAAGACAGAGAACCAATATGGCTAGCCTGGCCGACGATGAATACTGGCTGCTGCTCAGGGTCCGAAGAGGAAAGGCCGCAGCGGAACTTGATGCTCACTGAAGCGTTAGACATCCTGCGAACTGAAGAGGATAAAATTTAGAACGGTTTTTAATGTGCAACGGCAACCATTTGCATCACATCCAAAAAGATTTTGAGCATACTCTTTGATTTGTGTAGAGGTAATATATCTGGTCTAAGAAGATGAAAAGAACAGAGAGAATTGAAGACAATGAGGTTTCTCTTACACCACAAAACCCCCTTATTATGCTGGTAAATAAATTAATACAATGCTTTATTTTAATTACCATCAGGTGACCCGTCTGCTCGTTTGCCCCCTATAATATAGAAAAAAAAACAATTTATTTTTACTGATGGCTAAAGAAAGAATGTAAGAACGCGAAAGCTCAGGTCTTTGCTCGTATACAAATAACATATTTTTTTTAGAACTACATTTACTTATAAACATCGCCTTAAAATAACAATATTTCACAAAGTAAATAACATTTTAAAAGTCGACAATAATGAACTACAAGAAAGAAATTTTGTCACAATTTAATTTGAGCAGTCGCGGGAGTTAAATGCAGAGCTCTCAGAGTTGAATGCGCTAGTCAGTCACTACGTGTAGCGGGGGGATGTATGTGGGCGTGCGAAGCGAGGTACGCGGGCAGCGGGGGAGGTATGCGGACGTGCGAGGTTTGTGGGGCGACGGCGACTTCACCTTAGACCCTACCGTAATAAAGAAAACAATAAATGTGAAAATACAGAAACCATACTATGAAACTGACAATATGAACTTGAGACATCTTCTCAACTTGTGAAAGAACTATATTTAATAAATACTAAGGATTTTGATAAAATATACAGATTTAACATAAAATGGCGTTATAAATTTTCACCTAAATTACAATGATTTTTTTGTTTATTTTCCCATATGAATTGCGCACACAAGAAGTACTTTATTGAACTAAATATACTTTTAAAGATTAATTAATAAGGAACTGACTATATTAAACGGATACCATTTAAATAAAAAGTAAAAAGGCAGTTATGGCACTGCCGACAGAAGTGAAAACTTAAACGAAACGACGAACTTAAAACGTCACATTAGCAGGTTGGTGACATTAAGTCATATGTTTTTTATTGTTATCAGATACAAATGAAATATTTTTCTTCCTTTCTTTCTTTCATTAAATAATGAGTTGACAGAACTCAACGTTAAGATGAGCGCCCTCTAGTGGATCTATATATGTATTATTAGCGTGACGGTCACCGAGTTCGGTGCTTTTTTCTCATAGCAAAAGTGCACAACGTGCCTAAATAAGTTTTCACTACAAAAACCTGTTCAGCCGTTCGAAGACTATCTGCTCCTTTCTAGCCGTAAAAGGAATTTTCGAAGTCGGGGGGTATTTTAATTTTTTTACATATAATACTTAAATTTCCTGGAATATGATCTCACTTTTCTGTAACAAAGTGTTTAACTATTCACTTTAAAAAAACGTCCTAAGTACTGGCATTGTTCAACTTATTTCTTTATCAATATAGAAAAAACATGTTTCTTATCTATCAATAAACACTACACATAGTATTTCATGGCATGCAATAATAAATATAATCTACCATTGTTCAAGTTCCATATGACTTACGTAATAGTGTTAAGCAAATAGGTTCATTCAAAATGTGTGTGGCCTGTTGGTCTAGTGGTTAGTGACCCTGACTACTAAGCCAGAGGTCATGGGTTCGATTCCCACCCAAGACAAATAATTGTGTGATGAGCATGATGATTTGTTCTGTGTCTGGGTGTAATTTATCTATAATATGTATGTATTTAGAAATATATAAGTATGTTTATCAGCAGTCTGGTTACCGTAGTACAGTCTCTGCCTAGTTTGGGATCAGACGGCCGTGTGTGTGTGTGTGTGTGAAGTTATTATTATTATTATATATATAGAGATAGAAAAAATAAGCTATTCAATGAAACAGATAACTAGCAAATTGTTGCGCACAAGTCTGTTGTACTTGGCAAGGAGATATGCAACATTATTCAACAGTTTTTATTTACGTACCCATTGATTACCCCATTTTCAGCTTGAAAAGAAGCAAAACAATGATAAATTACATTTAACTACGAAAAAACGGAGGTTTGTCTCAAATCAACCTATATATTTGCTTTTTATTTTATTTTATAATGATCAGAATAATAACTACTTGTTAAAATTACGTGTCAATAAACAAGATCCAACATAAACGTTGGATCAGTGAAAAGTCTCAGCTTAACCAGAGAAGTAGGTCACTGGTTAATAATTAATATTTTACTAGTGAGAAAATAAACATATAATAGTATTAACAAACAGAAAGCAAGTCATCATCCTCTGCGCCTTTTCCCAACAAGTTGGGATCGGCTTTCAGTCTTACTACCATACAGCCGAACTTTGATATTTTACGTGAAGCGACTGCCATCAGACCTCCACAACCGTACCCGTAACCGTACCATACTAGGCGATATCAAACTTCTGTAGTTTTAGACCGGGTTGTCGGACTTTTTAGGGCTCCGACTACCTGTAACAATGCCACAGATGTCTGTATGGCACCCGGGACCGACGTAAAACGTCTCCGAGGCACGTGCCTCAATGTATTAGAATGGTCACCCATCCTAGACTGACCTGGCTAGTATTACATAACTTTGTAATGTAGGTTACACAAGCCCAAAAACAGAAAACAAGTATACATTCAAAATACTTCTGACTCAGAAATCCCTTCAAAGATAGAAAAGGTCCATTGATCTTCAACAGCTGAACAGATTTTCTGGAATTATAGCTAAGAACACTCGCAACCAAATTACTTTTAAAAAAAACTAACTCAAAATCGGAAAACACGCTTAAGAGCTATGATGCCAAGCACACAGATACACCTTTTAAACTTATAACATCCCTCCTCGTTGCATTGGGGTTAATTAATAAAATAGTAAATAAAACATGATGCTGACTAGTAAACTGTTGCCACCACATTTACTTAGATTATTTAATTTTATGTTCTTACCTCCAGCACAGGACTTCACTTCATGAGTTCAATTGTATTTGTGACAATAGTCATTGAGATTAAAAGACATTGTATGTTTTATATACTAACACGAAGAATGGGTAATAACTTCTAATAGCTGTGCAAGCAATGATTTATTCCATTTGAGTGCCAATAAACCTTCTTTAACTTCATTTTATGGTTAAGGTGATAGTTTTTGTAGTATGTGTAATGTGTTCGACCACCGCTTGGACAGAGATGTGATAATATAGGAATTAAATTGACTAAAACAATAGATTACTTCATCACTGAGTTAAAGTTGAGTATAAAGTTACTATGCCTAGGACCCAGTTAAAGTCTATACTTGGAATATCAAAGAGATTTGGTACAGGTAGTGACTTTATTTATATTATTTTAATATATTTTTTTTTGGTATGACTACCTGGTGGTAAGTGACAACCATCCATGTGTACACCTGCGAATCCAGAATCACAAGTGCGTTGCCGGCCTTTGAGGTGGGAGTATGCTCTTTTCATGAAAGTTTGAAGGTAGTATCGATCCAGAAATATGCAGTTTGATATGCTGAGATTGGGGCCAAAATGAAAGCCTTAAGACCAAAATCACAAGGAATAACGCTAGTACTTGCTTCAACACTTCTGAATGTTTAATAAATTGAAACATTCAGAAATGTATTCAAGATATTTCATGTATGGGTAACAGATAGAGGAATCACTGCTTAAAATTACTATAACTATGTTATAGCTGTAACTTATTTAACCAAGTTACCAGATGAAACAAAATGGCACATAAAAGAGATGAGATAAAGCAATGATTGTAAGTGTGAGTGTAGCAAAGTCATAGTCAAGTTGTACAATATATATATATTTTTATCATGTGAAAACCCCCTCGGGTCATCACCCCACTGGTGCTGCCAGTGCTGTGGTATGTCGGAATCAAACCGACTAAAACCACATGGTTGTCCATCATAAATAAGTCTATTGCAAGGGACTCGGGTATATCCTAGGAAGGAAGTCCCCAAGAACGCCGGCGGACCTTGGCCGCCACTTAAAAGGCAGCCACACCCTTGCAACAGGGGGGCCTTACATATTATAAGTTATACAATATATGGAAAGTTTTGAAATTTGCTAATATTCTGTTATATTACTCATGAATCAATAAAGCTAAATAAATACTAATCTTTTTTACAGATACCCCTGTTTGTTTTTTCTACAAATATTAGTTAAGATTATTAACACACTACATTTTTATGACCATAAAATGACTTATTACATATTGTTTTAGTCAAACCACAATGTTAAGAAATGCATGCAAAAGAATGCTTAGAATATATTGGAGGGATTCTGTGATAAATGACACAGCAAAAATAATGTTACAAAAAGACATGATGGAAAAAGAATATTAAACTACCCTCAGATGTAGATAAAAGTACATTCAATACTTATAAGGCTACTATTAAATCCATAACACATACACTTACAAAATAACAATGCAATTTACACTATAATGTAAATAACCATATCAGATTTTTAAATAAAAATCCAGTTGTAACGCTATATAATTCAATTGTTAGCAAGATTAGTGTCCCATATCATGCAATACTAACAGGGATAGATAAGAGGCTCAATATCAGATGCACTTAGTGACATCACTTCTACTGCATAAAAAGTATACATACGCATGCATCATTTAGAACAAATAATGCTTTGTGAGTCATTTTGTTAAACAGATGTATTGTTGATGAGTTTTAATGTGTTTTAATTCAGAAAAAGTACGGAAATCATGTCAAATAAACACAAGCTATTCTCTAAATGTGTTTCTAATGTATTTAAATAAAGTTAAAAAGGACATCCAGAGAAATATGAATAGGTCATTCACCTGACACATACGTCGGCTGTTTAATAACACTTATACACGTATTAAATACCCTTAAAACCAACATGATGACTTATATAACATTTAAGCATTACAACAAATAATATAATCAGCGTTTTTTAGCATATAGTAACTTTATAAGACGACCGCTAACTTTAAAAAATTGCTTACCGTTCCTTACTTTCACTCTAGTCCAGTTAATATGCTAGTGTATGAAAAACATTAATAGTTGTTGAATAGATATATGAATTCCAAATAGTTTACTTTAATTGGTTTATTGTTTACTCAATTACAAAGAAAATCTTTCACTTTCTATTTTCTCATTGAGTTCCTCACAACTTGCCAAATCATTGGTAATTTTCGTTCTGAAATCAAAATGTCATCATCTTATTCGTTCATATTAATAATAATTCGTCGATCGTGAATAAGAATAATTAAGATTTTAGGGTTTTATCTAATATGTTTATGTGTAAATTATGGTTTACTTAAAATATGAATATGAAAATTAGTCTTCCTTACAAAGAGTTAGGACTCCAACAAATAGTTTATTTCTTACAAAATATTTGTAAGGTTATTATTCTAATTATACTTTCTAAACGAAATAACGAGGGCCGCGTTCCATGAACTGCTAATTATATTATAATAATATATTTCTAACCTTTCCTGAGGTAATATTTTCATTGTAAAATGAATATAATAATTATTAGTATAAGTGGCAAAATGAACGGGCACGTTAAATGGGTATTCTATAATTGTTGAACCATTGGAAATAAAAACGACATGAGAATTACGCATACACAGCTGTGCTCATAATGTAGTCTTTGTCATAATGTCAGTCTTGTGACTTGACTCAATTCTTTAATATACTCTGTGGCCGCAATCATGAGGAGATGCGCAACATTTAACCCAATTTGCTGTGACACGTCGCCTCGGACACAAGTACCTACTTACTCGAAATAATAATTTATGCCTTATTGTGCAATTTTAACCTGTAAAAATGACAGTAGGAAGAAAAATGTTTCTAATGGAGGAGTATCGTATCACCGGTGAGCATTAACTGATAAGTTAACATGATAAGTTTTTAGTTATTAATAAAACAAAATAATAACATAGAACAGAATGTGAATCACCAGTTCATGTCACAAAGTGAAAATTAAAAAGTGATACGTTTAATTTTCACTTATTTACTGAGGGTTTGAACATCTTATGTTAGAAAAGAAAATGAAATGCACGATAGCTGTCTTAAGTTGGCGGAGGGAAGTAATTCTTTATTATTATTTATTTGCTATTTTACCGTTCGATAACTGTTCTTCATTGTTCGATTTTTTTTTATTTGTTCTTGGTTTTTTTTAATAAAATAAAAAATTCCCCTAAAGTCCGCGGGGCGGTTTTTTTACAATTTTTTTTTTGCTATTTTAAAATAGCAAAAAAATATTTCAAAATTTATTAAAAAAAACCAAGAACAAATAAAAACCAAAATTTGGTTTTGTTTGTGGTTAGTTTACAACCAAAACGAGCTTCTAAAAGCGTGATGCGTATAATCCATTTTGGATATTAAAATTTTAGGCGTCTGACTGAATTACTAAGTGAGCGAATTTGGAGACGATTTAACATTAGTAGGGTAGGTCATTGGAACAGAAACGGCTAGGTTTACGTTAGGTTAGAACTGCGACCACAAACCACGAGCCGAGCGAGCGAAGCGATGCCAGAACCGAATTCAATGACAAACGACGTACTTGGTCGAACAGTAGGTACATAACTTTGTCACTAAAACAAATATTAAGTCGCTCAAATATTAAAACGCTTTTCGTTTTGTATTATAAATATTATAACTCAAATTAATGTTTGTAACTTGCTGTTTTAGTATTTTCGTAACCCACATTCATTCATTTTGACATTTAAAATTTAAATTTACAGTTACTCACTTAAATACTACCTACATCTTTTTTAAAACTAAGAACGAACAAAACAAAATTTTGATCGAACAATGAAGCTGTTCTTAATGAACAGTTCAAAATAGTAAATAAAATTGTAAAAAATGACTTTCCCGCCAACTTATGAGAGCTAATTTCTTTTATTTAAAGAAAAAACTAAAAACGAATAAAAAATTTTTTTGATAGAATAATGAAGAACAGTTAACGAACAATTGAAATAGCAATTAAAAATTGTAAACAAACGACTTACCCCACCAACTTTAGTGTAATTTTTTATTTTATTTAAAAAAAAACTAAGAACGAACAAAAAAAATATTGATAGAACAACGAAGAACAGTTAACAAACAGTTGATATAGCAAAAAAAAAATTGTAAAAAAAATGACTTCCCTCACCTACACAATTACTCAATTAGGGATGGGGCACATGTTATGTGAGTGATTTATTATAGATAAATTAGTAGATAGTCGACTGCATCGTTTTTTTGTTAGTTATATACCTTATAAATAAAAACCTTGTAATCATTTATCGAGAACAATTCTTGAGTATCTCAATCATTTCGAAAGATAAGTATGTAGTAGGTAAATCTTTCTTGATAAAATTAATAATACTTAGATATATTTTAAAGAACAAAAATAATTATTTTATTATTACATCGATGAAATCGTAATTTTGTGGTGGCGGACAAGCACAACACCGTCCCACTCGCAACTTCAGCGGTGTCATTCGAGCTTGCTTGTTAATGGAAGTCTACACTCTCCATGGAATCCTGACGACTCTTCTCACAAGTATAAACAAAACACTGCAATGTTGAAGGGCGAAAGTAAATGTTAAAATTTTAATGATTAAACTTGGAAAACTTACGATAAAACTGTTTTATTCAAGAGTGCAGTAAATTAGAAAATACTTTTACATCACATCATCCGCAAATCAAATCGCATTTCACTTGATATAAAAATATAAAGCGAAATGCGATTTTATTTAATTTGATTACTTACTCTCATACTTGTTCAAACAATATTGTTTTTATAACCCTAGAACGATGGGTGCGTTAATTGCTCTAGTAGTGATGCACATCACATTTTATTGATATCGACGAACTACCGTTGTTATCGATGTCTAAGTCCTAATAAAGGTGACCAACAAACTTCCTTTTATAAAGTAATTTATTTACTAGTATTGTTTTGTACTAAAATATGTCTCTTAGAAATTATTCAAGTTTTTTTGTAGTTTTCCTATAGATCTTTCTACTAAGGAGAAATGGATAAATGCTACAGGGAGACAAAAGTGGATGCCGACTAAATCTAGTACAATATGCTCTGAGCATTTTGAAGATAAAGACATTATAGTTTCTAAAAAAGGATATAAGTACTTGAATGATAATTCAATACCTCTTTTGAAAATTCTGTTGTTTCGAGTAAGTAGCATACATATTATAATGGTTTTATTACATTGTTTAGTACTTTTCTACCTCTACATAATTTTTGCAGGATCAGGAATATTACGACGGCAATGAACAAGAAATGTCGGAGGAACGCCTCCAGGAAATAGAATCTTTACCACCAAAAAATAATATTGAAAATGAAGTAACTAAGTTGACCAATATCCCGACGCGCTCAGGTACAATAGACGACAAATTAAGAAAACTGTTACAATATACAAGTAAAATAAAGAAACAAAGTTTAACAATCAAACGTTTACAATCTAGAAATCGTAGATTAAAAAACAAAATAAACCAAATTCAAGAATTTCTAAACTCATTGGAACAGAATGTTGTCATGTCAAAGGAAGTCCTCGGCAGATTGAAAAACCCTATTTGTGATCCAGAATAAATTTATTGACATGAACTATAAGACTTTTTACAATTACAGTATCTAGATTAAAGTATTGATTAAGACGTGATGTTGTGCGGCAATAAAGGACTTACTGACATAATGTTTAAAGGTAGACATGTAACTGATGTAAGTTAGAGGGCTTGGAATTCCTGGCCATAGCCAGTTCGAGTTACAAGTAATCGACCCTGATCTTCTCGGGGTATTGCTTACACTCACCAAACCACCTGTAGAAGCAATATTCTTTTGCTTCCATTGCCATCCTTTCTTATCGACTTTTCCCTTCAAATATATTTCCCATTACTGTCTCTTTCCAAATAACTTGACAAAATCTTTAGTAAAAAAGCAGCGTAATGGCTAAGGGGTCGGACTTGCGATCAAGTGGTTGCGGGTTCGAACCCCCACCCAGTGCAATACCGGCGTGAACCCACTCCTAACACAAGCATTTAGCTTAGTAGAAGGGGTTAACAAGAATACTAGTAATGTGTGACCCACGTCACAAATCTTGAAACAGTCTTGAAAAAACATCAAATCATAGTTAAAAATCGGTTTGGCGCGGGTGTCTCCACAGAAGAGAGAGATTTGTTTAAAAAACAGATTTAGAAAAAATCTTAGGGTTTAAAAGATAAAAATATAAACGTAAAATACGCTTATTAGGTCTTAGTTCGTAAAGTATGCACTTTGGGGTCTAGATTTTCACGTTTATACAAACCTTGTAAGAGTGTGCAACATGTTGCCAAGTATCAATGATGTTCCGTTAGTAATTAAAGAGGTATAGGACAATTTACCATGAATAGACCACTGTTTACAAAGCAGTCTAGACCCCAAAGTGCATACTTTACGAACTAAGACCTAATAAGCGTATTTTACGTTTATATTTTTATCTTTTAAACCCTAAGATTTTTTCTAAATCTGTTTTTTAAACAAATATAAACAAATTCAAAACAAGGTATGTAAAAATCTACAGCTCTCTATATAAGCACTTTATATGAAAACTAGCTAATGGCCATACGTTCGCGTGGCGGAAACTTGAATTTCCCCGAAGTTTATGCATGCACTAATTTTATTCATACATACACAATTACACACAAATACACACTAATTTTTGGACACATTTTTTTTCTTCTAAGTCCATGGATTAAAAAAAAGTTCCGCCAGGACAACGTTCGCCCAGCGGAATCAGTTTTTAGCGAATTTCTCCACAATGGCTGCATGCACAAATTTTTTTTTACCATACACAATTACACGACGTCATACACTAAATATCTGCATAATTAAAATCTTTAAATTCAACAACATTCCGCTGCGCGAACGCACACCCGCGGTGTGCCTCTGAAGATTTTTAAAGTCCATCTCAAAAATCGCATACAGACTAAAAATAGACCTTTACCTTAGTGATGAGGAGCTCGTGACCTTCGGCATTCCACAAGGTGGCACCTTGGGACCCATATTGTTCTTAAATACTGTCTCTTAAGATACAGTCCAATTACAGGCAGGATACAATTCGTGAGTACCTATGGACATCGTTAAGTTGAATACTTACTAGTGTAATAGGACCCTGTAATACCCTCATGTTTAATTTCCGAAGTGACGGCTATTGCCGGCCAGACCAAATATTTTGACTAAAGTGTAGAGTTTGTGAAGAAGAGAGTTAGGGCGTGTAGATTTAGAAGATTGGCTCTACATGAGTTTTGACAATGCGAACCATATGGTCTCGTTTTGGCAACATTTTACATGAAAATACTTTGGTTGGATGTACTTTTCTGTTACATTATAAAGATGATTTTTTTTTCAAGTACTAGCTGCACCTTGCGGTTTCATCCGCGTAAGTCCCTCTTTAATTTTTCCTAAATTTTCTAGTTTTCCGCGCAACTTTCTTAATTTTTTCTTTTATAAGAATTTTTTTTTCTCAGTGACTAAATAAGGTACAAAAATACACAAAAAATATAATATTGTTGGTAACATTTTTGGGTACTTCTTACTAAAATCTCCCCTCAGCACACCTATAAATCAGCAGCAGATCACGTAGTTATAGTTAGTACCTAGTATTCATTTAATCGATTAAATAAAACAACCTTCATAAATCGAATGTTCCTTTAATCATTTCATCATTATGAACTACAGAACAGAACGACATAACGAACGTTAACCGTAGCGCGCGTAGCTTACCTTACTTTTAAGCTTTATACACCTTTAGAATGTCAAAATAAATCATTGCGGTGCAGTAAGCCTGTTCAAATACCACTAACTGGGTTTCGAATGTAATGGAACCCTATTTAAATGCGTAAGTATATTAATCATTAACGGCCGTTTTAAACAAAACCACAGCTAATCTATGTAATAAATTAACGCTATTAAAATGTCACTGATAATTACCGGTACAGTCAACGACATAGGTATTTTAATGATACGATTACAAGATATAGAAATCTAATTTCGGTTCGGTAATCTGCTAACATATTCAATGTTGTTTGATTTTTAATTGAAAATTATTGTTTACAAACACAACGATATAAAAACAATTCGGACATTCATTCTTGGTAGGCAGTTGTTCTCAGTTTTAATTACCTATGCTTTGGCGTCATGGGATAATCGACATTAGGTTACCTATCAATCTGTCAAATATTTTTGATTAAAATAAACATTACACTTTAAATTAAATTTACTGGGTGTACTTCAGAGACAGAAAGGAAAAATGACGAATCATAGATTATAAAAGTGACAGTAATTTTTTACATACAAAATTGTAAGCTAGACTTACAATTTTATTTAATAGGAATAACATTATAATAGACTTCCATTACTGTACAATGGTGCCGATTCTATTGTACACTCGACTAAACTAAAACCTGAATTAATTTCTTCATATGAAATCAACCTTGTGTTTTTCGTAATAAGATCTATTTGTTACTGGCATCTATTTCTCAGCGCCACTAAATTTCACTAAAACCTGTCAACGTATACTCAACTTTATTTCCAGGCATAGAGAGTCCCCATTTATTCAAATGCCGTATAAAAACTTGTTCAAAACGAACTAAGATGACGTTATTTTAATCGACACCTACGAAGACGCTTACTAAAAACACATAGCAAAAGAGATTCATTCAACGGATAGCGGCTCTCGCAACGTGGTATTAAAGTTTATTTAAGCGTATCAGACTTTAGTCGAAAAATAAATTGCTTATTTCGATAGCGACATATGTTACCTACTTGTTTCAATCTGAAATAAGACCTTGTTTCGAACTTTACAAGGTTTACATCTTATATGAAGAAAATTTAGTGAATTTTAATTTAGCGAGTGAAGTAACAGAATTGGGACCAATGTGAGCCAATATTAGGCATCTATCGCAATATCTGTAATTTCAGAAATGTTACTAATAACTTAAATAATGTACTTACTTATAATTAACTATGGAAGCGCCCTTTTTAACTATCGTTCGCTTAACATTTAATATATTTTGATCACCACACCGCAAAATTAATTATTTTACATTGTATCTTAAATATAGAAACCCAGTTAAGAAAAATAAGGGAAAACAAAATAGTGGTAACAGATTTTAAACTAGAATCATATCAGATAGTAGTACAATTTGATGATGTGAGATGAATGCTGCAAAGTAAAATTACTTAAGACCCTAAAGATTTTACTGTGTCTTTTCTAGCAATAGCAGTAGCCTTAGACCTATCCGACCGGACGTATTTCGTATCCTAATAACGCATCAATAAGTCCCGGACGTCTAGGATTCGTTCTATGGGTCGTCATGTATCACCATCTATGCCAACCTGGGGCGTTTTTCCTTCAAGTTTACAGGAAGATGGAAATTTTTTGAATTTTGAAAGAATTGTAAGTTCATTGGACACGTTTCATCAGAAATAATATACCTCCTATATTGAACATTTCGTATAGAAGAACACGATAAGTTATTGTGATGTGAGTAAAGAACGGTGGCGGACGTCTCAACCATAGAGATATAAGAATACAGTGCACTAATTAGGCTTGTGTAGTTCACGAACTATGTACTATTAGGAATTCATTCCTGACATGGAACTAGAACGAACTATTCTGTGAGCTAATAGGACTTTAGTTCTTTTAGTACATTAGTACTGTCAAGAAACATGGAACGACTGAATCGTCAACTGAAATGTCGTACGTTACGTCCCCGCGCGACACGGCGGCGAACGAACGAATAAAAATGAGATGCATGCTGTCTGCACATATTTTATTTTAGTATTTATAAAAAGTATCGAAAAAAATGCATTGACTTACTAGTTTTAATTTTTTGTAATATAAATGTAAATAAGTAAATTAGTATGGTGATTTTACGGGTATATAAATGACAGTCTTAGGCATGCAAAGTATGAAGAAGATCCAAATATTCATTCAATGCAGCAATGTACTACTGAACTAATAGAACTAGAAGTGCGAACTAGTACATGTGAGTGACTGTACTAGATTGGAGCGCTCTTTTCACTGACCGAGCAAGAACAAGCCTAGCACTAATGATACTACTTCACGTAAGCGGTAACTGAAAGGGAAGAGATGGTCACCCAGTGTCATCTGTCTCTTTCTTGCCGAGCGCTGTGATTGGCTGCTGCTTAAGAGGGCAAACTGTCATAGAGATATAAGAATATCTATCTTATATCTATGGCAACTGTCTACCTATACATGGGTGAGGGGGAAGAGGGAAGCTAGTTAAAAAGGCTGGAAAACATATTGTAAACACATGAAAGATACAGAGTGTATTTTTGAATTGATAACTTCTTATGGGAGGGTAAACCGCTTCGTTACGTAACGCGTTAAGGCGCCAGTCTGTCTGGCGTTTAAGTTATAACTTCTGTCGGGCGTCCCGAGACGCACACGTTTTTTTATCATACATGCATAACAATTTTTTTTTGTTTTTAAAATGAATCTGTATGCAAATGATTGTATGCCTTGTCAGTTATTTGCAATATGAGGCAGTGCATTGCATGTAAAGTCGAGTAGTCTCCTATTGAAAATCGTAGTTTTCATGTGTATGTTGAAAAAATCTTAACCTAAAAATTTTTGTGATCAAAAATAAGAATGCGGAATAATAAATTAATATTTTTAGAGGCTAATAGCATTTAATAACATTTTGTAAAATATCATAAATAAAATTAGTGTACAATAATTGTACTTTAATCAACGATGGATTTTTTTTTTGAAAGAGACAGAAAGGACATTCGGCACCCATCTCTCTCTGTTTGCTTTTACCGCAGTATTCAGTCTCTTGCTCACTGCTATTCTTATATCTCTATGATGCAAGCTATCTAATGTTACAATAGTTAAATTAAAATAAACCATTAAATAGAGCGAGAAATAATAACCTATGAAAATACTTTGAGAAATAATATATAATTATATATTTTACAATTTGTCATTTACATAAACGACATCTACGGCACTTAGAGTTTTGGCTTTTAATATAAAGACACTGACGGATTTGCCGTGACCGCTACCTACGGATGTTAATAACAGAGGGCACTAGTGTGGACTGAGGTGTTGATATTAATTCTATTAATTACTGCACAATCTCTCCTTATTTTACAGGTTAAAGGTCATCACACACTATAACGGCACTGCAACGGCACAGCTGCAGCACGGTGCCGCCTGAAATCGAGGCTACCGCTAGCCGCCAGTGTGCTTTACCACGCGTTATTTTGCTGGCAGCTCGCAGTCGGCGCGCTGTAAGCACGTGGACTGCGATTGTTGTATGGTTGCAGCAAGCGCAAAAACTGCCCGCCGTTGGCTTTTTCATATTGACATTATGAAATATAATATACGACCACGTTTTTATGCTCAGATTTGAATGACAACTTTATTGCTGGGTTGGAGCCGTGCCGTTATTGTGACGGTATAGCGTGTGATGACCTTTAAACTGCCAGTATGTATGTACGTACTTATAATTGTTGACACAATAAAGGACTGTACATACATTATTTAAAAAGAAAGTACAAAGGCACTTACATAATGCATAATAATTAATATCACGGACCATAAAAAGAAAATTGTTAAAAAATAAGTTCCTAACAAAAAACAGTCACGCACACAAACTTCATATATTAATCTACTTATTTTAATACACTTCTAGTCTTCTAGATGAAACCGGTTACATTCTATAAAATATAATAAATGGTGTAAAAAAAACAACAAAAAATAAAATAAAACTAAATTTTATTTAACACTTTAAACGAGATTTTACATGTTAACTGAAAAAAAATAACAAAAAAGAATAGTTACGCACCATAACATAGGAATAGTAATAACATTAATAAATGTTTAATTAAAATTTAAGTACTTTACAATACTTTTTCATATCGCTAAAAATCAAACAATAACTATCACAGAGCATTATGAGTACAGTCAGCACATTATAAAGTAAACTATTTCAGACCTACTTGACATTAAAACTCTTATAGGCTGAAGTTTTTAGTCTCGTGTTCTGCTGCTGAGCTGAATGGAGTTATACGATTTACAGCCTCGGGGTGTTACATTCAAATTGTCTTTTCTTTTACTAAAATGCCTTAACACATTTGCTTATGTTTATTCGCTTTTTCTCGTGACATGATCTGACTTGAAGAAATCTATGAAAGACACCTGGATTTTTTAAATAGATTTTTCTAGTCTGTTCTGTTTGCAATTGTGAGAATTTAAATTGTTATATATTTTTAACGGAATCCTTGCTTATCTGAGTTGAACATAAAAGTGAGACTTGGAAATTTAAGGTGATATTTAGTTTGTCGGCCTGGAACATCTTTTAAAGCATGTGTATACTTGACTGACTGTATTCACAGTACCTAGTAATAAATAAGAACACGATTATAATAACGTGAAATATTGTACTTTAAAGTATTTAAAAATTGTTTACTAGCCATCTATACATAAATTTCACTAGCCACGATTTTATAATTAATATTGTTAGTTTATATCACTACTATAGTTATATGCTTATATTTTATTAACAGTTTCTGAAATGGGCAATAGATGGCAAAATTCAATAATATATATATATATATATATATATATATATATATATATATATATATATATATATATATATATATATATGCATACAATGGACAAAAGTCAATTCTATACTCACTTGAATATTGTTATAAAAACGAGAATATTTATTTACAACATATATTCTTAGACAAGAAGTTAACTGAGACAATAATATATACGATTTGAACTTAAGCATACATGAAATAACATATTTTATTTTAAAAGGTATCTAGAAAATAATTATTATTTCTATGCGTACCTCGCTTCGCTTAATAATAAATTAATGATCAGAATATCGCAAATTTTAGACTTACATTAACTAAAATGTATTTTCGAAATAATACACTTTACTAAGAAGACAAAGAGTTTTTAATATGTATGATTTGATTTAATTCTTCTTACAAATTTATTAATATCCTACAATTTGTTTAGTCCTGTCCTGTAATTAATATTTAATATTATTACATAACGATACTGTCAAATGAAATATTTTATAAAAGAAAGGCGTTTAGAGCTCAAAGAAGGGCTCGATATGACTGCCGCATTAGACATTACTTCATATTAATTAAGGATGTACGGTGTCACTCACGTGTATATTTCAGGGATGCCAGACTAGCAGTGGCGTAAACAAGGTGGTAAAGCGGGCAAAATGCCACGGGCTAATGGCGTAACAATAGGGTAGCAGAGCGGGCAAAATGCCACGAGCCAGTGGCGTAACAATAGGGTGGCAGAGCGGGCAAAATGCCACGAGCCAGTGGCGTAACAATAGGGTGGCAGAGCGGGCAAAATGTCACGAGCCAGTGGCGTAACAATAGGGTGGCAGAGCGGGCAAAATGCCACGAGCCAGTGGCGTAACAATAGGGTGGCAGAGCGGGCAAAATGCCACGAGCCAGTGGCGTAACAATAGGGTGGCAGAGGGGGTAAAATGGCACGGGCCAGTGGCGTAACAATAGGGTGGCAGAGCGGGCAAAATGCCACGGGCCCCCGGGCATTAAATGTCATGATCGCAAGAGGCACTAATAAGAAAATGAATGAATTAATTTAATGAATTAGCCACAAGCCTCAGATGGTATAGTTACCGGGGCCCCTGGGCACCAAAGGCTTTGAACACAGAAGGCACTAATTACAAAATGTATTAAAGTTATCTAATTTAATAAACCATCTCATCAACCAGGCATCTACAACCTGGCGCTCATTACGTCAGAACCGAAACTAATCGTGCATCCCCGACATATACACGTGAGTAAAAGCGTATGTCTTTGATTATTAAAAAAAAATCTAAAAATTCTAAATACATAGATTAATTTGTAACATAATAATATATTATTTTCGTTTCATGAGATTAGCAGAAATTAAAAACTTAAATATTTGTGATAATAAATAATTCGCTTCTTTTAACTTCAAATGACAGTTAGGTCCTTAAGTTTATTTGAGAATCAAGATGATAAGTATAGCAGTTCTTCTTGAAGGACAAATTGCTAATTATATCATAATTTTAAAATTCATTACTTTAACAGTAACAGTAAAATATCTATTACATTGATAATAACAATCAAAATATTAATTATTGTCAATTTAATATTTTGAAACGAAAATAACCAAAAAACTAGCATGCGTAAATCTCTCTCTGTCTTTATATGACTTATGTCTCCGAGTAACGTATCTTATCTTATAAGTTAAATATATACATAAGGATGAGGTATCGGTTGCATACATTATCGCTTAACATGTAGACCAAGACCAGAATAAATTAATACTTAAAAAAATTCGTCTCTTTTGTCTTGGTCCTTGGAGACCAGAAAAGGTGGCTTGGCATGTAGATAGATAATTTTTTTTACTTCGATCATTTGCCTTGTTACCGCACATTAGATCAACAGCGCTGGCCCTGGTGTAGAGCGAGTTGAGCGGTCGAAATATTGTTGAAATCAATGACGTTCCTAACTAGTACTGCTTAGTAACTTTGTAAAGTCGATATCAGCTGACAGGTCACTGCCCCGTGGCGCGTACCAAAGCGTGGCTGGCTTGTAAATGAATGAATCGTTTGAACCCTACTACGGTTAAACTAGAACGAGGGATAAATATTATTCAAATTTCAACTTTTTTATTATAACCAGGACAATTAATTTAGTTTTTTTTTTGGTAGTACTAATCATTTTCAGTTATTTCGCTTCGTTTTAAAAACTACTCAAATATCAGTATAGCGGTTGCACCTTTTTTAATGTTAAAGAAGCAGGAGTCGGTAACTATTATTAATAAAACCAAAATTCAATTTACTTTAAGTCAAAGTGTCAATGTCCTTGAAAGTCGCATCAATCATCTCGCTCTACCCTGATCTAGGATTAGGGCCGGCGCTAAAGACCAAGACTGGTAACCGTCACCTTGACATGTAGACCGAGACCAGATTCAATCCTATCGCGATCTCAGGTACAAATCTCGACACCATTAGGAAGAAAACATTTGATTTGTTATGTAAGAGAAGCTAACTACTAAGCCACGTATTCCCACTTAACCTTATAATAATAAAGCAACATATCTACATCGATTTTTAAATATAAAAACACCGATAATTACCTTTAATATATTTTTAAAATTATACTAATATAACTCTATAAACCATTTTCATGACCAGAAAACCTTTAAAACATTTTTTTTTTAATTTAAAACAACCAAATCACCCGTATGGTAACTAAAGGAGAACTAAAATTATTTATGTCATATCCGGTTATCACTGGTTTCACAGACAGGCTCTGTAGATATCACGTTTCTTTTTTTTATGACTTGGCTCTGAAGACTTGTGATTTTGCCATCTGTCAGATATAACAAGACCACAGATGATATAGAAAAGCAAATAGAAGAGTCATAACTAATATAAATAGCAGAATTAAGATACATAAATATTAAGTTTTTAAGGTTGCATTATAAAATATAAATCTTATTAATTAAAATAAAGCTGAAAATCGTATGCAAGTCAATTGTCAAGTGAATGAAATAAGGTTTATATATTATTCACATTTTAAAATTGCGCGCCTATTTTGCAGCTAAGTATGAGTAAACCCTTAGACATAATACAGTGCTGCCTAACGCGTTAATTTTGTGATCTAAAAGAATAGCTGGCGCCAGTTTAAGCAATGTATCATTTCATACCAATTTCTTTGATCTATTTTAATGTGTTTCGATTTGACAATAATCTTTTTATTACAAATTACTAATCGTTGTGATAAACATTTTTTTAAATTGTGCATAATAATGTTTAATTTCCTGTTTTAAAGATTTATTTATTCGATAGGGATGTTGACAAAGGGCTGCTTTTATTTTATAGCTAAACCTTTACATAGCGCAAAAAAAAAAAAATTATTTCAAAACACTTCATTGAAGAGAAAAAAATAAAAAAAATTAAGTAAGGTACTTGTAAAAATTGTCGGCTAAATACGCCACTAATCTATATTAGAGTAGTGTAATTAAAAGTGTAATTAAAAGTATGATACCAACTGACAGCTGTCAGCTTGTTGATTGGTTAATGACGTATTGGATCGGATTGGATAAGTGCGAGTTTGAGTCGCGCACCGAAGGTTCCGTAGGAAGGTTCCGTTTGTTATTTCCCACACGAGAGTCGCTAAAACAGACTGCAATGTTAACTTGATATGTCAACTGCTATTTTTTTATATATAGCACTCCAATCTG
Source organism: Callimorpha dominula (assembly GCA_949752705.1). Taxonomy (NCBI): domain Eukaryota; kingdom Metazoa; phylum Arthropoda; class Insecta; order Lepidoptera; family Erebidae; genus Callimorpha; species Callimorpha dominula. Next base: position 2,478,665 of record OX457012.1, on the reverse strand, counting down.
ACACTGCGCTTGCTATAATTTAGTAAAAAAAAGTTTGTGACATAGAGATATGACATTAAGATGTTTATTTGACTGGTATGAATATTCTAACGATTTTTTGTGTAAGATTTTTTTATAACAGGTAGCTTATTTCGTAGAATTCATTCATATCTTTGTAAAATCGACATCTGTTAGGTAATTAATAGTTAGTCGTCTTGACCATGGACGGGCGACCCATTTGGTCCAACGAGCCGGTCAAAGTGACAGAGAAAAGTTATAAGAGTGTGAAGTTCTCCTTCTAAGTATTTGATAGCACGTTGGTGCGTCCTTCAAAGCAATCAAATTGCCTGAGAATTTGTTTTAAAATTGCAATATAACATGCACAACATATCGCCTCCCGGCAAAAAAAGGGCCATAATACAGCTATTTCAAGAAGACACGACTTTTATGCCTATGAATTGAACAAAACAGCTACAGCTAATAACGATGTTTTTACAGCTCACTAAATGCAACATTTGCTATTCAAAGCTATAAAAATGTTAAACGTACCTAACATCTGATAAGACACTTTTGTTGCAGGGAGGCGATATGCAATAAAAACATTAAGCTTCTATGTTCTACGCCGAAACTTTAAATATGAAGTCGAGAATTCCACTGCAACGTAACACTTATGGTCTCAAAGACCAGAACATAACTCCTACTTGAAATCCTTTGCGGCAGGGACTTTATAAACATAGTATTGGATACAAAGTACCACCGGACTCGGAGCAATTACCTGTCTCTGTGCCATTTGTGTAGTCAAGATTATTCCTGATACTATATTGGACTACCACCCAAAATACCCTGTGATGTGCTCCAGGATTAAAAACAGACACCGATCATGACCTTAGATAAATCTCTATCCTATTTAGGAGTTAGGATTATTTTATAAATCCAATCACACTCACATAAACCTTACCAAAGGGAATACAAAAAAGCAAAAATAGGTAAAAAAACCTATAAAAAATGGGAGGGAATTGGATTATACTGTTTTTGATGAATTTAGCGAAATAAGCTAACGACTATTTACTTCGAGAAGTAAAGTTAAAGTATTATTCATATATTATTATACAAAATCTATAAACTAACCAATGACACAACATCTCACTTCACGAACATTCATAGTAATTAAAAATTTAGTTATTTTTCTATCCCTCGAGCAGTACTACAACGTGTATTTCTTACAAAAATGTAGCAAACCTAACGCTAAAACATACCGGTTTACTTGACTACCCTATTGGTATACTCTTGGAAAGGTGTTTAGGGTATGTCTATACTCTATACACACCGATAACCGGTTACGTGCAAATTGCTGGAGCTTGTTTGCTTACTCAGGATCATAAATATAACTGTTTATGTCACTCTACTACTGATTTTCAAATTCTGTGCCAACGCCCGACGATGAGATATGCAAGCTGCCTTACACTACACAAATTTAGTTCGCAACAAAATATAATTTATGTCTTTTATATCGCAAAACCCGTAATGTATTATTATATCCATCATAGTTACCATATTTTATTTTTTATATATTCTTTTATATTATTGTACTCACAGTTTTATGTGCAGTACCACTTCCTTCCCTAGTTAATTGACGAATTTATAATTAAAACATCTTCAAACTTCGTTTAGTTGTTAGTCGGTGGTGGTTTTGTGACGTTTTATGAAAAAAAAAAATAATTTCATTTAGTTACTGTTACACGTATACTATTGTATAATATTATATTTATTGGTGATCATAAAGAAAGTATTAAATTTTGGAAATGGAACCGTCTCACAGCCAAATATATTTTGAAAAGCGTTCTAAAACACGCCTCTTATTCATTTCATACGAGTTCATTTTAGTTAGAAATAGAACATTTTAATGTATTTTTTGTATACTAAACATAATACTTTAACAACTTTTGTAAAACATGTTTAAAAAAAAATGATTTTCCAAAAATGCTATAAGTAATATTTTAACGTTGAGATAAGTTATAAAATTAATTGAATTTAATTAAATACTTCAAATATTATTAAAATTAATCCAGTGATTGTTAAAAAATTAGAGAAAAAATAGTTTTGAATATTTAATTTCAATTATGTCACTGGTTAACAGTGACAATATTTAAGACTTCTGGTGAGTAAACAATAATATACATAGGTAAGCAGTCGTTTCATTTAGCATACTGTTAACATTTTTAGATTTTTTTTAGCATTATGACATAACATTATGATCTATTCGAAACATATTGAAATGAATTGAAGTACAAACCTTTCATTTTAATATTTACATAAATACATTAAATTAAAAAAAAAATACCAAAAAGCTAAAAGAAAATAATTTTAGGGATTGTCCCTAAATGCATTTCAATATTTTCCGATTCACAAACACTGTTTTATTCAGTTAATTTTCTGATATACATATTATTATATGTAGCTATATTTAATAACAATTCAACATTTATTTCATTCAATATATAGATGGTAATGCACCTATGTTCAGCAACACGGACAACTGTATGGGGAACACTTTATACATAAATAATAATAATAATGTATATAATAATACCAGTTTATTTTGTTTCTATATTATTTATTTGTATATATATATATATATATATATATATATATATATATATATATATATATCTGTAAGTATTTATATATGTATTCGTATGATAATGTAGTATAATCAATTGTGTTTGTATGTAAATTATAATTTTCATTAAGATATTTCGTTCTTATACACCTGCCATGTCCCTCACTGAATCACCCAAAGGTTGACTGGTAGAAACTGCCATGTGGCATTAAGTTCGCCTCGTGCAATGTAAAATGCAGGAAGTTTAAAATAAATAAAATAATGTTAATAATAATAGTATTCGGGGACATATTACACAACAGTATTTAGATCCAAACTAAGAGTGAGAACCAATAATATTTGGCAAAATATGGGTGTTTGCCTACCCCTTCGGGGGATACAGAATAGTAATCTCTGGAACTACAACTTCTATTTGAAAATCCTTTTGCATTTGACAACCCTTTACTTGAGGAAGGCTGTTTAACATCACGCTATGACCCTTAGGAGCGGAGCAGTGACCATAAACTGCGGGGAGCGGCTAGTTAATTATATATTTGTATGTATATTGAACGCCATAAGTGTGGTGACGATACTAACTTTGTACACAAATAGTAGCATACGTTTTAGTTATTGGTGTGTTTTAAGTATGTCATTGTGTTGTATTTGAATATTAAGATTCAAATTGTTATATGTCCCAGAATATTATAATACATTATATTCTTTATGACTTCCTCCTGTGATCAAGGCAAGTGTAAACGAGTCGAAACGTCAGGCAGTTCAGAGATATGTACAATGCAGTGTACATACAGAAGCTATCGCGTTAATTTCCGTTAATGTGATCTTAGACCAGGAGCGCACTAAGAGCTTTGTTGGCGGCATAGTGTCGCGCCGCAGCATTGTATCGCAATGATTGACGTCAAAGTCGCCACAGCGTTGACAAGTCTGTAACAAGGTAAAACGCTTTTGTGGCGTGGCGTCGCCCGGCGAAAAACTCGTAGTGCGAAACAAGACAGTTTTTTTTAGATCCATGTCTAAAACCCATGAAAAGTGTATAGGGGAATAAAATACTGTGGTATGTAGTGTCCCCGTACCAGATGTCCTGTTTGAAATTGGCCATAATAAATAAATAATAGTAGAGACGAAGCTATGCAGTATAAAGTTCTAGAAACGCTAAGCAGAAAGCGATACACAACCGATTAACAGAGCACTTCGCACTGCGGGATACGCTGGAAAGGGAAAAAAAATAATTGTTATTGTACATCACACAGACGTAATTACAAAAGACACAAATAAATATGTAATTTCTTCTCACAAGGCTCAATCATTTGTTTACATTTATTTAAACATTTTAGTTTTGCGTTTACAGTTAATGTTTACATTTAGATAAGTGACGTCACAAAGCCTATAACCTCCTCCCCACCTGCCCCTTGTTACATAATGTCACACTTCGTTGATCCCTTTCTTTAACGTGTAACGTAATTTATGGACAGCCCCTTTTCATAGGCACTTATTGTTAAAAGAGTGTAGTGATACACAGTGCGTACGTACATGTATGTATATTGGCGGTCACCATATGGCGGGCGCCAGGTTGTCGCAGAAGCCCGCCTCGCGCGCCTTCCAGTACTCGCCGCTGAACACCCACATCTCTTCGCCGCTCTCCATTGTTTTACTGACAAACAATTGTTTAATATGTAATACACTTCTATAAACGCAATTTTGGATCAAGTTTACTCTAATCTAGGATTTAATGTAATCTATGACGCAATTTACTTTTCCTTCCATAGCGTTTCCTTCTTATCTACCCTCTAGGTAACTTCATACAAAACGTAACTAACTATGAGAGAAAGAGAGAAAGAAAATGTGTGCTCGCAGCTCTATCTCATGCCCCTACAGTAATATACGAAACGTAACTCTGTCTTTCTATCTTCACTAACTTATATCTTCCTCTCAACTTCCGTTCGCCTCACCCGATCACACTTTTCGTAACGCTCTCAGCTTACTCCCCAAGTCACGCTTGAGTAAAGAAGTTCTACTTCAAAACTCACAATTGCATTTCTACCATAAGTTGGGATAAGTTTAAAACCTTTCCTAAAATAAAATAAATAAGTAGGTACCGGAACCACGCAGCGACGTGGTGCGCGCTGTCCCTCCGCCGGTCCCTCTGCGCCTGCTCCAACTGGTGCTTCAATTGTTCTGCTGCTTCTACATCACCTTCCTCTAGCGCTCGCTGGTCCGGCCTGAAGATATATTGATTATTAAAAGAACTTCAATTGGTTTCAAACTGCTGTTATTCGTATAAGGTGTGTCAATCGAGATTCAAATATTTATAAGGTACGAAGAAATGGTGGTCGAGCCAGATCAACCAAATCGAACCCACGACCTCTGGTTGGCTGGGTGGGCCCATGACAAATAATTGTGTGATGGGCACAATCATTTGTTCCGTGTCTAGGTGTAATTTATCTATAATATTTATGTATTTAGAAATATATAAGTATGTTTTCAGGCTTTGACTAATTTGGGATGAGACAGCCGTGTGTGAGATATGTCAAGTTATTATTATTCTCTTAATTATTTTTTTATGGTATAGGGGCAAACGAGCAGACGGATTATATATTATACTATTTTATTGACTACGTAACGAAAACCTAAGCCCCCCCGGCCCTGTGACCAAGCGTGGTATTTTGAAGACCCCCTCCCCCCTCAGGACGGGTCACGTATTATGGGTACGTTCCCTATATATATAACACTAGCAGCGCCCGCGGTTTGACCAGAGGAGATATCAGGATAAACAGTAGCCTATGTGTTAATCCAGGTCTCCTACATACCAAGTTTCATCGCAATCGGTTCAGTGGTTTTTGGGTGAAAGAGTAACAAACATCCATCTATCTAAACTTTCACATTTATAATATTAGTGGGATAAAGTTATATACACATATCTACTTACATGCGTCGAGGATAAGGAGTAAACTCCAATAAAGCACAAAAAGGCGTTAAAGCGTTACGCTGCCCTCCGATCACTAAATTTTACTCATCATATTTTTTTCATACGCGCCTTATATTAAAATCGATTCTTAAGGAGTAAACTTCAAAAAGCGTATTAAAAAGGTATCGTGTGTTATAAATATAATCGCGATTAAATACCGATTTACACATTTAACATGCTTCAAGATATGCTAATGATAACAGGCTACCTTTAACAGTGTCGTTTTTAAAGTTTTTGTATATGGTAAATATATAATGTTATCAGTGGCGGATTTACTTATATTTTGCCGCCCCTACCTACCTCTAGTATGATTCGATACCCCCAGTTCACGATCATATTAATAACAAATTTTTTAGCAATGCAATTGTAAATTTATGATTTGTGCACTATCGTCATAATTACACCACATTTTTCTGGATAAATATGAATGTTTTTAATTTCTGTAAGACATGAAAAAATATCATTAAAATTTACCGTCCCTACAATCTACCGCCCTAGGCTTCAGCATACTCAGCCTAGTGGTAAATCCGAAACTGAATGTAATTATAATCTTATATTTCTTCATCTTCTCTCTCTGTACCATTTATATGTAGGTGTATTTACCTGAGTCTTGTGTCAGTATGAGGTAGAGCTTCTCTCATGCCAGGCTCCAACTCGTTCAGCTCCATCGCGAACCGGGTGAAGCCGTAGTATAGCTCGTGTTCAGGTGGCATCGCACCTGTAGACATCATAACGTAAACTTAAGCGGCGGTAGGTAATGGCTACGGCGTCAGACATGCGATCAAGTACATTACCGACGTGAACCCAGGGGTTAACAAAAATACTAGTAATATGTACATGAATTAAAAAAATAAAAGTGTGTGTGTGTGCAATTCACACACGGCGAAAGTGAAACTTCAGAAAAATAGCCAAAGAGAGAATGAGAATTGAACATAAATAATTTACTAATGTTAATGAATTTAATTTTAGTTTATTTATATTAAAGTTATTGGTCAAATTAACACAGATGTGGTAAATAATTAACATAAATTTAATAACCAACTAATTTTAATACGCAAATGCACAAAAATTACACCATCTTGACATTGACGCATCTAAAGGCTTGGTAGTACGCAAGCGTCCGAAGCGTCCGTCCGTATTTAACTGACGTATCCTACCTTTATACTACCTCCTTGCTAAATTTCAGGTCTCTAGTAGAAGCAATTAAGAATTTTCATATAAACTCGCGAGAACCCCTTGACTTCCTACTCCTACTCCATTCTTAACTGACGTGTTCTGCCTGTAGACTACCTCCCTTTAAAATTTTAAGTCTTCTAGAAAAAAATAAGGACTTTTAAAAATGAGGCGAGAGCCAGTTAGACGTAATCTGAAGGAGTGATTTCCATACAAAATTACCAATTTTTTATTTTTCGATTTCTAGCTGTTCTTTTGATTTATCCCTGTTTTTTTTTCTAAACCACACGAACAAAACAAAAAAAAGGTGAATTCAAATGAGTCGAGCCGTTTTCGAGTGACTATCGAACAGCATTTGAATGTTTTCTTTTTTATATATAGATTAGATTTGTATTAAATAGACATACGATCACTTCTGTATCTTAGAAGCGGTGACAGGTAGATTGGATCCTCTCTCTAGCAAAAAGAAATGTAACTAGTCAAATCCGAGTAAATTGGTTTTAATTCAGAACTTATTCCTTTTTATAAGGGTACTAAGAATGTTTGTGTGTTGTGTGTAGTGTGTTGTACCGGGCCTCCAGAGACAGCGCGCGGCGGGCGGGTCCCCGGCGTACAGCGCCTCGGACCAGCGCCCCGACAGGCGCAGGCGCGCGCCCCCCCCCGCGCTCACCGCGCCGCGCACCTCGTGGCGGCTGCTCGACCACGAACTCGCCTGGAAACGACATTATTCATCACATTTTAAACAACCTTTTTACCTATTTCTCCCCTTCAATCTACTCCCAATTTTGACATCTTTAATTCACAAAGTATCCGCAAAGCAATAGACCTGCCCCCTATTACGTTAACGGGATCAAAATACAGTTTATCAAATTACAATCAAATTACAGTCAAATTACAGTATGGCAAAATATAGGTGTTTAATACGTCTCTGCCTACTCCTTCGGGGATACAGACGTGAGTGTATAAGTGAGATGAGATTTTAAACGAACGTTAAGGGGCTCAGCAACAGCCAATTCGAGTGACAGATATGAGACCCTGACCTGCTCGGGCTAGTTCTTACACTCTCCAATCCATCCGTATAAGGGGTCGTCCATTAATCACATTATGGTTTTTTTAGCACATTTTAACACATCCGACACACGAAATTTCGTGATTTTTTTCGAACCCCCTCCCCCCTTTTGAGTCTCACGTGATTTATGGACAATCCCTAAGCAATATCCCTTTGTTTCACTGCTTTCCTTTCTCATATACCTTAGCCCTATAGCATATTCCAATTGTCCTATCTCTCAATTCCGAAGTTTGCACGTTTGACGGCAGTAATTAATAATTAGTAAGTAATTTGAAATACTTATAACTGGACAACTAAATCTGATACAAAAAATGTGACGTCATATCTGAAATCAGCACTCCGAAATGTTTAATACCAGTTACAATATTTGTTGCAACAAAGATGCTGTTGTTCCCTTGTGTTTTCAATACTATTATACCTTGAATCTAAAGTCATGATGTACTCCTATGGTATCAAAGAAAGAAAAAATAACGAATGTACAAGTAACAGTATACATGTTGTTTTTAAACTTTCGCGGCTTTGATACAACTAGATGTTTAATTCGGGACTTAATCGCGATAATATTTAAAAGGTACAATACCTCTTGGTCACCTTTTAAATATTATCGCGATTAAGTCCCGAATTACACATCTAGTATACAGGATGTTACAGAAAGGTGTGGTCAAATTTTAGGTGCGCTATGTGTAGCCGACAAATAGTAAATTTAGCTTGAAAAAATGGATTATGAAAAAAAAAGTGTAACTTCAGAAAAGTAGCCTACGAGAGTATGAGAAATAAAATATAAAAACAACACAAATAATTTACTAATCTTAAAAAAATAATTTTAGATAATATATGTAAAAGTTATTTGTCAAATTAACACAGATGTGTTAAATAATTAACATAATTTAATTAACCAACGAATTTTAATACGCAAATGCACAAAAATGACACCACGTTGACATTTACACATTTTCTGAAGGCTTGGCAGTACGCAGGCGCAAAGACAAAAATTATAGGAAACACTGATACTTGTATTCTATCTCATTCTCTCGCAGGCTAAATCCTACTTATGAATATGTTTGTCTCTTTTTACTGTCGTTTTCCGTTTCATCGAATTTCAAATCACAACGTTTCTAAAGAAGTTTCACTTCAAAATTTTTTTTTAATAAAAAAATTTAAAAACACATTTTGAATTTCCATGTCAATGTCAATGATATTTTAATTTTTTTATGTAGACATTTTTAGAAAAATCTGGATTTCAACAACACTCTTGATATTAAATACCTATAGGTTCATTCATGTCTACCCTCTCACATACGAAACATTGGCTTTATCGATCAATTTTCAAGTTGAAATTTTTTATTTCAAAAAAAGATTTTTGTATAAAAAAATCACGATTTTCATAAAACTCTTAGCGCACGTTATTCACGGGGTCTACCATACCACCCTGAATGATGACCACATCTTTCTGTAACACCTGTGTATATCGTGTACACTCACCTTAATAAAGTTAAGTTTACACGTGATCTCTGTGCCGTGGCACGTTATGTGCATGTCTCCGTACTGGTCCACCCATCGCTGACCGCCGAACAAGTTGTGCACGCACGTCGTCACCTAGAACAAATTATTAAATACACTCAGTATAAGAGGTGTAAGACTACAGCAAAAAAACAGATATTTTAATGACAAAATATGTTTTTTTTTCTTTAAAAATCATAGATGATTTGGCATTGTGTATAATCTATATACTGTTAAGTTCATCCAAATCCGTTCAGTCGTTTTAGTGTAAAGAATATCAAACATACTAATTAAGCCTCATAAACTATAGTGATGTTTATTAATTAGTGTTGCTATTAAAAACAAATCAAGATTCGTGCGATAAGATCATACATTAATTTTTAAGATTTCTGTGAACTCACAAATACACTCTACTCTACCATCTCTGCTCTTCATTTCAATCCCTAACGCAAACAGGAGGAGTTTTATATGTTTAACATATACCTCTGTACCTCCTAAGTCCTTAAGGGATAGACAGATTTTAATTTAGTTTGTTTAAAGGTGACTGGATCGACAGTGTGCTTAGATATATTTCAAAGAATATCTGCACAGCCGTTCGAAGATCATCAGCTCTTTTTAAATCTTTGGAAGGATTTTGGAGTCGAGGATATTTTAAATTTGTTTGTCCTAATTGCCTTTGGGTATTGTAAATAGTGACTTATGTAAAAGGAAACATGTATTCAAGTCATTTTTGACCCCTGACCCAAAAAGAGGGGTATTATAAGTTTTTGAACCCCGACCCAAAAAGAGGGGTGTTTTAAGTTTGACGTCGATGTCTGTGTGTGTCTGTCTATGGCATCGTAGCTCTCGAACGGATGGACCGATTTCAATGTGGTTTTTTTTTTATTTGAAAGCCAGTTTCCTTGCGGTGGTTTTTAGCTATGTTTGGTTAATATCGGTCTACAGTGTAAGAGTATCAGCTCTTATCCAAAATGATGTAAGGCATTTTTAATTTTTTTATGATGTAAGTAATTTATAGTTATGACCAGAACCGTTTATAATACATACCTTATTCCAACTATAATGGTCTCCGGTACTCAACAGTTTGACATGCACCCTGCCCGCAGGCTGGAACTCCATGGATTTGCCCCAGAATTTGGTTTTGATCCTGGCTTCCTGCCAAAAGCACCAACGGGAACTTTCAGCGTGACATGCCGATATCGGCGGGTGATGAGATACCTGGAAAACAATAAATATTTTTAACACGCTATTGTTGACTTTTCTTGTTCGTTCTAATTGTCGTATTGAAATAAAACTTTGTACGTATATGTAGTTTGGATGACAATACTATAATTTGGCATCTTGGAGCTGATCTGATGATGGAGCCGGGAGGTGGATAGGGGAACTGAACTCTTCAGTGGCTACTAGTAAGCCCCTCGAATTTGGGCTCATATAATTCGTTTTGACGAGTCCAACAGATTGGATGAAGCTAAGAGTGTATGGATAGTGGAACTCTTTTTTATTTCGTAAGCTATTCAAGTGCTTTTTTAGTTTTCTTAAACTATAATTTATTTATATAAAACTAGCTGTGCCCGCGACTTCGTCCGCGTGGAATGGTGTCTTTGGGTAGAATTTTTAATTATTTAGGCTAATTGACGATACTTCCATATAACTTTTCATCCCCACCTTTCAACCCCTTACACCCCTTTTTATGCATTAAAAAGTAGCCTATGTCCTTTCTCAGGCTCTAGACGATCTGTGTACCAATTTTCATTTAAATCGGTTCAGTAGTTTTGTCGTGAAAGGGCGACAGACAGACAGACAGACAGAGTTACTTTCGCAGTTATAATATTAGTAAGGATAGAATTGGTAAGCGCCGTGGTATAAGGGACAATTGTTAAAAAAAAAAAGGATTTTCTTTGAGATAGATAGAGTATCTTATTCCCACAGTTTGAAGTTTGACTATTTTTAAGTAGTAATATGCAAGTTTTTATTTAGAACTATTACAAAACATGTTATGTCAACAATAAGCATATATTTCATTGGGTAGATGTCTATGCTCAAAATTAACTATTTTGTCACGGCGGGTAGTAAAATAACTTAAAATATTGTGAAAATCCTAGTCGAGTGTTATTTTAATGTTTTTAAAATCAAATCAAACTAACATTAAAAGTGAATGATTTGACAACAGTAAGGCGGGACGTCATGTCTAGGTATTTCATACGAATATGTACCGTATCCACCGTTGATGTTTACTAAAATTTACCATTTTAAGATATTTTGCTGATGAAAACTAAAATAAATAATAGTCCTTTTTATATAAAATACTAGAGTTCGTCGTTTTATGTTGTTATTATCAAAACTAATCTAAACTAATATTATAAAGAGGAAACATTTGTGTTTTGTATGTATGTTTGTAATGTTTTTACACAAGAACTACTGGACCGATTGCGATGAAACTTGTATGTAGATAGCTGGAGACCTCGATTAACGCATATGCTACTTTTTATCTCGACATTCCCACAGGATCGGGACTTACGCGGGTGAAACCGCGAGGCGCTGCTAGTCAGTAATAATGTTTGTTAGTTATTGGTAGTAGATGATAGCAATTGATTAAAAACTTGTAATTGTTTTCTTTTTTACTTTAATTAGATTCCTGGCGTTCCTTTCTTTTCTTTTAGATATTTTTGTCAAGTAATGTCTTGTTTTTAATTTTAATTTTGTCAAGTGATCCATTGAAATGTCAGTTGCGGAAAATGTTGCAATTTTTTTTAAAGCAAAATGTCTATAATAGAGTTAGAACATGGCTAGTATACGGCTCGTGTGATGCAGCACCTGCTCGGCGATGAACCGGAAGCCCTTGTCGTCGCGCACGCACTCGTAGGTCTCGGCGAGCAGCGGGTTGAAGGGCTTGCTGGCGGCGCGGTGCGCGGTGGCGGAGTAGGCGCTGACGGCGAAGGCGGCCACCAGCGCCATGCGCTCCACCGCGCCCGCGCACGCCGCCGCCAGGTCCAGCAGCTCCGAGTACTCCAGCTCCTCGCACAGGCGCTGCGGGCAGACGCACTCATTGACAATATATAAATGGGCAAAGACTAAATAGTTACGCACCGATGCTATTCGACTACCATTTTTGAAGTGAAACTTCTTTAAAATTGTTGTGATTTAAATTCGATGAAATGAAAAACTCACACTTAACAAAGACAAACAAGACAAACATATTCATAAATAGGATTTAGCCTGCAAGAGAATGAGATAGAACACGAGTATCAGTGTTTCATAAGCTTTGTCTTTGCACCTGCGTACTAAGAAGCCTTCAGAAAATGCGTCAATGTCAACGTAGTGTCATTTTTGTGCATCATACGTTGGTTCAATAATTTACATTAACTATTTAACACATCGATGTTAATTTGACCAATAACTTTTATATAAATTATTTAAAATAAATTTATTAACATTAGTAAATTATTTGTGTTGATTCTACTTTTTATTTCTCATTCTCTCGTTGTCACTTTTTTTATTTTATTTTACGTAATTTTAAGCACTCACGGCTGGCTTACGCAACATTTTACTTTAGTAGCTACTAAAAAAAATTAGTTAAATGCAATTAAAGGCATAAACACATGTTTTACTTAAACATAATTAGTGCCCTATTGTACAAAGACGACAACAAGCTTATTTATTTAAACATTTTTATGAGGTCGGTAAATCAACTTCTACGTTCCATTCCACGTCATGACGATTTGCAGTCAGGATCACTAACCACTACACCAACAGGCCAGCCAAAGTAGTGACAGTAATTTTCTTATTACTCTATGGAACTTCAAATTGTAGTGAATATTTTGTACCCTCCCCAATTAAACTGTACAGAAATATTTTGAGGATCTACACTATTGAATTAGAACAAAACTAACCTGCAACATGTTAAGTGGTTCATTAATAGTGACTGGCATGGAGATCTGAGAGAGATCCTTTCCTATGTTCTTGTAGAGAAGGTTCCAGAGCGAGGGTCCTCCAGGAGTGGGGCGGGGGGAAGGCAGCCGTGTCCGCCGGGTCCAGCCCGCACTAGGGTCCACTGCGCGGAGGGTCACCTGCTCTGCTGATACTACTATAACAAAGGTACAGGTGTGAAGATAATATTTTTACATCAATACAAAATAGGACAGTAATAAGCAACAAGTAACAAGCGGAGTTAGTGTTATGACTAAAGCGTGCATCTTGCGATCGATGGGCTGCGAGTTCGAACCCCACTCTTAACACTTGTTAAGAGTGGGGGTATTAGCTTAGTTTGAGGGTCAACTGGAATCCGTGACCACGATAATTAAAAATTCGGTTCTAATGTCAAAAACAAAATCCCTAAAAATCAGCATACAAAAAGTCCCTAGTACACAAACAGTTATTTTGTCCCTGTGCGTTGGTACAGCCACAGAATAAATAATAGTACAAGTACAGAGTTCTCTCTCAATCTCTAGTCTCAAGTCTTTATAAAATCCAGCTTATATAGATGAAAAAGTAGGCTATCGGTCCATTAATATACAATAATAAAGGTTGGGGCAGACACCGGGCGGGGCGGGACGGTGACGCGGAGTGAGCGGTAGAAATGTACTAGCGCTGAACGCGACACGTCTGTGTGACATCTTCTATATTAACTAGTACATTACAATCGCCGTCCCGCCCCACCCGCTTTCTGTCCCAGCTTTAACACATTATTTACTTAAGACAAGAGTATTTTGTTAGCCCAATCTGGAAGTTGCACTAAGCTTCTCTATCACTGTTACGAATATCAACAGAAGAAGTGATTGAGAGGGGGAGGTTAATAGATGTTAGTGTACGACTCACTCGCACCATCAGAGTTATCAGAGCTCGCAGACCCTTCTTCACTGCTGAGAGATCCTGCTTCTGATGAGGAGTCACCGTCCAGTTCTATCACACCTGCCTAAAATCAAACCACAAAATTTAAAAAGATAAACACGGACCTTCTTGTTAAAATGTATAGAGCAATAGGGATGTCTACAAAATTCCAGAACAGCTTTTATTTTAAAATATTCTTTTAAAAAAACTTAGTTGAAAAGAACAAATCGAAAAACTAAAGTTACTTTTAAAATTGCCCGCTAAAACACCCGCATCTGCCAAATGGTTTTGATTACGGCACTAACCGATAAACTGACAGTAATGAATAGAGAGTAATATTATCTAAACGTAGGTAAAATTGCGATACCAACTGACAACGGTCAGCTTGTTCACCGGTTAGTGACGTAATGGACCTAGTTGGTTTTTGCAGTCACTTGATATTTGTGTCTAATTATCACTTATTATAGTTTTTTAAATGAAAACCACATCACAATTAATCACTTAGTTTACAAACGTAAATTCGTGATAAGTGGCAATATCCCCATCACATAATGGTCTCTATTGCGTGAACAGTCAGGATGTATGTTGTTTATAGATATATAGATAACACTTTATTTGTACACCATATTTACAGTAGAAGTATCATACATACATGTGTGAAACAGATAATGTACAAAGGGCGGCCTTATTGCTAGATGCAATCTTTTCCAGGCAACCTTAGGATGGATCAAAATGATTCAGAGAGACAGTGATAGTTGGTGGTGTAATAAAATTGTAAGAATATTTTTTTCATTGCTAATAAATAGAAAATAAAAGATATTCTGTATGTTCAACTACTTCCTATAAATTTGTGCCAGTACTTAACCATAAACATATATAAATACATAAAATTAAGTATAATATATACAATATCATACATATTAAAAGTATATAATTATGAGTGTCAAGTAGTACCTATAATAATAATGACAAATAATGTTCGTGAACCATTTTCTTGAAAGTGGTTATTGATTGCGCTCGCCTAATACTAACTGGCAACGCATTTCACAAGCGTACAGTTTGTACAGTAAAAGAACGGTCATAAAATTTTGTGGAATGCAGTGGCATTACCAATATCAAATCTTCAGATGAACTCAGACATTTTTCATGTGTGTCATGAAGGAACTTAAACCGTTCCTTGAGATAAAAAGGGGCTTTAGGGTTGAATAAGATGTTGTAAAGCAGAGAAAGTATATGAGTATTCCGGCGAGAGCGAATTGGAAGCCACTTGAGCTTTTGACGGAATTCAGAAACGTGATCATATTTTCGTGGCCCATATATGAATCTTATACAAAAATTTTGAAGTCGCTCAAGCTTATCAAGTTATGCTTCAGTGAGATTCAGATAGCTGACATCGGCATAGTCGAGAATCGGGAGAAGAAGTGCTGGTGCAAGTGCAGATTTAGTGGCAGTCGGGAGAAAGTTACGTAGTCTTCGCAAAGCTCCCGCCGAAGCGAAAACTTTTCGACTGACTTCCTGCATCTGTAGACCCCAAGATAAGGTGTTATCCATGAAAATTCCCAAGTTTTTGACACTTGTGTTGATCTTTAATGTAGTGCCACTAAAATTAATTTGGGGTAGTTGTGTCCACACAATTCTTGAAACAAGCACAGGACTGCCAATAACACATACCTGCGTTTTTAGAGCATTAACCATAACCCCATAGTTATGACTCCAATCGCAAATATGTGACAGGTCTGCCTTGATTGTGTTTATTGCTTCCGATAACATGTTAAGCGGAGCTTGTGTATATATCTGTAAATCAGCTGCGTAAAGATGGTAGGACGAACGTAATTGTTTAGAGATGGAGTTAATAAAAACAGCGAAGAGTAACGGAGATAACACGCCACCCTGCGGTACACCAGCAGAAGTACTGCACCAAGAAGACACAGAGTCTTCAATGCGTATACGCTGACGGCGACCAAACAGGTAACTATGAAACCAATCAATTGCCCTTGGAGATATGTTAAGAGACTGCAGTATACTAAGCAGAATGTGAAAATGTACAGTATTGAATGCGTTGCTAAAACCAAGTAGGGAAAGAACTATAATATTTCTACTATCCATGCCTAGCCTAATATCGTCAGTAATGTGAACCAGTGCAGTAGTCGTGCTGTGACCTGGACGAAAGCCAGATTGAAAGGGGTTAAGTAAAGAGTTTTTAGAGAGGAAGTTGCTTAATTGAGAATGGATAATGCGTTCAAGGACTTTGGATAGGAATGGTAAAATAGAAATTGGACGGTAATCAGAAAATGAAGAGGGTTTGATTTTTTTAGGAAGTGGAATAATTTGTGCATCTTTCCATGCAGAAGGAAAGACCCCACTGGATAAGGAGTGATTCAAAATATTGCATATGATAGGTAGGAGTTCGTCAAGGATAGGGACAATCATGTTTCGACTGATACAGTCACTTCCTTCTGCATTTGACGAAATTGCTAATATAGTCTTCTTGACATCACAATCGGACAGTTGATCGAAGAAGAAAGGAGGATAATCGGGAGCCGGGGTAGAAGAAATGTGTCTAAGAGTATTAGCTTTAATAGTAGTATTAAAGTCTGACGAAGTAGAGAAATGTTTATTAAGAGAATCGATGTCAACATTTTTAGGAATAGAGTTTGACGTGACTTCCCGACTCCTAATGTTCACAGAAATTTCCAGACCTTTGCTGGATCTCCGTTTTCTACGGATAAATGGATATGTTGGCGTTGTGCATTTCTATACATCTTATTGCAGTGATTTCTAAGGGTCACATATTTTTTCAAGTTTGTGTCCGTAGGTTGACGCTTGTACCTGTTTTTAGCTGCAGATTTTTGAGGCATAATCTGCCGTATCTCGTCGGTGAGCCATGGAGCCGGTAAGTGCTTTATTTTAATAGTGCGCAAAGGCACATGCAGGTTGTATAGCTGCATTAAATTATTGTTGTCGCCACATCAAAAACTCTTATTTATTTTATTAAAAATAGGGCCAAACTATAATAGATGAATTGATAACACAGTTCACTATTGAATAAAAATAAGTTAATAGATATTATTTTGACTGGTTATACCGGTAACGCAATACTATTGGTCGATGGATAAATATTAACAAATTGTGGGATTATAAAAGGGTAGCAATATGTTTAGAACGATTGACTTGAATGCAAACAGAGGTACGAACAACTTGGCAGTTGCTGTTAGTTAGTGATTTTCATAGTGTATATCAGTTTTAACGAGACTGTTTCTAACATTATCACAAAAAAATTGAATTTTGTCGTTAACACATTGCGAGTTTACCAGATCTGACCAGTCAATGTTACAAGCATCGTCTCTGAGTTAGGCGGTATCCATTCTACCAAAATCGCGTTGCACAAGAGTTCTCGACTTTACCTTAGGTGGGAGGATAGCATAACATAGAAAAACTAAATCGTGATAGGAGAAAGCATGAGCTGGGTATTGACCATGTTTAATGACATGATCAGTAGAGGAAATAAGAATAAGGTCAAGAAGAGAAGGAGAGCAGTTAGGAAAATGATGTGTTGCAGCTAGTGGTAAGACTGTTAAATTAGTAGATTCAACTATACTGCGCAGAGAGAAGGAGCGACAGTCATTTTTTAAAAGACAGGTTGTTAAAGTCTCCCATTACGATTGTATGAGTATAAGAAGGAGTTCGAAGGAAGAAAAGAAGTTATTACGTAAGGATGGCGAATAGTACACACCGAGTAAAACTTTCACATGATTTAGCTCCACTTCCAGGTGCTCTCCCACATTTGCTGGTGGTGGTTGTGAAGACATACTAACAATGTTACCATTGTTAGGTTTAGGGAATGTAGGCTCGTAGATATATGCCGACACCACCCCCACCACAAATCGCGCGATCATTCCTTATGAGTTGAAAACCCGGAAGCGTATAAGATATAGAAGGTAAACAAGGTTTTAACCAGGTCTCAGAGACCAAGATAGCATGTATGTTTTTACAATCAAAGGTAGCCAGCATATCAGGGAAATGAGCAGGAATACTCTGGGCATTAATATGGACTACATTAAAACTCTAAAATAAATAAAAAATATATATATACAAATATAAAAAGTTTCAAATGTATATTAAAATCAATAGGTCTATTATTGCCTATTCATTTAGGTCCACCCGCCAGTTATGTGTTAAATCAATTAAAAAAACAATGAAAGAAATAGATATCTACATAACTTTTTTTTTTTAAATATTATAGGGGCAAACGAGCAGACGGGTCACCTGATGGTAAGTGACTGCCGTCGCCCATGGACACCTGCAACTCAAGAGTCACAAGTGCGTTGCCGGCCTTTGAGAAAGGAGTACGCTCTTTTCTTGAAGGTTTGAAGGTCGTATCGGTCCGGAAACACCGCAGGCGAAAACTTGTTCCAAAAGTTGGTTGTGCGAGGCAAAAAATTTCTGGAAAACCGCACAGTGGTGGATTGCCAATTATCCAGGTGATGGGGATGAAAGTTTTGTCGCGTTGAACGATGGCGAAACGTTACGGCCGGTGTAAGTCCGAACAATTCCTCGGAGCACTCCCCATGATACATGCGGTAAATTAAATTTAGGAAAAGTTTTACATACAACAGAAGGTCTCGGCCTCGAAAGTGCCTGGGCAAATATATACGCCAAAAGCCAGTGTCCCAAAGCCGAACCATAAATGCGCAGAAAGTATGTAATGGTAACCTGGAACGTGACTTTGACAGTTGACTAACGTAATAGATATTCGTCGTAATCATACAAAGATTGTAAATTTAATTTAATGTGAGGTAGAAAGTCACGTTGTTATGTTGGTACCACGTCTTTCAGTGAATGAATTCACTTCTTGGGATGGTACCTACGTCTATTTGAAAAGGCATTTTTAATCAGATTTTACAAATAAATTTATAATTATAATATTATTTTGGGACAAATGACACAGCGCCATCTAGGCCAATGGGTTCTCATCATCTTCCTGTCATTTTCTCAATTTTTTAAGGTCGGCGCAATCTGTGACATTGTAAAGATTTTGACTTGGTTTCTTTTATGGCCGGCTGCCTGCCTGACGCCAACCCTCCTTGCGAATGTAATCGTTTTCAGACGGGACAAAGGAAGAAGGTAAATTATGTAAGGAAAATAGATAGAGCTAGAGGGCTAGGGTGTTCATCCGATATCGGGAAACGGGACTGAGACTGCAGTAGCTCAAAGAGACCGGGTCGCGTACCCATAATAATGTGTCCGTTTTTTTTATGGTATAGGGGGCAAACGAGCATATGGGTCACCTGATGGTAAATGACTACTACGGGCACTTGCAACTCAAGAGTCACAAATGCGTTGCCGGCCTTTAAGGTGGAAGTAGGGGAAGGGTATAAGACGGGGAGATGGGGGGGAGGGAAGGGTTAGGTCATCCGATAACCTCACTCACTCAGCAAAAGGCAATGCAATCATTGCTTCACTGCCGGTTTTCGGTGAGGCCGTGGTATCACTCCGGTCGAGCCGGCTCATACTTCCAAAGCATGGCTTTCCCACGATTAATCCGTTCGTAAATTCCGTTCTGTGATTGGAACAGGAGGCACAGGATGTATCTAGCACAGGAACGGCAACTATTTAATAAATACACATTCTTTTGTTCCAGTAACATACCTCGTCAGCAGCTATGATGTCTGTTTGCTTGAGATCTTCTTCATGCTCTTCAGCATCGAAGAATTCCGACGCGGACACGCAAGAGGAGCTGTAGCTAAGTGACTGTTGGTGGAATGGACGGTTGTTCACCTGCTGAGTATAGTAATAGGCGTTTTAACATACAATACATTATAGGGGCAATAGGATTCTGCTTGAGTTAGTACTGCCCGATAGGTCTAGTACCTCTACATTATAGAAGTCTATGCGTTATGAGTGTTGTTTTTTTCTGAGAGTGAGAATGAGGGGCTGGGGAAGATTAAATGTTCAAAACAAGCATGTTGCAGAGTGTTGTCTCTGCGTACTCCGGAGGGAGATAGGCGTGAATTTATGTATGTATGACTTACCGGATCGGAGTTAGGTCCCACAGAAGATATTTCAGCTAAATCCGATGTGTCGTGGATCCGTGCCAGGCGCGTGCGCAACTCTGCACGCATAACTTAACTCGTCATTATTTACGTATGAGATATATTAATAGACTAAGATTGATATGTTTTAATATTATTAACTTGAGACACGGCGGTCTGATCCCATACTAGGCAGAGCCTGTACTATGGTAACCAGACTGCTGATAAACATACTTTTATATAATTATGTATTACTAAAAACATATTCTCTATATACAGGGTGTAAGTGACACCGTACCGAATCCTGAATTGTGTATTCAGACCATCATTCTGAGTCGAAAATTATTGGAATTTTCTGCCGGAAAATTCATATTTTTTTTATATATTTTTTTTTGTTTACCGCAAAAAAAAAAATACCCCATACAGCCAAAAAGCTACACTGTAATCAATTAAACAACATTTATGCAATCAGCTGCTTCGGCAGAAAATCGATTCCCGTCTAATAAATTTGCATTGCCACGCAAACGGAGTCGCGTGCCACAGCTAGTTATAGATAAATAACATCCCCCAGACACAGAACACATGATCGTGCTCATAACACAGTCAATTGTCCAGGGTGGGAATCGAACCCACGACCTCTGGCTAAACAGCCCTACCAGGCCAGAATCTGCTGGGAACGGCTACAATAACATTGTAGGTGTAGTTCCCTTACAGTATTGATAGGTAAGTTCACCGGATCATGATTTTATTGCTACTAAATGATTTACAAAACATATGTTTTTTTTTATGGTATAGGGGGCAAACGAGCAGACGGGTCACCTGATGGTAAGTGACTGCCGCTGCCCATGAACACCTGCAACTCGAGAGTCACAAATGCGTGGCCGGCCTTTAAGGTGGGAGTAGGGAGGGGGGGAAGAGGAAAGGGTAAGGTTAGGTTAACTCCGGTAACCTCACTCACTCGGCGAAAAACAATGAAGCATTGCTTCACTGCCGGTTTTCTGTAAGGTCCGTGGTATCACTCTGGTCGAGCCGGCCCATACATGCTGAAGCATGGCTCTTCCACATGAAGTAATATGTTGTAAAAAGAATGTAAAATTAGTACCTACTAGCAGCGCCCCGCGGTTTCACCTAAGTCCCGGTCCCGTGGGAATATCGGGATAAAAAGTGGCCTATATGTTAATCCAGGTCTTCAGCTATCTACATACCAAGTTTCATTGCAATCGGTTTAGTAGTTTTGGCTTGAAAGAGTAACAAACATCCATACATCCACACATCCATACATCCTCACATACTTTCACGTTTATAATATTAGTAGGATGTAATATAAGTGCAATACAAATAGACACGTGGACGCAAGCTAATTTCGTTAACTACTATAAATGTACGGGTTTGCTCGTACAAGTATAAATTGTATTTGTGAACCTCATCTAATTCATTACGTGGAGGTATTCAGATATTCATACATACAAGTATTTAGCTGAATGAGGGGTTTCCAAAATTGTTACTTGTTCCTAAAAAATTCAAGGTATCTAAGCTATGTAGCCAAATGGACACGAACGAGCTACGCCTATTTTCTGTAGTGTTTAAAAAGCTACGATTTTTGTGATTAAGTTCCTCCTGAAAATAGGCAAATTAGGAGAAGCGTGGATGACACGTGTAGTGTTCGATTCTCACCCGAATTTTGGTGTAATGCAGTGCTGAGGTTGGTCCTCAAGGCGGCCATGACAGCTGTGCTTGGGGAAGTGGCCGTGTCACTAGCGTCCATTGCCGCGCGCAGGCGTCCGCGCTCGCATATCTGACGGGGCAAAAAAAGTAACATTGGTATTTCATTTGAGTTGGGTTTTTTTGGTATTTGTCGAAATATACAACAAATTAATGTGCAGCTTCAACATAAGTCTCTTACAACAGTTGTTAAAAGCTTTCTTACAATATGAAGATTATTTTTGATCATAAATTAATTACCGACCCGCTCCGACTTTGCACGGATAGCAAAAATTGCTAAAAAAATTCCGATCGCTACCAAAACTTTACAGGATCATCCGCTGGGTTAATCTGAAGATCACCTGAAAATTTCAACAAAATTGTTCCAGTCGTTTTGGAGTTCATACCACACATAGATATACACATCGATTTATTTACAATATGTATATATATAATACACGACAACTCCCGTATGAACATTGCCTAATCATTGATTCTGTGTGAGAGAGACTGGCAACCCTTCATTTTTAAAACCAGCACTCCAAAAAAAAAAAAACTATTATAATCATGATACTATCTAAAATGTCTTACCAAAGTTGAGACAATAGTCTTCAAACTCGATACGAGGTCTTTCGCCAGCACGGTGAAGTCTTCTCTAAGCTGATGATCAGGAGTCAGACTGGTGAGAGAGGCCGGTCCTGTCGCCGTGCCCAGGGTCTCGGCTCCAGGTAGAGATTGCGGCCGAGCAGCTGCACATGCTGTAATGATGATGAATGACTGATGATGACTGTTTGGACTTGCAGGGAAGGTAATCGGACAGAGACCGGACGGTTTTGGCGGCGAGTTTGAGATGGAAGGAAATGTACAGTTGGCAAAACTTGAGACACTTATTGAAATTAAGACTTTAATGCTCAAAGTTAAAATTGATATACAATGCATATGGACGTGTAGGGGCCAGATATTTTTTTTGCTTTTTTTGCTAGTTTTAGTGGCGGAAACAGCTTTCGTGTTTTCATCAGCTGAAACATTTTAAACCTTAACCCGAAGGTAACAAGTGCAGTAGTAGTAACTAAACATTTAATTTTTTCTCTACATCATCATATTATAATATTAAGATCGCCTATTTAAGAACTCTGCATACAGTTTAAATCAAGTCCAACCAAGTCAAGTCTCATATTATGCTTTTATTTATCGCGACGACAGAAGTCGCTACTTTAAATATCGACCGTGCTAAGGAGCTGGTTGGCATATTGAAAAATGTTGTATACGTGATTTCCTATTAGTGTGTTGATATAGACATATTTTTCTGTACTTATTTGATTTGAGGGACTTGAAACTCTTTTGCATACCTAATGTACATTAAAGTCTTCGAATGGGTTAACGCATTATTGCTTATCTATATACTTATGCATAAATATTGTAAATAAATGGACTAGTAGGTGTAATATTTACCTGCGCTCGTTACGAAATTGTCAGCTCCAATATATGGCAATATTAACAGGACTCAACTTTCTTATTGGGCTTAAAAACCAAAGGCATTGTACAGCATTGCAAAGATTTTGACAAACTTTTGAGTGCCGGTATTTTTTGTCGACTGTACATGAAATATGGTGCGGAATTTGGTGACTGTTGCTTCAGACTTTTTGCTGCTGTGACAATAGCTATATGTAAAGAGAGCATAAAGAAAGTAATAGTCCTGATAGTATACCTAACTGTTGCTGCTTTAATATCACTGTATAAAAAAAGCTTGGAAAAGAGAAGAAAATTCAAAAATCATCAATCAATCAAAAATATAGTAAACCAAGCTGACACTTTTTTTTTTATTTAAAAACGGCAAGGATAACAAGATTGATAAGTGTAAAAATTGTAATAGTCGTAAGAAGCTATGCTTGGAAATAAAATTGTGTGTTTAGAATCTAAGTGTGTGGTAGGTATTGATTAATTTATTTTTATAGACAATTGTGTCTATAAACATCAGCTCAACTAGCTGCCTAATTATAAAATATTATTTGATGTTGTAGGTTATATTGACACAATATTGTTTATTATAGACAAGAATTACGCAAAATACAAATATGTTAAGTTTTAAAGAACGTATCACCAAGTACAAACCAGCTCCCTGACAACCGTTTAATAGTGCATAGTTCTCTCCTAGACTGGAGCAACGAAAATACCCACGTAAACACTACAAAGTGTTTTTTGTAAATAAAAACTAAACATTTCTAAAAATTCGTATACATCTCATTGGTGAAGAATAACTAGATGTTTATGATCTTTAATCAATGTAGTAATGTTGTATTTCAATTGTTATTTTGTTATTTGTTTCTTTTCTATATATATTTGTGGTTTGATGAATCTTACCTACATCTTGGTTATTATTACAAAACAGGGCTAGAAAAACAAGTAAACAAAAAAGATAATACTTTTTGTTTAAGAAAATTGAATAATGGGTTAACTTTAGATCTACCAGTGCACTCTATGGCGACAATTACAGAGTATACTACTGTCGTTCTCTGGTCTGTTTGTCTAAGCTCCTAGGCAAATGAGAAACTATGTGGAGGTAGAGTGTAATGTTCCTCCTACCCATAGGGAGGATCCGTCAACCAAGCTAGGTAACTATGCCTGGCGAAGCGCAGTACAATGATTAGCGCGAGAATTTTCATTGCACGATGCAGGGTTAGCATTTACTACGTAGTTTAGCTAGTTTTCTCTAGATGGCACTTAAGATATTTTTGCTGTACGTGTAAATTTTACTAGAATATATTTTTCTACTTATTTATTAGGTAAGTGATTCACACATCATTAACTAATTATTATATTGCTTCTAAAATACAAGTGGAGGTCTAAGCTAAGGTCACCACAATGAAATGGATTCAAATAATTTTAACTATAGTGATGTGGATGAATTTTCAGTAGTTTTAATATGTTACCACTGTATAAAATTTACAGATCATAAGTACAGAGCAAACAAATACTTTAGGTGGCTACTGTGGTATCTATCATAGATACTATGTTACCTACCATAGGTTCTATGGCATCTACCATACCTACTATGGTATCTACCTTAGTAGCTACATACGGTTTACATTCGACTGAGACTATGACCAATGATGTCATAGACAACACTATTTTAAGGATTTCTACAGGATCCCGTTTGTTTTTTTAGGATTAGATTTGAAGTCACGAAGCTTGACCACTTGTCATTATTTAGATGTTTATTTTAACAAAAATAATGCAGATATTATTAAAATGTAGACTGCCTGGAGCTGATGGTTTTGCCGAATTTGGGTTGCCATGTTTCTAAGCGCATCTCTCTGATATGAGAGGCTTCAGGCATAGACCTCCGTGCGAACCTATCCGGGATCCATAACTTTTCGGAGCTACTGCGAGAAAGAAAACCTTTCTTAAAGCCCTCAAATGGCTTGAAAAAGCAGGGCGTCCCTAGTTACTGACTAGGAGGGGGAGGGGAGGGGGGAACTTAGCATATGTTATGTTTGCCAAGCAAGTAAGGTCCAAAGTCGATTTCTGCTAATGGATTTTGGAGACGCGTGCCTGAAAGACAGCAATTACGCTTCCAATAACGTTTGAACAAGAATATATTTTATGTCAAAATTAATGACAATTATTGTGCTCAAAACTCACATCGTCTCAATTCCTCTATCAGCACTCTGGCAATATATCGACAGACTAGTCTGGAAAATGGCACTATTACTCCGTCACTGTCTTTTGACATTTTTGCTCAACACACTGTCCGACACTTCACTTTGTTAATGATTTAGAAATCTGTATTTATGAAATCATGTCAAATCATATGTGTAAATACTTTAAAACTCGTGATCTGTCGCTAATTTGTACATAATAATATAAGTAAGGATATCTATAGGCTATTTAAAATCACGCTGCGACACTTAGGACCGGAGCAGTAACCATAATTGCAATTTTTTTTAAATAAGATTAATCTCAGGGGACCGCCTTGTCCCTAATATCGAACTTGCACGTGCTTGGTTCTAAAATAAAGTACCTAAAGCACCACCGCGAGATGCAATTCAGATTAATCAACGGTTCCAGTTTTGGGCCCATTATTTGCACCACAATACTTCATAAACTGTTGGCTGTTGGAACTACAATAGCATTTACTTTTTTTTTATCCTGTGGAAACGGGTCATCACTTCACCGGGGCTTGCGGTGAAGTGGGTGTGTCGGAATCGAACCGACTAAAACCACACGGTGTTCCGTCACAAGCTCACAAGGGAGTCTATTGCGAGGGATTCGGGTATACCCTAGGAAGGAAGTCCGCGAGAACAGCAGCACTTGTAATTTGGAGTAGTAGGTCGATAGTTATATCAAAAACTCTCAGAACACGCAGATTAAATGGTAAAGATCGACAAATATTTGTACAATATTTTCAACCGTGCATTTAGATGATTCACATATTTATATTACCGCACTAGAGTAATCATAATTAGTAACAGATCACTTGATATCTCACGAAATCGTTACGAGGCTTCAATAAAGACGCCAAATCGATAAACACATACTACACTGAATAAATCACAAAACTAATTTTCACAGGTGTAAAATTGTGTAACACACAACACACGTTCACACTAAAACAACGTAACTATTACATCCATAAAACCTGTTATACTTTGATGGCGTGTTGGTCTGACGTTCGCAAGGTACATTTAACACGCAATGAAAAAATTGATCTGTCATATGAAAACACCTTTTATGTGAAAAGGTGTGCGATAAACTAAATCATTTCTTCTTATGTTTATCGGAGCGTACACTTTCTCAATTTTCATAACATTATAATCTGATATCACCTGTCCTTTTTGTATAAAAATCAACTTTAATACGTTATATTTAGGTTTGCGTTTTAGTTGTACTGTGTTCTAAGTTGTGTAGGTATATAAGCATCATTGTTAATCTCAGAGTCTAGCTATCTTTGATACATATTAGATATATCTCTCAAGGGCGTATAAACAATGTTCTGAATAACAAGATTGATCCTATTATAATCTGGCTTATCCGACATCTATAGGTTCTAATATAGGTTATAACGTGAAGAGATTTTTTTTCTTTAAACACTCTTATCTGTGGATCTAACAGTCGGATTTGAAAAATTCTTTTTGTATTTAAAAGGCAAATGCTTGAGGAAGGTTTTAGGCTGTTTAATTTAACGGTACGACGCTTAAAAGCCGAGCAGTGACCACGATTGCAGAGCAAACTGCGGGGAACGATTTGTAGGTCGTATTGGTGGTTCTTGTTTTGTAAACTCAGTGCCAACTCCAGAGTAATCTAATGTTTTCGTAGAATTCTACTAAAAATTAATAATTGATTTCATTGAGATAAAAAAAAACCTTATGTTTTTTTCAAAGCAGGACTATTTTTGTAAAGGACAGAATGATCTGCTAGTAGGTAGATTTGAAACTAATTTAATAAATATAATTTTGTCACACTCTATCATGTGCCCTAATCTTATTAAAATACAATTCGTTTGTGATTGAGTTCTGCGGTTCAAATGTTCTGTAGCAATAGCAATGCGGAAGTGCAAACGCTATTGTCCAATTCGTGTAATTTTTTTCACAAATACCGGTGTTATTGACTACAAAATAGAGAATAGATTGCATTGCACTTTCTATGTCAAAAATAGATGCCATAGATAACATTAATTTTAGAGCTGAAACTCATGTAAATTGGTTAAACAAATATAAGTGTTACTTACTACAAAATAGAGAATAGATTGCATTGCATTTTCTATGTCAAAAATAGATGCCATAGATAACAATAATTATAGAGCTGAAACTCATGTATGTAATGCATTATAGCTTTTGTTCTAACACCATGCATGTAAAAATGTATTTTCTAAGCAACGTGAGCGATTGTATATACAATAGACTGTGATGTTTGACAAGGATATATATAAAGGGTACGAAAGGTAAAATAAAAAGTCTTACGAACTAAAGTGGAGGCCAGAAATGTAGAAAGAAACGCTGGAAGGAAAACAGAAGAGAGTATTTAATTATAGAGTTGATAGTTAATGGACGGAATATGTACGAGCTAATTCACCAAAACTTGTGAAAAGAAGTATGTAATAATATAGAGTTGCACATAAGACCATAAAAAAATTACTTATTTATCTCTCTGCCAAATTATTCTATGTAAATAAGAAAGAAATATTAAAAGTATACGAAATGTGATTTTGATAACAGTCACAGCTTTTAAATGATAACGAATAAATGGTATTCATTTACAAGGTGTGACTGTCGATTTCGAGTACGACCAGACGTTCTATCCAACTGATTTGCTTTTTATAAAGCATTGGAACTCGCCTGACTTTCGGAACGCGATTTCCTTTTGTTCTGTACGTTTCATATGTTTTCATAGCTTTCTTTCTCAATATCTCCGGTTCTAATTGAGGTACGCGGTTCGTTTTTGAGCTTTTGCTCACTTAAATTGGCTAAGTTGGAGAGAAGCTAGGTGTGAACTGTCAATTTAAATGTGAAGATGAAAGTGATAATTACAATTATAACTCGGGAATTATCAATTAAATAGACCAAATGGCGTAAAAGGAATACGTGTATGATTAAAAAATATTATATTATTTTTGGTGGATGTATCAACTCTATGGTTTGCCTTTTTACATTTTTTGGTAAATTAGCTCAAATACCTGATGTTATTAGAAATGTTGAATTAAAGCTATGCATAGGATTTCCAAATATTTTTAGTTTTGTTGAGTAGCTTGTAAGCTGGCGTGCTGTTTTCTTTATATTATGTGTAAGACAAAATTTTCAGTCACCTAACAAAAACATTTGCTGTTAGAACGTCTAGTACACGGCGATCTTTTCAAAACATTAAGCTGCGCCATGATAAATTTAATAAAAAAAATACATTTAAGTAAAGATGAAATAGGTATTTTGCGAGACAGAACGTTATTTTCAATCATTCTTCAAAACTTTCTTGTAGTCAACAATGAACTACTTCTTCCTTTACTCCTTAATATATTTCTCAATGCAAGCTAAAGAGAATGAAAGAAGAGTCTAGCATGATAATTTTTTTTTTTTAATATTATAGGGGACAAACGAGCAGACAGGTCACCTGATGGTAAGTGACTACCTTTCGCCCATGGACACCTGCAACTCAAGAGTCACAAGTGCGTTGCCGGCCTTTGAGATAGGAGTACGCTCTTTTCTTGAAGGTTTGACGGTCGTATCGGTCCTGCCTCTTCACATTAAAAAAGTATTTACACACCAATAAGTACATTTATGTTCAGCAGAGAAAACTGTATTCGTAAGCTTAGATATTCATGCATAATTATGCCTAAATCTCAATAATATAATGCCCGTGTTCCGTATAAGAATGATTAGTGAAAATCGGTCCAGTTTTAGCAATGAGTATAAGGTTTTCAACATCAGATAAAGATTGGAGTATGTATGTATGTATTCTATGTATGGCAGGAGTATACTGTACTCAAAGTACAACGTCATAAGCTTTTGAATGAGGTTAAAAGTACCTCAAATATTAGATTTGAGTTGTAGCTCAAACGCTTGAGTAGCGTAGTGGTTGCAGATACGAAGCTGCTTTGGGTTTTATCGCAGGGTACGAGTATGGACTGATATTTTTTTTTATAAAAGGTGAGATTTAAGTTATGTTTCCTTGTCACCAATTGGTGTATTATACCATCGACGGCTAGTTTGTGTCAAAAATCATTTTAAGGTTTCAATTGAATTTATGTAATTTTACGTCTATTGTCACTCTGTAAATCAAAAGTAAGCAAATCGGCGTCTGTCAAATAATGTTCGTTAATAAGTTTAACGCACAACCTTGGCTAGTGAAATCATCTGTCAGAGCAAAAGACACTCTCATATTTAGCGTTTTGATATGAAATCGTTTGCGCGTGCAATGGTAAGGGATTATTTTTGGAATTGCGTACTCAAGTACTACGCGTAATTATCCTTTTTCTACAATCCAGGGTATTTAAGCGGGGCGCGAAAATGCATCTCTCGAGGCCGTCAAACTGTGGACCATTCATTTTAGTATCAACAGTACCTATCTATAATGTTGGTCTTTAATCTTTGGATCTCAATGTAGCTTACCATCAGACAGTTTGAGGTCATTCTGTGGTGCATTAATAAAAAAAAATTGTTGTAACTTGTTAAAACCCGTGGTTTCATGGAATTACACAACTTAAAAAACACCTTTTCTGTATGTTACCCGGAGAAAAGCATTTTGATGTAAATTTTAATAACTTCGTGGACGGAAGATGGTCTGATATAGGTAAGTCATGCTTTAGCTCAACATCCAAGCTACATGGGCCTGACACATGCCTAGCTCCGTGCACTTGTATTGAGCGCCATTTTGTTTTTGTTTCTTATATAGCCATGCTCAGGCGGCGCTTCCAACACTTACCGATTTCATAGAATCCTTGCAAAATACAAAAAATAATTATTGTATTTTTTTTCATAAATAAACGTTTATTATTACTATTAACTAAAATAAATAACAAAAACATGATTGTCTATGGACATATACATTTTTATAAAACACTTGGTTCTTTTCTTCTTTATTAAGGAACAAGGAGGGTGGTTGGGAGCCCTAAAAAAACAAAATATTTAGTCATTTAAAGTGATATTCGGATAAGCAGTAAAATACATAAAAGTCTTGGCACGTTTAGTCAAAGTAATCTAGTAAAAAATAATAATTTTAACTGTCATCCGATTTACACCAGCTGTGGTCATATTTATACCGCGCGCCGTCTATTTCTGACCAAATATAGACAGTTATAAATATTATCCGAGGAGATCGAAGCCCATCGAGAACGCAGCTCGTGTAAATTTTCCTCCATGAAAAATTCATGTGATTTCAATTTATTTGGACTTTGTTTCTTTTGCTTTACTAAACGTTTTATTTAAAAAAAAAATTACAAAATCTTTGACCTGTTATTTTTCTTATTGCAATCGGCGTATCGTAAGTACAGCGTTTGCCTGGGAGTCCGATATCGTATGGATCGAATTGCGGATTGGGAGCAACTGATTCAAATCCCATCCATTACAATACTGACTTTTTTTAAGTTTAAATTATATACACAAGGTGCATCTAGAATTGAGCGGGAATTTAATTTGTAGTTTTTTATCTTCGTGCTCTACTTGTGTTACCACGTGTCATCAACGATGGGGTTGACATGACACATAAACCTACTGGCTCAAAACCCCAAAATAAAAAAAGTTCGGTTCGCTCGCTTTTTTAAATGGCATGTCTGTGTATTTTAAACATTAAACCAAAGTGTTTTCCTGGCGCAATTCTTATGGTAGCTATATATTTTACCGCATATTCTTATAGCATGACAAAGCCTTCTAACACTTAACAGATACACTATGCACAAAACACATCACACAATGATATAAAAATAATCTTACCAATAGGCAGGGAGGCGGCCGAGTTGGGCGCGGACGAGGCCCCGCCGCCCGGGGAGGGGGGCGCCGTCAGCGCTGACAGAGCCTACGACAATTTATTACATTATAAAGGCTTTGATGTTATAAGATTTTTTTTCCTGTGTAAGTGAGTAGTGACTTTTAACACGCTTTTTTATGGTAGAGGGGTAATCGAACAGATGGGTATAAATGACTACCGCCGCCCATGGGCACCTGCAACTCGAGATTCACAAGTACATTGCCGGCCTTTAAGGTGGGAGTAGGGGAAGAGAGGAGAGGGGGAGGGGGGGGGGCAGGGGGAAGGTTTCAGACCTCCGGTAACCTCACTCACGCGGCGAAAAGCAATACACGCATTGCTTCACTGCCGGTTTCGCTTTTATTAGCTTCACTTATAACTGTCTAACTACGTAAACAAATCCTAAAAGTAAATTTTGACCCTACTTCTAAATATCGTACTTATTGTATATGTTGTTCGGATTACAATACTATAATTTGGCATCTTGGAGCTGATCTGATGATGGAGCCAGGAGGTGGATAATGGAACGCTTCAGTTCCTATTAGTAAACACCTCGCGTTTAGGTTTATATGATTCGATTTTACGAGTCCAACAAATTAGGCTAGGAGGTAGATAGTGGAACTCATTTATACTTTTAAATTCAGTGCTCTATTAAAACGTGTTTTTTAAGTTTTATCCACAAAGGTTGACAACGACTAGAAAAGGTAAAAAAAATTGAAATTCGTGTGACGTAGTTTATGGATGGCCCTCCAAATCTATTTCATATTATAAGTTATATGAAGCAGAACGATTTGTTTGAAGCACCTACCATATGTGAACCAGATGGGTCTATGTGCGGCGGTTGTAAGTCGACAGACGCGCACTTGCTGTTGGACTTCTTTTTGCGCAGACCGAATTTGCGACGATCCTTTTTCACGCTGGGAGAAGCGCCTTCCAAGGACACCTACAAATACAAAGGGACATAATTGTTAGTTGTACAATCACAAAAATCGTAAAAATATGAGGTGTACTGTGTTTTATAAAGCCTTTTAGCTCTGAGTGTTACCTGCCTGTGTCATCATCCTCCGCGCCTTTTCCCAACTAAGTTGGGGTCGGCTTTCAATCTAACTACGATACGGCTGAACTTTACCTGCCTGTGTTTTTATAAATTTATTTCTCTTTATTATAGGCCAGGGGTCGGCAACCTGCGGCTCGCGAGCCACATGCGGCTCTTTGGGTGTGCAGTTGTGGCTCTCTATACGCAAATATTAGGTAAAAACTTTGAAATTTTGTAAATTGTCATTTTGACTCTTGCGACTCAAAAGGTTGCCGACCCCTGTTATAGATCATTACAGGATTAAATAGTATAGATATGGTTACATATATTTAGGCACATCATTTAGCGGTCTTACCACACACAGTGATTTCTTCCAGTCTAACTTATACCTGCTTGTGTGGTTTTTATTTTAAACTTAAGTTTTGTAAGTGACATTACATTTATTTAGGCCTGAGACGAAGATAACTTCATAATAGACTGTCAAATGTATGAAGTTTAATAGTTTATTCTTTCCATATTTTGAATCCAACTGTATGGAGCATTAGGTATCGAAACTCCTTAAGCTTCTGGGATGGTAATAAGTCCAAAAGTTTACTTACATCTGTATCGTGATGAAGTTGCTGCTGCAACTCCAATGCATCCAGCAACCGTTGCAGTTGCTGCACAGACAGCTGCGCTTGTCCTAACTCTCGAGATGCGTTCTCAAGAGGCCCACCGGATTCTGTCAATTGGGTAAAGAATTTGATAAATCAATTACAATCTCTAGTCTTGGCAGATTTTAGTTTTTATGATACATTCTTTTACACATTTCTTTAAACATAATACACTTTTGTTGGGAACGGATTGGGAAATTTGTGCCAATGGGAAACTTTTTAGTTGCTCAATGCAACTGGCGACGAAGAACATGATCTGTTTCGAATACCCCAGATTTAAATGTTTTAAAATTGTCAAGAGGTATACAGTAAGAAAATTGGAATAATAATTATAAGACATTTACCTATTTCAGATTTTAATAATAATAATAATAACTTGAGACACCTCACACACGGCCGTCTGATTCCAAACTAGGCAGAGCCTGTACAATGGTAACCAGATTGCTGGTAAACAAAACTAAAAGACTAAAGACATATATTTTATAAATGTATTAATATGTATGATGTGGTACTACTATTTAATAAATAAACATCTTATATATTTATAAACACATACATAATATAGATAAATGACTACAAATGATCATATTCATCACACAATTATTTGTGCTCGGTGGAAATCGAACCCACGACTTCTGGCTTAGCAGTCAGGATCACTAACCACTAGACCTAAAATAATTATAAATTACTAACATAGATTATAAAATCTATGTTAGTAATTTATAATTATTTTACATTAAATATTCAACTTCCTTAATTAATTACATGCCAATGGCTAACTACCAGATAATCTATTTTTTCTAAAATAGTATATAGAAGGCCGCTAGTGCTGTCCTGTTTATCAGCCGCTATTTATAAACATTACATAACAGAGTCTTAAGGTATGTTAAAGATTGACTTGAAAGGAGATAGAAGGTGTTCAAAGAGAAGAAGACATCTACGTAAACTACTCATCAGATTGTGACAGCTTTTACTTAGCACGTGCAAAACCATGCTTTATTTACAATAGCTTGTGAAAGATATACTATCTAAAGATAGAGATGGGTAAAGCAACTTCTTCTACTTTCGTTGTCTGTCACTGGAGTTTAACTCTTATGTGCTATGTCAATTCGGCCGACATCTTCATCGTAGTGAGTGGTCAGTCATAAACTAAAAATACATTTACCTGTGATGAATAGGGAATATGCATGTTGTTTAAATTTACTTGATTAATTTTCCCTTGAATCTTTATTGTCCAGA
This sequence comes from Callimorpha dominula, assembly GCA_949752705.1. Taxonomy (NCBI): domain Eukaryota; kingdom Metazoa; phylum Arthropoda; class Insecta; order Lepidoptera; family Erebidae; genus Callimorpha; species Callimorpha dominula. The sequence goes on along the minus strand of OX457012.1, from coordinate 2,444,424 downwards.
TATTATGCCTAAACAATTATTTTCTTATTTAGTTCGTGCTTAATTGCAAAAAGTATTAATTAAAATATGCAAAATAAGGGCGCGAAATTCAACTTTGCAAAACGCTTCACCACTGGTCGAAACAAAACATGACGTGACATTCCACGTTCTGTCATTTATCGGCGCCTATATTCGTACTGTTACGGAGAAAGATAGGTGTTCCTGTGGTTTTTGCTCTTAGCTAGTGCAATTTAAGCATTCTAGTGATATTAGACATCATCTAGGACAATTACTGAATGTAGTTTTGTCAAAGCACAATCGGACAATCTACCGAAAATAGGTGCATTCATGATGACTATATATTTTGCATCAAATCCAGATTTTACGTCCGCTGGGGTTAAAGGAGTGAAAGCCGCAAGGTAATTATTATAATACTTGTTATATTATAATCTAAAGGATAGGTAAGATATGTATAGTTAGTTATATTCATGTAGTTTTTTTGGACTTTTGTTACCTAGTTTAAGTAGACAAGCAAGTTGCCTTCTCCTTGATATTTAAAACATACATAAATAACTGCTGACTAAGTCACACTATACTAGCAATTAAATTGTGATATGCTTACATTAAAGTGATCTTCACAACAATATAAACACGATATTGAAGATACTTCATCTCTTCTCATTAATATACACCATTGTTTTCGTATTTTACATTATTATTTTGTACAGGAAAAAATACTGTATTGGGTGTACTTCTTATAGTGTTCTTACACTCAGGGACAAGGCAATACCTATAAAATGGTTTTTAAACTTTATCCGACGTCTATTCATTACAATAAATAGTAATTACAACTGGAAATCGGTGTAAAATTACTGTAACACTTCAAGTAAGTTTATGAAACCAACACTAAGCGTGGAACGTGACGTCATCCAAGGCCCGCGAAATATGGCGGCGTTCAAACAGATCAAATTTTATCGATATTTTCAATGTTATTTTGAAAATTAATTTGAACATTGCCAAGGTTATTTATATTTTTTATTAGGGTAGAATGATGGAACAAGTCAATAAAAGATAAAAATAAAATACATGCATATTCCCTATTGCAGAAAAATGGTTTAAGCAGATGAACAAAATTTTTTTGCTTGTAAATAATTTTGTTGTAAAAATTTGGATAACTAATTGATTTTAAAATCACCCAACATATTTTCAGTAAAATACGTATACATAAGTCTCTGAAAGTATACTTTTAGTTTTTGCTTAGAGCGGTTTAGGAGGCGTTCGTTGTCAACAAGCAGTGCAAATCGACACAAACGAAATCGCCGTATACTGCATCAGTTTCATGGTACAGGAGATTTAATCAAAACCATCCTATTTAGAATCTATCGTCGAAATCGATTTCGGAAACAGCAAGGATAGGTTATATTAGTTCATTATGCAAACAACCTTAAATTGAATTAATTGAAATGCCAAAATTTCAAATTTCATTTAATTCAATTTTTGCACCGCCACTTTGGGGTTTTGCACCACCTAAAACTGTAGTTTTAGGTGGTGCAAAACCCCAAAGTGGCCCTCTAAAAAAATTTTATGACTTTTTTTTTAGTCCTCATAATAAAAAAAAAATTGAGGTTATTGCGGATAAAAAAGTGAATCAAATTGTAAATATTTTGCGCACCCTCTACTTTTTTAGGGTTATTGCGCCCCCGATCTATTGATTTCGTCGCCCTTAGCATGACGGCGCCCGGTGCGGCCGCACCGCCCTAGGGCCGCCCCTGCTTCGGGGATCGTAAATGTTTGTATGTATGATAAGATTTTTATAAAAACATTGATAAATGTAACAATGCCGTTTGAAGATTAAATTTGGAATAATAAGATATCAGATTAGACTATCATATGTGTCATATTGATATCCATCGGTGGCCTATATTTAATTCTCTGCTCCACTAGGTTTTGTGAGAGAACAAAAATAGGCTATATGTTTTGATCGAATTGTTTACCCCTGACCACGATCAGTGCAATTCTATCGAAACGTCACGGAAACAACAATATACAGTAGTAGGTATATATATATATGTTCAGTTACGAACAATTACGTTTCTTCGTGTGTCTCACAGTTGATCCTGTAATGGAAGTTACCTTACCTATGATCCAACCAGCCAGTCGTCCACCAGGTGTACCGGACACGAAGCCTGCCTGCGGGCCCCTTATCGGCGGCCCCGTCGGGCTTAACAGCCCTATGGAGAAATATGTCAATGTGGGGATAGGGGTTTCCAGAATTTTGGAATATATTGGTTTGCTTATAAAAATCAACGTTATATTAATTATGTTCAGGTGTTTAAAATATAAATCGGCGTTTGAAGTCTAAGTCGTCCACGTCAGTCATAGGCAATTGTCTGAAGAACATTTTTGGGGAAATCGGAATATTAAAGCTGTCAGAAATCTTTTGATTAACATCGCTACAGAGTTGCGTCATCTTGAGAAACAATAAATGGGAAAGTGAAAGATGGTCTTCAAAAAGAGTGCAGATTCCGGAGCAGAATTCTAAATACATTTTTTTGTTTTAATTGATAGAGACAGTGTTTAACAACCTTTTTTTATCAGTAAATATATTTGGGTAACATTCAAACTTTGGGTACATAGACTTTTGCGATCTCGAAAAATTTTATGATTATTTTTTAGTTCATATTTGTGTCCTAAGAGTAACCAACAATGGAAAAGCAACTTTAAAATTGGTAATTGATCAACATAAAGGTAAAAAGGTCTTTTATTTTTTTACTTTAAATAAAGATAGTATTCGAGCTGTGTCAACGTTTTAGTCAATAAATTTAGTAAAACCGTCATTTGAAATAAAAAAAATAACTTATCCATGGATAAGTATTTTCTCCAATATATTCCAAAAGCCTGAAATTCACACACTTGCATGGAATTAAGAAGGAAGTGCATGAGCGAATACTATGCCTTAAATAATTAACAACATTAGTGACGTCACACAGCCATTTCAGAAACTTTTAATTATGGAGTGCAGTAGTGGTCAACCTTTATTTTATGCTTTTTTTATAGACAGTTTTAAGTTGAAGCTTTATAGAGTTCGGCCCTTTGCTCTACTGTCAATAATTATAATATATCTGTATGTACAAGTTCTATCGCCGCAGGAGAAGCGAGCAGAGTAGCACCTTGTCTGTTTTTAGATAATTCCTGGATATCATCTGATGTTGTTAATGATTTAAAAACACTATAAAGACTATTAATACTCATGCAATAATTAAACTTTAGGGGCAACTAATGGAATTAACATTATAAATATGAAGTCTGTTGTTACTCTACTACATCTCTTGTTATGCCTATCTACTTCATCTAATTCTAGGCTTACCTACTTAAAAACTACACTTAAACAACTATAACTGTATTTAGACAGGTGTATGGTAAAGTAAATGTTTTGATACTACTCCTATATACGCTAAAAGAGAAAAATACATTCGACTAACTTTTATATAACTCCGATGTCTAAGATTACTTCTTTGGTTTTAATTATTCATTATATAGAAATTTCTAAACCTGTCCGGTCATGCCACAGATTAATTCATAAATACACGTATGTCGTAGTTACATGTGCCGCATCTATACAAATTCTAACATAATCTACTCGTATGAGTTTTTAACTGCTTAAAAGCGTTCATAAGACGCACAATAAGACAGGGTTACAAGACATATTACAGCAACATTTGGTCTTTTGAAATTCAAAACCAAAAAACTAACGAAGATCTTGGACTTGTGACTAGAAGGTAAAAACCTTCTAATCCTACTAATATTATAAATGTGAAAGTTTGGATGGATTGATGGATGTTTTTTGCTTTTTTACGCAAAAACTACTGAACCGATTGCGATGAAACTTGGTATGTAGATAGGTGGAGACCTGGATTATCATATAGGCAACTTTTTATCCCGATATTCCCAGGGGATCGGGACTTCCGCGGGTGAAACCGCGGGGCGCTGCTATTATTTAATAAAAGACATGTACTTTGCATTTATATGAGAGTTTTTGGAAGAAGGTTATAGTTATCACAATAGCTAAATATCAGAAATACTTTGGTATTTGTACCCTGTTGACACGTTGAATATTAAGATTTAAAAGAAAATTAAGATAATTAACATTCTAGAAGAATTTCTTACAAAGGAGTTAATTTTAATTTATTACGAAAAAACTATTGGAAGCTGATAAAGACAAAGAGGCAGTTCACTGGGAATTATTTATTGGTTAAGTTTTGTTTCAAAGTTGGTTTTAACTACAAAAGAGCTTATAAACGAAATGACGATACCTAAATCTGACGAAAATACATTCTAAACAACGGATCTACTTTTGATACTAAAAATATTATGAAAACCATCTAACCAGAATAAAAGGAAGGTTCACTAGTACAGCGATACAAAGTCTTTAAATCATCACTTATTTTCACATCAATATTAGACTGCGACATCGAACTAGACTTCGCATTATCAAACTTATTACTGACATACAAATAGTATACTTTAAACTCTTTTTGTGCTGTTCTATCCTTTAAAAATTTTACATAAACTTTGTCTGTCTGCGACTGAATAGACACCTTAAGTAAAGGTGGTAAGAGTGTGATCTCCTTAACCTTTTCTTGTCTGACTTTTGAAGTTAGTTTTTTCCTTTTGATCTCTCGATCATAGTTATTATCGGCCTGGAGATGATAATTGTGTGTTGCTTCAGAGTCCAAGACCATTTTGATGGCTGTAGACCGTTCTCGAGTAGAAATTTGTTTAACTCGATTAGGATTTGGACGTTCACCTTCTACTTTAGGTGTATTAGTTTCGTGAATATCTATTGCTGAATTTTTAAAGGTCTTTGGAATGATTTCACTGTCCGTGCGTTTTTCGAAGTCACCTACAGTTTGTGATCCATAATGTGTTAGTTTTTTCAAGTCCACTGCACTTAATCTTTTATCGACTACGCGTTTGTTGTCAGCGAATTTCACGGTGATCGTGCTGGTTGTCCTATCTCTGGTATCACCTTCACTGGCGTTTGTTGGATTGTTAGAACCATATTGGGTTGCTACCTCCTTAATGTTTGAAGTACAGGACTCTTCATTATAAATTTTACCGAGAAAACTTAAGCCTTGGGAATTCCCGCAAGCCTTCATAACTTTTTCATGTTTCTTTTTCAACTTTAAGTATAAAGAATGAATGTCTTTGTGCAAACTCGGTACATTCTTCGAGAGTAACGATAAATTTTCCAACAGTAGTATAATAAATTTCTCATCAATAACTCTAGGTGCTGGTTTTTCAAACACAGATGTTGGTGAGTTTTGACATGTTTCAATTTTGGAATTTAAGGCTACGCCGTTACTTTCTTTTCCCCTTTTTTTAGACTGAAATTTAGCCAAAGTATCCTTTTTGATGGACATAATATAGCAAGACTGTTGGTCATCATTATCAAATAATTCTCTATGGTAGGCGTTACTGCTACCGAATGAAAGACCTAAAGAATGCTCACTTTCATGCGTCACTCGGAAGCTCTTATTAGTCTTATCAGTACTACTTAAGTATGGTTTCAGATCGAATTCCTTAGGGAATTCAAGGAATGGTTTTCTGCCCGGTTCTTTATTAAATAGATTGTTAGAAGTTGCGCTTCTTGCTGGTATATATCTCAGATATTTATCTTTTGTAATATCATTATCTAAGCGCCTGGACTCTGAGAATTCTAGTTTTAAGCGCCTTCTATTAGACTCACCCATATCCTGCGGTTTTTCTTTAAGCTTTATAGTAATTGACATGAGTCCCTTCACTGCTGGATCGCTAACCATTGAAATATGTTCTAAATCATACTTTGAAAGGTCAATAACAATTGATTTCTCATCAATGTTTTCATAAATCAGTTTTTTTTCAAGAAAGTCTTTAACGGGCATGCCTAATTCAACCTCTTGCTTTTCATTTGTCACGTGACCATCTTGGGATTCTATTTGCGATTTGTCACTGTCCCAACTTTTAGCACCAACTTTTTTTGCTCTAGAGAATATAGTAGTCACTTTGTCAAGAATATCTTTCAAATATATCTGACCAGGATCTATATTTTCATTATGTTTGCTATTCTCTGCTTTTAAGTTGGTAACACTCTTTGACACTTTTTTTATGATGGATTCAGTTTGAACTTCACATTTAGGCTCAATTTTAGAGACAGTAGAACTAGACTGAGAACTAGTATTGGTCAAACTATTATCACCTTGAAGTAAAACATCTAAGTAAACGCTTAAAAATCCCTTAGCAATATCAGCAGAAATAGAAGTTTCGCTAATAAGATGGTTGATAGTGTCTTGTATTTTTTCAGTAGAAGAATTAGAAATATCGTTTTTAAGTTCATTAGTATGTCGTGAAATCTTTCCAATGTTATCTATTAAAGTTTTTGTTATTTTAATATCTTTTTCTTTACTTTGTGTTTTGGCTGTAGTTTCAACTATGTACACTGTGTTTTTGAGCAAAGTTTCTAACTCTTGGATTCTTCGTTCCTTTTCAAAGCTTTCTGTATCGCGTTTTGGACTTGGACAATCTACCGGACACTGCCTTTGATCTGTTCTAGTCATTTTACTAACAGGTTTCTTCAAAATAGCAGATTTGTCTTTAAGAGCACTTATGCTTTGGAATTGGGTCCCTTTGGTATCTGTTTTAATTAAATCATTTGAGATAATTTGATCCTTAGTAAAGTATTCATTAGACTGTCTATTTATGGACTGTGTACGTCTCATATGGTTTCTGACAGAATCTAACGATGTATTTTTTAACCAGTACTCAAGTAGAGTTCTGAAAAGCTGTTTTACTGGGTGATCATGATCTAATTTTAGATCGTATAACTCTCCTACAACTAGTTTTATATATTCTTCTGCTTCGAAATCCCTGTTCTTAGTTTTTATTAGTGACATTATAAGCCTTTGAGTAATATCGTCGCAGTCTGATGCAGTCATAACGTCTTGGAAAGTTTTATTTTTTCTCTGCTGCGTACATACAGCAACTTGAATTTTATTGCTTTCTACATCGTGTTGAGTGGAGCAGGCAACTTCGTGATATATAACTGGACGATAATTAACTGTTTTGTGCCCAAGTAGCATACATTTGCTTATGGGTTTTTTTAATGTGGGTTCGTCGTAAACATTTCTGTATTTGACTAAATTTGTAGATTTTTTGCTCCTCCTCATATCATTAACTGGGCTTAAGCAGTGAGATCTCTTTCGAGAGAAGAAGAAATATGCTTGTGTTTCATTGACCTTGTTGTCGGAGAATAGCTGATTAGATACTAATTGGCTTGATTGGGATGTATTTTTCAGGTCAGACGAAGATTCTCGATGACCATCTAAAATGTCAAGGTTAGTGTTTTTCAAAGAATTGACATCTAAATCAGTGCTGTGCAATTGTGATTCAGCCAAAGTGCTTCCTAGAGACATATTGACAGATTTCTGTGGAATGATAATCGGAGATTTTCGCCTTTCTAAATCACGTTTATCAGATCTTCTTGAAACACAGTTCATAGAACATAAACTAATATGATTTTCGCACGTTTTACCAGAGAAGGGATTATCGACTTCTTTGTTCAAAGATGTTTTGCTTCCAGAAGTGGAATGATTAGGTAGAAGCGTATTACGATTTATAAGATTTTCATTGTCATATTCATGTGTAGAGCTGGATACTGATGAATGAGATATAGTAGTACCTTAAGGATGGAAAGGAAAAAAGGATAAAAGATTAAAGTAAGAACGGTTAAAGAAATCTGTTCAAATTGTTTCTGATTTAACTTTGTACAACATCTGTAGCATAATATTTTTATATTCTATGGTTAAACCACAAAAGAATCTAAAGATGAGGTAGGGCTTTAAGCAATAAAAGCTTTGATTGCTTACGTGTGACAATCGTGCGCAGATCTTTAACAATCAACAACAACTTGTACACGAACCTGGACTGCGATAAATTACTAATCACATCATTATTTTTATGTGTATTGGAGTATGAATATATTATTATATCCATTTTTAAACCATTTGAACAGATTTTAATTGGTTTAATTAGTTCGGGAAAACTACAAACGACAGGATCACCTTTCTTATTTTCAGTAACCGTAAGCTTAACTCTTTCAACAAACCCGGAGTAAGTGCAAAATTTTCTTTTTGAGGAGGAATTACCAGTGCCTATTATTTAGAAGTTTGATATCATCACTAAATATTACGCAAAGGGAAGGCTCCCTAGGTTATCGTGCCTGAGTACATTATTGTACAATGTACATAAGATATAGTGAACTTATCAGTGTGAGAATTTTCATTGCGCGATATGGTATCAGTAATTAATACATAGTTCGGTTTGTGTTCGCTAGATACCGCTGGGATGTGATCTGTTGCGACATCTATGAATTTTAACAACATATAGATGTCACCACAGTCGGCAGTAACGACTTTGTTAAAAAATGTTCGTTATGTATTTCGCCTTTTATAGTAGACCGTACGTTGGTGTCACACTTTTAGCCTATATAAGGTTTCCTCAAGTCTTCTAAAATTAAGTGCAAATAAAAACTCTCTAACTACCCACCCTATAGAAAAATAGATTATATGTTAAAAACGCATGCTTAGTATACATTTTATATTGGATATGAAACTTACGTGATGACGTATCGGTAGGTGGTAGATCGTCTAGCGGCGCGTGGATCTTTGGAACCGACTCCCGCGCACCAAACGTGAGCAGATGTTGTCGGTATAATCTTTAAAAAAGAGGTGTACGATATTTAATAACAATATAATAATAATATTCTGGAACATATTACACAGCGCTATCTGGACCCAAACCAGTCCAGGGCCACTCCGCAGAGTAGGTATTAAGCTACAAGTACACGGGGTCGACTAATTGTGCCAAAATGCAGTGGGCTGCCGCACACCGGCCGTGCCGCACGTCAGTTCTATGCTCACTCATGCGCTATGTCACAGATTACTAAGTAGTTACTACGTAAGCTACGTCGCGTCATCTGTTCGTATCTAGATATCGAGTTATTAGTACCCAGCCTAGGTTTATTTGTTCATAAGAATAGAGTAATAGGCACATAACTGACTGGTAATTAAATATTCAGATTAATTAAAAAAGACAACCCTAACGTCGCGGTGTCAGAATAGATAAGAGTTACGCGATAGAAAGAGAGGCAACTTCTAGGTGAATATAACTATAGGTAATTAACGCAGTGCGACCTAAATTACGACTTTATTGTGTCGACACGAGGGTTGCTATTTATTAAATGATTTGGCGGAGTGGGATTTCTGTACCTGTACAATTATGTATTCTGTGCCCAAACTAAGCAGTGCTTGTACTAAAGGTTCTAGAACATTTTTTTTTGTCTATACATACATATTTATACACTAGCTGTGCCCGCGACTTCGTCCGCGTGGAATAGTGTCTTTGGGTAGAATTTTTTATTATTTAGGCTAATTGACAATACTTCCATACAACTTTTCATCCCCACCTTTCAAGCCCTTACACCCCTTTTTTCGCATTAAAAAGTAGCCTATGTCCTTTCTCAGGCTCTAGACTATCTGTGTAATAAATTTCATTTAAATCAGTTCAGTAGTTTTGGCGTGAAAAGGCGACAGACAAACAGACAGACAGACAGACAGAGTGACAGACAGACAGACGGACAGACGGACAGAGTGACTTTCGCATTTATAATATTAGTAAGGATTACCCGTTCCCCGTTTCACCCGCACTGATTTTATATTGAATGTATAAAATTGCTGCGCTCCTAAGGGTTATATCGTGATGTGACATAGCCTATAACATTCCTCAATGAACACTCAATCCAATACAAAAATATTTTTTCGACTCCGACTACAAACAATCTGTAGGCACACATTAAAATAGCGCTAAGTAAGCACTTTGTAATGTGAATGTAAGCATTAGCGAGTTAGTTGAGTTGTCCAAAGGGCCGAGTTGTGCGATCGTATCTTCTGCCTCAACACGATAGGTGTTCTATCAACATGTGTACTTAGTATTTATTATCAATATTTTTATGATGTAATGTTACACTTTTCTCTTGCGGAATATTAGTTTTATCGGTAAAATTCCAAACCCATTTTACCGATATAAGTAGTATTAAAATAATAACATTTCCAAATAAGGTTTCCGTATTAAAAATAACGAAATTCTTCCATCTTTTTTTTTATGGTATAGGGGGCAAACGGGCAGACGGGTCACCTGATGGTAAATGACTACCGCCGCCGCCGCCCATGGGCACCTGTAACTCAAGAGTCACAAGTGCGTTGCCGCCCTTAAGGTGGGAGTAGGAGAAGAGGGGACGGGGTAATGAGTGGGAAGAGGGGAGAGGGGAGGACGGGAATAGGGAAGAGGGAAGAGTTAGGGCCTCCGGTAACCTCACTCACGCGGCGAAATGCAATGCAAGCATTGCTTCACTACCGGTTTTCTATGAGGCCGTGGTATCGAGCGGAGTCGAGCCGGCCTATACGTGCCGAAGTATGGCTCTCCCACGTAGAATCTAAATTTCCCTAGGGAATATAGGGATGTCCTATAATTTTTAGGCATACTTCACTTTGATACATTACAAACTACCGAGAAATAATCCGTTAAATTGTAAACAGTTAGGTGCAGTTCATAAATTTTCGTCAGTTTAAAACATCGCGAGATTGTTGTTCACAATCTTAAGGTGACATTATATTCGACGATGACGTCATAATGATATATAGCCACCAGGCAAAAAAAAGTGTCATAATACAAAAACAGCTATTTCGAGAAAACACGACTTTTATGCCGGTGAATTGAACAAAACAGCTCAGTGAAAAAGGGAACTTTGATCCATTTTTCACTGAGCTAATAATGATGTTGTTACAGCTGACCAAACGCAACATTTGCTATTCAATGCTATAAAAATGTCAAAACGTACCTAACATATAATATGACACTTTTTTGTGATATGGCACTTTTTTGCAGGGTGGCGATATGTGCAACTATTACTGCAAAGTCAAAAGTTCGATTCCTGGTCGGTGCAACAATTTGTATGCACAAATAAGTCAATTTGCTTCATTCTGCCGCAAAAAACTATTTCAGTATGTTTATCCTGGTTCTAGAGCCAATGTTACAAGCTATGCTTAGTTAGGGTCTAGATATGCTGTGTAAAATGGCCGATTATTATTAACTAGCCACCCGCCCCGGCTTCGCACGGGTAGCAGAGACATCTTCAACAATCATCATCATATGTCAAGCAATTTACACAAAACCTTAACAAATTATATACCTAAACCTTCCTCATGAATCACGCTATCTATTGGTGAAATCCGTATGAAAATCCGTTCAGTATTATTTGAGTTTATCGCGAACAGACGGTTTTAGTAGTGATAATGGTGAACTCACCTATGCGTTTTCAGCACGTTGAGCCAAGTTCTGAACACCTCGGGAGTCTTAGCTCGCAGGTGGTAGATGAACTCATCGGCGTCAATGTCGATACGCCGGCGCCTCGCCTTGGCCGATATGACCGAGAGCCCAACGTCCACGGACCCGTGGAGGCGACCGCGGGCGACATCTGTCGGGGAGCGCGCGTAAACTAATATACCACCGTCTATTACGAAGAATCGCTGGAACAGGAAAATTACTAGTTAGAAAAAATCATTCCTATTGGTGACAATGAAAACAATCGTGCAGAATATACATTTTATATTTTACTTTTGATGATAGAGTAAGATGACTATCAAGTCAAATCAGTATATTTTTAGTAAACGTCAAAACGGTAGGTTCGGTACATTTTTGTATGAAATACCTAGGCATGACGTCACGCCTTACTTTTACAAATACATACACATTTAACGTTAATTTTACCATTATAAAATAAATTTAAAATGTTAAAAATAAAACTGGACATAATTTTTACAGTATTTTTAATCCTAGTAATTTTGTTAGTACGTGTTCACAGTTATTATATTTGTAGGATGTCCTTGAGTACAGACGAGTGTGATACTTAGTATGGGGATAAATACTCAATTTTAAAGTACCTTATGCCACCCCTTTAGAGGCCATTTTCTCTTCTTATGAAGGTATCCGTTGAAGACGTCCGGTCGCTTTTCAAACCTCTGACCATCTTTTAGTCCTTCTAGAACTTCCCATTCACTACCTCGGCGCCGACTGCAAGTTATAAAAGCTGCGGTCTAGATTAGTAGGTAACTAAGTCCGACTTAACCCATGTTGAACAATTATTTATTAAAACTTGGTGCATACTTGGCTTACTTAATGCCAATGACATTCTCTACTAGTCAAACCTTAGGGTGGTGCAGAAATAGAGTCTATAATGTAATTATTATTTAAAATAAGGTATCCTTTTTTAATAGGTGTAGTTGTTCCTGTCATTGCATTGATCGTCGTCGATCGTTTAGTGACATGTTTGTATGGATGAACGGGCGCTGCTTGTGGTGACTATCGTACAATTATTTAATCGCTGCCGACTCGGTCATAAATCACCAGAGCATCAGTGTTAAGGTTATGCGGCGCGTGCGCATGCTTATTATCGATAAAAGAGAAGTTAAAAAAGACTGTAACAATGAATCTGACGTATTACATTGTTTTGATATTTAAAAAAATGATTTTTTTTTATTTCACTGTTATGACAACTCGCTTCAATGATTTATGACCGAGTCTGCAGCGAGTAAAAGTTTCAGTCACCACAAGTAGCGCCCGTGGCTCAAGCGGCGTTGTGGTCTTATTTATTATATTTATTCAAAACCAGCTGCGGTTTCACCTGCGTAAGTCCTTTGTTAAGTTTTCCTTTTTACCTTTCCTATTTTTTTTTTCATACGAATAACTCTTGACAATAACAAACACAAAAAAAAAGAATAAGCGAAATCGGTCCAGCCGTTCACTCGTGATGCCGTAGGTAGCCAAGAGAAATAGGGATTCATTTTTATATTTATAGATATGATATTTTTAGGGTTCCGTTCCTGAAAAAGAAAAAGGAACTCTTATAGGATAACTTTATTTGTCCGTATGTCTGTCAAGACCTTTTTCTCAGGAACCCGTGGACGCATCAATGAAATTAATACCAAATACATTATTCTGCGGTCCCTTGAAGCTGTAAAAAAAATCAACCTTCTAAATCAACGCAATCAAACGATACGGCCATTAAGCCAAACCATTGACCATTGGCCAATGACCGAATTTTAACATTTCGTAGGTAAATTAATACTTATAGGGTACTTCCCATTGACCTAGAAGCATGAAATTATGTCAGAAGGAAGGTCTGACAGCACAAATAAAGGAAAAAATCCGAAAGTCGTTAATTTGTTGTTTTATCATGTACAAAAAATTTATTTCTGTGATTACAATCTTATATTTTGCGGTTGGAAAGTTGACTCTGCCGTACATCGCAACCGCAAAGTTAAGTTTGTCAATCGGTAAAGACGGGCAAAAATATTCGAGAATTGATTCCCAAGATGGACGTACTATCTCCATACAAGTTTGTTTGCTTACGGAATTTTCGGTGCGCGAGTCCGGTTTTTTATTATAAGAACCGGTCAAATATTTAAAAGACATTTAGAGACATTGGTTACTTTCTAGTCTTGCCACTGCGTGGCAGCTGCGGGGGTGGGCGGGGCGCACGGTCCCCGCTGTCTGCGGACAGCGATGCCGTTTCGCCGGAGCAGTCCGAGTCGGATGGAGCCCTGCGGAGCGCCGCTGCTCGACCTGCAGCCCCTCGTCGACGTTCACCTGCAAAAAAAAGATAAAATATAAACAAGAGCACGACAAGGTTTTATTTACTTGGATTTATTCAATACTTAAGCTAGGGTCGCCACCCGTCTCCAGCTGGTCATCGTCGAGTGGGCAGGGCGGCAGCACGGGACCCTTTCCTTCCGACTGACGCAGGTTCTCGCCGGGCACGGCTGCTTCGGAAAGTACCTGCACTCGGTCGCTAGGAGGGAATTGAGTCCCGTCTGTCACCACTGCGACTGCAGTGTGAACTCGGTTCAACACATGCTGGCGGTTTGTCGCTGTCGCTACCGGCCATCATACGCTCCATGGCCGGTAGCGACAGGAATTTTACTGCGGTCGCAACCTTCTGTGAGGAAGTCACCTCGCAGAAGGAGGCGGCGGAAAGGGTCCGGGCCACCACTCGGCCTTAATTCGCCGCCGGCGAACTGGGCGGCGGAGGCGCGCCTCATGCCGTCCTAATTGTGGCCGCGGGTGGACGTTAATTTCCCAAACGTAAAACATATTTGTAAGTTAAAAAAAAAAAAAAACTTCCAAAAACAAAAGTGGGTACATCTTAGCAAATGCAGTGATGACCAAAGATGCTGTTTTTTTTTGTTTCTTTAAGTACTTGAATAACATGCATTAGCGCTCATGGGATAGAAGACTCTTTGGGGGAACCACCATCAACTTTAGGCACTGAGACAATCGCTGATTGCATCATATAGGATAAGACATTCCTATTCTATATGTTGAGTTGTATTCCAATTCTAGGTAATTGTTTAGTGATACCTGCAAGACGACTCCACCATTGTGTGAGTATCGTTAATATTATCACACCACCCAACATAATTATCTTTTTAAAGAAATACTACTGACTTCACAACAACCAGTAAAGATTAAAAATGTGGTTTTTCGCGTGAAAAGTGTTTTTTTAATAAATAAATGGCTTTTTGCGAAAAACTATGCAATGAACTACTTCAAAAAAAATCACATATACCTACTACACATATTCACCAAAGTTTGGTAGGCAAAAAAATTACCAGCAAATTTAACAAAGAAGGGGGTTTTTCAGCTGTTTGAGTCTTGGTACATTGACACTAAATACTAAAATGTACCCAATTATGAAGTTTGGCGTTTTTTTTTCCTGAAACACCCCTCAAATCGACTCCTTGGCTCGGTCTATACCTGATTGTACACTTCTGACGCTATAGCAAAGACAAGGTTATGTTTAAAATCATCCACATGTTTGTAAAGCTGAAATGTTAATATAAATATTTTATGAACAAGCCTTTAACTTTCAATTGCGTAGGGGTTAATTACACGAAGAGAAATTTGGTAAAATAAACACAGGATTTCCATCGTACCTAAATTATGTGTGTTTAATTAATGAACTGTTTTCTTTGTATTCAGACAGAGTACGTATATCGTTCAGGAGGGTTATTCTCGCGGGATAGAAATCATGTCAAGGGCTGAAAATCTTACCTAAAACATGCTGAATGACGGGTTCAGGCTTTATTTCGTATTCCCCCGATACAGACTTACGGGTAAAAATACCTACGTCTAGCGTTAGACATACGCGTTGACTGCAGATAGCAAGATTTCATGACTTCATGAAAATGTAGGATTGAGTTCAATGATATGCGGACTTCGTGGTAAATATATATTTCACATACATATATATATCATCGTGGGCTCGTGGCTAAGTGGTAACCGAGTAGGTTAGGACATTACAAAGTTAAATAATACTAGCCAGATCAATCTAGGATGGGTGACCATTCTTACCACATTGAAACCCCTCCATGCCTCGGAGAGCACGTTAAACCGTCGTTCCCGGGTGCCATACAAACATCTGTGGCATTCGTTAGGGGTAGTTGGAGTTCTAAAAAGTCGACATCGCCTAGTATTTGGGTTGTGGAGGTCTGATGGCAGTCGCTTCACGTAAAATATCAAAGCTCGGCCGTATCGTAGTTAGACTGAAAGCTGACCCCACCTTAGTTGGGAAAAGGCGCGGAGGATGATGATAATATTTATCATGTTGGTACCACGTTTAATATTAGACGACCTAACTACTAACTAACTACTTGCGAAGAGATGCTGCGCCGCGCCGGGCGAATGCTCGCGCCTTCGTATACTCGCACAAATTACCGGCATTGTCGCTACACTTGAAAATCCCATTACCTATTTCGCAATCATTCGGAGTCCCCCAAAAAAGGAATCAATAAAACTAGTTCACAACTGAAGATCACCTTAAATGCACCCAAAAAATAGCATTTAAATAGAGAACTTCCTCCTTTTTAAAGTGGGTTAGAATAATGATAGACAAACAACTTCACGCTACGATCCATACGAGCGGAACAATCATTTAACTTGTGTCGTTGTGTCACGTTCCACTGGGACAGGTATTATGGGGTCCTGCCTGCCTAATAATCCTTTATTACATGTAATAGACCGGTTGGAAGGTCTTGTTGATGTTTGTTGATGTGGGTATTCCTTATGATATCGCTACATTTGACGATAGTCCCATTCGACTCAATTAGCCAATCGCAGTCTACTGCTGAAAATAAGCCTCTCCCAATATGCGCCACGGCTCCCGGTTCTCCCGTCTTCCGTTTCCAGTCCATTCCAGGTATCTTCTTCAGGTCGACCTGTCCATCTGGCTAAAGGCGTCCTAGTGCATTCGACGTACGTTTAGAAGTCACGGGTTCGACTCCCGCTCAATGCAAAGTTTTGCATGCATGGATATGACTAGTTGCATTGTCTGGGTGTTTCAATGTTTAATATAATATATACCTATGTCTTTCTTGTTTAAACCTACCACTTATGAAGTTTAAGATTACGTGGGCGAGCCATGCTTCGGCACGTATAGGCCTGCTCGACTCCGCTCGATAGCACGGCCTCACAGAAAACCGGTAGTGAAGCAATGGTTGCATTGCATTTCGCCGCGTGAGTGAGGTAAATACCTTTTTCTTTCTTTCTTTCTTTCAGGTTACCGGACATTTTTTGACAAATCGTTTGTGGAATGCATTGCCAGAAGCTGACGAGCACAATCATAAATTAGGTACTGATCTTTGACGAGTTTCTAAAACACTTTTAGAAACTCGTCAAAGGTCAGTACCTATCTTCGTAATAACTATGTAATGATGTAGGGGGTCACGCTGAAAGTGTTTAAAAAGAGAAAAAAAAGAAAAAATAAAAAATGATATAGAAGACTGTTAATATTTTTATTGACTTTCGTAGTAGTGTCCGTTCCTTTCTAAGCACCGTCGCATGCGATGGAACCACTGACTGAAGCAGTGAGCCCACTCTTCTTTAGGAATCTCTTCCACGCCTTTTTCAACAGCCAGGGCATCTTCAGGGTTCATAAAACGAATTCCTCTACGTTTATCTTTTAATTTTGGAAAAAAATAAAAGTCACAAGGTGCCAGGTCAGGACTGTAAGGAGGATGACTCACTAGCTCCACACCTTCGATAGACAATAATCGATAGTCCGTCTGGCGGAATGAGCTGGAGCGTTGTGGGGTGGAGGCGGATACTGCTTCTTGGGCGCTGCTGTCTAACATTTTCCAAGACAACTGGTAGATATTGACTGACATACCAATGTGCAAATAACAGTCCTTTTATTTTCTAGAATGATTGTTGCAAAATGACCCGTCCGTCCAAAGAATGAGGCAATCATCTTTATCTCTTGACTTCTACCCTTCTTTACTTTTGTCGGCAAACCTTTGAATGGAACATCCATATATATACAGCATTCGAGTCACGTCCGTCATACTTTTCAAGCATTGAGCGGCACCATTCCAAACGACGGGGTTTTTGATCTTCCGTCAAATTTTGAGATATCCATGAGGCAAAGCTTTCTGAAGCCTAAATGTTCATGTGAGCCTTTTTAGTAGTGTAGTAAGTACTTGTATGGATGTATGGATGTTTCTTATTCTTTCACGCAAAAACACTGAACCGATTGCGATGAAATTTGGTATGTATATAGCTGTAGACCTGGATTAACACATACTACTTTTTATCCCGACATTCCCACGGGATCGGGACTTACGCGGTTGAAACCGCGGGGCACAATTAGTATTACATAAATGTCAGAGAATATATTATTATATTATTTATACAATTATGTTAATAAGCATCCGAACTTAGTATGCATAATAAAAAAATACTTCAATACCTCAAACCATATCCAAATTAAACATCCTGGCTTAAATAACTTTATCTTGCCGAAAAAGTCACCCATCTTCATATTCACACGCCGTAACATAACTCCATCAATCGATCGTTCTTTTGCGTCACGAACCGTTACAAAGGTGACCTAAATAATACGAGTAACGTTTTTACCAATATCGCATTTTATTCGTGGGATATATTTAATCATAATTACTTACCTGTCATGAATGGCGCGGTTATTTTCAGAGGAACTTCTAATGGACTTGGACAAAGAATCGATTGCACGAAAAAATATATAACGGGCCCGAGACGGTGCCGAAGAGGAATACCGCCCTCTAAGATGGGGGCCCTCTTTTGTTTAACAGGCCAAGTCTGCCGGGGTTTGCAGGGATTTCTTTTCGAGGTTACACCTGAGACTCCGGGAATGAGACCCCTTTTAGTCGGTTCGAGATCGACATTTTATTCTACTGTTAACCAGTGGGTTACCACTAATAAAATAATATGGAAAAATGATGTGCTGAATATGGATCCATATCAGAATTGTTTATAATAATAATAATCTTTTTATTTCTAGTTAGTTAGACCTATCCTACTAATATTATAAACGTGACAGTTTGTGAGGATGTATGGATGGATGTTTGTTACTCTTTCACGCAAAAACCACTGAACCGATTGCGACGAAACTTAGTATGTAGATAGCTGGAGACCTGGATCAACATATAGACTACTTTTTATGCCGATATTTCCACGGGATCGGGACTTACGCGGGTGAAACCGCGGGGCGCTGCTAGTTGAAAATATTTTAGAGATCATAAATGCATACACACTGCATTAGTGTACGAAACTTCAAGACTATAGCTATGAGTAAACTCTTCTATATGTAAATTTTTGTTTCCTGTGGAAACGGTGCGTTGTTCGTGGAAGAGACAGAATACCTTAATCTGTAGCCAGAAGTAAATTTCCAAGAAGAGGATCCAGACGACACTCCCAAGTTGAATGAGGAATCAAAAGTTCGCGCGATTACAGAAACTGCATCTTCCCCGTGCACCTAATATTCTGGCTGTTCGTCGTACAATGTCTTCTCTTTAGTGATGTAACACAGAAGGCAGATGTATTTTAAGGTGTTCGGCTCCTAACATGTAGGACTATTTGTACAGTAGGTTATTAACTGCTACTGCTACGTCCTGTCCCATTTAAATAGTTGTATACCATGATGAAGTAGTGTGGGTTGGCGGAATTCATAAACATTCCAAAACATTGTCTAAAATTTCTTAAGTATACAGTTTTCCTAATGATGTTTTTCTTCATCGTTAGACTTTGTTCAGATGACGCGCGTCAATACGAATGTCAAGCGCTCGCTATAAAAAATCCCAACGCCTGTCATGTGAACGTACTCTTAAAATGTTGATGTTGCGACATCCATATACACCAAAAATATACTTCTGCAACATCCAATGAACATTAGCTGATCTATTTATGTATACTATGTAGTAACTACTAACCTGCATCACGCACGCACGCACACATCAACCATTACGACGTGGCCCGTCTTGCATGATCACTTAGTCTGATCGAAGGATTCTTTCTTTTGTCGGAGGGACATTACACCCCGGTAATCCACAATAAACGTCAGTACTCGACCCGGGAGAGAATTTAAAGCGCCGTTAGACACCTACACTTAGACCGTAGTTACCCTTTTTATATAATATCATTGGTGGTTACACCACTCAGGTATCACTGCTTCCCCTATGCTGCTATTATGTGCTGGATATCGTATCATAATTCGTATCATTAAAACGAGTTATGTATTATTGATGGTACACAATATGGAAGTGGTGGTGAAGTGACGTTAGATAAGTGAATTGATTTCATAAGTTTAGAGTCTATTCAGAAAAGATTTATTAAATATTTGTGTTACAGAGTAAAAATTAATAACAAAAGTACAGATTATCATAAATTGTGCTCAAAATTTCACCTTCTTCCTCTCACTGAACGGCGGCAATAGCAGACGTTGACTACTTATTTAAAATAATTACTAATGAGGTTGATTGCCCCGAACTTCTTGAACAAATTGGGTTCAACGCACCTGTAAAGACTATGAGACATCACGTACCTATTCACCTGTCCACTGCACCATCAAATTACCGACAGAATACATTTCTATGGCGAGCTAGCAAGACCTTAAATGGTATCTGCTAGTCACATGATATTGACATTTTTAACACCAAAAAAACCACAGTACGACGGGTGCTAAGCCGAGATTTCTCTCTTCCTTTTTTTGCAGACAAGTAGCATATGTAAAACTAATGTAATACACATCTAAATTCTCCATACGTTTTTTATATAAAATAGTGCTTATTTGTGAAGACCTTTAATTGGCTAAATGTAGTATATCACTGCTACTATTTTGATGTTGAAGCTGTTGGTTTTCCTTTAAATAAATAAATTTGTTTTTTCTTTTTTAAACCATATGTGGAATATGGGTACACATATTCTACCCAGGTTACTATCAGTTTTTAAACAATATCGATACACTCCGTCATTATAAATTTTAAGAAAGTTTCTATGATCAATTATTAAGTGCTACCCTTTGAAGGGTATCATTTTACATTTAACAAGAAACTTTTCCTAGAGCACATTAAATCTGCCACCTTTAGGAATCTTCCTGAACCTATACAACGGCTTCAGCATGCCAAAAGAAAAAAAGCATTAAAAACCGGGCCCGCAGAGGTACATTTCGTGTTTTTAAATTTTTTGAAAATCTGCCCTCCCCCCCTTTTGAAGGAATATCCCCCATTCACGAACTTAATCTTTATTTGTCGTCCAAGTTTGAAAGCATTCGGTGCATAATTGCGACCTCTATCGTACCGGTAAAATTGTATATGTATATATATATATACATTATATATATATATATATACATATATATATATATACATATATATATATATATATACATATATATATAAACTTTTTAACTGGCGGTTGTTTTGGGGTCTAGGGATCATAACTAGACCTCTTGTAAAGAAATTTTTGGAAAACTAGACAACTGGTACAAAACCAATAGGTAGAAATCTACCTAATATAAATAATGGATCGCTGAAAAGTCAGCTTCGCATACATATCTGCAGGAATTTATGCCGGAATATGTTTTTCACATATCTACTCGTAAACCAAAACAAAAGCTATAACTTAGAACCTGCATCGTCGAACTCCAGCCAAAAGCCGGCACAATTACAATAAAACTTCAAGCATGACCTAGTAGGTCACAGGCAGCGCAATGCGACACACTATTAAAATTCATGTTAACATTATACCAGCTAGTGATCATCGTGTTAGATATTACGCAAACTTATAATAATCGATTTTTTTCTATATTAAGTTGATGGTTTCCAGATCCTTGGTTACAACAAGAGCTTCCCGTAGGGCAATGGAGTAACGACATTTATGGATTTTAGAACTGTTCCTCAAAATGTTTTTCTGATTAGCAGTACAGTTCAGAAAAAGCGCGTGGACGGGTTCGTCAATAGAATTTTTTAGGGTCGGTGGATGAAGTATTGCAAAGGCCTCGGTTCAGCCCAAACCGTTAGCCTGACTAGCAACAGTAGCGAATTAGGGCTGCGGCGAAAAAAACTTATGTAAGAATTACCCAGCGGTAAGAAGTGAAGCCACCTGGTCACCGGGCCAAGGAAACGCACTCGAGAACAAGTATGGTAGCGTTAGACTGGGATCGCCAAAGTTCTAGTTAGTTAGGTAGCCAAAGTATTGTTGCAACACACGAGGGTTCCTGGTGTTGCCAATGTTTACATAGACCGCTTACATTTTTATGCTAGCCATGATTTCGTCAATAATCAGACTAGAATAAATTTAACTCTCCGCATTTCAAAATCATATGTTAACATTTACTATTAATAACTTCCTTTGACATAGGGCTGATAGGCCTCAATGGATGCAAATCGCCTAAATAAAATTACTTATGGCATTCGTGTGTTTTATGTTTATTGTGTATAGTTGTCACCATATCTGATAGGATACGTTGAAATTAATACTGAGATATGAGCGTTTATATACCAATAACATCTATATTTTCCTGTTATTACATCGCAAAAATTAAAGTGTTCTTATAGTATAGGATCCCTTTAAAAACGACCTTCACCGAGATGTTTATTTGATGAAACGTATTTTATATTTAATTTAATATGTCAATAAATATATTGCATATGGGTTGTCTAACACATTTCAGTCCATGATATGATTAATTAATAATTAAAAAAAAATATTTTTAACATTTCACCGGTTTGATTATTAGACAAATTCTATACCAATTGAAAGTATGAAGCCCATAGAATATGCAAGCGTTCGGTTGCCTGTTCTTTTCCGGTCACAACTCTCGGGTAGCCAGGTATAAACAGGTAAATGGATACTAGCATAAAATGAAAAATATCAAACAGTTTTTGCATCATTAACAGATGCTACTGATATTTTCATTGATGAAAAAATGAAGACCGTTCAAGAATTTACGGCTAGTATGTATGGTATCAAGAACTGCACCAACGTGAATGATGAACTACTCTGAAACTACTGAAACTACTCTGCTAAAGAAGACAGCGAGCAGTTTTAAAAAAAAATAAAAGGCTTTGACTCCAACTCGATACCACCATGCTGGATATAATTAACTCAGAAAATTTTACGAACTATTTTCGTAAATTCCATGTAAAGTTCCTCCATGTAAAGCCTCAAAGTTCAAGTTCATATATGATTATGATTTGACATTAGATCTTAATAGCGTTGGTTATTTTACGTAGAGTACAGTCAGCGTTAGATACAAAGAATCAATTATAATTCAATTCTAAAATAATAAGGAACATACATGATGATAAATAATATGTTCACAACCATAGCCTCCGAAATATTAGGACATTTTGTCTTGGATTTCAACTAAACTGGAGCACCCAACTCGGACCAACCTTACTACCAAGCATTTCCATCAGTGGGAAGGTCGACACACACCGACAGTTAATATATCTGTACATTCACAATGTCAATAATATAAAAACGTCATATGTAACGTAGCTGACAAAATAGTCATAAATATGGAACACACGGGGCAAGTGAAATTTATTTCAATGTTATAGGATATATTTTTTTTTAACCTGGTGAAATGCCACAGTCTGCAACTTGTAGAGGGTGTCTAATTGGAATTATACACGTTTTATGAGGAAAGAATAGAAAAACGCTGCGTGATGTAAAATATATGTAACCCTCTGCACTATGTGTGTAACTAATATAATATTAGGTTTACTATAAGAGCTCGGGGGGCCTAGAGACCTGAAACACAAGTGTACAAATACCTATCACGGGCACCAGTCTCTCACAAATGTATTGTAAATGCTATTGTATTGGTCATACTGTTATATCGTTCCATTTGTGAAGAGAAAATAAAAAGTGACTATGTTTAAACGAATTTACAAATTTTACAAAAATAAATTTTGAGGAAATAACTAAAATAAAAAATAACATTTTGTAAATAACAATTAAAATTAAAAAAAATCTTTTATCCACTATCTACTTACGACCTAAATCATATAGATAATAACAATTATTATATTATTATAAATGCTTTATCTTCTATTGCGTCTTTATCAGCTGAATTTGCAAATTATTGCGAGTGGAAGTGTTTAATTCAAATTTAGACCAAAGCGAAATGCGAAACAGACGTGAGATGCTTATGTTGAATTTCGTTCCTGAATCAAATGATGTGGATGCAGCACAAGTATTGGCTAACGTCGTGCGGGATCAATTGAAATTAGAAAATATCCACGTCCTCTCTTGGTCAAGCTGCAGGATATAGCAGTGCGATACAAGATCTGGTTGCTAACTATCCGGGCATCTAGGATGCGTCTCTACTTTTGACGCGGACTGTACCTTTGACTTCCCCACGTTTCAGTCAAATTGCACCGACTGTTGGAAGACAGTGTCTGCTATACGATTCTGAAAGAAATATTTTAGATTCCACTTCCTATTTAAAGGGCATTTTTATTGGTTTAAATACAGTATGATACAGGTTTTACGAGTCAGTTGAACAGGTAAATCCAAAGTGAAATCTTGAGTGTTTGTATAACGTTGGGTAAGATGCCAAGCGAGGGAAGATAGGAGGAAGAAAGGCTTACGAGCAAGGAGAGAGTCCTATGAGATTCGACTCCTTGTTTGGACTATGTTATTGTAGAAAATCACACTGATATAACATATATGTTATTTTTAAAATCAAAGTACACCGTACCCTGAGTCTATTGCGCTCCATTGTGGTAAGTAATAAACTACAGAGGCTATACATTGAAGTTTTTGTATCAAACTATTACAACATATATTTACAGGGACGTGGAGGGACGGGTGTTATGTCCCTCCAACACAAAGAGAGGATCCTCCGACCAGGCGAGGTGATCATGCCTGGCGGGCCGCGGCCCAACGGTTGATGTTGGGAAGTTGTATATATACTAATCGGCGCGAGAACTCCCATAGCGCGATGCAGGATTAGTAGGTTATAGATGATGTTTGGAGTATGTTTCTTTTTGCTGTATGTGGAAGTCGCCACAGGGACATTCATTGTATTGTCTGGTTTATTATTAGGATGGGTAATTAAATGCATGCACGTAAAGTATTTCAGGCGCGGTTTCACCCGCGTAGGTCACGATGCCGTTGGAATATTGGGATAAAAAGTAGCCTATGTGTTAATCCAGGTCTCTAGCTATCTTCATACCAAGTTTCATCGCAATCGGTTCAGTAGTTTTGGCGTGAAAGAGTAACAAACATCCATTCATCCATCCAAACTTTCACATTTATAATATTAGTGGGATTATCAGGTGCCACTTTTTGACTCGATTTTTGTTTGAGAAAGTAATTCTATTGTATATTTTTGATCGAAAGGTTTACAATAAGAACCAGTTAAACCAGCCTACCGGCTGCACCTAGAAGCCTGTTACTTCCTATCTTCGTTAATGTCTTTTGGAAAGACATGGTTACAGGTATCGCTAAGGACGCAAAATGTATCAAACCATTTTGTGCGGTGAATTAGGTAAAATGTGACGTGTGTAACAAGGTGTAATAAATAAGGCACAAATTCCATCTTAAGTATAGAAATCTGAGCAAACGCAGAAAAAACTAATATTAAAGGCAAGTAAGTGCTCCTGAATAAAAACATTCCGGCTCCGTGAACTTGATGGTTTCGAATAAAACGCACGGTATGCTAATCACAATAGATGGAAGTCAGAATCGCAGGTTTATTGCATAAAACTTCTACTAAGTTCCCGGAGTAGGGACATAACTTTATAATAAACGTTCCGTACCCCAAAAGAAATAACGGAACCTTTAAAGGACTACTTTCTATGTACTACCACAGATAAGATAATAGTTACTTCGTGACAGATACGTCACTACAGACGCGAATAGAATAATACTTGTAATAATAATTACAAAATTTAGGTGTTAAGTGCACCTCAGCCTACCGCTTCGGGGATATAGCATGTATGTATATATTATACTAGCAGTTCCCCCGCGGCTTCGCTCGCATGTACATATCTCTATATTTTGCGCGGAACCCTAATTGTTTTTTAAAATGAAAATATCCTAAGTTACTCCTTATAACACTAGCTTTCTGCCAGTGAAAGTCCCGTGGAAATCGGTCCACCCGTTCCGAACATTCGCCGGAACAAACAGACAGATTGTCGGATTGTAACTGCGTCAAATCGTACAGCTCCTAGTCCCTAGAATACGGATCAGGTCGGTCAGGCAAAGACCAAAAGTTAAATGTAACTTACATCGCTTAGCCGGTAATACACGATACCATACAGTTGTATGTCCCACGTTACGTATCACGTGACAACCTTAATCAAAGTCTGGAGTAATTCAATCGCTCGAAGCAATATAAGTTCTCCTGCAGGTTAATACGGTACAAAACAGTCTGAGCGTGGCAAATGTTACCGTTATTAGCTACGTCGTATCAGTCACCATACGATTTTGTTGATGTTGCAAGCTGCACAAATCTCAAAAAGCAAGTAATTATTTGTTAATATTAGGTGTTTTTGATGAATGTTTATTAAATCCAGGTATAGATTACAAAACATCAATTAGTAATGTAGATAACATATCACAGAGATTACTTTATCTGAAGAAGTCTTAACATTATAAAGCAGATTTATTTAAAAACTAGAAGCGCCCCGCGGTTTCACACGCGTAAGTCCCGATCCCGTAAGAATATCGGGATAAAAAGTAGCCTATATGTTAATCCCGGTCTCCAGCTATCTGCATACTAAGTTTCATCGCAATCGGTTCTGTAGTTTTGGCGTGAAAGAGTAACAAACATCCATACATCCATACATCCATACATCCATACATCCTCACAAACTTTCACGTTTTTAATATTAGTAGGATAATCAACTTCGCTTAGTTGTGACTCATTGTCTTTTAGTTCCACTTTCATCTATATAAATGAAAATCAATGTTTGTATGTTTGTCCTCTATGCATTCCGTAACCATTGATCAGATTGTGATGAAACTTTGGTTGTGAGTTCTGGGGCGAGGGTTCCTGTCAAAAAATCTATATAACAAAAAGAAAATTGTGGCATTGCAACGCATGCCGGGTGCAGCTAGAATATAGATCGCCACAAGGCAAAAAAAGGGTCATATCAAATTAAATCAAATTCAAACCATTGATTCAATTAAACCAATAATAGGTATTTTTGAATTGTTCGGATCGTTTTGACATAGCACATGTTAGGTACGTTTTGACATTTTAATAACATTGAACAGCAAATGTTGCATTTGGTCAGCTGTAACAACATCGTTATCGTAACAAAACAGCTCAGTGAAAGTCGTGTTTTCTCGAAATAGCTCTTTTTGTATTATAACACTTTTTTGCCTACAAAGTCTTATACTTGTCGGCGATTGCTCGGAGTGAAGTGAGGGTAGTTCAGAAATAACCACACGTTTATGTGCAGTACAATAATCTTTACTGTAGTAGTAAATAACATTTACAAAATAGTTGATGATGCTCGCAATAATTTAGGATTAAATATTAAACTGGAATGCAGTGAGGTTAGTTATCATCCGACCAACCGTTCCACTGTTCTCTAGCAATGCCCTTTTTGGTCGCGGCTCGCCAACCGAACATATTTCAACAGTTCAACTGTCATCGCAAGACAACCAAACACACTCAAGTGAAAATTAAAGTTGCCACATACAAAAATTAACTAGAATTGAAATAATTGTGACTTAGCATTCCTTTAGCTTTCCGACATACGTATATTAATGGAGAAAAATATTCGAGAGAGATTTCGTCTCGTGTAGGTAACCATTTCTAAACGTGTTATCAATCAACATATTTTTCTTTTTAAACAAACTTGTTTTTTAAAATCCTTTATTACCTATTATTATATCATAGCTCTGTTTCCCAAAATACAGGTTTTAGCCTAGTTTAAGAACGAGTACCAATACCAATTGAGAAAATTAAACACGTAAGGTTTGTAAACAATTGTTGTAATACGCTTGAGACAACATAAACATTATTATTATAATAGTTGAATCATTTAAGTACGAAGTAATTTATCCCAGTAGAAAATATTAGCTTTCAGAAAGTATCAGTAAATTCAAATCGGCAGTTTCATATATATCGGCAGTTTTCAACACAAATTTTCCTAAAATTGTTAGTGCTTTACATTACTTACGGGGTCTACATGCGACCCTAAAATATGACCACAGCGTTCTGTACCACTCTGTATAACTCAAAAATCCCGTCAACGATTGGAAAAGAGCTTATGATCTTCGAACACTCGTACATTTTCGATCAAGTCACCTTTCAAACAACAAAAAACGGGCTGCACTCCGGGAGTGGCGGCAGAAGTGAAAGCTTGAACATTAACGTTGTGCATTTTTAAATATTTTGGAAGGGTTAGAGAATATTTTCGCACGAATTGCTTTATTTATCGGTATAAAAGTACTATCATTTATGTGGTTAAATACAATATTAATCTCCTGCGCTATCGTACACACAGGCTGTAGTACAAACACACACGCACACTCGCGCAAGCGCCCAGCGCCGCTTAATGTTAATGATTAATGTTATTCCCTACTTTTTGAAGTTTTCACTTCAAAAAGTAGGTAATAACATATCTAAATGTATACATAGGGTACTTCTGCTGCTAGGGAAGTTCTGCGCTCCTGGCCGCTCGTAAATGTTTGAACTTCGAATGATATATTTTTTTAAATATAAGAAACTCACGTTGAGTTGCAGGTGTCCATGGGCGACGATAGTCACTTACCATCAGGTGACCCGTCTGCTCGTTTGCCACCTATAATTTAAAAAAAAATTAAAAAAAACTGCTCCGTCACAGGGTCACATGTCCTGATGCGAGTTTAACATTTTTTACCCATCCCAAAAAGTGCACAACGCCGCTAAAGAGATTTTCACTTCAAAGAAATCTGTCAGTCATAGGACTGCACGTCAAAAGTGAAAACACACACATTTATATATATATATATGTATCTCAGCGTGACGGTCACGCGAGTTCAGTGCTTTTTCCCCATACCAAAAGTGCCCAACGCGCCTAGAGAAGTTTTTGCGTTTGTAGCATGATAGCTCCTAAACGGATGGACCGATTTTGATTTAGTTATACTTATAGTATAGACTTATAGATAGACATTAAACTTATAACACGTTACCTTTTTGCGCCAGAGGTTAATAAAATAAAGTAGAACAACCAACTCACGTTTGTTTTCGAGGCGCGTCGGCTCCGTAACATTCTTCACTCCTGCGTGATTCATATCTTCTCTACTACACGCTCTTAGCAGTATCCATCTTAACTCATCTGAAACAGACAAAAACAATACATTAGGTACTTCAACAGGAAGGCCACTGTTTGCTACAGTTTTGATAAATGCCTAACCTGTGTGTAAGCCTAGGTCGTAGCTCATTAGAACTATAGAATAGAATATTTTAGGCGGTGCTGGTCGGGTGCCGGGTGGCTCTAATGAGCTATGGTCTTTAGGCATTCTCAGTTTGTGACCTGACTGATATTTCTGGACGAAAAACTCTATATAGACACTCACATAAATAAAACCGTAATAGGCTGTATGGATTCGTGATGAAATCAACAACAAGCTTTTTACGACGTGTTACATTTCTAGTTCATCACTATTAGTCTCCGGTTAGATGTTAACTCTTCAAAAAGATACAAAACCTGTGCAGTAACAAGAGTCCTCACCGGACACTGCAAACTGAACAAACATATTGCCAACCTAAAGTTGGACGAGAACACAATATGCAGATTCTGTCAAGAGGCAGAAGAAACTTGCAATGCATATTCTTTACTCTTGTGGCCCACTAATGCGACACCGAAGTATTCATCTAGAGATCCTGTCACCAGTGATTATTTGTATTTCCTGCGGTTGGAAATACAAACAATCACTGTTGACAGGATCTGGTGGTTTATCGAAGCCGTAAGTCTGAGCAGTGAACTGTATAGCAAGAGTGCGCTACAAAAGACCAGAAATGGTCGAGGTAGCACTAGGCACTTAAAATAATAATAATAGATCTCAACTAGAATATGTAATTCCGCTTAGCAAAGCACAATACAAAAGAGTCAATCAATCAATCATTTATTTATGGAAGAACATAATACATTATAATAGAGTAGGCTAATAGAGTAAATAAGTCAGATCAAAAAGTACATTTGTAATCAATTATATTATTGTACGTAAGAACGTCTATGTAACCAAGCTTTTAGAAGCACCTGCATTATAAATGATTTTTGCGACTAACTCAATCTGCGACTTCTTGGGTGACGAAATTTATTTTCCACTTTCCACATTCGCTCTTAAAAAATATTGTTAAGTAAATGCAGAGAGATCTTTCAATTTGCTCAGTCCGAAAACCCTTTACTTAGCAAGTTTTGGATCGAGAAAGTTGGACAGATAGAGGGAGGACGTAACTTAATTAGGCCAATCAAGTTACGGGATAAGAAATGGATGGATTTCCAATAAAATCAGAGCTGAGTGTTTCTTAAAATCTCAATTGCCAAAGTATTGTAGAGTGAAATAGGAACTATCAGATTTATATTAAAGGAGAGTGGAATATCGTATCGTTCTGAGAAGAATTTTCGTAGTCTATTTTATTAACACGCTTTTATAAGCTTCACAATGTAAACAAATCTATATTATATATATAAAGATATTAAAAATTAACCAAAATCATTGTTCAACTAACAGAGCCGTCAAGTTAATAGCGGTGTCAAATCATTCCGAGTTTCTGAATACGTCGATCAAAAAACATCTGATCTATGATCAATTTTATTGAACATTCGAATGGCATTTGACATAAGTTTAAGTAGTAAAATTTGACATTTGATATAAGGTCTGTTACCTGATCCGATGATCAAATCAAAGTACCTAATCATGCTTTCAGCAATTTAAAATATACTTGACAAAAGATTTGACATACCGTTAGTCAATTTTTGCGTTGATCAGCCTTTCAGAAACCGGGAGTATGTAAGAGTGACTAGGAATGGCGTTATATTTTATTTACCACATTAATTATTTAAGAGGTCTACTTAAAAAAGGTCCGTATTTAGTCCCTAACCAAATGTGACGAAGCAACCTCGTTGAAATAATTTCCTTTTAAAACAGGGTTGAGACTATTTTTAACTGGATACCTAATTATTACTTTTACCTATATAATCTAGAAGAGAGAGAGAGATAAATCTTTGATCCCCTAGTGCCTTCGCACGGGTAGCAGAGACATCTTCAACAACCATCATCATATTTCAACCAATTTATACGAAACCTTAACAAATTATATACCTAAGCCTTCCTCATGAATCGCTCTATCTATTGTAGAAAACCGCATGAAAATCCGTTCAGTAGTTTTTCAGATTATCGCGAACAGAAAGACGGACAGACGCCGCACACTGGGGCGGGCTCTATTAGGTCGATACCCAAAACTCAATTTTTAAAATGAAGATAGTTTTAAAAAACTCTGTACTATTATTGTATTACAGACCCTGTCGCATGCAGTCTTGACAGTAACTTCTACTAAAAGGTTATCAGCTAAGAAACATCGTCAAAGTTATTGTTTTTCTGCCTTTTGCATTTGCACCATATTTTATTGAGTTCTTTGATAGTTAATATCTGTCTTACTATTGAAGTTATTTCACTTCTAAAACATGTTGGGTGGAGACCAAGCTTAGTACTATTTAAATTTCATAACTTTTGAACTGTATTTCATATCAAGGACTTACAATATTTTTTTCTTTTTCAATATTAATCAAATCATGTTTTCTCCAATTCGCGCAAAAGGCTTTCAAAATTATATATGTTTTTTAATACACTCAACCTTCCTTGTTATGAAACTGAGTTGAAAAAAAGCGAGTTGAGCGAAATTAAAATAATAATTTTTATATTTGGTAACATCAAAAACTGGAAAATTCATCTTTTGATTTTTGTAATTTTTTTTTGCACATTACTTTCAGGGTTGTCTTCTAAAGTTCAAATTACTCTTCTAGAACTCCTTCTGAGTAGTAAATTCAAAGATTTTGAGAAAAAAAATCGAAAATGTAGTGTACTCAGAGAAAATAAACAGACAGTCAAACAAAACACGTATACAGAAAGAATTTAAAGATAAATTGTCTCTTATAGTCGATAGGCCAAAATCGGGCTTTGGGAATAGCAATGATAGTAATGTGGCTCGCGGTTTTTACCAAAACTATGAAATCTCTGCGGCTTAAACTCGTATAGATCAAGAGTCGATAAGAAACTTATGTAATACATCATTCTCCAAACGATATCAAGCGGTTTTAAAATAAATAGAGAAAAGTTCAAAAACTATTGCTAAGAGACTGCCACTCTCTATGTCAGTTTATATCCTTGGATGCCAATGACAGGGGTGCAACAACCCTCGAAAAGTACGGGGTGTCCGAAATATTTTATATGAAGACTAAAAAAAAAAGGTCATCCAAACACTTTATTGACGTATTTCAAAGTATTGTAAGGCTTACTAAATAGTTTGGTATTACGACATATGTGGGGATATTTGGACACCCTCGAAGGACTTCAGGATTTTAGGAGGTGTCCGGACACCCTGGACACCCCCTGTTGTTGCGTCCCTGGCCAATGACAGCAACTATACTACTATATGAAATTATTGATCTGCTTTACTTCCGATTGGAAATCTAAGTGAGAAATCAAAAGAGGCCAGGAGCGAAGATATTAAATCTTATAAAGCAAATTTTAGCAGGAAAACATCCAGGATCGACAACTTAACAGATATTTTTAGTCGCTTGTTCATATCGTCAGACCCGCTCATAAGCCTTATGCTTATGCGCAGTTCACCTGATAGCTCAAAAAGAAATGTTTTTGACCCCGAAGTGATCAATATGTTAGCAAAAGAAATTTATGAATAAGTCAAGTTTTTGTTGTTTTTTTTTTAAATATGAAGTTCTTATTATTTTATATACTTACATATATTTTGAAAAATTTTAAGTAGTATTATTATATAAGAGTTCTTTTCTTTAAAATATCAATAGTTAAGCATAATTAATTATCAGAAACCATTATTGGGATCCTTACTGGGTTTTGGGTATCGACCTCATATAGCCTGCCCCAGTGAGCACAGCGGGGGACGATTTTTTATAATATGTAGTGATTTAGTGACGATGACTACAGAAACTATTCTAAAATCAAAAGTGATGCTATTGTTTATTATGACATCAGGGCGGTTTAGACCCTTGGCTTAGAGAGTTCTGAGTGTTTATGATAGCTATAATTTATTCAGATATCTAGATATGACGATGACGCAAAGGTAAGAGCTGAAATCACAGCATCATGAATAGAATGTAAACCAAAAAGTATTTGATTACGAGGGCGGCACTGAAAATTTCGGGAATCAAGGAAGTGACACAACATTACTATTTAAAAATGTATTTATTGCTTTTCGAAGTATTCTCCGCAAAATTTGACACATTTTTCCATACGATGGAACCAATCATTGAAGCCACCATTCCATTCGGAAGTTGGGTCTCCAAAATGGCCGTTTTGTAGGCGTCCACAGCTTCTTCAGGTGATGAAAATCTCTGACCACGCAATTTATTCTTTATTTTAGGGAAAGTATAGAAATCATTAGGACTTAGGTCGGGGCTGTACGGCGGATGGTCTAATAATTCTATGTTTTCTTGCTTTAAAAACTCTTTTGTTCTGTGCGCGGTGTGAGAACTCGCATTGTCGTGATGGAGGATGATGCGGCGGTTGCAGTTCTCTTTACGGAGTTCAGAAACGACCTGTGGCAAACAAATGCTAGCATACCATTCTGCATTAACCGTTCTTTGTCCCTCAAGAGAAATAGTCGCAACATGGCCGGTTTTTGAGACAAACGTGGCCACCATTTTTTTTGCAACACTCCGTGAACGAACAATTTTTGTTGGCTTTAACTCATTTTCGAACACCCAAACTCGTGACTGGTTTTTTGTTGCGGATTCGTACGCGTATATCCAAGATTCGTCACCTGATACGATGTTGTATACAGCATTTGAGGATCCTGCGTGGAATCTTTCGAGAGTTCTGACGCACCAAGTAACGCGAGCCGCTTTTTGCTCTATACAGAGCGAATGCGGTATCCATCGGGAAAACAACTTTTTTACACCTAATTGTTCATGCAAGATTATTTGTATTTGACTCATGCCGATGTCTAAAGTTGCCTGAATTTCGCGGTATGTCACATGTCGATCTTCCTCAATCAGCTTACGCACAGCTTCAACGTTTTCTTGGGTGACTGCAGTTTTTGGACGACCTTGACGGGGATCATCACTGAGCTTGACACGTCCACGTTGAAATTCAACAAATCAGCGATAAATTGTGGTTTTGGATGGGGCTTCATCACCAAATGCAGCAATCATCCGGTCAACACACTGTTTTTTGCATTAAACCACTTCGAAAGTCATAATAAACCATCGCTCTTGAATTTTCTCGAGTCAATTCCATTTTCTCAACGACTAAACAAGTTTGACAAAACCTTGTGAATCTTTTTTTTTTTAAATAAATAAATAGTATTCGATTTTTAAAACCAAGGTGTTTTCAATTAAAAAGATTTTAATATGACAGAAACAGTGGAAATATTTCATTCCCGATACTTTTAGTGCAGGCTATGTGCTCATCGATATCAATTTCCACATATTTTATGTAAATACTTCGTATACAAGGGAAATGCAACGTGCTTCACGCTCCACGACTTTATTACACCATCTTTGTAACGAGTATGCTCAAACTTACAACATGAAAATTTATGGCAAATTAACACATTGTTAAATACATTACTTATTCTGTGTTGACTTGCAAACACAAGACCAACGAGCAATGTAGGTAGGTATATACCTACTAATATACTGTCCCTCTGAAAGGAACACATGACAGTACGAGTGATGCTTTTTATACGGGCCACACAAATATTTCTCGGAAAAACGTCTCCAAGAGCCGAAGCAAACTTGTGTCTGAAATCGAAGCTTTCTTAGGAGTTTCAGATTGGGGTCGACTTAATCTAGTCCAATTTAACCCAACGAAGACACAGGTTTAAAAGTTAACCGCCAAAAAGATATCGTATTCCCTCGCTTTGAGAGCACTTCCCTAACTGCCGATATTTCGAAGTCCAGTTTCGCGGTCACTTATATGGTAAGGCCAAATTAGCCTCGAAGAAGCTTGGTGTGCTGAACAGATCGAGACGGTATTTCACTCCGGTCCATCGCCTACAACTTTTTAAGTCGCAGGTTCGGCCACATATGGAATACTGTTCCCTTCTCTATGCAGGGGCATCCTAGTACCAGTTTCTCCCTCTGGATTGCATTCAACGGAGAGCGACTCGAAGACAATTTCAGCATAGGTGTAAGAAAGTATCATCGGTATTCTACTGGATAAAAACTAATGATATCTTATCTCTTATTATACCTTACTTTTAGTGAAGTGTTAATTAGGCGTGAGCAAGGACTTGAAGGAAAACCATATCGGTAATAATCATTTCTAGCCTGACGATCTCGCCTTGTGTCCTATCCTTAAATGAAGTTTTATTAAGCCTACTTATTTGCATAAATATACCTTACACTATAGTAACATTGCTGTTGAATCGTGTACCTACAGCAGTAGCAGGTCTATTCTCTTATCACGTCACTGTTGGAAAAAGATAGACTACTAAAAGATAATTTTTAGTGGCTCTCATGGGCACGTCTATATGACCCATAAAAATAATTTATACCCCTAATTTGATATGTTACATATAGCAGCGCCCCGCGGTTTCACGCGCATAAGTCCCGATCCCGTGGGGATATAGGGATAAAAAGTAGCCTTTATGTTAATCCAGGTCTCCAGCTATCTACATACAAGTTTCATCGCAATCGCTTCAGTAGTTTTTCGTGAAAGAGTAACAAACATCCATCCATCAAAACTTTCAGATATATATTATTAGTGGGATTAATTGTAAATGTTAATTTTATATATGATTATGTATAATTATCGTCACAAAGACGAAACATAGTGCTAAAAACATACGCATGTGATCATACTGCGATGACGTCAGTAGATAATATCTTCTACTTAAACTATTAGCTGGTATTAGCAAAATTTTGTAATGTAAGCAGCGGATATGTGTTTGGTAATGACTTAAATACGTCTATTATAAACATTTGTTGCAATTTTACTTGTTATGTTATTATACAGAACTAGGTTTGGACGCCTTCGTCAGCAGAAACTAGTCGGGCATCCTCGAAATACAACCGTGAGTGAAACCGTGTAGTCTTTAATAAACATAGGTAACATTTCTACATATTATGTCATTATCACATGACACTGACCTTACACGTCAATGCCACGTATACGATCAAGTTGTCGTGAATGTTAATTATAATATAATTACAACAAAACACTTTTCATATGTTACCGTGTGTTTGTTTGCCCGATTTCTTCTCACAAGGCTCAACCATTTGGAAACGGACGATTATAGATCGAAACAGGCAGATGTGATATTATGTTATCCATTTCTTTTTTTCTTTAATAATTTCACATTTGACGAAGAAAAATATTGTTGCGGTGACTCTGTGTGTGTTGATCTATAATTTCTAATATATTACTTATTAATTATTTTTAAATCGACGATTTCGAATAATTGATGGTCAATTTTATGAAATTAAGATTTTTGAATTGAATACCGAGGGTTGTACGTCGTGTCCTAGAAAATGGGTGGACACTCAGTATACACTGCGAAGGACAAATGCTACCTCAGTACCTACTGATATTCAGTGCCTACCTTAGTTCTCAACTTGACACCGGCAGCCACAATTGCCATCTACTGCTAACATTTAAGAAATATAAAAGTGATAAACTACTTGCGGATTGTTTTTATGGAATAGGGGGCAAACGAGCAGACGGGTCACCTGATGGTAAATGACTACGGCCGCCCATGGGCACCTGCAACTCAAGAGTCACAAGTGCGTTGCCAGCCTTTAAAGTGGGAGTAGGGGAAGGAGGAAGAGGGGGAGGGTTAGGGGCCTCCGGTAACCTCACTCGGCGAAAAGCAATGCAATTATTGTTTCATTGCCGGTTGTCTGTGAGGCCGTGGTATCACTTCGATCGAGCTGGCTAGCTAGCTAGATAAGCATGGCTCTCTCACGATAGCATGGCTCTCCGACGATAATAATCTAAAACTAGTCTAACATTATGAGCAGTCATAATACCCACTATATAAATAAGAATACTAATTAAGTTAGGTACTAGCGAATACATGTTGAAATATATATGAGTACATACTATTATTAGACCCAATAATCTTTCCGATTCAGGTCCGTAACAGAGAATAACGATGAGAAGTAAAAGATGCCGACATATCTACATTTTCACTGACACATTAATAATATGCAGCATACACAATATTATACTAGAATTAGGTACAATGCTAATGGGCCATATCATTAGTTGTAAGTAAATTTTGTTACTGTTGTTTTTGTTGATCAAGAAGGTACTTTTTTAAATGAGTTTTAAATGAGTTTTAAGTGCCCGTAAAAGATGGTGGTATAGGATTCCAGCAACTCGTTGCAATATTTGAAACTGCCACGGAATACAGCTGTCTTATGTCCAGGTAGATTTTGAAAATCAATTCAGGTGTCGAAAACAATACTTTTTCTGGATGAAACGTATCCTATGTCCTTCTGCATATACGTTGTCATGGGTTCTGTACCCATGGCAACGCATATGCAAAATTTCATGATGAGCTGTTCAGTAGTTAAGGAATGAAACCATTACAAAGAAGCATTTGAATTCATGTTATGATATTCATGTTAGGTATCTTGACGATGTTTTCTGCAATTCTTAAAAAAAAAAAACAGTAATAAGTGACACGCTAGTTCCTTCCAATCAATGAAACGCATCGTGTGATGAACAAAGTACATTTTTCTAAAATATCAACTTCAAAAGATCTACATAATGCCAATAAAAAGCCATATAGCAAAATGTTTTAGTGTTAGTGTTTTCCATAGTTATAGGCACGATTCCTTAGAAAATTTTCACGTTTTACTTAAATCATGAATGGAAAGCCGAGTTAATTGATGAAAGTTGTTGAAACCATGTTTCTATTGAATTTATGGTGCCGTATAACATAGAAGAAAGACGTTTATTTTAAATAACTCTTCTTTACTCTCAAAAGAAAACATTCTCTTCTTTTTCTTGCGAGTGATTTCAAATGCCGAATATAAACTTCTTCAGCTATTTCTTTAGCTGTAATATGAGCCTGTGGCCGGCCTTCGTCTCTTTATTTTAGTAAAAAGATTTAACAATTGTGTATTAAATTTGCAGCTTCTGACAGGTCTACGCTTCCTGATTGCATATATTTGCTAACTAGATTAATATGTAACATAACGTCTTACCAAACGATTAGCGACAGCAAAATCTCAAACTTCTCCAAATTGGTTGCAAGTTTTAGCTTCCAAACTCGTCACAGACACTTCGTATTTTTCTTCCAAGGCACTTTTTATCTCAGCATACCGCTTTTCAAGCTATTAACTGTACTTTTCTATCTTGTCTCACAAACCTTTTTAAAGTGAAATTGTGAGCATGTTTTGAAATACCTTCCCACCTCTTAGTTGACTTCGAAAAAACTTCGAACAAGCGCTGGAGGATGCCTAATAATGAAATTGATTTAACTGAAGTTTTGGCTGCATCAGCTACGACTAGATTGATTGAGACTGGCTATCACAGGGACTAAAAATGCTCGAGGAAATTTTCCAATTATGCGAATCTGCACTTCTTTTTGTTGTCCAATCATATTCGCGTCATTGTCGTTACCTTGACTTCTACAATCATTTATATCAATCATGTATTTATCTACAATTTTATCTAAAAATAGGCCCGTTAGTCCTAAACCGCTCATTTGTTCTGTGTAGCTAATATCGGGTTGTACACCAGATATATTATATGCCGCATATGAGATACTAGCAAGTTCCCCGTGGTTTCACCCGCGTAAGTCCCGATCCCGTAGGATTATCGAGATAAAAAGTAGCCTATATATGTTAATCCAAGTCTCCAGCTATCTACATACCAAGTTTCATCGCCAATCGGTTTAGTAGTTTTAGCGTGAAAGAGTAACAAACATCCATTCATCCAAACTTTCACATTTATAATATTAGTGGGATTAGGTACTGTGTACAGTCTAAAATAATTGAGAAATACTCGACCTTTTTCATTTTTCAATTTGTTATTATCTGTTCCCTGTGACTAGTTTCCATCGGTGAACATACATAAACAAACTGAAAACAACCGTTTTCAGTTTTGTATAAAAAATTGCCTTCAGTTTTAATGTAGTGAAGTGTAGATTTTTTATTAGGGAAAATTATCCACAGTGCTACCGGTATAACGTCAAAAGTGGAAATAATGTAACATAAGAAGTTTTATTACCGGTTTCTGAAGATTCTATAAACAAACGGTTTAATCATTATGGAAATGAAAATTTGATACAAAGGTTTATTTTCTATAGCTTATTATTTAAGAAAGAAATCTGAACCATGTTTATCGAAAACTCTCAGTTACGAGAATGTTGGCTTCATCTTAGTATTATATTTATCGTTAAAGCAAACGATAAAACTTCAAACACATAAACTTCGAAATAAGGGGTGATCAGAAAACGAACTTTTAAAGTGAAACTTCTTTGGAATCGCTGTGATTTGAAATTCAATGAAACCAAAAACTCACACTAAAAAAATAGTTCTTTTTTTAAACAAGCCTATTACTTGTTCATAAAAGGAACTAAAAAGTTAAAAATAATAATAAAAACACCTTCTTTATTTCTCTTGCCGTTACACACTTTTATGATTTTTAACTTTTTACTTCTTTTTATTAACAAGTAATAAAAGGTTGCTTAAAAAAAATGTTAATTTTATTTTTAAATTTTTTAGTACTTGTGATTCGGGATTTACTATGAATCAAACGAGTCCAAACTCGATGGGGTCGCGTCGTTTCATTACAGAGTTCCTATGGCCACCTTCCAGCTGCATCATCAGATCAGCTCCTGGTCATCATAATATTGCATTGTCACGCGATTTACACAAGTATGCAAAATTTCAACTCAATCGGTAACCGGGAAGTGGATCAAATTTAATATGCAAGATTTGATGACAAACATCGGGACAGGTAAAACTAAATAAAAGTTTGTAAAAACAGACCAACATTCATAAATAGGATTTAGCCTGCGAGAATGAGATAGAATACAAGTATACAGTGTTTCTTATTATCTTTGTCTTTGCGCCTGCGCCTGCCTTTGTCTTAAGGCTTCGTTGTACACGAAGCCTTAAGACAATGGATGAAACATGGATTCACCATTCCACTCCGGAATCCAATCGGCAGTCAGCAGAGTGGATAATCGCAGCAACGGAAGCTTATTTTGAAGGTAAATATGGGACTATAGCGGCATTCAGTTCCGACTCACTGGAACTAGCGGCACTCAGTTCCGACTCACCGGAACTACTCACTACTGGCCCTGGCACGCTCCTTAATAGAGCATAGACAGCTGACTCATCAAGATATCGATCTCCGGTCTTGGAGGGGAGTGATGTGGCAGTTACAGCAAAAAGAAACATCTACAACCTACTAATCCTGCATCGCGCTATGAGAGTTCTCGCGCTGATTAGTATATATACAACTTCCCAACATCAACCCGTTGGGCCGCGGCCCGCCAGGCATGATCACCTCGCCTGGTCGGAGGATCCTCCCTTTGTGTTGGAGGGACATAACACCCGTCCCTCCACAGCAAAGATAAATCGTTCTACACACATGGAATAGAAAAGTTAGAAAAACGTTGAGGGGACTGTATCGCAGTTGAAGGAGAGTACGTTGATGAATAAAAATAATGTTATGAAAAACACTTTGATTTAGTATCGGTACTTATTGAACCACGTGTTATACTTTTATTTATTTTTTTAACCGATGAAAAAACCGAGGAGGTTCTCAAGTCAACCAGTATAAGGTCGAGTTTTCCAAAAATTTCTTCACAGGAGGTCTAGTTATAATCCATAGACCCCAAAACAACCGCCAGCTAAAAAGTATATATTTTATCGTATAGTTCAATAAGCTACTGAACTGAGTTTGTACACCTGCAAACTGCCCTATGCACTAATCCATCACATTTGTCCATCTTAAGGTTGTCTGGAAGAAATCGCAACTAGCGATGAGACCGCCGATTGTACCATTATTCAATGTTTTTCATTTATGTTGTAACTTTTCTATGGTGTACAATAAAGAATATTGTATTGTATATATACTCGTATATATATATATTATGTATGTACCTCAATTTTACCGGCACGATAGAGGTCGCAATTATGCACGGATTACTTTCAAACTTGGACGACAAATCAACAGGGCAAAAATGAATGTTAAGTTCGTGAACGGGGGATATTCCCCCAAAGGGGGAGGGGGGACAAATTTTCAAAAAAAATAAAAAGACACGAAATCTATCTCTGCGGCCCTGCTGCGGGCCGGGTTTTTTTAACCCTGTTGTTACTGAAACTATTTTTTGTCTGTTATCATCCTGATTTTTTGATATTGTTACCTTGAAGCATATAGTAAACAAGGAGAAATAGCAAAAAAATCTAGGTTTTCTGAAAAGCTCGGAAAATGAGGATCGTATTAACGATCAGTAGTAATAAGAGGATAGGCTGACGGTAATACAAGTAGCTGTTTATCCACCGAAGCTGAGAGTCATTGTAGTCCACTAGATGATCAATTCTGTGGTAGCGTGAGGTTTCCCTATAGTTTCTGGGAGTGGGACAAGGACCGTGCTTCTCATTTCCTTTATATGTTTCCAAAATACCCCTGGCAATAGTTCCCCGAAATGTAACATGATCGTAATCTCCTCCATTATTTTTATAAAGTTGCCACGCTTTGTGAGTAGCTAGTATCTCCAAGCAGTGAGAAAATAATGAGAAATACCATTTCTTGCCGTGAAGGCGTACGATAAAGACCAATGTTTTGGTCGGACCTATCGACTCCTCTCATGTTTTCATTGTAGGTTTTTATAATTGCAGACTGATCAAAGACTGCTGCTGCGAGTACCGTTTAGCTTTATATAAGGGTTCTTGAATTGGATGCTACTGTCACTTCGCTATTGTCATTTCACGTGCAAACCAAAATATGCTCTGGCTGACTAGACTGGTACTAGAAATTGCCTCTTTCTGTCTTGTCTTGAACTCTTTATTGGACGGTAAAGGACATTCTTTTGTACGGTCCTCACGAATTGTTCCAGTGGCTTTGAGTCCCCTGTTACTCAATTTGTGAAAGAGAGCAATAGAATAATAGAAATTGTCAAAGAACAGGTGACAAGGACCACCTAGGAAACAAAATTGTAAATGATCAGCTAAATGCAAAATAACACCAGATCCCAGACCTAAATGCCTATAAAGCGGTGAAATAATTTGTTGTATGGCTTTGGTATGGATCAAACCATAGTGCATACCCCAATCTAGTGGCGCCAACCCAGAACTTATATTCCCATCGAATGGGTTTTCCACGTATAAATTGTTTAAAGCCGTGTCCTCCGTAGTACGGTACCATAGCCTCGTCCATATTCAGGAAAATTCGGTTCAGCATTTCGAAAAGTGGTCTCATCTTTGCAAATTTGTTACTTTCGATAGTTATCTGAGTATAAAAAATAAACATTTATGTACCCATAAAATCTATAACAATCCTGGAAGATTGTTCAAGGTTACAAACTCTTCATCACCAGTATCTTCATCTGTGAGATCAGCCTTACTGTTAACTGGTGGTAAAATAGTTATCTATTATAGTTAATAATAGGAAAGGAGAATCATGATCTTATTGTTCCAATTCGTCAATGATTTCATTGAGAGACATTGGTTTAGTATGCATTGATCTGAAAATATAAATGCAGCCCCAAATTACTACTGATCGTTATAACGATCATAACAAATATCACCTATTTTTTTTTAGAAATAGGAGATAAAAAGTCAAGATATACTTTATGCTTTGTTAGACTGGTTACAAATTTATAAAAAACAAACATGAAATGAATTTCAATCCAAGGAAACTTTATGAAAACACAGAGACAGAGAGTCGTACATATTTTAAATTGAGGGTACTTTAAATATATTTTTTTGATCGTTATAACGATCGGTCGCTGTAAATGGGTTAATGGCTTAAGTAACAAAATACATTTTTTTTCTTAATACATTCCATAGAGTACTTGTAATATTTACGTGTGCCTATTCGATGTGGTCAAAGTCAAATCTAGAAGGTCAAGAACTTAAGTGTATGATCACTTCAATCACTTAATAGTTTTTTCTCATCATGAAATCATCAGAAAAAAAAACATAAGTAATATTACTAATTCGACACACGCAAATTTAGAAAATGGAGCGAAATTATAAGTACAGTGTATTTTAGTTCAAGCATGTTTACAAGTCCGTTGCAATTACATGTAACTAATGAGGCCTGGTTTTTGCAATGCGGTATTGTGCAGTCGTTCTTAGAAACTAGGGCACTTGCTACCAGTGTTGATAAATATATCTATGACATTTTATTTTTACAAATAGATAATTTCAGAGGCTAATTTATTTTACCATATTGCAATGCTTACGTAGATAAAGTTTAATTCAGTAATGGAGGCGTTTGTGTTCAAACTCACCTGATGGAAAGTGAAGACGGAGATGGTACACTATCCAAGAGAAACCTATTCACTCTACTCTTAAAGGTTAAAGGGACCTTATGTGGACCTTTTTACGTGGGAAAGCTATGCTCCGGCACGTATGGGCCGGCTCGACTCCGCTCGATACCACGACCTTACAGAAAACCGGCAGGAAATTAATAATTGCATTGCTTTTGGCCGCATAAGTGATGCCCTAACCCTTCCCTCTCCCCTATTTCCGTCCTTCCCCTCTCCTCCCCTCTAATTCCCCTCTCCCGTCATCCCGCTCTTCCCCTACTTCCACCTTAAAGGGCGGCAACGCACCGTGAGTTACAGGTGCCCATAGGCGGCGGTAGTCATTTACCATCAGGTGACCCGTCTGCTCGTTTGCCCCCTATACAATTAAAAAAAATAAAAATTTGGTTTGGAAAATCCCACTAATATTATAAATGTAAAAGTTTGGAATAATGGATGTTTGTTGCTCTTTCACGCAAAAACTACTGAACCGATTGCGATGAAACTTGGTATGTAGATAGCTGGAGACCTGGATTAAAGCATAGGCTATTTTTATCGCGATATTCCCACGGGATCGGGACTTACGCGGGTGAAACCGCGTGGCGGTCCTAGTATTTTATAAATCAAGTGTTATCAACCATCTTTTAATCAGTAAACAAAAACCCAGGTTATCCATCGAGAGCATGACAAAGTGATAATATCAGAACGATTCTAATTAAAACCATACGGTGTCTCCGACGCTGGATTTAATACCATAAATCAGTCTATTCATTAATTAATTCCCCGACAGGTATTAGCGACAAGTTATGTTCCTACAAACCAGGGCAGAAGCAGCAATGCATTGCTCAAGAAAAGTATTACGATAAGTAGAATCCAAATATTTGTTTTGTTACGTTTAAGGAGGGTTATTATTGTAGCTAAATGGTGCTTGCATGAAAACGTCTTACATTTGTATGTTAGTGAGATAGCCTTTAATCTCATTCTTACTTTGGTCTCTTGGGGAAACCAGACTCCAGAGCCCTTAGTTAATTATGTGAACGGAATTTCGCTCACTATAAGAAGAATTGCGTATTGTTCAACAACCCTGGCACACTTCACAAACCTTTTCAGATTTCTTTATCATTTAATAAATTATATTATTATATTAACTAAGTTTATGTGCGTATTAGAAATTACGAACATGGAAAGGGGATCGAAACGAGTCGATGTGGGACGCCATTAAATAGAGTCGGCATCACTAGATTACTGGCACGTGGGCGGTAAAAGCAATATTTGAAAATTGTAAGTGGCCATTATGATATTAAAGTGTAAGACTGAATCCCCTACTGTGGCAAACAGTGTAGTTTAAGATGCCTTTATCGATTGTCAGCCATTCCCATCTTAAATTTTGACACTCGTTTTCCTTTCCCTTACAAAAATGTATCATCAGATATCAAGTGCGGAATCCACAACAGTAGTTACCAGCATCGGGCCATGGGGTAATCTAATAATTTGAACAGAACACCGGACGACAACCGAACTTTCAATAGAAGGCCAGTATCAGTTTGCTACAAGAAAATAGGTTTTAACGTGGGAGAGCCATCGACTCCGCTCGATACCACGGCCTCACAGAAAACCGGCAGTGAAACAATGCTTTCATTGCTTTTCGCCGCGTGAGTGAGGTTACCGGAGGCCCTAACCCTTCCCTCTCCCTTATTCCTGTCCTTCCCCTCTGTCCCTACTCCCACCTCAAAGGGCGGCAACACACTTATGACTCTTGAGTTACAGGTGCCCATGGGCGGCCGTAGAGTATCTATTACATAAACAGTGAGATAGTTTTTTTTTTGTTTTTAAAAAAAGACACCTCCCGCATTAGGAATATTCCTGGGTCGCGGGGGGCTTCACAAACATTCAAACAACGGACAT
The DNA here is from genome assembly GCA_949752705.1 of Callimorpha dominula. Lineage (NCBI taxonomy): Eukaryota > Metazoa > Arthropoda > Insecta > Lepidoptera > Erebidae > Callimorpha > Callimorpha dominula. Next base: position 2,399,426 of record OX457012.1, on the reverse strand, counting down.
AAAGAACATCCAGACTAGGGACAAATATTTGTGGATCACACAAATTTTTGTCCTGTGTGGGATTTGAACCCACAACACTCGGCGCGGCGGTGATGTCGTAAATAATTACATAACAACTGGATCGATTTTAATCATTTTTCAGTGAATGACATAGGCTGTATATTTTATACCCGTGCGAAGCCGGAGCGGGACGCTAGTAATATTATAAACGTGAAAGTTTGTGAGGATGTATTAATGTGTGGATGTATGGATGTTTCTTACTCTTTCACGCAAAAACTACGGAACCGATTGCGATGAAACTTGGTATGTAGAAAGCTGGAGCCCTGGATTAACGCATAGGCTACTTTTTTTTTTATCCCGATATTCCCACGGGATCGGGACTTACGCGGGTGAAACCGCGAGGCACAGTTAGTGATATTATAAATGCCAGTAGCTCTGTCTGTCTATCACGCTTTCAATCAAATCATGTATGTTTTTTTAGTTTAAAATATATTTAAATTTTTCAGAATATTATCCAAAATACAGATTCGTTCTACGAAGCGCGTCCTACAAAAAAATTAATATATATCTCACTACAAGGTTGATATTTCGTGATTTTTCCGAACTCACCCCCCCCCCCCCCCTTTCGAGCCTCACGTGATTAATGAAACGACATTACACCGACGACAAACGACCATTATAAAATTATACATATACGTTGTCAGGGGTACAGAAAAGAAGATAGGGTCAAAGGGTCATACATAGAGGGATAGACAGATTGACAAAATCTACAATAACGCAAGCGAAGCCGCTGACAATAGCTAGTACTTAATATATTACTAGCAGCGCCACGCGGTTTCACCAGCGTAAGTCCCGATCCCGTGGGAATATCGGGATAAAAAGAATGAGATTAAAGGCTATCTCACTGTAACATACGAATGTAAGACGATTTCATGCAACTTTTACGACATTTAGCTACAATAATACCCTCCTTAATGGTAACAAAACAAATATTTGGATTCTACTTATCGTAATACTTTTCTTGAGCAATGCCTACCGCATTGCTGCTTCTGCCCTGGATTGTAGGTACAAAAATTGTCGCTAATACCTGTCGGAGAATTAATTAATGAATAGACTGATTTATGGTATTAATCCAGCGTCGGAGACACCGTATGGTTTTAATTAGAATCGCTCTGATATTATCACTTTGTCATGCTCTCGACGGGTAACCTGGGTTTTTGTTACTGATTAAAAGATGGTTGATAACACTTGATGTATAAAATACTAGCAGCGCCACGCGGTTTCACCCGCGTAAGTCACGATCCCGTGGGAATATCGGAATAAAAATAGCCTATGCGTTAATCCAGGTCTCCAGCTATCTACATACCAAGTTTCATCGCAATCGGTTCAGTGGTTTTTGCGTGAAAGAGTAACGAACATCCATCCATCCATCCAAACTTTCACATTTATAATATTAGTGGGATTCTGCAAAAATATCCTTGATCTGTTTGACGAATTTATCAGAAAATGTAACTAAATATGATATTGGTTTCAGAAAAATGTTAAGGTGTCACCCTACAACTATGTACTTACTTAAATGTTATTCTTACACACACATACACACTCTAGAAGACGACAATGAATTGCTAAGGCGTCGGACTTGCGATGAAGTGGTTGCGGGTTCGAAGGCCACCCAGTGCACTAACGACGTAAACAAGAATACTAGTAATGTGTGATCCACGTTGCTAGTATTATTTAAAAAAAAAAAGAAAATACACTCGAGAGCAATGAATCCCATCACAAATTCGAGTGTTAAAAATTGGTCAAGAGTTAGGGTTCTCAAACATATCAAAATTTATGCTCTACTAGCAGCGCCTCTCGGTTTCACCCGCGTAAGTTCCGAACCCGTGGTAACGTCGGGATAAAAAGTAGCCTATGCGTTAATCCAGGTCTCCAGCTATCTACGTACCAAGTTTCATCGCAATCGGTATCGGTAGTTTTTGTGTGAAAACATTACAAACATACACCCAAATGTTTCCTGTTTATAAATGTAATGTAATGTAAACTGGCGCTTAGTTTCCGAGATTCTCAGATATCTTTATGTGCCCCAGTTTAATTGTTCCCGAGTGTATTTTTCATGATTATCCTTTTACTGTGTTAATGACGCAAACTAATATACTTCCATGATAGTTATGTAATAAAAAGCTTGGTCCTTTCAATATTAGTTGGCGACCGACTCTGAAATCTGTTTTTAAATACAACGTATTAATATTTACCGGTACATACCTATTTTAAATACTTTAAACGGGTTTTTCGCTTTCATGGTCACGAGTCACATCACTTTGTTATTATCTAATCAATAGTTGTACACTAATTAGCACAAGGGCATCCACTGTTTAATATAATTTCAAATTACATAAATTGTGTTTCCAAATATTGGGTTAGCAGCAAGAATAATTTGATCACAAACAATGTGATTACAAATTAAAATTATTTAAAAACATTACCTGTTAAAAAAGTTTAGTGTAACATATTTATTTTTATCAACATTTCAAATTCAGAATTCCAAATTCGATTTGTAAAAATTCCGTTGTCTACACTATGGTTCGTATGTTAAAAATACACAAAACACTATTTTTGGTGGCTATGTTAATTAGATATTAAATCAGTGATTTATTGTTATTTTTTCACACTTAAACGGCATTTGAGTTGTCGTGGTAATGTATTACTGAGGAGTTTATCTAAATACAAAAAAAAATGATAGCATTCTTATCGATACTAATGAAGGATATCAATGTATGTATGACTGTTCAGACTGTTTACTTATTATCTGGTAGATTAACTTGAGCTGATAGATAAGGCAATATCTCATCTCACATAAATGAGGTTAACTAAAGGAGGTAATTATCGTCGACACGTTATTCGTTATGTAACGGATAAGTTTGGGACCATCAAAAGGAATACCATACGTACATAATTAATAGTACAACAGATGGCAGACTTTAAATACATTTAAATAAATAGCAACTCTAAATTCAACTGCATAAATTTCAATATTGTCTGTACTCCAAGAAGCCACTGCATACTATAGTTAACTCCAGTTCGCACACGCTACCTAATATAGGTAATTTACTACTCGCAAAAGCGGTTTTTACAGTGACTAGGATCCAACGTTATTTCCCGATAAACTATTCACTCATAGAGTACACGCGGTAATGGCACACGTTATTCTGAGGCTAGAATATTCCCCTACTTAATGCTTATTCGCAGGTAATTTTATTGCAAGACATACGGTGCCAATGCCAAGACCGGTCCCAAACCTGTAAGTTGCTATTTTTCAATTACGATTTTGGACACAGAAGCTATAAGGTCTAAGGTCCCTATACTAAAGTTTATTGCGACATTGCGGTTAATACAAAAATAGGAAATAGCGACTGTAGAATTAGTGTACCTCACACTGTTTTTATATGATTTTGAGTCTTATGACTGATAAGATCAATGTTCAAATTACGTAGTCTGACGTCGACCAAAATGTCAATGCCCATTGGCGATAATTTGAACTCTAATAATCTTATCTAATAATGACTCAATCGATTATTAGAATGAGATCACGTGCCGTGGACGCGGCTAGACATCGCATCGAATGAAGATATCCTTTAAAAATACTGTACCCACTGACCAGTCGCGGCCTTTTCACGAGACTCCGATCATTCTGCATAAATATATACAACAGTACATTTTTCGAAGGTAACACGTACCGTGTGACAGGAAGTAAGTTGTATCTAGTTATCAGAACAATACATCTATATGTAAATACTAGTTGACGCACGCAACTTCGTATGCGTTTGTAAATTTTCTCCGTTTTGCAACATTTTTCATTGATGCTCCGCTCCTATTGGTCGTAGCGTGAGGTTATATAGCCTATAGCATTCTTCGATAATTGGGCTATTCAACACTAAAATAATTTTCAAAATCGGATCGGATGCGCTGCTGTAAGTAATTTGCAATAAAAAAATATTGTATAAATTTAGATAAAAACTTTCATTAGAATCAGTTCATTAGTTTAGGAGTTCATCGCGGACAAACAACGTGACACGATTTTTTGAAGTATAATAAATAAGATAAAGATTACACTCTTTAGTATAATTTACTTTTTCATTTAAAAAAAGTATTATGGCTAAATCTATGCTTTTGAAATAGGTAGTTTGTGTACCAGTCCTTTTCCAATCTCGTGAGTTTGCGTGTGGAATATGTACCACGAGTCTAATACGTTCCGTTATGGTAAGTAAAAAAAATGACACTTTACATTGCAGTGTCTGTATCAACCTATTACAACATAACTATATATTCACAGAAACATTCACTGTATAGTCTGGTTTACAATAACGATAGCATATTCAAATTCAAAATCAATTCAGTTCGTTATTTCATAAAATTGATCATCAATTATTCGAAATCGTCGATTCAAAAAATAATTATTATAATTAAAAATTATAGATCAACACACACAGAGTCACCGCAACAATAGTTTGCTTTGTCAAATATAAAATTATTTAAAAAAAAAATGGATAACATGATATCATATCTGCGTGTTTCGATCTATAACCACCCGTTTCCAAATGGTTGAGCCTTGTGAGAAGAAAAAAATGCCAAATAATTTGCGCATGCACGTAATGTGGAATCATTTGGCGCGATTTTTGTAGGAGTGTATCGGGTATATTTGATCTAAGCTTAACAAGTATTTAATATTTTTTCTAAAATTGTCTCGTATAAAATTTACTTTCTGTTCCCGCCACTTTGGTCTTCACATATATAAGTGTTTAGAAAAAGGGCTTCTATCAATGTTTCTTAACTTCAAAAAAATAAAATACTGTCTCATCTAAAATAAACTGTTTTTTTTTCTTTTCGACTTCAATATAAAGTATATTGAAGTCGGAAAGATATCTCATATAAAAAGTTGGCAACCCTACGCTATATCTACGTTATGTCAAAATAAATTGAAAGTGGTTTTAATGTCGGCTATACCTATAAATGAAATGTGTAAGCAATCATAATTTTATAGCGTGTACCAAGTTACATTAATATTTACGATCTATGTTACGATTCGAACAATGTACGAGCATTACATATTCCATAAAGCAAAAATTTGAATTTTTGGAGACAAAATTCTCTTAATTTAAAAGTATTTTTTAAGTTGGATACAACGCCAGTTGTTTTTGCATAGTTTTATCTAGTGCACGTTTTGTCTGTCTGTCTGGTTGAACCGGCTAATCTCCAGAACGGATGGGCCGATTTCCACTGGACTTTCACTATTACTGTTGTTGAATAAGGCTACTTTTACTTTGGAAAAATAATTAGGGTTCACAACAAATATATGTACACGCGAGCGAAGCGGCATAGCTAGTATAAATAAAAATGGCGGCATTTGGAAAGGTTAATATAGATCTCTTAGAAAACGCGGTGTTCGAAGTTCGACCAAAATTGATTAAATTTTCAATGTTTTGTTTAGTACATTGACCTATTTGTAACATAATTCAAACTAATAATTTCCAGGATGAGTTGAACTGCCATTATATAGCTGTTTTCACATTACGAGGGCGGCACTGAAAATTTCGGGAATCAAGGAAGTGACACAACATTACTATTTAAAAATGTATTTATTGCTTTTCGAAGTATTCTCCGCGAAATTTGACACATTTTTCCATACGATGGAACCAATCATTGAAGCCACCATTCCATTCGGCAGTTGGGGTCTTCAAAATGGCCGTTTTTTAGGCGTCCACAGCTTCTTCAGGTGATGAAAATCTCTGACCACGCAATTTATTCTTTATTTTAGGGAAAGTATAGAAATCATTAGGGCTTAGGTCGGGGCTGTACGGCGGATGGTCTAATAATTCTTTGTTTTCTTGCTTTAAAAACTCTTTTGTTCTGTGCGCGGTGTGAGAACTCGCATTGTCGTGATGGATGATGATGCGGCGGTTGCAGTTCTCTTTACGGAGTTCAGAAACGACCTGTGGCAAACAAATGCTAGCATACCATTTTGCATTAACCGAACTTTGTCGCTCAAGAGAAATAGTCGCAACCTGGCCGGTTTTGGAGACAAACGTGGCCACCATTTTTTTTGCAACACTCCGTGAACGAACAATTTTTGTTGGTTTTAACTCATTTTTGAACACCCAAACTCGTGACTGGTTTTTTGTTTCGGGTTCGTACGCGTATATCCAGGATTCGTCACCTGATACGATGTTGTATACAGCATTTGAGGATCCTGCGTGGAATCTTTCGAGAGTTCTGACGCACCAAGTAACGCGAGCCGCTTTTAGCTCTTCACAGAGCGAATGCGGTATCCATCGGGAAAACAACTTTTTTACACCTAATTGTTCATGCAAGATTATTTGTATTTGACTCATGCCAGTGTCTAAAGTTGCCTGAATTTCGCGGTATGTCACATGTCGATCTTCCTCAATCAGCTTACGCACAGCATCAACGTTTTCTTGGGTGACTGCAGTTTTTGGACGACCTTGACGGGGATCATCACTGAGCTTGACACGTCCACGTTGAAACTCAGCAAACCAGCGATAAATTGTGGTTTTGGATGGGGCTTCATCACCAAATGCAGAAATCATCCGGTCAACACTGTTTTTGCGTTAAACCACTTCGAAAGTCATAATAAATCATCGCTCTTGAATTTTCTCGAGTCAATTCCATTTTCTCAACGACAAGTTTGACAAAACCTTGTGATAAGACCGAGAATCTTTTTTTAAATAAATAAAGGGTATTCGATTTTTAAAGGTGTTTCAATTAAAAAGATTTTAATATGACAGACAGTGGAAATATTCCATTCCCGATACTTTTAGTGCAGCCTATGTACTTTTACACACGATTTTTTAGATTTCTGCGCTTTTTCTAAGTATTCCAAATTTCCCATTTTTCCGAGAGCGAACTTTGCTTAAAGAATATTAATACTCTAAGCAATTGTACGTATTAATAGACGTAGAGGGCTCAACCTTCTCGGTTACAGCCAGTTCGAGTGACAAGTGCTTGAGCTATAGCTTTCATTCCCCAATACACCCACCCGTTTAAGCGGTATAGGGGGCAAACGAGTAGACCGGTCACCTGATGGTAAATGACTACCGCCTCCCATGGGCATCTGCAACTCGAGTCACAAGTGCGTTGCCGGCCTTTTTGGTAGGAGTAGAGAAAAGGAGGGAAGAGGGGGAGAGAGGGAGGGGGTAAGAGGGGGAGAGGGAAGGGTTAGGGCCTCCGGTAACCTCAGTCACTTGGCGAAACACAACGAAGCATTGCTTTACTGCCAATTTTCTGTGAGGCCGTGGTATCACTCCGGTCGAGCCGGCCCATACATGTCGAAGCATGGCTCTTCCAATAGAAAATTTATATAATTATATTATCAGCGTTTCCAGCGTCTCCGACCACAGGACGGACATTCGGGTACGCGACCCCAGCCACTTTAAACTACTGCAGTCTGAGTCCCGTTTCCCGATCTGAGACTTGCTTTATCCCTTACCCCAGCTCCGTAGCTCCTGTTTTCCTTTTTTTTTAATAATATAGGGGGCAAATGAGCAGACTGGTCACCTGATGGTAAGTGACTACTGTCGCCCATGGACACCTGCGACTCAAGAGTCACAAGTGCGTTGCCGACCTTTGAGATGGGAGTACGCTCTTTTCTTGAAGGTTTGAAGGTCGTATCGGTCCGGGAATACCGCAGGCGGCAGATTGTTTCAGAGATTAGTTGTGCAAGGCGAAAGATTTCTGGAGAACCGCACAGTGGTGGATTGACAATTATCCAGGTGATGGGGATGAAAGGTTTTTACCCCAATTTACCTTCTTTCTTTGTCCCGTCTGAAAATTACTACATTCTCAAGGAGGATAGTGCGTCAGGCAGGCAGCCGGCCATTAAGCCAAAACCCTTTGCAGTGTTTAGAAAAAAAAACTACTACCTACACATTCCGCCGTCCGATACAATTGGGCAAAGGGCAGGAAATTGATGATTTTAGCTTTTCCCCATATACTTCGTTCCTCGTGTTCTAAACGCTCAGTAATTAGATACTTATCCAAGCTCTAATTCCGCAGTTTTAATCCAATACTAGTACAATATTCCGCAGTTAACAGCTGAGTCATGCGAGGTGAGTCGCGCAATTATGTCATTACAATGACATCATTGGCCGCCGTTGTTTTTATGTGAGAAACTTGTGTGAGCTTGGATACGGGGCTGGCGAGGTGCGACTGAAGGTCGATACATGTTGTAATAGCGAATTAAAGTATTAACCCGTTTACAGATGTTAGATATTACAGTTTATGGTTTCATTTGCTTTTTTTTAGCCAGAGCTAGTAATTAAACGTAGACAGAGCACAAAGGTTTAATGAATGCGGGTCAGTTTGATCATCGATGGATTCTTGTGTCATTCCTAACTTCCTAATTATAATAAATACGATTGTGAGTTCGTTTTCTCGTTCGTTTTCACGCCTAAACTACTCAATAGATCATCTTGTAATTTTAGAATAAAAACTTTCGTGAGTGGTACTCATGCCAGGTGTAACGACTGATACCGTCGCGGCAGGACGCTTTACTCCTTGAAGAGGGCCCTCGTCGGGTCCGAAACTAGTCGGATATTCCGAAAATTTCCATAAACGTTGTCGGGGGTACAGAAAACTACGGATGAAAGAGCAGAAGAAAAAAAGCAATGGGATAATGACGAACTCTGTGACACGGCGGCACAGCATTCGGCTGTAACGTCGTGGTTTGCGAGATTTTAGATTCAAGCTCAGTTTGTATACAAAATATGTTTATGGATTTGAAAGTATAGTTTTTTTATGGTATAGGGGGCAAACGAGCAGACGGCTCACCTGATGGTAAATGACTACCGCTGCCAATGGCCACCTGCAACTTAAGAGTCACAAGTGCGTTGCCGGCCTTTAAGGTGTGTAAGGAGTAAGGGGGATATAAGGATTAGGGCTTCCGGTAACTTCACTCACTCACTCGGCGAAAAGCAATGAAAGCATTGCTTCACTGCCGGTTTTCTGTAAAGCCGTGGTATTACTCCGGTCGAGCTGGCCCATACGTGACGAAACATGGCTCTCCCAGGATAAAAATATTTTACAAAACAAATGTATCTATGTTCATTATTTATTGTTTTATATTTGAGGTATATATTATGTTCCAGCATATTATTATTACAAACGAAACTCTTAGTAAACCCTCTGTGTTAATGTACTAAGAAAAGTTGTTTGTCAATTATACACGCTAAAAGAACTTTTACGATGGCTATAATAATAAAGCGTTTCCTGTAGACCTGTTAGGAAAGACATTTGTAATCAGTGACATCGTACTGCAAGACGCAAGTTTCAATGGTTATAGGCACAATATTATGTTATGAATCTATACATTTATGAAAAAGTAATATTTATAGAAGTAAAAAGTTGGAGCAGCTACTAAGTACACCTCTTTGTTTAAATTTGCATCACCTTTTCGTCATTTAAAATTATTCATTTAATAATTTTTTTCTTTTTTTTTCGTTAATAATACAACTCCCGCATTAGGAATTACTCCTGTGTCGCGGGGGACTTTACAAACATACAAACAACGGACACAAAGAACACCCAGACTCGGGTGGGAATCTAACCCACGACCTATGGCATAGCAGTCAGGGTCACTAACCACTAGGCCAACAGGCCAGCCAGTTTTAATGGGATAAGCTTGAGTATATTCCATAAAAAAAATACTTATTTTTACATTTGATACAAAGTTCTTCATAAACTTAGATGTAGATGTAAATCTACAAAATGTCATATTTAAATAACGCCATAACACCACACTAAAGTCAGTCTATACTTCCCGCGATACAACCGCATTACTCGAATGATACAGGTAACTATCTACCAGCGAACACGGTACAGTTTTTAACACTTTCCTTGCTAGCAGGGAAAGTGTTAAGCATCACTCTCTACGGTACAGTTGTACGTCACGTATATATAATAATAATAATATAGCCTTTTATTCAGATCTTTAGCTTATACATACGTACATTGATAACTAATTCAAACAAAACAAATAAAAGTTAAAACTTATTCTACTATCTGCTGTTTGGTAATCTTTTGCAGATCTGTTTGCCAATCGGCAAAGGCCTCCTCCAACCTTTTCCACTCTGTCCTTACTTGAGCTACTCTGTTCCACGTCACTCCTGCCACCTCTTTGATATCATCGTCCCATCGTTTCCGCGGTCTCCCTCTTTTTCTTTTACCTTCCCTGGGGTACCATCTTGTAACTTTCTTGCTCCATTTATCAGGACCTCTTATCATATGCCCATCTCCATTTTAGTCTTTTGATTTTTACTGTAACAGCTGTTGTTTTTGTTTTATTCCTAATGACGTTGTTTTTTACTGTGTCTATCTCTTGATATTCAGCATACTCCTCTCCATAGCGTGTTGGCAAGTTGCAAGTTTGTTTATCAATTCTTGGGTTACAGTCCATGATTGGCAGCCATACGTAAGGACTGGTAGTATGCAAGTAATAAATAGTTTCCTTTTCATGTTAATATTAAGTGTTTTGTCCTTCATAACTTCTTTTAAGCTCCAGTATCTTCTCCATCCGTTTGTAATTCTTCTTTGTAATTCCTCGTGCATTAGTTCTTTATGAGTTATGATCTGTCCTAGGTAAATGTATTCATCAGAGTAGTTAATTTCAGAGTTTCCTAACATTATTGTAGTTTTATTTCCATTCGTCATCAGTCTAGTTTTTGGGTTTTAGTCCTACCTTTTCGCTTTCGATCGCGAGGTCTTCGATCATTCTATTAATATCTTCCGATGTTTTGGCAAATAGGACTATGTCATTAGCGAATCTCAGATGTGTCAGCGATGAACCGTCGACATTGATCCCAAGGTTTTCCCAACTGAGTCGCCTGAAAATTGATTCCAGAACAGCGGAGAAAAGTTTAGGAGATAAGGGGTCTCCCTGTCTGACGCCTCTCCCTATTTTGAATGAGCGGCCTTTCATCTCTAACTGGATTCTGGCTGTGTTGTGACTATATACGTTCCTAATTAAACGAATGTATTTATGTTCGACCCTTGTTCCACTAAAGCTTCCCAAATATTATTGTGTAGCAAAGAATCGAAGGCTTAGCTGTAGTCAATGAATGCCATATAGTATGTAAGCTGCTGCTCGCTGTACTTCTCTAGAACTTGTCGAACTACATGGATATGGTCAATTGCCGAGTAGTCCTTGCGAAATCCAGCCTGTTCGATGGGTTGGTGTTCGTCCAGTGTTCTCTCGATTCGTTTCAAAATGATCTTAGCGAAGACCTTGTATATGTTGGACATAAGGCTGATAGGGCGATAATTTCAGATTTCATATTTGTCTCCTTTCTTATACAGCAGGATAATGTTCGACTCTGTCCACTGCTGGGGGATTATTTCGGTGGTTAAGATATTGTTAAACATACCTGTGAGAATAGGTATTAAAACGTGTTTGCTTTGTTTTAGGATTTCATTACGTATTCCATCTGGACCTGGTGTTTTTTCAACCTTTTGTGTGTCAACCTTTCTCGACTTCAGTTTTAAGAATGCTCGGAACGCTTGAAGTATCTAGCAAATCAATTTCATTTTCTGTTGTTTTGGCTTCATACATTAGGGAATATGCATGTATTTTTTTATCTTTTATTGACTTGTTCCATCATTCTACCCTAATAAAAAATATAAATAACCTTGGCAATGTTCAAATTAATTTTTAAAATAACATTGAAAATATCGATAAAATTTGATCTGTTTGAATGCCGCCATATTTCGCGGGCCTTGGATGACGTCACGTTCCACGCTTAGTGTTTGTTTCATAAACTTATTTGAAGTGTTACAGTAATTATATACCGATTTCCAGTTGTAATTACTATTTATTGTAATTAATAGACCATGGATATAGTTAAAAACCATTTTATAGGTATTGCCTTGTCCCTAAGTGTAAAAACACTATAAGAAGTACACCCAATACAGTATTTTTTCCTGTACAAAATAATAATGTAAAATACGAAAACACTGGTGTACACTGATGAGAAGAGATGAACTATCTTCAATATCGTATTTATATTCTTGTCAAGATCACTCTAATGTAAGCGTATTACAATTTAATTGCTAGTATAGTGTGAATTAGTCAGCAGTAATTTATGTTTGTTTTAAATATCAAGCAAAAGGCAACTTGCTTGTCTACTTAAACTAGGTAACAAAAGTCCAATAAAACTTCATGAATATAACTAACTATACATATCTTACCTATCCTTTAGATTATAATATAACAAGTATTATAATAATTACCTTGCGGCTTTCACTCCTTTAACCTCAGCGGACGCAAAATCTGGATTTGATGCAAAATATATAGTCATCATGAATGCACCTATTTTCGGTAGATTGTCCGATTGTGCTTTGACAAAACTACATTCAGTCATTGTCCTAGATGATTTCTAATATCACTAGAATGCTTAAATTGCACTAGCTAAAAGCAAAAACCACAGAAACACCTATCTTTCTCCGTAACACTACAAATATAGGCGCCGATAAATGACAGAAAGATGAATGTCACGTCATGTTTTGTTTCGACCAATGGTGAAGCGTTTTGCAAAGTTGAATTTCGCGCCCTTATTTTGCATATTTCAATTAATATTTTTTGCAATTAAACACGAACTAAATAAGAAAATAATTGTTTAGGCATAATATCTGGACAATAAAGATCCAAGGGAAAATTAATCAAGTAAATTTAAACAACATGCATATTCCCTATTCCTTATAATAAGATGTTCCTATTGTCAATATGTCTGTTCTGCGATGTTTCCATGTTCCACAGTCATTTTTAATTTTAACTATCCAATCCCTTGAATTCCTCATTTCTTTATATGCTTTCTTTACCCCACCCTTATAGTTATATACTTTTCTATTATTTCCATTCTTTTTTGTTTCCTATCTTTCCTTATGCTATCTTTAATTTTTTACTTATTGTTTTTAACTGTTGTCTTCTCTTCTCCAGCAGTTCTGTGGTATTTTTTGTAAACCATTTTTTGTGTTCAGTTTTGTTATTTGCTACAAGTTTTATTTCGGTGTTTATGGTTTTTCTATCCAGTTGTATTTTTCTTGTGTTTCTAATGTTTTTGTGTTAGGTAGCTAGTCTGAAAATTTGTTCTTTAGCGCAATTGTTATTTGTTCCAACTTATGGTTCCCTAATTGAATGGTTCTTGTGTCTTGTCTTGGTCTGGGTATTTTTGGTTGGGTTGTTACCAGTTCTGCTCTAATAAGTTTATGTATAGTGTTGAAGTCAGTTTATTTATTACATAGAAGTTTGTAAAGTAGTTGTTCCTGTTTGTCATAATAAAATCAATTTGGTTTTTCGTTTTACCATCCGGCGAGATCCAGGTCCACATGTTTTTCTTCCTTCTCCTGTATATAGTATTTAAAATGGTTAGGTTTTTTCTAGCGCAAAGTTCGTGATATGTTCACCATTCCTACTTCTGGTTCTGTTACTGTATGCGTATGGTCCTAGTACCTTTATTTCCTCTGGACGCGTATCTCCGATTTGACCATTGAAATCTCCCATTACTATAAGATTTTTATGACCATGCTCTTGGATCGTATTATTTAGACTGACGTAAAATGTGTTTATTGTTTCCAGGTTCGATTGTTCGGTAGGCAAATAAATTCGTACAAATTCATCATCGCAATACGTTCTGAGATACCTACAAATTCTTCCACATATTTTGTTATGTATCTTTTAACAATAAATCGAACCCCATGAAGGCCCGGGGTCTCGCCTATGTGGTAGAATACGTAATCTGGATGAGATATAATATTTTCTCCCATTCTTCTCACTTCACTGAGGCCAATAATATCCCATTTAATGTCTTTTAATGCATACATGAGTTCTGCAAGATTTTCTTCGTTTTTTAGGGTAAGTACATTGAGGGCTGCGATGTAAATTTTACATTGTCGTTGGTTTCGATTTTTGTTGTTACTGTTGTCACTGTCTTCAATATTGTCACTTATTGTTGGAGGGTTGTGGTCTTAATCCCCCACGAGGACCAATCGGCTTGGGGGAGATGTTTTTTAGTTTCGTTGTTGTCTGTTTCTTTGGTTAGGTTCGGTTTCCATTTGCCGATTCTTAGTTGTTAATGGTTTTTGGTAGTAGATATGTTAGAAATAGAGTTTGATCTGGACCGCATCATATCAAATGCATTTGTTCTATTTGTTTCAATTGTAGCTACAGTCTGTGGTTTTTTGGCCTGGTTATTGTAGGATGAGGGTGAGGCGGATGGTTCTCTTTTTCTTTTTTCTTGGTTATCTTTGTTCTCTTTAACTATGAGTCTGTCATATTTCAAGTATGCAATATTGCCTTTTTTCCTCTCTTCAGCTAGTTCTGCTTTCAACATTTTCTTCTTGTCTAAAACTTTTTTAGTGTAATCTTCACTAATATTAATTTTCTTGAAGTGTTTTTTGTTTTTAATGATTTCTATTTGTTCCATACATACAAATGAGCAGAGTACCGACCTTGGCTTGTTTCTTTCTCGGTTTATTGTTCCTAAGCGGTAAATTTTGTTGATTTCGTAGTCTTCAACATTAATCTTTATATCATTTTTAAAATTTTCCCTCAGTTCTTTAAGTAGTTCAGAGGTTGACGTTTCTTTTTCATCAAGGCCAAAAACTATTATATTGTTGTTCTTCTCCCCTCTCTTGAGAAACTCTATTTCTTTTTCTAGTTTTTCTACTTAAATTTTTAAGTATTTGTTTTCTTCCACTAATGGAATTAACTTATCTTCCATTTTGTCCATGATACTGTTAGTGATCGAATCCTTCAGTTCAGCGGTCATATATACAGTATATAGTCACGTATGTCATATATATATTATGTGAACAATGCATGAAGTTGACTATCGAACATTTAAAAAAATCCCGGCCCGCAGAGGTAGACTTTGTGTTTTTTAAATTTTTTTGACAATCTGATCCCCCAGTCCCTCCCTTTGGGGGAATATAACCCATTCACGAACTTATCCTTAATTTTTGCCCTGTTGATTTTTCGCTCAAGTTTGAAAGCAATCGGTGCATAATTGCGACCTCTATCGTGCCGGTTAAGTTGAGGGACATACATACATAAATATATATTTAAACTTTCTAACTGGCGGTTGCTTTGGGGTCTATGGATCATAACTAGACCTCCTGTGAAGAAATTTTTGGAAAACTTGACAACTGGTACAAAACCAATAGGTAGACTTTTCTTCGAAATCTACCTAAAACGAATATGTTAAACATAGGAGTAGTCATATACGAAACGTTTATTAAAAAAGTAACTAACTATAAGTATAAACTAACTATGTTTCATTTCTGTTCAACAGTGGTGTACAATAAAGAATGTTCTATCTAGCTATCTATCTAAAATACATTTGTCAAGAATAGTGTTAAGGTTCTGTGGTTTACCATAGATAACAGTTAAGTATAAGTTACTATATATATAAAGCCCTGAAGCATTGCTTTTTAGATCCGTGTGACGTGTGACCTAGTTTTTGCAGCTAACTTCTGAAGCTTTCTTCCAGGGAAGAAAGCTTCGTTTCTTCTGTTCTATAAACGTAAAAAATGCGAGATAACAATCTATTACTAGAACGTTCTGGAGCAACTAATACGTTGTACATTCGATCAATCACCAAAAAACATCTTACATTTCCTGGACAAACAAATAACATTTCATTCACAGCAGACTTTTAAGCAAACATATGTGGTATGTTTATTGATGGACGATCTGAATTAAATTGTACTTTTTCTAAGAAATAATTGATAAATACAAATCATTTCTTCAACTTGCATCACACAAAGTTTTGATTCCAATATTCGTAAATAAATATTTCTGGCAAAATATATAAACAATTGAGACACCTCACACACGGCCGTCTGAAGCCAAACTAGACGGAGCATGTATTATGGTGAACTAGACTACTGACATACAAATTATCTGTTACTAAAAACATACATATCCTACTAATATTATAAACGTGAAGATGTATGGATGTTTGTTACTCCTTTACACAAAAACTACTGATCCGATTGCGATTAAACGATACAATTTCCGAGTGTTTCTCTCAATTTTATCAGAATCCCATCATCCGATCCTGACTTCCTTGACATGGGACCACCCTTGAGGTATACTTTATCTAAGAAAAAAAGAATAATCAAAATCGGTTCATAAATAACAGAGAGGGCTAAACTTAAAAATAAAACCGGCCAAGTGCAAGTCGGAGTCGCGACCGCGAACCGAGGGTTCCGTAAAATATTTTTATTATATGATGTAACTAAAAATTTACGGTTTTAACAATTTTTCCTTTATCTGTGCTATAAGACGTTGCTTCGTACCAAATTTCAAGATTCTGAGTTCACGGGAGGTTTTGATTCCCTTGCGAGTGTCGAAAATTTGCGGCATAAACGGCTGTATCTATTGATTGCGTTGGCTTAGAAGTTTGATTTTTCACAGCTCCCATAGACAGTAGAGTATTTGATATAAATTGCAGCTTGATATCTAAACGCGTTCCTGAGAAAAAGGGTCTTGACAGACAGACAGACGGCCGGCCAACAAAGTGATCCTATAAGGGTCCCGTTTTTTCTTCTCGAGGTACGGAACCCTAAAAATATAATTATAGATACGGTCGAATTGAGAACCTCCTTTATTTTCGTCAGTTAACAAATAAATATTATACCAAACAGACACAAATAAGATGAGTAACTCGATAGTCACGATCGATAGATAAACAATGTGGATACGAATGTCTTATATCTGGAGGAAAATACACCACATGATAGTACGCACGCATTTTCCTGCTGCCTCAATTCTTCAAGTCAATATCCAGTCCGTGCGGGATAATAGAACTACAGCTTGCTTAGGAGTAAGGTCGTAAGATGACAGGAAAATAAATGAAAATGTAACACCGTATTGTTTTGTTCCAAGATCTATAGAGAACCGATGTGTTGGGAGGGAGCGACCATCTTTTTCACATATCACTACATATATTATTATAAAACAAAGTCCCGCGCCGCATGTCTGTTTGTTCGCGATAAACTGAAAAACTACTGAACGGATATTCATGCGGAAGGTTTGGTGTAGAAATTGTTAAGATTTTGTGTAAATTGATTGAAATATTATGTTGATGATTGTTGAAGATGTCTCTGCACCCGTGCGAAGGCGGGGAGGGTTGCTAGTTTTTTATTTATTAATACGTGAAGAGATTTATTTGTAGGTGTTTTATGCAAAATTCGCGGACTTACGAAATGTGAAAATTTTAAGGCTTACAGTTTGTATGTAGAAGAATTGCAGAAAGCTAAAATTTAAAAAAAAAATGCACACAAACGGCTACAAGAAATCTACAGGCATGCAGTATATATGTTGACCTGTCATGGTACAGTCTATATAAGTATATATAATGATAGTTCAAGTAATACTGGTCAATTATGTAAAACAAAACAGTTAAAACTTAATTAATTATGGTCGAAATTCGACCACCAAGCGATCTCTAATAAAATCTTACAATGTCAAGTAAACTTGTATTCGATTCGATCGAAGAATCTGGTTTCGGGCACCCGCTCTACGTTACTTGCTGCCGCTTTTACATAATAGGTAATTCGTTATTTATCTCAAACGCAGTCTTAAACGATATTCGTCACAACGAAATTCCCCATAAAAGCGGTTTGACGGTGCGGTTGCGGCACGCTGAAAACGCAGCTATTTATGAGGAACATTCAACCAGATATTCCGACTTCTTGACATAGTCGTTGAATGGTTGATGAAAACTTAATCGCGGTTACATTAAATAAGAAACGATAACTTTTTTCCCGTCGTTTCAATCGAATTGCATATCCTCGTCACGTGGACATAGGAAACACTTACTAATAAACCAATTATCAATCTGACGTATTCGTGAAAATTAGTGTTATGATAAAATAAGAATTTAGTTTAAAAACTGTAAGAGTATATTATATAGCCTGTTATCCGGACGATTATACATATACATACATAGACTGCTAAAATTATTACCCTTCCTTTTGGTTTTGCCGTAGTTGGGTAATATAAGATTATGGATAAACGTATACCTACGATAAGCTGCAATCTTGCAACGCAAATGAAAATGTGACGATTGGAAAACATGACGGAATGCTTTAGCGAAAATTTTGGATAATGTGAACTTTTTAAATCATATCGAAATATACAGTCTAATACAGTATCTTACTAATATTATAAAGGCGAAAGTTTGAGAGGATGGATGGATGAAAAAAACGGCTCAACGCATCTAGATGAAACTTAGCACAGAGATATTAAAGTCTAGAATAGCACATAGGCTTTTTATCCCGGAAAAATGTATGGTTCCCATGGGATAGTTTTCACCAAAATTGCGATTCACCGAACGAAGTCGCAGGCAACAGTTAGTTATGCAATAAATACCACTCACAAATTAATCACGAAATCTAAAAAAGTATAAATATTACAAAAATGTAGGTATATTCTTCATAGAGAGTGACACAGAAAGAACGATATTTCTACATTCGCACCCCTAAAGGGATAAAAGAGTTTAAAATTTAGTAAGATGGAAATCCCCAGGTCACGAAGTCGATGCACGATCTTCACGTTTATGGTAGGTTTCATCCTTGCCAACACTCGCTAGTTTATTATTTTCAATAGAGACAAAATGATGACATAAATCCTATGTATGTATGCACCAAGGTGAACAAGAATTACGTGCGTTGTTTACATAATAAAACAGATCGAAATAGACAACACTGTTCATAAGATAGCAGGTAAACAGAAGAGATAAGTGCAAAGGAAGACTCATATTAAGGCAACGATAGGATGCATCAATGAGGCTGAAATTGAAATTCGTCTATTTTTTTAAGAAAAAATCTGTTATAAAGATTACATGTGTGTACATTGCTATTAATTACTTATGGCGTTTAATGATTTCCGATAACGGTTGGGGCAGCAGGCGGGGTGGGACGGCGACGCGGCATGAGCAGGTTGTAATGTACTAGCATATCGAAGATGTCACATAGCGCCATCGCGCTCGGTGCTAGTAAATTTTACCGTGCACGCCGCGACGCGTCGCTGTTTGCCCTCCCTAGTTGTCTGCCCATTAAGTCACATTAGGTACTCAAATCGGAAACGCCTGACTGGTCTAGTATCGGTGCAGTTGATTAGGCTGGTACTGCTGACAGTTTCCACAGGTTATGAGGGTTTCCAGAGCTCCACGAATGCGGACTCCAGGTGGTTAACCTTATCCAGACGCGACAAATAATTATAGCTTTAATTAATGTTAGAGGACTCCGACTGCCCAGCAACAGCCAGTTCGAGTTACAGGTATCCAACCCTGACCTGCTGTTGCTTACACTACCTAATCTATCAGTATAAGCAGTAACCCTTCCCTTCCATTGCCTTCCCATACTACTTACCTTTCCCTTTTAATACACCAACTCCCAATTTTCCCATTGTTAATTACTAAAGTGTCCTGTTGATGGTAATAGGCCAAGTTTATATTGCCATCAATAGGTCACTCGGAAGACCCGGTCTTCCCGGTAACAGCCAGTTCGAATTACAGGTATGCGACCCTAAACTACACGACGTTGCAATACGCTTACACTCTGCAATCCATCCGTATAATCAATAACCCTTCCCTTTCCCTTTTAATACACCAACTCCCAATTTTCCCATTTTTAATTACTAACGTGTCCTGTTCATGACAATAGGCTTGCCCTCTATTACGTGAGTGGTACCAAATTAAAGTTGGCAAAATGTTAATACACGTTTTACTTTGACGTTTAATACACTTCTGCCTACCCCTTCGAGGATAAAGGTGTGAGTCCACCTTCGACCACCATGCTAAACAACCCACCTCGACACTACAAAAGCATAAAATACTTATGTTAAACTTTTGTTGAGTCGATGTGGGTGTTTAGCAGAATTATTATAATGAACTAGCTGCTACCCCAATTAATATAATAAAGTAAACGCAGATTCCTTAACTTTCGTGTTTTGACTACAAAATCACTATAGATACCTTATTATTTTCCATATTTATATATAATTTTGTATTTCGTTTAATGCTAACAAACTCAGTGTTACAAATTTGCGGAAGAATGTTCCGTAACCTTAATTAACATAGGTCATGGATATTGTTGCATGAAGGTAGAAGATTTTTTTTTAATACGTAGTTTTTTAGATCTTACTATATTGCAATTTATTTATGAACGGAAAACAGCACCTTTACGATCGCATTTACTTTATTTTATACTAGCAGTGCCCCGCGGTTTCACCAGCGTAAGTCCCGATCCCGTGGGAATATCGGGATAAAAATAGCCTATGCGTTAATCCAGGTCTCCAGCGGACTCCAGCTGTCTACATACTAAGTTTAATCGCAATCGGTTCAGTAGTTTTGGCGTGAAAGAGTAAGAAACATCCATCCATCCATCCAAACTTCCACATTTATAATATTAGTGGGATATTTTTTAACACGTTATTAATAGCTTTTTTACCTCTGTAAACCAATCTTGGAAGTAAATTTTTACCTACTCCTTATCGTCTAACCGAAATGAAACTTTGTAGGTTTGTGTAGTGTGGATGACAATGCTTGCAACTCCAGGAGGTGGATAGTGGAACTCTATTAGGAAACCTCTTAGTTTGGGCTCATATGATTCGTTTTGATGAGTCCTATAGATTGGTATTGGTATTGATAACGATAGTCTGATGATGAAGCCAGGAGGTGAATAGTGGAACTCTTTTTACTTTTTACGGTTCCGTACCTCTAAAGGAAAAAACGGAACCCTTATAGGATCACTTTGTTGTCCGTCTGTCTGTCTGTCAAGACCCTTTTTCTCAGGAACGCGTGGAGGTATCAAGCTGGAATTTATATCAAATACTCAGGTCTCGCAATCAAAAGATACAGCCGTTTATGCCGCAAATTTCCGCAAATTTTCGACACTCGCAGAGGAATCAAAACCTACAGAGTACTTCCCATGAACTCAGAATCTTGAAATTTGGTACGAAGCAACGTCTTATAGCACAGATAAAGGAAAAATTGCGAAAACCGTAAATTATTAGTTACATCATATAATACAAATATTTTACGGAACCCTCGGTGGGCGAGTCCGACTCGCACTTGGCCGGTTTTTCATTCTTATTATTTCTACACTAAGGAAGCCTAGTGAAAAATTATTCAAAATATAACCAGACATAATTTACTTGCGCCTATTAACCATTCAACAAAATGAATACCAACATTCAAGAGTCCGCAGATGCAAATAGAACGAAATGACTGGCAACGCGGGAATCAGGGTATTGCGAATTGTTATTTTACAGCAGCTGGTCATCATCCTCCGCGTCTTTTCGCAACTAATTTGGGGTCAACTTTCAGTCTAAATACGATACGGCCGCACTTTAATATTTTACGTGAAGCGACTGCCATGAGACAACTCCTGTACTAGGCGAAATCGAAGTTCTGTAGTTATCAGTCAGGGTGTCGGACTTTTTTAGGGCTCCAACTACTCGTAACGAATGCCACAGATTTTCGTATGGCACCCGGGACCGACGGTTTCACGTACTCTCCGAGGCACGGAGGGGCGTCTCAATGTGTTAACGGTCACCCATCCTAGACAGACCTGGCTAGTATTACTTAACTTTATAATGTGTTAAGCTACTCGGTTACCAGTTAGCCACGACCCCTACAGCCCTTTTACAGCAGCTGGTAACCCCTTAATATTAAAAAAGTTTGCGTGTTTAGGAGTTGTTTAAAAACAGAACAAGTACTTTGAGATGTTAAAGACATGGTATTTGTTCATATTACAGCAACAATATAAATATTTATTGTTGGTATATTTACGAAATTGATTGAACAGGTGTTGTAAACTCTTGCTGGTGATCATAAATTATTCATTGTTTATCAATTAAATGTTAATGAGATTCTATTATCAAGTAAACCGTTATCAAGTATTCACTCAATGGGAGGGGGCAACCTTTTGTTAAGAGAAGTTTATTTTAAAATAACAAAAGTACCTGCTTTCGTTAAGCGGGTTTATCATTATATTATGCTAGTTGAGTCCCGCGATTTCACGCGCTTAAGTCCCGATTACGTGGGAATATCGGGATAAAAAGTAATCCAGGTTCATCGCAATCGGTTCAGTAGTTTTTGCGTCCATCCATACATCCTAACAAACTTTTACGTTCATAATATTAGTAGGATGTAGGTATGTGTTACATTGAACGGGGTTTTACACCCAGTCACAGAATAAATGATCGTGCTTATCATACAATTATTTGTTCTGGGTGGAAATCGAACCCAAGAAGAACCACTAGACCAACAGGCCAGCCGATTATCATTTTATCATACGTATATTTGGTTTGCTTACTACAATCAAAGTAAAAACAATGACCCTTGCAATACATATTAATTTGATACATGATTAAATCTAAGTGATTTAATCATGTGAGTGAATATAGCACTTTTAAGTGCTTTTTATTTTAAAAGCAATGGATGGTTTGTATCAGGGATGTTGCGGATATAATGATATGCGGATGTGGATGCAGACATTTCAAGGCTAACATTCGCGGGTGCGGATCTTAGGATATTTAATAAGAACTAGCATCTGCTCGCCACTCCGCTCAGAGATCCCACAGAAACCTGGGCCCTAAGTCTTTGGTTTAAAATAATTCCAAATTTCACTTTGCGTTGGTGGCATTACAATGTTTTTCGATTCACTTTTAAATGATCAGTGTATATTCACAATAACACTCGAAACGACAACAAATATGATAAGCGCAACTAGCTAAACACGTTATGACTGATTTACGAGAAACAAATGATACATACACAATAACAAACGCGTAGAATCTTGTCACCGAACGAAATGTTCCCAACTATTGGTCAATACACACGTGCATAGCGCTCGCGGACGTCGCCGGCTCCGCCTATTTTCTTTCTTGTCGCGACTTGTGGTACATCTGCATCCGCATCGATTATTGCGGATGCGGATGCAGATGTTCAAATCGATGTGGAAGCTCCGCAATTGCGGATGCGGATGCAACTATTGGCAACATTCCTAGCTGGCATGTTTATCATTCAACCAATTTGTTAATGGTTTAATTGTTAAAAAAAAAGTATAAGTAATTACACAGGTATTACATATCTCTGAATTGCCTGACGTTTCGACCAGGTTGCACTGGCCGTGGTCACAGGCTGACTGACTAATGCCGCGTTCCAATAAACAAAAAACGATTCGTTTTGCTTACGGACGGTAAAATCTTCGTTGAAAATTCAAAGAAATTTTAAAATCCGTAAGCAAAACTAATCGTTTCTTGTTTATTGGAACGCGGCATTAGTGGTTCACGCCCTCCGTCGTCAACATCGAAAAATGGTTTCTGTCTAATAGGGGTAGACAATAGAAATATTAAATACTGTATGAACAATTTAAGAGACAAGCTACTAGTCTAAGATAACAAATTTCATTTAAACTCCACACCTATTTTATGATGCAAAACTTTTATTTCTGTTTAGTTAAGATTTCAGATACCCAATAGTTTCGGTAACCGTTACGGAGTTCCATAACATCCCTGTTTCAAATACTAAATTTGAACACATTTATTTTTTATCTGTGTCATTAATTTGTTTTATTCTGTGGCAGAAATCCATAAGCAGTGTTAACCATACAATAAAAAAAAACTTATCATATGTATATTCATAACTATTTCATTATTATGATAATTAATACATTTGCAACTAGTATCCATGGTTTCTTTCCAGTTCAGGCAAATTGTTATTGGGTTTCTGGGTAACAATTTTTCAATAACATCACAAATGCTAAATTGCTTGATAGACGGAAGTAATAGGCTGCCTCCTAATTTAGTTCTCTTATGTGGAGCCAAAATATGTATAGGTGATGTACCTGCGTGTCACACAGGTACATTAACTATACATATTTTCTCTAAAGGGTCTCTTCTTTATCTATAGGGTTCTTTAGGGGTATATAACATACGGATCTTTTATTAATATGCTATCTAATGATTAATAAACACTGTATTACATCTAATTACTTAATTTTTCTTTGAGATTTTTCTGTGGTGTACAACTGCTTTAAAATAATCCTATCAAAGAATGAAAGTTAATGTGTCATGTTTATTATTAGCAAAAGGAGAAAATTCCCAATTCATCTCAATTTTTTATGTATCTTTGTTAAATTTTTTTTTCTAATTATCTTTTCATTGGATAGGTAATATTTTATGACAGGATCCAAAAATATATATTTCAACCTCAAGAAAGGTAAAATAATGAAATGCCAATGAAAGTTTCAAATGACAATTTCAATGCAATATAGGGACTTGGTACTTTAATAAAAATAATATTATATAACACAATAAAAAGAGTGAGTAGTCAGTAAAATGAATGCATCTACAGTTGTTTCAAATTTATCAGCAGTTGTATTAAAAATAATATTACATAACACAACAAAAAGAGTGAGTAGTCGGTAAAATGAATGGATCCACAGTTGTTTCCAATTTATCAGCAGTTGTATTAAAAATAATATTACATAACACAACAAAAAGAGTGAGTAGTCAGTAAAATGAATGCATCGACAGTTGTTTCAAATTTATCAGCAGTTGTATTAAAAATAATATTACATAACACAACAAAAAGAGTGAGTAGTCAGTAAAATAAATGCATGCACAGTTGTTTCAAATTTATCAGTAGTACAGGATAGTTCTCATTCCAATAAAGTTTTGACTATAATTTATTTTTGGTTTATTTCAAGGGCCAGTATTACTTGAGCTGTTGTGGAGGAACGGGTGTTATGTCCCTCCAACACAAAGGGAGGATCCTCCGACCAGGCTAGGTGATCATGCCTGGTGGGCTGCGGCCCAACAGTTGATGTTGGGTAGTTGTATATATACTAATCGGCGCGAGAACTCTGATAGCACGATGCAGGATTAGTATGTAGTAGATGTTTCTTTTTGCTGTATGTGGAAGTCGCCACACTGTTATTCTATATATTGACTTCAGGCAGATGAACATATATTATACTAGACATGTATATGTTGATGTATAAATTTTCATGTAATTTTTAAATTTGTGATGAAGATTGTTAAAAAATTATAGCTTTGCCCTTCTTGTATATATAAACTCTAAGTCTTTCTTTAAATTTCTTCACGTATTATTATATAAATTGAACCGAGCAATCATGGTACAAAATTGCTTCTAATTTTGTACCAGAATATATAAATTTACGTATTTACACACCATTGTAATGGTAGAATGTGAGAGGTCTAAACACAAAATAAACACCAATATGTAGATACATTCTACTGAATAAATGATTTATTTTTATTATTATCAATCTGCTTTGCTGATGTACGAAATGTAATGCCTTTTTGTGTCCATCTATTAGTGGACTTATAACCCATTACTTATACTCTATTTAATGCAATACTATTATGTGGTAATTTTATTTTTTGACTAAATTTTAGTGCGTAAAACTTCTTTTCATATATTTTTTTGTACAATTTGTACATGTATTTTTTTTATATTATAGGGGCAAATGAGCAGACGGGTCACTTGATGGTAAGTTACTACCATGTGTACCTAATCGTGCAATTGTGCAAAGCTGCCAGGTAATAATAGTTTATTAAAAAATAAAAGAATATGGTCATGGAAAAGCATAATTTTTAACAATACAGTTACAACGAAATAGGTCCTAATTATGTATGTCTTTTATTTAATGTCTTGTGTTCATTTCTATTTTTAAAGTGCTTAATATACAACCTTGAACTAACCATGAGATTGACAGACATTTTTTATTTCCTTGTGTTCATTATTTAAAAACTGGTAACTAGTAAGTCATCCATGAAGAGAATACCAAAGAAACATTTATTTCACATTGAAATTAAATTAATGTTGTAATTAGGGTCAGTATATTTCGTTTGATATACAAAATATTATGTGGTGTCTTTAGAAGATTGCAAATAAGCCTCTTAAAAAAAAGTTTTAAGTGCAATAATTTGTATTACTGGCATGAAGCCAAATTTTAATTTTATTTAGATACTCTTTGACTAATAGCTGCTATATAAATTAAGGCACTAGAAAAATTATGAAAAATTAAATATCAGAGATAAGTCATGTCTATGGGCTCGAGCACTTCCGTGATATATAAATAAACGATCGGCAATTACGTCTGTGTATCAAAAATTAGTTCCAATGCCAAGTAAAGATATGTAGCCAAGAAAAAATAATACGGCTTCCCAACTTATTCGTTAATAAGTACACACACAGTATAACCTTCGAGAATATCAGCAAACAGGTTTTACTGCACCGCAGACACTAATTATCTTAACTATTATTCAAACATGAATGCCGCCAAAATTGGCCGAAAATGGGGTGTCTTCAACAATAAAATTAATCTATTTCCAAAGTATATCAGACGCGCATACGTAAAACTTGGCACTGACAACTCCTTGCAAACATGTTTAACAACAAAATTATTCTATATACTTACGTAATACACTTTCAATAACAGTCAGAATACAAACATCACAGTGATAATTGATTTTGAATATCGCCGATCAAATTTTTTTTCACACACAATATTCGCTAGAAGAATTAACACAAGGAATTTTTAAATATTAAAGATAATGGCGTTCACTCGTTACATACACAATTCAAAGTTCATTTTAGTAATAATGGATGTAATTTAGAAAGAAACTCGTTAACAGTAAGAAACACCATTTTGAAAGATTGAAGAAAAGATCGTCAAGGATTTTCCCCTTCTTTCATGTCAACTGCTTGCGTCATTGCGGCAACTTGACGTTTAACTAATAAGTACTGCCAGCTCTCTTTTAAAATATCCACTTCTATCACAGTTCAGAAGAATATAAAAATCAATCAATAACTTGAACAAGCATATTAATTATTACTATACTAATAATATAAATATAATTCTTAGATACCATTATTTTACTTATTATAATTTTATTTTGTTATTAAAAATTAAAAACTGCTTGAAATCTTCAAAACAAAGTGTATTTTAGAAACCATAAGAACCTTATTAAATAAAAAGACTAATGGTTCCAAATTGTTTTGTGAAGTCAATGCCAAAGGCGTCGGACTTGCAATCAAGTGGTTTCGGGTTCGAACCCCACCCAGTGCACTACCAACGTAAACGTCTAACACAAGCGTTTAGCTTAGCTGGAGGGGTTAACAAGAAACAAGAATACTAGTAATGTGTGACCCACGGTGCTAGTAATTTAAAAAAAAAAACACTTACATTATTTTTTCCCAGAGTCCGGGGAAAATATTTGATGTAGTAACATTGTTCATCTGTTGAGATTGCGTTCATAAATAGTTACCTAAGATAATAGTTGCGTTCTCTGTGTGTTAAGATTTGGTAACCACACATTGACGAAATGAGAACGGAAATTACCAAGTAGGCCCCATAATACTGTAAAATTTGCCTGTATTATTTGGGAAAACATAAATCTAGGGTTTTAAGAAACCGACGACCTTAAAGATCAAGTAAACATTACAGCGAGCCTACGGCTTTAACTGTTAGAAAATAGAAACAATATGCACAAATTTGCTTGCTGTACCTATCTAGCTTGGTGTGTAATTATTTGTCGAAACATTGTTTTCGTCCTATGATGATTTTATTTCCGTGTGATCTAAACGTGCCTAAGCATGAAAAAAATGATTTGTTGAATATGACTTTGTGGACAAAATATAAAGCTTGAGAAAAAATGTGAAATGCCTCTTAATAGACCAGGCGTTCCTCTTCGTAATCTTGGAGGAGAAAGATCTCCTAACTTCTCGGAAACAGAGTCATCCTTCTGAACCAGTAATTATGGGACACGCCACTACCAGACCCTGCAGATAATAAATTTACAGAGGTTTTTTTCTCACAACTGTCATGGATCACCGTTACGCTTCGTGGTCGGTTTGGGTTATGGTGGGTTAAGTGGTGGAGTTCTCTACCAGGCCATGTACAATGCCACAGCATGATTCTGGAAACTGAAACCACCCACCATCGTTATGTATTTTTTTATCCTTCTTCGTAGCCCCGTTTCCTTTTGTGCCAGGTTTACAGTTTAAGCCAAAGGGAGGTGTGTGTCAGATTATGTCCAGAACTCTGAAAGAATCCATTACGTAGAATACGCAGCCATTCGCTCTTTCTCCATACGCACTCTGCTAATCAGGGGAACACTTGAAGGAACAGGGTGTATAGAAGACAAATTGTCTATCAAAGTACCCAGGATGAAAATCCCTGGGAACTTATATGTTGCTATCCAAATTCTGGTGGTAAATGTAAATGCAAAAAGTACAAGTTTCTTTATTTTTAAATAGTGTTAATAAGTAGAGTCATGATAGTTGTGAGCTTTTTCAAACGCATTCAGTTCAAAATTTTTATGTAAGTATATAATTATTTAGGTATTAGAAAAACAAAATTAAGTAGGTGAGTAAGCTATTGCCGCATGTGCTACAATTTAGAGTAATATGTATATAAAGAACTGAAATGATTTACTCAGTTCGTGCCAAAACACGTAAGCACTGAGTGTGATTCTCATTTTGAAACATGAGCAACAATGTTACAGAAAATCTCCGATGCTGCTATACTGTTTCGTAGATTCTCTCGGTACTAGCCAAAAACTCGCCCACCGAGGGTTCTGTGAACAAACATGTATGTAGATAGTAGGTCTATTTCAGGAATCGATTCTCGAAGACAAATTTAATTTTGCAGTTCTAAGAGTACTCTGCCGTACATAAATTTGCGACAAAGTCAACTTACCATCCGCAAAATATAAGCTTGTAATAGCAAATATTTTTTATGTGATTAACAGTATCACCGAATTAGGACTTTCAGATTTTTCCTTTGCTTGTGCTGTGAGACCTTGCTTCTTACCAAATTTCATGATTCTAGGTCAATGGGAAATATCCTATAGGTTTTGTTATACCTGGGGAATGTGGATATTTGGTTAATTATAAGGCTTAAATGGCCATAATCTTTTGAGTGCGTAGACTTAGATGCTTGATTTTTTCACAGCTTTAAGGAACCACAGACATACCTTTCTACGAAAAAGGGTCTTGACAGACAGACAGACAGACGGACAACAAAGTGATCCCATAAGGATTATTTTTTCCTTTTGAGGAACGGAACCCTGAAAAGAAACCAAATCTTTTGGAATGTGAATATATTATGTCATGGCAGTAAGAATAGGAAAAATCACCCCTGCAAAGGTGGTGTGGATGGGGAACGGGAAAGTGCTAGTACTCTTCCGATCCCCAGAAGATGCACCAGGCGCCGGTTAAGCACAAATAATTCTAAAGAGTCATGTTTAATCACTCTAGCAGTATAAGAGAAATGCTCCTAGGAACGCCTGATAAAATTTTAAGAGCAGGAATGCACTGAATAAGACTATAAATTATATATTATTTAAGAGATTACTATTATTATATATAAGATAGAAGGTTGCGTGTGCATTTTTAGAGTCTATGCGGAAAGAGAACCGTCGTAGGATTTGAGGTCGCAGTAGTGCTAAATTACCTTTTTTATTATGTTGATTTGTTATGTTACGTCATTATAGTTTGACAGTAAACAATACTGTACAATACAGTAAACAATAATGACGTAACAGTGTAAAAGGTAATTTAGCGACCTCAAATCCTACGATGGTTCTCTCTCCGCACAGACTCTTCTGTGTGGAGAGAGAACCGTAACACGCTTTTTTGGCTTCACTTGTAACTAACTTTTTTGGGATTGATTTTGATTGGGAATGATTCCTATGTCGCGTTGACTTTACAAAAATTTAAGCAACGGACACGAAGAATACCCAGACTCGGGACAACGATTTGTGGATAATTTTTTTTTAACTCCACACTTCTCACACGGCCGTCTGATCCCAAACTAGGCAGAGCCTGTACTATGGTAACCAGACTGATGATAAACATACTTATATATTTCTAATTACATACATATTATAGATAAATTACACAGACACAGAACAAATGATCGTACTCATCACACAATTATTTGTCCCGGGTGGGTCGAACCATTAGACCAACAGGCCAGTCGAACAATATACAACAGTTTTTTTTCTTTTTTTAAAAGACAACTCCTCGCATTAGGAATTACTCCTGTGTCGCGGGGGACTTTACAAACATACAAACAACTGACACAAAGAACACCCAGACTCAGATGGTAATCGAACACACGACCTCTGGCTTAGCAGTCAGGGTCACTAACCACTAGACCAACAGGCCAGTCAATACAAACTGTGTGTAGGTAATACAAACAGTAAACTTACTTGGTTTTATGGAAAACGCGGACAATTCGTGACTCCAGTACCTACTTATGGTGAACAGTTAGAACTTGGTTAGAACACGAATTTCATGAAAAATTACACCTCGTTCTACTGTCATTACCACAGATAATAATATTACCTATAGTACATAAAACTTGAACTAGGTAGTTGCCAAAACTTAAGACAAACGACTACCTATTTAAAAATCTTGTTCATGACGGTGTAAAATCATCCGTCCCGAAGGAGAGGCATCAGGCGCCGGAGAGCGCAGAATGGTCTCCGGCCTCCATGAGCGCTGGCCTGGGGGTAATGGGTGAGGCTGCCCGTTACTCTAGCAGAAGATGACTGAGATGGTGGTTTGTGAAGTGTTCTGCTCGCGCCTCTCTAAACCGGAAGGGGGGCAAGGCACTCCACACGCAAGGATGTGGTTGTCTTCTGTTTAAGAGGCGGCCAAGGTCTTCCGGGGTTTTCGGGGACTTTCTCCCTAGGGTATACCTGAGTCCCTTGCAAAAGACGCATTTGTGACGGAAAATCGTATGGTTTTAGTCGGTTAGATTCCGACATACCACTTCACCAGTAGCCCCGGTGAGGTGGTGACCCTTGGGGGTTTCCATACGATAAAAAAAAAAGGTGTAAAATCATATAATAAATAAAATTTGTTGTCCTGAGTTATCTGATTAAATTGTCGAGGTACATATGCCACCGCAATAGCCAACCTTTTTATCTCTAATATTAATCTACCTATCAATCAACGTAAATATAACATCATGCAAGAATAAATAAAACAAGCAACCACTTGAGACAAATATTTACTTTATAAACAGTACAAAAATAAATAGAACTATAAATTATCTTGAAATTTGTACTCAAATTATTTACGAGCGCCAGAAATGAATATTCAATCTTATCCAAAATCTTCATTTATTATTATCGTTTTAAGATAAAATGTTCGTCGGTAAAATACATGATGAAAACATTCAAGACATGTGTTTTAACGATTATTTTTATTTACAATACAATCACCTAATAACTTGATAATGGCAAATCTTATCAATTCTTATCTTTTGTAATTTTCAAAATTAGAAATACTTATTTTACAAAGGAAATGTCAGTTTTACGTTCTAAGTAATATGCGTTTGGCTAATTTTTAGCGCCATCTAACGAAGATAAGCCGAACTCTTTCGTAATGAAAGTCCTCCACCGCGCAATAAAAGTTCTGACACTGATTGTTTACATATAATGGTCTAACGTTAACCGTAAGGCCGATAGGTACTCGGATCGATCTGAAAATATTTTTTTACAACAAACCCACGGTAGTGGCAACAGATAGAACTAAGATAGCCGTGTAAAAACCAGACATGCACTGTCTGCTAACTACACAGCGCCTTGCTTTGTTAGATAATTGTCAGTGTCTTTCTTAAGTCATTAGTATTACAGCTGGATCGGCTGCAACCCACTGCAACTTGTCCTTCTTATATAAAACTTACAAATAACTAAAATACATATAAAACTTTATAGGTACAAACATTTAATAATTAAATTTTTAAAAAGCATTTACCGACTCCAATGCGCGAAAATCATGATAAATGTAATAAACTGTATTGTTCATCCCTTAATCCATCCCCACCCTTAGAGCTGAAATATTTTCTATTTGGAATTAAGAACCTCCTCCTTTTTAAAATCGTTTAAAAATAACATAAAAGATAGTAAATGCTCTCTATTCGTCACCAACACTGGCCACGAAGATATCTAGTGGTTTGTAATAAATGACCTAACTGTTCAAGTTCTTTGTAGTAGGTACTTTTAACACTAAAATAATTTCACTAAAATTGCATCGACATCATTAAGTGTATATCTCCACATCATCCGCATCATTGACATTAGTTATCATCTTCCAATACACATATTCTGGCTTCAGCCCCTTCGTACCCAAATAAAACGGATACTCCAAAGACGTGGCCAAGTAAAATATACCTCGTTTCGTCCTGTCAATCATCAGACCCATCAAAATGGTATCCAAAGGCACGTTGCTGTAGCACTCCGAGTCCCTGGCCTGCTGAATGCTGTTACACCTTAAACCTATAAACTTCCTCGGGTTCTTTAACGCTGACAGCCACAATGGCAGAATCCTAAAGTGACTGCATGTTAATGTACACGGATAAATGGTTATATCTGACGGTTGGAACTCCCCACCATTAACGTAAATATCCACGTGACCCATTGGAGTTGCCATGCCATAACCATCGATGTTCGTATGAATTACTTGTACAAAATCAGCATTTGAAGCATCCAGTCGTTCCGATGGTCCCAAATTTCTGAAACATGGACCTGAAGGTTCCAGTGCTGTTATAGCTGATATGTTTTTACCAGTCATTGTTTGGAAATGGCTGGCTATAAAGCTGGCAGTCTGGCAGCCTAGACTGAAGCCCAGCAGTTCTAGTTTGGCAGGATCAAGACCAAGTTGCGTGAGTTGGGTTAGTACTTCTGCGACGTGTTTGCCAACTGGTCGCATAAGCCGGGTTGCTCTGGAAAGAGAATTAGTATGTGTTACTGTAGATTCGTACATTACCATGAGACGGTCGCTAATATGCTTATGTAATCTGTATTTATACGTCACAGTCTGTTTTCATTTATGTCTCATAGCGTCATACGTGAATAGTGAGAAATGAATCTAGCATTTATTTTTTTAAAAGCACTAAACGCGCTTTACACATTACTAGTACTCTTGTAAATAACCTTTTCTTAGGAGCGGCTTCATGACTGTAGTGTACCTGGTACCTATTGGTTCCAAAGCTGAAACCACATGATCACATTATTGAATGCTGTGATTACATTTTTTCATAGTAAGATAAATCAAAGCATATTACGAGATGCTGTAAGAAAATATTTTAAATTACTAGCTGACCTGTGTAGCGTGATGTTATAAAGCCTTCCTCTATAAATGGGCTATTAAACACTAAAGAATTTTGCAATTCGATTGCAAGAATTATCAAAATCGGTTCATTATTGGGGGAGAGGGCTGATTTTATATATATATATATATATATATATATATACGGTCGAATTGTGAACCTCCTTTTTTTTCCTTGGTTAAAATCAGTTTAGTAAAACGAGAGTGTAAAAATAATCCTAAATCAGATTTTGTTTAGGACGTAGGCACAAAATATCTGTCTATATTATCCTACGTCCTATAGTTCATTTAAAAAAAAAAATTAATATGTATTGCATATTACCGGCTGCAAAAAAAAACCAATGAAGGCTTTCTCCAAGCTGTATTTTTTATTTTGCCATTCTAATTCTAAAATTGTGTTCAAATCAAATGTAATTATATTTATAATTCAACTATAACATCACGTCTTTTCAGAGAAGTCGGACTTCTCAGCCACAGCTACCCTACACCCTGACTTGCTTATACTCCAAAATCCATCCCTATAAGCAATAACTTCCATCGCCTTTCCTTCTTATCTAATTTTCGCTTTCAATATACTCCCAATTTTTACACCTTTAATTCAATAGCCCTCTCCGTGCTATTACGGGAAGGGGGAAGGGGGGGGGGGTTTACAAAGTGTGGTTTCAAGTGGGGGTTCAATACGCTTCTGATAACCCCTTCGGGAATACCGGCGTGAGTGTATGTATATATAAATCAACTAGAGCACCCTTAACGTAAATACTCACTTAGGGTATTATTCTTCGCAGTCGTAGAAAAACGGCGGATTTGATTTTTGATGATATTTGTTTTTGATATAAGCCTACTGAAAACATTATACTTTATCATAAAACAAATAATAATGGCAATATTTTCAGATTTCATTAACAGAAACAGCCGTTTTCAAATTACGTAAATTATCATTTGAAAACTTTAAGTGCTCTTTTGTAAAGTTACTAAAAATCAAATCCGTCGTTTTTCTACGATGACGACGTATTGTTTCCGACTGTACATACGTACAATCCAGGTTTAATATTGTTCGTTTGGCAAAAGAAGTTGACTCAATTATGTTGGCTGTACGCCATGAACGCATGGCTTGTAGCCAATGTCAGTTTTTCTACCCCAAATCCCTGCCCCGTTTTTGTCCTATTAACCTGGCTATACGATTTATTTATTGCGGTAAATATGTGTACAACAAAATCTTTTCAATGCTATTCAATTTTCAAAGTGAACCCACTTTGAATAGCATTGAAAAGAAAACTCAAATCAGATCCGCTGCATTAGAGATTCATACCATTTATAGTTAACAGTACGTACGTCATTAAAATATTAACATAACACAACTTTTTGAAGTAGAAAAACTGAGTTGCCACTTACAAGACTTAGGTTTTTATATGTTGTGTTTAAGGGAATGTTTTTTCTTAATAGTAACAATCACTACACTATTGGACATTGACACGTTCCATTTCACGTAATCTATTATGGCGGATTGTAAATATAGTAAATTATATATACAAAATAACAAAAAAAAAAAATGCCAAGTAGCCAAATAGGTACTGTGTATCTCACATCATAGTAAACGGCATAAAGTGACTTATATAGTATTCTTAATTTATTTGTGTACTATCCAGTACAATTTTAGCGGATCTCCTTCAGCAAGGAAGTAGTTTATAAGTAGGAGATGTTAGCTAAGAACGGATTTTATGACAGAGCCGGATTTAGGAGTTCTAAAGGCTTTCGCAAATTAGTCCTTGGTTTTTTGTACTGCAGAAGTGAAATTTGGCAGGGAGCTCGGGAGGTAGTTTATAAGGACACGTTAGGTTAGAACGGGTTTTGTGGCAGAGCTGGATTAAGGGACTGCTGCGCGG
Organism: Callimorpha dominula; assembly: GCA_949752705.1. NCBI lineage: Eukaryota > Metazoa > Arthropoda > Insecta > Lepidoptera > Erebidae > Callimorpha > Callimorpha dominula. The sequence goes on along the minus strand of OX457012.1, from coordinate 2,364,310 downwards.
CGTGTGTGGTTGAAATGTACTAGGTCTGCGTGCTGGGCGCGACGGCTTTGTGTGACATCTTTAACATTAACTATGCCGTACATTACAACTAGCTCACAGCCGCGTCGCCGTCACACCCGCCCTCTGTTTGACTCAGGCTTAAGGGCTTTCGCAACTAATGTGAAAGTTCTTGGCTTGATTGTGTTACTACAGACATAAGGTTCAGTTATTCTGGTTCACAATGTAAAATAAATAAAAAGATTAAGTAAGACTTCTTCAAAGGACGGCAACAGGTGGTTAAAAGGTATTTATTTCTTTTAGGTATTCTTTTGATTTTTTTGTAACGAAGTTCCTTATCACATTACTTCAGACACTCGGCGGTCGGAAAAAAAATGTTAGCACAACGTAGAATGCTGACCGTGAGGTGATTTATTTTATTTTTACGCCATCTGTGGATTCTGCGTGGTACTACTGTAATATCTTGTATACTAATTATCCGTATATTAGTTTAAGCAACTTTTACAGACAGCGCAATTTAACAATAAGAATTATTAAAAAAAAACTGTCTCTTTATAAGTTAAGACCGTTCGAATTTCCAGGTATTTTTACCTCCGTTTTTCATAAGAGCGGGTGGAGTGGAATATAGTTAAAGATTTTAAATAGTACATATTTTTTATTTTGGTTGTAGATTGTTTTAATCGGTATAATAAATAGAGTAAATTTTCTATTTTTTACTATGAATGAACACTTCTTAGAATGAAGTTATTTGTGTATACCTACTCCATAGAATATCACATATATGTATTGCGATTACCGGACCGAACGACACGAATAAATGTTAATTCACACTCATCCTCTTTCCGTCTTAAAATTACACAATTTTACAGTCGCAGCATCACAACATTTAGTGCTGAACTTCAATGATTTTGGCACAGAATACACATTATGTCGCAGTATTCATGATGTTCGATGTATTGTATCTCTTTACGGATCCTTAAACTTCTGTAGTATATATAAAAAGTTGTAGCTGTAAGCACTGATATCGTGAATTTAAACCGTAAACTGACATCTAGTAGACGACAGATGAACTAAGTTACATTGAAAACAACGCGCTAAACAACGTAAGATAAAACAAATACTGTGTCTTACATTGTTAATCTGATTGAATACATGAGCTTATATGTCTATTTAGGAATTAATGTAGGTTATCATACGTAGTCTGTTACGTATCTATGACATCACAATATTATTCACTTAAAGGAATGCTAGGAATGTATGAACTTCCGATTCATAACATTATACGTCACAACCTACGTCACGACCTACGTCATGCACTACAACTGATTTTGAATAAATTCAATACTTTAGATGTAAATTATAGTATTTATTGCCTGCGTTCCAGCCAATTATAATGCAGGAATCATCAAGTATAAAGTGAATAGGTTTCTCCAGGATGAATTGAGATAGCCGTGTACCATCTTGATCTTAATCGTCATTTCCCATCAGGTAAGTTACAAGGCAAACGCCTATTCAATTACACAAAAAAAAAAATGCGGGTGCAGTCTTTGGGGACTGTCGATAGAAATGATGAAATCGATATACTATTAGTACCTCTATATATAATGTATACTAATAACGCACGGAGGTATATCTATGTACATATAAACACAGTATAGGTACATATAGCTCATGGATAGCGTTCGGTGACAATGACGCGAGTTCCATGAGTTTTGTTCACCCAAAAAGTGCTCAACGCGTCTGAAGAAGTTTTCATTTCAAAAAAGTAAAAAAAAAAAATAGTAGGTCACCTGATGGTAAATGACTACCGCCGCCCATGGGCACATGTAACTCAAAAAGTCACAAGTGCGTTGCCGCCCTTTAAGGTGAGAGTAGGAGAAGAGGGGGAGGGGGGAAGAGGGGATAAGGGAAGGACGGGAATAGGGGAGAGGGAAGGGTTAGGGCCTCCGGTAACCTCACTCACGCCGCGAAATGCAATGCAAGCATTGCTACACTACCGGTTGTCCGTGAGGCCGTAGTATCGAGCGGAGTCGAGCCGGCCCATACGTACGCTACCGAAGCATGGCTCTCCCACGTAAACATCACAATCAGTGAACTGATTAAAGACAAAAGATGGTTGTTTTGGAACGATCATCAAAACTAGACGAGGAAGAGAAGTGCCTATTTAAAGCATCGAGGTCAATATTTTTAGTATTGATTTCTTGTTTTAACTTCCCATCTCCAAGGGTTTTAAGAATTTTCCGAACTTTATACTTACAAATGATAATGGACAGTAGCAAATCTTTGGTTGTCGACCAAGATGACATTGTACCCTCGGTCTTCGTACTCGTTTGCGAACATGGCAGCTACCGGCAGGTTCGTGCTGTCCAAGTAACCGATGGCTACTACAAGGGTTTTTCTGTAAAGGGAAATGGGTGATGTTAAAGACAGCTTTATATTACGTTTTTTTTTGTGCTTCAAGCGGACACAAACCTATGGATGATAGATGCTGGCAATATCAAAATCATTACCCGCTAACCCTCTCTGTGAACACTCATCTTTACTGTGATCTCTAGAGCAACAATGTAAGGGAGATGATTACCGTTTGACTGATCGCTTTAAAAAAAAAAAATCTTTTTAATCTGTGTAGTTTCGACAACCAGAATCGTGTTTTCGTTTTAAAATCCCCCCGCTGATGCAGTACAGTTCTTTCAATTACAATATCTTTCAGATTTTAGTTAGTAGTTGTGTCCGCTGTTTTTACTTCGATATAGAAAGATAGATTTTGGTTTATACTCAGTAAATACTTGTAAAGGAAGAGTTTAATCAAAATTAATCGTTTTCAGATTTAACAAGAAATTATGGCAACATCATACTGTATATAGTCATATTGTCCATATAGTAGGCTGTAGGTGTCTCGTAACATGAACACGCTTAGGTCAGAAAAAAATAATGAAAATAGTAGGTACTAAGGGAAATAAAATGGCATGAGGGCTTCTACGAAAATAATGAAATATCTGATTTCTTACGACTAATCTTTTTTGGAAGATAATATAATAAACAAACAAAACTATGTTTATTCTGACTCATAAATTTACTAGATTTAAGTAAAAAAAACTATGTTTTTATGTGTACGCGCCGCGCTGCCGGCAGAAATTACGCTTTTGGCAATAAATTAATTACATTTTCGACGATGTCCGACGATGTAAGGCAATCAATGTTTATGGTTAACATGGACCCGTGACTTTATTAACCCGATAATAAGTCTGCTTTCAGATTCGATGTTTTATTTTCTACTCTACTCCGACATGAGTGTCAAATGTGTGTATGAAGCAGTACTAAGATTATGGTATGAAGTTTCATCAGTCCGTCTCGCTTCGGCAGGGACCTGTAGGCGTAAGAAATCCTACGCCCACTACGTTACCGAAGTGAGACGGAGTGATGAAACGTCATGCACCCTTAAACTGTCGCCAATAGATCATATCGAAGAACAGTCACATAAAGATATTGCGTATACCAACTTAGCGGAACTAATATAACTTTACTTTAACTTTCTTTACATTTTCTAAAGACGGAGTAGACAAATATGCAGACATATCGTTTATCTTACGTTTTCAGATTTTACAAGAAATTATGGCAACAACATACTGTGTATAGTCATATTATAGTAGGCTGTAGGTGTCTCGTAACATGAACACGCTTAGGTCAGAAAATACAAACATACATACATCCATACTCACAAACTTTCACGTTTATAATAGTAGTAAGATTCCATAGAGTATAGAGTACGTTGGTACTACGTACGTATCATACTCTATCAATCAATCAAGGTAATTTATTTATCTACTATCTTGACAGTAAGTGTTCGTTTTTCAAATACACCCTGAATACAGTATACTTATTATAGAAGGGCAATCTGCAACCTTTTGTCGGCAGACTATTTGTCTACTTTTTTTTTATGGTATAGGGGGCAAACAAGCAGACGGGTCACCTGATGGTAAATGACTACCGCCGCCCATGGGCACCTGCAACTCAAGTATCACAAGTGCGTTGCGCCCTTTAAGGTGGGAGAAGAGGGGGGGGTTGAAAAGTGGGAAAAGGGAGAGGGGGAGGATGGGAATAGGGGAGAGGGAAAGGTTAGGGCCTCCGGTAACCTCACTGACGCGGCGAAAAGCAATGCAAGCATTACTTCACTACCGGTTTTCTGTGAGGCCGTGGTACCGAGCGGAGTCGAGCCGTAACGTCATATAAAAAATTGGCCTTTAGAAAATGTTTGCAATTTTTGGTCGCGAGTTTTCGGATATTTCTGTTACGATTGCAAAAGTGTTTAAGTCGGTTCTATGCTGCGTTGTACAGAAGACTAATGTTCCCTTTACAATGTTTTTATTAACGCACTAGCAGCACCCCGCGGTTTCACCCGCGTAAGTCCCGATCCCGGGGGAATATCGGGATAAAAAGTAGCCTATATGTTAATCCAGGTCTCCAGCTATCTACATACCAAGTTTCATAGCAATCAGTTTAGTAGTTTTGGCATGAAAGAGTAACAAACATCCATACATCCATACTCACAAACTTTCACGTTTATAATAGTAGTAAGATTCCATAGAGTATAGAGTACGTAGGTACTACGTACGTATCATACTCTATCAATCAATCAAGGTAATTTATTTATCTATTTTCTTAAATAACTTTAAAACTAATTAATCTTAAAATTATAAATAAATATAATATAATTATATAATTAAAATTATAAATAAATACAATATAATATTTGAGACCCTCACAACAAGCCAGCAATTAAGCGGCGGTAGCGTAATGGCTAAGGTGTTGGACTTGCGATCAAGTGGTTGCGGGTTCGAACCCCACCCAGTGCACTACCGGCGTGAACTCACTCCTAACACAAGCATTTAGCTTAGCTGGAGGGGTTAACAAGAATACTAGTAATGTGTGACCCACGTTGCTAGTATTCTTAAAAAAAAAAAAAAAATAAAAAAAAAAAAAATAGTAATAAAAAAAAAGCTCTGTTGTTTGATGTGCCACGCAGTAGTATGCAATTAAATTTTTTGTTTGCAAATTTGGCTCCCGAATATAAACCCAATATTCAAAATCCATTTAATTACGTTACACACCTGCCACAGGAATTGATATGTGTACCAAATTTCAACTCAATCAGTCCAGTAGATTTGGAACGGAGCCAATTAGCTGTGACAGACGGATAGACAGATGCCATTCATGTTCCTAGGTGGTAATATGTCGTTTGGCGGGGGAAGCCTTTCGCTTGAGACCATGGTTTTGTCCATGGTCCGAAGCGAGAGTGCGTGGAATTCCGCTGCCTCATTTTGCGAGGACGTGATGATGGCTAAAGAGGCGGCGGAAAGGGTACGGGAGAGAACGAGTACTCTCCCGTCCCGCAGTAGACGCACCAGGCGCCGGAGAGCGCAGAACGACCTCCGGCCTCCATGAGCGCTGGCCTGGGGGTGACGGATGGGGCTATCCGTTACCCTGGCAGAAGCAGGCCTAAGACGGCGGCGCGACGTGTTCCGAGCGCGCTTCTCTAAATCGGAGGGGGGCAAGGCCCCCCGTACACCACGGTGTGGCCGTCTTTTTAAGAGGCGGCCAAGGTCTGCAGGGGTTCCCGGAGGCTTCCTTCTTAGGGTATCCCGAGTCCCTTGCAATAGACCCACTTGTGACGGAACGCCGTGTGGATTTAGTCGGTTCGATTCCGACATACCACTTAACCGATGTGATGAACCGTGGGGGTTTCCACACCAAAAAAAAAGGTGGTAATATGTCGTAACAGTCTTTAAAAAATAGCAACCTGTTAAAATTAACTCTGGGATCCTTTGCAATGTTCTTAGCGCTCCAGTATGTGTACTTCCGCCTGCTTCGTCCATTGCCTTGGACTACGAATAACAAGTGTTTTAGCTGACTCTTCGGTATTAATGCTGGTTTTGTTGAACCGGGACCTGTAATATAGAGAAATACCTTCTTTATTTGCATTCTGAATGTCTACCGAATTTAAAAAGCAGGAGGTTCTCTGCGACAGATTATTTTGTGTGTGTGTGTTTGTTACGTGCGATATCTTTGTCATTTGTGAATCAATTTCACAAATTCTTTTTTTAGATTTTTTTTATGGTATAGGGGGCAAGTGAGCAAACTGGTCACCTGATGGTAAATGACTACCGCCGCCCATGAGCACCTGCTACTCAAAGAGTCACAAGTGCGTTGCCGGCCTTTAAGGTGGGAGTATGAGAAAGGGGGAGAGGGATCGAGAAGGGAAGAGAGGGAGAGGGGAGGGTTAGAGCCTCCTCTCTCTCTCTTTCTCTCTCTCCTCACTCACTCGGTGAAAATCAATGCAAGTATTGCTTCACTGACTGCTTTTCTGGGAGACCGTGGTATCACTACGTTCGGCCCATACGTGCCGGAGGATGGCTCTCAAACGAAGAAAATATTCCACCTCTAAGGCATGAAAAAAGCACCTTATTAAAATTAATCATGATAAAGGCGCATTGAAGTCAATTTTATACTGTTTTTTTAAACAAACTTTTTTTTTCCTTTAACTACTTCGCTTTATAATTGGTTTCTTAGTTGAAATACTTGCAATTAATAACATATACATCTATATCTATATTTCAGAAGGCTAAAAACTTACGTACAAATCTCTCCGCGTGACATAATTAGCACTAACATTTCCCAGTTTACGCATTCGTTCTAAAAACTATCTAGAACAAGAGGAAACTACGCTGGAATAACTTGCATCACGCAAGAAAGACATTTAAAATATAATATTATGTCTCGTCTTCCTAGACTTACATTTCAAACGGTAGATAGTTCCTGATGTCGCGTCGTCACATGACCCTATGTGGAAATTGTAGCTAGGGTTGCCACCTTTTTTAGAAACAAAATTATATGTTTCTTCTGGATGATATGTACCCTATATCCTTTTCTATATCCCTCACAACATGTGTGCAAAGTTTCATGATGAATGATTAAGGGTGTGAAAGTATAACAAACAAACTGTGAGTTTCACATTTGCATTTATAATACCTACTGCTATTAAGAGGATTAAGCACCCTGAATGAGTTTCATTTTGAAATTATAAATGCTCAGATTTGGGTGCGTTCCAGTTACAAATATAGGACGGGTGGCAACCCTAAGTATAACATGTTGGCAGGTGGAGGTGGATTGAATGTTCTGATAAATTCTGGTCTTTTATCTGCTGTTTTTTAGAGGTATCCATTAATTACGTTAGCATAAAATCAAAATAGGGGGAGGAGAGGGGTTCAATAAAATCTCACGTCCCCTTGACGTTGTATTATTTTTCAGTTTTATGAAAAATAAATGTAATGGATGCTGAAGTGGATGGTGAAACTCTTTTTTACTTTTTAATTGGGTTTGCTCTTAAACCGTGTTTTTTTTTTCAGTTTTCCTAAACTATAATTTACTAGCAACCCGCTCTGGATTCGCACGGGTACAAATTATACACCTAAACCTCCTCATGAATCACTCTGTCTATTAGTGAAAACCGCATGAAAGTCCGTTTAGTCGTTTTTCAGTTTATCGCGATCAGACAGACAGACAAATAGACGCGGCGGGGGATTTTGTTTTATAATATGTAGTGATTATACTCGGTATACGTCTATGATATTGCCGATATCTGGTAGACAGTGAATATTCCTTGTTAATTTTCCTGCATCATTAAACTCTTACAGAAATACATAATTTATTGCTGTAAGTGTCAAAAATTACAAGGATTATATGATCATATTAGATTATTCCAGTTTACTTAAATCAATGAAATTCCTGAAGATTTATGTTTTGTTGAATGGAAGGAAAAAAGCCGTAGAATGACTCAGCCTTTTATAACAATGTAAATACAGAATGAGTAATTATTTGTAAACTCAAAACATGTTGCTGTGTTGATTACACAGTCAGAAAAGATTTACGTGATCAAAATGCCAAGATGAAGGATAAAAGAAATCAATGCTTATTTTTCACCGTTTTCCGAGAAGCAGGTAGTTACATTAACCTTTCGGCGGCAATATTTAGAACTCATGGTAATAATTTATCTACGTATAAATTACTTTAGGATTATTAGATGTATAAATATAACTGACATAATGTAAGTATTTTAGTGATCATATCATAGATACTAGTTTGACTTCGTTTATGAGCAACTGTAATAAGTTGACGGTGAAATAGATCAACCCGCCGTGCCGCCAAGACCAGCTGCAGATTTTACTATTGACACAGATTTATATTATTATTGTGCCTAGTGATTTTTTATAGCGCAATCTTGCTTTATAGTTAACTGCTTATGGCTTCGAGAAACCTCCAGATGCTATGAGTAGTAATTGATTGTATTTCCTGCGGTTGCATGATGTGAAACCTAAGGTTGATACTGCGGTATCATCTTGGTGGGTCATAAGAGTATAGAATATGAATTGCATTTTCTTCTGAATATATGTTTGTTTAGTTTGCAGTGTCCGGTAAGGATCCGTGTTACTGCACAGGTTTTGTATCTTTTGAGCTCCAGAAGTTCTTTTGATAATTTTTTTATCATAGCAGTTTATCAAAGCTTTTCAGTGTTTTAGACACAGAAGGTTGCGACCACGGTAAAATTCCTGCGCTACCGGCCATGGAGCGTATGACGGCCGGTGGCGAGAGATCTTCTCCGACAACTGCAGGGAGGGTCGAGATGCCGCGTCACCCAAGCAGAGCAAAACCGTGTGTGTGCAGAGCCGAGTCCTCACTGCAGTCGCAGTGGTGACAGGAACGGACAGGCACACTCCTAGCGACTAAGTGCAGGCACTTCCCGAAGCAGCCTTGACCGGAAAGAATCTGCGTCAGTCGGAAGGAAAGAGGGCTGCCGCCCTGCCCACTCGATGATGACCGGATGAAGGGCTTTCACGGGGGCAAAGTCAGCTCGTGGAGCCTCCAGCCGGGACGTCCAACAAGCCATCGTAGCTCGGTAGCGGCATCACGGTTTTCGCGTACCTCTTCGAGCGGAAGTCGACTGCCGCTTCCCGACCGGAACTCAGCCGCCCGCTAATATAATTCCGCCTCCAAATCCCACGGGGGAGTCCCGGGCAAGACGAACGCCGCCTAGACACGGTGCGGTATCCGCGTAAGGCTCTAACCGCCATAAAACCCTCTGAGAATTCAAATAAACCTAGGCTAAGTACTAACTAACTTGATAGTCTAAATACGAACGCACGACATAACGCAGCGCGTAAGTTAGTATCGAATTGAGTACAACCGGATTGAGTAGTTCTCTAGTGAATTTAATAGTTCTCTCTTTTTCTTTTAAAAGTTCTCTCTCTATGTTTATCTCCTTTTATCTCTCTAAATTGGTTTGACAACGTCGAAATGATATCGAGTTTGTTGCCAGTGTCTATAAAGATAGAGAACGATTAACGCTTATTATAAGATGTGAAGTATGCAATAGAGTAGAGGCAACGATTTTATAAGGGTAAGAAACCACGAAGGTAGATGGCGATACCTCCACCTCTTTTGTCTACTCGGTCGTTGCAAATGAGAACAACAAAGCCTAATTGTGCTAACAATATTAAAAAAATACTAATAAAAAAATGCAATGCATCCTAGGCTAATTTGTTTATAAAAGAATGGGCCAGACTAGCCGCCAGCATTCTTCGAAAATTATTATGGTTTCGCTACTACAAAAACTTTGGAAGGTCAATAATAAACGTAGCTAATTAGTTTCAGATCAGCACACTGTTATGTTATAATTTGTTGTAACCTTCTGATTTTTTTAATTTTTTTTATGGAATCCAAACAAGCAGACGGGTCACCTGATGGGAAATGACTACGCCCATGGGCACCTGCAACTCAAGAGCCACAAGTGCGTTGCCGGCCTTTAAGGTGGGGGTTGGGGAAGGGGGTGGAAAAGGGATAGAGGGGAGGGGTGGGTTGGGTTAGGGCCTCACGTAACCTCACTCACTCGGTGAAAAGCAAATTGCTTCACAGCCGGTTTTCTGTGAGGCCGTGGTATCACACCGGTCGAGCCGGCCCATACGTGCCGAAGCATGGCTCTCCCACGATAAATCAGATGTTCCGTTACTGCAAAATTACGAACTCAGTTGGTTTGATGGATATTACTAATACCTACCTACCTGATTCACTAACCTTATGCAACACGCTTAAAACCATTTTTCTAGATACGCTTCTTAGAATATCTACATATATAAATATAGTGTATTGGTTTTTAAAGGGTCGGCAACGCGCATGCGAGTCCTCTTTGTTGGGAATGGTTATCATGAATAAAGGTATTTCTTTCTCAAGCATAAAAATATTGACTGTTTATCTCATCAAGTTCAAGTCGTTGTTAAAGAAGTGCGTTAAACCACAACAAATTTAAAAAATTCGCAACACTATTTCGACACTATAATGTAGCTCAAGATGAACTAGATCAGCAAATCTGCAAAAAAAAAAAAAATTGTCTACCGAAGCTCAAGATAACCCAAGAGTGTGTTACGACATATATAACATAAATTTTTTACTCTAAAAAACAAAGATTCGCTATAAATTTCACAACGAACTTCACAAGAATGGATAACTGTGCAAAATTAATAACTTTTCTTAAGATTCAGATATTCTCCGATGAAAAACGACTAATTCATCGGCTACAGCAAAATTTTATTGCTCAGAGGTATAAACTGTTTTTTTTTTCGAAAAATCCGCAACCAAAGATCAGATTTATTGTTTGATATAGAAATTACGATTTAATCTAAACCAATAATAATATAAAGCTGAAGAATATGTTTGTAAGTTTGTTTGGTTGAACGCGCTAATCACGGGAGCTACTGATTACTGACTACTTCGAATTGAAAAATTCCTTTATGTGTTGGATAGCCCATTTATCGAGGAAGGCTATAGGATATATAACATCACGCTACGACTAATAGGAGCGGAGCAGTGAGCAGTGACGCAGGTGAGACTGCGGGGACGGCTAGTTATATTATTATACACACAATTTTGAAACAGTGTTGTACTGTTTTCCTGTTTTGTTTCAAACATTGAGTTCAGTGTCAAGCATTTGAATAGAATGGATTACGTCCTTTTCAATGCCAAGGTTTGCACAAGATATGTGAATGCGGTAGGACGCTTTACTCCTTGAGAAAGGGCCCCCGTCGGGTCCGAAACTAGTCGGGCATCCCCGAAATACAAACGTGAGTAAAACCGTATAGTCTTTAATAAATATGAATACCACTCACGAAAGTTTTTATTGTAACATATTAAATAATAATTAATTCCTCCGCGACATAGGGATATTTGGTTGTACGGGTTTTTAGTGTGCTGTACCATGGCGCCATGGATATATAGACAGACATACGACACACTAAATCAATATTGCTTATAAATTCTTCTCCAATTCTATCGCATGTTGTGTGTGTTGTATTGTATCGAACTATATATTAAAACAAAATTACATCTAATTTAACGAACCTATCGTGAAAACTTTATGATGATCACTGTACATTAATTAACTAATATAATAGGAAACGACTAAAATATAAATATCATTTAATTGTACGTTTGTACGTTTGTCCCCCAACAATGAAATACTTATTTAAATCACAAAAAGAAAAAAAAAGCTATCCGTTTAAAAGCTATGAACATTTCAATTTCTAGGTATTTGAATTATCACCCCCCGGTCCTCATAAAAGCAAGTGGAATGTTTAAAGTTCAATATTTTAAATCGAATATTTTTGAAGTGAAAACTTTCTTGTGGGCAAAAAGCACTGAACTCGCATGACCGTCACGCTCAGATACATATTATTATATTTAGATGTGTGTGTGTGTATGTAAGTTATGCTTTTTTTTAATTATTTACTCCGTTATTGTGAAAATCCATGAAAACTAATATTAAAAAAATGCGTATTTTATGTATTTAAGCAAGTCTAGCATTATTCTGTTTATTGTATAATTTGAAAGTAAATTATAAATGACATAATATATATTATGTTACATTAGAATAAAAACTTTCGTGAGTCGTATTCATATTTATTGGAGTGAAGCCACAACGCGACGGTGTCAGACCAGACACACCGTCGCGGCGGGACGCTTCGCCCTTTGATAAGGGGCCTCTGTTGGGTCTGTAACTAGTCGTTCATCCCCGAAATACACACGCATGTCTGTTTGTGATGTCATAATAACAGCATTTTACACGGTAGATATACCAAAAACATAATTTTTGAAATTTTTGTGTGTGTCTCTCCGGCTAATCTCCGGAACGGTCCACCTAGGACTTTCGTAGCTGGTGTTAAAAGGAGTAACTAAAGCTACTTTTATTTTGGAAAAGAATTAGGGTTCTTCGCAAATTATATAAATACGTACACGCGAGACAAGCCGCGCGGGGAACAGCTGGTAAACAATGTATGTTTTCATGTTTTTTTTCTCTTTTTTTATGGGATGGGAGGCAAACGAGAAGACGGTCACCTGATGGTAAGTGACTACCGCCGCCCTGGGCACCTACAACTCAAGAGTCACAAGTGCGTGGCCGGCCTTTCAGGTGGGAGTAGGTGAAAAGGGGGCATAGAACCTCATATAAGTGTTCCAATTCATCAAGAACTTCAAGTGTTGTTGTTCCACAGTAAAGACCCATGGTGGATTAGATAACCTTAATAGGTAGCCAAATGGATTATATTGGCAGACACAGGCCGACGTTTGAATAAGCCGGTGACTATATGACTCAGGACTAATTGCCTTCCGCTGGATGAATATTCGCGCTAATTCCAGTCAATTTATAGGTACGTAAAGGAACGCGAAAGTTTAGGTTAATCCCGTCAAAAACATAACATGTAAAAATCCCAAGTCTCGCAAGTAGCAACGCATTTCTTCTACCGCAAGAAGTAATGAGATCTAATTGATCCAAGTGTCTTTAAAAGATTTTAGTTTTTCTTTAGTATTGTAAATCTCTGTATCAAGAAAATTATTTATAGCTAGCTGCGCTCCGCGGTTTCATCCGCGTAAGTCCCGATCCCGTGCGAATATCGGGATAAAAAGTCTATGTAATTATCCAGGTCTCCAGCTATCTACCTACCAAGTTTCATTGCAATCGGTTCAGTAGTTTCTGCGTGAAACTGTAACAAACATCCATACATCCTCACAAACTTTCAAGTTTATAATTTAGGATATTTTATTTTATTTTATTCGGAATACCAACAGCATGAAATACATACAATAAATGCTGGAGAAAACAACAACGACAGCTATTGACAGGCATTCGCAATTAGATTCTACACAACACAATACAATTAGAACAAGTAAACAAAAGTATGTCAATACTAGCAGCGTCTCGCGGTTTCACCCGCGTAAGTCCCGATTCCATGAGAGTATCGGGATTAAAAGTAGCCTATATGTTAATCCAGGTCTCCAGCTATCTACCTACCAAGTTTCATCGCAATCGGTTCAGCAGTTTTGTCGTGAAAGATCACAAACATCGATCAAACCATACTTCCACATTTATAATATTAGTGGGATTAAGTTTAAACAAATCTAAGATTTAAAAACTAAGAGTGTATGGGTTTGTCACGCTTTCGGGATTGGGGTTGAAAAAAATTAAATGCGTACATTTTTCTAACTTGCGGGGGTTTAGATCTGAAAATCTGAAACATGCTATTTATTTTATAGATGTCGTTTACAGCTCTACTGGCTCGAAAGATAAATGTTTTTTTTTTTATACGATATTAATTATAAGATGTGATATTGAATCTAACTTTCTTTATTTATCCTGTAACATTTTATAATTAATCGACTTTTCGTCCGTAAAAATATAATACTTTAGAAAACTCAAGGTTCAAACTAAAACTACTGACTACGGTACTGGAACTATACATACCTAATATAAAATTCATTTAAATACATACATTTAGACATGTATCCAGCCGGATATCCCAACTCGGCTCTAGAATTTACAGCAACACAATTTAGGAACACAAACATTGACACACTTAATAAATGTTTTATCATTTTCACAATAAAATGATTATGCAATTATTTTTATTACTCAATAATTTAATTTTATTTTTGTAATGTTGAGGTAGCTTGTCTATGCCTTTCATGCTAGTTTTGGCGCGAATGTTTTTTTTTTGTCGGGTAACGACTGCCCGTACATAGAGCCCAATAACGACTGGTGTGTTGCAACAGCGGCTGTGCAGATGTTGTGAAAAGTAAGGAATTTTAGTGATTGTCTTTAAGATTATCTTCTATTAAAATATGTGAAATGTGAGGTTGGATTAAGGTTTAATTCTAACTGAAAAGGAATGACTAAATAAATGAAATGTCTTCGTTTAGAAAAATATATGTTTATCTATATACGATGCTTTTCTCAGTTTTTTTTACTTGGGGGTTTTTCGTTTTTATTGATAGTAAGTTACTCTAGCGAAGTGTTGTGCCAAAATATTAATTACTTCTTTTTTTTTTTTTTAATGTAGCCTTGCAGGGCATGTAACTCTAATATAATCTGATTTATCAATAAATAATAATAATATGTATGTGTATGTATGTAAAAACTGTGACGGAGGTTTACTATTAATCTATATAAATAAAAATGAATCGCCAAATGTGTTGCTAAGCGCAAAACTCGAGAAAGGCTCGACCAATTCGGCTAATTTCTTCATATTTTCGTTAAGGTACAGGGAAGGTTCTTATGGAGAGAAAAAATTTAAAAATTGCGAGGAAAATAGTAAAAACAACACTTTTCTTTTCCTATGCAAACCACAGAATACATAATAATTAAAACACAGATCCCCCAGCTGTCAAACATTTGACGTCGTTAACTTTTGACAGAACGAAGTCTGTCGGGGCAGCTAGTTGTTAATATAAATAAATAGTAATGTAAACTGTTTAATTATATACATATTATTATACAAACCTATAGTTATCCAAGAAAACTTCAAATGTAATAGAAAATACTTCGACGGTTTAATTTTTTGTTAAAAATGTTTTTATTTTACGATTTTTTTTTTCATCATCAGCTTAGCTACATGCTACATACGTGATTGTTTCTAAACGCAAATACCTGATAAAGTAATGAAAAGTAAACAGAAACACTATTCGTTCCTACAATTTTCGAGGGTTTATCTCAATCTTATCAGGATCCCATGATCAGATCCTGACTTCCTTGACATGGGACTACCCTTGAAGTATACCCTATCGAACAAAAAAAGAATAATCAAAATCGGTTCATAATTCACGGAGAGGGGGCTGAACATTCATAAAAAAAAAATGTATATATATACGGTCGAATAGAGAAACTCTTTTTATCGTCGGTTAAATAAAAACAGCACTTTTTCAAGTTAAGGCTCATTTTATAGAACGAGCACTAGTCAGAGATAGCTTTTATGTCATGTTGAAGAGCTACACATTGTCTATGGTCTCTGACATCAGTGAAAATTAAGAGAGCGCGAGCGTTTTTAACAAAAAATTAAACCGACGAAAAGAACTAAAAAGCAAAAAATAAATAAACCTTAAGTCTTAAGTTTTGAGCTTATTTACATAAACTATCAAATCATATCTTTGCTTTTTAGTTCTTTTCGTCGGTTTAATTTTTTGTTAAAAAGATCTTTATTTTATAATTTTTTTTCATCATCAGCTCAGCTACATGATGTGATGATTTCTAAACGCAAATACCTGATAAAGTAATGAAAAGTAACACTATTCGTTCCTATAATTTTCGAGGGTTCCTCTCAATTTTATCAGGATCCCATCATCAGACCCTGACTTCCTTGACATGGGATCACCCTTGAGGTATACCCTATCTAACAAAAAAAAAAAATCAAAATCGGTTCATAAATAACGGAGTGAGGGCTGAACAGACAAAAAAAAATAAAAAAAAATTATACGGTCGAATTGAGAACCTTCTTTTTTTTCGTCGGTTAAAAAGAGATTTATAAGTAGATATTTTCTTCAAAGACAATTATTTTGTATTTGAATTATAGGAGTCTATGTCGATATGTATATAAGGGCACTTTTATTTAACATTTATTACGTAAACATTCTTGTCATTAATCGACTACAAAGCTAACATCGCAAGAGACATTTTGAAACTAATGGTGTACACTATACACAAAGTAGAAACTAAGCCAATGGTCCCAATTCTGTTACTTCACTCGCTAAATTAAAATTCACTAAATTTTCTTCATATAAGATGTAAACCTTGTACACTTAAAACAAGGTTTTATTTCAAATTGAAACAAGTAGGTAACATATGTCGCTACCGAAATAAGCAATTTATTTGTTGACTAAAGTCTGATACGCTTAAATAAACTTTAATACCACGTAGCGAGAGCCGCTATCCGTTGAATGCCATCTCTTTTGCTCTGTGTTTTTAGTAATCGTCTTGGTAGGTGTAGATTAAAAACACGTAATTCTTGTTCGTTTTGAACAAGTTTTTATACGGCAATTATACAGCGTTTGAATAAGTGAAGACTCTCGTTGCGTGGAAATAAAGTTGAGTATACGTTGACAGGTTTTAGTGAAATTTAGCAGCGCTGAGAAATAGATGCTAGTAACAAATAGACCTTATTACGAAGAACACTAGGTTGATTTCATATGAAGAAATTAAGTCAGGTTTTAGTTTAGTCGAGTGTACAATAGAATCGGCACCAATATAAGATTTCACTGTCAGTTTCATTTTGTTTATCGTATAACTAAGCCCATGGTCATGTTATTATGTCTCTTTATATTTCATAATACGTCATTTCTTGCAAAACAGTGTAGCCCTTTGAAACCAGTCAGAGGATAACATGACTATCTTGTTATCGACTGGCCTGTTGGTCAAGTGTTTAGTGATCCTGACCGCTGAGGTCGTGGGTTCGATTCCCACCCAGAATAAATAATTTGTGTGATGAGCATGATCATTTTCTTATTTTTAAAAGACAACTCCTGCATTAGGAATGACTCCTGTGTAGCGGGGGACTTTACAAACATACCAACATCGGACACAAAGAACACCCAGACTCGGGTGGGAATCGAACCCACGACCTATGGCGTAGCAGTCAGGGTCACTAACCACTAGGCCAATAGGCCTTATTTGTTCTGTTTTTGGGTGTAATTTATCTATACAATGCTTGTTCAGACTTTGATTTTATCGACTATGGTGATGTGTGGCTATCTCGACTTGAATGCAAATCTGCTCAATAAACTAGATCGACTTCTCAAGAATTGCATTCGATTCATATTCAACTTGCGAAAGTACGATTATGTATCTACTTATCGCACCCAATTGTCATGGTTACTAGGTTATCTTCGCGGGAGCGAGGTCGCTCCTAGAAGCCTGTGAACGCCCCAGGAGGCTTCTGTGCTTCTGGAAGGAGCTAGGCTGGCTCAACTAGTCAGCCTATCTGAACGCATAATGAGTCTAGATGAGGAAACAGAGTCCTATACCAATACCAATATCATGGTTACCTATAAGACAACGCTGCAGTTTAAGGGCGCTGACTATGTTGTTATCCCTTCTCCACTCCCCTAACTCACCTACTTATCTAACACCTTACTTAAAATATCTCTGCTTTAACCATGCCAGGAATCTCCGCTCTTCTGATAATCTTCTCCTTCTTTGTCCTTCTCACAATTCTAGAATGGTTCATTCTTCCTTTGCTTTCCAGGCTGTAAACCTCTGAAATGCGCTACCACAAGAAATCAGGATGTCCACTAACGGTTCTCTTTTAAGTTTAAAGTACTATTATTATATTGGAAGAATGACTGGAATAATACTTCACAAGTGTCTTTATTCTTTATTTGTATCGTTTGCTATCAAGTGGTTGCGGGTTCGAACCCCACCCAGTGCACTACCGACGTGAATGATTAGCTGGAGGGGTTTTGTTTGTTTTTTTTTATTTCAGTAACTTATTACACACATTTATCAAAATTACTGAGGCCTCCTTTTAAGTATGGGAAAATGGGTTAACAGGAATACTAGTAATGTGTGACCCACGTTGCTAGTATTCTTGTTAAAAAAAAAAACAAGTATCCTTATCAATGATTTTACAGACATCCAAAGCTCTAAAATTTACTCTACTAGCAACTCGCCTCGGCATCCCACGAGTAGTAGAGACATCTTCAACAATCATCATCATATTTCAACCAATCTACACAAACGTTAACAAATTATACACTTAAACCTTCCTCATGAATCACTCTGTCTATTGGTGAAAACCGCATGAAAATCCGTTCAGTAGTTTTTCAGTTTATCGCGAACAGACAGACAGACGCGGCAGGGACTTTGTTTTATAATATGTAGTGGTTTAACTTAGTTTCAAGTTTTAGAAAGTAAATTGAAGGAGACGGCCTCGAAATGGGACCTTTAACCACCTAAGTATATATGAAATAAGGTGTAATACTGTTGCGTTGACTTCCGATTATGTTTTATTAGAGAAGCGTTGGTAACATAATCATTAAGACACCGGGTTAGCAATCAACCTTACCGATATAAATACTAAGTACGTACTTAAGTAAATACTAAGTACATACTCACAAAGTAAAGTAACTTAACGTTACTTTTGAGAATAAGAATGATTGGTTTATATACAGGCTGTTACAGACAGGTGTGAACATATTTTAATGTGGTATAGTAGACATCCTGTAAATAACCTAAAGCGCTAACAATTTCCGAATAAATCGTGTTTTTAATTCAGAAATAGTATTAGATGTGTAATTCGGGACTTAATCGCGATAACATTTAACCGACGTTTCGATCGAAATGCACCGATCGTGGTCGCGAGTGGACTCACGACAGTCCAGTGTACTCACGAGTACCTTTTAAATAAAGTCGCGAAAGTTTAAAAACAATTACTTACAGAAATAATATTTTGAAAATGACAAATTGCACTTGAAAATTGACCGATAAAGCAAATACATATTTCATATGATATAAACACCTGGCTAGTATGAATGAAACTATGTGTATTTATTTATATACTAAGGATGTAGATGGAATTACCAGATTTTTCTAAAAATGCATGCATAAAAATATAAAAAACAAAATCATTGAAATTGATTTAAAAGTTAATAATATGTTCTTACAGCAGAAAAAGCATTTTCCAAAAATAAATCAACTGTCACTGTTTACGACCAACAAATAAATGTACTCAAACAAGGAGTAAAATTGTTATGGACATTATTAAGTACTCGATAGATGGCGTGTATATCGAATTATATCGCACTATGGTTTGCTTACCTACGGTGCTATGTACGGTCATTGAACTTTGTATAAGATGAGATCAATAAACCAGCAGTTAGATAAGAATACAGACGGTGTTTTTGTTTATCAACAAACCCTCTAGTAATTCTCATTAGTGCAGGAGTTCAACATTAGCTTAGGTGGCTAACAGTCACCTAGATATAAAATTTTATTACACCTTTCTGTAAAATCATGTATAATTAATGTATATTATATAACTTAGTTAAAAATAACTATTTTATGTGACGAATCCTATTCAAAGTTGAAAGATTTCCGTCTTTCAAAATCGAAGGCTGTTCTAAAAGAAAACAAAGTAAGCAATATGTAGTATAGTCGATGTAATAATTTTTAAAATAAAAATACATTATAACAATTATTAATCATGTACAGGACAACGTCTTGCTCCGGCTAAGGCTATATTAGTATGAAATTTCAACACAAAAATGGGGTTAGATGATAATAAATCTGCTTCACAAACAGAATCGTGACTGTTCATGGTTTTATTATACAAAAAAAGGAGAGACCTAAATCGTGCCCTGCGTGCACCGATAATTCCCTGTAGGAAGAATTTTACGATTAATACTAAAAAAGTGTTATTGGCTAAGAACATTCTGGACTTATTACTGCAGCTTTGACAGCTTCTTACAAGAGACAGTCAATACAAGTTACAATACAATAAGTCCAGAATATTCATAGTCATCAGTGTCGTAGGGCTTTGGGGAATCTGACATGTTTTGTCTACTATTCCAAGTTAATGTATTTCGCGTATGATGTAACACGAACAAGGAAATATTAAATCTGTCAAGCAAAGAAAGCCCTTCCTCACAAAAGCACATTTTATATAAATTTATTATCTGATATTGGTGCTGATTCTATTGTGTCTTCTCTCTAGCTCTTTCCATTTCACAGATGGCCATCTAATTTAAATTTGTATAGGCGTCTCAGGAAATCAGTGTGTCTCAGAGGATGGAATTAGTAACATCTTGTGAGAATTACGAGAAATATAATAACTAGACACTCTCCATGCGTCAATTTTAAACAATATGTTAAGAAATAAATACCTCATTAAAACGAAGGAAAAACGTTTATTTTAATGCAAGATTCAAATTATCGCATGGAACATGGTCACGCAAACATCTCATTTGTCAAGATTTCTTCAGGTGTCACAAGCAGTGAACTTGCGACCAATAAGACCTTAAAAGTAAATCCTCTCTAATGAATATATGATGATAATTAATTTATCAAATAATATACAAAGAAATATATTATTTAAATTATAATGAATTTTAGTTTTAGTAACTACTACAGCTGCATATTATGCCATTATTACTTGGCTTGTGTGTTCTTTTGTTTATTTATTGTTGTTTCGTGTTTATGTTTTTTTTTTCACTCTAATAACACGCGCGTTTTAAAATGGAACGTTCAAATTCAAATCAATTGATAACTAACTTGTTATCATTGTTTAAAATTTTTGAGTTCTTCTGTGAGTTCCAAAAAACAAAACTAAGGAAATGGTTTTTTTTAGAAAATTTCTTCAATCTTGACAAATTAATCCATTTTTGAGGAAGGTTATATGCTATATAATATCACTCTAAATCTCTCTGTCTCTCTCTCTTGCGCACGTAGTAAGAATGAGTGTGGACAGGAATGAATGAGAAAACAAGTACACATGGCCAACGTTAGTGTCGTGGCCCGGAGGTACTGAAAAAGGGGTATTTAAGAAGTACCTGACCGGCGGGCTTGTATGAAAGGTTTAATTACTAGAAGAAGCTACCGTGAGTGCGTGAGTTAGAAAAGAATAGAAGCAAGTGGGGGCTGTTATCTCTGTCTACCCCGAGATGAGAAAGGCGTGAGTTTAAGTATGTATGTAAATATGTTCTCTGTCACTTAGACCATGACGCGTGAATTAATAATAGTTGTGGAATTATTTGCGGGTGTTTAAGAATAGCAAATTGCGGTCATTAAAAAAAAATTGTGAGTGAGGGAGTTAGAGCCCGTAGTGTTTAATATCGTCAATAATTTAAACCTGAATTGAATTTTTTTGTTAGAGAACCCTGACTTAGCGACAACAGCCAGTTCGACTTATGCCCGGTTGCAGAAGGCACTGCAATGCATATTCTATGCTCTTGTGGCCCACTAATGCGGCACCGAAGTATTAACCTAGGGTTACACATCATGCAACCGCAGGAAATACAAACAATCACTGCTGAAAAGATCTGGAGGTTTCTCGAAGCCATAAGTCTGAGCAGTGAACTGTAAAGCAAAAAGTGCGCTACAAAAGACCAGAAATGGTCGAGGTGGCAGTAAGCACTTCAACAATAATAATAATAATATGCCCGGTTCCTATAATCGAAAAGTGCGCTACAAAAGACCAGAAATGGTCGAGGTGGCAGTAAGCACTTCAACAATAATAATAATAATATGCCCGGTTCCTATAATCGAAAAGTGCGCTACAAAAGACCAGAAATGGTCGAGGTGGCAGTAAGCACTTCAACAATAATAATAATAATATGCCCGGTTCCTATAATCAAAAAGTGCGCTACAAAAGACCAGAAATGGTCGAGGTGGCAGTAAGCACTTCAACAATAATAATAATAATATGCCCGGTTCCTATAATCGAAAAGTGCGCTACAAAAGACCAGAAATGGTCGAGGTGGCAGTAAGCACTTCAACAATAATAATAATAATATGCCCGGTTCCTATAATCAAAAAGTGCGCTACAAAAGACCAGAAATGGTCGAGGTGGCAGTAAGCACTCCAACAATAATAATAATAATATGCCCGGTTCCTATAATCGAAAAGTGCGCTACAAAAGACCAGAAATGGTCGAGGTGGCAGTCAGCACTTCAACAATAATAATAATAATATGCCCGGTTCCTATAATCAAAAAGTGCGCTACAAAAGACCAGAAATGATCGAGGTGACAGTAAGCACTTCAACAATAATAATAATAATATGCCCGGTTCCTATAATCAAGAAACGATTCGTTTTGCTTACGGACGGTAAAATTTCGTTGAATTTTCTTGATTATAGGAACCGGGCATTATAGGACTTGTTCGAACCTGCTCGAGCTATAGCCTACACTCCCCAATTCATACGTTGAAGCAATATCCCTTTCTTTACCTTATTATCAAAATAATTTATTCACAAAAAAAAGAAAACTACCTTTTCCATTCAATATAGTCCCAATTTTCCCATCTTGAATTGCCAGAGTCCGGTTAACGGCAATAGGCCGGTTAACGGCGTAGTTCCATTAATTGCGTGGGACCAAATTACCTATAGTTTGCAAAATGTCAGTGGCAAGTACGCATCTGCCTAAATTGAAAAATATTCTTTTATCCATACAGACATATAACACAAAATAAATTATTTCCTGGGAGAGCCATGCTTCGGCACGTATTGGCCGGCTCGACCGGAGTAATACCACGGCTTACAGAAAACCGGTAGTGAAGCAATGTTGCATTGCTTTTCGCCGAGTGTGTGTGGTTACCGGAGGCCCTAAGCCTTCCCTCTCCCCCTTTACTCCTCTTCCTCCCTTAATTCCTGTCCCCCTCTTCCCCTACTCTCACCTTAAAGGCAACGCACTTGTGATTCTTGATTTGCATGTGCCCATGGGCGGAGGTAGTCACTTACCATAAGGTGACCCGGCTGCTCGTTTACCCCCTATACCATTAAAAATATACAAAAAAATCAAACAGTATCTTATTTTCGTCTTTTCAGTTTTAAGTGTGAGTTTAAACTTGGTTTCTGTCCTAGTCAATATAATTTAGTAAAATCTTTTTAACAAAAATTTTAACCGACGAAAAGAACTAAAAAGCAAAAAATTAATAAACTTTAAGTCTTAAGTATTGACCTTATTTACATAAACTATCAAATTTTATATAAAAAAAATTTCAGTCGGCGCCAAACAACAAAATGATTAATTATCAATATTTTATATGAATTAAAAAGATTTCTATTTCATGATTTTTTTTCATCATCAGCTCAGCTACATGAAATGATGATTTCTAAACGCAAATACCTGATAAAGTAATGAAAAGTAAACAGAAACACTATTCGTTCCTACAAATTTCGAGGGTTTCTCTCAATTTTATCAGGATCCCATCATCAGACTGACTGACCTGACTTCCTTGACATGGGACCACCCTTGGGGTATACCCTATCCAACAAAAAAAAGAATAATCAAAATCGGTTCATAAATAACGGAGTGAGGGCTGAACATACATTAAAAAAAAAAATATATATATATATATACGGTCGAATTGAGAACCTCCTTTTTCTTTGTGAAAGGCCTGTTGTCAACACTTGATCGTGGTTAAGAAAAAAAGGAAGAAGTATTTAAAAGTATAATCAAAATTTCAAAGGCTTTGCATGTTGACAATCTTCGCATTTAATCCTGGTCCGACAGACGCGTCCTTTGCAAGGATATTCTCCTTTTCTTGGATACTGTGGGGGCTTTTCTGTGGTAAACCAGGGTTTATGGAGCTTGTTCAGCATGGAAAGTTCAAACTGGTGGAGTTCTGATGGCGCTGGTGATACGCACTGTAGAAGTATCGAGGTGATGCAGATAGGTATCTGGAAGATAAAGTTGAATTAAAAAAAAATATGTTTTCTGTAGAGACGTCAGAACTTAATAAATTTTTATTAGTTACGAGTTTCTTCTACTAAACCAATGTGTTACACAAAGATGAAGCTTCATATTTGAGCGTCTTATTGTTTTTTATTCATTGGTAATAATTTTTGGTTTAAGCTTTTATTTTATAGGGCACATGTATGTATATATGTAATATTTTTTTTTTCTGGCCGGTTGGTCTAGTGGTTTGTGAACCTGACTGACCCGGGTTCGATTTAGACCTAGCACAAATAATTTTATTGTGTGATGGGCATGATCATTTGTTCGGTGTCTGGGTGTAATTTATCCATAATATGTATGCATTTAGTAATATATAAGTATGTTTATTAGCAGTCTGGTTACCAGTGCCGGCCCTAGCTACATTTTTACATGATGCGAAACCTCAAACCGGAAAATAAAAACGTTAAAATAAATATTTAAGGTGTTTAAATATATTTTTTTTTTTTTTTTTTTTTTTTAAATATGGTTTCCACAGACTTTTGTCCGTGCCTTTTGTAGATTGATTTTTATTATTATTTGGTTATTTCTTTATTTCTTATTTACATTGCATACGTACTTTAGATGTTAGTACAATTGGAAAATTATATCTAAGCAGTAAGTCTTTTTTTTTTTTTTTTTTTTTTTTTTTTTATATAATTTAATGAATAAAGAGATCAATCAGATTGTAAAAGTGGAGTTTAGAGGATATTTGTGCAAGGACTACAAGGACTTGGAAGCCAGTATTAACTGGCTTGGGTAAGTTTTGCCACGATCGCTGCGTCTCTTTTCCTAATGGCCATTTTCAAGTTGTAATCCTTGATTCTTTTGTCCGAGGCTGATACCGCTCCACCTATAAGGCTGCCAGCTTTTGTCGAAACAAATATATTTTTTAAGTGTCTATTTACAATTGATTATAAATAACAACAAATGAACTCTGTGAAAACTTACCAAAAGGCTAATAATTGGAGGTTTAACGAGAAATTGGCTTCATTTCCGATAAAGAGGAAAATATGACACATTCTTAAATATTTTTTATTTTTTTAAAGAAAGACTACTAGTAACGTGGGTCACACATTACTAGTATTCTTGTTAACCCCTCCAGCTAAGCTAAATGCTTGTGTTAGGAGTGGGTTCACGCCGGTAGTGCACTGGGTGGGGTTCGAACTCGCAACCACTTGATCGCAAGTCCGACGCCATAGCCATTACGCTACCACCCCTTCATTTTAGTAAGATAATCGAGGGAAATTTTAAATTGTATAGGTACACTTGAAGCGATTTGAGTATTATGAGGCGCATTGAAGTCGGTGATACTTTTTTTTAAAGATAATCATTATTGTTACTTTCTTTTTAAAGATAATCATTATTGTTACTTTTTTTTTTTAGATAATCATTATTGTTACTTTTTTAAATGAAAATCACATTTTACAGGATCAATTAAAGCGTTAGCTTAAAATAAATTAAAAAAAATACAATCCTTATGAACAGTCAGACTTTGATAATTATAACTTAATTATTAATTAATATCAAATTTCGACTTTTTCATAGCGCTTAAAATCTGATAAATATAATTAACTCGTAATTAAGATTATTTGTATAATTTAAGATTTTGCTTTTGCAAAACAAATTCGAATTAGAATGGTCAACAAAACAAAAATAGAGTATACTCAAATAAAAATAAATTTACTAATTATACGTCACCACGTATACACAATTAATACACCTATTAATTCAGTACAGTTTATTAACAAACTAGATGAAAACCCGGCTTCTGTGACAATGTGACTTATATTATAATACGATATAACGAACTCAAGATATACGTGTGAATCGGCCTTAACGAACTTAAGATGGCATCCGAGTGGCCAATATGGCGACTGCCATTTGCACCATTAGAATTAACAAAATACTCGGCAATCCGAATGTTTCGGATATATGTTGTCGAATTGAAATCATTATTTTTTTATGTTTTATTATTCAGGTAAGGTTTCAATCGAGTCTACTGTACCCCTTGACCGAATTATTAATTTAGATATAAAATCACATTGTGTATGTACATACACAATAGCCTTGCTACGGCTTAACTTGCTTTACGGCTAAAAGCCGCAGTACGGTTGGTAGAACTTGCCTAGTTCTAGCTAAACCTGAGGAGTGCGGCCGACGGGTGATGGTCGCACCGGGTGACGGGTCCCTCCAGGGTGAGACGGATCGGGTGTTGCGGAAGAAAGCAACAGCGATTCTCGCACCCGAGCATAGGCACTTGCCTATGATCGGGGGAGCGAGAATCGGTACACCAGGGAGGTATTTAGTAGGTGAGAGTCCGACAGACCCCCTCGCCACCCCAAGGGCGGAGGACATCCATGAGGATCTTCAACCTCGTTATCAAAAAATTTAATCGAGTGTCAACCAGCGACCGCGTCATTTCTCTAACATTTTGTCAATACTACGAAACGCGTTGTTCAATGGTTGTTTGCTGAAATAATAGCTCTAAAGTGAATTATATGAAAGATGACATCTTATTTTATACGTAAATACAATAATTAAACTATATTTTGCCATAATAGTCAATAAATAAATATGGTACACTGATATTTATGATGATGAGATATTAAATTTACCATATTATAAAAAAATACCATTACTGGCCTAGTACGGCTTACATAATAAATCATACTGTTAGCGACGCTATTTATAAATTTGTTTGCCGATTCTCTCACTAGTACGATAAGCTCATAATGCAGCCACAGCTGGCTATCGTAAACTAGGGATGTGCACATGATATGTCGCTTTTGTTTCCTACGATTTTTGTATTATGCCTGAAAGTCGAGTCAAGTACACATTTTAGCTTAAGCTTACCTAATGAACTTTGAAATATATAAATATAAATGTGTAATTAAATTACGCAGATATACTTTTAGTGTTATTTGAGACTAGCAGCGCCCTGCGGTTTCACCCGCGTAAGACCCGATCCCGTGGGAATATAGGGATAAAAAGTAGTCTATATGTTAATCCACGTCTCCAGCTATCGTAAGTAAGTTTCGTATCGTAAGTTTCATCGTAATCAGTTCAGTAATTTTCGTGTGAAAGAGTAACAAACATCCATCCATACATTCTCACAAACTTTCACGTTTATAATATTAGTAGGATTTCCAAAAGATCCAAATAAAAAAAGAAAATTGGATATAAGCTACAGGCCAGGGCCCAAACTGGTTGCCGAACAAAAAATCAATGTCTAGTGAAGACCCTTTCAATATTGCTACGGTAATGATGAAATAAATTGGTTGCATTATTTATCAAAAAGGAAAAAATATGTTAAATTTATGTTAAGCAAATATTAGCATTTTACTGGCCATTAAAGTCATTTGCTCACTAGTAGGTTTCCCTAAACGGTAATAGCGCTGATTTATCAAAACATATTTTTTTTTACAAAAAATGTGCCGTTTTATTTAATCGTATTTTATCTTAACTAAGAAAAAAACAAAAAACAACTAAAAGTTTTACATAAAAAAAAGCATCAAGAAGTTCCATAGACCTTTGCTAAGATGGAATTTCGAAAACTTTATACTTAATTTTTGTAATTGAAATCACTAACGTATATGAAATATAAATTTCTTTTGCACAGCACAACGATAATTATTGATATCTATGTGAGTGTAAGGCAGACGGTAACTGTAAATAAACGCTATTTCTTACACGCTAATGTGTTTATTCGATTGTCAAGCACTCATTGACTTGTTGATATCGTATACACTTAAGTACGTGTGAGTCTACGCATTTATTGGTTTTGTTGAACTGTATATGTAGTTGTAAGCTAATGGAACGGACAATTTGGAGACAGCGGTTTTCATACATTTCGATCTAAACGGCAAATCTATTTGATTCTATGATCTGAGGGTTTGGGTTATCTGTCAACCTGACAAAGTGCTATTATAATCGGTAGTCACCATTCAATGAGTAGAGTCGATTTCAAATTGCTTCCAGCTGTGACTTTTAACGGTTCTGACATAATTATTTGTCGATAGGTGAAAAATCTGGGCCTACATCTCGACTCTATGTTAAACTGGCGCGATCAAGTAACCAACGCGTGTCAGAGGGTTACTGGGGGTTACCGGAACTCTCAGACCTTTATACAGCTTAAAAAAAAATCTCTATGCGAAAACCAAGACTTATCTTACTTATAAATTCTTATCTTTCCTTTAATCGACTATGGTGATGTGTGCTGTTATGACCTGAATGCATGGTTGGTCATGATGGTTGCCTATTCGTCAACGCAGAATATGCGCGCTCTCACTACCCTAATCCTTATCCTCAATTCTCCATTTCTCCCTACTTATTTGGCACGAAACTTCCAACTCCCATGCAATAACCATGACAGAGATCTTCGGTCATCAAGCAATCTCCTACAACTTTGTCCGTTTCACACTACTGGGTTCGTCGGCTCTCTTCTGTGGAATGCGCTTCCTGTCGAAGTCAGGATGGCTACAAATCGTTACACTTGGTAAAAGCAAAGGAGCTCTTATTCAAAGATTTGGAAGAATCAACTAATCAATAGTTCGAATCATTAATGTCATTATATGTATTTATAATAGTATATCCTTTCCTACTAATATTGTAAACGTGAAAGTTTGTGAGGATGTATGGATGATATGGATGTATGGATGTTTGTTACTCTTTCACGCAAAAACCACTGATCCGATTGCGATGAAACCTGCTATGTAGATAGTTGGAGACGTAGATTACACATAGGCTACTTTTTATCCCGATATTCCCACGGTACCGGGACTTACACGGGTGAAACCGTGGGGCGCAGCTAGTGTATTATATAGCTATGTATGTATTTGTATATGTATTTGTATATGTATCTGTGTATGTGTGTATATATGAATATTTGAATATGTATATTAGAGGCATTAAGTGCTTAAGGTTTATTAAATAAATACATTCAATCAAAGAGATTTTCACACATATTTTGACCCTTTTTTTAAAACTTCTCAGGTTTTATTTTCCTCCATAATAAAGTTGGTAAAAAATACAATTATGTTGATTAAATTACAACATTTGGCAGCTAATTACCGTAACGAGACATCAACATTGTATTGTTATACCAATTCGACAAGAAATAATCATTGTCCTCAATAATTTACACATAGTACTTAAACAATACATAAAAAACCCTTTAGGTATTCTGCCACACAACGCTACAAAGATACTCAGGTACTTGATGAAGCCAGGTATTTATATTGAAAACATTTATTTAAAAGTACATAAATCTGTTATTGGCTGCCCTGTATAAATATTCTCAATATTATCACATCGTTTGCCACGTTTCAGTCCATGTATGGACCATTACATTTATAATAAGGTAGCTAAAAAATCTGACATTCAAGAGTGATCGCTAAAAGAGGCAAAAATTGTAGTGTTTAAATGGCTCCCTTCATAAGCATACAATGCTACTGCACTTCGGGTAAATTAAATACACCTAAAGTGGATATTATTATGCATATAATTATACAGTTTGAATTATAAATATAAATATGAACCCAAAAATTATTATAAACACTAATTATACATAATTTGTTATTAAAGTGTTATCCTAATACAACAACTAAAAAATATGGAAGATAGTATATAATAATTACTATACCTATTGTTCTACAGCAGATAACATACAGGTCTTTGTCAAATATATTCCGATTTTGTTACCATGCGAATTTAGTGAAGATGGGGTGAAGTTCTCGGGATCCGGAGAAAGAAACACCTCCACGGACATTAGCCTCAATGAATTGCTATAGACAGGGAATCCAAACCGAACACCTTTCACAGTGAGAATCCAAGTGAGCGTTGCAAGTACTTCCAAAGCCTTAAGCCTTAAATTGCAATCTTCCGCTGGCATGTAGCTAATAATAATTCGAGCAGTGTTTCGCCTCTAAACGGGGCCGCGGGGCATCCCCGGGAATGTTCGGCAGCAATGTAAAATATGTCTAAGGCAATTCGTTGAGGTTTATCCTCGGCTGTGGACATCCTTTTGGTCTACAAACCGAAGATGGGTTTTCTCTCCTCAATTACTATCTAACCCCCACGGGCCATCACCTCACCGGGGTCAAACAACAAGGTGGTATGTCGGACTCGAACGGACATACCACCGTTCCGTCACCGGGTCTTATGGCTGGAGCCTAAATTAGTTTACCTACACTCTACGATGTCTGATGTCCGCCACCACGCGGACGAAGTCGCGGGCAAAAGCTAGTTATTATATAAAATCCTTTGTCCTGACTGACAAATCAACCCACACGCCTTATCCGAAGGTTGTAGAGACGTGAAATTTGGAGGATGTGTTCCTTATATGATGTAGAGATTTTTACCCCCAAGTGGTTGCAAAGTTTTTTGGAAATACGTGCTTGCTTGGCCTGAGCAATGGGAGGCAATGTTGAGTGTCAAGTTGACAATAAAAGTCAAGACTTCAATCATGCCACAATAAAATATAGCATTTGAATTCAAGTGAGGTGCAGCGGTTTAAAATACAAGATTATGATAATATATGGCGTTCTAATGAACTAAACGTATTATAAAAATATAAATTTCACGAGTCTGTGCAATTAAGAATTTTGTTAAAAATTAAATCAAGATACTCAAAAAGAATAATTAAACCCATTGTTTTACAGTATAATAAATATTTAAAATACAATAAACGAAAAAATAAGTGATTGGTATTTATTCTTACACAAGGTTGCAAAGGCTATAAATTATAAACACAAGTGAGGTACAATGTCAAACTATATAGATGGTCTTATGATTAGTAATTAAAATGTTTGAATATTTTATATTAAAGGGAAACTTTTATTCTATCGCCCCAACAATTTTTGGTCCATCTATCGCCTGTCGCATTACAGCATTCGAAATTCAAACATTTATGAGCGGCCAGGGGCGCAGAACTTTCAGTGTGTATCGCAGACGTCAAACCAGCATTAAAAAAATAGAATGTAAGACATTATTTAATTATATTATTTTAGTTACCATAAAATGTTCATAATAATAATAATAATATCGATCCGTTGAACTACAAAACTGTACCAACTTTCACGTGCTTATTTATTATAAGTATTGAGATGAATAAAGAGGAATAATAATAATAACATATCTCTTTATTGTACATCAAAATGATTTTGAAGAGTAGAAGCACAGCAATGTTTTGTGGTAGATACAATTTATTATAAACTGTGAGACTCGAGGCGAAGATGAAGTTATTGATGGAATAATTGAAGTTGACAACGATTCAATGATTTAAATAAATGATGCTCTTAGTTTAGATGATAGACGCATATATTAAATATGCGTCTATCATCTAAACTAAATGATTGTATTAGTTATGTATTCCTATACGCAAATTGAAATTAAATTTTATTATTGAATATTTTGTTTACTATTGATTTCCCATTATCATTCCCATTTTTCAATAATTAAGACAAGTTAAGATTAAAAACGCAATTTTAATACCCTAAATCCAATAATTTTCAAAAAAATTTTAGTTAAATGCCTACAAACCGAAAAAAGTTTCACTTGCAGCGTGGTTTTCGTAATTCGTATTCGTAATTCTACCAAGAAACCCCGGCTTGTGATATTTCAAGGAATACGATAAAGGGAAAGTTCTACGCAAATGTAGTTTAATAATTGAGTTTGAGAATTGGGACGAGTGTACTTTGGCAGACCGTAAAGCAGTGGCGGCAGTATAGACAGAATGATACAAGATAGAACGAACGATCAATGGGTGGCATAACGGTTCTAATCAGTGAATATTCTAAGCAGATGCTTCCAGTTATACCCAGAGTAAGGGCAGATGAAATTGGAGTAATTCTGTGGAGGTTTCTAAATTTTTCGCTGCCGTTACATCTCATCCATGTTAAAACTCTAGTCTGTAACATCTCAAAACAGAGTGATGCAGTTCAAATGCTGCGCGGCTGTACATACATAGTTTGGGATGAAAGCACAATGGCGCATAAAGGGGGTTTCGAAGCACTAAACACAACTCTAAAAGATATAAGATGACATGATGGGTGGTCTTACTGTCCTATTGGCTGGAGACTTCCGTCAGACTCTGCCCGTGGTGCCGAGGGGAACTCGCGCTAACAAAGTTAAGGCTTACAATAACACCTGAACTCTTGGCCTTTAAAAAAAATCCACCTCATGACAAACACGGGAGTGCACTTGAAGGGGGACATTTGTGCTGGACGATTCTTTGATCTTCTTCTTTAAATAGGAAATGGAGAATATGCTGAGACTGTGGTCAAGATTACAACCAGATAGAGATAATCCATTAAGATTCCACTGCATCTTGCTTGAGTTGTTTCGACAGATGACTCCATTAAAGCTACTCATCATCCTCCACGCCTTTTCCCAACTAAGTTGGGGTCGGCTTTCAGTCTAACTACGATACAGCCGAACTTTGATATTTTACGTGAAGCGACTGCCATCAGACCTATACAATCGGAGTACTAGGCGATATCGAAGTTCTGTAGTTAGACCAGGTTGTCGGACTTTTAGGGCTCCAACTACCCGTAACGAATGCCACAGATGTTTGTAAGGCACCCGGGACCGACGGTTTAACGTGCTCTCCGAGACACGGAGGGGTCTCAATGTGTTAAGAATGTTCACCCATCTTAGACTGACCTGGCTAGTATTACTTAACTTTGTAATATGCTACTCGGTTACCACTTAGCCACGAGTCCCTCCCCGACTTCAGTAATGCTACTGTGAAATCTAAATCCGCCAAAGCTGTGCAATGGTACTAGGTTTGTATGAAAACCTTACATAAGAACGTGGTAGAGACCACTATATTTATCGGCTGTGCTCAAGGTGAGTCAGTGTATGTACCACGGATACTATTTATACCGTTAGCACAATGACAATAAATTAAGCGCTTCACGCGACTGCTTCAGTCTCGCACGGTCAGTTTTCCGTGGCCGGCTCGAGGATGAGTTCACCTAACGACCTGGTTTTGTATTGTAGCACCTGTCAAGAAAACCTCTTATGTCGTATATCAATATTTAATGGAGTATTTATATTTCCTACTCCATCAAAATCTACATAAAAACATCCCAGCGTGAGAGAAGCCGCGGGCAAAAGCTAGTCTTACATAATTTGCTAACTAAGCTAGTCGATCGAGCAATGAAATAGTTGTTGGTAAACGTCTAGGTACACACTTTAGGCGGCCTAAAATCTAGGTCTTTTATTTAAGACTACTACCAGTAAGTTATGTGCCTGTTACTCTATTTTTGTGAACAAGTAAAAAACATTTTAACAAAAACATTTAACCGATGAAAAAGAACTAAAAAGCAAAAAAATTGATAAATTAGTTACCTACGTAGAGCCTTCTCCATTTCTACGTACATGTAAAAATTTAGATAAATTTTGTTCAGTTTGTTGTTTAGCGCCTACTCAAAATTAGGTTATATACATTTTGATAGTTCGTGTAAATAAGCTCAATACTCAAGACTTAACTGAGTTCGTTTTCGTCGGTGGAATTTTTTGTTAATTTTTTTTTATTTTATGATGTTTGTGGCTCGCGTCATCTCTACTTTTTTTTGTCGGTTAATAAACCTAGGCTAGGTAAGAATGACTCGATAATCTAAATACGAACGCATGAAGTGACGCAGCGCGTGAGTGAACATCGAAATACACGGGTCGTGCTTTATGTCGACGTGCATATTTTTAGTCTTACATCTAAAGTGCGGAGTGGACCTGGCCTACTATAATAACTAATTTAAAAGATAATTCAATTAGGTTTTTATTTTATGGTATAGGGGGCAAACGAGCAGACGGGTGACCTGATGGTAAATGACTATCGCCGCCCATGGGCATGGGAAACTCAAGAGTCACGATTGCGTTGCTGACCTTTAACATGGGAGTAGGGGAAGGGGGGAAGAGGGGGAGAGGAGGGGAAGAGGGGAGATGGAAGGGTTAGGGCCTCCGGTAACCTCATTCGCTCGGCGTAAAGCAATGATGAATCGCTTCAATGCCGGTTCTCTGTGAGGCCGTGGTATCAGTCCGATCGAGCCGGTCGAAGTGTGCCGAAGCATGGCTCTCCCACGAACAAGGTATAGGTGTTTTTAAGTGTTAGGAGTCAGTCAGATGTATGAAGTTATATGTATAGTCTTCCAATATAATACGTAGATATCCTATGAAGAAGATGTGGCAAAAAAGTCCATAGGACAGTCTTTCTTAAAGTAATTGTTTTACAAACTTCGAGTTGTACTGATTGAAGAGACAATCTTTTTACAAAACTAGAAAAAAAAGACAGAAAAAGTATTAATTTCTCAAGTGACGTGAACAAAGTGATTATTAAACAAGAAATAACAAATTGAAATAATAATAGAAAAAAATGTGTGTGTGTGTACCAGAGTACACATTTAAGAAGTGAAACTTCTTTACGACATATCATTTTTCTACTATTTGCAACTTCACATCAACTTATATACATTCACTGATACTTACAATCAAAAAGTGAGGTTAACCTCAAATAAATATTAAAATCATGCTCATACGTGTTGAATTTATAAAACGAAATATATAATCACTCTCACTTTTCTTGTAAATTCACTTAAATTTGAATCTTTTTATTTTATCACTTTCAAATTAATATATTGTTATTCTTATTTCAAACCAAACTTCAAAACTAATATATTGTTGTTATTATTATAATATATTACATTATATTCTTTACGTCACTATACTAAACTTTGATAAAAAAAGCAACATGGCGCGTAACCGAAAAATGTGACGATTTTTTCAAAATTTCTCCCATACGTCGATAAAGAAGTTTCACTTCGAAAAGAGAAAATCAAATACAAATAAAAAAAAAATAGGGTGACAATTGCCTTGCACGCACTTGTATGTTAATACTGAAATTACTACCCAAAAAAAGGAGTGTAATGTTTTCAGGGTTCATGTATGTATGTGAGTTTCTTTATTCTACCGTCACATCTAAATGCCTAAACAGATTTGGATGTTTAGGGTATCTTTAGAATCCATACATCATCCCGAGTGACTAAAACTTTAATTTAAAAAAAAAACGAAAAACAGCGGCTGTATGTCACGTAATTCGTTTTTTGGCAGGGCAGTTGTGTTGTTTAATTTTTAGGGTCCCGTACCTCAAAACGTAAAAAGAGGAACCCTTATAAGATCACTCTCTTGTCCTTGTGTCTGTCTGTCCGTGTGTCACCACCGATTTTCTCAGGAACTGGTGGACCTAGCAAGTTGAAATTTACACCAGATACTGAGGTCTATAGTTCCTATTTGGGGTATAAAAATCAAGGTCCTGGGTCAACACGACAAAAAGAATTAGGGTTGTGTAGGTGTGTGTAGTGGTTGAATGCACACGAGACTCATAACTATATTATAATATATGAAATGATGCAAGTCTAAACTTTAAAATATAAAACAGTATGATTGCGATATTGACCCAAACCCGTCAGTTAATGTTATAAGTACTTTGAACCGGTAATCAAGGTATCAAATATATAGGTACATTCACTAATGACTCAATACAAAGCTTACACATTGAGACGTTAATGGCCCCAATTCTGTTACTTCACTCGCTAAATTAAAATTCACTAAATTTTCTTCATATAAGAAGTAAACCTTGTACACTTAGAAACAAGGTCTTATTTCAAATTGAAACAAGTAGGTAACATATGTCGCTATCGAAAAAAGCAATTTATTTGCCGTCTCAAGTCTGATACGCTCAAATAAACTTCAATACCACGTAGCGAGAGCCGCTATCCGTTGAATGCCATCTC
Source organism: Callimorpha dominula (assembly GCA_949752705.1). Lineage (NCBI taxonomy): Eukaryota > Metazoa > Arthropoda > Insecta > Lepidoptera > Erebidae > Callimorpha > Callimorpha dominula. The sequence goes on along the minus strand of OX457012.1, from coordinate 2,328,729 downwards.
TTTTGCTCTGTGTTTTTAGTAAGCGTCTTCGTAGGTGTAGATTAAAAACACGTCATCCTTGTTCGTTTTGAACAAGTTTTTATACGGCAATTATACAGCGTTTGAATAAATGAAGACTCTCGTTGCGTGGAAATAAAGTTGAGTATACGTTGACAGGTTTTAGTAAAATTTAGCGGCGCTGAGAAATAGATGCTAGTAACAAATAGACGTTATTACGAAGAACACTAGGTTGATTTCATATGAAGAAATTAAGTCAAGTTTTAGTTTAGTCACGAGATAGAGATAGGCACGAGGTGGAATTTTGAAGATAATTCAATCAATTTAAAACCTATTTGTAACGTAAATATAACTATCGTTTTCCAGTATAATTTGATCTGTTATTGTATAGACTTTAGTGACCTGTCATGGTTCGACCGTGACAGGTCAATATACAACGAAAAAAACATCAACAACAACTGCGTGTAAACAAAACCGTCTTTCTTTGATACTTATTACAATACAATCACATAAAAAAGCGAGATTATGGATTTATAGTCATTAGTTTTATTTAGTGCTACGCAATGTAAACGTTACAAACGTCGGTATTCTTTTTATGACCTTAAACGTTCAAAAGACGCGCTGATAGCATAAAAAGTTTAAATGTTGTTTGATTGATTACATTGTAGTTTTTGGTCGTATGTGGTAGTTGTTTATTGTAAAAATGTTCTGTTTACTCATTGTGATATAACTTTTAACTAAAAAAATGTTAAATTATAAAAAAAAATGAGTCACTGAAAAGTAGAGTAACAGAGAGTAACAGAAAATTCCAATGATTAGAAAAAAAAACTCTTGAAGTATGGATTTCGAATGGGGTAGGCCAGGTGGGCTTTCTAGATGTAAGGCAATAAGTAAAACAAAATGGTACTTTCGAACACGCTAACTCGCAAAAGCCAACACGTATCGAATACGTTCATTCCTACCATCAGACATAATTATTAATATATAGATTCCAGGCTTCCTTTACCATTTATGACTAAACTCTACAAACACAAAACATTTATCAATCTTAACTAAATAACTTACCAAAATATTCATGATTATCTGTTCACGCAACACGAGGATTCAATACAATTAACCTTTTAGGTTTAAAAATTTTTTGTTTCCGATTTGTTTAAATACACGCCGAGTACCGCACAACGGCCCACATCCGATGTTTACACATCATCTGCCGTTATCCGCTTGATATTAAATTACACTCTGATTACTAAGGCCATGATACACTGCGGGGTTTTATCAGTATTATCAAACATTAGATAAGAATGTAATTTATTGAAAAGAGGTTAGGTTAAAAGGACTGGATGAATATCTGATAATGTTTACAAACAGTATAAATTGTTAAAACTTTTGTCTTCAAATTCTTATGGTAACTAAATAACTAATAGTAAATACAAACAGTTATTATGTTTTCGAAATTGCGCCGATTTAGCTTGATTTCTATCTACCATAATATTATTGTCAAACACAAACACACACAAAATAAATTATAGTTTAGAAGAACTAAAAAAACACGAAGTAGAAGGAAAAAAGAATTCCACTATAGAAGGGAGGTGTCTCTTCATCATCAGACAATTGTTACCAAGCCCAATCTATTGAACTCGTCAAAACGAATCATATGAGCCCAAACTCAAGGGGTTTACTAGTAGCCACTGAAGAGTTCCACTACCCACCTCCCGGCTCCATCATTGAAGCATATAAAAGCGTAGGAAAAAAATAAGTTGACGGATATAATTGAGAACTTGTTTCTATTTAAAAAATGGAAACTGTCAGCAAACTTCTTGGCTTCTCTGTCTTCGTCTGACAAGACGCTTTTTCTCAGGAACGCGTGGAGGTATCAAGCTGAAATTTATATCAAATACTCAGGTCTACTGTCCCTTAGAGCTGTGAAAAAATCAAACAATGATACAGCGGTTTATGCCGCAAATTTTCACAAATTTTAGATACTCGTAAGAGAATCAAAACCTACAGGGTACTTCCGGTGAACTCAGAATCTTGAAATTTGTTACGAAGCAACGTCTTATAGCACAGATAAAGGAAAAATTGCGAAAACCGTAAATTTTTAGTTACATCATATAATAAAAATATTTTACGGAACCCTCGGTGCGCGAGTCCGACTCGCGCTTGGCCGGTTTTTTTTTAATATATTGCCAAAATTAGACGAATCAATTTATTTATCAGCACAAGATATATGTTAGGCCTAAAATCCATCGCTCAATGTAAAATGTTCCTAATATGCAAATCTGAGTTGTTATAAATGAATCATCGCGAGAACAACGCATGCTCTGTCGGAAGTCAATGCGCTCATCGTATTTGGAAGTCATTATAAAGAACAACATAGTTGTTCTAGTTATGTGTCAGGATTTACATGTGTAGTGTACATTACTACTTGAATATTTTGTCTACTTATCTCGGTATGACATGTGCCTATTACTCAAAAGCCCTTTATGCTGTTTAAAAGAACCTATATATATTATTTTATTATGGACTCTTTCCCGCGTGAAGAATCAACACAGGAATTCCGCTAATGCCAAGTGTTTTATAATTATACAAGTTAAATAACAAAAACGTAAAAAATGGACGTCTATCCGTCCATCTTGAATCCTTCTACTTGAAAGAACCTATGTGAGTAAACGTCCTATTAAAAAAAAGTGGTGACAGATGGGATTTAAAATAGAAAATGGCCGTATTGTATACAACATAAAAAGACAGAAATCCAATTAATTTAAACAATGATATTCCAAAAGTTTATTTGCTTTTGACGCCGGCGGGCGGCGGTTCATTATTCCTGATCGAGCACTTATAATTCTTCGAAATCAATAACCCTATCAGAGATTAATTACGTCGTTTACTTTAGCAGTAAGGAAAAACATAATGAAGTAGCCTGCATTCCTAAGATTTCTCTATAATACTCTCGATGGTTTATGAAGTCTGCCCACCCGCTATAGACTGATGGGTTATAATCCTAACCATCCACCAACTGAGAGAAGGTTCTATAACCAATAGTTTAAAAGCGATACGGAATGTATTATTACGAAGTAAACATAAAAAAGGGAAGATGGAGTGCGATGAACATGCGATAGTTACGTAGTTTTTGCTTTATGGAACAAAGACTTTATTTTTATTAATCTGATCATCTGTTAGCGGTACATAAAAGCCAGGTCCCAGTCGTAAAATGCACGAAGCAGTGACGCCTAAATTGTTTTTTGTAGCAATTTATTTGTTTTATGCGTAGTATTCATCATAATTGGTGAGGCCTATTGTAAAACCTGCAGCCTTTCAGCTTGGCAAATCTACGCTATAAAAATGGATCTATAAGAGGTTTGGTTCATTTTGGGTTTATTATTTAAAACGATAACAACTTACATTTAGTCTACAGAAACATTTTTATATTAGTTATCAATACGTAATAAGTATGTTCTTACAACAGGGATATCATCTCTTAAGTTCTAATCTCGCGGACGTAATTTTTCCGCATTTGATTTCCAATTTTGATGTATCTATGACCCATCGATCGCGTGTCAAGAAAAAAAGGTGAAGTTTTATGTTCGAATAGACAGTTTATAGCTACAGGATTCTATTGTCGAGGACCTGATCTGTAACCTACGAAGGTTATCCGTGGTGTCCTCGCCAAAATGAGTAAATAGTGAGAGATTTCATTGGCAGATATAGAATGGGGTAGAATTTTCCTGTATATAAGGTATATGTATGTAAAAAGAAAAACTATTAGTCGTAGGACTGCACGTCAGAAGTGAAAACACATACACACATTTTTTTTTTTTTTTAGGTTTTTATTTTTTTTTTGTTTTTTATAAAAAAGAATACTAGCAACGTGGGTCACACATTACTAGTATTCTTGTTAACCCCTCCAGCTAAGCTAAATGCTTGTGTTAGGAGTGAGTTCACGCCGGGAGTCCACTGGGTGGGGTTCGAACCCGCAACCACTTGATCGCGAGTCCGACGCCTTAGCCATTACGCTACCGCCGCTTGATATATATATATACATATACACAGACGCATCTATATGTCATCATGACAATATATATGTCATCTGAGCGTGACGGTCACGCGAATTCAGTGCTTTTTCCTCATACCAAAAGTGCCCAACGTGCCTAAAGAAGTTTTCACTTCAAAAATCTTATAAATATTGCAAACGCAAGTAGAAAATCATTGTTGATTGTAAAAAAACTTGGGGTGCTTTTTACTATATATATATTTTTTTTTTAAAGACAACTCCCGCGTTAGGAATTACTCCTGTGTCGCAGGGGATTTTACAAACATACAAACAACGGACACAAAGAACACCCAGACTAGGGTGGGAATCGAACCCACGACCTCTGGCTCAGCAGTCAGGGTCACTAACCACTAGACCAACAGGCCAGTCAAAATCAGTATTTTTGTAATACATCTCTACTTTTATGAATGAGCTACCAATGAACTATTTGTGCTATTTGAGTCAAGCACCCCACACTTTGTTAGTTTTTGCAATCAAATATTATTTTCTATCCACTATTAAAGCGTGTTTATTTTTATTTTTTTTTCTTAGTCTCGTATTGTTATCAGCCTTTAATATGTGTGCAAATTTTCTAATGAATCGGACGTCTTGCAGTTGGTAGAAACTATATTGAGTGATTCCGTTACATAGACAGATTGATAGATATAGGTCTAGGTAACACAACTTGACACATCTCACACACGCCCGTCTGATCTCCAACTAGGCAGAGCCTGTACTATGGTAACCAGACTGCTGATAAACATACTTATATATTTCCAAATAGACATATATTACAGATAAATTTCACCCAGACACGGAACAAATGATTATGCACATGACACAATTATTTAACCTGGGTGGGAATCGACCCACGATCTTTGACTTAGCAGTTAGAATCACTAACCAGTAGACCAACAGGCCAATATAAATTAAGTGTTGCCAGTATTTGTAGGCACTGAGAACCACTTATCCCACCCCGTGCTTTTGACGAAATTGCTTGTGTAAAACTATAATACCATAATAATACATCCTATTAGTTAAATTGAATCCATATTAGTTACTTTTATTCGTGAAACAAACTAGACATTTTTTGTGCCCACTTACAGATCTTAATCATTCACGTTTCACGACTGTGAGGCAACAATTTGGACATAATCACGCTAGTTGATGTAACTCAGTCATTTTATCTCAAGGTTCTACTTGATCATCTGGTAATTTTGTCTAGTGAGTGCTTTCATAGGTAATGCTATTAACTTTACCTTCGTTGTTCGTAGAATGTAATGAGACATAAACACTGCCAGTGAATACACTTTAACGCCATCTAGCGAAAATAAGCAGACCTAATTCGTAATGAGTATAGATAGATACTGCATCGCGCAAATTGTTTATACAAACACTAGCTGTGCCCGCGACTTCGTTCGCGTTTTTTCGGAAAACAGCAATTTGTCGCTTATTGCATAGTAGGTACCTCTTTCACCAGGCAGACAGGATGTTTTATACTGTGTTGGCGGTGAAACAACCTGGAGCGTACAAAAAGGTTGTTTTGGTTGCTTACACGTGAAATAACGACATCATTTGGCCGTGGTAACATTACTCCTTTGTTTTTCGTGTGGAAGCTCACCTCACCGGGCTATTGGTGAGGCCGTATATCAGGCTTAAACCAAATAAAACCAGACGGTGTGCCTCACAGCACCGTTTATGAGTTGACCGTCGGTACGGGACGTTTTGCCTCCAATGATCCACCCAGCGCTGGCTAGCGGACATCTTTCTCTCTTCTTTTTTATTATTGTGTTGCCAAAAATAAACATTTTTTCTTTCTTTTCTGTTTTCTTTCTTTCTCTTCACGGGGGACTCTGCTTCGGGTGAAGAACATAAAACTCGTCTCATATACCCACGGCCACTCTTAGCGTACGCATGAGAGCGCAAGTAAAAAGGTTGCACCTGGAAGTTTTTCTACCGAATCCACACCGTCACCTCCTCCTTGCGCGAGATGTTCTCCACGCAGAAACTCGTCATAAAACAACTGTGACGACCTAACATCTCGATTCGTCCGACCAATTGGGAGACTCTTGCTGTATTCAGTATTTGCTTCTGGGCTTTATTTAATCACGGTGTAACATAAGATTTCACACTACTGTAACCGAACAGAAAATAAATGGTCTGAAAGTGTAAAAAAAACTTCACCGGTTACATGTCAATTATTCAGCTTAGATGTAATTTTTTTGGCGATAGTGTCTGCCATACATTTAATATAGTAAAATACTGTAATACTAACAAAGTGTTAAGTTAAACTAACACCTTTTTTTTAAGTCATAGATACTATCTATAATATGTATATGTATTTAGAAATATATAAGTATGCTTATCAGCAATCTGGTAACCATAGTACAGGCTCTGCCTAGTTTAGGATCAGACGGCCGTGTATGAGGTGCGTGAAGTTGTTATTATTATTAATGCCCTGAAACATATTTATGAGTTTAATGGCTGCGAGAGGCAAAATAGCTCGCTGGCATAGTCAAAAACCAGCTATCGATTACTCTGGGATCACCAAACAAAAAAAAAAAAAACTCCTACGATTGAAAATATACATTCACTCAAAATCCTTCAAACAGACAACTATTTGCAGGTAAAATCTAATGTAACTAATAATATTTCTTTAAATCACAGGTAAAAATCGATTCTTTGTACTCTTAATATTTATTAGTTAATTAAATTGAGTGGTTTTATAAAAATATAAAAAAAAATTTAAACCGACGAAAAGAACTAAAACGCAAAAAATAAATAAACCTTTTAAGTCTTTAGTATTAAGCTTATTTAAAAGGTTTATTTATTTTTTGCATTTTAGTTTATTTCTTCGGTTTAAATTTTTGTTAAAAAGATTATTATTTATGATTTTTTTTTCATCATCAGCTCGGCTACATGATGTGATGATTTCTAAACGCAAATACCTCATAAAGTAATGAAAAGTAAACAGAAACACTATTCGTTTCTACAATTTTCGAGGGTTTCTCTCAATTTTATTAGCATTCCATCATCAGATCCTGACTTCCTTGACATGGGACCACCCTTGAGGTATACCCTATCTAACAAAAAAGAATAATCAAAATCGGTTCATAAATAACGGAGAAGGCTGAACATACATAAAAAGAAAGAAATATGTATATGAACGGTCGAATTGAGAACCTCCTTTTTTCGACGGTTAAAAACGATACCTAATTTGAAAAAGTAAATTAGTTTATATATTAAAAAAAACTGCAAAAAAAAAGAAAAGAGTGTCAAAGAGGGATTCGATTCGGCACCCAACCTAGTAGAAACTCTACACCAGATAAACTATACGCTCGCTGTAATGTGGTTCGAAATAAGTACGAGTATATACGTTCTACTAACGTTACAATGTTATTACAGCTTTCATTGATTTTCCTGTTTGAACCAAAGTTTAACCCGGGATATAAAGTACCCTATAACCTGCGCAGGCACTCAAACTATTATCATACTAAGTTTCAAGCATATCCCTTCAGTAACTTCTGAGTTTATCGTGAACATACAAACAGACAGACAGACAGACAGACAAAAATTGTTTGAATCGCATATTCGGCATCAGTGTCGATATCTTAATACCCCTCAGTCGTTTTTTTTTAAATATATTTAATGTACAGAATTCATCCCGCTACAGATTTATTATAAGTATAGATATAGATTATAATTATAAATAACATCAAGCACTATTTAAGTAAATAAATATATAAGTATTTAAATGTTTATATCAACGCTTTATAAAGTTATTTTAGATTATGGCAGTATCTATTTAAAACTGGAGACACCTCACACACGGCCGTCTGATCCCAAACTAGGCAGAGCCTGTACTATGGTAACCAGACTGCCGATAAACATACTTATGTATTTCTAAATACATACATAACACAGATAAATTACACACCTAGATACAGAAAAAATGATCGTTCTCATCACACAAATATTTGCTCTGGGTAGGAATCGATCCCACGACCTCTGACGCAGCAGTCAGGATCGCTAACCACCAGACCAACAGGCCAGTCACTAACTGTGTTGTTATACTTAACTAATTCAGCCACGCATCCCCGCGGCTCTTAAAACATTTTTATTCTGGACATTGATTTTCGATTTTGGCTTTTTAGCGCCCCTTGCCATGTGGTGCGTAGAGAGTTCGCTACTCTCCTTTAACATACATATACTGCACACAGCTGCATATTTTATACTTGTTTGAAGGTCAATGGAGTTGAGTGGAGTCTCATCGGTCAAAAATACTTGGTACGTTAAAGAGGATAGTTAGAACAGCACTCAAATACCAACCATCAATACCACAGCAATTAAACCAAAGAGGTTCAATTGCTAAAACTGTTCTTGGGTTATGTGTGCTTTTTGGGAAGAGAGAGTTAGCCAGAAATTAAGGATAGCACTTCTCAGAGGCTGGTAGGTCCAGTTTGTATCTTCTTGGAATGGGTCTAACATAGTGTGATATCATAACCCCTATGTGGAGGCCTCGGCGCGGTAGTCTCGAAGGATTCCTACGGTAAAAGGAGGGCTCATAACATTACCATTTCGATGTATGTTTGACGAGGTAAGATCTCGGAGGCGTATACTAAAAAAATTAATACGAAGGTGAAGTCAAATTAGTTTATTAGAAGCCGATCTCAGTTTATTTTATGTGTAGCCTCCACCTTTACATTATACTATGCGCTCGGCGGTTTCACCGTACGCGGGTGCAGCCCTACTGCAGTCCCAGTGCAATATCGGAATAAAAAGTAGCCTATGTGTTAATCCAGGTCTCCAGCTATCTACATAGCAAGTTTCATCACAATCGGTTTAGTAGTTTTGGCGTGAAAGAGTAACAAACATCCATACATCCATACATCCTCACAAACTTTCACGTTTATAATATTAGTAGGATGTATTTTATCAGAATATTAGATTTAATTAAAAATATCTCTAAGTTTCATGATATGACTAAATACATAATGATATTATTACTAACGAATCCAGTGTGTTAATTAAATTAAATTGCATAACAAAGTTAGGGTGTATTTTGGTAATTGAAAACATAGATCGAAGATAATTTATATTAAACCGGGGTTTGGCCTTGCAAAGGATGGGACGCGATCAACTCAATTGTGTGGCCGAGGTCTACTGGGGTTCTCGGGGACTTTCTTCTTAGCTAATATCAGAGTCCCTTGCAAATGACCCACTTGTGACCAAACATTGTGAGGTTTAGTCTGTTCCATTCTAACATACCAATTCACCGCTAGCTCCGGTGTTTTTATAAAAATGTATGTGGAAAATTGGGTCAGGCTTGCCTAGTACAGGGTCGCCGACAACGCACAGTATTGTTTGTAAATGTCCCGTAGGGTTTCCCACGGGACAGGATCAAACAACGAGAGATTACTAGTAGAATTATTCTTTATGATCTGACATGGATGGAGGTATACTTTCTGAGCCATCCCAGTTCAGTTCGGTTAAAGGATAATTTATGTTACACTTGCCGTATCCGTGTCAGGCCCAGGCCAGCATAACGTGTAACATTCTTTATATTAAAGTAAAGTAACTCGTTCGGTCGAGTTCAGTCAACGAACATTTATCAATCGTCAGTCACTGCGGCTTCGCTGGACTCTCATTAGTCCTCTCTTGACCGCAATCGTTGCAATGAAATAATTCCATCAAATCATTTGACATACTTAGAAGCTTTGTGATACTAGGCCGTTTTTCGTACTTTGTGCATTATTTTTTTTTTCGAAGTAGTCTCCACTGGCACTAATAAACCAGGCGATGAACACATTGCTCCAGTATCCCTCTTGGAACACAGCCGCAGCGCTCCTCAAAAGCTCCTATAAGCTCCCCATCGCTCGAAAACTTGCGTCCCCTCAGTTGTTTTTTTTTTACATACGGGAATAGTGCAAAGTCGCATGGCGCTAAATCCGGAATGCCTACATATTATTATATAATCCGGATATGACTTCAAATCACAATTTTATAATATCTAATTTGCATACGACTTTATGTAGCGCCCTACGTCCACATTGCATTTAATTACTCATTAACAGGCAAAGATAAAACACCAATCCTATATATATTTATTTAATTAATAATGTAAACTGCATTCATAATATAATGGATTTTTGTTACAGTTCATCAATGTGAATAAGCCTTTATACATTTAAATTTTTCCTATAAAAATGTATGTTAGGTTAATTTTAGTCAATCAGACTTATTTAGTTTTAGTAAATGTAACGCAATGGGGGTTCTTCTAGGCATTTTTGTTTTAATTTTCAGTTGTAATTATGTATTCGGCCATGTATTGTCGAGTGAGTATAGATAAATTAATCATTATTAAAAAAAATATAAATATATTTTTTTTTAAATTAGTGTTCCATACATAAACAAAATATACCTAAGTACCCATAATAATAAACGACTTGATTTTTTTTTGATCCAACATAATTACGCTTAATGGCATGCTACTTATGCGCTTATAGGATACCGATAATCGCTTGCTTTTCTGATTATTGCAACATAGGGTAAAAGCTCCTATTACGGCGCGGTGGTAGTTAAAATCAGCTCCAACTAAGGCTGTTTATTTTCTTGTTTTATTCTTAGTTGAGAATGTGTAACTACACTACAATTGACTAATTTAGAGTCATCGGCTTCGTCGCGAATCTGACGTTTGCAAATTCAATTGCAGAAGGTCTTATATAATCGCGGAGAGACTTAGCTAAGTGCACTCCATATTTACGATCGAAGTTTGTATATTATAATATGGCATTCAAGTTTGTGAATGTCATTTACATCTCTTTCCAAGTCGTTTACTTAGGTACTACTTAAAAATCAGTTAGTAATAGAAAAAATACCGAATATATTTTAGTATTTTTTCTATTTGTAACTGATTTTCCACCTCAAAAACAAAGCAGTGTCGTAAAACCATTACTGCAATTGCATATCTTATGCATACTAGGGGTTTTTTTGGGTGTGGATTCCTTTATAATTGTTTGTTTTTTTTTAAATAAGGCACATCTAAAAACTGTGGCACTTACAAAGTAGTGAATGTAGATACAGAGAATAAAAAGATATTGAACAAACTTATAGGAGTGGTTTGTGCTTGACCATATAAATAAAATTATTGTCACTATACGGGCAATGTCAGGTGTTAATTTTTATAACCTTTACGTTGGTTTCTTCATCCAAAATTTTAAATTAGCTGACTCATCTGATATGGGTAGGTTATTTTTCATTCCCATACCCTGGCGCCACATTAAAATTTGCTTATATATAAGTGTGGAAACTCTTTCGGGTCGTCACCCGTCCGGGGTTGTCGGTGGGGCGGTATGTCGGAATCGAATTGACTAAAACCCCAAGGTGTGCCATACTGCGCCTCAAACAGGAGGGATCCGGAAACAAATACAGCTCACCTAGCCCAAGTTCATTTACAGCCTGTCTGTCTGTTTGAGCTCTTTATCTAAGTATATTTTTGGTAAACACGGCTACATGCTCCGTGACGAGACGTAGTGCTCATCGTGTGGGTTTTAAGACATTGTTTTTTAAAATATAAAAGGTATGGCGGATACATAATAAAACATAAATGTGTGTATTTTTAAATACTTGTTCGCTGGTTAATTACGAGCTCGCCCTGCAGTTTCATTCGATCACTGAAAACCTTAAATGAAAATCAAAAATAAACATAGAAGATAATTATTAAACTTAATAATTTGATACGAAAGATAGGCTTTTAACTGTACAGAACCTCAATCGAATTTTTCTTTCTCACCCTCCGTATTAGGAGCCGACTATCGCCGTAACCTTACTAACCTTAATCATACCTCCATTTGTCGATTTAACCTATTATGGACTACTATAGGTTAAATCGACAAATTTTTTTCTTTAAATAATAAATTGTTTGAAAAATATCAACATATCAGAAGCAATATAAATTTTAATGACGATTTAACCGAAATTGTATTTTTTCATTTGTCATGCTACTAAAAAGTAATTATTTTTCTTTCTTACTTTCAAATGTTGCCATATGCCGCCGTAATAGGATGTCATTAAAAAAACCTTTTTCTTTTTTATGCAGACGACGAAGAAAAAACGATTGTATGGCCAATCCAATATTACTTCAAGGGTGAAACCTATGACTTTGAAACCACTTTGAAGACACCTTTTGAGATATGGTAATGCAATATAATATAAATTAATTAATTAACATAACGTTTTAGGTTAACGGCAACGCACTTGTGACTCTTGAGTTGCAGGTGTCCATGGGCGACGGTAGTCACTTACCATCAGGTGACCCGTCTGGTCGTTTGCCCCCTAATAATATAAAAAAAAAAAGGCAAAAGTTCAGAGAGACTTGTGTTCGAATTGCAATCAGTTGACCTTTGAACAAAATGCTTTTCTGTTCGTGAATAGAGTTTTACGGTGGAGGGAAAATAGTTTTGACAATGCACGCAGTTATAGTCCGAGGGCCGTGGGACAATAATTTTAATTATTACCTACAAGCTAAAACTTAGCCGACCTATTCGTATTACTGAGTCGGACAAAGTTTTTCACGTGCCAAGTCTGAAATAGGCAGCATTTTTACTCCCCCGCCCTGCAAACGCTCCGCCACGATTCCAGCGCGCTGGAACGGTGGCGACCATTTTGTCCGACAAGCATTATTTCTTCAATTTACCGTTATTATCTTGTAATTAGAATGAAAATTTATTGGTAGGTAATAAAAAACATGAATTAACATGTTGTGTAATACATTGACATGTTTGCAGGGCGGGGGAGTAAAAATTGGGGGCTTTTCTAACTGCCTAACTCCATATTTTTTTTTGGTGCCATCTAAGGTAAAATGCCGTAACGAACACGATGCAATCACTCGTATCTTCTAAATCTTGTTTTCTATTTAAAAAAATAAACCTACCTACTTCGTAAATTATTACATTTGTTTAAGAACTAATTTGTATACATACATAAGTCCATTTATTTAATGATGTTTTCAGATATGAATCATAATTAAAACAAAAATAAGCACAATCAATATTTGAATGTAAATAAAGCTGTTTGTCTATTTTGTATAGCTAGTTATTTAATAACATCGTTTTTCATTCTAAAATTTGAACAAATGAAGATACGACGTTTGAAAATTAAGCCATCGATACAAAGTTTATTTCGATACGACAATTAGAAGTAGATTAAAAGTGACTTCCAAGAGTTTAAAAATCATTGTTTGCCACTGTTTATTTATTCTGCTCGGTGAGCGTCTATGGTCAACTCACGCTGTGGTTTTTTTAGATTAATTGTAAAAAAACTCACACGAATCATAAAAATTTACGGCTGTTCATGGTGTTTAGTTTCTTCAAAGTGGTAACTTACGTTAAGATTTCGAGTCATTCAATTATACAAAAGTGTTTTTTTATGGTATAGGGGGCAAACGAGCAGACGGGTCACCTGATGATAAATGACTACCGCCGCCCATGGGCACCTGCAACTCAAGAGTCACAAGTGCGTTGCCGGTTTTTAAGGTGGGAGTAGGGGAAGAGGAGAAGGGGGAGAGGGAGACAGGGGGTAGAGGGAAGGGTTAAGGCCTCCAGTAAGTGAAGCATGGCTCTCCAACGAAAACATTTTCTACATTTCTACATTTTCCACCAAAGAGAAGTTAGTCCGCCTCTCCTTAGCTTCAATCTAGAATAATAATATGTTGTGAAACTTCAACCAGCGTTTTGGCTACTTAAAGTTATTTGGAAAGGCACTAAAATCTAAAGATATTTATTATTCCTATCAGGTACAATGCAGAATACAACCGTGCCCGGAAAGACTACTATGGAGGTAGCACAAAAGAATTCTACTATGCTGACGAAGGATCCTTATACACGGTATGGTATAGGATTTATAATATTTCCAACTTCTCCAATGTAATCCTAGTACATGAATCTCAGACTTGATATTCATAGTATATGTATGTATGTGTATATGTATGTGTATGTATATGTATGTATGCATGTTTGTATAGGTATTAGTATATTATGTATCAGTATAATGTGTATATTCAGGTAATGACTTGTTAAATTTTATTATTATCAGAAGTTAAAAAGTCGTACTCTTTACCACATCTTTGCACCTACCACTGTTTATTTCTGCTTCACCCCAAGGTTGACTGGCAGAGAATGCCTAAGGCATTAAGTTCGCCTTTGTACAATTTGTGCATGAAGTTTTTTTTGTTATTAATTCTGGTAAACCTATAGGGTACTTTCATTGACCTAACAATTTGAAATTTGGCGAGAAGCAACGTCTTACAGCCCAAGCAAAAGAAAAGTCATTAATTTATTACGAACTATCTCACAAGTTTACAGATACATACAAGTATATATGAAACCCTCGGTGGCAAGTCAGACTCTCAGTTCTAGGTTTTTTTAAAATATACACAGGTGTTCCCGAAGACAGACAGTGACATGCAAGTTGAATTAGGGTGCATGACGACAAACCTAACTGAGCAGCAGATGAACTTCTTGCCTGACGCGGACTATTTCAGCTTTACAGGTTTGTTACTATATGGGATTAACATCCTGGCCCAATTTTCTGGGGTTCTTCAAGAAAGGAGTGTATAGATTTTTAAAGGGTCGGCAAGCGTTTGTAGGCTACGGTAACCGCTTACCATCAGGCGGGCTAAATAATAAATGAGAGGAAAATAAATAAATTACATCATTTAAACTGTTCACGTATACGCCATGCTAATTATTCAGTGATCTCTATGGTGATATGAATATTAAAGGACAAATACTCTAAAGTGATAATTCTCTCTATAGCTTTCAATTCTGCCAGAACATCCTGTCATCTCGTAGTTGATCTAGACGGTTTGACACCTTTCGCTATCGGTAAATAGACTTGGCCAGGGGAAGAATAATGGTTACAAGCCGTCCAAGTTGTCTGTAACACGTCTGCCTGATCCCAAACTAGGCAGTGCCTGTATATGCTGCTGTTATACAAACTTATAACAATATTAATAAATACATTCAGGTTAGATAAATTACACCTAAACACACAATTTTTTTACCTGGGTGGGAATCAAACCCACGACTAGTGGCTCGGCAGTCAGTATCACTTACCCTTAGACCAACAGGCCCGTCATATCTTCAGTTTAACCGTATAGTTCAAAATACATCCCATTTAATATTCCAGGTCAAAGTATAATATTATTCGACAAATTGGTGGATGTCTGGATTAGTAAAAGCGATGAAGATGGGGCACCATTGTCGGAGGAGTTACTGTATGTCTTCAAAACAGAAAATGGCGTTGATATTCCTGTACAGTAAGTTCAAAATTAATAATCAGTATAGAGACAAGCAACAAGAATTAGTCAAATGGAATAAGCAAGTCAGAAAATAATCTCTTTTAAGGTGACTTCCACATACAAGAAAACATACTTTAACATCATCTAACGAAGAAGAGCTAAACTACGTACTAGGTACTGATCCTGCATCGCGCAATAAAAGCTCTCGCGCCAATTAGTTTCTAGATTATAATTTCCCAAAATCAACTGTTGGGCAACGGTCTACCAGGCATGATCACCTAGCCTTGTCGAAGGATGCTCCAAGTGTGTTCGAGGGACTTAACACCCGTCTCTGTACATATTTAATCGGCCAACGTGCATTTTTAACTGAACCCATATTTGTAGGAAAATCCTATTTGATTGTATTGTTTGCGATGTTAACGTAAAGCTTTAATGCTAGCTGACCTTTAAATTCAATGTTACTTAAATGAATTGAACAATAATACTCCTCCTAATGTGCTTTAATTTTTTTAGATATATATCCAAGTACTTTGGTCCGAAGACCGGTGTTGTTTTGGGGAATGTCGTCACCAACTACTATAGTTTCAAGGATACCGTTTCTAAGGCCGATCTGTTGAATGAAGGTAACACCCTATCTAGGATAATTTCGGTCATCACCGTATATTATGACGAACAACATAATGGCTTACAAATTCTCGGGGACTTCCTTTTGAGGTTACACTCGGGTTCCTTGCAATAAACCCATTTGTTACGGAACACCATGCGGTTTTAGTTGATTCGATTCCAACACACCACTTGACCGCTGAGGTGAGGTGACAACCTGTAGGGATTTCCACACAAAAAAATTATCCAACAGGAGAGAGGAGAGATCTTGTGTAAAAAATTGTGTTTTGTGGTATTGTGTAAGTTGATGCTAACGGTTGTTTTTTACTATTGCAACCCATGCAACGAGTTTTTTACCACCTTTTAAAACTAAAAGATTTAAATATCTATTTGGTTTGAAAGAAATTTTCTACTGCAACTACTTGCTTTTCTTTCACGATTCACACTCAATTCACGCGATCTACTCTAAAAATTAGAGTTAGACATCTTGATATTATTGTCTTTATTTATCGGTGAAATAATAACTTCTTTTCCCATAGCTGATAATTGCGAAGAGCCTGATTCCAAGCTGGGTACAGACTTCAAAAGAGACATCCAAAAACTGCACCCTGACTTCTCGGGGCAGTTAGAAATTGCGTTCAAGAGTTATACCAACCATCATAATAAAATTTACCAGCACCACGAGAGGCAGATGAGGAAACGGATCTTTGAAATGAATTGGCGGTAATTTCCTTCTTTAAATATGTTGGCAGTTCAAAAGTAACTCGACATTGAAACGGTAGGCTGTAAAGGTAGACCTGCTTAAGACGTCAGGGTTATGTTCGTGGTAGGAGTAGGGTCTTGAACTTTTAGTTCTCCAGACACATACATGAATTATAGCGATAAGGTTGCATGTTGATTTATCTTGATTGTGTAAGTGCCCTAGACGGTTAACAGAGATAACCTTTTTTGTTACTGAAGCTCCTAGTTGGTTTAACAATGTATCATTATTAATTTGTAATATTTCTTCCTCTTCCAATTTAGTTTAACTTTCCCTCACTGATAGTCATGCTGGAGTGTGGGTGGAGTTAGTCTCATTTTTATATTACCGTTTTTATCCAGTAATATGGAAAAGATAAGATATTAGAAAGAAGAATATAATTAGCATTAAAAACTTGTTTTCAGTCACGTGCAAGAACATAATCGAAAAAATTTAAAGTTTCGGTTAGAAGTAAACGCTTTCTCAGACTGGACTGCTAACGAACTGAAACGCCTGAAAGGAGTGTTAGGATTAAAGCAGGAATCTAAAGAAGCTTTACCCTTTCCCCATACCTTGGAAGAGATCAATGAAATTGTAGACCAGCTGCCCCAAAACTTTGACCTGAGACTGGAGGGCGTTGTTACGGCACCTAAAAGTAAGTTCAAGTTTAGATGCTTGGTCCTTTTTTGTTTTTAATGTTCAAGGAGAAGTTTGAGAGGTATTTTTCATATTTTTTTTAGGCCAAGGTGGATGTGGCTCATGTTGGGCCTTCGCCACTGTGGCAGCAGTTGAAGGTGCTCTCGCCAAAGTCAATGGAGACAGACTGCTTGATCTTAGCGAGCAGTCACTTGTAGATTGCTCTTGGAGGTTAGTATTTTATGTTAGTTGATTTTGGATGTTGTTGTAGTAAAGGGGGAAGTGTTTTTTTAATTAGAATAAGGAAGAGAAGGAGATTCAATAGCAATGTGAGCACTGTTGTATATTTACGCTTCTGAGCAGCCAAGGATAGTAGACAAGTTTGTTGGGAAACTTTTTTGTATTCAGTCGCTTAGCTCGTAAATACTGTAAATAAGTCCCGACGCCGTGGGAATATCGGGATAAAAATATGTGTTAATCCAGGTCTCCAGCTATCCACATATTAAGTTTCTTTGCAATCGGTTCAGTAGTTTTTGCGTGAAAGAGTAACAAACATCCATACACCCATACATCCTCACAAACTTTTAGGTCTATACTATTAGTAGGATTTAAAGCAGCAAATTAAAATCAATTTTAAACAGCAATTCTTGTACATATTTTATAAAGTTAAGTAAGGGCTCAAACTTCCTGGCATCAGCGGTTCAGGGTGACAGGTATGTAACCCTGACCTACAATAAGCAAATAAGCAAACTCAATGGCGCCCATTACACGGTAGGTTTTGCTGTCAGTTTTGCCACGATCAAAACGGTGATTGACGAATAACCTATCGCCTAATTCAGTGATTAACGGTTGCATGATGAGATTTTGATGTCAATATTATTTCATTAATCAACAACGAACATCCGTCATTCATGACTTTTAGTAATGATTGACGTTTGCACGAGCGTCTGATGGACGTCAATGGGTTTTTACAATATTAGTTTCATGTGTGTATTTCAAAGATATAACGACCAGGTTCAATCCCTGTAGGAGTCCTTTATCAATAAGCGAAGAAACTGGCCGCAATACTGGAATGGCACTCTTTCCAGCGATTTTTCTGACGATGAATATCATTTTCGAATGTTTTTATTCTAATCAGGAGTCAGGTCAAGATATATAGCTTTATAATCTGACTAGTAACCCGCCCCGGCTTCGCACGGCTAGCAGAGACATCTTCGACAATCATTATCGTATTTCAACCAATATACACAAAACCTTAAAAAAATATATATATAAACCTTCCTCATGAATCTCTCTATCTATTGGTGAAAACCGCATTAAAAACCTGTTCAGCAGTTTTTGAGTTTCTCGCTCCCGTGTGCGAGAAGCTCAAATCAGCCCCCGCTGCGACTGAGACGCAGTGGGGGACTTTGTTTTCTAATATGTAGTGATAATTTTTCTTTGCAGTGATGGTATCGCGGGTTGTGATGGTGGCTTTTTATCGGATGTTTGGAAATACGTGGTTCAAAACGGTATTCCTACTGAGAGAGAATATGGAGTTTATCTTGAAAAAGTAAGTATGTTAAAAATATCTTAAATATTTTTTTATGGCATAGGGGGCAAATGAGCAGACGAGTCACCTGATGGTAAATGACTACCGCCGCCCATGAGCACCTGCAACTCAAAAGTCATAAGTGCGTTGTCGGCCTCTAAGGTGGGAGTATGGGAAGGGAGGAATAAGGGGCGAGGCAGGGAGAGAGGAACAAGGAAGGGTTAGGGCCTCCAGTAACCTCACTCACTCGGTGAAAAGCAATGCAACCATTGCTTCACTGCCGGTTTTCTGTGAGGCCGTAGTATCACTCCGGTCGAGCCGGTCCATACGTGCCGAAGCATGGCTCTTCCACTGTGATTTGAAAAAATAAGAAGATTACAATTTTGGATATATTTAATTTTGGTCGGATTATCTACTGAAGGACGATTAATCAGGACGTCTAGCGTATTGCTTTTTATTTCTGCTATTGAATATTTTCAAAGGATCTATTGAAGGTAGAGTTGTTCACACCCTCCACAGTTCCCTAGACATTGATGTTGCGCGTGTTAACGGGAACTTCGAATTGGTTGCCATCAAGAGAGATGTGTACTTGCTTGCCTAAGTTATAACTTAGTTGGATTCAAAAAGGAGTCGAGAAGTAGCTACTTTGAAGCTGGAAACAAAAGCAATGGTCTTGCTGGTAATGTTTTAAATTCACCTACTGTGGTATCTAAATGTCTATTATATGCAATTGCAAAAGTAGGACTGAAACTGACTGAAATATTATAAACGTGAAAGTTTGTGAGGATGTATGGATGTATGGATATATGGATGTATGGATATATGGATGTATGGATATATGGATGTATAGATGTTTGTTACTCTTTCACGTCAAAACTACTGAACCGATTGGTATGTAGATGGCTGGAGACCTGGATTAACATATAGGCTACTTTTTATCCCAATTTTCGCACGTTTAAAATTTAAATATTTTTCTGCAGAACGGCGTCTGCCATTTATCAAACATGACGACATTGTACAAAGTGAATGGATTTGCACAAGTAACTCCACGGAACCCTGATGCACTGAAAGTGGCGTTATACAAATACGGTCCAGTTACTGTTACTGTACAAGCTACTAAAACTATGGGCTTATATTCTAGTGGAGTGTTTTATGATCCTGTTTGGTGAGTATGCATAGTATTAATCTCATGTTAAAATTCATCGTTAAGTATATAGTGGTTAATGCTGTAATGTAATTCTGAGTATTAAATAACGCGTGATAAACATGGCCTGTATTCGAGCCAACACACAGTTAGTCGTTGTTAGATCCTCGTTACCGATACTTGTGCTTTGTAATTCCTCAGTAAGAATAAAGTACGTTTTTGGTGACCTCAAATATTATTGCTCTCCTGCACACGCATATATACACAGTAGACAGTGACCCATACACCAGAAGTACCTATATATGATCTTGTTCATTAAGTAGCAGCAATATAATAAGCGACTTAAAGCAACACAACCCTACGCTTGCCAAATGTAGTGTAATGTAGTAAGGCCAATGCATGGTCACCATGCATTGGCCTTACTACTTTTAAATCGTTTTAAAGAATCATTGGAAACTTCAGTCAGGTTTATTTTGTTAATTTTCTACAAGCACTACTTAAAAATACTACAATCATTCTTTCTCACTTCGTAATGTGTGAAGTGATCATTAATGTTACATGTATTGTGCAGTGCAATGTGGTGCGAGTTAAGTGTTTAAAGAAATACATTTCATTTTCTATCGAAGGACGTATATCAGATATCATTCGATCACTTTGCTTCTTTAAATCGAATTTGGCTTGATGCAGTTTTCAGGGCAATTGTTTCTAAATTCAATAATGTACAATGTGCAGTTAGATAATTTCATTTGTTATTTTACCTACTTGCGGCGTAATGTTTGCAGCACCTCACTTTCTGATACATTTTGTTGTTCTGAAAATTGTAAAAAAGGGCAATTGAAAAACATTTAATTGACATTCAGATGTTATTTTCGACCTACATTTGTTTTAATATTTCAATACAAATTGACTTACGTGATGCGTGTCTCTATATAATATTAAGAACAAGTTTTCTTTAAGTCCTTCTGTCAGTGGAGAGATTTGATATATTTGGTTATTGTATTCCCGAATCACAAAATTTAGCAGCTTTTGGTCAAATAATTTAAAAGCTCATTGTCGAGTTTTTACCAATTACCGTAACTTTAACTGTAATTGTGATGTGAGAGGCATTATCCGTACCGCACCCGAGATAAAATGGTATATATGGTATATAATGATAATTGGTAAATCCAAGACATAAATGCCTATAGATCTGTTTTCATTTATTTTTATCCAGTGACCCAAAAGACCCGATGCCTGACCACGCTGTGACGGTAGTCGGCTATGGCAACCGCGATGGTGATGACTACTGGATCGTCAAAAACTCCTGGGGAGAGACCTGGGGAGAAGATGGCTACATCCTCATATCGGCCAAAAACGACAACTGCTTCGTTCTTGATCAGGCGTACTATGCTGTAGTTTAAGTCAAATACATATTTTAATAAATTCCACGCGCTTTTGAATGGTGTGTTTTTATATTAGACGGTGGTGAACTGAACTTCAAATATAATATATGTAGGTAGGAAATAATGTTGGAAGCTAAATTTTGGAACTTCCCAACTAGAATATAATTTCAGCCTTACTCAAAACCGGCTTATTAATAATGGCATAAATGGTATTTCTACTTGTGTGTGAGGCTTCCAGAGCTTAATTTTTGTTACGTAGTTACATCGGGTAGGGTCTTGAATATGTTTGACAACTTGGGTCATAAAATTTGCTAAATACACAGTATTGTGATAGCCATAGGCACAATTGTTTCTATTCTGGACCAAACTCTTGTCTTCGTAATAACAGACGTCGATATTATAATATCAGATCAAAAACATAAATGTGAGTATAAGGACAAGGTCACTGTCACCAAAAAAAGAAAACAAATCAGAATTTAACGTTTAGTTCAACCAAGTTACAAATCTTGTGAGTGGTTTAAGATGAACTTGCTAGTATTTTCACACCTAAACTCAAACAAAAAGAACATTCACAACATTATTTATTAAGTTTGCAACCGTGGCGGTCATGTATGATAATAGATATAACTCGACCTAATTCAAGAATTTTAAGCTATATCTTTTAATTTTTTTCTATCAATACGGGCCAGTTTGTGTACTTGTCGTACTGGCCTTTTCAACCACAGGATATATTGTACATACGGGAACGCAACCCCGACCTCTTCAAGCTACTGAAGTGTCAGTCTCGTTCCTCACCGGAGACCTGTGGTATTCCCTACCCTTGCTTATTTCCCCTACCCATTTTCCCTATTATAATATACCTTGTTATTTTTCCCGTCCTAAAACGAATATTCCTAAGGAGAGTTAGTGGCCGGTGATGAAAAGAATCAGCCAAAACCTTGTGCAGCATGAGTAAAACATATTGCGTCGACCCTAAATAAAATTGGGACAAGAGTAGGTAGATACTTGGAGTTTCTTTTTATTAATACACCACTTTAAGTACGATTTAAACCGAACGGGCCACACCGGAGCGCGATGAGTCGCGCCTCGGTAGTTAAGCGCAAGTGGGCGGATCCGACCGCCCGCGGCCGCAAGAAGTTCCATGCAAGAATCTTTTTGAAACTTCAATTTCCATCACAGTACGTGTTCCGATGCGCTCCGGCGCGGCCCGTTCGGTATAAATCGTACTTTACTTGGAACACCTCTAGACCCAAACTAAGACAAGCTTGTACAATTTCTTCTACAACATTTGTAGGGTTCCGTTCGTCAAAAGGAAAAAAAGGAGAGCCATGCTTCGGCACGTATAGGCCGGCTGGACCGGAGCGATACCACGGCCTCACAGAAAACCGGCAGTAAAGCAGGCTTTCGCCGAGCGAGTTTTTTATGGTATAGGGGGCAAACGAGCAGACGGGTCACCTGATGGTTAATGAGTACCGCCTCCCATGGGCACCTGCAACTCATGAGTCATAAGTCCGTTGCCGCCCTTTAAGGTGGGAGTAGGGGGAAGGGTCATTTATGATCAGACGACCCGTCTGCTCGTTTGATCCCTAGACCATAAAAAAGGAGCCCTTATAGGATAACTTCGTAGCCCATCTGTCTGTTTGCCTGTCAAGGCTCCCTTTCCTTTACGCTTAGAGTTATTAAGTTGAAATTTACATCAAATATTATGTCTGCATCTGTCCCTTGTGGCCATTTAACATTTTGCAGGTAATTTAAAATCTATAGGGTACTTCCCATTGACCTGAAATTTATGAAATTTGGCGTCAAGCTAGGCTTTACAGCATTAATAAAGGCAAATACAATCAGCAAGTCGTTAATATTGTTGTGATACCACATAAAAAAACTTTTTTTTCATACATATCATTCATACTTATAATTTAGCGCTTATAAGAAAACTGACTGTGACGATCAATGTATGGAAGAGTATTTCTAGAACAGCAAAATTAAGTTTGTCATTCGTAAAAAACGGCACAAAAGTTATTGCCGAAATGGACGAACTATCTACATACATCTTTCTACGGAACCCTCGGTGTACGAGTCAGACTCGCACTTGTGCAGTTTTTTGTTTTTTTTTTAAAACATACAAACACCCAGACGTATGCAAATACACATAATCATGCTTACAAATATTTGCACTAAACGGGAGTCGAACATCATGACCCCTGGCGTGGCAGTTGAATGCTCTACCGCCGCACCATGTTTAAGAAAATTTCGCCTAACGACATGAAATTTGGAGTACTTAGAGTTTATGTATAGAAGAAGTGCAGAAAGCTAAAAATTTTCCACAGTATGTGTTACAAATTTAAAAATTACACTAAAACGGCTACATCAAGCTACACACGTTCAGTATACCTATATGTTGACCTGTTATGTATGTTAGTCTATAACAATGGCAGTTCAAGTTATACTGGCGAATTGAATAAACAAAAAAAAAAATAAAGCTCAAAGATTTGGTTACAAAACTGTAGAAACAAAGTATATGTAAATGATTAGGTCACCATAGTTTTACGTTAAACGTGTTTTCAAATGTATTTTATCTGATATTGTATTTAATGAATTATATCTCAAAGTGATTATAAACGCTAAAAAACAACGGGTAGGCCATCAGATTCATTAGTAATAATACAAATGTATTATTAATGAATTACTTTGTTAGTTAAAATAAATTGCCAAAAATAAGGGCATGTTTGTAGTACATTATTCTATGACTACGGACAAAACCGCTCTCATGATGAGAGGTCTGTAGTTCCAAAGGACGCTGGTTACGATGAAATGAACACTTCATTTTATAACCTTTTACCAGCGGCTTTGGTAACGTAGGTGTTATTAATCAATTCACGATCTCTAGGGAACAAACAGTAGTTTCTTACGGAATTAAACTGACAACGTTTGTGCAAAATTACTCAATACTCAATCATTTATTGCATCATATGTCACATTAAAGATGTTAATTATTACATGTAGTATCACATATGACCCTAATAGGGTATAGCAATATGTTGGAGACCGACCCATTTCATAACTTCTTAATTATTAATCATAAATTATTACATTGTCAAGTTAAATTAATTCAATCGAATACATCAATACAAATAAATATCACCGGAACGGATGGACCGATTTTCACGGGACTTTTACTAGCAGATAGCTGGTGTTACAAGGAGCAACTCAGCAAATTTCATGATGATTGTTTGAGTAGTCAAGGCATGAAAGCGTTACAAACAAACAAACACACAGTTGCATTTATATATTAGTTTATAGATTCAAACAGTCTAACAAACACAGGGAACCAATATTTTTTCCATCTAAGAGGTACTATATAATTTGCGAGCTTAATCGCAATCATTTTGGCTGCTCTTAAAACAACGTTGTCCCAAGTCTGCGTGTTCTTTGTGTCCGTTGTTTGAATGTTTGTGAAGCCCGCCAACACAGGAATATTCCTAATACGGGAGTTGTATTTTCGTAAAAAATATCTTCGACAATTATAATTAATCTACCAATACCTAATTTTGTTTCAAAGGTTTTATTTTATAAGCTCTCTAGTTAAAGGATGGATTCTGTCTTGTTATAAACACAGTTGAGGAGCATAGCGTGAGGTACGCTGTGTTCTAGTTGTTAGAAATGATGGGAGTTGGAAGCAACTTAGTACCTATATTAGGCTAGGCTGGGTGACCTTAAAAGGTGTCAATTATTAGGAACAAGAAGATCCGTTAAAATGAGTTATCCTAATTCAAATTAAACTACGTTTAAAAAAAAAGAACATTGAGAAGAACATGAAACAAAAGAAGAGCAAAAGAACATACTTGTCGTTGATAACCAGTAAGAGACAAGGGGCTTAAACAACTAAATTATTATCACTAAAACATTTACTCAAAGTCAGTTTTCATTACAATATTCGTTAACACGATCAGTGTGAATGTTGCTTTAGGTCGCTCACTTTGCTATAAAAGTACAATTCGGGGAAAATAATCGAGTCTTTTATTTAGTTGTGTTAAGTATAACACAATGGCGCTTCTACCAGCCACTTTTGTTTTAATTTTAAGCCTTACTTTTGCATCTAGCTACGTTTTGTCAGGTAAGTAAATACAATAAAATCTTCGTACTTGTATGTTGCTCTTCGTAACTATTTATCTTTTAGTATATTAGTGAGTTTCACTTCTGAACTTCCACGATGAATGGGCGTTTACTACTTAACCAATTCGTCTCTCCACCCAGTGGGAGGGCGTCCAAAATTACTACTATTACGTTTTCTAGCCCATGGTTGCCCCATGGATATCCTTTCTTCTTTAACGGCCTTCCATTCTCCACGTTTTATCGCTTGCGTATTGCCACTTCATCTGGTTAAGCTATGTCGGTTCTGTTATGGACGTCCTCATTTTAAATTATACCTCGTGGGGAAATATTATGCCTACTCCTTTCTATAGTTCGTTGTGCTACTTCAACTTTATCATGGTCAAAATCAGTATTCATTTCTTGGTACCATGTCACTGCTGGTAACATGTTAATGTTCTTTTGACTGAGGTAAATCGGATTAAATGTATAAGTTTCTGGCCACATGTTGTCCGATTTAGTCCCTCTTTAAAAATATTAAGTTAATTTATATTTTTATACGCAGATGACGAAGAAACTGAATTAGTGTGGCCCACCGAATACCACTTCCAAGGAGAAACGTTAGATTTACTAACATCAACAAAGACAAGCTTTGAAATATGGTAAGTGTTTTATCGTAAGTATTTCATTATTTACCAACTGTTATTTTGATATTTAAATGCCTCGATCAAATAAATATACCATAGATGTTTGAGAGACGCTCGAAAATGGCACCAACTAAACTCTGATGAGCTATCAGATCACGGATAATCAGATGCTTCGCGCCCGCGCTAGCAGTGTGGCGCTTCAGGTTTAGTGGAAAAATGCTAAAACTATGCTTTAGAAACGCAAAGAAGGCATAAAATGTCGTACGTTCAAAAACTATAACATTTTTATAATAGCTTTAATCCTTTAAGTATAATAATGGCATTGTAACTAACTGTGAGTGGAATACGTACCACGAATCTTATTAGATTCGTATTAGATTCGTAAGCGTATTACGCTTCGTTGTGGTAAGTAGTAAACCACAAACGCTATACATTGCAGTTTTTGCAGCATACTATGTTTTACAACATAATTATATCAGGAACCTTCATTGTATGGTCTGGTTTTTTTTTTTTTTTTAGCGGACTATGATAAGCTGATTGATATTTAATACATGCACGTATAGTATGTAGAGCTATCGAGTGCCATTATTTGTTTGTTGTTTATATCTATGGTATATTTGATCTAAGTTTAAAAGAGTAAAAGACTGGATTTTGTATAGAGATTCTTCTTGATTCTTGATTAGTCACATATAGATGTCAGTCAATATTTTTGAAGTTATACTTCTTTTGGCGCGGCAGGGAAAAACGATGAGAGTATTTTTTTTCGATGCGCGCGCACACCGTCACGAAAAACCGACACCCTGAAGTTAGCTAGTCAATCTTTTAGTTTTTCAAAAAAGTTACCAACTTCACTATATTTATTCAAGTGTCTCTGAACCTACAACACGTGTTTTGTATCATTTCGAATAAAATATGCTATCAAAAACAAAACTTGGAAAAAAAAACCAAGTCTCGCCATCCAGTTCTTCTACCGTAAAAAGTTGTGAGATCCATGTAATACCAAGTCGGTTAATTGATTCAGTCCCTACTTAAGGACCTTTTGTCTTAAGTTATTACGTAATTAATAAAATATCCTAAATTATAAACGTGAAAGTTTGTGAGGATATATGGATGTTTGTTACAGTTTCACGCAGAAACTACTGAACCGATTGCAATGAAACTTGGTATGTAGATAGTTGGAGACCTGGATTAACACATAGGCTACTTTTATTACCGATATTCATACGGGATCGGGACTTATGCGGGTGAACTCGCGGAGCGCAGCTAGTTATAAATAATTTTCTTGATACAGAGATTTACAAGGGTTGCTAGTATTATATAAATGTATGTATACAGAGCCTTATAACAAATCGCTAGTGTCTTGAAATTTCCCATTACAGACACAACCGTCAACAACGTCTGCCCTCACGCGTCTGCCCACGTTCGGGTAGCTCACGCCACGCGGCGAACGCGAAATGCGCCCAACCACCCTGCGCACGCCAGACCACACAATTTTATATAGTCGTAACTTTTAAAATATTTGATCAAATAAGGTACTTTAAATGACAAAATTTATCTACTTTGAATATCAGAAGCGATAAAAGTATTTATTTTGATAAAAATCAATTTGTTACTGCTAAATGTGAATTGGAAATAAAAAATCAAATTTTATTGTATTTATGGTTCACTATTTTGGTAATAATGACTTACACATAAAAGATAGATATATACTGTCGAGGATTTTTTTGTAGAACTATTTAGGAGAAACAATCCCACCGTACATTATATTCGTATAACTTTTACTGTTTTCCCACCGCACGCCAGAATAGCTCGCAGATGACAGATTTCTTTCCGATTGACTTAACATTTATCGTTAAATTTTTGCCAATATGCACAATATCTTCATAAAATATAGCCTATGTGTTATTCTGATATAATTATAAACTATATTATCCTAAAGTTTCATTAAAATCCATGCAGTACTTTTTGCGTGAAAGAGTAACAAACATCCATACATCCTCACAAACTTTCACGTTTATAATATTAGTAGGAGTGGGATATATAAGTACACAGATTCATTACACTGCAAGATTCGGTACACTGCAAATGTAACTTTGTAATCCCATATATTTTTATGGGATTACAAAGTTATTTATGCAGTTGGTGTATCCAGAAACCTGGACCGAAATTACAAAATATTTTAGTTTTTCCTTGAGTCATACACTAAACACTAATTGTATTCTAAATTTGAAGCTGCTATGTCTGCTAGAAGTGCCTTAGAATTTTGATGATCGGTCAGTCAGTCAGTGGTCCCAATTCTGTTACTTTACTCGCAGGTTTTAGTGAAATTTAGTGGCGCTGAGAAATAGATGCCAGTAACAAATAGACCTTATTACGAAAACCACAAGGTTGATTTCATATGAAGAAATTAAGTCAGGTTTTAGTTTAGTCGAGTGTACAATAGAATCGGCACCAGTGACTTACAAAATTAAGAAACTTTGACTAGTTATAATTCTTAAGCTACTGGTTCAAATTGAATGAAATTTGAAATGTTCCGTGTTTATACAATGCCTGCTTGGTTACTGAAAATTCAGGCTTCTAGTTTTATCCACAACCAAGATATAGGGGGTCCAAAATGGCCTGAACTGCTTCGAGAAAAGGATAGTACGGCCGTGCCGCTTATTGGCTAAATAAAATAAAATATATATAATTTCAAATAATATATGGTGGTGACTGATATTTATTAACAATTTATTGATTTAAAGATAATTTACTGTGACTCTTAGTGATAAAAACGGTTTTTACTTATCACTTTGAGTACGTTTGTAGAATTTGAGATTAGTTGCCGATATGTATTATTTATTAAGAAATTTAAATAAACTTAATTTAACTAGCGTCAAAGAAGTAGAACTTCTTACGTGCGTACTTAAGTACACACACACACACTTTTATTTTATTTTAATTTAATGTGTGTGTGTACAATGTGCCCATTGTATGTCCACAGTTATCTTCCGGGTTGTAATGTAAATAGTAGGTATGTGCATACAAGGAAAATCAGTTATGTTTATATATAAAGATCTCTAACACATATTTAATATCGCAAGCATCAGGTCAGGTTTGAATACCTCCACTGCCACTGGGATGTGAAGCATCCAAATCCAGACTGGATGTCTGTCACAATGTCAATGACAGTAAAAAAATATATCAATGAATCTATTAAAGTTGTGATCACAAATGTCCAATTGATTATTGATTTTTGCCATATCACTACATTGGCGGCAATCTATAATTAAATATTGATCATAATTGGTGGCAACAGGTATAGTGCCGAACAGAAACGTTCCCGCCAAGATTATTTTGGAGGCAGCTCCAAAAATTTCTACTATGCTGACGAAGGACTCAAGTATTCGGTAAAGCTCCTAGAATTTAAATTATTACAACTTTATTTTCCAAATATTTTTTAAATAATTTCAAATTGGAACAAAAAAGATACAGTCTCCATCTATGGGTTTCCTGTTTGATTGAAATTTTTCGTATGTACACAGAATTTTACAGTGTGGTTAAATTGGAGTGTAAATGGATTTAAAAAAAATGAAAATGGTAATTAGTTTTTTTTGTGTGGTTTCTAAATAACAAATTATGAATTTTCATGTCAGTTATAATAATTTTGTTTTTTTATGCTGACATTTTCAGAAATGGCTTTCCATTAACATTCTTGGTACCTAACGCTTCATTCATGTCAGACCTGCATGTCATGTTAAAAGTTCAATTTGTCAGTTCCAAGATAAGATTTCTGTAAAAATCAAGAATTTGCCTAAAAGTGTTAGCGCATTTTTTTATGGTATACAAACGATACATGGCAAACGAGCAGACTGGTCACCTGATGGTAAATGACTACCACCGCCCATGGGCACCTGTAACTCAAGAGTCACCTGTATATGTTGAAGGGATGGAGAGTTTTTAAATATAATGTAGATAAAATATTCCAGGATTTTTAAAACTTCACACTTATCTGTAAGCCAATATTTCAATCTTCAACTTTTATTCTTTATTAGATGTTGTTGCGAAATTGAAATTTAGCTAACGAGAGCCAATTTTCTTAATTTTTCGTTTAATAAGAACCTTTCACAAAGTATTAGAAAAAAAAATTGAATCAAATCTGTTAAGTCATTCTCAAATTCTGGTATGACCAAGGGAAATAGGGAGTCATCCTACTAATATTATAAACGTGAAAGTTTGTGAGGATATATGGATGTGTGTATGTATGGATGTTTGATATTCTTTCACGCAAAAACTACTAAACCGATTTGCCATGAAACTTGGTATGTAGATGGCTGGAGACCTGGATTAATACATAGGCTACTTTTTATCCCGATATTCTCGCGGGTGAAACCGCGTGGTGCAGCTAGTTTTTTTATATATATGGATAAAGGCAATTGATTGCTGGCATGAAGTGATGACGAAACGTAATTAAAACTTATTCCGCCTAAATACAGGTATTCTCGAAGACTAATAATGACATGGAAGTTGAAGTAGCATGTTCGCAGTCAAACTTCAGCACAGACGAACCGATGAACTTTTTGCCTTATGAGGGCTCATTCACCTACACAGGTATACATAGTGATTTCAGAAATCGATTTCTATATACTATTACAATTGTGTTTCTTCTAAGCTATGCGTGTGACATCAAGTACGTTATACGACTATTCTATACCAATCAGACCGAAAAAAGAACGAAATGGCAATAAATAACAGCTATTAAGGAAGAAAAATCACGGTTTGCGTTAGCGCAAAATATCCTGAGATATATAGTTTAGCAGCAAAACAGCGACATTAACAAATTATTATAATTGTGTCTGAATGTAACAATTTATACTAGTAAAGACGAGTCGTTCATTTGTAAGTGGTGGGTTTTTCTCCCTTCGAATACTATTTTACGGCGGATTTCCACTCGATTCAGTGCACATGTGCAATAAACGAGTTATTTTGTGTGGTCTTTATCTTTTCGGTGTCAGCTGTTGAGGGTAGCTGTTTGGATTCAAACACTAGGTCTGTAAATTTAATTGAATACTCTAACAATTAAATACAATAAAGACTTCTTGAAAATTGGGGCACGTCCACTTCGTCTGACGTCCCACTTCGGATTCTCTGGCCGTCTCTTAATTGAATTCTAACAATTATACAAATTTTAAATATACTACAATCAGTGATTCAAACATTATGTTACCAGCCAGGTTCTGAGAAGTTCAACAGAGGTTTGAACACTACAGTATCTACCAGTCCTATAGGGTCTTTCTTCCATTTGGTATTATTCATTTAAATAGTTTTTTTTACTTTTATTTTTTGGGGCATTTATCCAATGACAACATGTCAGGCTCATTATGTCTTCTTACATTATTAAGGAATATTTAACTTAAGTTAGTTTTAAAAATCACTGCTGAATGATTTAAATTCGATGTCAGAGGTTTTTAGCTACCTTCTAATTTTGAACAAAAGGTTTGATTGTCCATTTTATATACATAATTTTAGCTCGTTCAGCAATCGTGAACATCTTTATTCCGGACGCAATCTATCAGCAAATTTTATACATCTTCGATTATTACAAATATAGTATTATTTATAGGTGAGAGTATAAATCTATTCGACAAATTGGTGGATG
Source organism: Callimorpha dominula (assembly GCA_949752705.1). Taxonomy (NCBI): domain Eukaryota; kingdom Metazoa; phylum Arthropoda; class Insecta; order Lepidoptera; family Erebidae; genus Callimorpha; species Callimorpha dominula. The sequence goes on along the minus strand of OX457012.1, from coordinate 2,296,994 downwards.
TCTGGACCAGTGACTCTGACATTGATGGTATACCGTCATCGAGAAACACACTGTATGTCTTCAAAACGGAAAATGGTGCTACTATTCCTGTACAGTAAGTTCTTGGTTGTTTTTATTAGTGCTATTATTTGAGAAACTTGTGTGTGTACAGAAATAGAGTTTAATCGAACTTTAAAACTAAAAACTAATAATAATAATAATACTCTTTATTGTACACCAGGTATTGAAAAAAAACAAAAAACTTACAAATATAGACAGGTTTGTACAATTGGCGGCCTTATCGAACAAGGCAATCTCTTCCAGCCAACCATGGGATGGAGAGAATACGTCAAAGGGAGTTATGGGGCAGTGTCTGGTGCATAAAGATAAAATATGATAAAAATAACATAATTAATTAAAAAAAATTAAAACTAATATAATTATATTATTAAACAATTTTTAGTAGTTAGTTCTGAAACGATCTTTTAATCCTAAATGTCATAAAATAGATTAAGTAGATATTTGGATAAAAAAACCTTTTCACTTGAAATATCAATTTATATTTCTAAACATATCTCAAACTAACACGAGATAAAATAAAATTTATTGTACTTTAACTTACGTAAATTTCTATTTGAAATAAATCACGAAGGGATTGTTGTAACAGATGTGGATCGAAAATGCCGTAGTCGCTGTAGAACTTTAGCTATTTGGAGTATATTGGTATTGGTATCGGGCTCTGTTTCCGCATCTAGACTCATATGCGGTCCATTATGCGTTCAGATAGGCTGACTAGTTGAGACAGCCTAGCTCCTTCCAGAAGCACAGAAGCCTCCTGGGGAGTTCACAGGCTTCTAGGAGCGACCTCGCTCCCGCGAGGATACTTGTGTGGCCACTCCCTCGCATTCCAGGACAACGTGGGCGGCCGTTTCCTCCGCGTTGAGACAGCCTCTACATAGAGGACTGCTTGTCGCATTGATAGTGAATAGGTGTCGGTTTAGGGCCAAGTGGCCCGTAATGGTTCCTACAACTATTCTGATGTCAAATCGGTTGAGACTGAGCAGTCTGCACGTTAAACGTGGTGAGACCTCCGTCAGCACCAGTTTAGACTGCCTACAGCCGGGTGTGTCGGCCCGACGGCCTTTGTGCGCTTCACGGGTCCGTTGCCTTACCCATGAGCGAAGTTGATTAAAAGGAAGTGGCAGCAGTTCAGTTGAACCTGCCACCGACGTTACAGATCTCTTCCTTTCCAGCTCATCGGCGGCGTCGTTCCCGAGTGAATCGCTATTTGGAGTATATTACATAAATAAAAAAATCTCTGGACTCAAAAATCTCATCATCGAATAGAAAAGAGGTGATGATCTGTGAACATCTGAACCATAAACTTAGTATACTTAGTATACTAAGTAAATACTTAGTAAACTTAGCATAAGTTTATGGTCTGAACAGATTTTTTTTAATTGTAGCTAAGAACACAAAAAAAAAAACAGAAACAAGATCAAAACGTTATGAATAAACGAATGGACCATTCGTTTATTTAATAACGTTTTGTTGAAATTATGAAATTAATTTCTACAGTTCTGAGTTTTCTGAAGGTTAAAACTCTCGCGCGATTTAAAAAAATGTATTAAAAACATGCTCTTACTTTTAGCAATTTATTTTAATTAGCAAATTTAATTTATTAATAATAGATACGTGTATAATATAATAGAATAGCAACTTAAATCTTAAATTCCAATTCCAGATCTGAATACAAAAACTACAATGCAAACAGTGGTGCACTGGAAGGTAGAACTATCACCAACTACTACAATTTTAGGGATTCTATTACCAAAAAGGATCTGGAAAATGAAGGTAAGATATCATCAATACATCAATATATAAATAAATAAAATTGAAGTGTCTGTTTGTAATGTCAAAATAATAGTTTTTTTTAAGCTCATACAGTTATTTGCACGATACCTATGCCTAAAAATCAATTTTAATTTTTTTGTCTGTCTGTTTGTTTTGGGTAATCTAAGGAACGGGTGGACTGATTTCCACGGGACTTTCACTGGCAGATAGCTGGTGTTACAAGGAGTAACTTTTATTTTGGAAAAAGTATTAGGGTTACACGCAATATATATAAATATGTACAAGCGAGCGAACTGCTAGTTAGTTATAAATAACGAAAAGAATACATTTTGAATAGTTAAAATATTGCGATGAATAATTTATTTATATGGGATTTCACGCGTTCAATAGGTATTATATACCTTTGAATTGCTTGACGTTTCGATTAGGTTGCACTGGCCGCGGTCACAGGCTAACTGGCTCAGTGGTGTCGATCGCTTTAAATCCCGTCTAGATAGATATGTGGTAATGCATATTTTGACTTCTGAACTAAAAATATCTTAGAGCGGTTTATTTACTTCAAGAATATAGTTTTCTAATGCGCATGCATTCATTTAAGCCGGTATCTCTAAAGGGACAGGTAGAGATGAATTAACACCCACGTTTTCCCGGCTATAATTTTACACTTAACAACCAACTAATACCAACTTAGTGCCTCAACTTAGAACTACACAAAATTGAACCAGTGATTCGGGCCGAGATCCGTTGGCCCATGGTCGATGGCATCATATTCTTGGCACCTATCAAGGAACAGGCTTCCCCATCTACATTGTCCAGTAATTAAGTAAAAAACTGTCTAACAAGGTTGAAAAGTAACTGTTCTAAAGTATTTTTTATTGTTAATCATAATTGTTATTTTTATCCTTAGCTGATAACTGCGAAGAATTAGAATCAACTTCAGATTTGAAAGAAAACGAAGAGAAGGCTTTCTCTCCGGGTCAGTTAGACATCATGTTCGAGAGTTACGCTAATTACCACAATAAAAATTACCAGACGCATGAGAAACAGATGAGGAAGCGCATCTTCGAAGATAATTATCGGTACCTTCTCATTTTTAATTCAATACCTTTACAAGACATGGCCAACAAATTATATATCCGTATTTGTACTTTTGCTTAATATGGCCATCTGTATCAGGAGGCTGTACTGTACTGAAAGGTGGGATGGCATTTTTGGACCGTTATGATTATACGAGTATACTTACTCGTAGACGTTGCATAATGGAGTTTGGTCTGAAAAATTTAATATAAGAAAAAATATTCTTTATAAAATTATTTTCTTCCTGGTACTTTTGTAAAGGAATTTAATCAATTTCAATGTCAGTTTTAATGATTTTTGAAGTAAATACTTCCTTAGGCACGTTTGTGCACTTTTGTTGTGCGGAAAAAAGCACTGAACTCGTGACCGTCACGCATAATACTAGATCCATAATATAGATCCACTAGAGGGCGCTAATCTAATTGAGTTCTGTCAGCTCCTTATTAATGAATGTCACCAACCTGCTAATGTGACGTTTTAAGTTCGTCGTTTCGTTTAAGTTTTCACTTCTGTAGGCGGTCCCATGACTGCCAATTTTTTTTTAATACGGACATTTCAGACAATTCGCATGATCTATCAACATTCTTAAAACAAGTAAATTTTAACCTACTTCTAATGCTATCACAATGAAACTTTGTATGTATATGTAGTTCGGAAGACAATACTTAAATTTATTATATTGGAGCTGATCAGATGATAGAGGCAGGAGGTGGATAGTGGAACTCTTCAGTGGCTACTAGTAAACCCCTCGAACTTGGTCTCATATGATTCGTTTTGACGAGTCTCACACACTGGGCTTAGTAACGGTCTGATGATGAAGCCAAGATAGGTATCCACCTACCTAAGTGGATCTCTTTATATTTTTTTTCTAGTTCGCTATTCAAGCGTGTTTTTTTATTTTTTCTAAACAATAACTTACTTGTTATCGTGCTTTAAAAATACGGTTTTAACTTACATTGACATCCGTGTCATGATACACTATTAAATCTTAATTAAGCAATGTGTGTTTTAATTCAAAGATAATGAGTAAGTAAATCATTTAAAATAAATACCTCTCTATTGTTTAGAAAAGTACAAGAACACAATAGTAAGAACCCATCCTTTAAAATGGAGCTGAACGTTTTCTCAGACTGGACTCCTAGCGAGCTGAAATACCTGACTGGAACAGGTGTTTCGAAGCAGCTGCCTAAAGAAGCCTTGCCTTTCCCCCATACTCTAGAAGAGATAAATGACATTGTTGCCGAACTACCACAGAACTTCGACCTGAGACTGGAGGGTGCTGTGACACAAGTTAAAAGTAAGTTTACAATAGAAAGAAAGAAAAATATTTATTTGGTTTCCACACAAGGTATTACATTCCTATAATCATAAATACTTATTACTAAGAAACAACAAAGAAAATAAAAAAATAAAATAATTAAAAATAATCTATTTGCTACAAAAACATTACGTGCTTATGTAGCTATGTAGGTACCCTGTGTGTGAAACAAAAATGGTCCCTAGCTCACCATAGTGCCGCTTCGTGTTTACACCTGAAGCGGCGCTGATATTCTGCTAAGGCCAAAAGTGATGTGAACGGCCATTGAGTTGCAATTTAATACTAGTGTTTGTACCACAGAAAATATACTATTTTACACTCTTTGATTAATACGGTCTCAGAGCAATACGGTCAATACAATACAACAATTATGTAACTATACCATAAACATATAAATTACGACGTTTAATAATTTTAGTTGTTATTATGCTAAATATGTACATAATACATCGATCATCAAATAGAATAAAATAACAAACAACAACAGTTGAGAAGAAAATAAGTAGATAAATAAATACACTTTTCACAAGGTATCATACAATTTGATACCTATTTGTCCAGTTAATTATGTTAACTGTAAAAAAAAAAAAATCTTTTCTGTCAACTAGACTGACACATGTTCGACATGAGTTTATTTTATACTGGGCTTACATGCAAAGTTAAGTCAAAATCTATAATACACATACACTCACCTGTAGCCAAAAAAGGGTAGACAGAGCCGTGTTAAGCACCTACATTTGGCTAACTATAGCCATAATTTGGTCCGACTCACGTAACAGGGGGCAACATCTGGCCTCCAACCGGTCATTTTGAGAATAAAAAAAAGGGGAAGTTTTTTTTTTTTTAAAGAATACTAGCAACGTGGGTCACTCATTACTAGTATTCTTGTTAACCCCTCCAGCTAAGCTAAATGCTTGTGTTAGCAGTGGGATCACGTCGGTAGTGCACTGGGCGGGATTCGAACCCGCAACCACTTGATCGCAAGTCGGACGCCATAGCCATTACGCTACCGCCGCTTTTTGATGAAAATGGAAGTATATTGAAGGGTAACGTGGTTTAACGTTAACAATTTACTTCTTAATGGAGAAAAAACTAAATGTATCCGGTTCACTACTCCAAACGTTAAACAGGTGAAAACAAATATACTACTTAATGAAGACGAGTTAGAACTAGTTGATACCACAAAATTCTTAGGCATTACTCTTGATTCTAAGCTTCAATGGGGCCCTCATATTGATAAATTATCGAATAGACTCAGCTCAGCAGCATACGCAGTTAGAAAAATTCGTGAAGTGACTGATGTTGAAACAGCCAGATTAGTTTATTTTAGTTATTTTTATAGTATAATGTCGTATGGTATTCTACTGTGGGGGAATGCCGCCGATATTCAATCTATCTTTGTACCGCAGAAGAGGGCTATTCGAGCAATTTATAACTTAGGAAATCGTGATTCAATGAGGCAGAAATTTAAAGAAATTAACATAATGACGGTAGCGTGCCAATATATTTATGAAAATCTAATTTACCTTCATAAAAATAAAGATCACTTCTGTAAAAAAAGTGATATACACTCTTTTAACACGCGTAATAAACATAAACTTGTTGTACCTGCCTCTAGGCTCCAAAAAATTAACAAGTCGTTTCAAGGTCAATGTGTGCGATATTATAATAAAATCCCAGATAATATTCAAATGTTAAGTATAAACAAGTTTAAGTCTACAGTAAAACGACAGCTATGCCTTAAGGGCTATTACTCCGTGGGCGATTATATACAGGATAAAAACGCTTGGGATGGATTTGTAATAGAAATCTAATGTGAGCTAATATGTTTCTTATTTTCCATCTCTCATGTTTTTCTTTTCTTCTTTTGAATTTTTTCCTTAATTTTCAGTTTCCCTAGTGTCATATTCTTTTCTAGTTTATTCACTTTTAATTTTAAAAACATAATAGCACACAACAAAATGATGTGATATTTACTGAATATTGTTGAAACTGTCTGGTTTTTCTTTTTTAAAAGAGTGGCCGTGAGTTTGTTTGCCCGATTTCTTCTCACAAGGCTCAACCATTTGGAAACGGGCGGTTATAGATCGAAACAGGCAGATGTGATATTATGTTATCCATTTTGTTTTCTTTAATCATTTTATATTTGACGAAGCAAACTATTGTTGCGGTGACTCTGTGTGTGTTGATCTTAAATTTTTAATTATAATAATTATTTATTAAATCGACGATTTCGAATAATTGATGGTCAATTTTATGAAATAAAGATTATTTGAATTTGGTAGGTAAGAAGTGCAAAATAATTTAAGAAAAGGGATTTTGGGTATAGATGGATTGGTGATTGTGAGCAATAGCTCTAGCAGGTCAGGAATGCATACACAATAAAATCCACTTTTTTTTTGGTGGGAGTAGAGGGAGGGGGAAAGAAGGGGAGAGAGGGTAAGAGGGAAGGGTTAGCGCCTCCGGCAACCTCACTCACTCGGCGAAATACAATGAAACTAAACCTTCACTGCCGGTTTTCTGTGAGGCCGTGGTATCACTCCGGTTGAGGCGGCCCATACGTGCCGAAGCATGGCTCTCCCATTTACAATATTCTTTATTGTACACCATAAAACAATTTACAATAAAAACAAGTCATGGTACAAACGTCGGTCTTGTCGCTAGTTGCGATTTCTTCACAGTAATAGAAATAATCAATGTAGATAAAATAAATATTAGATATTACACACTTAAAATAGGTCGCTACATTCTACCCATAGGCATAAATTTGATTAATTAATATACTTATACCTTACATAGTAACTTGTTAAAATATAAACAGTCAAACACACATTTATATACCTACATACATACACATACCTACATACATAGACATAAATACATACCATATTAACTAAATATATAATGCAAATATCTTGTAAGTAAATTCATAAGTATTAAAGAGAATATTACTATGACGACAGATAGTAACCAGAGACGTTTTTTAAACGTGGTTAGCACGCCTAACACATTCAGGCAATGCATTCCATAAGCAATGCATTCCACAGGCAATAAATACCTGTAACTCAAGCTGTCTGTATCCGGGAGGTCCATCCCCTTTAACATTACAACCTTTGCAGTTTAGATTCTTAATTGTCTTGTTTCTGGAGAAGTTTACGAGATGATGCTTATTTCTTGTTGTTTTAGATCAAGGTTCGTGTGGTTCGTGTTGGGCCTTCGCTTCTACGGCAGCAGTTGAAGGTGCTCTTTCCAAAGTTAATGGAGGAAGACTGTTTGATCTTAGTGAGCAATCGCTGGTTGATTGTGCTTGGAGGTTAGTATATGTAACTATGCTGCCTAAACAGCTTGGAGTGCCAAGTAAATGCGTTGTACATGAGTATATAATATCTACACATAACATATATTATCCGCCCCTAATTTGTTATTAATGAAAATCGAGCATTAGCCGAGAGAATATTACACGAAGAATTGGAAAAATATAGGTTGCCTACTTTTCCTTTAGTACAATAAAATTAATGTGGCAGTGTGGCAGTTGGCAGTTGTTTTCTTATACTTTGCCAATTGTTAAATAGCCCATAATACAATGTAGCAATTCATTTTTGTTTATATGGTGTTTTTGATGCGCAGTGAAGGTGCCTTCGGTTGTGGTGGTGTTAAAGATGTAGCTGATGCTTGGAAATATGTAGTTCGAAGCGGCATTCCTACTGAGAGAGATTACGGAGTCTATCTTGAAAAGGTATGTACATTCCTTTTATTTTCTAATAGCAAATCTTAAAGGCATGCGGATGTCAAAAAAAAAAAAATTGTAACCCAGCTTAGGCCACATAACAATCAAAGTGTATTTTACAACAAAACTTGACCTACTTCCTCTTTAACCAACTTCAAAAAAAAAAGGTCAATTCGACTGAATTTTTTTTTGTTTGTTACCTCAGAACTTTCGACTGGGTGAACCGATTTTGATGATTCTCTTTTTATTTGAAAGCTGGTGCCTCCCGTGTGGTCAAATTTCAATTGGTTCAGTTCTGACAATGGCGTTCATGAGAAAACCTTATAAAAGTCTTTTATTTGAAGTCGGTTTTTTTTTAAGAGTTATCGCAAGCACACCTATCACGTACTTACAAACAGGTTTTAAGTCTATAATATAAGTGAGAATACAAATACAATAATGATTTCATTATAAATATTTAATTATCGAATAAGAATGCACTATATAAGTAACAGCAAGAAATATTAGTTTTCTCATTTTTAAATAAGAAAAATAAAGACACACTATGTGTAATAATTTATCTACCTTATTTACCGTTACCTTTGTGAAATCATATTGTCATTAGAGGCAATTTATAACTTACGTAAAGTCGACTGACTGTTTCAGACTGCCGCTTACCCTTACATAAATAATAATGGGCCCTAAAATATTAATTTAAATTCACTTCTATTACAATGTAGAAAAAGTTTTGAAATAACACTTCTTTTTTTTTAGGACGGTGTCTGCCACATAGCGAACGTGTCCACAGTGTACACAGTCAAAGGGTTTGCTCACGTTACCCCAAGGAATCCCGACGCGTTAAAAGTGGCGCTGTACAAATATGGGCCCGTTAACGTTGTGGTACAAGCTACTTCATCTATGTTCTCCTATTCCCGTGGGATATTTTATGATCCCACTTGGTAAGTTTACATATCACTTTTTTTCCTTATCTATTACAAAATAGGCATGCTGTGGCGACCTGTAATTAAGTCAACACTTAACCCTTTAATTACTAATTAAGATAATATTAAGGATGTATCAGTGTTTGACTTGTTGGTTGTCCTAGTGTGTCTTCCGATATGCACTGCGGGCACTGTAAGGTGTGACGTCAATTTAGTATACTGCGAAGCCTTTCCTTTAAAGTTACCTATACTGGTTACTGTTTAAAACGGAACGCAGTTGCGCTTTTTAAGTTATCTGTTCAACAAGAAAAATTATTGTTTGAATGTAATTATATTTAAAAATTGAATATTCAAGTCACTTGTCAATTGAATTAATCGCAAAATAGGGTTGGACAAGGCAACATATTTTGATCAAGTGGGAGGTGGTTGAAGAAAGGGTTGGGAATTATCCAAAGCCGGCGGGCTTGTATGAAGGTTTTAATGACAGTAGAAGAAATTTCTTCTTTCGTGAGGTATATAAGGATGTAAGCAAGCCGGTACTTGCTTCTATCCTGTTGCCTCTGCTTACCCTGATGGGAGAAATTGCCACATTATTTTTCTTTTTAAATTCTCTGTAATAAAAAACTGCCTTGATGTCATACTGTAATGTTAATGTTTATAGGTACTACCTACTCATACAACATGGACCAGTTTTCCCCGTAACACTGCATTTTCCTATCACGGAGACCACTGTTTAATAAGCATTATACTGTTACATAATAAATATGGTGTAAACGACAGCCTGCCGAATATTGAAAAAGTGGATTCAGATCATGACCCATAGCTAAACTTTTTTTCTTTGTGCTGTTCAGTGACCCCAAAGACCCACTGCCTAATCACGCTGTGACCGTAGTCGGCTACGGAAATCGCGATGGCGATGACTTCTGGATTGTCAAGAACTCCTGGGGAGAGAACTATGGAGAAGACGGCTATGTCCTCGTATCAGCCAGAAACAACAACTGCTTTATTACGGATTATGCGTACTATGCTGTAGTTTAAGTCTTTTATTTACTTAATAAATTCCACGTGCTTTTGAATGGTTTTCTTTTATTTTCATCAAACTGGCGGGGCGCCGCCCAACGGTTGATGTTGGGAAGTTGTATATATACTAATAGGCGCGAGAACTCTCATAGCGCGATGCAGGATTAGTAGTTACTTCGTAGTTCAGCTTGTCTTTACTAAGTGATTTTGGAGTATATTTTTGCTGTATGAGGAAATCGCCACAATTTCACTACTAATATAAATGCAAAAGTTATGATGGATGAATGTATTTAACTCTATGACGCCAGAAGGGTTGAAGGTATCTGGATGAAATATTGGCATAGAGATAGATTATAGTCTCTAATAGCACATAAGCTACTTTTTATCCCGGAAAAATGTATGGTCCCCGTGGGATATTTCCACGTGAACGAAGTCGTGGACAACAGCTAGTTTAACATTAGTGTGGTAGATATCTCCACGTTACAGGAATTGCAGCTAAAATATCCTTACTGGCATAGTGTTATATGCTTATTGATCCGGCACTCCATCGTTGATAGATCAACGAATCTAGCACCTTAAAGAAATCAGACTTCGTCAAAGCATTCCGCTTTTGACAATTTTTTTTTTATGGTTTAGGAGGCAAACGAGCAGACGGGTCACCTGATGGTAAATGGCTACCATCGCCCATGGGCACCTGCAACTCCAAGGGTCACAAGGGCGTTACCGGCCTTTAAGGTGGGAGTGCCTGTTCTTCTCCACTGGATCTACGAATTGGAACAGGCTATTAGCTTCACGACTGACTTAGTCTGACTGACTACTACTCCTGACAATTCAAAAATACCAATAGTGGTTTAATTGAAATAAATGATTTTGATTTAATTTGAGTAGGGGAAGGGTTGAAAAGGGGTGAGAGGGGGGGGGGGGTTAGTGCCTCCGGTAACCTCACTAACTTGGCAAAAAGCAATGGAAGCATTGCTTTACTGCCGGTTTTCTGTGAGGCCGTGGTATCACTCCGGTCGAGCCGGCCCATACATGCCGAAGCATGACTCTCCCACCGATATAACACAGTAAACAGAATTTCTTTATGTTCATGTTTTTATTACTACGATTTTATTAGTTTTAAACAAATCTTGGAAGTAAATTTTAAATAAATAATAGTTTAAAAAAAACTTAAAAAAAATATTTTTAATTTTTTAGCTGGATTTTCTATAAATGCGAGTTTTAGTTTTTTTTTTAACTATTTTTTTTTAATCGAATATTGCATTGTCATCGGTCTTTGACAGGTGTGCAAAATTTGGAGTCGGTTACAAACAAACATACAAACATACAAATGAAGCTAATACGAGTATAAAGCGTGTAACTACTTCTAATTGTCGTACGAAATGAAACTTTGTAAGTATATGTAGTTTAGATTACAACACTATAATTTGGCATCTTGGAGCTGGCCTGATGATAGAGCCAGAAGGTAGGATAGTGGAACTCTTCAGTATACCCTCGAGTTCGGGCTCATGTGATTCGTTTAGCGAGTCCAATAGATCTGGCTTGATAATAATGGTCTGATGATGAAGCCAGGAGGTGAATAGATGGACTCTTTTTTACTTGTTAATTCGGTTCGCAATTAAAGGATGATTTAGTTTTAGTAAATTATAATTTTGCCAATACAACAAAAAAACTGTTGATTTGAGACTCAGCCCCTTTTTTAATCGTTAAATTATTATCTACATGAATTGAATACATGATATTAATTTCACAATGGCATTTCATTTGATATTTTAACTGATATTTTAAAAGTTAACCTTTTGAAATTTGTTTTCGATAAACTGAAACTATATCTAGATTTATTAGGTGTATACAGGATATAAGAGATGGTGTATCGAAAACCAAAATAATTGAGACTATTCTTCCGAGTTCAAACTGGAGGTTATATATAAGTGGTAAATATAATGTAGAAAAAATGCAACGTTATCAATCAAACATTTTATATACTGCTATCTCGCTAGCGCGGAGCGTAATAGGTCATTGCCAAGCCACGCTTGTTGGGCACAAGTACTAGTACATTGCAGCAACGACATCTAACTCCCTCAAAAAAATCTTTTAATTATTGTCATATATATATATATATATATTATATTGACTGGCCCGTTGGTCTAGTGGTTAGTGACCCTGACTGCTGAGCCAGAGGCCGTGGGTTCGATTCCCACCTGAGTCTGGGTGTTCTTTGTGTCCGTTGTTTGTATGTTTGTAAAGTCCCCCGCGACACAGGAGTAATTCCTAATGAGGGAGTTGTCTTATATAAAAATTAAAAGATATCCATATATCTTTGTGTCTCTACACCCATGTGTGGCAGGTAAAAAAGCCGTAAACTCCTGTAAATCACAAGGTTTTCGTCACGTGTTTCACCTGTGCAGGAGACATCTTTAGAAACAGATTTCTGTGATCATAAAATAGTCAGATCGAGTCGTCTGTCATTGGGATTTACTGAATTGGGTAGGTGGTGTTTTATTATTAAATTCGTCAAAAGAAACAAGCCAAAAGCACGTGGAATTTATTACAGAAAAAATCTTAAACTATAGGGTAGTACGGATAGTCAAGAACAAAGCAGTTGTTGTTTTTGGCCAACATGAGTATGTAGCCGTCTTCTCCCCAGGACTCCCCCCAAGAGTTCTTGATGATCCAGTAGTCTTCACCGTCTCGGTTACCATAGCCGACTACAGTCACAGCGTGATTTAGACGTGGTTTGTCAGGATCACTGCAACAATTCCTCGTCAGTTAATCATCATTTATTACAATGTTATTGCGTTGTTGGTGCTTCTGGTTGCATGCGATTGTGATGTTCGATTCTTCGATCGGGTAAAAATTATAAGGGTTTTTCCCTAAAGAAAATCTCAATAAGAATACAGAGGCTGCGAAAGACAGCTTTAGGTAACCGGAGGCCCTAACCCTTTCCTCTCCCCCCTCCTCCCTCCTCCTCTCTTCCTCTCTGCATACCATTTTCCCACCTATAAGGTGGGAACCTTAAAGGCCGATAACGCACTTTGGAGATGCCCATGGGCGGCGGTAGTCATTTACCATCAGGTGACCCGTCTGCTCGTACCATAAATTGTACCTATGTATCATAAATATATATCTGATCTGAATAAAAAAGTAGCTGTTCGCTTTCATTCGCGTAGAAATTTTAATTTATCCCAAAGGAATCAATTTTCTTCTCAATTTTCTTGATTTTTCGTTTCGTAAGAACCTTCTACAAAGTATTAGAAAACATAAAAAAAGATGAATGAAATCCGTTAAGTCATTCTCAAGTTATGGCGTGACTAAGAGAAATAGGGATTCATTGTTTTATAATAATAATAACAATAACTTCATACGTCTCACACACATCCATCTGATCCCAAACTTTCCCAAAATGTTTAGTGCTTCACTGTGTTCTCAGGGTCTACCATACGACCCTAAAATATAAGAACATTCTGTAACACCTTGTCTACTTACCAACTTAAATCATAGAACAGGCCGCTAGCATAAGACACCATATCATCAGTCGCTTCTACACCAATTGTTACTGGACCGTATTTGTACAGTGCCAGTTTTAATGCGTTTGCGTTCCTAGGGGTAACCTCCGTGAATCCCTTGATCTTGTAAAGAGTAGTCATGTTCGATATACGACAAAATCCATCCTATAGAAAAGGAGTAAGTATAATTTGATTGGCTTTGCATCCTTTGGAACTGGAGGCTGCGAGGCTTGTCAGCCTCTCATTTTGAACTGACTCACTGAGTCGAGTTCAATCCTTATATCAGGCTTGAAGGGTCTACTGTTGAACGAACATTCTCCATCAATGTATAACCTTTTCTGTTATTACGAAAACGACTGTATTTTCTAGTATTTAGAGAATCCAAATAAACAAATAAAACCTTATAAAAATGGCGAAGAAAAATGTTCAGTTTCATTACGTCAACGGGAATTAACGGGATGCATTCAGCACCACATATTTGAACTTCTTAGTGTTTAGTAGCTTATTAATCTAGAAATATATATGTATTATTTATTATGTATGTTTATGTGTGTATATGAATTTATTAAATGTTACAGAGTGATTACACTTGTTTCCCTGTATTACCTATCTAATTATATTATTTATGTTTATAGGTATCATTTACTAGTTTGAGGCCTAACACGTTTTGATTCCCACATCAAAACTACCCATTAAATTATTATATTACTGGTCATTATTTTTCCATCCCAAGGTTGCCTGGAAGAAATTGCTTTTAGTGATAAGGCCGCCCTTTGTACATATCAATATTGTAAACTAACTTTAAGCAATATGTATTGGGGTACAATAAAGATTATTCTATTCTATTATATTCTATCCTAAGGTGTGGTTTGTATTAACGACGTGTAAACTTACAGATTCCATATAGACGCCGTAGTCTCTCTCAGTAGGAATTCCGTTAAGGAACATGTACTTCCAAGCTATGTCTAGAAGACCACCGTTGCACCCCCTATTGCCTTCACTGCGAATAAAATTTGTATTGCACGTATATAATTCTCAATAAATCTGAATCTGAAGGCTAATGTCTTGAGTATACCTAAATAAAGTAAACTAAGAAATATACTTCTCGTAATCAAGAACTACTAATAAAATCAATTTAACTAAAAACATAAGTACCGAGTATCAACATCTTCTACTTCTGCAAATGTTGCATATGTGAAAAGATAGGAATCGGGAATATTTATGCTCGTAATGAGCCTTATTTACTGGGATAGTACCTCTTCTTCCTAGTATTCAGCCTTATTCCAAATCTATTTTTAAGTAATTAACTAAACTCTGGAATGAAAGGCCTGCGTCTAATTTTCCAGCCATTCATAATCTTAGAACGTTCAAGAGTAGAGTGAATAGATTTCTCTTAGATGGGAGACCATCTTCGTCTTCATCGTTACTTTCCATCAGGTGTAGTGGTAAAGAAACACCTTTTCCATTACTCCATAAAAAACAGGACTGTTCTAAGTAATAGTAAATCGATTTTACCTCCAACCACAATCCACGACCGACTGCTCGCTGAAATCCAGCAGTCTGTCTCCGCTGATTCTGGCAAAAGCACCTTCAACAGCTGCAGTTACCGCAAATGCCCAACACGAGCCACAGTGCCCTTGATCTAAATTAGTAAAATTGTTAATATTTCTGCATAGCTTTTCGTACAACGAAGAAATATCAGACACGCTTATAAACAGATTGTTCTTAAACCTTTTTCTAGAAAACTTTAACACACGTAAAGTGCACACATAAAGTTTACGGAAGGTAATTAAGTTTAAAATTAGACTTAACAAAGACCTTTGACAAGAACTTTGATAAAAGAATTTTAATAAAGTAACAATGCAAGCAACATGTAATTGTGGTAAAATGGAAATAGGATTGGACATTCTTCCAGTTTTACATTAAGAACAAAAGAAAAAAGTTGAATAATGGTTGTATGATGGCATATGTAAATAATATCGTTACATAGACCATTGTAATATTTTCCACAACTTTGAGAACAAATTATACAGGCTAAGTTTCAAATAGATGTTTAATAGTATATGGCAAAAACTCTAAATAAATTTAAAGCTTCTGCCATACACTGAGAGAAAGTATAGTAATGCGATATGATAATTTTTACCACAAACTTACTTTTAATTGGTGTAACGGCTCCTTCAAACCTCAGATCAAATTCTTGGGGCAGTTCTTCAACAATGTTGTTTATTTCTTCTAGTGTATGAGGGAATGGCAATGCTTTAATGGTTGGTTTGTCCGAAACTAGCAAGCCATTCAGATATTTGAGTTCTTCAGGAGTTCTGTCTGAGAACTCGTTTACCTCCAACTTGAACCCCAAGTTCTTGCCATTGTGCTTTTGAACCTTGCTATAATTTAAAAACTGTGTGTTTGATGAATAGGTATATGTATATTTACTTATTAGCCATCCCCGCAGTTTCACCTGCGTTTATAAACACTGCGCCTCTCCTATTAGTCGTAGCGTGATGTTATATACAATATAGCCTTCCTCAATAAATGGGCTATACAACATTCAAATAATTTTTCAATTCGAACCAGTAGTTTCTGAGATCAGCGCGTTCAATCAAACAAACAAACTCTTCGGCTTTATAATATTAGTATAGATTTTAAGTAGAACGCCTTGATACGATTAGGTCAAAATCACGATGAAAAAGCCAGTTAAATCTGTCATGCTAAAAGAAGGGAATATGCATAAAAATTCTCTCAATACTTGAGGTCATTTACACATATGTGTCATAAGCAACTCTATCCTAATTTAAACCAAAACAGATTATTACCGCCAGTTCTTTTCAAAAACTTGTTTTCTCATGTCTCTCTCTCTGTCATGGTATTCCTTGCTGTGATGGGCAGCGTAGCTGTGGAATGCAAAGTCTAAATGTTCCGGAAGATCGGGGTGGAGCATCAGGATGTCCTTTTTGAAGTCCGAGCTAAATGTGCAATCTTCAACTAAAGATGAGAGAACAGTATTTTATTGGCGGTAGTATTTTATTGCTGGAATTTTTTTCTTAATTTTGTTAGTTCTTATTTGAAAAAAAAAACGTTGCATCTGTTGATGAGAAGCTTCAGTATTTACCTTTTAAGATTTAGTTTATACTAAGTAATTTGTTGGTAGAAACCATGTCTAAATCCGAAACAAAATTTTAATAAAATTATTATTTTAATAAAATTTAGTGTAGTCACGATTAAATGTCAAAGACAAACTTAAACCGGGTAGGTCGATCAACATAAAACTAACTAAATCTGTCTTCAAGTGAAGTATATGTATATTGAGTTGCTGAAGGCATGATTAGGCCCTTTGATTTAATCATCGGATCAATAACAGAGCTTATCTCAAATGTCAATGTTCAATGAAATTGATCATAGATTAGTAAATTTTTCTTTAATCCAAGTTTCAGAAACTCGAATTGGTTTGACATCACTGTTAAGTTAACAGTTATCCTTATATATCCAGTAACATCCTTTCATAAATCAGGTGTCAGTCGCACACTTCGTTTAGTACATGTGTACTGGTGTCAGGCTTGACCGCGCTTCTTCTGTTTTAACTATTAAGGGGACCTAGCGTGGGACGAAGGGCCCAAAATTGCTGTACCTAGTTCGGATGGAACTAGACGCCCCTACCTAGGTATACAATATTTACTGTACACGTAAAATTATTGATTTTCACTATTATTATTTTACTATTACTCGTACCTTCATTGAGTAGATCGTGTGCAGAAACAGAATCCTTATAGTTGGAATAGTTAATCACTATCTCTGAGACGATTTCACCATTCTTTTCGTTAATGTTTTTGATGACATGCCTGAAACATTTTACCAGTAATGTTAAACCGTTGATTGATAATAATTCTACATAATCCAACAAGACCTCGCTGTCCAAATAGAGGTTTTAAGTTCTAGCCTGCTTTTTACATTTGTCAAGAGATATTATTATTATTAAAGTGCACTTGTGTTTAATTTAATTTTTTTAATGTTCATTAAGACTTTTCTAAAAACAATTCCATTATCAATGCATGAATCATAGTTACGTTTCTGGTAGTCTTTTCCAGATGATAGCCACTCGATTTGGCATAAAAGAGTATTTTAGGGTTGCTAGCAGACGTGTTAAATGTGTCACAATTATGCAGAGAACGACAACGTTTACTCTATGGCGATTTCCTATTAGCTAGACTACGACATTTGGAGAACGTTAAACAACTAATCACGTGATGATTCTTCTATGTATTTCAATATGTAGAATTATTAATTTGTAAAAGTTTGAATTTGCTAACAATATTTGCTTGTGGACCGGCCACATATAAACTAAACATAATACCATTTCAATTGCGTTTTCTTATTCCGTGAGTTTACACAAAGATTAAAAAAAAATGCAGTACTTACTGCACAGGAATATCCACACCATGTTCAGTTTTGTAGATATACAGAGTCCTTTCTGCGACTAGTCCATCACCTTCGTTAGACCTACCAGTCCAGACCTCCACGACTTTGTCAAATAAGTTTATTGTTTGACCTAGAGGAAAGTGATGCTTGAAAAGATTTCAAGTAAAAATCGTTATAGTTTATTGGCTGGCATTCACTGGCAGAATGACACTAAATGGGATTTTAAACGTGGTTTTTTTTTATGTATATTATAGGGGGCAAACGAGTAGACGGGTCACCTGATTTTGAATGATATTTTGAAACCCATAGAACGCAAATTTGTCGAAGGCTTAGACATATCGTTGGCATTTGATATGATGCGGAAGGCTGCTGTGAGTATTTAAATACGATTCTAAAACATTCCGCACGTGAGTAACAACTTTATAAGTATATATATATATATATATATATATATATATATATATATATGTATTTTATGGTAAAGGGGGCAAACGAGCAGACGGGTTACCTGATGGTAAATGACTACTGTCGCCAATGGGCACCTGCAACTCAAAGTCTCAAGTGCGTTGCCGCCCTTTAAGGTGGGAGTAGGGGAATGATGGAAGAGGGGGAGAGGGAGGAAAGGGTTAGGGCATCCGGCAACCTCACTTTACTGCCGGTTTTCTGTGAGGCCGTATTATCATTCCGGTCGAGCCAGCCCATACGTGCCGAAGCATGGCTCTCCCAGGATTTGTTAAAGATTTCTTATTACAGATAATATTCTAAACTAAAAGACAAAAAGCCCTACCTGTATAGCTAAGAGAAGATATATCAGGCATAAAATCCCCCTGTCCAGCTGCTCCCACCATCATACAAGTCACTTCTACATTCATTTCACTGTCTGTCATCGGGAACACCTGTTTTTTTTTTAAGAAAATATTAGACGCTAACCCTTGAGACAAAAATACATTTATAAGAGTTCCTTAATGTATCAAAACTGAAAACGGTGATTCAATAATTGCTGAAACATGGGCCTTATGACCATGAAGCTATTGATTCGAATGCCACTCCGGACACAACAGCCGTGAATCCACCCGTAACACAAGAATTTAAATTGTTAATCGATTTTGGCGTTACATTATCGGTATCCTCAGACGAGGCGACATCGAGGCGACAGGTCGATTTTTCCGTTTGATGAAGTGTCGGGCTCGGTCGGATGATGTCTTTAATAGCCCATGAATAGCACTACGGAAGTTATTGTTCTAAGATATCAAACCGCTCCAGAGTGTGGTCTAGAATAAAATCTGAAAATTCTCAAGTGGAGATTATAACTTTTAGTACACGGTCGGGACAAAAGTGAGGCAAATTAAACCGGTAAAGTGTATCCTGGATTTCGATTAATTATTTCGTGTCACGAGTTCTGTTGTGTTGTATGATTGTCTTTTTCACCACCTTTTTGGGTTTGTTAAACTAAATCCGAATTCCGGAAAAATAAAAATCACTTCGAGTAAGGTCTGGTGGATATAGTATAGTAAAAAATCTTAAACATCAGCATGTAATAAAAATCGGTACTTTCAGAAGCAATGCATAAACACCAATAATGCCAGGCCGTACCATATACGTGCTGTTTTCATCACCGTTATAGAATGTCTTGGTGACGCCTCCGTAATAATCGATGCGGCCACGATTTTGTTCGACGCTGGACCTGTTTGAAGCATCATACATTAATATAGATATATACATATATGAGATAATCTAATTACAACGTTACTAGATTTTGACCCTGTGCGTTCCATACAGTACTTTTTTCTGGATGAAAAATACTCTATTTCCTGTTTTGGCAAAGTGTATATAACATTACATGATGATGAGAAGTTAAGGAGTGAAATTGTTACAACAAACATACTATACAATAAACAATATACTATACAATAAACTTACATTCTCATTTATAACATTGGTTACAAAAAAAATTCTTTTCTCCACTAAGCTTCAAACTAGAAATATGAATAAGTACTGTCTTACCATATTTCAAACGGTGTCTTGAGAGTTGTTTCAAAGTTGAACATTTCGGCGTTAAAGTGATATTCGGTGGGCCATACAATTTCGTGATCTTCATCACCTTTAGGGGAAACAAAAAAACGTTATTTAGATTATTTATTTATTTTATCCGCATTTGCAGTCTCTGCTCCAGTCCTTAGTGTTGCAGCGTGATGTCAAATAACCGTCATCAGGAATTGGGCTTCTAAATACAAAAATAATTTACCAAATCCGACTCGTGGTTTAAGTTAAGTTTTGTAAGTTTAGGGCGTTCAACCAAATAGATCAAGATCCCTGAGTCGCCAGACCTTACCTAATGCATACCTGCTAGGTTAGATCGGCTATAAATTTTCAGGTACCAGGTACTAAAGCTACGTAAAATCATTGGTCACTTATTTTCTAAATTTCGTCTTTCGTCTTTTTTTTTTTGTCTTTACAAAGACAACTCCCGCATTAGGAATAATCCTGTGTCACAAACATTCAAACAACGGACACAAAGAACACGGGACTCGGGACAACAATTATGGATCACACAAATTTTTGTCCCGTGTAGGATTCGAACCCACAACACTCGGCGCGGCGTAGTGGCGAGGTGACCACTTAAACCATTGCGCCATCCGTGTAGTCAACTGACTGCTGATTGTTATATTAGTACACAATATCATTAAAACTTATTACCAATGTTGTGAGACTGTTTTTTTTTCTGCATCTGAGTTTTTGTCAATATGTATCGATGAAACAGTTTACGTGGATATTCACTGTGTTTGACTAAATCATTTCTCAATTGTCTCATTTCAGTATGTATACTAAGTATATTCCAAATTACGAAATTGTCCTTTTTCTAATTTATTTTCATTACCGGAATTACCTAGTGACATTTTTTATTTTTATTTTGTAATATTTTAATACTGAAATTAGTGATTTTTTTAATTTTTATTCCTAACATTGCATAGATGATTAGAAAAACACTATGTAAGTTTTTATCCAATATTAGTTAAATTGGATTATGTTTTTTTTTTGTTATCGCCTTTTTTATTTTCTATAATATTATTGAATTAATAAACAAACAAATAAACTGGCAATATCTATATAAGTGCAGTTTGGGCTTCTATACATAGAATTATAGAATTTTCTGGCACTTGGATTTTCCAACTTTTTCCAAATCTTATTTGAAAATATTGAAACAACTAAATAACTCCCAGGGCGAGAGTCAAATCTAACTTGGATAATAGTGTAATTAACCGTTATTTGAGAAAAAACGAAATAACAAACATTACAGAGCTACATTACAAAGAAGTTAGCATAGTAGTTACTTAAAAAAAAACGCTGATGGTCAGTATTAGCGTATTTGTTATGTAAGTAAGTATTTTAGCGAGGCTGGTGGTCATGATGATTTTTATTTTATCTCAGGCTATCTATGTTTGTGAAATATTTGCTACCGACATCAAGTCTTATTGTTCCCGTCACATTATAACAAAAATAATATTAAAAAAAAACATAATAATGTTTTTTTTTAAATCAAAACAGGCATTTTAAAATCTTGGCAAAAACAAATTAATTCAAGACGTATTATATAAAAAGGATAAACAGACGTATAATTAAAAAAAATATAATTGATAAATTATGTATTGTTAGTGTACTTACTTAACAAGACGTGGCTGGATATAGAATTTGCACACAATATTAAAACGAAAATGGCCGGAAAAACCGCCATTGTGTTACACTTACTGTAACCAAAGAGAGATGTGCACACATTTTACAGGAACTGCACTTTTATAGGAAAAAAAAGGTTTAATTATAAAGCAGTATCCACATTGGTCCTTAATTAGAAATTCCTTTCCCCCCCACTTCCATACGAGAACCTACTCTATTTCTCTTTCGCACTCGTCAATATACATTTTGCCAATAAATTCACTATCCCGGGATCAGGCACAGTACTTTTTCAGAATTCAAGTTTATCCTTAGTTCAGCCTAAGATGTCCAAAGATGAACCCGAAATCACAGTACAAGTGGACAGATGTTCAGCAGATCTTTCATATGTTAGAGGAGTGACGGATAAAGTAGAAGAAGAAGTAGTAGTAGTAGAAGTAGTAGAAGTACTCCATTAAGAATGTATATAATCCGCACTGAAGTGCGTACGGAAGTAAGTAAGATAGTTAAGTGCTAAAAAACCCCGAATGTTGGTTCTCCATAGATGCCAGGAGTGTTTAAGGTGGCTTGCAGTCGTAGTAGCTCGTACATCGGACAGACCAAACGTACAATCACAGAATGGGTCAAAGAACACATCACAACTGTAAAAAACTGTCAGATAAATAAGTCAGCGATCACCGAGCATTTGCTGGAGTCAGGTCCGAACCACTGGATTGCACTAAACTAATCACAGGTCTTCTCCACCGATCGTCAATATTACTCCAGAATAGTACGTGAAACAGTCAAAATATCAAAAAATCAACCGAGGAGATAGGCACTGCTTGTCAACATCTTGGAATCCTTGTCTTCAGCAAATGCAATCGTCAGTAAAAACACGCTACTCGACAGCACACAATGAACGTCGTAAGTGTGGTGTATCGAAGTACCGACAGTAAGAACAAAAATAATAATAATGATGACTAAGTACACGTAGTTTCCAAAACTCGCACTTCATGAAAGGCATCGCTGAGCTCTCACCAGTCCACCCTTGACTCGCGATTATGTCCCGATTTACACATCTATTTATTGAGGCATAGGATATAGTTAACTCTTAGTTTTATTCTTATAAAAAGCTCTCTTCCTCCTCTCTCCTAATGAAAACTTTGCTGTGCCCAACAGGGTCCATAGTTAGTTCTATCTTTATATTTAACATCCTATCAATGTAATTATGGAATGCAATAAAGTAATGAGTAATGAGTAATGAGACTGTCTTTCTCCACGCTGTCACAAAATCCGTTTTACCTTCTTTACTGAACATAACCTTCAAGGTTACATTATATATATATATATATATATATATATATTATGTTTAAGGGAATTAATGCGATCACGCCAGTCCAACCTGGTCGAAATTCAAAGGTATGTAATGCCTATTACGTGCTTAGGTAAAACTTTAAAGTATAAAGATTGCGATCCGTTCAGTGGTAAAGGCTTGTTTGAATATCCATCCATTTTTTTTTCACTCAAATATGAGTTACCACACCAAATCTAACAAATATCTTGTATACTTAGTTATGTCTTGAAAAAAAATATTAATTCATTATTCATAGAAACAAAAAAGGGAAGAAGAAAGAAAATATATTTATTCACAACCCGCAACATTCGTAACATAAATAACAAAGAAAGAAGATAATAAAAAAATAAAACTATAGATTTATACATTTAAAAGGATTTACGCCAATTAGTGCGGGCCTGAAAAGGTCACCATCTCAGCATAATCCTGCACCTAACAACGTGTGCAGCGCCGGTTTTCAGATGACGTCACGTGCGTTTAGACATAGTTAGACATTTTATAGTTAAAAACAAAAACATAATTTGATACACATTTTGTCACAAAAATTGTTACATTTAAAATATATATGTATATATACACATATACTCGTATATACATAGCAAATAATAAAATAACAATAAAAACGTGTGCGTCTCGGGACGTCAGACAGAAGTGATAACTTAAACGCCAGAGACGGCCAGACAGATTGGCGCCGTAACGCGTTACGTAACGAAGCGGTTTACCCTCCCATAAGAAGTTATCACTTCAAAAATAAAAAAAATAAAAAATTGGATACTGTTACTGTTAACGTAGCGTTTGTATACTCTTTGGTTCTTTAGCATAAATCTTAAATCCAAAGAGTAAAGTAACACTACTTAAATCATTATCTGTGCTCCCGCGCAGATATGACGATTGACGCCAGCCTAGTGACAGATAGCTGTCATACTATAATAATGAAAATAACAGGAATCCATGCTATTCCGTAACATGTCTGATTAAAGTAATTAATTATGTAACGTTTGTTTTTGTACTAGAGTGTAACTGTAAAATTAGGTGTATAGTTCATGTCGTGTTTGTTTTGTAGTTTTGTATTATTATGTGTTTTGGGTGTGTGTGTATAATGAAGTTCACAGACAATAACGACCGGCCGGTAAATCCTCATCGTATCGTAGCCTTGTTTTCAGTGGGCTTTCTCAGTGTGTCTACATTTTTTTTTGTTTGTTCAACAGGTTCATCACCATTGGTTCTTATTTCATGTAACGTATGTAGTTTGTTTTATGTAAGTCCTACAGGAAACCAGCCCTTACTATTCTAATTATTTTAATTAACTAGAATATTTAATCAGTACTAATTAGGTAAGCTTATTAGTTATTTTAATTTGTAATCATATTTTACTGGATTGTTTTAAATAGTTTACATTTTAAGAGGTCTTAAACGAAAAACCGTAAATCATCATCATCATAAATCAACTTTAACAAAAAATTCAAATATACTCCGCTCGAAAATCTTTTCAGCGATTGAAAAAGCTGATGATCATCAAACTGCAGAATAAATTTTCTTGAATCATAGCTATTTACATATAAAAACATTCTTGAATAAGTTGCCAAAAAAACTAAATCAAAATCTACGCCATCTAAATGGTACGCCACCAGCTACCGCTTATTTTCCTCTGTTGTTTCCATACAAAGGTTGTCTGGAAGACATCGCCATAGCGATAAGACTGCCCATTGTACTTGCCACTTAGTATAAACTAACTAACTATGTTTCATTTCTGTTCAACTGTGGTGTACAATAAAGAATGTTCCATCTATCTATCTATCTGTCTAACTGTTTAGGAACTATGATGCCACAGACAGACATACAGATAGCCCCTCCTTTTTGCGTTGGGGGTTAAACAGGAAACTAAACTAAGAGCCTTTTGTGTACAACACGCCAAAACCTTACAACTTTTCCCTTTTTGAGGTCGTTCTTCTAGCGATAGATGCATTTCTAAAATATCTCTTAGTTTTGTAATTGTAGCTGGAAGCAGCAACTTCTCCTTCAAGAAGATGTTACAGTATGTTTTACCTATATGGTTCACTGGAAACAGGTTTAGGACCTTTTGTGAATCAAAATCTTAGTATGACAATATCTATCCCGTCCCCGTATCCTGGTATCATAAAAATTATTAAATCATTGCATCAGTGACGGTTAGGCTTTTCATCCCCTGTATGGTGTAGGAAATAGGTCTGACTTGTAATAAAAGAAACCATTCAAAAGCACGTGGAATTTATTTAACAAAAGAAACTTAAACTATAGGATAGCACGGATAATCAAGAACGAAGCAGTTGTTGTTTTTGGCCAACATGAATATGTAGCCGTCTTCCCCCCAGGACTCTCCCCAGGAGTTCTTGACGAGCCAGTAGTCTTCGCCATCACGATTGCCATAGCCGACAACGGTGACAGCGTGGTTAGGTCGTGGGTGATCAGGATCACTGCGAGTCACAGAATGAAATTGTAAGCACTAAATGACAACATGCCAGATACGTACACTGACGCCTGAAGCCTGCTGCAGCTAGGCATTTTGGGAATGAATGATGGGGAAATTGGGACTATATTTAGATAGATACAGATAGATAGATAGATAGATAGATAGATAGTGTATGCTTTAGATGTATAGTTTGTTAAGATTTTGTGTAAATTGATTGAAATATGTTGATGATTGTTGAATATGTCTCTTCTACCCGTGCGAAGTGGTAGTATTATAAAAAAAAAAATGTACATGTTCCTTAGAATTTTACTCAGACGCGATAAATGTTCTTTAGTACAGGTGTAATGTAAACTCACCAACTTAAATCATAGAAGAGGCCGTTAGCATAAGACAGCATAGACTCTGTTGCTTGAACACCAATAGTTACAGGTCCGTATTTGTATAGCGCCACTTTCAATGCGTTCGGGTTCCTGGGGGTGACCTGCGCGAATCCCTTGATTTTGTATAGAGTCGTCATGTTCGATATATGGCAGAAACCATCCTGTGGAAAAAAAATAAAAGTGCGTTTTTGTAGAGCGCTTGAGGCGTTATTACAGGTGTTATGGCCTAACTAAAACCGACACATGTTACAGTTTGGTCATATTTTAGGATCATAGAAGCGACTCCGTGAACAAGGTTTAACGTTAACGTAGGAAAATTCGTAATTTTTAATTTCAAAATACGGAAATGTTATTTTGAAACTGACAAATAGAACTAAAAATTGGCTGATAAAACTAATGTT
Organism: Callimorpha dominula; assembly: GCA_949752705.1. Classification (NCBI taxonomy): domain Eukaryota; kingdom Metazoa; phylum Arthropoda; class Insecta; order Lepidoptera; family Erebidae; genus Callimorpha; species Callimorpha dominula. Next base: position 2,270,948 of record OX457012.1, on the reverse strand, counting down.
TCGTATGAGGGCGGGCTGACATGAAGGAGACTAATGCCGCGTTCCTATAATCAAGAAACGATTCGTTTTGTTTACGGACGGTAAAAAGTCGTTGAATTTTGTAGGAAAATTTTACCTTCCGTAAGCAAAATCCATTGTTTCTTGATAATAGCGGCATAAGGGTATTTAGGTACTATCAAGGATGATATGTTCTTCTGAAAAAAATTAATTAACAAAATCGATAAAATTGACATGAAAATTCGTTACATGTTGTTTATAATACATCTAGATTTAAAAAATTTAGATTTAAATTTAGATTTTTTAATTTTTTTTTAATATGTATCAAATATTTTAGGCTACACATAACGCTTCTAAAATTTAACTAAATATCTTTATTTGGTATTAATAATGTGTCTTAGGTAAAAGTTAACATTGCATTTCGATTTTCATTGTCTGATATAATTTACGTAATTTGAAACAGTATGATTCCTTTCTATTTAGAAAAAAAATACGTGTAAAAATGTGTAACCGAGATTAACAACAAATTAAAATCTGTATTAAATATTTCGTATTTATAATATTAGTGGGATTTGGGTCGTTTCAGTTCTGTTTCATTTATCAATATGTTAACTTACATGTTCAATATATACGCCATATTCTTTTTCCGTAGGAATGCCGTTTTTAAGCATATACTTCCAAGCATCGTCTAGAAGACCGCCATTACAGCCCATGTTACCTTCACTACAAGAAACAGGTTACGTACATAGTTTAGTGTGAAAATTACTTACTATATGATTGGATTAATTATTATGATCAATCGTCAACATAATAAAAATTATATTATCATGGAACGCCTAAGTTTAAAGTTAGTATTTATAATTTTCTCAATGTCCAAGGAAGTCAACAAAAGAATAGCATGTGGTTGGGAAAAATACTGGTCATTGAAAGAAATATTGAAGAACAAAGACATAAGCATGCATATTATATTTAACAGTTGTGTTCTACCATGCATAACATATGGATGCGAATCTTGGGCTCTAACTGATACCCATAGAGAGAAACTGGCAAAATGCCAGAGGGCAATGGAGAGAAGCATGTCATGTGGAATCAAACTAAGGGACAAAATCTTAAACTCTGAGATGCGAAGGAAAACCAAATTTACGGATATACTAAATCGCATAGATCATATGAAATGGGGTTGGACAGGACATATGCTTCGATGCAAAAGAAATAAATGAAGCAAACAAGTGACCTTATGGTACCCAAGAGAAGGGACTAGAAAACAGGGACGTCTAAAAACAAGGTGGGTCAACGATATTCGCTTAACCTTGGGGCCCTACTGGACTAGAGTAGCGGAGGACAGTGCACAATGGAGAGAGTTGGAGGGGGCCTACGCCAAAAGGCACACCGAACGGAGGGACATTTTATAGTTATTCCTAAACATTTCTAATAAGCATTGTACCCAAATTTCGTAAATAAATGGCTATTAATGGCTACTATATAAATGGTTATTATATTTATAATATTAGTAAGGATTAACATTATCCGAATAATTAAATTTTGAATAATTGACTATTATCCCATTTAAAAGTAAAAAGATCTTACTTCCAAGCACAATCCACTATCGACTGCTCGCTCAAATCTAGCAGTCTGTCTCCATTAACTCTTGCAAAAGCACCTTCAAGAGCTGCGGTAGTGGCGAAGGCCCAACACGAGCCGCACTGGCCTTGATCTTAAAAAACAAAATGAAAAATTTAACATTGATCAATGTACGTTAAAAACACACACAAAGGCGGCAGTTTTACAATTTAAGTACAAGCCGGTTTACAGGTTTCAGTTGTAGATATATATAGTCACAAGAAATACCATGAATACCATTAAATTCGCTCTTCACTGCCCTCAAATGGTATTTACTATGAACTTCATTCTAATTGCAAGCTATTTTTGGTTTAGGTAATACATAATTATAAGAGTCAATCATCTGAACGTTAAACTTACGTTTTACTGGTGTAACGGCACCCTCAAACCTCAGGTCAAAGTTCTCGGGTAGTTCATCTACAAGGTTATCTACCTCTTCTACTGTATGAGGGAAGGGCAGGGCTTCTTTCGATGGTTGGTCCTGAGCCAATAACCCAGTCAGGTGTTTCAGCTCATAAGGAGTTCTGTCTGAGAATTCGTTCACCTCCAACTTGTAGCTCAAATTCTTACGATTGTGCTCTTGAACCATTCTATGAACCAAAAAATACATTTGTTTTAGTAGACAAATTAATCTGTTATGTAATGTATATATTATATAATGTACTGGCTCACGTCAGTAGTCACTGCTCCGCTTCTATTAGTCGTAGCGGGATGTTATATAGCCTATAGCATTTCTCGATAAATGGGCTATCCAACACTAAAGTATTTATTTATTTCGAACCTGTTCCTGTTCCTGAGATTAACGCGTTCAACCAAACAAACCAACCCTTTAACTTTATAATATTAGCATGGATAAAGAAGTTTTTCAAGAAAGGTGTAAGGAGTGTTTTGTAGGGGTTGGTTACGCGCATAGTCATGGCTTGCAGCGTCCATAGGCTTCGGTAACCGCTTACCATCAGGCGGGCCGTATGCTTGTTTGCCACCGACATGGTATAAAAAAACATAAACCGTTAAAATCTCAACTTACCGCAAGTTCCGTTCAAAAATACTTTTTCTCATCTGCCTATCTTTCTCATGGTATTCCTTGTTGTGATAGGTAGCGTAGCTCTCAAACGCAAAGTTCAAATGTTCTGGAATATCCGGGATCAGGTACTGGATATCTCTTTTGAAGTTCGATGTAAATTCACAAATCTCGTCTATGGATAAAAGAATGAGATCTTGCTAGTGAATAACTTTGCGAAACAAAGTTGCACATTTCCACTTCCAGGTAATTCTCTAGCTGTCGTGACTTGTATGCTTATTAGATGTGTAAAAAGATGGAATCGTAAAAGTATTAACGCGATGGGCTCCACCATTTTTTAACTTGACGTTTCAATAGTATTGCTTAATCGTGGCCAAGGGTGGAGTAACGTGACCACGATCGTTTCAATTTGACTTCCTTGATATCCGGTCAAAGGTCTCTCGCTGCCTGATGATTTTATAGATGACTATGAGAATGTGTATGAGAAACGGAGGTCAAAATACCTGAAGATTCCAACGGTCATTACTTGTAAACGGTTAGTTGTTATTCAAAAATCTTATTGTAACTGCATGATAGAGCCATGCCCTTTCAGTGATTTCAGTAAGTGATCCTTTTTCAAAAAGGTACACCCTTTATAGAAGAAGTGCAGAAAACTATTTTTTTAAACAATATGTCTTACAAATTTAAAATAATACTTGAAAGCGGCTACATTAAGTCACACGTGTCGTGGTATGTAAGTTAATTCAATGATCTATAGTTATTATTAAACGGGTATCTTGGTTAGGATATTTTAATTCTGCTTTTAGGTTATATTTCTAGGACACAAAATAAACCTTACCGACTTATCCGTTGGATCGTTTTAGCTTTACTTTGGCCGTGCAATAATGGTTGCATAAGTTGGTTTATAATTTTAACCGATTCGCAGACTAATTTAAACGTATTAGAGTTGGTATTTCTATTTCTACGTTATCACCAGGCTCGTACTAGCAAAGTGAAGGGTCCTTTTCTTTTGCCAAAGCAACAAAGGTGAACTCACCATCATGTTGTAGAACGTCCTCAGGAACAGAATCCTCAAAGTTGTAGTAATTTGTAATTGTGTGGGAGGCGATATTGCCCTTCACCTCGTTCATCTTTTTGATGATGTGTCTGAAATTTTAAAATGAAATTAATGTACCATTGTGATGAGGAAAGCTGATCATTAAAAGTCACTGATAGAACGACTTCCCTTAGCGTCTAGAAAACACTAGGTTTAGGAACTAACTTCTAAAAAAAACATGTTATTTCTAAACCTACCTTCGTTCTAATGAAACCATAAGGGGCCTCTTACATCATATATATGTAACATTCATTACTTTCTACCATTATGTTTTTATACAAAAGTCACTTAGTTGATTTGCTTACGTTTGGCTTTGGTAATCGATAAGTTTATCGATTACAACTGTCATTCGCTCTTTTCAACTAATGTCACTGCACAAGTGCCAACGTTTCTCGGACAGTCAGTCAACCGTTGGCAATCGAAAAGCTTTTTTATAATATCAGTGTCAATCGAATTATATTACTTTCATAGAGCTTTATGCCTTTGATTTCGCTCTTTTCTTGCTATGCTCTTTTATATAAAGGTATATTTTCTTTTGCCTTAGAAAAAGGTTGTATGTTTGCGCGCATTCAAGTGCGATTCATATTTAAAAAAAAACTTACTGTACAGGAGTCTGAACACCACCACTAGTCTTATACACGTACAGTGTCTCTTCTATTACCAGGTTTGCATCTTCATCATCGCTATAGGAACCAGTCCAGACATCTACCATTTTGTCGAACAAAGATACTGTTCCACCTAAAAAGAACACTGTTGAATAGATTTCACCATAAAAGTTAGTAGTGTGGTGACATCTATTGTAAGCAAAACATATGTCACCGCCATCTAGGTTGAAGAACCCGAACTAAGTAGTAAGTAAGTAGTTACAATAAAATTGATCCTGCATAGCTCAATAAAGTTCTTAAGCTGATTTGTATGGATATTAATTAGCAAATTACTTATAAGTAGAAGTGTAAAAAGCATACAAAAGTTTATAAGTAGAAGTGTGAAAAAAAAGAATTACAAAAATGACACAGATTTAAAATTATGTAAAAATAGCTAAAAACGTCCTGTATGTAACATTGACCTGTTATGTTACGGAAAGTCTATACAATCAGAGTTCAAGTTATACTTGTTAATTAAATAAAAGAAGACTATATGGAACTCAATATGGACAAAATTCGACAGCCAAACGATCTCTAGTGTTATGTAAATTGATTTTTTATATAAACCTGATATAAGTCTACCATCGCCTCAATAAAACAAAGGCCTAAAAAGATAGAAAACTTATTTACACACTTAATTACAACTAAAGACAATGAATGAAACTAAACATTCTAATTATTAATTCCACTAGTCCTTAGTGGAGTTATTAATGTTTGTATGCATGTATCAAAGAACCTACTTGTAGTGTTCACAGAAAGCTGGCAGCATTGTCACGTTGAACGGCAATGAAACTATCATTCTTCAGCTGTGCAAGAAAAAGCCCCGTCTTCTGGTCACGAGAAGTATCGACCAGTTGGTTAGCTAAGCTACATACTTAGGTTTATTTACTTATTTTCTTTTCCTCATTTTGCTTTTCATCTTTTTTTTTATTTTCTTTCCTAAGTACACTCAAAAAGAAAATAGTTAGGCTCTAAGAAATTTATGTTAACAAAAATTACTAAAACTATACCTGTATAACTAAGGAAGGACACATCGGGCAATAATTCCAGATCTTCATCAGCTGCCCACCAACAGTTCATTTTTACCTCCATATCACTGTTGGGCATCGGGAAAACCTGCATTCATTTATTTAAAATATTTATTCTTGATTTAAAAAAGAATAGTTTAGTTAAACTAAGAAACACGCTTTAATGGTGAACCAATGAACCGAATAAAATAGGAAAAAACAGCTCCACTCCATCTTCTGGCTTCATCATTAGACCATCGTTACAGAGTCCTGTCGATTGGACTTGCATGGGTCAGGAGAACAAAAACTTACGACACAGTTTTAAGATCACGATGTATAATATTACTTGAAGGGATATAGGGTTTACAAAATATATGTTACAGAGCGATAGAAAACGTGCCGATCGCAGCGACGGTAACTGGACGACTGACCTATAATCTACCTTATTCTAACATACAAAATGTTTGAATGATGCATCGCGTACATAAGCCCCACCCCAGTGCTGACTATGCAGCACTCAAATTCCTATAGGAATTCTAGCGACACGAGCAACAGATCTCTTAAGACTACCCAATTGAGTTCGGACTTGAACCACTCGCACTCTACCGTCTTTACCGGGAAAAACCTCCTCTATAATACCTCGAGGCCAAACGTTACGAGGAGCATTAGGGTCAGCGATGAACACTAAGTCACCAACCTGAAAAGGTCTCTGTCCGTCTTGGGTCCACTTTTGGCGTGGTATCATTTCTGGTAGCCAGGTACGCCAACAGGTCAGGTAGGCCAACCTTTGTGCTATACGCCATTGTCGACGCAAGAACAGGTCAGAATCATCGAAGTTGCGGTATGATAGAAGACGAGCCTAGCAAGAAGTGGTTAGGTGTCAACGACTCCTTGCTGTTGACGTCGACCGACTTAACTGACGTCCGTTCACGATAGCTTCCACTTCAGCCACCAGCGTGTTCAGTACCTCCTCTCTAGGTGCTCTTTCCTTAAGGACTACTCTAAGTGTGACCTTGACGCGGCGAATTAATCGTTCCCAAGCCCCACCCCAATGAGGACTAGACTAGGGGGTATAAAGGTCCAGTGGGTGCCATGGATACTTACAGCGGTCTGCAGAGATTGCTTGTCAAGCTCCGAGGCGTACTTCTTCAGCTCTGCGTCTGCTCCTCTTAAGTTCGTCCCATTATCGGAGTACAAGTGTGCAGGCCATCCACGTCGTGATGCCATCCTGCGAAGACCCATAATCAGAGAATCTGTACTGAGGGTTGATACTGTCTCCACATGATTTGCTCGAACAGTGAGACATGTGAAAAGAACTCCATACCGTTTCTCCCGTCGTCTTCCCCGGTGGGAACCTCCATGGGGCGAAACAAATCAACACCACAATGTGTAAAGGGCCTTTGGTGATGAGAAACTCTGGCAGTAGGTAAGTCACCCATTATCGGTATGTGAGGTTTCACCTTTCGTAATTTACATAACATGCATTTAGTAGTTATTTCTTTAACAGTAGGCCTTAATCGTATAATCCAAAATTTTTGTTTCAGATTATTTACTACCATCTCTTGATTACCGTGGCCTGCACGCACATGGTAATGTTTTACTATTAATTTCGCAGCTTGATTTCTTCCATCTAAAATTACAGGATGTTTCATGTCGAAGGTAATATCCTCGGCGGCGCCTATACGTCCGCCCACGCGTAGTACACCCTGATCATCAAGAAAAGGCGTTAGCGTATGTAGCTTACTACTTTTTTCTAAATATCATCCATGTTTAATTGCAGATATTTCGGAGTAAAATGATTCATTTTGTGCATAGCGTATAAGTAGTCTCTCGGCGTCTTTCATGGTAGCACATTCATCAATGACCATTTTTTGACATTTTTTTATAAATTTTAACACTACCGATATACTTCTCAGAAGACGTATCCAAGAAGAGAATCGCATCGGATCCGGTACAGGCAATTAATCTGTAGTTACAATATTGTTTACATATTCTAAGGTACAATCTTCAACAACAGGTATAATTGTACTAGTAGGCCACGAAGGTTCTGTCTCGTGTAGAAATAGTGGTCCATTAAACCACTCGCCATCCAGCTGAAGACTGTCATAATTTTCCCGAGTGGCCAGGTCTGCTACGTTCATAGATGTAGGTATGTATCTCCATTCTTTGATTCGTGTTAGTTCATCGATTTCTCCCAAACGATGCGCGATATAAGACTTATAACACCGTGTGTTGTTACGTATCCAATGTAACACAGTTGTGGAATCACACCAAAAGTATCGGTCAGCTGTTTTAATTCGATGTGCGGACTGTAATGTATTCGCTAACCTGGCAGCCATTACTGCAGCCTGCAATTCCAATCTGGGTACTGTCACCAGTTTAAGGGGAGTAACACAACATTTACTCGCTACAAAACAAACTCTTATCTGTTTGTTATGATCTAACCAACGCCAATATGCAACCGCACACATAGCTTGTATCGATGCGTCGCAAAAAATGTGAAGTTGTAAACAATTATAACCGGTTTCGCTATAGGGCCGCTCCGTGTGTACCTGCGGCGACGCAGGTATATATGTGTCAATGAATGAGTTGTTTATCAACTGTGGCTGTGAGTCATCCTTCAAGCAAGTTGCATTATTACCAAACATGTGTTCATTAGATCGCCGGTAGCAACGCTGTATACGAATACTACTTATTGTTTTTAATAACTTTAACCATTTATTCCACTTTGCATAACTATCGACGTTTACGTTTTCATCCCATCCAATATTTAACTTCCAGGTCTCCTGAAGCAATATTTTACCATTAATAGTGAATGGGGAAAGAAATCCATAGACGTCGAATAATGACATAATCACCTTCAATAATTCGCGTTTTCGTAGGACATTTTGTACCAGTCATTATAACTTCAGGGATCCGTTTAAATGATGTGACAAACCCCAAAGTGTCGTCATCAGGATACCATATGACTCCTAAAGCGCGCTCACCTTCATGTTGTGCTCCGATCTTTACGGTAGCTGCCGAACTGGCGAGCGACTCCTCAGGTAAACTATTTAATACTTTCGAGCTGTTACTCAACCAATTACGTATCTCGAACCCTCCCTGTTGGTGTATATCTATAATATCACGAGCGAGTTGAATGCAAGTTGTTTCGTTGGGTTGACTATCTATATAATCGTCCATATAGTGCTGGTCGCGAATAGCTTGAACCGCTGCGGGTTTCGATGACTCATAACGTTCAGCGCTTTTATGTTTAATGAATTGTGCAATAAAGGGCGCACAGTTCGCACCAAATATTAAGGATGTCATTTTGTATGTCTTTATAGGTTCTTTAGGGTTGTCGCGACAAAGAAATCTTAGGGCGTCCTGATCAGTTTGTAATATTTTAACCCGTAAAAACATTTCTTTAATATCACCCACAACAGCGATATCATGCTCGCGGAAACGTAACAAAATGCCCAATAATGACATTAACAAATCTGGACCCGTTAATAAGTAATCGTTGAGTGATAAACCCTGCGTTTTCGCGGCTGCATCAAAAACCAAACGTAATTTATTTTTGTTAGGGTTGTCTACACCAAAGTGAGGTAAGTACCATGTTTTATTTGTTTTTGTGGTATCTAAAATTTCCTCAGCGAAATTATTGTTTAACAAATGCTTTATACGTTCGCGATACCTTAAAGCGTATTGCTCGTTACAAGACATTTTCTTCTCTAAACTATGCAGCCTAGACATAGCCGTAAGTTCTGAATCAGGTATCCGACAGCTGGCATCCTTCCACGGTAAACCCACGTACCATCGACCATCGATTAATTTTGCCGTTTGTTCCAGATGTTCCAGAGCGCGCAGGTCATTAAAGTTCTGACGCGGAGTTCCGGATATACCCATATGTTCGATAGAAAATTACTTTCTTACCATTTCGTGCAGGTCTTCTAATGGAGTGTCTGCCAACCCTGATAGAACCTCGGTAACATGCAGCGTGGACTTACACGTGTGCTTTGAGAGCGATGCAGGTGCTCGACTATGAACACACCATCCCAGTCGAGCACGAGCGGCACACGGTTCCTCACATTTACCGACTTTGATTTCTAAAGGTAACATTAAGTTATAATTATCCTGACCAATTAATATTTCAGGTGCAGAGGTACTACAACAAAATTCGTTTTCAATACTAGAGAGATGAGAGTACATGTTAAAATTAACTAAATTATAATTTTGTATAGGTACACTAAAGTTCTGAAGACTACGTACACATATTTCAAATTTCTCACCATTACAGTGCGATATACAAACGTTTATGAGGTCCGTGTCGCACACAAGCGCACTATTGTCCCACGCACCACGCACATGCAACGTCTCCCGGCGGCGCCCGCGCAGACCGGCTCGTGACGCAAGCGATGCACTGATAAGAGACACGGTAGAACCATCGTCTAATAACGCATTCGTTTTTATAATACCTTTCGGTCCATGTACACTTACAGGCACTACTTTTTAACAACACTTTGCACTCGCTGTTTTTAACGCAATTCACAGTCTCAGGAGTTGCCGCTAACGACGGTGATTCGACTGCAGTAAATTCTTTTACACACTGATTATCGTCGTTCGTTGTTTGGCGCGTGCTATAATGCAGTAACTTATGGTGGGCTTGTCCACAGTTCTCGACGTCACACGCTACCGCCGGACAGGTCTCGCGGCTGTGAGTCGCATCTATGCATTTATAGCATAACCGATGTCGCTTGACAAAACTCCATCGATCTTTGCGTAACGCTTTACGGAATTTCTTACAATCATATAATTTATGTGTTGAAATACGGCAATACGGACACTTCACATTATTCTCGCCGCTTTTATTTAATACCACTGTATGCGTATTAGCTTCTGTGTACTTTTTCTTGTTGTAGTAACCATCCGTAATATTTTTAGTGAATAATAACGCCATAGACGATACTTTCATAGCTTCTTCATTTAAAAACTCAGAAATGTCAAACCATGTTGGTCTTCTGCCTTGTTGTATGAATATATAACTATAATCTGCCCACTTTGAGAGCAAAACGGGTGGTAATTTTGATAAAATACACGTAGTCATGCTTATCCCGTTCAGGTATTCTTCACCGATAATTTTAACAGCAGCTACACAGTTTCGCACCTTTATGGAAAAGGGCACAATATCTTTGTGATATTCTTGGGACACAGGGTGTAATTTCTTGAGATCTGCTAAAATGCGTGACAATATGACGTCTGGATTACCAAATTGCAGCTCAAGTGTGGACATTATTGTCTCGGGCGAAGTTGCACTTATCAGCAGGGCCGAGACAGCTTCGCGAGCAGATCCTTTCAGACACTTTCTTAAGCGCCACAAATTTTCATTATCTTTGAAATTACATACCTTGGTCGATTCTTCATACGCCTGTTTAAAATGAAGCCACTCCATGGGGTCTCCACAAAACAACGGTAAGTCTTTTGGTGTACAAATTCTACTTAACAGGTTTGAGTTCAGATTGTTGCTGGTAGAAGAGGCTGCAAGATCCTTAAGTGCGCTAGCCAGGAGTTGAACTGTTCACTCAGTGCCGGTATCCTGTTTCACCGGCGCGCACGGCACGTCCGTTGTTTGACCCTTGTCGTGGACGGGCTGTGCTTCTAGTTCTCGATGGCTGCGCTCCAACCACTCCTCTACCTCCTTGTTAGTGTAATCAGACCGTACACTACACTCATCGTCAATTTCTGCTAGGTTCGCCGCTAAACGTTTTTCTATCAATTCCATTTCAATCTTAGCCCTTGCCTCTGCCGCCTCCAATTCTAATTTCTTTTTTCGTGCAAGCACTGAAGAAGATGTAGACCGCTTGGACTTTGGTCTCGAGACCTGATGAGACGTTACAGTAGTAATATCGGTGGCTCTGGAGCTGAAGACTGACCTTCTCTTGCTTCCTCATCCTTCCTGGCTGATCTCCTGGAGCTCACCCTACTTCTCGGCGTATGGTACATTTTACTGTAGATCCGGATCGAAGTGACCAACTGTATGGGTCAGGAGAACAAAAACTTACGACACAGTTTTAAGATCACGATGTATAATATTACTTGAAGGGATATAGGGTTTACAAAATATATGTCACAGAACGATAGAAAACGTGCCGATCGCAGCGACGGTAACTGGACGACTGACCTATAATCTACCTTATTCTAACATACATAATGTTTGAATGATGCATCGCGTACAGGACTCTTTTTTTTTATTTATTCAAAATTTGCATAAGTTTTTACATAAAATAAATTTAAAATTAATCATACGAGTCTAAACACGGGGGTTTTTCTAGTAGCCACTGAAAAGTTCCACTACCCAGCTCCATCATAAGGTGCCGATCTGATCCAAGATGCCAAAATATCGTATCCAAACTGCATATATCAACTACGCCATCCAAACTAAGAGTTTCATTTTGAAACGACATTTAGAACTAGATTAAAATTATGATAATAATAATAATAATTTCACACATCTCATACACGGCCGTCTGATCCCAAACTAGGCAGAGCCTGAACTATGGTAACCAGACTGCTGATAAACATACTTATGTTTCTAAATACATACATATCATAGATAAATTACAACTTGGTGCAACAGGTGTAGATGGTTATACATGGGCAACAGCAGCCGCCACAACAATCTTCACAGCATCCACCGCAACACATCTTTGATGAGGGTTAGAGTACTTAGAGTCGAAAATAGCAAAGCTTCACGGGAGAAGGTTGTGGAAAAATAAACTATATACTTAAACTGTTTTCACTTTTTATACAATGCAAATTTTTTTGGAGCTTTTATAATTGTTGTATTTTACTCCGGCAATTTGTAATCATATTAAATCGAATTACATCACGAAAATTAAGTCGTTGGCAATCACTGTAATAAGTGTTCTAGCTAATAGTGAGTAAGTAGTAGCATATTGGCGTGTGATCAATATTGAACTTTATTCCAATTAAGCAAGAGTTTAGAGATATGAAGATAAATTTTGAAAAGAGAAATTAGTATTATACCATATATGTGTTGTTGTCGTCTCCATTAAAGTATTTCTTGGTGACGCCTCCATAGTAATCGACGCGAGCACGGTTTTGCTCAGCGCTAGCCCTGTTAAAATGTTTTAATTAAAAGGCTTTGAAGCCTAAAATAGTAAGTCTTATTCAGATTAAGCACCTACTATTTCATACGCTTTAAAAAAATTTAAATATTTTGGAATCTAGTTTAAAATTACTGACTCGATTTTGAAAATTGTTTCACCTATAAGATGTGAAATCATACTATTTTTGGTACAGATTAATTTTCAGCAGAAAATCACAATAAGTAAGTAACATAATCTAAGTCAGAAATGAACTGAACTTCTGGCCTTCGGCATTAGTATTTTTTTTTACGGGAATAGTACTTATTTTTATATGACAGGTACCATAATTATATGTCCTTTTCTATACCCCTTCAAAATAATCGGTTGAGTACCAACTTAACACCATAATTAAATTTTTTATTTGGCGGCGGACTTAATGCCGTAGGTATTTTCTACCAGTCTACCTTAGAGTGGTGCAGAAATGAGTGAATAGGTGCACTAGGTTTAAGTTAAAAAGGAAAAAAGAAACTAGGAAAGATCACAAGAGAACATAAATTATATATATATATATATATATATATATATATATATATATATATATATATATATATATATATATAAATATATATATATAAATATATATATATATATATATATAGAGGGGCTCGTGGCTAAGTGGTAACCGAGTAGGTTAACACATTACAAAGTTAAGTAATGCTAGCCAGGTCAGTCTAGGATGGGTGACCATTCTTAACACATTGAGGCCCCTCCGTGCTTCGGAGAGCACGTTAAACCGTCGGTCCCGGGTGCCATACAAACATCTGTGGCATTCGTTACGGGTAGTTGGAGCCCTAAAAATCCAACAACCTGGTCTAACTACAAAACTTCGATATCGCCTAGTACTTAGGTTGTGGAGGTCTGATGGCAGTCGCTTCACGTAAAATATCAAAGTTCGGGAAAAGGCGCGGAGGATGATATATATATATAAATATCCAACTAATATTATAAACGTGAAAGTTTGTGAGTATGGATGTTTGTTAATCTTTCACGCCAAAACTACTGAACCGATTGCAATGAAACTTAGTATGTAGATAGCTGGAGACCTGGATTAATATATAGGCTACTTTTTATCCCGATATTCCCACGGAATCGGGACTTACGCGCGTGAAACCGCGGGGCGCTGCTAGTATATATATATATATACCTATACATACATACACATACATATAAACATAGATACGTGCTAATTTACACACATACATATGTAAATAAATATAATGTATTACTATTGTGATGATTCTGCTAAGTTCTGCGAAATGTGGGCTCGTACTGTCGCCTTGAACGAAAGGCGAATAGGTGCTATCCTGATTTCCAGAGATAGAACATTCCAGAGGAGGACAGATTGAATAAGAAATGAAGAATGAACACACGCGGATGTATGAGTGAGACATAACAGAAGAAGATTGTTTATAGAGCGGAGAGTTCTGTTATGATTGGAGCATAAAAACTGAAATAAGGATGTTAAGTATGTGGGAGAAGTAGGCGAGTTGAGAATAGAATACAGAGTGGTGAGAGTCACGATCATACACCCTCTTACGTGGATGGCTATAGTTAGGAAAGACAAGGGAAATAAGGCTATCGACCCAATGACGACCGAAGAAAGATATTTGTGGCGAAGTATGGTTAGGAGAGCTGACTAAAAATAGAGATGAGATATGGCCAAAAAATAAAAGAAGTGTGATGTAGATCTGTTTACCCATTTGGAAGATACAAGTTTGATTGTTATTGATTTGTTACGTGTGCTCATAGTAATTTGTTAACTAATATGTGGCTAACTTTATATAACAGCTTGACTTATATTATCTTACCACATTTCAAAAGGTGTCTTCAGAGTGGTAACGAAGTTGATTTTCTCGCCGGTGAAGTGATATTCCGTGGGCCATTCTATTTCGTGATCTTCATCACCTATGGACATGAGAGAGTAGTTACTTATAAGTTAGTTAATTTGTCACATAACTCAAATAATATTTAGAGATTTACTAGGATATACTTCCTAGATTTATTCCAGGTAAGCGTATAATAAAAAGGTCCAATTCTGTACATTAAATATATTTTGAAAAACTTTTTGGGGGGCACTCTATGATCGGTACTGAAGCCAAAACTAGATTTTTTTTTCATTTTTGTCTGTTTGTATCATGGCTGAGCATCACGCTGAAACTACTGAACGGATTCAAATGAAACTTGGCGTGATTTGAGTTCATACTACGGGGTAGGACATAGGCTACTTTTAATCCCGAAATTCAGGACGGTTTCCTTGAAAGTCAAAATGTGTTCTTCGTTGTAATTCATTGACGCATAGTTACAATTATTCTTTTTTTGTTGGAAAGTAGACACTTTGTAGATTGTCACTTTATTCTTCTATATCTCTATGTATAATAAATCTATAGACGTCGAATTTGTGTTAACAGAAGATTTTCATTTAATAGACAAACCAAATAACTGTTGTATATTTACTAGGTATATTATAATAAAATATACATATATGCTTCAACTTAACTCAATTTTAATATTTGGAGTCTAATTCTGTCGTATCGATATATTTTAATTAAAAATTGCGATTATGCTCCTTATGATTAGACAGGCAGAGTTCGGTGTTTTATGCAAGAATTTATTCCAACACTTGAAATTTCAATGTGTTCAATTCCCTAAAGTATTTATTTCTGAGAAAAACAGTACTTATATAATTTATAACATTCTCCACATTATCAAATTGACTTTATAACACGATAACTATGTAGCTAACCAAATTAGGTACAGTTTTTAAAATAAATAATATTGGAAAATTATAGCACCTATATATTAAAAGAAAAGTGCGCTGTCATTACACTGAACCACTACTCTACGTCTAGAGAGCACGAGCGAGTGAGAGATGTGTTTATAACACATATCTCACTCGCTCGTATATGTGCACACCAGTATATGTGCATCTGAGCGTGACGTTTCCTCCATCCCACAATAAATTGCACAACGACGTGCTATATACATATATTTGTAAACATGTATCTGAGCACATACATGTATGTGACGATCACGCGAGTTCAGTGCTTTTTCCTAACCTAAAAGTGCACAAGGTGCCTAAAAAGATTTCACTTCAAAAACGTATTTTATCATCAAGATAATCTTATTTAAATAAACTTTGTCAATTATAGCAACTTATTTGGACGCATCGTTGAGAAGATATAGAAAAATATATTTAGTCGTTGATACGTATAAAATCTGAGTGGCGCTTGATCGCACGTTCTGCGTTTCGATATGGGAGGGGAGATGACGTCTGACGATGTGCGTAAGGTAGTCGAGCGGCTCACTTGCGCGGTCTGCCCCCGACTAGGGTATCAGTGTTCTGTGGGTCTGCCCCTTACTCAACGCACCAGTGCAAAATAGTGATTTTTCGTTACAAAAATTGAACATTCGATTGATATTTTCCATTTTTTTTCATCTTTCAGTTACGATCCAAAGTACTGTAAATTTGGAGGAATGAGTAAGATTTCCCCTAAGTGCCATACAAAAAATGGATAGATGAAGCGAACAGTGTGTGTGCATCCGGCAAAGTGATTGTTCCCAATATTATAGGAAGTACCACAACCGATACAAAATCTTTTGACGGACATTCGTCCATTGTCCGCACATTTTTTGAAAAGGTGCAATAGTCTCTTTTTTATGCCTTCGTTTGGGAATAAAATAAGTCATGAAAGGAAGGGAAGTTCGTGCTCACTTTTAAGGTCGGAAGGGCAGGTTTACCGCCTCATAGGCAGGTTTACCGCCTCATAGGCAGGTTTACCGCCTCATAGGCAGGTTTACCGCCTCATAGGCGGCCTTTTCCCGCAATCAAACTTATAGTCACAGATTGATTTCCAAGCGGGCGAAGCCGCGGGCACAGTTAGTTTATATTTATAATAAAAGTATAGTTTATTATTTACTTACTTAACAAAACGTGGCTGGATATAGAATGAACACACAAAATTAAAACAAAAATGGCCGGGAAAACCGCCATTGTGTTACACTTACTACAACTGAATAAGAGATTGGCGTATATTTTACCAAAAATATACATTAATAGAAAAAAATAGTGATAAGAATAAAGCCGTGTTCACGAAGGGCTTTTAGTTGAATGATATTCTTCATGTCCTCAACATATTAAGGGCGTTTACCCAAATATGAGCCTTGTTTTGTGTTTAATGTGATAAAAAAACAGTTGTACAGACTTAGAGTAGTATAGACAGATAATAGTATAGACATATAATAGGTTTAGACATATAATAGGTTTAGACATATAATAGGTTTAGACATATGATTCTTAATAAGGTCTCAATTTGTCACTCATAGTCACAACAAAACTATCAAAAAGCTGTGTTCAAATTTGTTAATTTGAGCAAAACGGATTTAAACTGTATCATTATCTTATAAACCCATTTATGTTATTTAAATAACCATTTAGATGCTTATACCTACAAAAATAATATTGTAAACCTACCTTTACTGAATCTTTTGGCAATGATATTAATTAACTAAAAAAAAACTAATCAGTTCCAATTAAGTTTGCCTGTTAGTTATATAAATATGTGATCACATTTAATTAACTGATTATAGAAAATGTAAAAAGAACAATAATTCGACCTGTTGTTCATTGAAATTAAATTGTAGGTACATAATATAAAGGAGAAAATAAATAAATTCCTGTCATTAATCTTGCAGCACAAGTATCCTTTAAAAAGTGAGTTTTAAATAAAAAACATATTTATGAGTCTTTTCAAAACATCGATTGTCTGTTTAGATAAAACCGCTCTGAATTTTGCCACCATTAACGTAAAACCATTACTAGTAATTGACATTATCTTCTGGAGTCTTTCTTTTGAAGAGTTCATACGTGGAGTATGAACATCTACTATACATACAAGAGAAACTTTGCCGGTCAGACTTAATTCTTAGTCTGTTTCCAATGAACTTTCTGGAATTGAGGCTATAATAATAATAATAACTCCACACATCTCACACAAGGCCGTCTGATCCCAAACTAGGCAGAGCCTATACTATGGTAACCAGACTGCTGATAAACATACTTTTATATTTCTAAATACATACATATTATAGATAAATTACACCCAGACACAGAACAAACTATGGCGAACGAAAGTATTATGAATGTGGAACGATTTCGTAATTCTATTTTAATTTCCATTTCTCATCTGTTTGTCCAACGATTTTCTTTTATGTTCTCCTATTCCCGTAAATACGTAAATGATATTATAAAGAGCTGATGATCTTCAAACAGCTGAATAGGTTTTCTTGAATTGTAGCCATATATATACAAGAACACTCGTGATCAAGTCACCTTTCAAACAAAAATAAAACTTTATATAAACTGGTCCATTCGTTTTGGTATTATGATGCCACAGACAGACACACAGATAGACACCTTTCTATTTTGGCTCATGCCAAAATCTTACAACTTTTCCCTTTTTGAGGTCGTTCTTCTCCGCGATAGATGAATTTCTAAAATATCTCGTAGTCGATTAGTAAGAGTCAAATGCATGCGAGTTCCTCCAGTATATAAATTTGCTGGAAGCAGCAACTTCTCCTTCAAGAGGACGTTACAGTATGTCTTACCTATATGGTTCACTGGGAAAAGTGTTTTGGACCTTTCATGAAACCCAATCCTAGTGTGACAATATCTATCCCGTCCCGGTATCCTGGTATAGTATGCGCTGTATCTCAGTAGCCGCCAGAAATCATTGCATTAGTGAGGGTTACGTTTTTCATCCCCATTTTAGTGTAGGAAATAGGCCTGACTTGTAATAAAAAGAAACTATTCAAAAGCACGTGGAATTTATTTAACAAAAGAAACTTAAACTATAGGATAGTACGGAGAATCAAGAACGAAGCAGTTGTTGTTTTTGGCCAACATGAGTATGTAGCCGTCTTCCCCCCAGGACTCTCCCCAGGAGTTCTTGACGATCCAGTAGTCTTCACCGTCGCGCTTGCCATAGCCGACAACGGTGACAGCGTGGTTAGTACGTGGGCGATCAGGATTACTGCGAGTCACAAAAAGAAATTGTAAGCACTAAAAAATACACTGACGCCTGTAACCTGCTGCCGCTGGGCACTTTGGTAATGAATGATGAGATAATGGGGACTATATCGTAAAAAAAAAACCGGGCCCGCAGCAGGCCCGCAGAGGTAGATTTCGTGTTTTATATTTTTTTTGAAAATCTGCCCTCCAGTCCCCCCCGTTTGGGAATATCCCCCATTCACGAACTTAACCTTCTTTTTGCCTGGTTGATCGGTCGTCCAAGATTAAAAGCCATCGGTGCGTAATTGCGACCTCTATCGTGCCGGTATAATTGAGGTACATACATATATATATGTAACTTTTTAACTGGCGGTTATTTAAATTTTTTTTAAAACTCGACAACTGGTACAAAACCAATAGGTAGACTTTTCTTCGAAATCTACCTAAATTTTTTTTAGAAATGTTCCTTAGAATTCTACTCAGACGCGATAAATGTTCTTTAGTACAAGTGTAATGTGAACTCACCAACTTAAATCATAGAAGAGGCCGTTAGCATAAGAAAACATAGACTCTGTTGCTTGAACAACAATAGTTACAGGTCCATATTTGTATAGCGCCACTTTCAATGCGTTCGGGTTCCTGGGGGTGACCTGCGCGAATCCCTTGATTTTGTATAGAGTCGTCATGTTCGATATATGGCAGAAACCATCCTGTAGAACAAAAAAAATAAGAGTGCGTTTTTGTAGTGCGCTTGTGGCGTTATTACAGGTGTTATGGCCACCTAAAACCGACACATGTTACAGAAAGGTTTGTCATATTTTGAAATCATAGAAGAGGCTTCGTGAACAACGTTAACGTAGAAAAATTCGTAATTTTTAATACGGAAATGTTATTTTGAAACTGACAAATAGAACTAAAAATTTACTAGTAAAGCTAATGTTTCGTATGAAGGCGGGCTGACATGAAGAAGAATAATGCCCCGTTCCTATAACGTGTAACACTAACACTAACACTATTGTACCTGAAGATCTGACTTTTAAAAAGAGTGGCCATGAGTTTCTTTGTCAGTATTCTTCTCATAAGGCTCTACGCATTTTGGAAACTGGAAGTTATAGATCGACACAAGCAGGCAGTAGATTTTGGTGTTTTCACCTAATTTACCTCGACAATCCAGCACATGCTGTGGCGTCTGTTTGCGCCGATCTATGATTTTAACTCTAGCTTCAATTTAACGTTCATAAATGTCACTTAGTGTCTTAAATGAATAAACGATTTTGAATTTGAATTTGAATTTGAACGAATCGTTTCTTGATTAAAGGAACGCGGTGTAAGGGTCTTTAGTTACTACCAAGGATGATGATAGAAGAATCGGATTTTCCTGAAAATCTCCGTAACTAACAAAATCGGAAAAAAAATAATTTCTATTTTTTTTAACTGTATTAACTCGTTTTGGCTACACATATACGCTTCTAAAATTTTACTTTAAAAGAAAAGACTTAAGTGCACTGACTGAGAATGATGAAAATGGCCGAATCAGGTCCACATTTTTTATTAAAGTGAACTGCCGCTATTTGGTATTAAGAATATGTCTTTGGTATTAAGAATGTGTCTTGGGTGATTTCTGATCTTTTAGATCAGAAATCAGAAATCAGAAATTTATTTGTGATACATAGGTACAATGATGGTCAAATATGATTACATTTTTATGTCCTCTATGATCTGCCAATAGGGAATATGCATGTATTTTTTTTTATCTTTTATTGACTTGTTACATCATTCTACCCTAATAAAAAATATAAATAACCTTGGCAATGTTCAAGTTAATTTTTAAAATAACATTGAAAACATCGATAAAATTTGATCTGTTTGAACGCCGCCATATTTCGCGGGCTTGGATGACGTCACGTTAAACGCTTAGTGTTTGTTTCATAAACTTACTTGAAGTGTCACAGTAATTTTATACCGATTTCCAGATGTAATTACAGTTAAAAAATCATTTTATAGGTATTGCCTTGTCCCTAAGTGTAAAAACACTATAAGTTCCCAATACAATATTTTTTCCTGTACAAAATAATAATGTAAAATACGAAAACAATGGTGTACAATAAAAGGAAGAGATGAAGTATCTTCAGTATCGTGTTTATATTGTTGTGAAGATCACTTTAATGTAAGCATATTACAATTTAATTGCTAGTATAGTGTGAATTAGTCAGCAGTAATTTATGTTTGTTTTAAATATCAAGCAGAAGGCAACTTGCTTGTCTAATTAAACTAGGTAACAAAAGTCCAATAAAACTTCATGAATATAACTAACTATACATATCTTACCTATCCTTTAGATTATAATATAACAAGTATTATAATAATTATCTTGCGGCTTTCACTCTTTTAACCTCAGCGGATGAAATATCTGGATTTGATGCAAAATGTATAGTCATCATGAATGCACCTATTTTCGGTAGATTATCCGATTGTGCTTTGACAAAACTACATTCAGTCATTGTCCTAGATGATTTCTAATATCACTAGAATGCTTAAATTGCACTAGCTAAGAGCAAAAACCACAGGAACACCTATCTTTCTCCGTAACACTACGAAGATAGGCGCCGATAAATGACAGAAAGTGGAATGTCACGTCATGTTTTGTTTCGACCAATGGTGAAGCGTTTTGCTAAGTTGAATTTCGCGCCCTTATTTTGCATATGTTAATTAATATTTTTTGCAATTAAACACGAACTAAATAAGAAAATAATTGTTTAGGCATAATATCTGGACAATAAAGATTCAAGGGAAAATTAACCAAGTAAATTTAAACAACATGCATATTCCCTATTAGGCGTACAAATATATAAAAATTATTACAGATTAGGATTAAATAAAAATACACAATAATAATTCAAGGTAAAAGATAACCTTCCATTTTGATTTTGTCTGATATAATTTACGTAATTTGAAACAGTATAATTCCTTTCTATATTAAAAAAAAATAACGTGTATAAATGTAAAACCGAGATTAAAAACAAATTAAAATCTGTCAATATGTTATCTATTATCCTATTCTATCCAATATTTACGTAATTTAAACCAATTTACTTTCTGTTAAACTTATTAAACATTAGCAGCGCCCCGCGGTTTCACCCGCGTAAGTCCCGGTCCCGTGGGAATATCGGGATAAAAATGCTATGCGTTAATCCCGGTCTCCAGCTATCTACATACCAAGTTTCACTTTAATCGGTTCATCCATCCATTAAAAACTTTCTCATTTATAATATTATTGGGATTTGGGTCGTTTCAGTTCTGTTTTATTTATCAATATGTTAACTTACATGTTCAATATATACGCCATATTCTTTTTCCGTAGGAATGCCGTTTTTAAGCATGTACTTCCAAGCATCGTCTAGAAAACCACCATTACAGCCCTTATCACCTTCACTACAAAAATAGATTACGTACATAGTTTAGTGTGAAAATTACATACTATAGGATAGGATTAATTATCATCAACCGTCAACATAGTTATATGATCATGGAACGTTTGAAGTTAGTATTTACAATATTAGTTAGGATTCACATTATCCCAATAATTACATTTTGAATAATTGACACTTATCCCATCATCATCATCTTCCGCGCCCTTTCCCAACTAAGTCGGGGTTGGCTTTCAGTCTAACTACGAAACGGCCAAACTTTGATATTTTACGAAGAGACTGCCATTAGACCTCCACAACCCAAGTACTAGGAGATATCGAAGTTCTGTAAGAAGACCAGGTCGTCGAAATTTTTAGGGCTCCAACTACCCGCAACGAATTGAATTGACACTTATCCCATGTGAAAGTAAAAAGATCTTACTTCCAAGCACAATCCACTATCGACTGCTCGCTCAAATCTAGCAATCTGTCTCCATTAAATCTTGCAAAAGCACCTTCAAGAGCTGCAGTAGTTGCGAAGGCCCAACACGAGCCGCAGTAGCCTTGATCTTAAGAAATAAAATAAAAAATTCAACATCGATCAATTGTACATCAAAAATACACACAAAGGCGGCAGTTTTACAATTTAAGTACAAGTCGGTTTTAATTGTAGACATATGTAGTTTCAAGAAATACCATGAATACTATTAAATTCGCTCTTCACTGCCCTCAAACGATATTACTATGGACCTCATTCTAGTTCTAAGCTATTTTTGGTTTAGGTAAGGTATTAGTGTGATATGTAGCTAAAGTCTAAAAATAAAAAAGTAGGTATCTTATTGATCAAGTCCGACTGAGCAAAGACCTTTGATAGTGTATATCGCAGAAGTGCTTATTAAAGGTGACACCATATGTTACAGAATTGTCTGCTTTTAATGTTTTTTGTAAAAGTTTTTATTTAACTTGCAATGTTTATTAGTTTGTGACAAATCTTGGAAGCTGAATTAAAACCACTTGCTCGTATCCTACGGAACTGAAATTTTATGTTGGTTTAGTTTTGATGATTTTATGATTTAGATGATATACTTGCCGCTTAGTACAAAGTGTTACTAACTATGTTTCATTTCTATTCAACTGTGGTGTACAATAAAGAATGTTCTATCTATCTATCTATTTGCTGAATAATACCAAAGAATAATTTTAAAGACATAATTTTACTCTTAAATTTGCATATTTATTTGTTTGAAGCTGACTCAAAATTAAATACTTATACGAGAGTGGAAGTTTAGAAACTAAATCTAATTATCTTTTTCTTTCTAGTTTATATTTAAATAAAAGAGTAAGAGTCAATCATCTGAACGTTAAACTTACTTTTTACTGGTGTAACGGCACCCTCAAACCTCAGGTCAAAGTTCTCGGGCAGTTCATCTACAAGATTATCTACCTCTTCTACTGTATGAGGGAAGGGCAGGGCTTCTTTTGATGGTTGGTCCTGAGCCAATAACCCAGTCAGGTGTTTCAGCTCATAAGGAGTTCTGTCTGAGAATTCATTAACCTCCAACTTGTAGCTCAAATTCTTACGATTGTGCTCTTGAACCATTCTATGAACCAAAAAATACATTTGTTTTAGTAGAAAAATTAATCTGTTACGTAATGTATATATTATATAATGTACTGACTCACTCCTGAGATTAGCGCGTTCAACAAAACAAACAAACTCTTCAGCTTTATAATATTAGTATGGATATAGGAGTTCTTCAAGAAAGGAGTGTCCAGGTTTTATATAGGGGTCGGTAAGGTGCATGCGATTGCTCTGGAATCGTGGCCGCTTCCATAGGCTCCAGTAACCGTTTACCATCAGGCGGGCTGAATCTTTGTTTGCCACAGACGTGGTATAAGAAAACATAAACCGATAAAATCTCAACTTACCGCAAGTTCTGTTCAAAAAGACTTTTTCTCATCTGCCTCTCTTTCTCATAGTATTCCTTGCTGTGATAGGTAGCGTAGCTCTCAAACGCAAAGTTCAAATGTTCCGGAATGTCCGGGATCAGGTACTGGATATCTCTTTTAAAGTTCGATGCAAAGTCACAAATCCCATCTATGGATAAAAGAATAAGATTTTACTAGTGAATAATTTTTCACAAACAAAGTTGCACATTTCCGCTTAAAGGTAATTCTCTAGCTGTCGTGACTTGTATGCTTATTAAATGTATAAATTGGGAGTCCATCGCGTTAATATTTTTACGCTACCTTTTTTTTACTTGACGTTGCAATCGTATTGCATTAAGCTAGAGCTACATTAGGCAGACGCACACATCTGAGTCGTCTTACACGTGTAAGGTTGGTAAGCACATATTTATATTTCTACGTTATCGCCGTGCGCGTACTAGCAAAGTGAAGGGTCCTTTTCTTTTGCCAAAGCAATAAAGATGAACTCACCATCATGTTGTAGAACGTATTCAGGAACATAATCCTCAAAGTTGTAGTAATTTGTAATTGTGTGGGAGGCGATATCGCCCTTCACCTCGTTCAACTTTTTGATGATGTGTCTGAAATTTTAAAATGAAATTAGTATACCTTTGTGATGAGGAAAGCTGATCATTCATGGTCACTCATAGAACGACTTCGCTTAGCCTTTAGAAAACACCAGCTTTCGGATCTAGCTGCTAAAAAACTTGTTATTTCAAAACATACCTTTGTTTTGATGAGTTAGGTATATAGGTATGTTTTCTTTGTTCCTTAGAAAAGTGTGTATGATTACGTGCATTCCTGTGCGATTCAAATTAAAAAAAAAACTTACTGTACAGGAGTCTGAACACCACCACTAGTCTTATACACGTACAGTGTCTCTTCTATGACCAGATTTGCATCTTCATCATCGCTATATGAACCAGTCCAGATATCCACTATTTTGTCGAACAAAGATACTGTTTCCCCTGAAAAAGGCCACTGTTGAATAGATTTTACCATAAAGATTATTAGTGTGGTGACATATGTTAAGCAAAACATATATCACCGCCATCTATCTATCATATCACAAAGTTAAGTAATACTAGCCCAGTTAGTCTAGGATGGGTGACCATTCTTAACACATTGAGACCCTTCCGTGCCTCGGAGAGCACGTTAAACCGTCGGTTCCGGGTGCCATACAAACATTTGTGGCATTCGTCACGGGTAGTTGAAGCCCTAAAAAGTTCAACAACCTGGTCTAACTACAGAAATTCGATATCGCCTATTACTTGGGTTGTGGAGGTCTGATGGCATTCGCTTCACGTAAAATATTGTAGTTCGGCCGTATCGTAGTTAAACTGAAAGCCGACCCCAACTTAGTTGGGAAAAGGCGCGGAGGATGATGTAAAAGAACCCGAACTACGTAAATAGTTACAATTGATTCTGCATCGCTCAATATATAGTAAATAGTTCTTAAGCTGATTAGTATAGATACTAATTAGCAAAGTTAAAAAAAATATATCACTTAATTACAACTAAAGATAATAATACTAAAATGAATGTCGTTAGTGGAGTTAATAATATTTATACGCATGCATCAAAAAACCTCACCGCATCGTCGCCTACTGGCAGTGTTCACAGAAAGCTTACAGCATTGTCACGTTGAACGGCAATGATAGTTCTCTGTGCAAGAAAAAGCCCCGTATTCTGGTCACGAGAAGTGTCGACCAGTCAGTTAGCTAAGCTACATAAGTTTATTTACTTATTTTCTTTTCCTCATTTTGCTTTTCACATTTTTTATTTTATTTTATAAGTACACTCAAGAGGAAAATAGTTAGGGCCTATTAATGTTAACAAAAATTACTAAAACTCTATACCTGTATAACTTAGGAGGGACACATCGGGCAACAATTCCAGGTCTTCATCACTTGTCATCCAACAATTCATTTCTACCTCCATATCACTATTGGGCATCGGGAACACCTGTATGAATTTATTAAAAATTTTTAGATGCATTTACTCAATCTTGATTTTAAAAAAATTATACGAACCGAATTACCGAATACATTTATATATTTATACTTTTTAACTGGCGGTTGTTTTTGGGGTCTATGCTCCTGTGAATAAATTTTTGGAAAACTCGACAACTGGTACAAAACCAATAATAGTTTAAAAGAATAGTTTAGTTAAACTAAAAAACACGCTATAATGGTGAACCGAATAAATTAGGATAAAAGACTTCCACCGTCCATCTTCTGGCTTCATCGCATCATTAGACCGTCATTACCAAGTCTATGTTTTTTTATTTTACCGACTTTCTTTTTAATTGTTTAAATTATATTTTTATTACTTTTATACTTATAAATTTCCTGTATTACGTGTAACTTTGTTCGCCTAGTTTATTTTTTCATTGTGCTTGCTGTGGTCTCCTGTAAGTGAAAGCGTAAACCAACTCAAAATCCCTTGTTGTCAGTTATTGTCATAAATTGTGTATATATTTTGTTGGAGATCCTAATAATAAATAAATAAACTCTTCAAAACTAATCATATGAGTCTAAAGTCGAGCGGTTCACTAGTAGCCTCTGAAGAGTTCCATCCACCGGCTCCATCATAAGGTGCTGTTCTGATCTGATCCAAGATGCCAAAATATAGTATGTCATCCAAACTGCATATATCAACTACGTCATCCAAACTACAGGGTTTCATTTCGATACGACATTTTAAATTAAAATTGATTTCCAAGATTAGTTTTTACTTCAAGATTTTCCAAGATTTAGCTAGTTACTTAGTTACAAGTGTGGCTAAAAGCATGTTAATACCTTCTAATTATTACCGCGATTAAGTCCCGATTTACACATCAAATATGTATAGTCGTGAAAGTTTAAAAACGATAATTGGTAACAATATTGGCTTTTAAACTTTTAAGACTTATATTTAAGCATATTAGATATCATCCTTCGAATTTATTTCTACAAAATGGCACGGAAAAGGACAATATAGAAAAAAGAAGCCGGTAGCTCATCTTCAAACACTTGAAGCTTACAGCTTGCCAAAGAATTAAGTCGTTGGCAATCACTGTAATAAGTGTTCTAGCTAATAGTGAGAAACCACACATTAGGTTGTATCACATGTGCCTTTAGGTATATCAATAAATATTGAACTTTATTCCAATGAAGCAAGAGTTTAGAGATATGAAGATTAATTTTGAACAGAGAAATTAGTACTATACCATATATGTGTTGTTATCTTCTCCATTAAAGTATTTCTTGGTGACGCCTCCATAGTAATCGACGCGAGCACGGTTTTGTTCAGCGCTAGCCCTATTAAAATGTTAGGTTTTAATTAAAAGGCTTTGAAGCCTAAAATAATAAATTTCTTAATCAGATTAGGCACCTACTATTTCAAAATGCAAATATTTTAGAATCTAGTTTAAAATTACTTTCACCAGTAAGATGATACAGACTAATTTTCAGCAGAAAATCACAATAAGTAAGTAACATAATCTAGGTCAGAAATGAACTGGATTTCTGGCATGTCTTCTGGCTGCTTCTGGAGTATTAATTATTTTTGGATGACAGGTACCATATATGTCCTTTTCTATACCCCTTCAAAATGATCGGTTGAGTATTTAACACCATAACTATTTTGAATTAAAAAAATGTACAATGACGGACTTAATGCCGTAGGTATTTCCTACCAGTCTATCTTAGAGTGGTGCAGAAATGAGTGAATAGGTGCACTAGATTTAGGTAGAAAAGAAAAAAGAAACTAGGAAAGATCACAGGAGATATACCTATACATATATACATACACATGCATATATAAATAAATATAATGTATTACTATTGTGAGGATTCTGCTAAATGTGGGCTCGTACTGTCGCCTTAAATGAAAGGCAACTAGGTGCTATTCTGATTTCCGGTATAGAGCGTTCCAGAGAAAGACAGATTGAATAAGAAATGAAGAATGAACACACGCAGCTGTAAGAGTGGGGCATAACAGAAGAAGATTGTTTGTAGAGTGTTCTGTTATGATTGGAACATAAAAACTGAAATAAGGATGTTAAGTATGTCGGAGAAGTAGGTGAGTTGAGAATAGAATAAAGAGTTGTGAGAGTCCCGATCATACACCCCGACTTACGTGGATGGCTGTTGTTAGGAAAGACAAGGAAAATAAAGATAGCCATCCAATGACGACTCAGAAAAGATATTTGTGGAGAAGAATGGTTAGGAGAGCCGACTCCAAATAGAGATGGGATATGGCCAAAAAATAAAAGAACTGTGATGTAGATCTGTTTACCCATTTGGAAGGTAAAAGTTTGATTATTATTGATTTGTTGTGTGTGCTCATAGTAACTTGTTTACTAATATGTAGTTAACTTTATATAACAGCTTGACTTATATTATCTTACCACATTTCAAAAGGTGTCTTCAGAGTGGTATCGAAGTTGATTTTCTCGCCGGTGAAATGATATTCCGTGGGCCATTCTATTTCGTGATCTTCATCACCTATGGCATGAGAGAAAGTAGTTACTTGGAAGTTGGTTCATTTATCACATAACCTGAAGGCCAGATGAATATGCCATCACATTCTTTGTGAAAAAAAAACAGCAACCGGGCAACCGGCGAGCGTGTATGAAGTAATGAATATGGAAGGCAAAAGCTGTATGTCAGGATCGTGGCAAATAGCGCTCATTTTACCGTATCTGGCTTCCTTGGATGGAGATAGGGCTTGACTCTATTTATGTATGTATTTTTTGGGATATTAGTGGCTCATATTAAACCTATCTATCTTAAAATTTATTTAAGATTTAAAAATATACCGACAAACTCCATCCGTCCACTAACGCCCACCGCGCGCGTTCGATGACAGCTATAGCACGCGTGAATAGCGATCTATAGAAATCACTGTAAAAACTGTTTTCTGACTCATAGGTTATACACTATTCTGACATACGTGGGTATCAAAGCCAAAGCTCACGGAATTATGTCATTCTTCACATCATATTAAGAGATTTTACTACTTTTTTACTTACTTAACAAGACGTGGCTGGATATAGAATTAACACACAACATTAAAACAAAAATTGCCGGAAAAATCGCCATTGTGTTACACTTACTACAACTAAATAAGAGATTGGAGTACATTTCACCAAAAATGTACATTTATAGGGAAACAGTGATAAGAATAAAGCCATGTTCACGTAGGGCGTTAAAGTTGAATGATATTCTTCATAAATTCACAACGTATTAAGGGCGTTTATCCAAATATGAGGATATTGTTCTGTGTTTAATATGATTAAAAAAAACCCGGACAGGTCTTACTAGCTCACCGTGGGTTCCGTAAGCAAACCAACTTAAGATAGTACGTCCATCTCATTAAGATTGTTTGTCTTTCCGAAAGACAAACAATCTTAACTTTGCAGTTATAAAAATACTCTCCCACGCATAGATTTATAAGAAAGTCAACTTTCTAACCGTAAAATACAAGTTTGTAATCACAAAAACTATTTTTTATGTGTTATAACTAATGATCGGATATTCGGATGCATATTTACCTAAAGTTGAGATGTTGGCTATTATGGAAAGCACTTTTTTATCGAAAGAATCCCGCGATTTCGGGAAATTCAAATTTAAGTGTACCTATACTCCGTGAGATGTAATAAACCCCAGTTTGACACAAATGACACTTGCTCTGTTACAAGAACAAATTCTTGAATGACAATTATTTATGTATATTGCCCAAAGTACCCATGTACAACTTTTCTATCTTTCATTTCTCTTCTATGTAGTTTCTGTGTGTACAACATAAAAATATTATGTGATGTAATGAATAAATAAGTTTCTATTAATGTATGTTTTCTTATTTACCACACCACCATTTCTCTTACATCTTACATACGTACATACTCGAATGGGAAACACCTTAACTTAAAAAGAATTAACTTATAGTAAATATACATCCGATTAGTTATGCGATCCCAGAATCCCGGGATTTTATTTTAAATAAAAATATACTTAGAAGCCGCTTCCATAATTTTTTATCCAAAAAATAACTTTAGGTAAATATGCATCCGATTATACGATCTCTAGTTATAACAACAAGTTAAACACTTTCGGATTTTTACCTTTACAACATGTGCTCTGAGACCTTGCTTCTTACCAAAGTTCATAGTTCTAGGTCAATAGGAAGTATCCCACAGGTTTTGATTTGCCTGCGAAATGTTGTTTATTGAAATTAAATTATACATACATAATATAAAATAGGAAATAAATAAATTCCTGTCATTAATCTTGCAGCAGAGCAGTTTCTTTCTTTCGAAGAATGCATACTCCACTCTACTCCACACATACAAAGAGATACTTTGCCAGTCAGACAAAATTTTTAGTCTGTTTCCAATGAACTTTCTGGAATTGAGGCTATGGCGAACTTCAATCGGACTTAATTTACGCGGCCGCGAACCGGGCGGCGGATGTGCGCTTTCCAGCGCCTCATGCTGCTCTGAGTGTGGCCGCGGGTGCTCGGGACGGGTTTTCCCCTTCACCCTCTATAGTGGCCCTCCGCAAGGAGGCGGCGCCAGCGTGTTTCTGGATGTGGCCTAATTGAGAGGTTTTTACCCGGAGGTGGTCCCCGCGCTTTTGCGGGCAGGCGCTAGGAGGGTTTCGGATGTCTTAATAAAAGCTGTTCCCGGGTCCCTCCTATTTTAGGCAGATTACGATACGTACGTGGTTTTACTCGGTTCGATTCCGACACACTACCCCACCGAAAACCCCGGTGGGGGATAAGTTTCATTTAACTAATAGAAATACTGATAGTTTAGTAGATTTTTGAACTATGATAATTATTTTACTTGAAACTCAAAGTTTTCGTTATTCCCGAGACTGGAACTCGAATATACGAAAAAATTGTTGAGACTCACGGAATTTTCGAGACCGAGACTACCAGGATGAAAGCCATAATTAAGACTGTATATGGACCGCACTTAAAGATAGTTAAGTGCTTAAAAACACCGAATGTTGTTTCTCTATAGATGCTAGGAGTGTTTTAGGTAGATTGCAGTTGCGGTAGTTCGTATATCAGACAGACCAAACGTACAATGCAGAACGGGTCAAAGAACACATCACAGCTGTAAAAACTGTCATATAAATAAGTCAGCGATCACCGAGCATTTGCTGGAGTCAGGTCCGAACCACTGGATTACACTAAACTAATCACAGGTCCTCTCCACCGACCATCAATATTACTCCAGAATAGTACGTGAAACAGTCGAAATCAAAAAATAATGAAGATGGGTACCGTTTGGCAACATCTTGAAATCCTGGCATCAGCAAATTCAATTGTCAGCGAATACATGTATTCGCCACTCGACAGCAGCCAACGAACGTCATGAGTGTGGTGTGTCGAAGAACCGACAGTAAGAACGAAAATAAAAAAGAAGACCAACAGCGGGTAGTTGTCGCACTTCACGGAGGCGTAGCTGAGTTCTCAGTTCTCACCAGTCCAACCGTGACCACGATTGGTGCAATTCGATAAAATGTCGAGTAAGTAGTAGTAAGAGTAAGTCCCAATTTACATATTTAAACACAGAGAATGTATTTCTCCACGAATTCTTCTTTACTGAAGTTCCATGATATATATATATATATTAAGTTTACTGGTATTAACGCAACCACGTAATAGCCGGTGACCATGGCCAGTCAAAGATGCTCGAAATTCAAAGGTATGGAAAGCCTATTACTTGATCACCTATGACGCGTTAATTCCTGACTTCGTGAACTCTTTGTTCTATGTCCAATCAGTTCTTCTCTGGAATGCGCTCCCTCTCGAAATCAGGATGTCCAAAAACCGCTTTATATTTAAGAGGAGGGTACGTGATTTCCTCCACAATGAGTTGTTCTCGCAGTGCTAGTACATGATTCTCAGACCGGATATCCATAGTATATATATGTATGTATATGTATGTACGTATGTATGTATAAGTATTAGTATATTATGTATTAGTATAATGTGTGTATTCCATGTAATGTGTATATTTAGTTAATAACTTGACAAATCTTATTATTATAAAAACCTTTAAATTCGTACCCTTTACCATATATTTGCACTTGCCCACTCTTTATTTCTGCTTCACCCCAAGGTTGACTGGCAGAGAATGCTAAAGGCATTAAGTACGCCTTTGTACAATATGTGCATGAAGTTTTAATAAATAAAAATAAATAAATTCCTGTAAACCTTCAAAGTATAAATATTGCCATCTGTTCAGCGGTAAAGGCTTGTTTGAGTATCCAACTATCATCTTCACTCAACATAAAATGTGCAACATAATATCTAACATGTGTTTTGAAATAAATGTTTTTTTTTTTGGTTTTTATTTCATTTAAATGTATGTAGTTTATTTACATAAGTCCTACAGTAAACCAACCCTTACTGTTGTAATTATTTTAACTAGCTAGAATATTTAATCAGTACCAATTAGGTAAGCCTATTAGTTAGTTTGATTTATAATCATATTTTACTGATTACTTTTAACAAATTTAATCTCCGGAAAGTTAGGTATGAAAGTTAAAATAAAAAAATACAGTTGTTCCAAATGTTAATCATGTAAATGCCTAATATATCAATAACATGAACAGACGTAACTAAAACATTAAAATACCTTCAACGATTAAAAAGGAGCTGATGACTAACTTTTTAACTTTCGCGTTCCATGATATAATATTATTTATGTAATTACGGGAATTAAGCTGTCACCACAGCCACAGCCAGTGCAACCTGGTCTACATGTCTGGAAATTCAGAGGTATGTTATGTCTTTTCGTGATCGCGAGCTTAGATCTTCAAACAGCCGAATAGGTTTTCTTGAACTGTAGCCATATGTATACAAGAACACTCGTGATCAAGTCACCTTTCAAACAAAAAGAAAACTATATATAAACTGGTCCATTCATTTTGGAATTATGATGCCACAGACAGACACCCCTATTTTTCAGCTCACTCCAAAATCTTACAACTTTTCCCTTTTTTAAGGTCGTTCTTCTCCGCGATAGATGCATTTCTAAAATATCTCTTAGTAGATTAGTAAGAGTCAAATACATACGAGTTCCTCCACTATATAAAATTAGCTGAAAGCAGCAACTTCTCCTTCAAGAAGATGCTACAGTATGTCTTACCTATATGGTTCCCTGGGAAAAGGGTTTTGGACCTTTCGTAAAACCAAATCCTAGTATGACAATATCTGCCCCGTCCCGGTATCCTGGTTTAGTATACGCTTCATTTTAGTAGCCGACAGAAATCATTGCATCCCCATTATAGTGTAGAAAATAGGTCTGACTTGTAATAAAAAGAAACTATTCAAAAGCACGTGGAATTTATTTAACAAAAGAAACTTAAACTATGGGATAGTACGGAGAATCAAGAACGAAGCAGTTGTTGTTTTTGGCCAACATGAGTATGTAGCCGTCTTCCCCCCAGGACTCTCCCCAGGAGTTCTTGACGATCCAGTAGTCTTCGCCATCACGCTTGCCATAGCCGACTACGATGACAGCGTGGTTAGTACGTGGGCGATCAGGATCACTGCGAGTCACAAAAAGAAATTGTAAGCACTAAAATGTCAACATACCACTTACCGGATACATACACTGACGCCTGTAACCTGCTGCAGCTTGGCACTTTGGGAATTAATGATGAGGAAATGGGGACTATATTGTAAAAAAAAAAACCGGGCCTCCTCAGCAAGCCAAGGTTATTTATATTTTTTATTAGGGTAGAATGATGGAACAAGTCAATAAAAGATAAAAAAAAATACATGCATATTCCCTATTACGACCTCTATCGTGCCGGTAGAATTGAGGTACGTACATATTATACATAATATATATGTAACTTTTTACATGGCGGTTGTTTTGGGGTCTAGGGATCATAACTAGACCTCCTGTAAAGAACTTTTTAGAAAACTCGACAACTGGCACAAAACCAATAGGTAGACTTTTCTTCGAAATCTACCTTAAAATTTTTTTTGAAATGTTCTTTAGAATTCTACTCAGACGCGATAAATGTTCTTTAGTACAAGTGTAATGTGAACTCACCAACTTAAATCATAGAAGAGGCCGTTAGCATAAGACAGCATAAACTTTGATGCTTGAACACTAATAGTTACAGGTCCGTATTTGTATAGCGCCACTTTCAATGCGTTTGGGTTCCTGGGGGTGACCTGCACGAATCCCTTGATTTTGTATAGAGTCGTCATGTTCGATATGTGGCAGAAACCATCCTGTAGAACAAAAACAAAGAGTGTGTATTAATAGTTCGCTTGAGGTAGCTAGCTCTTGTTTTCCCCCAGGACGGACGCACAGGGCGATGATGCCGTGGAGGAGTGGGCGGCATCGGTGGGCCTCTGTCTCCTAAACAGGGGCTCCACCAACACGTGCGTGCGACAGCGGGGGGGGGGGACTGTCTCCCCGGCCGAGGAGGCAGATGTGGGGGTGGGCCGCTTTCGTGATGCGATTACGCAGATTTGCGATGCGGCCATGCCCCGCGTTCGAGGTCGTCGGTCTCAGCCAGCTGCGTCACCGCGGAGCGGGGGAGAAGGACCAGCTTCATGAGGATTACGTAGGTACGTACGTAGTAGAAGAAAAGAGAAAGGAGATGCTGGAGTGTCTCAATCGTGACCCCTGGGGTCGCCCATATCGCGCAGCGCAACAAAAGTTCACTTTCACTTCCTTTTATATAAAAATTTAAGATAGATCGACGAGTCTGAGAGTGGTTTGATTATACTATATTTTTTTTAAAGAGAGTAGATAGAATTGCAATAATTAATGTAAACTCTGGATTAGGAATGACTCCTGTGTCGCGGGGGACTTTACAAACATACAAGCAACGGACACAAAGAACACCCAGACTCGGGTGGGAATCGAACCCACGACCTAGTAGCAATCAGGGTCACTATCTACTAGACCAACAAGCCTGTCGAAATGTTGTAAAAGATCGAGCACCAGAAACACCTATTTGCCTAAATATGATATAATAGACCCTTACATCTATGACAGATGATGTAAGTAGCATCGCGGTGACACTTGCGTGGCTGAATAGGAAGATCCCTCGGCCGCACGTGGGGCATGTGAATGGGCTCCCTTGTTGTTCGGGGTTTACGGCTCGCTCGTGACGCTGCATGCGTGTTATTTTCAAGAGTTCGAACCAGGTTTGGCCATGGTTCGACTGGCCTTCATGAACAAGACTACGCCACTTGCCTCTGTCTTTGGACAGCTCTGCCCATTGATCGCTAGGGATGTTAAATGCAATCATATCACGCTTAGCGCAGTCTTTAAAGCCCAATATGGGATGGCCAATGGACTTTTTTGCGTCTGCGATCTCTCTTAGTAAAATTTTCCTCGGCATGCGGGACGGTTCCATGCGATGCACATGTCCAAGCCACCATAAGCGTCTCTGTTTAAGCGTGGCCGTGATGCTGGGAAGTTGCGCCGCACCTAGAACATCCTCGTTTGTCTTGCAGTCTTTCCAAGTGATGCCGAATATGCTTCGAAGACAGCGCATGTGGAATGTGTTCAGCCGACGTTCTTGTTTTGCATATGTCGTCCAGGATTCCGCTCCGTATAAAAGTGTGCTTAGAAAGCACGTTTAGTAGAAAAGACTGTTTGTATTTAATTTAAGGGACTTGTTGTCCCAAGCCCTTGTGCGAAGTTTTCTGAACGTGGTGTCCGCTTTGCCGATGCGGAAAGCGATCTCTGCATCAAGCGACAGATTGCTCGACACGTGCGAGCCTAAGTAGCAAAACTTGCTGATCACCTCCAGTTGAGAGCCGTGTAGCAAGACCACTGGAAGCTCTGAGCATCCTTGCGCTAAATTTACAGTCTTCTTAGCGTTTATAGACATGGATAATAACTCGTATGCCGTGGCAAACTTATTTGTTTTGCTCTGGAGCTTAGCCTGGTCGTGAGCGACAAAGGCAGCGTCATCAGCAAAAACTAGGCTGTCTACGAAGAGGTCCTTTCTGTGGCGCTTGGACTTTAGCAGGGAGATGTTGTACAGCCTACCATCGGATCGTGTGTGTAGGTGGCAGCCCTGTTCTACATTTCCGAAAGCAACTCTGAGAAGCACAGAAAAGAAAATACCAAACAGGGTCGGTGCCAAAACACAGTCTTGGCGAACTTTCTTTCTTCTTTCTTTCTTACTCACAGTATCAAAAGCTTTGTTCAGGTCGACAAACACAACGATAAGCGGGGTCTGTTGCTCTTTACATTACTCTTGTAGTTGACGAAGAAAAAATATCATGTCAACCGTAGACCGTTCAGACCTAATTTACCTGGGATAGTTCTTGCATAAGCTTTGCCGACGATGCTGAGAAGGGATATACTGCGATAGCAGTTACAGCCGCCGTGGTCACCTTTGCCCTTGTAAAGTGTGACGATATTAGCGTTGCGCATGTCCTGGGGTACACAGCCCGTTTCCCAACATTTGGTCAGATACTTGTGAAGGACTGAATGAAGGCACCTGATCTTGATAATATCGGTGTACACCTCGTCTTTACCAGGACTTTTCCTTTTTTAAGCTGGTTGACGGCCAGTTGAAGCTCCTCTACCGTGGGTGCAGCGTCTAATTTGTGCCATGTTGCCAGGCCTGGAACAAGCTCCAACGCCCCTGGCCTGATGTCCATAGGACACAAGTAGAGGCATGTGTAGTCTTCCACCCATCTAGACATTTGTCGTTCGCTGTTAGTTATGACAGAGCCGTCACTTTCCTTTAGAGGTGCCGTCTTTTTCGGAGTAGGTCTGACAGCTCTTTTTATACCCGCGTAGACTCCGCCAATATCCCCAGCGTTCGCACACGATTGGATACCTTGGCAAAGCTCTGTCCAGTATGCGTTAGTATAAAATCTAGTGTTACGTTGGAGAGAAGTTCTTGCCTTGTTGTGGCCCTTGCGCGTTGCATCACACGGATTGAAGCGGAAATTTTGGGCGGCATGGCGTTTCGATTCAATGAGGGGCATTAAGTGGCGCTCGTTTTCAAGAAACCAGTCGTGACTTTTTGCCCTCCGGTAGCCGAAAACGTTTCCTGCGGTGTCAGTGAGAAGAGTTTTGATTTTTCCCCACTCAACTTCCGGCGACGCCTATCTGTCCCAATTTGCCAGCTTCACACTAACGAGGGCCCCAAACGATTCCACCACATCAAAGTCCCGAGTATTAATCACGTTAATCTTTTTATACGTCCCGTAGACTAAGACGAGTGAACCCTCCTGGGCGCAAATCGGACTTTGGTTGGGACAAGGCTATGATCGGTGTCGCCGTTAGCACTATGAAATGTCCCCGTATGGAGCGTTTCGCGTAAGTCCCTCACCCTAGCAAGGACAAGATCCAGTTGGCACCAGTGTTTCGATCAGGGGTCCAAGAGACTTTCCACAAAAATTTCTGTTGAAGTAAGTATTAGTTACACAGAGCTGGCGCCTTGAGCAAAATTCCAATAGTCGTTGTCCGTTCTCGTTTTGCCTATCGACGCCGTGTTTCCCGATGCATTCAGCCCACGCCGTCGTGTCCTGGTCGACGCGAACATTAAAGTCAACCAAGATGTGTAGTCTGTTTGTTTTATGCACCCCGCGCACTTTTTCCTCGAGCTGGTCATAGAATTGATCCTTGATCTCAATTTTTGAATTAAGCGTCGCGCGTCGCTGCGTAAGCGGAAACAAGGGTGATAAAGCCGCTTTTAGTGTTTGGACGCAAGACCAAAATGCGCTCAGAGACACCCATGGGTGTTTGTATAGCATTAAGTAAGCAGTTGCGGATCGCGAACCCTACACCATGCTCTCATTTCTCCGTGTCGGCCTCTTTCCCTTCCAGAAGAAAGTGTAGTTCGCCTCGCGGATAGATCCCTCGTCCTCGATTCTGGTCTCTTGCAAGGCAGCGATGTCGACATTTACCCTATTAAGTTCGATGTCAATATTGTAGGTTTTGCGCAGTTCTTCAGCGTAATCCGAGCTTCCACAGGTGTTTAGAAAGCCTGTCCTCATTGTTCGGACATTCCATGACGCGAAGCGCATGTAAGTACTGTGGGTTTTGTTTTTATTTTTTGTATATTTACAGCGTCAACGTCCAGCTGTGAGGCTTGTGTTTTGTTCACCCAGGCAGAACAAGTAGACGCTGAGACGGATCAGTACCTTATTGGTCGGGGGCTGCCCGACTTAAAGCAGGCGGTAACTGATCAGTGGATTTACGAAGAATCCTTCTACTGTTGGAAGTGACCCCTGGCGCCCGCACTTGCGCCTTTCCGTGCCGACTTATAACCGGTAACTGCCAGTCCCCGTGTTGTTTTCCACTTGCAGGGCAGGTGGCGAAGTGACCTCTCCGCGGATACTACTACGCCGCGGACTTTGTGGCAACATGGGCTTGCCCAGTACCCATGCCACCCTCTCCTCCTCCCCGGCGGAACCCACAGTCAGTACGTGTGGTGCCGGTTTAACCGCTGGTGCCTGGCTTTCACCTTGTCGGGGGTACCGTTTCGGGTTTATTACTAGTTTTCCTTCTCTTTGGGGGTTAGATGTTGGTGTCTCCTCTAACTTAGTACTAAATCGGCCTGTAAGTTTTTTAATGAGAGACAGTCTTATCCCTTAGTCGCCTCTTACGACACCCGCGGGAAGACCTGGGGTGGCCCTTAGTATTCTAATAGCCGGAAGCCACACGGCGTCTTAATATGATAAAACTACTCAACAGAGGTACTTGCCTTCCTTTAAGCCTATCATTAGCTTCTTATAAACATATAAAAATAAATTTGCTGTTTTAACTTACATGCTCAGTATAAACACCATACTCTTTTTCCGTGGGAATGCCGTTTTTAATCATGTACTTCCAAGCAAAGTATACGAGACCACCATCACAGCCCATATTACCTTCACTGCAAAGAAAACAAGCTATGTATATTTACACCAGAAACGCACAAAAAAAACTACTGATAGATCGAAGGATAGGATTAATTATGCCATATTGAGCTTTAATTGTCTATGGCAAAATTAACTGTAGTTTTAGATGTGTACTTCGGGACTTAATCGCGATAACATTTAAAAGGAATTGCACTGATCGTGGTCACGATCCACTCCACGTCCATTCGTGACCACGACCGGTGCAATTCGATCAAAACGTCTGGTAACCAAGAGATATTGTACCTTTTAAATATTATCGCGATTAAGTCCCGAATTACACATCTAATATGTATCAAAGTCGCGAAACTTTAAAAACAATTACTGTAGTTTTTTCTATAAACCGTAGGAAATAAAGTACTAATAAAGAACAGTGGGATATGAATGATATCAGTCACACACAAACAAATGACTGACTGACTAGAACTCTAAAACTTAATAGATGCTGTGAAAAAACTTAGTCATGTAAATCTCGCGGATTAAAAGTGAATCTTCTGTATAGTGTAAACAAAAAAAAAAACTAATTTATGCACTATTAAGTGGCGACTTCCACATCTGCGAAAACATACTTTAACATCATCTAGCGAAGACGAGGTGAACTACTAGTAACTACTAATCCTACTCTTTTTTTTTTTATTATTATTATTACACGTCAGAATGACCTCAAACCGCCTGATGGAAAGCTAGACCATTATAGATACGGATGATACTAAAATGGTGGCCCTCAGCTTGACGGCCTCGAGAGATGATTTTCCCACGCCCCGCTTAAAGGACCCCAGATTATATGACGAAGGGAACACGTGTGGTGGTAATGCATTCCACATTTTAATGGTGCGGCAAAGAAAGGAGGTGCTGAACCGTTTGGTCCTAGTTGGGATTGTTTGCACTGTAAGGGAGTGACACCTCAGCCCGCCACGTGTTGTTCTGGATAGGAAAGGAGAAGGTGGGATCAATTGGAAGAGGTCTTCGGAACACTCGCCGTGATAGAGGCGGTAGAATACTGCCAAAGAGGCTACGTTTCTACGCAACCGCAAGAAGCTACTGTGCAGAGTCATCAGCTGTATGATGATGATACAAGTTGTAGGCGTTGTATAAGTACAAAAGACATCGCTGCTCTGGCGTGAAAAACCGCCTCACCCTGTTTAACCTGCAGAAATTCCGACGCCTGATCGTCACGAAGGACTCTAATGCGGCGCTCTTGCAGAAAATTGGCAGCCCGTTGCATGGCGCTATGAAACTTCTGGCGCCGATTAATATAATATATACAACTTCCCAACAACAACCGTTGGGTCGCGGTCCAGGTCTTTGCCAGGACTGCGTCTTTGCTAGCATCTTGCCAGGTCAGAAGATCTTTCCTTTGTGCTGTAGGGACATAACACCCGTTCCTCCACAGTTTGTTTTATATCTCTATGGCCCCGTTTACGCAGACGCGGGGCTTTGCGCGGCGCGGCGCGGCGTTCAGTAGTTTTGGCGTGAAAGGGCGACAGACAGACAGAGTTACTTTCGCATAAGCACCGAAAGCTATCGTTGATCTCCACGTGACGCACGAAGCTCCGCTCATCGCGACCCCCCCCCCCCCTCGCCCTGTTTATACAACGTCACAAACGTCACATATATTCACGCGCCGCCTCTCCGTAAACAGAGAGAGCCGCGCAACGCGCCGCACGACATGTCGCCAGACACCCCGCACTACGCGCCGCGTCTTCGTAAACGGGGCCTATGAGTTTTTACCAGCGTCTTCGCGCGGAGAATATTGTTTATGCATGAAAGGTACCCTTCTGTACCCCTGACAATGATCGGTTGAGTAATAAAGGCGTGATAGCGTAGAAACAAACAAAAAAAAAACTCACATTAGCATTTATAATATTAGCTAAAACTAACGTTTGCCCGAAAATCTATTGAATAAATGACAATCATGTAATAGTAAACTGATCTTACTTCCAAGCACAATCCACTATCGACTGCTCGCTCAAGACTAGCAGTCTGTCTCCATTAACTCTTGCAAAAGCACCTTCAAGAGCTGCAGTAGCGGCGAAGGCCCAACACGAGCCGCAGTGGCCTTGATCTTAAGAAATAAAATTTAAAAAAAAATTGATTTTAGGTTTAGGTAAGGTCTTAGTCCGTTGATCAAGTCCGACTTTGCAAATACTTTTGATAGTGTATATCGCAGAAGTGCTTGTTAAAGGTGACACAATATGTTACACAATTGTCTGCTTTTAATTTTTTTTGTAAAAGTTTTTATTTAACTTGCAATGTTTGTTCAGCTTCCAAGATTTAGACCCAAACGGTCTGAATCTTGGAAGCTGAATTAAAACCACTTGCTTGTATCCTACGGAACTGAAAGTTTATGTTGGTTTAGTTTCGATGATTTTATGATTTCCCAGGATTGGCTCCAAATGAGGGAACTTCTCAATGGTCAACAATAGAGACACGAAACTTAAATACCTACGCATTGAATTATGATAGTCTGTTCTAAAGTACGTCATGGCCTGGGTGCTGTGCTCAGCATTGGCTTCTAACGATGAAACTCTATATGTATTATATAAGGTCTTTATGGCGCATTTAAATAGAGTTTATTATTGAAAATAAATTTATCGATAGGTAGGGTTATATTTCGAAGTTTTAACTTATTTAGATGTGAAAAAAAAACCATCTTAAGTTTGAAAAAATATTTGGTAACTGATTTTGTTGGAACACAAGTAGGTAGTTCAGACAA
This sequence comes from Callimorpha dominula, assembly GCA_949752705.1. Taxonomy (NCBI): domain Eukaryota; kingdom Metazoa; phylum Arthropoda; class Insecta; order Lepidoptera; family Erebidae; genus Callimorpha; species Callimorpha dominula. Next base: position 2,229,416 of record OX457012.1, on the reverse strand, counting down.
GGAACAAAACATAAAACAAAATATTTCAAGAAAAATTAAGCAACATATTAAAAATAAACCAAAAAAATAAAACACATTTATTTTAGTCTTCACAAATGAGCTGCTGAATTGAGTTAAACAACCAAAGCAGGCCTATGCTAGTCGATGTATTTGCGCGCAGTAAATATGTACCGGCCATACGCTCGCCGGCGGACCTAACACGCAGTCTCGCGCAGTGGGTTGCCGACAGCTGCATCGCGCGCTCACGCTTTTATTTTAAAGTACAAAAAAAGTAATTCGATATCGTATTGATGTATTTTTTAAATACTGTAAAATTCATAGTGAAAATTGACATGGTTATTTATGTGCAGTATATTAAGAGAAAAAAAACCCGGCATCGTTATTTACGTAATGAAAATAAAAACTTTTTAACCCTATATGTTTCTGTCTACCCTTGTTTCCCTCAAATTATTTATTAAAACTTTTTGTAAGATTTGGAATATTTTTCACCATACAGTTTAATAATCGAGATTTTAGAAAAGGGAAGAAGTTTATTAATCTTTACATAAAAATAAAACACATGTAGGATTTTTCAAACTATACTAAAACATTGGCAATGAAAAATAAGCATAAGTACTTAATTTACAGAACAGTTGTAATTTTTTTATAAAAACGTTATTGAAAAGGTAACCCTACACACATTTTAAAGCCCGGCAAGTAGGCAATTAAAATGGTGGGTATCGATATTTTTGTAGGGAGTGATTTATCTGTTACGTAGTAACTACTTAGTAATCTGTGGACAGAAGTCGGTGTTCAAGACATTGTTTTACTCTTAAATTTGCATGTTTATTTGTTATAAGATGACTCAAAATTTAATACTTACACAAGATGGGAAATTTAGAAACTAAATCTAATCATCTTTTTCTTTCTCGTTTATATTTAAAAGACTAAGAGTCAATCATCTGAACGTTAAACTTACTTTTTACTGGTGTAACAGCACCCTCAAACCTCAGGTCAAAGTTCTCGGGCAGTTCATCTACAAGATTATCTACCTCTTCTACTGTATGAGGGAAGGGCAGGGCTTCTTTTGATGGTTGGTCCTGAGCCAATAACCCAGTCAGGTGTTTCAGCTCATGAGGAGTTCTGTCTGAGAATTCGTTCACCTCCAACTTGAAGCTCAAATTCTTACGATTGTGCTCTTGAACCATTCTATGAATCAAAAAATACTTTTGTTTCAGTGTGGAGAAATTAATCTGTTACGTAATGTATGTATATGTAATAATGTACTAACCCACGCCTGAGATTAGCTCGTTCAACCAAACAAACAAACTCTTCAGTTTTATAATATTAGTATGGATATAGGATTTCTTTAAGAAAGGAGTGTACAGGTTTTTTGTAGGGGTCGGTAAGGCGCATGCGATTGCTCTGGAATCGTGGCAGTGTCCATAGTCCTTACCATCAGGCGGGATATATCCTTATTTGCCATTGACGTGGTATAAAAAAAACATAAACCGATAAAATCTCAACTTACCGCAAGTTCTGTTCAAAAATACTTTTTCTCATCTGCCTCTCTTTCTCATGGTATTCCTTGCTGTGATAGGTAGCGTAGCTCTCAAACGCAAAGTTCAAATGTTCCGGAATATCCGGGATCAGGTACTGGATATCTCTTTTGAAGTTCGATGCAAAGTCACAAATCCCATCTATGGATAAAAGAATAAGATTTCACTAGTGAATAACTTTTCAAAAACAAAGTTGCACATTTCCGCTTCCAGGTAATTCTCTAGCTGTCGTGACTTGTATGCTGTTGTTATTACATGTGTAAACTGGGAGATGTAAATTGGGGAGGGGAGACTCTCTGGGAACTTTTTGAGACTGGGCACATAAGATTAGCTTTGACGAGTCCAATAGATTAGGCTAGGCAGAGCCTTCGCCTTTCAGTGATTTCAGTAAGTGCTCTTTTTTCAAATACAGGATGTATTTGAATATAGAAGAAGTGCAGAAACTAGCTTTTTTAACAATATGTCTTACAAATTAAAAATAATACTTGTAAGCGGCTACATCGAATTACACGTATCGTGGTAAGTAAGTCTATACAATGACAGTTCAAGTTATACTGGCCAAGGATCTATTGTTATTATTAAACGGGTATCTTGGTTAAGATATTTTAATTCTGCTTTGAGGTTATATTTCTAGGAGACAAAATAAACCTTACAGACTTAACCCTTGGATCGTTTTATGCAACAATAGTCGCAAAAATATTTAGCTCTACTTTGGCCGTGCAATAATCGTTGCATAAGTTGGTTTCTAATTTTAACCGATTCGCAGCCTAATTTAAACGTGTTATAGTTGATATTTCTACTTCTATGTTATCGCTGGGCTCGTACTAGCAAAGTGAAGGGTCCTTTTCTTTTGCTAAAGCAATAAAGATGAACTCACCATCGTGTTGTAGAACGTCCTCAGGAACAGAATCCTCAAAGTTGTAGTAATTTGTAATTGTGTGGGAGGCGATATTGCCTTTCACCTCGTTCAACTTTTTGATGATGTGTCTGAAATATTACGAGAAATTAATGTACCGTTGTGATAAGGATTGTCATCTATGGTCACTCGAAAATCGAATTCGTTTGGCGTCTTGAAAACACCAGCTTTCGGATCAAGCTGCTAAAAAAACATGTTATTTCAAAATCTACCTTTGTTTTGATGAGTTAAGTATATAGGTATGTTTTCTTTGTTCCAAAAAAGGGTGTATCATTACGTGCATTCCTGTGCGATTCAAATTAAAAAAAAACTTACTGTACAGGAGTCTGAACACCACCACTAGTCTTATACACGTACAGTGTCTCTTCTATGACCAGGTTTTCATCTTTATCATCGCTATATGAACCAGTCCAGATATCCATTATTTTGTCGAACAAAGATACTGTTTTTCCTGAAAAAGGCCACTGTTGAATAGATTTTACTATCAAGGTTAGTAGTATCACCGCCGTCTAGGTAAAAGAACCCGAACTACGTAAGTAGTTACAATTGATCCTGCATCGGTCAATATAAGTTCTTAAGCTAATTAGTATCGATACTAATAAGCAAAGTTTAAAAAAAAATCTTATCACTTAATTACAGCTAAAGACAATAAATAAAACTAAACATTCTAATTAAGAATTTCACTAGTCCTTAGTGGAGTTCATCAAAGAACCCTACCGCATCGTCGCCTACGAGTAGCGTTCCCAGAAAGCTGGCAGCATTGTTACGTTGAACGGCAATGATAGTTCTCTGTGCAAGAAAAAGCTCCGCCTTCTGGTCACGAGAAGTGTCGACCATTCGGTTAGCTAAGCTTCATACTTAGGTTTATTTACTTTTCTTCTTCTCATTTTGCTTTTCACCTTTTTTATTTTATTTCATAACACACTCAAAAGAAAAATAGTTAGGACCTAAGAAATTAATGTTAACAAAAACTATTAAAACTCTATACCTGTATAACTAAGGAGGGACACATCGGGCAATAATTCCAGGTCTTTATCACCTGTCATAAAACAATTCATTTCTACCTCCATATCACTGTTGGGCTTCGGGAACACCTGTATTTATTTATAAAAATGTTTAGATGCACTTCCTCAATGTTGATATCAAAAGATTATACGAACCGAATTATAAAGAAATGAAGAGCTCTACTATCCAACTCCTGGCTTCATCATCAGACTATGGTTAGCGAAGCCAATATATTGGAGTCGCCAAAACGAATCTTATGAGCCCAAGCTCGAGGGGTTTACCAGTAGCATCTGAAGAATTCCTCTGTCCGTTTTCTGCCTACATCATCTGATGAGATCTAAGGTGCCAACTCATAGTATCGTCTTCCAAACTAGATAGGTATACTATGGCTATCATTAGTAATTATTAGGAAATACGTGCAAACATGTTAGTTTGCTAGTAAGAGGCCCTAACCCTTCCCTCTCCCCTATTCCTGTCCTGACCCCTCTCCTCCCTTCTAATCCCCCTCTTCCCGCTCTTCTCCCCTCTCCCCCTTTTCCCCTACTCCCACCTTAAAGGGCGACAACGCACTTGTGACTCTTGAGTTACAGGTGCCCATGGGTGACGGTAGTAATTACCATCAGGTGACCCGTCTGATCGTTTACCCCATTTTACAATGTCATATCCTTTGCAGTTAACTAGTATAAAACATTTTATTATATACAGTCAGTCCATGGAATCTACTAATAAACCAATATTAACTTAACTTGTCTATCATTACCAAGTCGCAATATATGCATTACAGAGTTTCATTTCTATATGACAACTAGAAGTAGTCGTTCGTGGGAGAGCGGTGCTTCGGCAGGTATGGGCCGGCTCGACTGGAGTGATACCACGGCCTCACAGAAAACCAGCAGTGAAGCAATGCTCGCATTGCTTTTCGCCTAGTGAGTGTTCCCCCCTTCCCCTACTCCCACCTTAAAAGCCGGCAATGCATTTGTGATTCTTGAGTTGCAGGTGCCCATGGGCGGCGGTAGTCATTTACCGTCAGGTGATTCGTCTGCTAGTTTGCTCCATATACCATAAAAAAGGGTTAAAATTGACTTCCAAGATTAGTTTACATAGTTAGTTACTTACAAGTGAAGCTAATAAAAGCGTGTTTAAAAGGATATAGGCTGTTTTGTAATTAATAACTAAATTTGGTTTTAAAGTTACAAGGCAAGGTATGTTATTTGATATATCAAATAACAAGATGAGCACTACAACATTGGTCTCACTGTAAAACGTGCTCTAGCTAATAGTGAGTAGGCACACATTAGGTTGTATGTGCAACCTTGAGGAACGTGGTGGTTTAATGCTGACACGTAATTCTGAGTATAGTGCCACAAGCGACGTACCTATGTTATATTCCACACAGACTTTAGTCGTTGTTAGAACACCGTTATCGATACTTGTCTTGTAATTCTTCAGTACGAATAATTTATATTTTTGGTGACCTCAAATTATTATTTCTCTCCTGCACACATAACCTTACACGCACGACCAGTGAAGTTATACATACTATACCCCTAAGGGTATATTTATCCAGTAGTAGTGTATTGGCATGTGATCAATATTGAACTTTATTCAAATGCAGCAGGAGTTTCTATTTAGTTTAATGTCTTTTTTCATATGAAGATAATTTTTGAATAGAGAAATTAGTACTATACCATATATGTCTTGTTTTCTTCTCCATTAAAGTATTTCTTGGTAACGCCTCCATAGTAATCGACGCGAGCACGGTTTTGTTCAGCACTAACCCTGTTAAAATGATAGGTTTTATTAAAAGCACCGGGGTTTTGGAGCTTATTTAATACATAATAATACAAAGTCAGAGTAGGATTTCATAAGTTTTGAATAAACAATTTGTAAATATTTTTGAATCTCAGAATAGGCAGTTAATTGAATGTTTGAAATAACTGACCCGATTCCAAAATCAATCGGAAACACGATAATTCAAGTCAGAAAACGCACGCACGCACACACTCATACACGTATATTACTCGTACTATTCTGTGCTCCTGATAACGTGTTTGCAAAATTTGATGATTATGTAGTTAATGCATTAATAATAATTTAGGATGTTTGGTGTGACCAGGAAAGTGCTCGACTAAAGCCCACAAGCCAGGACCAAAAGAGAGAGGAAGACCCTGACTTACGTGGATGGCTGTAGTTAGGAAAGACATGAAAAATAAGTATATTGACCCAATGATGACCCGGAAAATATATTTGTGGAGAAGAATAGTTAGGAGAGGCGACCCAAACTGCAAAAACTTTTTAAGTTAGTTTTTATAGATGTTCTCAATAACTGGGTGATTAGTTTTAGTATTTAGTATTAGGTAAAAAAAATATGTATTATTTAAAATCTTAACTTTTAATCTAATCGTTTAACTTTATACATTCCACCTGCTTTTATGAGAAACAGATGCAAAAATACCTGGAAATTCATGGAAGGTTATAACTTTATACAGATAGTTTTTTTTTAATTCTTTTTATAATTGCACGCTAGAGTGATGTCCTTTCAGTAATTTAAGTAAGTGTTCCATTGTCATATACACCCTGTACAACAGATAGATAGAACATTCTTTATTGTACACCACAGTTAGACAGAAATTAACACAGTTTATAACAGTTTAGTAGCAACATATTAAGCGGCAAGTACAATGGGCGGTCTTATCGCTAAAAGCGATGTCTTCCAGACAACCTTTGTATGGAAACAACAGAGGAAAATAATCGGTAGCTGGTGGCGTACCACAAATATTTAGAACTGTAACAATGAAATAATAATAAAGGAAATTAGGTGAAAAGTAATACGTGAAGTTTTTTCTACACATACGTACATATATATACATATAACAGTTTGACTTATATTATCTTACCACATTTCAAAAGGTGTCTTCAGAGTGGTAACGAAGTTGATTTTCTCGCCGGTGAAATGATATTCCGTGGGCCATTCTATTTCGTGATCTTCATCACCTATGGGCATGAGAGACAGTTGTTATGTAGGAGTTCGTTCCTTTACCTATCAAATGACCTATAGGTCAGATAAATTTGCCGCAACATCAGTAACCTAAAATATCATGGAAAATAGCGCTCATTCTACAGTCTCTATCTTCCCCGGACGGGAATAGGGGTTTATCATATTATATAATGTATTCTTTGGAATATTAGTGGCTTTTGGCAAACTTAAGATAATACTAAACCTAGCCTTAACCTTACGATTTATTTTAAAAAAATACCGACAAACTCCATCCATACACTAACTACACAAACCAACAGATAAATTTTATACCAATAGAAATCACCGTAAAAACTGTTTTCTGACGTACGTGGGGGTCAAAGCCACATCACTCGGTATGATGACATCCTTCAAATAATGTTTAGAGATTTGACTATATTTAAAGCTGTTAAAACCAAATGGTTTACATTATTTAAATAATTATACTTTATTATTTACTTACTTAACAAGATGTGGCTGGATATAGAATTAACACACAAAATTAAAACAAAAATGGCCGGAAAAACCGCCATTGTGTTATACTTAGTACAACTAAATAAGAGATTGGAGTATATTTTACCAAAAATGTGTATAGGAAAACAGTGATAGGAATAAAGCCGTGTTCACGGAGGGCGTTAAGTTGAATGATATTCTTCATATCCTCGACATATTGAGGGCGTTTATCCAAATCTGAGCCTTGTTCTGGGTTTAATATGATTAATAAAAAACAGTTGTATAGACATAGTGTAGTATATACAGATAATAGTATAAACATATAATAGGTATAGACATATAATTCTTACTAAGGTCTTAATTTGACACTCAGAGTCAAAACAAAACCATCAAAAAGCAGTGTTCAAATTTGTTAATTTGAGCAAAACTGATTATATTATTCTACACAACCCATCTCTTTCTGGCAATCATTAAATGAAAAAAAAGTGAGAGATTTACTTGCGTAGTTCGTGCCAGTGTATCATTATCTTATAAACACCATTTACGTTATTTAAATAACCATTTAGATGATTATACCTACAAAAATATTATTGTAAACCTACCTTTACTGAATCTTATGACAATTATATTAATTAACCTAAAAAAAAACTAATCAGTTACAATTAAGTTTGCCTGTTAGTTATATAAATATGTGATCACATTTAATTAACTGATTATAGAAAATGTAAAAAAGAACAATAATTCGACCTGTTGTTCATCGAAATTAAATTGTACGTACATAATATAAAATAGAAAATAAATAAATTCCTGTCATTAATCTTGCAGCACAAGTGTCCTTTAAAAAGTGAGTTTTAAATAAAAAACATCTTTATGAGTCTTTTCAAAACATCGATTATCTGTTTAGATAAAACCGCTTTGCATTTTGCCACCATTACTAGTAATTGACATTACCTTCTGGAGTCTTTCTTTTAAAGAGTTCATACTCCACTCTACTCCACACATACAAAGAGATACTTTGCCAGTCAGACTAAATTTTTAGTCTGTTTCCAATGAACTTTCTGGAATTGAGGCTATGGCGAACGAAAGTATTATAAATGTGGAACGATTTCGTAATTCTATTTTAAGTTCTATTTCTCATCTGTTTGTCCAACGGTTTTCTTTTATGTTCTGTGTAGTAGCTACCTATTGACAAACTCTATTGTCATCAATAAAAAAAAATATTAACAATTTTTTCCCTTCTTCAACGGAATCACTCGAATTTCAATCTCGACCACTGATAAAATGGAACAAAGCAACAACAACCTTCAACCTTGAACCCTCTGAGGGCGCCAGAGGCGCGCCCTATTCTGTGCCATTGACCGGACAACCCCCGTGTACAGCCGTCTCGTAGCGACGCTGGGTCCCCCCAAATTGGGCAAGAGTCGCCCAAGGGCGGACGCAGCGCCGACCAGCCTTGGAGCAAGCTGCAGGAAGTGCTCGTCGAAGCGCCACCTACCGTCGAGGATCAGGCCCAGATATTTTATGTGGGCCTGAACCGGTACGAGGACTGAGTTGACCTCGATAGAGGCGCCAGGGGGTGGACCACGACGGGGCCCATGAAATAACAGGGCCTCCGTCTTCTCCAGGGCCACCCGCAAACCCAGCGCCTCGATGCGCCCGACCACCAGAGAGACTCCCCTGGTGGCCAGGCACGCCGCCTCCTGAAAGCTTACCCCCCGGGCTGTGACCAAAGTGTCATCGGCGTAACAGATTACGCCGAGCCCGGGGGGGAAGTCGCCTCGAAGGCCCCAGTCGTACCCCATGTTCCACAGGAGTGGTCCAAGGACAGACCCCTGCGGAACACCGCACGACATGTGCCGACAACTCAAAACTCCATCTCGGTCCTCGTACATGACGGTACGCTCCTCTAAATAGTCTGCCACTAACCGCCTCAGGTACCCTGGCACTCCGTGATAGTGGAGTGCTTCCCTGATGCAGCTAAATGGCAGACTGTTGAACGCGTTGGCGATGTCCAGCGACACCGCCAACAGCACGCCGCCACAGCTCGAAAACCGAATTGGGCGTCCGACAAATCGGGGCCGACCTCGCACAGGTGCCGGACGATGCGGGCAGAGAGGACCCTCTTAAACAATTTACCCGCCTCGTCCAGCAACACGATGGGCCTGTAGGCCGCAACCGAGTCGGTAGGCCGTCCCGGCTTCCTTAAAAGGACCAGCTTCCCGCTCTTCCAGAAGTCATGGAAGCGCCCGGACGCCAAACAAGCGTCGAACACTTCCCTGAGGCGGTCGGACATGTGGTCGAAGGCGAAGGCCAACACTCGGGCAGGGATCCCGTCTGGCCCCGGGGCGGTGTTCTTGGAACGGATCCGTAGAACAACCGCCCCTACCTCCGCCTCCGTGACGGGCGGAACACCATCCTCCCATCTCGTTCTCCCCGTCGTCTCCGGCCAAGGGGGCCATCGACGGGGGTACGTGCTCCACCCGTTGCGGGAAAAGGCCCTCAACCACTTCCTGCAGGAAGCTGGGCTGGAGAGTCTCCGTAAGGGGGGCGCCCGACGCGCGGAGCTTTTGTTGCGCCGCGCGATATGGGCGTCCCCAGGGGTCACCATTGAGACCCTCCAGCATCTCCTTTCTTTTGTCCTCTTTGGCGCGGCTAATGGCCAGCTTCAGAGTTTTCCGCGCCTCTCGGTACTCCTCATGAAGCTGGTCCTCCTCCCCCTCTTCGCGGTGACGCCGCCGGCTGCGAGTGTAGGACCTCCGGGCACGAGTACAGGCCGCACGGAGGTCCGCCAACTCCTGGGACCACCAGTAGACCTCCTTCCTTGGAGGCCGACGACCTCGGACGCGGGGCATGGCCGCATCGCAAATCTGCGTAATCGCATCGCGAAAGCGGCCCGCCCCCATGTCTGCCTCCTCAGTCTGAGTCACTTTTGTAACAGCCCACCGCGGGAAGCGGGAAGAACGCCGCGCCGTGTGACCCCTTCTGTGGTCCTGGATCCGGGAGAGCTCGAATCGGATATAGAGGTGATCCGAGAGCGTCTCAACCTCTTCCAGGACACGCCAGTTCCTTACTCGAGCGGCAAGAGCAGGGGTAGCGAACGAAAGGTCCACTATCGACCCTCCTGCTGTCGCACGCACGTGTTGGTGGAGCCTCTGTTTAGGAGACAGAGGCCCACCGATGCCGCCCACTCCTCCACGGCATCGCCCCGTGCGTCCGTCCTGGGGGAACCCCACGCAACGGACTTTGCGTTGAAGTCCCCCAGCACTAGGACGTGCCCAGACGCTAGTCGCCGCATCGAGGTCTCCAAGTTGTTGAGGAAAACCTCGAAGTCGCTCAGACTCCGGTTGATGGAGAAGTAGACACCATATATGGTGATATCCCCCCACTCGGCAGCAACATATCCGGTACCCTTGTCTCTTAGCGACAAGGGCGGGGAATGAGCCGCCGTGGAGCTGATGACTGCCACGGAGCCGTCCCGGTCACCCATCCAGTTTGGACGGGGAGGAACGTAGTAGGGCTCCGAGGCTACGGCTACACCTATCGACCACTCCACCATGGTTTGCAGAAAAAGATCCTGCGCACCGGCAGAGTGGTTAAGGTTCGTCTGGACAAGGAGGCTAGAGACTTGGTCCATTTATTGGACCGTCTCTACAACCTCCTCCATGGGCGACGACGACGACGCCGGAATGACAACGGTGGCAGCCTGGGTCGACTGGCTAGCCCCCGAAGTTTGACGAGAAGTGCGGGGCGGCTTGCAGCCACCCTGCCCCATCTGATGGTTCTCGGGCAGATTGCCCACCGCACACGCAGGGCAGTGAGGGGCGGCGGAACATTCCGCCGCCTTGTGCCCCGGTCGGCCGCAGCGGAAACAAAGTCCGCTGCAGTCAAAGCAGATTGCGCATTTGACGCGGGTGTGTCCCGTGGACAGGCACTTAAAACACCTCATCGGTCTCGCCTCCAGAATTGTGACTCTGGCGTTGACGAAACCGATGAGGACCTTGCCAGCGTCACCCCAGATTTTGGCCGACGCTACAGGACACCTCACCCACACCGCGATAAGGCCTCCTGGACCGGGGCGGATGGTGCCAACCCTGATGCTGTCCGGGGTGCATCCCGTTTTCTCCAAAACCACAACCCGGATCCTCAGCCGTCACGGATTCGTCCAGGCCTGAAATACGCAACTCCGCGCATTTGGTGGGCCTGGCGATCTTGACACCATCCGTCGCTGCGAAGATACCCCGCAGCTTCTCGGCGAATCTGTCGGCCGTCCTCGCACCTTCAGCCCCGGGGAACTCTAGGACCCGAGCTCCCGTCTGGGCGAGGCGCATCCTGACGCCTGAAGCCCCGAGTTCACTGGCGAGGCTATCCCGTGCTTTCTTAAATACTGCCGCGTATTTACAGCGATATTAACAAATATATTTCAGGATAGTCTGTGGTGTACTGAGATAGTTTAATGTTGATTTGACGATTTGAGGAAAATGTTCATTAAACCATATAATATATCATGTGATCGTTATATTAAAGAAAAGTATATTAAATTAAATTAGGTCATATCATCATTAAAACTTTTATTATTATTTCAAACGTTACGCACCCCTGTTCAGCGGTAAAGGCTTATTAGAGTGTCACACTATCATCTTCACTCAACGATTAGAAAAGAGCTCATGACTTTCAAACCGCCGAATAGAGGTTTTCTTTAATTATAGTCATATATTATGTATACAAGAACACTCGTGATCAAGTCACCTTTCAAACACTAACTACTATAAATACTAAGTAACTATAAACTAAATATAAACTGGTCCATCCGTTTAGGAAATATGATGCTACAGACAGACACACAGATAGACATCCCTACTTTTTGCGTGGGGGGTTAAAAATTATTGTACAACACGATAAAATCTTACAACTTTTCCATTTTTGAGTCGTTCTTCTTAGCGATAGATACATTCCTAAAATATCTCCTAGTAGATTTGTAAGAGTAAAATGCAGGCTAGTTCCTACGTTAAATAAAATTTGCTGGAAGCAGCAACTTCTTCCGAAAAATGTTACAGTATGTTTTACCTATATGGTTCATTGTGAACAGGGTTTGGACCTTTCGTGCATCAAAATCCTAGTACAACATTAACTGACCCGTCCCGGGATCCTGGTATATGCTGCAGCCGACAGTAATCATTGCATCAGTGAGGGTTACGCTTTTCATCCCCTGTTTAGTGTAGGAAATAGGTCTGAGTTGTAATAAAAAGAAACCATCCAAAAGCACGTGGAATTTATTTAACAAAAGAAACTTAAACTATAGGATAGCACGGATAATCAAGAACGAAGCAGTTGTTGTTTTTGGCCAACATGAGTATGTAGCCGTCTTCCCCCCAGGCCTCTCCCCAGGAGTTCTTGACGATCCAGTAGTCTTCGCCATCACGCTTGCCATAGCCAACTATGGTGACAGCGTGGTTAGGACGTGGGCGATCAGGGTTACTGCGAGTCACAAAAAGAAATTGTAAGCACTAAAATGTCAATATGCCACATACCAGATACATACTATAGCCTGCTGCAGCTGGGCACTTCGGGAATTAATGATGGAGAAATTGGGACTATATTGTAAAAAAATAAAATAATACATGTTCCTTAGAATTCTACTCAGACGCGATAAATGTTTTTTAGCACAAGTGCAATGTAAACTCACCAACTTAAATCATAGAAGAGGCCGTTAGCATAAAACAGCATAGAGTCTGTTGCTTGAACACCAATAGTTACAGGTCCGTATTTGTATAGCGCCACCTTCAATGCGTTCGGGTTCCTGGGGGTGACCTGCGCGAATCCCTTGATTTGGTATAGAGTCGTCATGTTCGATATATGGCAGAAACCATCCTGTAGAAAAAAATAAACACTGTGTTTATAGTTCGCTTGAGGTAGATCTTGTTTGACTTTATGATAGATATTACAGTTTAACTAATACTAAACTATAAAATAACTATCTTTGAAAGAAAGTAGATTCAATCATTTTTAGTTTTAACATTGTCTCAGGCAGTGCTAAATACAAGTTTGATTTTTAACACATTTAACTGTTTAACCGAGATTGTCAACAAATCAAAATCTGCCAATATGTAATCCGATGAAACCTTTTTGATATTTTCTGATAATTAACGTAGTTTAAAACAATCTAATCACCAAATTATTTTATTAGCAAAAATATAAATGTTATAAATAATTATGATAAAACTACTCAAAAGAGGTACTTGCCTTCCTTTAAGCCTATCATTAGCTTCTTTTTAAACACATTAAAATAAATTTACTGTTTTAACTTACATGCTCAATATAAACACCATACTCTTTTTCCGTGGGAATGCCGTTTTTAAGCACATACGTCCAAGCATCGTTTAGGAGACCACCATCACAGCCCATATTACCTTCACTGAAAACAAGCTATGTAAATTTAGCACCAGAATCACATAAAAAAAACTACTGATTGATTGAAGGATAGAATTAATTATGCTATGCTGACAGAACGGAATGCTTTCATTGTCTGTGGTAAAATTTACTGAAGCTTTTTTATAAACCTTAAGAAATAAAGTGCTAATATAGAATAGTGAAACACACACAAGCAAATGACTGACTGATTAGAACTCTAAAACTTACTAGATGCTCTAGAAAAACTTACTTATGTAAATCTCGCGGATTAAAAGTAAATAGTTTAAACAAAAAAAACTAATTCGTGCACTATATTTGTTTTGTGGCAACTTCCACATACTGCAAAAACATACTTCAACATCATCTAGCGAAGACGGGCTGAACTACGTAGTATGACGCCCGTACCTCTTTCGGGTGTGGATCAAAACTGGCTGGTAATATAATATTTAAATCTGTTCTAATATTATTTTTCAAATGTATAAATTATTTAGAAAAAGAACAGAAGAAAGAAGCGCCGCAGCCAGCAGTCAGAGTGGACGGCTGTTAAGTTGCTGGGCCTCATTAAGAAGCCATTATAAAGTGATGTTGTTATAAGTAGTTAGCTCAGTTCTTAATATATTAATTTTCAGTTTTCCCATCTTTTGTCAATTACTCTCCTTATATATCAACACCCAATCCTTTTAAATCCTCTCTGCAAAGCGAAGCCTTACAGTAGTAACTACTCATCCTGCATCGCGCTATAAAAGTTCTCGCCGATTAATATATATACAACAACAACCGTTGGGCCGCGGTCCGCCAAGCACGATCATCTCGCCAGGTCAGAGGATCTTTCCTTCTGTTGTAGGGACATAACACTCGTTCGTCCACAGTTTGTTTTATATCTCTATGAGTTTTTGCCCGCGTCTTCGCGCGGAGAATATTGTTTATGCATGAAAGGTACCCTTCTGTACCCCTGACGATGATTGGTTGAAAAACTAAGATTTGAAAGCGTAGAAACCCACAAAAAACAAACTCACATTTCCATTTATAACATTAGCTTTAACTAACGTTAGCCCAAAAATCTATTGGATAAATAACAATCATGTAAAAGTAAACTGATCTTACTTCCAAGCACAATCCACTATCGACTGCTCGCTCAAGTCTAGCAGTCTGTCTCCATTAACTCTTGCAAGAGCACCTTCAAGACCTGCGGTAGTTGCGAAGGCCCAACAAGAGCCGCAGTGGCCTTGATCTAAAGAAAAAAAATTAAAATTTCAAAATCAATAAATTGTATGCCGAAAAGTAAAGATTTTAACAAATAAGTATTATATTGATCAAGTCCGACTTAGCAAAGACCTTTGATAGTGTATATCGCAGAAGTGCTTATTAAAGGTGACACCATATGTTACAGAATTGTCTGCTTTTAATGTTTTTTGTAAAAGTTTTTATTTAACTTGCAATGTTCGTTAGTTTGTGTCAAATCTTGGAAGCTGAATTAAAACCACTTGCTCGTAACCTACGGAGTTGAAATTTTTGTTGGTTTAGTTTCGATGATTTTATGATTTCCCAAAATTAGCTCCAGATGAGGGAACTTCTCAATGGTCAACAATAGAGACACGAAACTTAAATACCTATGCATTGAATAATGATGGTCTGTTCTAAAGTGCGTCACGGCCTGGGTGCTGTGCTCAGGATTAGCTTCTTTAGCTTGGCTTCTATAGAAAACTTTATACGTATTATATAAGAACCCCTTTATGCGCATTTAAATAAAAAAATATATTTTGAAAATAAATTTATCGATAGGTGTCGATAGGGTGTATCCCAAAGTTTTAACTTATTTAGATGTGAAAAAAAAATTTGGTAACTAATTTTGTTGGAACACAAGTAGATAGTTTAGACAAAGAACAATAATTAAAACAAAATATATAAAAAAAAATTAAGCAACATAAAAAATAAACGGAAGAATAAAACACATTTAGTCTTAATAAATGAGCTGCTGAATTGAGGTAAATATCCAAAGGTCGCGGGCGACATAATTTTACTCTTTTAATTTGCATGTTTATTTGTTTGAATCTGAGTCAAAATTAAATACTTAAACGAGATTAGAAGTTTAGAACTAAATTTAATTTTCTTTTTCTTTCTAGTTTATATTTTAAAGAGTAAGAGTCAATCATCTGAACGTTAAACTTACGTTTTACTGGTGTAACGGCACCCTCAAACCTCAGGTCAAAGTTCTCGGGCAGTTCATCTACAAGATTATCTACCTCTTCTACTGTATGAGGGAAGGGCAGGGCTTCTTTTGATGGATAGTCCTGAGCCAATAACCCAGTCAGGTGTTTCAGCTCATGAGGAGTCCTGTCAGAGAATTCGTTCACCTCCAACTTGTAGCTCAAATTCTTACGATTATGCTCTTGAACCATACTATGAATCAAAAAATACATTTGTTTTAGTAGAGAAATTAATCTTATACGTGACGGATAAATAATGTACTTGCCGTGCCCCGCAGCTTCTACTTTCACTACTCCGCTCCTATTATTAGTAGCATGATGCTATATAGCCTATAGCCTTCCTTGATAACTGGGCTATCCAACACTAAATAATTTTTTAATTCGAACCAGTAGTTCTGAGATTAGCACGTTCAACCAAAGAAACAGAGTCTTCAGTTTTATAATATTAGTATAGATATAAGCAGTGATGCATGCATGGAACCTAAGTGATCGCTCACTGTTCCAGGAGAATTTCGTCCCGCGAACGCTCCGACTATGGAATAAGCTCCTTGTTACGGTGTTCCCGAGGGACTGCAGTATGTGGTTGCTCTAAGAAAGTTCAGTTCAGTTCCTCAAGTGTACAGGTTTTCATAGGGGTCGGTGACGCGCATGCGGTTGCTCTGGAGTCGTGGCTTGCAGCGTCCATAGGCTCCGGTAACCACCTTACCATCAGGCGGCCTGTATGCTTGTATGCCACCGACGTGATATAAAAGACCTAACCAAAAAATTCTAAACTTACCGCAAGTTCCGTTCAAAAATACTTTTTCTCATCTGCCTCTCTTTCTCATGGTATTCCTTGCTGTGATAGGTAGCGTAGCTCTCAAACGCAAAGTTTAAATGTTCCGGAATATCAGGGATCAGGTACTGGATATCTCTTTTGAAGTTCGATGCAAAGTTACAAACCCCGTCTAAGGACAAAAGAATAAGATTTAGTTTGTGAATAACTTTGCAAAAACAAAGCTGCACTTTTCCGCTTCCAGATAATTTAATAACTATTATAATAATAAATATAAAAATAACTATAAACTATAATAAACTAAACTATAATAAAAATAAATAATAAATATAAATAAAAAAATTGTGTTCTTATTAGATGTGTAAATCTAGGTAGTCAACCGCGGTAATATTTTTATGATATAATTTTTTTCCCTGACATTTTAAACGCATTGCAATAATCGTGATCAAGGGTCGAGTTTCTCGTGCCCATCGGTTCAATTTAATTGCTTTGATATCCGGGTGAAGGTCTCTCGCTGCCTGATGGATTTTTTTATCAATGATTGACAATGAGAAAGCTTGACTTCGATTCTAAATCAAATTCTTCACGTAGTATTAATCATCATCAATTTCGTATTGATGATGATAATTACTATGTGCAGAATATCACGCATTACTTAACTGTTAAAAAAATACGAGGATATTACGAAACCTTCCTCCATCCGCACTACTCCAAAACACAAAATTAAGCATCATATTATCACTTTAGGACCGCCTGTATCATTACGTGCAAGACCATCACCCCCTGATAAATGTCATATAGCTAAAAAGGAATTTCATAGTATGATGAAGCTTGGCATTTGTCGGCCTTCAGACAGCCCATGGGCTAGTCCTTTACACAAGGTTTTGAAACAAATTGGGAAAGTTACCTCAGCTGCACGAGGAATTAGTGACAACTCTGTTCTTTATTAATGCTGCTGGTGGTTTTTACCGCCTGTTTTTGTGTTTGAGTGTTAGAGTAATCTACAAAGATATTATGTTAAATAATGGTCCACCTGGAGCTCTAGGGTTGGCTCAAGCTTCTGGATGGATGACTGAGGACTGTTTTGCTAAAGCTCTTGAACACTTTGTGGTGCATGTTAAGCCATCAAAGGAGAATCCAGCATTGATATTAATGGATAATCACAGCACTATGTGAATCTCGTGTTTGAATTTGCCAGACAAAATTGTGTCATTGTCATTAGTTAAGGATTTGTTAGAATTGTCTTATTGTTCTTATTTAATAGTGCTTTTATTATTATATATATATTATAATTTTCACAATTACACTTAATATTACAGACTGGCTCTTTCATAACTTTTAGTAGCTCTTTCAATACCGAAATGTATGAAATTACGTACTTTTTAATAGATGTATAATAATTCAAGTAAAAAATCATCATTTCTTTCATTTAAAGTATATTTATTTGCTCCGTTTAGTAAACTGGCTCTTTCATGCACTTCTCCCATAAGTGTTCCTTTTTCAAATACATCCTCTATTGAAGAAGTGCAGAAGGCTACAATTTTTAAACATATCTTACAAATTAAAAAGAATACCTGAAAACGGCTAAATCAAGTTACCCGAGTCTATCCGTGTTCTCCTCTCATGGTAAGTAAGTCTATACAATGGCAGTTTAAGTTATATTGGACAAGGATCTCTAGTTATTATTAAACGGGTATCTTGGTGAGGATATTTTAATTCTGCTTTTAGGTTATATTTTTAGGAGACAAAATAAACCTTACCGACTTATCCGTTGGATATTTTTATGCAACAATAGTTACTTACAACAACAGCCCTACTTTGGTTCATGTAATAATCGTTACATAAGTTGGTTTCTAATTTTAACCGATTCGCATTATTTATTTAAATGATTTAAACTGATTAGAGATTGTATTTCTATTTCTACGTTATGGCCGCGCGCGTACTAGCAATGTGAAGGGTCCTTTTCTTTTGCCAAAGCAATAAAGACAAACTCACCATCATGTTGTAGAACGTCATCAGGAACAGAATCCTCAAAGTTGTAGTAATTTGTTATTGTGTGGGAGGCGATATCGCCCTTCACCTCGTTCAATTTTTTGATGATGTGTCTGAAATTTTAAAATGAAATTTGTATACCTTTGTGATGAGGAAAGCTGATCATTGATGGTCACTCGTAGAACGACTTCGCTTAGCGTTTAGAAAACATTAGGTTTAGGAACTAACTTCTAAAAAAACATGTTATTTCTAACTTACCTTCGTTCTGATGAAACCGTAAGGGACTTCATATTTAAGTATGACGTAACGATATTTTCTTTTATCTTCAGGAAAAGGTTGTATGTTTGCGTGCATTCAAGTGCGATTCAAATAAAAAAAACTTACTGTACAGGAGTCTGAACACCACCACTAGTCTTATACACGTACAGTGTCTCTTCTATGACCAGGTTTGGATCGTCATCATCGTTATATGAACCAGTCCAGATATCCACTATTTTGTCGAACAAAGATACTGTTTCTCCTGAAAAAGACCACTTTTGAATCGATTTTACTATAAAGGTTAGTAGTGTGGTGACATCTATGTTAACCCAAATATATATCACCGCCATTTAGGTAAAAAACCTAAACTACGTAAGTAGTTACAATTTATTCTGCATCGCTCATTATAAGTTCTTAAGCTGATTAGTATAGATACTAATTAGCATAGTTTAAAAAAAATCTTATCACTTAATTATAGCTAAAGACAATAAATAAAACTAAACATTCTAATTAATACGCATGCATCAAAAAACCCCACCGCATCGTAACCTACGGGTAGCGTTCCCAGAAAGCTGGCAGCATTTTCACGTTAAAAGGCAATGATAGTTCTCTGTGCAAGAAAAAGCCCCGCCTTCTGATCACAAGAAGTGTTGACCAGTCAGTTAGCTAAGCTACATAAGTTTATTTACTTATTTTCCTTTCTTCATTTTGCTTTTTACCTTTTTTTATTTTATTTCATAAGTCCACTCAAGAGGAAAATAGTTAGTGCCTAAAAAATTCATGTTAACAAAAATTACTAAAAGTCTATACCTGTATAACTAAGGAGGGACACATCGGGCAATAATTCCAGGTCGTCATCACTTGTCATCCTACAATTCATTTCTACCTCCATATCGCTGTTGGGCATCGGGAACACCTGTATTTATTAATACATTTTTTTAGATGCATTTACTCAATCTTGATAGCAAAAAATTATACAAACCAAATTATAAAGTAAAAAAAATCCTAGCCCGCAGCAGGCCCGCAGCAGGCCCGCAGAGGTAGATTTCGTGTTTTTTGAATTTAATCTTCAAAAATATAAGTAGCATTAAAAACTTTAAATGTCTACATTGTAGAGTAAAATTAAAAATTAGCTTTCATTTAAAAATATTACCGATTGTAAAAAGGTTTACAGTTGCGGAGCTATGAATTTTTTCCAACAAATTTTGCCGCCCCCCCCCCCAAGTTAAGGATGGAATCACTTAGGGTTCAAAGGGTTCAAATATAAAAAAATGTTCGTATTTACTATGCTATTAAAGTTTTAAATAGGAAAACAGTTATGCTAAAAAAAAAAACTTAACCTTCATTTTTGCCATGTTGATTTTTTGTCCAAGTTTGAAAGCAATCGGTGCATAATTGCGACCTCTAACGTGCCGCTAAAATTGAGGTACATATACTCGTATATATATGTACCTCAATTTTATATCCTACTAATATTATAAACGTGAAAGTTTGTGAGGATGTATGGATGTAAGGATGTATGGATGTATGGATGTTTGTTACTCTTTCCCGTCAAAACTACTAAACCGATTGCGATGAAACTTGGTATGTAGATAGCTGGAGACCTGGATTAACATATAGGCTACTTTTTATCCCGATATTCCCACGGGATCGGGACTTACGCGGGTGAAACCACGGGGCGCTGCTAGTATATATATATATATATATATGGCGGTTGTTTTGGGGTCTAGGGATCATAACTAGACCTCCTGTGAAGAAATTTTTGGAAAACTAAACAACTGGTACAAAACCAATCGGTAGACTTTTCTTCGAAATCTTCCTAAACAAGCACTACTATCCAACTCCTGGCTTCATCATCAGGCTATGGTTAGCGAGGCCAATATATTGGACTCGTCAAAACAAATCTCACAAGCCCTTGCTCGAGGGGTTTACCAGTAGCTCTGTCCATTTTCTGGCTACATCAACTGATGAGATCTAAGGTGCCAACTCATAGTATCGTCTTCCAAACTAAATAAGTATACTATGGCTACCATTAGTAATTATTAGGAAACACGTGTTCAAACGTGGTAGTTCGATGTGTTCCGGTGGTTCTTGCACTCCTCTATTTTATAATGTTATATCCTTTGTAGTTAACTAGTATAAAACATTATATTATATACAGTCAGTCAGTCCATGGAGTCTACTAATAAACCAATATTAACTTAACTCGTCTATCATTGCCTAGGCGCAATATATACCTTACAGAGTTTCATTTCTATGTGACAACTAGAAGTATTCGTTCGTGGGAGAGCCATGCATCGGCACGTATGGGCCGGCTCGACTGGAGTGATAATACGACCTCACAGAAAACCAGCATTGAAGCAAGGTTTGCATTGCTTTTCGTCGAGTGAATGAGATTACCGAAGGCCCTAACCCTTGCCTCTCCCATCCTCTCCCCCTCTTCCCTCCTTCCCCTACTCCCACCTTAAAGGCCGGCAACGCACTTGTGATTCTTAAGTTGCAAGTGTCAATGGGCAGCGGTAGTCATTTACACTCAGGTGACCCATCTGCTGGTTTGCCCCATCTATATATAAATAAAAATGAATAGCCAAATGTGTTGCTAAGCGCAAAACTGGAGAACGGCTCGACCAATTTGACTATTTTTTTTTCATATTGTCGTAATTGCTCAAGGAAGGTTCTTATGGAGAGAAAAAGCGTACAAATAGCGAGGAAAATATCAAAAACAACACTTTTCTTTTCCTATACAAAACACAGAGTAAATAATAATTAAAACACATGTCTCCAGCTGTCAAACATTTGTCGTTAATCAACAACTTTTCACAGAACGAAGTCTGTCGGGGCAGCTAGTATTCCATAAAAAAAGGGTTAAGATTTACTTCCAGATTAGTTTATATAGTTAGTTACTTAGTTAGAAGTGAAGCTAATAAATGCGCGTTTAAAAGGGTATAGGCTCTTTTGTAATTAGTAACAA
Organism: Callimorpha dominula; assembly: GCA_949752705.1. NCBI lineage: Eukaryota > Metazoa > Arthropoda > Insecta > Lepidoptera > Erebidae > Callimorpha > Callimorpha dominula. The sequence goes on along the minus strand of OX457012.1, from coordinate 2,207,877 downwards.
TATTAGTTTTTAAAGTTACAAGGCTTGTGTATGCATATTTCGAATAACACCACGAGAACTACGACATTGGCAATCACTGTAAAACGTGCTCTAGCTAATCGTGAGTAGGCACACATTAGGTTGTATGTGCGACCTTTAGGTATATTTATCCAGTAGTAGTGTATTGGCGTGTGATCAATATTGAACTTTATTCAAATGCTGCAGGAGTTTCTATTTAGTTTAATGTCTTGTTTCATATGAAGATAATTTTTGAATAGAGAAATTAGTACTATACCATATATGTGTTGTTTTCTTCTCCATTAAAGTATATCTTGGAAACGCCTCCATAGTAATCGACACGAGCACGTTTTTGTTCATCACTAACCCTGTTAAAATGATAGGTTTTATTAATAGGATCAGGGTTTTGAAGTTTATTTAATAAACTTACGCACCCACGCACGCACACATGTATACTCTGTTACACGAACTATTCTGTGCTCCTGATAAAGTAATTGCAATTTTTCATGATTATCGGTTAAGTAGTTAACGCATTAATAATAACTTAGGATGTTTGGTGTAGGCATGTCATGAGGAGACCGGTAATTCACATGACCAGGAAAGTGCTCGACCGAAGCCCACAAGTCAGGGCCGAAAGAGCGAGGAAGACCCCGACTTACGTGGATGGCTGTAGTTAGGAAAGACATGAAAAATAAGTATATTGACCCAATGATGACCCGGAAAAGATATTTGTGGAGAAGAATAGTTAGGAGAGGCTACTCAAAATAGAAATGGGATGAGGCTGGAAGAAGAGTTGTGTAGATCTGCTTAGCCATTTGAATGACAAGTTTTATTGTAACTGATTTGTAATGTGTGGTCACAGTAACTTGTTTACCTATTTGTGGTTAATCTTATTCTTACAATATTTTTTTATTTTGGAATTTTTCTTTCCTTTATTATGAAGACAATAAGACATACATAAAAACTTACTGCAAAACCTTTTTAAGTTAGTTTTTATGGATTTTCGCAATAACTGAGTTCCAAAAAGAAATGTATTGTTTATAATCTTTAAGTTTACACATTCCACCTGCTTTTATGAGAAACGGAGGCAAAAAAAAACCTGGAAATTCAAACGGTCATAACTTTATACATATAGTGTTTTTTTTATTGTTTTTATAACTGCACGCTAGAGTAATTTAAGTAAGTGTTCCATTGTCATATACACCCTGAACAACAGCTTGACTTATATTATCTTACCACATTTCAAAAGGTGTCTTTAGAGTGGTAACGAAGTTGATTTTCTCGCCGGTGAAGTGATATTCCGTGGGCCATTCTATTTCGTGATCTTCATCACCTATGGACGTAAGAGAAAGTTGTTACTTGGAAGTTGGTTCATTTATCACATAACCTGAAGGCCAGATAAATATGCCGCAACATTCTTTGCGAAAAAAAAACATTGGTAACCTAAAAGATCTAATAAATGTAGAAGCAGAGGAGCAAGCTGTATGTCAGGATCATGGAAAATAGCGCTCATTTCTCTATGTTCCCCGGACGGGAAAAGGGGTTTATCCTATTATGTAATGTATTCTTTGGAACATTAGTGGCTTTTGGCAAGCTTTAGATAATACTAAACCTTACAATTTATTTAAAAAATACACCGACGATCTCCATCCCTCCACTAACTACACAAAAAAACGCGCTCGGTGTTACATACGCCGCTCTAAGACAGCCATATACACGCGCCAATACCAATAGAAATCACTATAAAAACTGTTTTCTAACGTACGTAGGGATCACAATACTCGGTATGATAACATTCTCCAAATAATGTTTAGAGATTTGACTATATTTAAAACTGTTAAAACCAAACGATTTACATTATTTTAATAATTATACTTTATTATTTACTTACTTAGCAAGACGTGGCTGGATATAGAATTAACACACAAAATTAAAACAAAAATGGCCGGGAAAACCGCCATTGTGTTACACTTACTACAACTAAACAAGAGATTGGAGTAAATTTTACCAAAATGTACATTTATAGGAAAACAGTGATAAGAATAAAGCCGTGTTCACGTAGGGCGTTAAGTTGAATGATATTCTTCATATCCTCGACATATTGAGGGCGTTTACCCAAATATGAGCCTTGTTCTTTGTTTGATATGATTAAAAACAGTTGTATAGACGTAGAGTAGTATAGACAGATAATAGTATAGACATATAATTCTTACTAAGGTCTCAATTTCTCACCCATAGTCACAACAAAACTATCACAAAACTGTGTTAAAATGTATTAGTTTGAGCGAACTGATTTAAAATGTTAGCTTTACATCCTTTTATACAACCAATCTCTTTCTGGCAATCATTACATGAAAAGAAAGTCAGGGTTTTACTTGCGTAGTTCTGGCCAGTGCATCATTATCTTATAAACCCGTTTATGTTATTTAAATAAACATTCATAAATATAAATATTATTGTAAACAAACCTTTACTAAATCTTTTGACAATTATATTAATCAACTAAAAAAGTTAATCAGTTCCAATTAAGTTTGCCTGTTAGTTATTTCAATATGTGATCACATTTAATGTACTGATTATAGAAAATGTAAAAAGAAAAATAATTTGGCCTGTTGTTTATTTAAATTGAATTGTACATACATAATATAAAATAAATAAATTCATGTCGTTAATCTTGCAGCACAAGTATTCTTTAAAGAGTGAATTTTAGATAAAAGAAATGTTTCTTTTATCTAAAATATTGTAATTATGAGTATTTTTAAAACATCATCTATCTAGATAAAGCCGCTTTTAATTTTGCCACCATTATCATGAAAAACATTACAAGCCATTTACATTATTTTCTGGAGCTTCTCTTTTGAAGTGTTCATACTCCTCTCATCTCTGTGGAGTGACATAAAGAGTTACTTTCCCAGCTAGACTTCATTTTCAGTCTGTTTCCTACGTACTTTCTAGAATTGAGGCTATAGCGAAAGCATAGCGAAAGAAGTCTTTTTAAATGTGGAACATTGAAAATAATATGTTTCCTAGTAGCTATTGACGAACTCTTTTGTCATAAATAAAAGAAAACTTTGAAAATGACTCGAATTTTGACCTCTGGGTGACCACTGATAAAATGGAACCATTAACCGTACTATACATGTCAAACAAAGTTCTAGAATGTTATTCAACGGTTGAGAATCCTAACACGGCCATTTATATGAAAAGCACAACGCCATCTTTCGAAACAAGTATAAAATACGAGACATGACCGAAGCAAGTTACCTTGGCATGACTAATAGATGGCTGACCTATAAAAATGTTTTTTTTTCTACCCACGGGTCATCACCTCACCTGAGTTAACGGTATTTCGGAATCGAACTGACTAAAACCACACGGTGTTCCGTCACAAGTGGGTCTATTGCAAGGGACTCGGGTATACCCTAGGAAGGAAGCCTCCGCGAACCCCTGCAGACCTTGGCCACGGATCAACAGGTGGTCACACCGTGGTGTACGAGGGGCCTTGCCGCCCTACGGTTTAGAGAAGCGCGAAAAATACGTCGCGTCGCCGTCTCCGGCCTGCTTTTGTTAGGGTAACGGATAGCCCCACCCGTCACCTACCGGCCAGCGCTCATGGAGACGCGAGATCATTCTGCGCTCTGCGGCACCTAGTGCGTCTACTGCGGGACGGGAGAGTACTTGTTATCTCCCGTACAATATCTGCCGCCTCTTTAGCCATTATCACTACTCCCAAATTGAGGCGGCGGAATTCCACGCACTCTCGTTTCCGACCATGGACAGAACCATGATCTCGAGCAGGCATCCCGCACCAACGATTTAATAGCCTAGAAAAACTTGATTAGGCATTTACTTAATTAATGATTATCTTGTAAACCTACCTACATTCTAGGAACTCATTAAAATAATCACAACTACAATAAATATTAATTAAAATTAAACATAATACCAGTAATGGTGTTCATTAACTTTTATCTAATTAAAATTATTATGAAAAAGCAATAAGGGCCAGGATTTTATTCAAAAACGGTATAACTATAAATACATAGGTCTTATTATAGGTGGTATTAACAGCATATTACGATAGCCATTCAACTAAATAGTTTGACTAGATATTGATAAAACGTCACACAACGTTAAAAAACAGTATTCAAATTGTATAGAACTTCTAATCGAAATTGCTAGACATGCAAACACTCACGTTTTTATCCTGAGAGGCGTATTGAACCTCCAGATTTTACCAACTAAAATTCCAACTCACATAATAGCTGCAAGTCCATTGCTTTCAACCGAACACTTTGAGAAAGTTGGGAGAATTCAGAGTACATTGAAAGGGAAGCTAATGGAAGGAAATATATATTGCTTTTATAAATGGGAACTATGAGCAAAGTAGATGTTGTCGAAAAGTCTGAGCCCTTTCATTTTAAATTTGCTGAAATTATAGGAATAATAATAATAACTAAAGACACCACACACGGCCATTTGATCTCAAACTAGGCATAGCCTGTACTATAGTAACCAGACTGCGGATAAACATACTTATATATGTACATATATATATTTAAATGATATAGGGGGCAAACTCACAACTGGGTCACTCTCAAGAGTCGCAAGTGCGTTGCCAGCCTTTAACGTAGAAGTACGTTAAGGGGGGATGGGAAGGGTTAGGGCATTGCTTCATTGTCGGTTTTCAGTGAGGTCGTGGTATCATTCCGGTCAAGCCATACATATAACTAAGTACGTAGACATATTATAGATAAATTACACCCGGACACAGAACAGAATGATCATGCTCATCACACAATCATTTGTCTTGTGTTGTAGCCACGAAATCTGGTTCAGCAGTCACGATCACTTACCACTAGACCAACAGGCCAGGTATTAAATACAGAGTGTCATTTTGATTAATTCTTTCCAAATGATTATTTATTTAATTTCGTAAGGAATTTTCTCCCAGTGATCCTTTAGGATACCCAGATGAAGTATGTAGGTACGTTTAGTTAATGGCACCGTAGCCGCCTAGAAAAGGAAACCTATAATTTGCCTATAAATATCTACAGTAACTAGTCTAAACTAATATTGTAAAAAAAAAAAAAAATATTATACGGTCGAATTGAGAACCTTCTTTTTTTTTCGTCGTTTAAAAAGGGTACAGTTTGTAAGTTTGAATGTAGAGGGTGAGTAAACTCCGCTACTTTTAATAAATTTCTACTTCGGAATACTCATATGCTTTTTATACTTTAGAGTATCTTTATATTAATACGTGAAGATAATTATTTGCACTCATTTTTAAGGAAATTTTGCGTACTATCGTGAAATTCCAAATATGTATTTAGTTTATGCGTAAAAGAAGTTCAGGAAGTAAAAATTCTTGAACGATATATATTGTGTTACGAAAACTATATAAACCTACGCGTGCTAGTATATATGATGACCTGGCAAGTTGCGTAAATGTATAAAATGACAGTCCAAGTTATACTGGCCAAATCAACTTATTAAAAGGAACGTTTTGTGCCTCCTCAAACCTCAATGACACGTATCTAAGATCGTTAAGGTCATCGAAATCTCTCTTGGCATTATTTATTAGACGTGCCCGAACACTGACAGCTTTTAAAGACACGGTCAAAGTCTACTACTTAAGTTCTTAATTATATTCTTTGCCTTTATTTATATATGACGCGGAGTCAAATTAATATAATTTTGGGATCGCCTTCCTTCTGATACATCTTTATAAAATAACAGAAAACATTTCGATTGAATTACTTCACGATCGCCATCTAGTGACAAATGTTAGAAACTAATTAATCTTCGTATTGCTACTGTATCCATGTAAGTTAATGTACTTAGTGTATACATTATATTACATGTGTATGTATTAATTGTGTGTATGTATATATTTATATGTTTATTTTTAACACTTTTACTATGTAATAATCACAGTATGATTCTTTAAAACAAATCTAATGCAATTGTTGTACGCCAAAACTACTAATTATTTATTTTATTTATTGTCGTTTTTGTCCATCCAAAGGTTGCCTGTAAAAAATTACTTTAATCGGTAAGGTCACCCTTTTATTTCTTTTTAATTTAATTGTAATTGGTGTACAATAAAGTTTATTTCTATTCTATATCATGTATGCTTTTTATTTTCTATTAATTTTTTTTATGTCGTGGTCTTTGTCACGAGGCCTAATTAAATATATAATTAGGTATGTTATTACAGAGCCTTTATATTGTTTTTACGGCAGGTACAACTATACTCCTGCCACTTCCCTTCAACCAATTTCGCCGACATACCTGGCTGCAGGCAGTCTAAACTGGTGCTGTCGGAGGTTTCACAACGTTTAACTTGCAGACTGCTCAGTCTCAACCGACTCTACATCGGGATAGTTGTAGGAACCGTTACAGGCCATCTGCCCCTAAGCCGGCACCAATTCACCGTCAATGCGACAGACAGTCCTCGATGCAGAGGATGTCACAACTTGTAGGAAATGGCCACCAACGTTATCCTGGAGTGCGAGGGAGTGGCCACACAACGGGCAAGTATCCCCGCGAACGCTCCAGGACGCTTTTGTGCTTCTGGAAGGAGCTAGGCTGGCTTAAATAGTCCAACAATAATGTACCAACCATCAGTCTAAAGCGGGAACAGAGCCCTTTACGAATACCAATACTGTTTTAACGTTATTTTGTATTTTATTTTTTCTTTACTGTCTAACATAAGTCACACTAATTGTTTTATATACAGTGTCATTATTTAGTGTGTCAATGCCGAAATTCACAACAAAGAACAGTGTGTACAATGCTTTAGTTATACTATTTCTATAAATGGTAAATTAATGTGTTATCTGGGTTCATTCCGTATTCAAATTTAAACAAAATGGTGACCTTTCCCGCCGTTTTTGTATTCTTAGTTTGTTTTAAATTAATATCTGGCTATCTTATAATAGGTGAGATTTATTTTTTATAAGGTTTGTTTTTAAAAATAGAACTGACTTTTAGCAAGTTTTATTTTATTTTATTGATATTGAAAATAAATAAATAGTCCGAAACAGATTTTCAGTAAGTCTCCTGATCTCTTGTTCATAATATATTATTAAAAACAATAGAAAATTTTAAAAAGTGACAATATGAATTAGAAACTTTATTGAGCTAAGAATAAGGGGAAGAGCTGACATTAATGAAACATAAAGTAATAAATACTAATGGAATGTCGAGGAAATAAAAAGTATTTAAAACAAAACATCAAGATAAGTTTGATCAGGCTGGCACAAAATTTATTGTCTACAAGTATCCTTCAAATTTGTCTACACTAGCCAATCACCGCAGTTTCACTCGCGTTTACGCTCACTGTTCCGCTCCTAATGGCCGTAGCGTGATCTAACACAGCTATAACCTTGCTCAATGAATACTTTATCCAATACATTTTTTTTTTTATCAGACTCAGCTCTAGGGATGAGCGGGTTTAAACAAACAACAAAAAACTCTTCACCTTCATTATATTAGTATAGAATTGAGTCTAACACGTTATTTAAGACAAATGTTTTTATCATATCTTTTTATATACTACTAATGTGGCAGTAGCATGCCGTAAAGACATTTGCAAATTAACCTTTATTGGTGCCGATTCTATTGTAAACTCGACTAAACTAAAACCTGACTTAATTTCTTCACATGAAATCAACCTAGTGTTCTTCGTAATAAGGTCTATTTGTTACTAGCATCTATTTCTCAGCGCCGCTAAATTTCACTAAAACCTGTCAACGTATACTCAACTTTATTTCCACGCAGCGAGAGTCTCCATTTATTCAAACGCTGTATAATTGCCGTATAAAAACTTGTTCAAAACGAACAAGGATGACGTGTTTTTAATCTACACCTACGCAAACGCTTACTAAAAACACAGAGCAAAAGAGATGGCATTCAACGGATAGCGGCTCTCGCTACGTGGTATTAAAGTTTATTTAAGCGTATCAGACTTTAGTCGACAAATAAATTGCTTATTTCGATAGCGACATATGTTACCTACTTGTTTCAATTTGAAATAAGACCTTGTTTTGAAGTTTGCAAGGTTTACATCTTATATGAAAAAAAAATTAGTGAATTTTAATTTAGCGAGTGAAGTAACAGAATTGGGACCATTAACCGACTTCAAAAAAGGAGGAGGTTCTCAATTCTTTTTTTGTTTTAAAGGGTATACTTTCCAGGTGGTCCCGAAAAATCAACAAATATCTAACTGTATACATCTATGATATTTTCATTTGATCCGAAACATCGCTGTCTCATGTCTCATTGGAGCAGTGCGTTTCGTTGGCCTACCCATATTATATTTAAACAAAATACATCTACTTTCCACTTAAAAGCACATTGAAGTTGATACTTTTTTAAAAAAGATAATTATATTGGTGATATCACTGTTGCAAACGTTTATAGACGTTATAGTTGCTGATCATATAAAAACCTTTTAAGCCCTTTTTCACGAACCATTGACTGTAACCTCTAGAGAAAACTAGGTCAGTCTTTTCTTGGTAATTTTAGCCGGCGCGTCGCGGAAAAAAGTTACGTACGCGACCTTTACACGTGTAACTTATGTATACACACTCCGGCCTGTATCTCCAAGGTAGTAGGCAAAGGCGTTTTAAACACCAACATCTTGTCAACTATAATTGGGGATTTAAAGAAGGGGAAATTGGGAGTATAGAAATGGGAAATGTAGGTAAGAAAGGATTATTGCTTTTACGGATTGATCGGGGGTTGTAAGTAATACCAACTATTATCTTATCTGTTATAATATTTCCAGCAAAACGCATGGGCTGGCTTGACTCCGCTTGATACCACGGCCTCACAGAAAACCGACAGTGAAACAATGCTCACATTGCTTTTCGCCGCGTGACTGAGGTTACCGGAGGCCCTAACCCTTCGTCGTCGGCCCATGTCGTGCGGTGTTCCGCAGGAGTCTGTCCTTGGACCACTCCTGTGGAACATGGGGTACGACTGGGCCCTTCGAGGCGACTTCCCCCCCGGGCTGGGCGTAATCTGTTACGCCGACGACACACTGGTCACAGCCCGGGGGGCAAACTTCCAAGAGGCGGTGCGTTTGGCCACCAGAGGTGTCTCTCTGGTGGTCGGTCGCATCGAGGCGCTGGGTCTGCGTGTGGCCCTGGCTAAGACGGAGGCCCTTTTATTTCATTGGCCTCGTCGTGGTCCACCCCCTGGCACATCAATCGTAGTCAACTCGGTTCTCGTACCGGTTCGGACCCACATAAGGTTTCTGGGCCTGATCCTCGACGGTAGGTGGCTCTTCGACGAGCACTTCCGACAGCTTGCTTGCAGCTTGCGGCGCTGCGTCCGCCCTTGGGCGACTCTTGCCCAATTTGGGCGGACCCAGCGTCGCTACAAGACGGTTGTACACGGGGGTTGTCCGGTCAATGGCACGGGAACCGAAGAGGCGCCCGCCGCTCGCCGAGCCACCATGGCTCGTTGGTCGTCCCGGCTGGAGGCTCCACGTGCTGGCTTTGCCGCCGTGGAGGCGCTCCAGCCGGTCATCGTCGAGTGGGCAGGGCGGCAGCACGGGAACCTTTCCTTCCGACTGACGCAGGTTCTTTCCGGGCACGGCTGCTTCGGGAAGTACCTGCACTCGGTCGCCAGGAGGGAACTGAGTCCCGCCTGTCACCACTGCGACTGTAGTGAGGACTCGGCTCAGCACACGCTGGCGGTTTGCTCCGCCTGGGTGACGCAGCGTCGGGCCCTCACTGCAGTCATCGGAGGGGATCTCTCGCTACCGGCCGTCATACGCTCCATGGCCGGTAGCGACAGGAATTTTACCGCGGTCGCGACCTTCTGTGAGGACGTCATCTCGCAAAAGGAGGCGGCGGAAAGGGTCCGGGAGGACGATCTCCACTCGGACTTAATTCGCCGCCGGCGATCCGGGCGGCGGGGGCGCGCTTACCAGCGCCTCGTGCCGCCCTGAGTGTGGCCGCGGGTGGACGGGACGGGTTTTTCCCCTCCAACCGCTATAGTGGCCCCCCGCGAGGAGGCGGCGTCCGCGTGTGCCTGGACGTCGCCTAATTGAGAGGTTTTTACCCGAAGGTGGTGCCCGCGCTTTTGCGGGCAGGCGCACAAAAAAAAAAAAAAAAGGCCCTAACCCTTCCCTCCCCCCTATTCCCGTCCTTCCCCTATCCCCCTCTCCTCCTCTCTAATCCCCCTGTCCCGTCTTCGCACTCTTCCCCCCTCTCCCCCTATTCCCACCTTAAAGGGTGGCAACGCACTTGCAGGTGCCCATGGGCGGCGATAGTCATTTACCATCAGGTGACCTGTCTGCTCGTTTGCTCCCCATACCATAAAAAAAGAGCAGGTCAGAAATTTCACCTAAGTATATCTGTAGCGGTTTGGCCCACATTATCTGTGGGGGATCGTATTTAAACCACTTCTAGTAACCGCACAGCGCCATCTATGCATTTAAGTTTGAAACATGTTATTTTTTCAGGTGACGATGACAACGAAATAATTTGGCCGACGGAATACCATTTCAATGGCGAAAAACTGGATTTCATAACCACTCTGAAAGGTCCTTTTGAAATATGGTAACTATTTAACAAAATTTCGTAACTCTATACTATTTAATGTTTATACTGTGCAAGTAAAATAGAGCTGACGTTTGTTTTTGGGGTTTCGTTAAAAAATCCGAAAGTCGTTAATTGGTTGTGTTATTTTTTGCGATTGCAAACTTATATATTTCGGGGTTGAAAATAGACTGTTACGTACGTCAATGTACGGTGGAGTATTTGAAAAAGGCAAAAATAATGTTTTCTTTTAAATAATATACTCGAAAGTAAATTTCAGCTGGTGATCTTCTCGTATATCTGACTCACAGTTGGGCACAGGCGATCGAGAGCAAGGGGGAGGCGATGTCAGTCAGTTTGGCCATAGCATAGACATTGGCAAATGCCTTCGATCGGGTCTGGCAAAAAGGGCTTCTCTCGAAGCTTCCTTCCTATGGGCTTCCCGAGAAATTATGCAACTGGATCACCAGTTTCCTCCTCGCAGACAGAAGCATCAAGGTCGTTGTCGACGGTGCATGCTCCGACTTCAAGTCTGTGAATGCTGGTGTCCGACAAGGCTGTGTGCTATCACCCACGCTGTTACTTCTGCATATCAATGATATGCTGCAAATCAGCAGCATTCATTGCTATGCCGATGATAGCACAAGTGATGCCTTGTATAATGGCCGCGCTAACATTTCTCGGAAAAACGTTACTGAGAGTCGATCCAAACTTGTGTCTGAAATCGAAGCCTCCTTACAAGGAGTTTCCGATTGGGGTCCACTCAATCTAGTCCAATTTAACCCAACGAAGAAGACACAGGTTTTACCGTTTGTCGTGTCACCTCGCTTTGAGAGCACTCCCTTGACTGCCACAGCCAGCATCGGAATCCTTGGCGTCGATATATCGAGTCGAAGTCGAAGTCGAAGTCCAGTTCCGCGGTCACTTGGAGGGTAAGGCAAAATTATCCTCGAAGAAGCTTGGTGTGCTCAACAGATCGAAACAGTATTTCACCCCGGCCTACCGCCTACAACTTTATAAGGCGCAGGTTCGGCCACATATGGAATACTGTTCTCATATCTATGCAGGAGCACCCCCGTACCAGCTTTTCTCTCTTGACCGCATTCAACGGAGAGCGACTCGAATCATCGATTGCCAGGATGCTTCAGATCGGCTTGACCCCTTGGCGTTGCGTAGAAATGTAGCCTCACTCTGCATTCTCTACCGCATGTATGATGGGGAGTGCTCCGAGGAATTGTTCGGACTTATACCGGCCGCAACGTTTCGCCATCGTTCAACGCGACAAAACTTTCATCCCCATCACCTGGATAATTGGCAATCCACCACTGTGCGGTTTTCCAGAATTTTTTTGCCTCGCACAACCAATCTTTGGAACAAATTGTCGCCTGCGGTATTTCCGGACCGATACGACCTTCAAACCTTCAAGAAAAGAGCGTACTTTTTTCTCAAAGGCTGGCAAGGCACTTGTGACTCTTGAGTTGCAGGTGTCCATGGCAACGGTAGTCACTTACCATCAGGTGATCCGTCTGCTCGTTTGCCCCCCATAATATAAATAGAAAATAAAAAAAAAAACCTACTTTAAAACTAAACCTACATGTACAAACGTAAACTAAAAAACCAAAACGTCACCTATAAATATATTTTTTTGTTTTCGTTATTTTTTTCAAAAAGCGCTGAATCAATTTCGATAAAATTGACATGGGACCACATCTGAAGTAAGACCTACCAAACAAAAAACAATCATCATTATCGATTACAATACACATCGACAGAACTACAATCGGACTAAAATCTTCGAGAATAAGAACAAGTTTGAACGAGACCCTCGACAACGAAACCCTCGACAACGAAACCCCCGAAAGTGCGTTTTTTTTAAATGCTCTAGTTTAAGCAGCTAGTAAAAATTGTTTTTATATTTTATAGGCAATTATTGAGGAAGGCTATTCCGTAGTTTCAACCGCGCTTATGATCACTGCTCCACCCCTAAGCATCGTAGCGGGATGTTACATAATGTATACTAAATCTGGCTATCTTAAACAAAATGATTTTTACGAAACCGACTGGTACTTCCAGAGATTAGTGCGTTTATCAACCACTAAAAAAACTCCTCAGTTTTTTGTATTAGTATGGATAGTGGGGCACCTAGGGCGTTAAAAACATGAAAACCTCTGATTTCAGTTACAATAAATGAAATTTTAAAATTCTAAATAAAATGTAAGTATAGCTAATAATGTATATAAAAAGTTTACCACTAAAAATCTTGGTTTTAGAATATATATATTTTTTGGTAAACTTTGCCACCTAGTACAAAAAAAAACAAAATCCCACCTCATCAATGTAACAAAAGTCCGAAGCTATAACCACCGGGCGCTCCACTAAAATGCTCGTGTGGGTTTATTTCGTTAGTGCACCGGGTGCGCTTTGAACCCTCAAGCTCTCGACCCGAGTCCGACGACTTACACTACCGCCGCTTCCAAATATAAGATGTGACTTTACGATACTCAACAGGTATAGCGCGGAACAAAATCGCTCTCGGGCTGATTTCTATGGAGGCAGTACAAAGAAGTTTTATTATGGTGACCAAGGAATTTTGTACACGGTAAGAAGTAACACATCGACAAAGTAAGTAAGACATCGAAATTAACACAGAAAAAACAGATCTCTCTTAGACAGTGATCCATAGTCGGCACCTATCTATGACCAGAAATACGCTACTAAATGGATCTTGGATTATTTTCCTGCAGAAATGTCTCAAGATCTTCCCAAGAGTGTAACTTCTTTCACAACCACCTGTCATGCCCCACTGCAACACCCAAAGTTTGACTGGTAGATAGTGCCATGCCATGGCATTGCTTAAATCCATTCCATGTAATATAAAGTACAGGAGCTATTAAACAAGCATACATTTAAGTTATTTCCGACTCAAAATAATCCTTCTGCGATTAGAAAAGAGCTGATTATCTTTCAAACAAGAAAAAACTAAATCAAAATCGGTCCATCAGTTTAAGAGCTATGATGCCAAGGACAGACACACAAATACACACGTTAAACTTATAACGCCCCTTCTCTTTGCGTCGGGGGTTAATAAATAAATAAATATCTATCTGTGTCTGTATCACTATTTAACTATCTGTCTGCATTAGGGCTGCAGGGCCTTAGTTCGTGATGTACCTTTAGAGGATCGGTTTTTATATGATAAAGTTTTGGAACCAGCATAGGGGCGGTGCCCATAAAAACTTAAAGCTTTAGTGACGTCAGTCCAAACTAACACTGCGCCCTCCCTCCGAGTCCGACTTCTTACTTCAACCGCTGGACTTGGCGGATCCTCTTGCCTTTTCCCTATTCTGCGGATTCTATGCCGCCTACTACTCTACTCCTAAGACCGCCATTATCACAGATTAGTTGTTATGAATTCCTTTCATACATGTTTAGCAAATACTGAACCAGATTCTATTTGTTTGGCACGCACGCAAACAATAAACAGACTTAAAACATATGAACCTGCATGCTTTAAGCCCGTTTAAATGGATATTTGTTATGCTATAATTAATTACTGTGTATCTTAAGTATCTAGGAACATTTTCTTTCTTTCTTTCTTTCATGTAGGCTCAGTTAAGCATGATTGGTTAGAATCAAGAAAGCGATGTTACTCACAAGTTTATCACCGCAGGCATCAGAAACCCTAGCAGTCAGAATGTCCGTCTATTTGTTTTTTTTTTTGTGTTAGTAGAGTCAGTGACCATGATCACATCATAAAATTGTTTTTTTTTTCAGATGATCCCAACTACCGACATGAATTTAGTTAGTGAAATGATATGCATGTCCAAGTCTAGTGGTGATGCACAAATTGATTTTATGCCCGATGTGTCCACGTTCACTCGTACAGGTAGCTACTAAGTATAATGATTACTAGTAAATGTAGAATTTGTTAATCAATTCCGGTATTTCACAGTATTTTTTCTGGATTAATGAATGTCCCTATGTCCTTTTATGTACTCCTGTTTTCATGTAAGCAATATTTTATTATGACCGGTTGAGTAGTTAAGTGGTGAAAATGTTACAAACAAATAGGCAAAAAATTCACATTTGCATTAAAAATACCGTTGGCCTCGACTTCGTGTGACAATTTTGGCGGAATGAACGTGTATCCCACGGGAATCTTACATTATCCGGGGTAAAAAGGAGGATGGTATAAATATAGAAGCTTTCTATAGGTACATGATGAGAAAAAATAATAACAAAGCCTTATTATGGCAACACTGTAACTAAAATATCTACAACTGACCCAGCCAGGTGATTGAACCTTATCAATCTCGTAGTTTCTCTCTACAAAATTATCCAATACTCCCTGTACACTTCGACTTCTGTTCCCACATTTGAACAATTTTAGGACAAACAATGGAGTTGTTTGACAAGCAAGTGGACGTCTGGACAAGTAAAGAGGATTACAAAGAGGTCATGATTAAGGAGCAAACGCTATATGTGTACAGAACTGAACAAGGCTTCGATATCCCCGTACAGTGAGTATGATGACTTATTAGGGCCAGTGGCCACAGGGACAGTAATTAATCTAGAGGAAATAACTCATTCTTCTGCTTCTATGATGGCGGTTTTAGGAGATCTTTATGGAGGCTTTGAAGATTCGG
This sequence comes from Callimorpha dominula, assembly GCA_949752705.1. Lineage (NCBI taxonomy): Eukaryota > Metazoa > Arthropoda > Insecta > Lepidoptera > Erebidae > Callimorpha > Callimorpha dominula. Next base: position 2,192,678 of record OX457012.1, on the reverse strand, counting down.
AATGATGTCTATGATTTGATAAAAACTATACATATATACAAACAATCACTGCTGATAGGGTCTGGATGTTTCTCGAAGCCATAAGTCTGAGCAGTGAACTGTAAAGCAAAAGTGCTCTACAAAAGACCAGAAATGGTCGAGGTAGCACTAGGCACTCAAAATAATAATAATACATATATACATAGATAGATAAGGGTTCATATCAGGGTTTTATAAAGAATACGGAATGGCATCGATAATGTGGAGTTTGCGTGTTTCTATTAATAATATACATTTTTAGAACCCAAAGTATAAGATATGCTTAGTTAGAATCTAACGATAGCGTTGTGTGATATGTCCCAGGGGATTATTATTATTAGTATTATTATTTTTCCTTTTCCAGGCATATAGTCAAGATATACTACACAGAACTCGGCAAAGTTGCAGCTCATTATGTCAACAACTATTACAATTTCAAAGACTCTGTTTCTGAAGAGGTATTGGAGATGGAAGGTGAGTGTTCAAACGTTTCCAGAATCAAAAGTCCATATTTTATACTTATCCACAATATCTTGTTAATATAACTCAGTTTTAAATTTTAGCGGCGTTTTGCATTGGCTCTGGAGAACTGGGAGGGCACTTCAAGACTGATATTCAGATGCTCCACCCTGATATCCCACAAGAAGTTAACATCGCGTTTGATAGTTATACTAGACACCATTCTAAAAAGTACCAAGAGAAAGAAAGAGAGATGAGAAAGAATATTTTTGAAGAGAATTGGAGGTAAAGTAACTTTAGTTATGAGTACTTTTGAGTCTCTTTTTGGTAAATAATTCTTGTGACGTTAACTTCACGCGCTTGAGGATATTTAACTGTTACGCCTGTTAGTATCATCTCATCGTGAATTCAGTTCTGTATCTCACACAATACTGTTCTTTATCTCTCTTCGTCCCTTACCGTACAAGAATCTCTTATATCTCATATTATTGTATAATTTCTTGTCTTTTATACGTTCTACTACTTTGATGATATTGTAAAACTAAAGTGAACTAAATGAACCATTCCAGAATGGTTCACGAACATAATCGCATGAACCTAGGCTATAAATTGGAGCTCAACCAATTCTCTGACAAGACGGATGAAGAACTAAGTTATTTAACTGGAACCTTCATCTCTAAGCATCCAGTACCAGAACTTCAGGCATTCCCTCATACCTTGGCCGAGATTGATGATTTAGCGGAGAAGCTGCCAGAAGCGTACGATCTTAGGATTGAAGGCGCTGTTACTTCTGTTAAAAGTAAGTTACTCCTAACACACTTATGAATACAGTTAAAACCTAAACTAAAAATACTTTATTGTGCTCTCAACTTATCAAACGAAATATTTAAGATTCTACACGATTCTACTCACGTGGGTATTTTGGTGTGTGTGCGGCACTTGACACAAACACAGTAGCTTACTCCACCCCATAGTATACCTATATACTAATCCTTAGATTAAACAAAAGTAGAGAAGGTTATTTGCAAAGGTCAAAGTAGTACTACCAGAAAGTATAGTTTCTCCAAATGTCAAGGTAAAGGAGATAAGGTTAGCACTGGTTCAATTCTGGCGTAAAAGGCGAGGTGATGATCAGCGAGTCTTGGTATGTAGTTCGTTGCAAATAGTAGATAGTATTCGTAAATAGTAGTTTCTATCTATGCATAAATATAACTTGCAGTCTGTGTTTATTGTCCCTGCAAGCATAGTTCAAGAATAGTGTATTTATCAAAATTATCTGCATTCAGATCAAGGTAGGTGCGGATCGTGCTGGGCTTTTGCCACTACTGCAGCAGTTGAAGGTGCCATTGCTAGAATCAACGGTGACCGATTGATGGATCTTAGTGAGCAGTCACTTGTGGACTGCGCTTGGACGTAAGTCTAATAAAAAACCTCAAATTTGTAAAAATGCAGGTAGGTTCAGGTTAAGCCAACCAAAATTAGGTAGCCTCAAAGCCTTCGGTCGGCCGGGAGAGACTGGACGACGAAGGCAAGGTGTAGAGAGAAGTGGAAAAGGTTGGAGGAGGCCTACACCCAAACCACAGTACCTGAGGCGCCTAGTGGCAGACTATCTCGAGGAGCGTACCGTCATGTACGAAGACCAAGACGGAGTTTTGAGTCGTCGGCCCATGTCGTGCGGTGTTCCGCAGGGGTCTGTCCTTGGACCACTCCTGTGGAACATGGGGTACGAATGGGCCCTTCGAGGTGACTTCCCCCCCGGGCTGGGCGTAATCTGTTACGCCAACGACACACTGATCACAGCCCGGGGGGCGAACTTCCAAGAGGCGGCGCGTTTGGCCATCAGAGGTGACTCTCTGGTGGTCGGTCGCATCGAGGCGCTGGGTCTGCGGGTGGCCCTGGATATGACGGAGGCCCTTTTATTTCATGGGCCTCGTCGTGGTCCACCCCCTGGCGCCTCCATCGTAGTCAACTCGGTTCTCGTACTGGTTCGGGCCCACATAAAGTATCTGGGCCTGATCCTCGACGGTAGGTGGCTCTTCGACGAGCACTTCCGACAGCTTGCTCCGAAGCTGGTCGGCGCTGCGTCCGCCCTTGGGCGACTCTTGCCCAATTTGGGCGGACCCAGCGTCGCTACAAGACGGTTGTACACGGGGGTTGTCCGATCAGTGGCACTGTACGGTGCACCGGTGTGGGCGGGAGCTCTGACCGCCCAGAATAGGGCGCGCCTCTGGCGCCCTCAGAGGGTTATGGCGGTTAGAGCCATACGCGGATACCGCACCGTGTCGACGGAGGCGGCGTGCGCGTTGGCCGGGACTCCCCCGTGGGATTTGGAGGCGGAAGTGCTCGCCGAAGTATATCGGCGAACGGCTGAGTTCCGGGTGGGAAGTGGCAGTCGGCCCCCGCCCGAAGAGGTACGCGAATGGCGTGAGGCCGCTCGCCGAGCCACCATGGCTCGTTGGTCGTCCCGGCTGGAGGCTCCACATGCTGGCTTTGCCGCCGTGGAGGCGCTCCAGCCGGTCATCGTCGAGTGGGCAGGGCGGCAGCACGGGACCCTTTCCTTCCGACTGACGCAGGTTCTTTCCGGGCACGGCTGCTTCGGGAAGTACATGCACTCGGTTGCTAGAAGGGAACTGAGTCCCGCCTGTCACCACTGCGACTGTAGTGAGGACTCGGCTCAGCACACGCTGGCGGTTTGCTCCGCCTGGGCGACGCAGCGTCGGGCCCTCACTGCAGTCATCGGAGGGGATCTCTCGCTACCGGCCGTCATACGCTCCATGGCCGGTAGCGACAGGAATTTTACCGCGGTCGCCACCTTCTGTGAGGACGTCATCTCGCAGAAGGAGGCGGCGGAAAGGGTCCGGGAGGACGATCTCCACTCGGACCTAATTCGCCGCCGGCGAACCGGGCGGCGGAGGCGCGCTTACCAGCGCCTCATGCCGCCCTGAGTGTGGCCGCGGGTGGACGGGACGGGTTTTTCCCCTCCACCCGCTATAGTGGCCCCCCGCGAGGAGGCAGTGTCCGTGTGCCTGGACGTCGCCTAATTAAGAGGTTTTTACCCGAAGGTGGTGCCCGCGCTTTTGCGGGCAGGCGCTAGGGGGGGTCCAAATGTCTTAATAAAAGCTGTTCCCGGATCCCTCCTACTTAAGGCGCAGTACGGCACACCGTGTGGTTTTAGTCGGTTGGATTCCGACACACCGCCCCATTGAAAACCCCGGTGGGGTGACGGCCCGAGGGGGTTTTAACACGCACAAAAAAAAAAAAAAAAGGCCTACACCCAAAGAATGGTCCAAATCCAAAATAAGAAGCATACTAACACCACTAACATTTAGGATAAGTAACACTAACAATACTAACAACACTCAACTTAATTTAATTAAACCTAACTCAATGTAAAATACCCAACAATGAGTAGGATTTAGAAATAAAGGCTTTTTTTATTTTATTTTTATTTTATAAAGCCTTCGGTAGCCTGCAAAATATGAATAGAACAAAAACAGAAACTTCTTTGTAATTACTAATTCCTATGGGTACCAGGACCTTTTTTTTGCCTGGACTGACTAATGTGACAGTCTACAGGACTTTAAAACTTTCTTGAGTCATGAAATGATTTACGCTTATTCAAAACTTTACACTAATTGTGCTTAAACGATTCGTTTTCGCTGTGGGTTACGTACACTACCGTAATTAGGCATTATGTGGAGAGGTCAGAAGTGTAGCTTTTGACGCAGTGTAAAAACAATGATCTGGGATGGCCATGTTAATTTAAATATAATATAACATAACATGACAGGACATGATAGAATAGATATTATATAATGTAATCAAGTTGATCAACGGTATTCTGTTACAGCTACGAAAATAGTGGATGTCACGGCGGAATGCTAGATGGTGCCCTACAGTATGTGCTTTCAAATGGTATACCGACGGAAGAAGACTATGGTGTATACACCGAACACGTTAGTATTTAGCATTTGACTAACTGTTGTTTTGGAAACTGAAACAACAAAATGTTTAACTTTCCCGGGCCCCAAGATGGTCCCCTGTAAAAACCTGTTGTTCCTCCAGGATGGGTACTGCCAGATCTTAAACATGACCAATGTATACAAGATCGAAGGCTTCGCCCAAGTCACTCCTCGCAACCCTAACGCGTTGAAAGTAGCTCTGTACAAATACGGGCCAGTGACGGTAGCGGTACATGCCAGTATGCAGATGAAGCATTACTCAAATGGGATATTTTATGATTTATCTTGGTAAGTACAGCATTAAAATTTCAATATCTGTCTCTAATGACTGCTAGTCTATCTACCCTACTAATATTATAAACGTGGAAGTTTCTGAGGATGTAAGGATGTATGGGTGTTCGTTGCACTTTCACACTAAAACTACCAAACCGATTGCGATGAAACTTGGTATGTATATAGCTGGAGACCTAGATTAATACATGGGCTACTTTTTATTCCGATATTCTCACGGTACCGGGACTTAAGCGCGTAAAACTGCGGGGCGCTGCTAGTTTTATTATAAATTTTAATGCACATTGCGAAACTGTTATTTTTAAATTTTGTGGTTCTGGCTATTATGTCAAGTACAAGCCGGTCTGGATTCCTCATGTCTTCTTTGCCTCTAATATCCTTCGCCTCTTTAAACAAGTTTGGGTGCTGTTTAACTTACTGTTGCTGTATGGAAGAGATATCAGTTTATAAGTTAATGGACTTAATGAATCATCATATGTTTTACTACGCAGACGACAGTCCGATCACTATGTAAGCAGAAAACAGTTCAGTACCTTTTAGTACTCTGCTTGTCAAGCGATTTTCTTTTTGTAATTGAGTAGTCATTGAATACGTTATCAATAAAAAAAATTATGTTACCAGTTTGTTCTCCATCTTCAACGAAGTAGCCTATGTGTTAATCTAGGTCTCCAGCTATCTACATACGAAGTTTCATCGTAATCGGATCAGTAGTTTTTGCGTGAAAAAGTAACAAACATCCATACATCCATATATCCACACATCCATACATCTATACATCCTCACAAACTTTCACGTTTATAATATTAGTAGGATTCCAAAATGATTCAAGGAATTGCCATTAAATAAGTTTGTACCAAAACCTCAGCTATTGGCTACTGGAAATTAGTTTCTATTCTGTAGAGGAGTTTTTTACATATCGTGAGCAGTGAGCAACACCTATATTGGTTGATCAATATAATTATCATTATTTATTGACCTATTAATTATTATATTCCTAACGTTAGTGAGCAATTTTAATATGAAATGTAGTTATTGTAAAGTGTAATTTAATCAAAATTTAATATAGAATATCACAAATAATAAAATATATGCAATGTAATCATTAAATAATAATTTTATAAATAGCAATTAAGAAAAAAATTGCATGCTGTTACTTGAATGGCCAAATGAGCTTGTACATTTATTTAAATAACAACCTACCACCACTCTGTATCCTCATTTAAAGCAATTAAAGTGTTTGTATTTGTATACAAAATGTAATTCCCTATGTCACCGCCTTCGAATTTCATTTTCGCGATAAAAAGTAGACTATGACCTTTCCAAGGTCATGTCCATCTCTACACCAAACAGCATCAAAACTGGTTCAGTGGTTTAAGCGTGAAAACGTAACAGACAGATAGAGTTAGTTTCAAATTTATAATATTAGTATAGATATGTACCCCGCGATATTATCCTGTGTTTATATTTTCTAGTGAACATTCTCACGTCAACCATGGCGTGACAGTGGTTGGTTATGGCAACCGCGATGGTGAAGACTACTGGCTGGTCAAGAACTCCTGGGGGGAATCCTGGGGAGAAGACGGCTACATCCTCATGTCGGCCAAAAACAACAATTGCTTCGTGCTTGATTCACCTTATTATCCTATAGCAATATAATGTAATGTAATATATTCCACGTGCTTTTGAAAATATTGTTTTTTTATTGATATCCAGCTGACATGTTTTTGCTCTGAAACAAAACTCAAAAAAAAAAACAAGAAAAAAAAAATAAAGGCTGGATGTCAATTAAGTCAAAGTCTAAATTATTTCCCTGAATGACGGAAGATTAAATAATTTAATTCCTACTGTAAGAATAGTTGAGAAAACGTGACCGCAGAAAGTATGAAAGTATTAAACAATAGTTCAAGAACCGACCGGAATGGCGCTAGTGTAGGCAAACTTTGAAGCTATAAACGGAGTGAAGTGCGCTGAGTTGCAAAATTTATTTTTATTTTTTTAGCCTCTATTTAATTGTTTTACCTATTAGAACAAAATCCTGCATATATTTGCTAATTTATTTAATGTTAATTTTGAAAAATGCGCTATTATAAAACGGAACTTTCTCCTTCCTAGTTACTAGACCCTCTAGCTATAGTAGCGTTACCTTATTATATACACTTTTGACGAAGAAGACATCTTTCATACATAGAGATAGTATTCCTAATCTCTACCCTACTGCCTTGCTTACATACACTGAAAATTGTTTTTAAATTTCTATGGTTTTCAAAACATAATTACATAATTACCTTAATTATATTATGATAAATATTTCTATAAGTTTAAATAGCATTATTAAGGGCATATACTTTAAGCTACACTTAGTACCATCTCTCGATATTTTCTTGAACTAACTACACTACACTACACAATAAGAGCAATGGGTATGACGTGTGTGTAACAAAAGTATTGTCAATCGTATATAAAATTTTCAATAAAATAAAATTACTATATATATTTATGATAAGCTTACAATATAGTTAGCAACATAATATTACAACTTTATTGAAAATAAATATTTAAAAACCAATGTTTTAACCTATGACCCAAAACATCTCTCAGCGCCATCTACTATTAATAGTAAAAACTACTTAGTCTGTTTACGATTTTTTGTCCTTGAAGTTAACAAATTTATGACTTCCATATATTTCGTTTTATTTGATACCACATAACACTTTACAAGCCTACACTTACTTTTGGGTTTACTTTTGTACCTGAATATTGCAAATAACTTTTACTAAAACTACATAATGGTCTTACGTTTAGTGCGCTCAAGCGAATTGGGTTTTTAGATCTACGTATAACGGGTTTTTCTACATGTTTGGGGTTTCTGGTTTGGAGAATCTATAATCTAGTAGTCTTACACTTAGCTTGTTAAGGTGGTTGACCTATACTTACTCTTAATTTTACTTCCAACTAGTCTTCGAGGGGATGGGGAAGGATGGGTTATGAACAGTGGTCGGCGTAGGTAGTGCCATTTGGTGGGATTCGTCCATCGTGGCATTACGTGGACATACCCTCTCATCTCAAAATCCCGGGATTCTAAAGATTCAACTTCGATCAAATATTACCGATATATAATTCAGAAATCTGCACCCTAAAAGTGTCTACTTTTTTAATTATATATACCTAGTTTTTATTAATAGAATACCAGTTTATAAAAACTAACCGAATAGCGTTTCGACTCTTTATTACTCGTAAACAAACACCGTTTTTAATGTTTCGCAATTTTAACATTTCTTATACTAAAAATTGTTTACAACGAATCATAATCGTGTAAATCTAAACTAATACTAGCTTATTCCCGCGGCTCCACTGGCGTTGTATTCTGCAAAAAAACCATCCCTGACCGGGATAAAAAGTCATCTCTCTAGTTGGGGTACCTAAGCAATAGAAATTTACAAAATTTTATTAAATCTGCTGAGTAGTTTCGGAGATTAGCTTGAGCTAACATCAGTACATCACACATCACAAGGGATTTTTAAATATTCAGATTACAAAGCTAAAAATCTTATTGCGTCAAATAGCACCAGTGTTGGGCAATTCATAAGACAGTTAAAGACAACAACAAAAAATTTATTAATTGTAATTGTGGAAAATTACACACATAAAATACATTTAAGTAAAACATGCCGACGCAGTTTGTTTTCATTCATAACCATTGTCGGAAAGAGATATATAGGAAAGAGATAGAGATAAAAGCCTTAAGGTATATATCAAACATGCCGACGCCCTTTATTGTCATTTTAAAGTACATAGTCGGCAGGGATTTAAAAATCTATAGGTACACAAAATTTAACGTACCAACTTGCGAAGCGGGGCGCTTTAGCAATTTTGTGCCATTGTTTATTTATACATTGTACTAATTAGGTAAATATGTATATACTTCGTTCAGTTCGCACTCCTCAATAGGGTCAAATCAAGTAAATTTAAATTTGATTAATTTTCCCTTGAAACTTTATTGTCCACATATTATGCCTAAACAATTATTTTCTTATTTAGTTCGTCTTTAATTGCAAAAAATATTAATTAAAATATGCAAAATAAGGGAGCAAAATTCAACTTTGCAAAACGCTTCACTATTGGTCGAAACAAAACATGACGTCAAATTCTACGGCCTGTCATTTATCGGGGCCTATATTCGTAGTGTTACGGAGAAAGATAGGTGTTTTTTTCAATTAGCTAGTGCAATTTAAGCATTCTAGTGATATTAGATATCGTATAGGACAGTGTTTCCCAATTAGTGGTACGCGTACCTCCAGGGGTACGCGGAGCAATCACTTGACTAAGAAAATCAGTAAAAAAAATATTAGGCAAACTTTATGGAGTGAGCCACAAAGAAAATTCTAGAAACGGGTAAGGGAGTGGACAAGAAATAGCCCTTAAATTTGAAGATGGAGAAGAAATATTATAACATTTTTTTTTATTTAATAAGGGGTACGCGAGTTTTAGGTCTGTTTTTGAAGTGGTACATAAGAAAAACTAATTGGGAACGATGGGATGATGGGACGATGACTGAATGTAGTTTTGTCAAAGCACAATCGGACAATCTACCGAAAATAGATGCATTCATGATGACTATATATTTTGCATCAAATCCAGATTTTACGTCCGCTGAGGTCGAAGGAGAGAAAGCTGCAAGGTAATTATTATAATACTTGTTATATTATAATCTAAAGGATACGTAAGATATGTATAGTTACTTATATTCATGAAGTTTTATTGGACTTTTGTTACCTAGTTTAAGTAGACAAGCAAATTGCCTTCTGCTTGATATTTGAACAAACATAAATTACCTACTGCTGACTAATTCACACTATACTAGCAATTAAATTGTAATATGCTTACATCAAAGTGATCTTCACAACAATATAAACACGATATTGGAGATACTTCATTTCTTTTCATTAATTTACACCATTATTTTCGTATTTTACATTATTATTTTGTACAGGAAAAATACTGTATTCGGTGTACTTCTTGTAGTGTTTTTATACTTAGGGACAAGGCAATACCTATAAAATGGTATTTTAACTTTATCCATCGTCTTTAAATTACAATAAATAGTAATTACAACTGAAAATCGGTATAAAATTACTGTAACACTTCAAGTGAGTATATTAAGTCGTCCAAGGCCCGCGAAATATGGCGGCGTTCAAACAGATCAAACTTTATCGATGTTTTCAATGTTATTTTAAAAATTAAGTTGAACATTGCCAAGGTTATTTATATTTTTTATTAGGGTAGAATGATGGAACAAGTCAATAAAAGATAAAAAAAATACATGCATATTCCCTACTTTGTTACTATCATATTATTATTTATTCGTTTCAAACACACCTAATAATATGTTAATAAAATAGAATCATTATATAACTTTAAAAAAAAACTAATAAATACATCAAATCGGTAGTTCTACTCTTGCATTTAAAATAATGAAATCTTTCGATTATTTAAATAAAAACTATGTGCAACAAAAATGGGGTGTTTATGACACCGGGACCCGATAAGCTTACTTCAGTAGACGTTGAACGTTCCTTTTCTATTTAAAAGTGGATTTTGAATGTAAAAAGAAATTCGTTGAAGGTAGAAAATATTGAAAAATTGAGTTATTAATTTTAATTCAAAAAATGAGGAAATATGTGATTCTGAAAAAGAGATAGATTAAATTTAACTACTTAAATAGTAATTATGTTCCCATAAAATAAACGTAGTACAGCCATTATATCTCATCGCTTTTGTATTATACTAGCAACCCGCCCCGGCTTCGCATGGGTACAAATCATACACCTAAACCTTCCTGATGAATCACTCTGTCTATTAGTGAAAACCACATGAAAATCCGTTGAGTAGTTTTTCAGTTTATCGCGAACAGACAGGCAAACGCGGCGGGGGACTTTGTTTTATAATATGTAGTGATTTTGTATAATATATCAATTCGTCTTATTTAATTTGTGTTAAATTTAAGATAATTTATATGTTGCCAAATTGTACTTTTTGTTAAATAAATGTTGATAAATATTTTTATTTATTGGTATATCGCTAACCCTTACGTAAATCTAAATTGCTCTAAACCGCTAAACCCTCAACACTCTTTTTATTATATTAATTTACGTACACGGTGTACAGTTTAAAACAGTTCACAAAGATGAGCATTAAAACCGCTTCAGTATAAGGGTAGGTACTGTACATATAATTAAAAAAACAAATGTCCTAGAGTTAAGTTCAGAGGGAAGTCTAACTAAGTGAACTCGAACTCGAATTGACTCAAATTTTAAAATGCAGGAATCTCGGGGTATATCCATGTTCATATAACATTTGAGGTCATTCATCCTAAATGGCACTACCTACGCCGACCACTGGTTATGAATGAGGGATACCTAGCTTTTGATGTAGCAAGGGAATACAAGCATCGGTTATCATTTGTCATCGTGTGTCTGTTGCTTATTACTATAAAAATATATTTACATCACTCATGGACACTTGCAATACTCGAAATAGCACGATCGAATGGTTAAAATAATGTAATTCTGCCAATCTAAGTCTCCTATACATACTTCGGAGAATAAAGTGGTAACAGAAATAACTTTGATGAATATACTCAAGATGCAATACAAGAGCTTATTTATTTAAACTTATTGAGAATTAGAATTCACTTGTGATCCAAGGTAGGTACTACTTGTTCTAAAGCCCAGTATATTTACTAATTTATTTTCTAACCATTCCAGTCTGTTATGATCTTCCTTCAACAGAGAAAGAGTCAGTGTATCAGTATGTTAAAAGCGCGATAAACAAAAAAAAATATTTTAGTAAATACCGCTAGTACCATGGCTCACACATAACTAGTATTAGTAGTGCCTTAGCTGTCAAACTATAATAGCCTTTTAATAGGCCTAATATAACTGAAGCCAATTCCGGTGTAATTTTATTAACTCCCCACTCCGTTTCTAACCATTCAGCGTCTATCCCAACATTTGAACTACGAATGTCGATTCGTGCCATACTAATGTAACGTTCTATTCATAGTATAAACCACATGACGAAACCTCAGAATATGTGATTGCTCCGAGGGCGAACCAAAATCCACGCTTAAAGATAGACAAAGGCTCCTGTTTATTTCAATGCTCATGGGTTTCTAAATGTACAGGAGGTTAGGCTTAGTTCACAATTACTCTTACTAAGTAGGTAGGTAGTATTAGGTATGCAGCTCATTAAATGGGAGAAAAAAAGCGGAAAAAGTCCTAAGTAGGGTTCCTAGAGGAGTTCCTTCTTTAGGTACAACCGATTCTCCTGTAATACACCCACTTGTCAACTGAGTCAGTCAGCCTGTCACCATTACCAGTGCAACTTTGTCGAAACGTTAGGCAATTCAATTCAAAAATTCATTCCGATATATCACTTGACTGTCAGCTCCGGTGAGGTGATGACCCGTGGGGGTTACAACAGGATAAAAAAAAATACGGAGCTCCCTAACTATATATAAATTTTATCCTTCTTAGGTTGCCTGTTCACATATAAATATAATTTTCGACTACACCACTAAGTGTAGCACTGCTATAACGCCTACAGGCCTCGACTAACATGTGATTCAGGTCCACGCGTAGTTCAGCGAAAAAGTTTCTGCTAATAACTGAACGTAGGTCACACAAACTCCTTTACAAATATAGAAATCTTATAGATCATCGAGTCTTTTTAAATTTTTTTCAATGTAACTCATTCTCTTTGGCGTACATACATACCCTTTTCCCAAAATGAGGGGCCAGAATCCCATCTGGTTCTACTTACCATAGATAGCCCATTGACCAGTGATGAAATAAAAATGTTTGTACCTACACATAATGTAAACCTGTCTCTATATACGAGTACAATATCACTTTTAGAAAATTAACATTGTTATACACATACTAGCTTCTGCCCGCCGCTTCACTGGCACTGGTAGATTTTGTAGGTGTAGTCGGTTCTTTTTTTTGGATGAAAATGTACCCTACATTATTTTCTGTAGCTCTGAGAACGTGTAGAGTGTGTTAGTATATGATTTCTTTTTTTATATGATCTACTTCCCCGGCTCAAACTGCTCAAAGTCCCCAAGTATACCTCTGTGTCTGTATCTCTAAAATACATCTATACCTACATTTATTTCCTTTTTTTTTTTCATCATATATCGCTCCTGGCCTGCGTCAGTGTGTTCCAAACCTAACATTTAGAACCTCAAAGAGAACTTGTTGAATAATAATGTGCTAAGTGTACCCTCTGGAAGATCCCTTCGAAATATTACGTGGACTTGAGGAATTAATAATGACCTTTTTTAATAACGTTTGTAATTAATTTAGCTTCCGTGGTGAATGTAGCAGATGATATAAAATACATATCTACACTAATATTATAAAACTGAAGAGTTTGGTTGGTAGTTTGGTTGGACGCGGTAATATCGCGAAGTACTGGTTCGAATTGAAAAATTATTTTAGTCTTGGATAGCCCATCGATAGATTTATCGAGGAAGGCTATATAATATCACGCTACAACCAATAGGAGCGGAGCATAAATGAAAAATGTTGCAAAAACAGGGAAAATATAAAAACGCGGATGAAGTTGCTCGGGTAAAGTAGTTATAGATATACCTACATCTACCCTGTACATAACTATAAATAAAAAAATTAAAAACCCCGAAAAAAATAATTACAAAAATGCTTTATATCATTTTGGAAAAGAGCTGATACTCTTACACTGCTAACCAGACATAGCTAAGAACCACCGTAAGGAAACTGGCTTTCAAATGAAAAAACCGCATAGAGATCGGCCCATTCGTTTGAGAGCTACGATGCCACAGACAGACACACACACACACACACACAAATATCGACGTCAAACTTATAGCACCCCTCTTTTTGCGTCGGGGGTTAAAAATAAAATCACGACCCAACTTATGACAAAACAACTCTTAAGTAAATTATTATTGTTCAACATGCATTATTTTGTAATTAATTGTACACATTCATAGATAAAATTTGACGTTTCTCGTCATGTAGGTACCTTAAAAACATATTAAGTACATCTATAAAGGTTAAAAATATTTTGATTTTAGCCACCAATGGTATATCCTCCGAAAGGCAGAGCAGAAATACAACGCACGTAACAATAAAATCAATGGGAATAGTTATGTGCCAATGCCGGGACCACAAAATTACCTTATTTAGATTTCTGTGGCCTGGACTAAAATTTTATGCGCTCAGTGCAAGATTCTGAAAGTGGGCGTGCGCACCCGATAAATATTCTAATATCATCGGGTATTAAAGCTACACTTGGTAAAAAACTTTTATTCGAAAATATTTGCCAAAATACATAACAATACCCTGGATGGACATAAAATCCTCAATTCGACAGAATGTATACAGTCCATGCAGGTTTGCATCGCATGCATGTAACAACCAAGTATTTCGGGGGGCGAGGGGCGAAAAAACTACAGAAGACTGTCAATTTGCGACTTTGAATGTAAATGTGGCTAAGAATGAGAAATGTTATGAAGTATAGAAGTTGATTAATGAGACGAAGCGAAAAAGGAAAGGAAAGTTAGCTCCTGTTTTCTCTTGCTCCATTTGAAAGTAGGATTTACACCTAAATCTTTTAGGTGTTATTGCTCCGGACATGTAACACAACCAGGCACACAGAGAAGAATTCTAGAAGCAACTGCGAGAGGTTTTGTTAGTGCTTAGACTGAACTGTTCTGTAACATCTTTATAAAGACTAAGGAGTGCCAGAACTATTTACTCATTTATTATTTGACAAAGCAGCCTATTGTGGCAGTGAATTTGTGTGTGTTGATCTATAATTTTTAATTATACTTTGTTTTTAAACGAACGATTTCGGATCATGTTAAAGAAATTTATGAAATAAAGAAAAAATATTTGAATTTATCGTGTAAATTAAGCCTGTTAAGTGTGGTGAAAAACTGTATGCCAAGATTTTTGATTGATAACGCGTAAGTGAGATGGATGACAAAATTTACGAATATTAAGGATTTACGGTGCAATATCATTTATTTATGGCCTGTTGGTCTAGTGGTTAGTGACCCTGACTGCTAAGCAAGAGGTCGTGGGTTCGATTCCCACCCAGGACAAATAATTGTGTGATGAGCACGATAATTTGTTCTGTGTCTGGGTGTAATTTATCTATAATGTGTATGTATTTAGAAATATATAAGTATGTTTATCAGCAGTCTGGTTACCATAGTACAGGCTCTGCCTAGTTTGGGATCAGACGGCCGTGTGTGAGATGTGTGGAGCTATTATTATTATATAGTACATCTGTGCTGATCAAGTATTTCCTTGCGTTACGTGGTGAAAAAATGTCTCGCCAATATCAAGGTGTTTTGCGTTTTCGTAGATCTGGAAAAGGTTTATGATAAGGTGAACTGGTATAAGTTATGGAAGGTATTGTCCATGTATGGGGTGAACAATCGTTTGATACTGTGATTGGTGATGTTCTGCAGTAAGGGCATGCTTGTATGAAAAGTTTAATGACAATAGAGGAAATTCGTAGGGTACCTATCTGAGGATAGAAGCAAGGGGCGGTTGCCTCTGCGTACCAAGAAGGAAGAAAGACGTGAGCGTATCTAACTTTGTAAAAATTCCACCTAATGCTCATTAGTACAGTAGTAGAGGAGCTCGTAGCTAAGTGGTAACCGAGTATTTAGCTTAGCACTTAGCTTAGTTAAGTAATACTAGCCAGGTCAGTCTTAGGATGGGTGACCATTCCTTTCACTTTGAGACCCCTCTGTGCCTCGGAGAGCACGTTAAGCCGTCGGTCCCTGTTGCCATACAAACATCTGTGGCATTTCGTTACGGGTAGTTGGAGACCTAAAAAAAAAAGTTCGACAACCTGGTCTAATTACGGAAGCCTAGTACAAGTACTAGGCGATATCGAAGTTCTGTAATTAATAATTAAACAACCCAATGGTTGTGGAGGTCTGATGGCAGTTGCTTCACGTAAAATATGGAAGTTCGGCGGTTTCGTATTTAGACTGAAAGCCGACCCCAACTTAGTCTTGAAAAGGGAATTTTATATTCGGTATTTCTTGTCACTTGACTCCGATAACGTCAGTAGAAACAAATCCACAAATTAACATAGTGGTATATGGTGGAACAAAAAGTAGAAACTAATCCACAAATTAACACAGTGGTATATGGTGGAACAAAAAGTAGAAGCAAATTCACAAATTAACACAGTGGTATATGGTCGAACAAAAAGTAGAAACTAATCCACAAATTAACACAGTGGTATATGGTGGAACAAAAAGTAGAAGCAAATCCACAAATTAACACAGTGGTATATGGTCGAACAAAAAGCAGAAACAAATTAACACAGTGGTATATGGTGGAACAAAAAGCAGAAACAAATTAACACAGTGGTATATGGTGGAACAAAAGGTAGAAACAAATCCACAAAATAACATAGTGGTATATGGTGGAACAAAAGGTAGAAACAAATCCACAAAATAACATAGTGGTATATGGTGGAACAAAAAGTAGAAACAAATTAACACAGTGGTATATGGTGGAACAGAAAGTAGAAGCAAAACACATTAAGTTTGGACTTGTTTTAGGTATTTGTTTAAACGAGTCCAACAGATTAAACCTAGTTAAATTTTGCCGCCCCTACCTCCTCTTCGATTACAACATTTTTTTGTCAATGATTTGTGCACTAACTACTGGTGTAAATAGTACACAAATAATTTTTTCCATAATCATTATGATTGTGAACTAGGAGATCGATGTCTCAGTTTCTAGATTTTTTTTACAACCTAAAGATTTAGCTAATATTGATAGTTTTTTTTATGGTACCTTTATTTCTGAACTTATAAAAAAGCTCGAATCATGTACTACTGTTAAGATGAGGTAAGGTGTGCCGTAATACTACTTACACATGTACATTCAATAAACGTTCAATCGATCAGCCTATAGCAGTCCACTGCTCCCAAAGCACCAGGTTCTCCGTCTTTCGCATACATTTAATCCCAGCTACCTTTCTCAGTTCGTCAGTCTATCTGGTTGGGGGGCGTCCTACCTTCCTTTTACAAGTTCACGGGCTCAACTGTAGGATCCGTTTGCCCAACGAAGATGCCAGGCCACGTCAGTACTTTAACAACATTTTTTTACACCAATCAACACGAGTCCGTTTTTGTTCTGAGGTGAGTTCATGAGAAATCCAGCGGGAACAAAGTGTTATAACTTTTAAATGTTGATGTAAGATTTTTTGAATTTAGCTCACACCAATGCCCTCGAATCTCCTCATAGGTGAATACGCCCGTTTTCTTCAATTAGTTGCCTGACAGTAGCCACATTTTCCTCAGTGATCGCAGTTGAGGGCCGACCTTCACGAATTTCATTATGGAGAGAAACACGGTCACGATCAAATTATGTATAGAAACGCCTTACGGTGCTGAAATGAGGTGCTTTCGTCCCAAAAGTATTTTTAAGACAAGCAGTGCAGTCTTGTGGAGTCAATGAACTTTAAAAATCATAAAAAATCATCGCCCTAAAATCTTCCGCATTAATTCAATTTTTGCTACAGACGACGAACTTCAACTTGTGATAAAAAAACAATTGACACGCAATTTCCCAAGGGTGTTGGTGAATAGTTTGGAGATAAAATTCCCTTGTCTAATTCCACGCTGCAAGTTTATCTGATTTTTCCTTTGGTCTTGGAGCTGTACGGTCATCGTGTTGGTGTCATTTAAGTTTTTCAGCACCTCGATATATCGCCAGTCGACACGTCGTCTTTGCAGAGTATTTAAAACTGCCCAGGTCTCGATGGAGTCGAAGGCTTTCTCGTAATCCACACACAATCTGTCGAACAGTATGGTACGGTACAGTACAGTTCGCGGTGCCGCAACACCTAGGTGTTCAACCTTGTTAGAGGACGGAACTAAACTCTTCAGCCGGTCATAATCTAGTAGTCAGGGCGGCAGCACGGGACCGTTTTGTTCCGACGGACGCAGGTTCTTTCCGGGCACGGCTTGCTTCGAGAAGTACCCGCACTCAGTCACTAGGAGAGAATTGAGTCCCACCTGTCACCACAGCGACTGCAGTGAGGACTCGGCTTAGCACACGCTGGCGATCTGCTCCGCCTGTAGCGACAAGAATTTTACCGCGGTCGCGACCTTCTGTGAGGACGTCATCTCGCAGCAGGAGGCGGCGAAACGGGTCCGTGAGGACGATCTCCATTCGGACCTAATTCGCCGCCGGTGGACCGGGCGGTGGAGGCGCGCGTACCAGTGCCTCATGTCGCATTGAGCTCGAGAGCCATCTCTATCTTGCTGTGGACAATTTCAGGTACGTCCTCCCTCTAATGGCGCGTTAATGGTGCTCTGTGATCATCATCACTGGGTCTCATTGGTTCTATCATCCGTGATGCGTACAGCTATAAAACTTTGAATTGACTGCCGTTCTCAGTTTTGAGTTTCGTCAGATGGGGAGGCCAAGTGCTGAACGAACACTTAACCCCATGTTCCATTCAATTGCATTCTCTATTGTGTGAATGTTGAACTTTGGGAGACCGCGTCATAACAGTTTTTAGGCTCTCCTATCTGACCAGAAGACTGAGTGGCTGACAGCTCGCGCATTTGACTCATAAGTTCGAGACTCTTGGAGAGAGTTTGGACTGTTGCTGTTGGCGTTTCCCGGGGAACAGCTTTCGAGAATTTAAACATAATATTTTTTTTATTGCATTTAAAAAAATATATTTAATTATCTGGTAACAATCCGCCTGATGATGACGATGAAATTAAATTAAAATAAATTATGAAAGTTCTTGGCTTAAGGGAAATTTTTAGATAACTTTTCAATTGTGTTTAGAAAATCTTCTCTCACCCGAACTGTGTCACTCGTTCCCGCACAATTTTCGACGGAAAATGTTGAAACATTTTACATGTTGAATTGTTTCTGTATCTATTGACATTTAGATAGTTAGGTATCATACGAGTATGTAAATATGAATATTTTTAATTTTTGTAAGACAAAAACAATATTTGCCCAAATTCGCCGCCCCTAAAATCAGCTTATTATTGTTTAATTCAGCTAACCAGTGTAACTATAATTTTTGCCAACTGGAGTATGTATTACTCCTCAAAAAACAAAAGCTTACGTATTTCAAGAAATAGTATTACTGGGTACATGAAATTACGGAGCCTTAAAATAATTAAAATTGGTTTCCAAACTATTTACTTAATTGTAACTGATTTAAAAGATACCTCTCTCATGTCTATCATTGCTATAACATACATAGCTATTCAAACAAAGTACATACAAAACTATTAGAAACCAACCCTCATTGATTAGATACAAAATAGTCCCTCGCTTAACGCCATTAATCCCTGTCTGTCGAATGACTTGCAATTACAAGGCGGAATTAAAGACTACAAGTTGCTCTGTTAGACGTGAGAGTAGGCACATATTGTAGAAAACGAGTCTACGGCTCATTTGACACTGTAAATAAAGTATTTGCCTAACGTTACGACCGTTCTGACCATAGCCAGTGCGACCTGGTCGAAACGTCAGGTGATTCAAAGATATGTAATACCTGTTACGCGAAAGTTAGTGTGAAGTAAATATTTTGTAATTTCATTAAATTATATAAGATGTTTAGACGAGTATTTTAATTTTATACGAATATTTTGGCGAGACTAATTACAATATCTAATAATAACTTGAGACACTTCACACACGGCCGTCTGATCCCAAACTAGGCAGAGCATCTACTATGGTAACCAGACTGCTTATAAACATGCTGATATGTTACTAAATACATACATACCTATTATTATTTACAACCGGACACAGAACAAATGATCGTGCTCATAACACAACTATTTGTATTGGGTAGGATTTGAACCTCAGGCTCAGCAGTCAGGATCACTAACCACTAGACCAGCTCTGCTCAACATCTATGTGCAAAAAGAAGCTACCAAAATCATATATAGGACACTAGCAGCGCTCCGCGGTGTTCCCGCGAAAGCCCCGATCCCGTGGGAATATCGGCATAAAAAGCCTATATGATAATCCAGGTCTTCAGCTATCTACACACCAAGTTTCATCGCAATCGGTTCAGTAGTTTTTGCGTGAAAGAGTAGCAAACATTCATCCATCCAAATTTTCACATTTATAATATTAGTGGGATGTACACAAACGAAACCAAAGTGGCAATCACGAACGCTAAACTCACTAAAAGAGTCGGTTTTTGAAATAAGATCTCTAAACATGCCAGCGGATGACATGCAAACAGAGATCGACTTCGTGAGAACACAGTAGACATACCACAGAGGGATACATGGCTGGAAGGCCTCCAATCCAATAAAAATAGTTGTCACGAGTGGTACACCGATGGGTCTAAAAAAGGCCTTGACGTAGGTTGTGGAATTTACGGGGAGAAGCCGAAATTCAGGTGGAGCACCAATCTGGCAACATAGGCCTCCGTCTTTTAATATAAAACTAGAAGCTCGGCTAGAACTCGGGTGTCAATGTGGTGTGGGTGTGTGTAGGTGTAGAAATGAAGGTATATGCTTAAATGTATGAATGTATGTATGTATGTATAAATGTACACTGTGTAATGACAATGTGTAAAATAAATATATAATAATAATAATTAGTGTTTACATAAAAAAAATATATATTTATATTGTATTTGTTTCGTTTTGTGCTGATTGATATCCGTGGGGTATGAAGGGTCTGGTTGAAAATCAGCGCTAGGCACATGTCTGGCAAAGGCTAATCATGACCCTAATCGTCGGGCACGTGAGGTACACATGTTTTTAGCGCGTTTATTGTCTTTAGATGTAAGTTTATTTTACTATAGTTATTGCGTGTCTTAGGTTTCTATGAATGAAACATTTTTCTTTCTTTCTTTTCTTCTCTTTCTTCTTTCTTTCTAGCCGAGCTCTCCGCATTAAATAGATGAGTTTAGATCGACCTTGAAAGAATAAGAAATCAACTGAACTACATCAACTCAGACAGGCAAGCGGCGCTATTGGCACTATACAATTTTGAGACTAGCTCAAAGCTTAACACGCTGGGGCAATCAAACACAATGTTATTACATTAAGATGTATACTATATTCTCTTGTAAAACTCATTTTAAAAGATATGTTATTGCTCAACAAAAACCAGAGTAACAATTTACTTACCCCTCATGTTATGGCCCACTAGCAATGTAATCCTAGAATTGTGAAATGTAAACGCTGCAGGCTATTATTGTGCCGTTTATGCCGCAAATTTTCGACACTCGCAATCGAATCAAAACCTACAGGGTACTTCCCGTGAACTCAGAATCTTGAAATTTGGTACGAAGCAACGTCTTATAGCACAGATAAAGGAAAAATTGTGAAAATCGTAATTTTTTTTTTTACATCATATAATAAAAATATTTTATGGAACCCTCGGTGCGCGAGTCCGACTCCCACTTGGCCGGTTTTTCTCAAGTAATAAACCAGGCAAAAATGTTCGAGAAGAGATTCACAAAATAGACGTACTATCTACATCCAAGTTTGTTTGTTTACGGAAATTTCGAGCTGTTGCCCACGCTTCCCAATCCATCCGTATAAACAATATCCTTGCCCTTCCATTTTCTCCCTTTCTCCCCTTCCTTTTAAATATCCTCCCAGTTTTCCCTTCTTTAATTCCCAAAGGGCTCGGTTGGCGGCAATGGTCTTATCCCCCTATTACATGGGACCAAATTATAATAATATGTAGTTGGCAAAATCTTGATGTTTTACCATCTCTGCCTACATCTCACAATTATTTGTTCTGGATAGGAATCGAACCCACGAGCTCGATCAGTAATCACTAGACCAATAGGCCAATCAGAATGAAACAATAATAATTTAAGACACACGGCCGTCTGATGCTATACTAGGCAGAGCCTGTACTATAGTAACCAGACTGCTGATAAACATACTTATTTATTTTTAAATACATACATATGTTATAAACTAGCAGCGCCTCGCGGTTTCGGAGGAATATCGGGATAAAAAGTAGCCTATGCGTTAATCCAGGTCTCCCGCTATCTACATACCAAGTTTCATCGCAATCGGTTGAGTGGTTTTTGCGTGAAAGAGTAACAAACATCCATCCATCCAAACTTTCACATTTATAATATTAGTGGGATAAAGTACACTACAATTTGTTAGACAGTAGGTAACTCATTGCCGTTCTTCCGTCCTACCGCTGATCTATATAGAGAGCTAAAAGTGTTGACCGTACGTCAACTGTTTATTCTTTACACAGTCTTCAAGAAACACTCTTCCATTCGCTTTAAACCTGAACAGGTAAATGCTCTGCGTAGAAAAGACAGGGTTAGTGAAATAATAAAATACAACTCAACTTTTGCACATAGATTTTTCTGTTTTCAAGGAGCAAGTTTATATAATATAGTAAATAGAGTTCTGTCAATCTTTTCACTCAATAAATTCATACAACACACACACAAACACACACACACACACACACACACACACAAACACACTAACACATTTACACATACACACACATTTGAATAAATATATTATATATACAAAGAAAAAAAAAAAGTTGAGTTGTTCTCTTCACTTACCTTACTGGGCCATATTAATATTTTAGTCAAAGAATATACATATATGGTATTCTAATTGTCCAAAGGTGGGGACTTGGTGATCTCTAGGACAGGCATACGCCTATGTCAGACACCAGCTCCTCACACATACATAAATGTATGTATTTAACTACTCATCTATCACTGTTTTATCATTCATCTCATCATTATTTATGTACCATTGAGTTGAAATGTATATTGTGAGGAGAAATAAACTTATTGTTATTATATTATTATATTAGAGCCACCAGTAACTCCAAATCCCACTTTTTCTATGAGGCCGCGGTATCACTCCGATTTTCGGCATGGCTCTCCCTATTGAAATGATGCCCTTCCACTTATCTACACCCACGTTTACGGTCATTGCACCGTTGCTAAATGTTCTAGCGTGATATTGTAAGGCTGTAATCTTCCCCAAAAGTTGGACTATTTAATGCCAAAAGAATGTTTAAATCCAAGCAGTAGTTCTTGGCAACATCCAGATCCAGTGACAGGTGTGTTACACTGACGCGCTCGAGCTGTTACCTTTCCCTTTAAATTTACACCCAAATTTCCCATCTTCAATTCCGAAATTGCCTGTTTGGCAATAGGCTTGCCCCTATTATATGTGTAGAACCAACTTATAGGTTGGCATTATGTGGGTGTTTAGTACTCCTATGGGGTTTCAGTGAGTGTATGTTATGGATTTATAAGCATTTAGATATAAAAATTCTTGCGGGATCTTTTAGTGCCCCTTGTATACTGTATTGAAAGAAAAAAGTTGATGCATGGAGAACTGATTTTAACCTACAATAGCTAAGTCTAGAGACAGACGATAAATATAAGTGGGCATAATAAGTTTAGTCGTGGGAGAGCCATGCTTCGACACGTATGGGCCGGCTCGACCGGAGTGATACCACGACCTTACAGAAAACCAGCAGGGAAGCAATGTTTGTATTGTTTTTCCCCCTCTTCCTCCTTCCCTCCCTATCCCTCTATTCCCCCCTCCCTTAGTCCCATCTTGTGACTTGTGACTCTTAAGTTGCAGGTGCCCATGGGCGGAGGTAGTCACTTACCATCAGGTGACCCGTTTGCTCGTTTGCCATACCATAAAATAAAAAATCAAGATAATGAACTGATTACCGTGCCCCTGGTAGTAATTATAAGGACCTAATACAGAATCTTGGAGGATTCGTATTTTGCACGTATACAAGCAACACAAGCCTGCCTACTACGTGACAGACAAGCGTGAACGTTACACACGGCCTACGTGAAACGTGACAACCGGATGAACTAAAAAAAGAAAAATCTTTTTCGGCTTACGAATAACTTATTCAAAAGAGACCATTGCTGAGGGCTAGAATTATTGTTAAGGGTTAAAAAGAGACGGATATATTTTCAGAATTGTCTAAAAACAACCTATGGCCATGGTAATTAATTACAGGTTTATAGGAAACTAGCTGTTTTTCGCAGTTTCACCTGCTTTTATGGTCAGTGCTCCGCTCATAAAGGTCGTAGCGTGATGGTACATAGCCTATAAATTTTCTTAATGCATACTCTATCGGCTATCCTATCAAAAAGTAATTATTAAAATCCAACTACAAACAATAAATAAAGCTCTTTAGTTTGATTATATTGTTTACATGCTTTGTCTTTGTACTTTGGTTTTCTTGACAGCACTACTTGGTTATTTAAAACACATGTCTTCTCGTCGCCGGTTGCTTTACCGTTATGTAGCTTTTCTCAGTGTAAAAGATTCATCTCCAGACATCTTTTTCTCTTCTAAAAACCACTGCTTCCCGCTGAAAAAACGGACGTTGCACGAGCCAGGCGAGTTTTTCATCAAGGTTATCTTCTCATTTGTATTAATTTTTGTGTGTTTATTTTAACCAATATCTCGTAGGTGTACAATGAAGATTATTCTATTAGAGTATACATATTGTAGTATTCAAACCTCCTTTGAACTTTTTGGAAGCTGGCTGGCAACATAGTATTTGAATTACTGTTCGTAATATATTTGAATTGTATAATTGTAAGAATGGAGAAAGGACAGAAGACGGCTTGAGGCGCGACCACTTCATCTGACGTTCAAATCGTCAGGCGGTTTGAACGTCAGTTGAAGTGGTCGCGCCTCTGATTTGAAGAAGTCTGTTTAGAATTTGAATGTGAAAGTATTTAGTTTGGCTTCCAATATAATATTTATGTTTCGCACCCTCTATCAATTGATATCCCCACCAAGCTATCACCACTTTCTCGAGTATACCTCTCCTGGCCGTAGCGAGGTCTGACAATATACACATAATAATATATATAATACATTAGATTTTCTGTGTCCTGATCGTGAATGTAGTCTATCACACTTTCTTTCTCTTTATGCGTATACGAATATAACTTCTTACCGGTTGCTCTAAAAAGAAATCAAGGTAGTTTAAATCATCATTGTATCAGAACTAATCAGAAGAATCACTAATATTGCTGATCCATATCCAACTGCGTGTCCACTGCCATTTTATTTTACTGTCCGTATTGTATGTCTCCTTAAGCAGTGACAATTCCGAGAGAAATATTTTCTACAGTTTCATAATATTTTCCAAGTTTTCCAGTCAATCTGGCTGTGTGTATCTCGGTCCCAGGGCTGCAGCCGAGCCCCTCTCTCCGCAGATCGCGTCGGGCTACCGCGCGGGACGGTCGTCATGCCCATTTGAATCGCGCGCTTTCTAGTGTCGTAACAATGGTAAAATACAACATTCTCTTTGCCGTCACAATCGCCATTTCTCTGGCCGTTGGTAAGTAGAAAATAATTATTAATATTAGTTTTAATTGTTATAATTATTTCACGTTATTAGAATTTTAAATTTGGAATACTAATTGATTTTTTTATTGAGTACTTTGGCATAAAGGTTAATTTTTGATATGACGTGCGGTGCCAATTAAAAAAACACTTCAGCATTATAGATTACGAAAGACTGACATTTTTAATACATTTATTTGCAAATGATGTTCAGCTGTTTCAGAAATGCAGTAAATAAATTATAAAATATTCATTTAAAAGGTATGAAAATGTTATTAAGCAACTTTTACTCAAACATTAGTCTATAGCTGACCTTGTTTATTAGTTACAGTTTAGTCAAAGGCTTCTAAAAAGCAAATAAAATACCTATTGAGATTTTTTAAATCTAAAGCGCTCTTCGTCCAGCATCTTTTTCGCGTCATATGTTTTTAAATATATAAATATTTACGCCCTGTTCTTCATGAACTATTTAACAAGTTGTGTACTGTGACTTTCAAAAAAAATTTTAAACTGTCAAACTGCTTGTACTGTAAATTCTCGAACATTGATAAAGAAAGAAAAAGTATTTATTTCGATAAGAGACGTGAAATAAAATAACAAATTAAAGTAATAAAAAAAAACACAGTAAATACAATTACTGAAATTAGTCATAAACAAATTCAAATTCAAATTATTGCGAAAATGGGTAGATACAATGACATATCAGTCTTAATAAGTACATTGTTTTGTAAATATATAATTATTATACATAAATCCACATCCCGAACAATAGACATATTTAAGTATTCATTTGTATATTTGAATTGACTGGAATCGAACCCGTAACCCGCGATGCAATCTAAATTTCGCCTCAAATATTATTTCTTTTACTGTTAGTTATATGAATCAGACTGGGGCGAAAAAATATATACAGCTAACAATGGACTAATTAATAACAATATTTACAGAATATAGGTCAGGAAAGCGGAGTGAACACAGTAGTTTTTACAACATAAAAGCATATTAAATTAATTATTAGGTTTTATAGAGAATCGAACCTTCAAATGACAGATAAAATATAAACTTTTAAATCTGTGCCATATGTTGTATCCGATGCGTTCAATACAATTTTTATATCAATAAGATGACAAATACACACACCTCGCCTAGTGTCAAACGACCGAGGTTGTGAGCATTTATAGACACTGGTACCCACCAGTGTCTATAAATGTTCACAACCTCGGTTGTGTCAAGAATACGTTGTCAACCCTATCCCATTGACCGTTGCAACCTAACTTCTCTAGAAATACAATATACTTACTAGTAATACTTTTTAATATATACATACACTCACAGCTATATGCTCGAAGGGTTAGGCAGAGGCGTATAAAACACCCACATATTGCCTGCTAGAATTTGATCCCAGTCACGTAACAGGGGGCCTATTTTCATCAAACGGACACTTTGGGTATTAAAATGGGGAAATTATATAATAATAATAATAATATAGGAGTATATTGAAAAGGAAAGGGGAAAGCACTAGCTCATGCAGGTCAGGATCGAACTGGCTTTTGTTGGGAAGTTCGAACCCTCTAACTTCTAACTCTTCAATCATCTTCAGCTATATTGTAGCAGTAATTCCTTAATAGTGCGACTTCTCGATGTGTGAAAATGTGTGTAAGAAACAGTCTTTTAACCACTGATACAAACTAAGAAAATCACTAACTAACAGTCACTGCCAAGTTGTTCGTACCTCAATTCGCACCCAAGTCAATAATTCTCTATTTATTCCTACCTTTTTATAATCCCACTATTCGTTAATATTTATCAATCGACCAAAATAATGTCCATCAACTTATTTTTCTTAAATAGTGAACTGTGTTATCTATTATAGTTTGTCCCTATTTTTAATAAAATAAATAAGAGTTTTTGATGTGCCGACAACATGTGTTTTGCAAGACGTGATCGAAATTGAGTAGTAATTTATTCGGGTACGCAATCCCTGGGACTAATTATAAAGTTGCTAAATCGAAATCAGTTTTGAAAAAAACTACAGACAAAAATATTATATGTTTGATTAGCGAGGCATGTAGGAGTTTCTGTATGACTATTATGTACCCAAGAGTGTGGGGGTGCAATCTACCTTTGATTAATAGATAGATAGATGTTACTTTGTCTATACAACGGGGTTTTACAGAGAATATGAAACTTAACACGTATAGCATCGATACTGTACAAAGGGCTTAAAGAAAACTCTTTCAGGCAATCTTAGGATGGACTGGAATTATTTTAATAAACTGACAAAGTATATCTATTGCATACGTAAAAATTTACTTAATAGTTAAGAGATGCCACAACACTCTAACTCATAACATACATGCGCTGATTGCGCTGCAACAAACATATTTTTAGATGCAGTGGCCAATATATATAATTACCATATCATACATAAATACATACATATATATTACCAACTTTACTATCCGACCACGCGTTGCTGTGGCTAAGTAATTAGCAATAAAAAAAAAAAACCGGTCCCGCAGCAGGCCCGCAGAGGTAGATTTCGTGTTTTTTAAATTTTTATCTCCAAAATTATAAGTAGCATTAGAAACTTTTTAGTCTACATTGTAGAGAAAAAAAAATTAGCTTTCAGTTTACAGTTTCGGAGCTACGAATTTTTTTCCGACAAATGTTGGTTTTCCCCCCCTCCCCAAGTTAAGGATGGAATCATTTCCATTCATATAATTTTTTTTATTATGTATAGGTAGACTTTTCTTCGAAAAATCTACCTAATATAGTGACTATAAATTGAGATGAAAAACTATTATATCTTTTAAGTTGGACTAAGCTCCACACAGTGTACAAAATTTCATTTAAATCGGTTCATTATTTTGGGAGTTCATAGCGGACATACAACGTGACAGACTCGATATATTATTATCTATATATATAAAATAAAAAAATCATATCTATATGTGAATGAAAGTGTCGTAGAAAAACGGCGGATTTGATTTTTTTACGATTTCTGTTTTAAACGTAAGGCTACTGAAAACATTGTACTATAAATAAAACAAAACATTTTTTAAAGCTCATTCACAAAATAACATTGCAAAATTTGACGAAGATTGAAACAGCCGGTTTTCAAAATATTACGTAAAACATCATTTGAAAACATTAAAGTGCTCTCCTTTTACTAAAATCAAATCCGTCGTTTTTCCACAACGACGACGATTTCCGAAAGCATGTCTGGCTTAATTTTCACAACAGTCTGGCAGTTTTGATTTCATTGGCAGTCCCAATTGGTCCCCAAAAATTGGTCAGCTCAAAACTGAAATGGTTCTTTCGTAAACAGACAACCCTAGACCCCTCCCTAGACCAATTTTATGGCACTTGTACAGTTGAGTTAAGTAGACTTGAATCCTTGAGTTTGTTAAAGCGTGTCTGCTCAAAGTGTGACGTGTAAAAGTGTCTGAAAATATCTATTTGCAAAAATTAAATAAATTATTATTTATATGTTATATAAATTTAGGCTATCGTGACAGAATTATGTAATATTGTTTAGAACGTAGCTACAGATTGCGCTCGTCTGATAGCAACTGGCAATGCATTCCATAATCGCCTAGCTTCCACATAACATTACATATAATTAAAATTGGTGGAATGCCCTGGCATGTCCAGTCACAAGTTTTCTGATTACCTCAGCTATTTCAAATGTGTGTCATTAAGAAACTTAAAGTGTTCTTTGAGGTAGCGGGGAGTCAATGGATTAAAGAAAAAGTTTGTGAGGATGGATGGATACATGTTTGTTAGTCTTTCACGCAAAAACGGCTGAACGGATCTGAATGAAATTTGGCAGAGAGACAGATTATAGTCTGGAATAGCACATAGGCTACTTTTTATCCCGAAAAAATTTAAGGTTCTTGTGGTATAGATTTAATCAAAATTTCCACGCGAAGTTATAGGTATATTATAAAGAAGTGTAACGATATGAGTATTCCGGTAGATTGGTAGCCATTTGGCTTTTTTCTAAAGTACCTTTGGTTCAGAAAGAAATATACTGAACACGACGATCGGCCCTACCTCATGAGGAACGGAGATAGTTGAACTCTCTCTGTGCCATATTTTTCTACTTTTACGTATTTATTGATGAATAATTAAATCAGAAAAAAAAATGTTTAGTTAAATGATTTTCTTCGTGTACTAGGTACACTTCAAAACAATGTGTCATCAATTTTATATACAGCCTACAGCTTAATGATTTTGATTTTTAACCGATTTCAAAAAAGGAGGAGGTTCTCAATTTAGAAGTTTATATATTTTTTTATGTTCGGACATAACACCGGCATATATAGACGGATTTGCAAAATTCTTTTTTTGTTCGAAAGAGCTTTATTTCGAAATGGTCCCATTTAAATTTCGTAAAGATCCGATTATGTGTTTCGTAAAGATCCGATTATGTGTTTCGGAGACAGACAACGAAACTCTTCAATAAATGGCAGCATTGTCTTGGTACACATTCCTAGATGGAGAGACAGGGTCAATGCTGTATCATTTAAAGTTGTTTATTTTTGTTAAATTATTTTATACGGACATTTCCGGACAAATCCTGTTATTCTATCAACGTCCTTATGTCTGCCTAAGTGTGAGTTCCTTCATGTTCATGTTTTCCTTAAAATCTTTAGTGCTTTACGTTATTCATGGGGTCTACTATCGGTCCTTAAATATGACCATACTTTTCTGTAACTTCCTATATAGTCTATGGTAATTTTAAAATGTCACGTCACTCTCACGTCATAAAGCGCTCGGATCTTATTACATATTCATAGCTTCGATAACAGTGAAAAAACGTAGTCACCCTTCCATAATCTCTTACCAATTATGAAAAACTGGCGTTCGCCCGTGGCTCCACTCTCTCAGATTTCTATCCCTGTAACCCATACAGTTTTACTCTGTACAGATTTTAATCCAGGATAGAAAGAATTTATGTGCCAATAACTGATTGAGTAACAAATACTTCTACTGCCATAGACAATAGGACTTTTATGCAAAAGCTGGAATAACTATTCCAGCTTTTGCATTTGCGAATGAACTAATTAGTTCTATGAGTTTCTTGCAAACTTCTTTTTCTTCTAGTAACTTTACTGCTAAGTAGTTTCTAACTTCATCTTTACATGTGAAATTCCGGTGTGCGTCTGTTCATAATTATTCTCCTCGGTAAACGGATTGACCGATTTTTATGATTTTTTTATGTATGAGGTCACGTGGGTGATTCTTAGCTGAAAGATAAAAAAAATTGTTTTAATAGAACGAGATCGAACAACATCTTATATTTAACTTGGCGTTGAGTGGGAGAGAAATGGTGGCAACCGTATTGGTTGCCACCAGTTGTGGCCAGTCAGTTAGCACCGCCACTACTAGGCAACTCTGGTGACACCCCTTACCACTAGACAATACTAATATCTATACATACGCGAAGAGAATTCCTTGTACCACTTTTTTAATTTCGCGCACCGAAGATGTGTTAAATGGAATACTTAACGTTTGTAAGGCTGTTGTCGAGAACCAGAGACAAGTACCTATTTTTTAACACGCTTTTATTAGCTTGCTATGTATGTAACGGAATCTTTGAACGTGATTTTAACCCCCTTCAAAATGTCGAATTATTTTAAAACTTTGTACACTTGTCAAGGATCGATGACAATGCAATCATTTAAATAGTTTTTTTTCCATTATCCTGATCAGAATCTTCATGATTAGCGATTTTTTATATCCGAAGACGCAGTGTCTTGCGCGAAATACGCGTTTAAAATAAATTTCCCGGAGAGGGAGCCTGAGAAAGCAGCGTGAGGTGCTTTTTAAGATATTTTTATAATGTCTCTACTTTCAACAATGTCTGTCAATAATTCCTTATAACAATTAACATCAAGACTTTTTTACAATTTTTTTTTTTGTAAATCACTTCTTAATTTAAATTTATTGAAAATTATTTTCTACGTTTTAGTTTGGTTTACTATGAAAGCGTGTTTTTAGTTTTTTAAACTATGATATTTTTTTTATTGGGTTAGGACATCGATAAAGTCAGCCAGTGTTTCTATAAAACAATTTATTTTAATATTTTTTTCATACATCCATTCTTTTAAAAATTCTATTCTTCAGCTATGACGAAATTGTTTGAATAGATACGCCTAAAATTCCTCCGACTATATTTGTTCCGTTCGCCTACAAAAGTATTTATTACAATTCCACGGATTTGTCTATACAAAGGAATAGTAAAGGGAATCCTAGCAAATTCGTATTGTTATTTGTTTCACAAGCTTCTGTATAAAAAAGGTCTTTTTTGGAATTTTATTTTCCCATTTCACTGTTAAAGCTAAAAAGAATTATAGGCAAAATATTTTGTATGCAATTATGATATTAATGAGGATTGAAATTATGGTTACATTATAATATGCAGCATCAATTTTCATTTCGGTATCACAGAGTGTAATTAACTTGTACGGTTATACTACGCAGCTTGAACTAATTCGATACTCACGTATTAATTATTAATTTAATTTAATTAAGTAATAAACTAAATATGATACTATTTTGGTACATATTACACTGCGCTTTTTGGACCCAACTAAGTACAGCCTGTACTATACATACATATACATACTTAGATTAGATTATTATTATTAAAATATTATTTAGATTTTTTAGATTTCTTCCATAAATACATACACATTATACATGCAAAACCCCAGACTAGAACGACCGGGAATGGAACCCCGACCCCTGACGATGCAGTCCTATGCTCTATCGCTACATGCATAAATTTCAAATACCCCCCGATATTTGAATAGCTGAACAAATTTTCTTGAATTATAGCTAAGAACACTCTAGGTCAAGACACTTTTCAAACAAAAAAAAACTAAATCAAAATCGGTCCATCCGTTTAGGAGCAGCACATACAGACACACAGCTACACACGTTAAGCTTATAACACCCCGCTTTTATGAATTGGGTGTTAAAAATACAATACACTAAACAACTCACATATACTTCTGTCACACAGAAGTATTAGAGAATGCTTTTTATGTTTCGGTAATCAATCAAGTTCATTGTTACGAGGAGGACCCGAGCATCAAGTTTAAGTTGAATGTTCACACCTAGCTTCCCTCCAACTCAACCAATTTAAGTGAGCAAATCTCAAATGTAAGAGCTCGTTCCAGCGCGTGTTCTTAGGCCAAAACGAACAGCGTACCTCAATCAGAACCGGAGATATAGAGGAGAAAAGCTATGAAAACATAAGAGATTAACAGGAGGACATCACGTTTGAGTATAACTTAAGAAAATGTTAGGCAATTTCCAATGCTTGATGACAAATCTGTGCATTAAGAAAAATTAAGCAAATCGATTGGCTAGAACAAACAGACGGACTCAAAATATTTTTTTTAAATGTAACTTCAACAAATGAAAATTGAAGTGGTCAAAACTTTTAAAAGGATATTTTTTTTTTTTGTAACTAGCATCCAGTTAAAAAAGTGATTAATGTATACATTTTATCATCATCTTTAGAAGAAAAGTAACCCACTTTAAGGTAAAGGGTCACCATCAGTCCTTCCGCTGTAATTTGTTGATCCTTTAATAGACATTAGCTACTGTGATCCGATTTCTATTGTGGTCTGTTTGAATACCTGGCAACTACCGAAAATTCCTTTCTAGAGGTCTTTTGTTATGCATTCCTTTTGTAATTTCTGATTCATACTGAGCATACTCTATTTTGACTATGATTTATGGTTTATGTGGGTATAGTTCTGTTTCTTTCTAAGAGTAATATTAATGATAATATCAACTTGAGACCACACACAGCCGTCCTCACACACGGCCGTCTGATCCCAAACTAGGCAGAGCATGTACTATGGTAATCAGACTGCTGATAAACATACTTATATATTACTGTATTTAGTAATACATATTATAGATAAATTACACCCATTCAGTGATTGCTCTACTGATGTTCTTTTATTACAAATTGCTTTAAGTCTCATACTGACGCTTTTAAGGGGTAAAGTAATTACTAAGGTTGATTTTGCGATCAGATCTTTGTGGGTTAGAATCGGGTGGTGCAGTACCGACGTGAACCAACTCTTACCTGGAGGTTTAACAAGAATACTAGTAATGTGTAAACCACGTCACTAGTAGCCTTTCAAAAATAATTGTTTGAATAAAATGGGATTAAACTGCATCTTATATTTGAGTGGAAGAGAAATGTGTAAGGCACAAACAAGTATACGCCCAGTCACCATTAAATTTTCGTAACACATCGCATATTCCCTTTGTGCCTGGTACACAAGGCATACTCGAATGCCATGGAGATGTTATAGACCACATTCACCACTAAATAACTAAATAAGATAGAGATAATTCTTTGTACGCATTTTTAAGAAAATTACGAGAGGGAGGAGCGAACGGAGGAGCATGATATGTGGAATATTTAAAGTTTATGTATAATAAGTACATAAATCTAAAATTTTTAAACAATATGAGTTCATTTTCAATTTAAAATTTACGTGAAAACGACTACATTAAGCTACACGCGTCCAGTATAATACATATGTGGCGACCGTCCTTGAAACTGATGTCCCACGAAATAGTTACGGCTCCAAACACTGACACAGTAAGTTCAGTGTGTACCACAGTGCCTGCGATAAAAGATTTCGCAACACACAACGCAATGGAAGCGCAGGCGTCCACATCCCGGCGGTCGTTACGACAAATGAATCGGTGGGACAGACAACAATCCAGTCTGGCACCTGCAACCGGCGCGGCAGGACGCCTCACCCCTTGATAAAGGGCCCCCGTCGGGTCCGAAACTAGTCGGGCATCCCCGAAATATACACGTGAGTAAAACCTTATAATTTAAATAATATGAATACCACTCACGAAAGTTTTTATTCGAATATATATGTTACCTGTCATGGTCTATATAGTAACGGTTCAGGTTATAATGGCCTATGAAATAAACCAAAAAAACCAAACTTTCATTACGATTTAATTTCATGCATATGCAATTATTAAAACATGCGCGAGCTTAATGTCTACGGTGTCAACCGTTAACATTGGGTCATAAAAATAAAACAGAGTTGATACGTTTTTACATAACTAGGACTACTATATTATTGAATGGGTAGGCAGAGATAATAATAATAACTTCACACATTTCACACACGGCCATCTGATCCCAAACTAGGCAGAGCCTGTACTATGGTAACCAGACTGCTGATAAACATACTTATATATTTCTAAATACATACATATTATAGATAAATTACACCCAGACACAACAAATTATCGTGCTCATCACACAATTATTTGTCCTGGGTGGGACTCGAACCCACGACCTCTGGCAACGCAGTCATCCGCTTTAGTTTCGTCATGGGCGTTGACTTTATCGTGCATGTTTCCAAATCTTGCACTTACTTGACCCGAGAATGGAACCAATAACTAGATAATTATAGGCAAAAACAAACATAAATTAGAAAAAACAAAACAGAATATATTCTTGAGTGCAAGCTATTCTCCATTTCAATAGGATTCGAGATGGAATTGAAATGCAGAATGATCTTAATATACTATCCTTTAAATATCAAGGTCGTGGAAGCTAACTTAAGCTGTGAACACGTCGGTGTCAAGCATTGCCGCCTTTGTGTATGTCCTAGTCGTGCTCAGGCAGCCTAAACTGGTGCTGACAGAGGTCTCACCACGTTTAACTTGCAGACTGCTCAGTCTCAACCGACTCGAAATCAGAACAGTTGTAGTAACCATTACGGGCCACTTGGCCCTACACCGGCAGCTATTCACCATCTATGCAGAGAAAACATGTTGTCCTGGAGTGCGAGGGAGTGGCCACACAACGGGCAAGTATCCTCGCGAGTGCGAGGTCGCTCCTAGAAGCCTGTGAACGCCTCACGCTTCTGTGCTTCTGGAAGGAGCTAGGCTGGCAGGACCGCCTATGAGTCTAAATGCGGAAACAGAGCCCTATACCAATACCAAAACCAATAGCTGTGCTCCGAACTTTCACCAGCGCACTCAAGAATAGGGAAGGGATCGTTCCTTACATTATGGATGTTTTCTTCCCAATTCTTAAGAAACTATTAAAACAGTTTTAAAATAGGACTGGTGGTTCCAGAGGATGTCACGTTCAACCCAAGAAAACAAACCCTTCAGATCTTTATTATATTGATAAATATTGACGGATCTGTTTGCCTAGTGGTTGGTGATCCTGACTCCTGAGTCAGAGACACGTTCGTTCCCTACCCAGGACAAATGTGTGATGAGCATCATTTGTTTCTGTGTCTGGGTGTAATTTATCTATACTTAATATATAAAGCTGAAGAGTTTGTTTGTTTGCTTGAACGCCTTAATCTCAGGAACTACTGGGCCGATTTGAAAAATTCTTTCAGTGTTAGATAGACCATTTATCGAGGAAGGCTTTAGGCTATACATCATCACGCTAAGACCAATAGGAGCGGAGCACCAAAGAATAATGTTTAAAAACGGGACAAATTTATTTCTCTCTGTTATGTGACGCACGCGAAGTTGCGCGGGTCAGCTAGTCTTTAATTAGTATGTAATCAGTAATATTTATGTATTCAGTTTATTATTTACCACAGTACAGGCTGTGCCTAGTTTGGAATCAGACGGCCGTGTGTGAGATACATTTCAAGTTTTTATTTTAAAGAATTTCCATGAACAATGGCGCCTAAACTTCTTCTTCTAAGTAAGTTTAATACTACGAAACAGCATTCTATGTCCAAAAAGTTTCGGGCAATACTTTGAACAAACTTAATACTAAATTCCAAAGGCTTGCACTGAGTTCTGATGGAGTTGTTCTCCAGGGAAATATAGTAACTCTATGCGTCATGTAGCCGTACGTCTAGAGTTATTGGCATTTGTTCGAATTGGGACCTGGGACTTAGATTGATATGGTACGGTCGTTGAAGTGTATTGATGGAATTGAGAGGGACGGGTTGCAAAAAAACAGTTCATTTTATATATTAGTATGGGAAGAATCGATCGAAAATTCAATTTGTTTTGTTTGATTTATTTTTGAGTAACAATGCGGTGTTCTTTTGTTTTTAATAAAGACTGTCAAATGAAAATATTTCTACACCGGCTTCCGAGTAGAAAAGAACGCCATTTATTAGTAAGGCTTAATATACACGAGGGGCATATTGTCAACGGCAGAGGCAACTGCATCCCTTGATAGCCGTTGGCGACAAGCTTTGATGCGTCGGATTCTACCGTACGTAGTTCACGCTGACATGTCAACGGCTGCTGCCGACTGTTTGCCGCTCATGTAATTAAAGCCTGACATAGGTCACACATTCCTGGTATTCTTGTTAACAGCTAAATCTAAACTAAAAATATACATCCAGTTTTGTTTGTGTTAAGAGTTAGTTTGTATCGTGAGTGTGCTAAATGGGATTCAAACCCGTAAACACTTCATTGTAAGTGCTCATAGCTATTACGCTACCGTTGCCCGCGACTCGTAGTACTATAGATTTTATCAACCAATCCAGGTATCGTTCGGGAACCTGGAACAATACCATTTTCTGAATTTGAGGTACCCTATGTAATTTTATAAAACCCTGATATGCAATATTACATGACAATGAAAAATTAAAGCGTCAAAGGTAACAAATTCACATTTAGATTCATTTATTGCGGAAAATAAACAATAATGTGCAGAACAACGCATAGTTCTTTGTTCTACTAATGGGCTATTAGTATTTATGACTTCATTCGCGTCAAAATTTTGGTGAAATCTATCCCACGGACACCTTCCATTTTTTCCAAGATCCTATGTGCTTATCCAGACTATAATGTATCCCTGTGCCAAATTTCATAGAGATCCATTCATCCGTTTTTGCGTCCCGTAACAAACATCCATCTATCCCAAAAACTTTCGCCTTTATAATATTAGTAAGATAAGATAAGATTATACACGACGTACGTATGTGTGTGCGTAAGTGCGTATGTATGATATGTTTGCGTTGCTTTGACTGAATTTAATTTTGAAATTTGCACAGCGTAGAGACTTTATTCAAATGAGGTTTTGTTTAAACGAAATATGAGTTTTCATATCGTTCATTTTATGCGACCGTGCATGAACGCAAGGGGGACTATAATTTTGTTTTTAGTTGAATATTCTGTTTTGTTTTCTATTGTCGTGAATAAATCTTACCTAAATATTGGTGCAAGCAGTTTTTGTATTGAAACTGACATTTTTAACTTAGAAATTGACCGATAAACAACTCATAACAAATAAAAGAACAAAATCATTTAAAATATTTGACGTCATCAAAGTTGTTTAAAAACGTACACCTACAAGAGAAAGTAGAAAGTATTTACCGAAGAATTTTTCATTTCAAAATATGTTATTTTTATGCAAAC
The DNA here is from genome assembly GCA_949752705.1 of Callimorpha dominula. NCBI lineage: Eukaryota > Metazoa > Arthropoda > Insecta > Lepidoptera > Erebidae > Callimorpha > Callimorpha dominula. The sequence continues at coordinate 2,155,106 of OX457012.1, read as the reverse complement.
TCGACTATTTTTCGGGTATATATACCTAACGCTCGTAAAAAAACTATATCTACCCTTCAGCATATGTTTTTAAGTGAAGTAAAGGTAATTTAGCAGTGTAGCCTTCATTACTTAATAAGCTACAGGCACCGTCTGGTGCGTTACACCTAAAATATCTTGTGTCGTTGAGGATAAACATACATACATATAAACTCTCATAAAATGAAATATATCTGAGATTCATTTCTTTATAACACTGTGTTGCTCTTAGGCCTAAACTCAGCCTAAAATAAAAAAAGCCTAATAATTTATTTGCTTAAACATGGCTTCTAGACCACGGATAAACCATAGAATAGAATAGAATATGCTTTATTGTACACCTTATACACAGAACTACAAATGATTTTAATACTAATGTTAGCGTTAGGTACAATGGGCTGTCGCGATCTCTACCAGACAGCCTTAGGATGGATTTAGTGATTGGAGTAAGTGGTAGCCGTCGGTGTACTACATAAATATATACATACAGTTTAATAATCGACATTTTAGAAAAGGAAATAAGTTTATTAATCTTTACATAGAAATAAAACACATGTATACTAAACCATTGGAAATAAGCATTAAGTACTTAATTAACATAACAATTATACTGTTTTAAAAAAATATATATATTGAAGAGACCCTGCACACATTTTAAAGCCCAGGCCCAGGCAATTAAAATTAAAACGGTAGGTATCGATACTTTTGTAGGGAGTGATTTATCTGTTACGCAGTAACTACTTAGTAATAATACTGGCCTTCACCTTATATTAATGGAGGCGGTTTTCGCTTCTTCAGGCGGAAGATGTAGTGTTGCCAGTGAGCAGAAATGATAAACCACTTAATATTTCTTTTTTATTTTATTCTTTTTCTTGTAAAAAGTTAAGTGTTTGTGTGCCAATAATAAATCTTTCTTTCTTTCTTTAATCCTTGATTTTGGGAATTAAAGATGAGAAAATTGGGAGTATATTGAGAGGGAAAGGTAGTTAAGAGGGAAAGGCAATGAAAGGATAGGGGATATGGTATATTCGGATGGATTGGGGAGTGATAGCAATACCTCGAGCAGGTCAGGTTCGCATACCTTAACAGGTACTCGAACTGGCTGTTCCCAAAAACCTTAGGGGACATCCATAAATTACGTGTTATTGTGTGATAAGGGGTGGGGGGGTCATTAGCTTCATGACGTCACAAGTCAAAACCTAAAATTTAGAACTGCTCTTTTCAGTTCTGGGTATAAAATTACAAAATGTTTGACGTCACACCAGGGTGGAGGGGAGGGGGGGTTCCACAAATGTGACTAGCACGGGGAGGGGGATCTGCAAATCATGAAATCCGTGTGACATAATTTATGGATGGCGTCTTATCTTCAGCCAAGCATTCGGAGTTGCTCCATAATACCAATTATTACTACAATATAGATAAGTACATTACTGGACCAATGTGTATACAACACCGCACTAAAACACGAACCGACTAGGAAATTTATAATCCATGTCGTTGACAATGACTGTTATCGACAGATCGTTGGGCGCAACGGTCTGTCTCGAGCGCTTTATCGGTCGATAGCGCTTCAGCATATTTCGGCGAAAATGTTCACTTACTTGATCGTATAATTTACAAGCTTTTCATGCGGTTTAGCTTGCTTTAATGTAGTTTTTTGTCAATCAAACAATCCCAAGGGGACAGTACTATTTTTCTGTATGACGCTTTTTTTGTTAGTTTGGTTAAACGCGCTAATCTCAGGAACTACTGCTAGTGTTGAATAGCTCATTTATCGAGGAAGGCTATAGGCTATATAACATCACACTACGATTAATAGGAGCCGAGCATCAATGAAAAATGTTGCAAAAACGGGGAAAATATTAACATACGCAGACGAAGTTGCGCGGGTCAGTTAGTATTTTCTTTAAGAAATCTATCCCACGGGATAGCCTATGTGCTATTCTGGACTATAATCTATCTCTGTGCGAAATTCATACAAATCCGTTAAGCTGTTTTCACGTGAATGAGTAATAAACATCCTTTCATCCATCTATCCTCAGAAACTTTCGCCTTTATATATTTTTACCCGCGTAAGTCCCGATCCCGGAATATCGGAATAAAAAGTAGCCTATATGTTAATCCAGGTCTTCACCTCTCTATATACCAAGTTTCATCGCAATCGGTTTAGTAGTTTTGGCGTGAAAGAGTAACAAACATCCATACATCCATACTCACAAACATTCCCGTTTATAATATTAGTAGGAAGTAGGACTAGCAGCGCTCCGCGGTTTTAACCGCATAAGTCCCGATCCCGTGTGAATATCGGGATAAAAAGTAACTTATATGTTAATCCAGGTCTCCAGCTATCTACACACCAAGTTACATTGCAATCAGTTCAGTAGTTTTTTGCGTGAAAGAGTAACAAACATTCATACATCCTCACAAACTTTCACGTTTATAATATTAGTAGGATTAGTAAGATTACCTAAGAAGTTATAGCTCTGTCCGTAACTTCACCTGTGACGGTGGTTTATAGTAGGTCTTCTTGGATTATTAGATTAGAAATTAAAGTTCTGTGAGATTTGTGACCGTGTGCAGTTTATGCTTTTGTAAAGTGCGACCTGCGCGCTGTATTTGGTGTCGAAACGAGTATCTAGGTAGGGATTTAATTGTTAGAAACAGTCTCACAACTATTGCTATAAATTATCATAATCACTAAATAACAGTAACTGCTATGTTGTTCGAACCTCCATCCCAACTCAACTGATTGTTAACAACTTATAATAGCCCTTTATAACCCCACTATTCATCAAAATTTATCAACCGACCAATAGCATTGCATCTCCGGTATAATACTGTCATAATACTGTCTATTAACTAAGTTTTATTAAATGGTGAACTGTTTTATCATCTATTATAGATTTCTCCTATTTTTAATAAAATAAATAAGAGTATTTGATGTGGCGACAACATAATATAACTTTACTAGCTATTGTCTGTGGCGTCGCCCGCGTTATTTTTCCATTGCTCGGAAACAGATTTTTTTCAGAAATAATCTTTTCTGTACAACAAACATCCTGACCACGTCTGATGATGATCGGTTCATTAGTTAAGCATAGCGCTACACTATCCGGAATCCAGACATTCTACATGTCTAGCGACGTTGATTATATTATTTAACACTGATTGCCCCGACAAACCGTTGTCCTGTCAACATTTCAAAAACTTGCTTTAAACTTACTGAAATGTGGAGGAACGAGTGTTATGTTTCTCGAGCACAAAGGGAGGATCCTCTTCTAGGCGGGGTAATCATGGAAATCAATCCAGGTTGATGTTGCGAAGTTCTATTAATACTTTCATTGTGCGATACAGGGTCAGAAGTTACTATGTAGTTCGGTTCGTCTTCGCTAGATGATGTTGAAGTATGTTTTCATTGTATCTTTGTGGAAGTTGCCACAAAAAAAAAATTGGCAGTCGGACTGCCGACAGAAGTGAAAACTTAAACGAAACGACGAACTTAAAACGTCACATTAGCACGTTGGTGAAATTAATTAATAAGGAGCTTGGAACTCCATGTTTAGGTTAGCGCCCTCTAGTGGATCTATATATGTATTATTAGCGTGCCGGTCACGAGTTTAGAGCTTTTTTTTCATAGCAAAAGTGCACAAACGTGCCTAAAGAAGTTTTCACTTCAAAAAGCGCTTCTAGTTTTACTTGCAATTAAAAGATTAAAGCTACCATTTTTTTCCCAAGAACTTAATTTGGACGAACATTTTTAAAACATAAAGTAACCAAACCGGTGTAGCCATTCTCGAGTGATGAGCTTACAAACGGCCACCAGCATTTCATTTTTTTTTAAATAGATTTTAACATAAAAGTTTTTCATTGTTATTGAATTATCCTATTTATGTGAAAAAATATGGTTTTGTTTGTTTACCATTTAAAGCTTCCGGACTGGATTTTTGTATGTGAAAACTACATTATTTTCTATTAGAATTGTGCGAGGACCTGCACGTGAAGGGAGGTGCAGGAGCTATCCTTGCCCATGACACATTGCAAATGTTAAATTTGAAAATCAACCACCAAAGACAACCCCTACCACAAATAATATAGACAAAGTCTCTGTAGACTCGTAGACTGTCTATGTCCCTAATAACCGCAGAATTTTCGGCCCAGACTTTATGACCTCATTCGGTAGGGTAGCCGTTTATTTTATTACTACTTTGCGCCGCTATTAAGTGGTGTTGGAGTTATAGTCGGGTTGAGATCTTTACGAGTTGATTTTTTTAGTCTGGTATGCAAAAACTCTGATGAACGACGAACGACATTTGTATGAATTAGGGCCCACGTCATTTGTTTAAATTGACGTCGATTCAAAAATAGAACGTTCTACATTCTTTTTCTAAAGCCAAAAAGGCGGAAGTTCTTCCTCGTTTTATTTAATTTTGTATAGGTGTTGTGTATTTTTGACAGTTTCTTACATTACATACTTCTTTCGGTATTATTTCACTACATTACATCACAAAACTTAGTAAAAAATACAAATTACTTTAAGTTTTATCACGAAGTTAGATATTATCATAATTTTAACGAGAGTATTTTGCAAATTCAGCTGAATGCTAATGAAATGCGTTCCACAGACTAATTAAAAGTAATTTGACAACCTATGTTGCGGCGTTGGAGCATTTACTTTTATTTTTAAAAGGATTCTAGTAACGTGAATACTCGTAAAATTACAAGTATTCTACTTAACCCCACCACGTCAGTAGTTTACTGGGTTGGGTTTAAACCGCTACCCTCAACCCCGCTTGGCGAATATGCTCAAACTGCTTAGCATTGGACTGCCAAGCAGGATCCCGGGTGGCTTTAAATTCCTGCTCTGTGCTAATATTTTCATGCATGTATGTATAAATTATCTCATTTTTTTCTTCTTTTTTTACTTGGGGTCAGTGCGTGTAACCTTACAAAGGGTTTTGGCAGAGGTTTGGTTCGCAGAGGCCTAGGTCGAGCACTTGTATGTCCGTCCTGTGATTGGATTTTATCCAATTGGCTACAAGCCTTAGATTACGAAAAAACATACGCCACACACACACACACACACACACACACACACACACGCACACAAACACACACACACACACATACACACACACACACACACACATACACATACTAAGCTCTCTTTCTAACAGCATAGAAATAAATAAACTATTATTATTATTTTTGGAGAAGCCGTTAGGAGAGTGACATCAACTGGCTTTCCATAACATAATATAATGTATGTATTTACAAAAATGTAATTGTAGTAGTAGTTCTGATGTATGTAGTTCTTGAACACATGGTACAGCTATGCTTAATTGGGGTCTAGATGGCGCTGTTTCTATTTCTTTTGTTTCTTAAAAAAGACAACTCTCGCATCAGGAATATTCCTGTGTCGCGGGGGACTTCACAAACATTTAAATAACGGACACAATTATGTTTAATAGTTTAATTATGGACACAATTGTGTTATATTCCAGAACATTATTAAGTTATTATTAATTAATAACCTGGGACAAGTTATTCCCGGGAGTGCAAGTATGGCGTTTAATACTGTTGTGGTGAGATACTCGTAGGTAGGTGGCAGGAGAGGGAATTTCCGCAGTCAAAATGCAATAGGTAATCGATGTATCGGCCAAAATGTTGGTAATTTACTCCACGTGAGGGAATAAGAGAATTATTATTATTCAATGATGATTTTTATATGACATTGTGCCACATGTATTTATTTATTTTATCTGGTATGGTAGTAGGGTTTGAAATTGTTTTTAAACTTCTGCTGCCATGCCTATTAGATGTCTAAATTGCGATAATATTTATGAGGTGCTATACCTTTTTATTTCAACCGAATTACACCGATCGTGGTCACCAGTTGACTGGTGAGATGAATGTTCCGGTGACAATCCGAACTTGTACATCCAACGATTGATGGATTTATGTACGATGACTCAAAAACAAGTTGGTGAGGAGCTGGCTATCCTGCTGATACCAGTTGATGTTGCAGCATCAAGTCAAGGTTACCATGTTATTGTAATATCGTTGAAGTTACTGGATATTAAATTTTCAAATCGATCAGACCAGTGGAAGTTACATAATTTCAACGAGTTGAAAAGAGCTGGTGATCTTCAAATGGCTGAACAGAGTTTCTTGAATTAGGTATAGTTAAAAACATTTTCGATCAAGTCACCTTTCTAGCAAAAAAACTAAATTGGTAAATCCGCTTAGAAGCTATGATGCCACAGACAGACATAGACACACACGTTAAACATATAACAGCCCTCCTTTTTGCGTCGGGAGTTAAAATTTTCTGTTCATTACAAATATTTTACTAACTGTTGCCCGTGACTTCATTTCCGTAGAAATTTTGGTGCAATCTATTCCACGGGAACCGAACTTAATTTATCTGCGCCAAATTTCATCCAGATCCGTTCTGCCGTTTTTGCGTGTAAGGGTATCAAACGTCCATGCATCCATTCATCCATTCTCTCAAACTTTCGCCTTTTTCACTACATATTATAAAACAAAGTCTCCCGCCGCATCTGCGCAAAAACTACTGAATGGATTTTCATGCGGTTTCACCAATAGATAGAGCGATTCATGATTAAGGTTTAGGTATATAATTTGTTAAGGTTTTGTGTAAATTGGTTAAAATATGATGATGATTGTTGAAGATGTTTCTGCTTCCCGTGCGAAGCCGGGGTGGGTTGTAAGTAAAATATCTTATTAATAAATAAGATTACAATTTATATTCTACATAATAAGAATATAGGTAAGTATACGTCTTTCGAAGCCTACGCGGCCCGCCTCGCACACTCACAGGAGCCTTGTAAATTCCTTTGGCCATTTGCTCTTTACTCAACCTTTCGACATTCCATTCCATTTGGTTTTCCAGAAACTTCTTGCCACGCACAACTAATCTGTGGAACAAATGGTCATCTGTGGTATTTCCGGATCGATACGACCGTCAACAAAAGAGCGTACTCCTACCTCAAAGGCCGGCAACGCAGATGTGACTCTTGAGTTGCAGGTGTCCATGGGCGGCGGTAGTCATTTACAATCAGGACTAGTCTGCTCGATGCCCAAACCACATCAGATCACAGATACAGATCGGCAGTATACTGAAGAAGAGCACAGATAAAAACACCACAAAACACCACCACCACAAACAAACAAAGGTTTCATGAATGTGGAAGAATCTCCATGCCAGGATCCTGGCAAATGGCATTATGTCGTCTCTGCCTATCCCAGACGGCATTAAGGCGTGAGCATATGTATCTATCTAAGAATATAGGAAAATTTCATTATTTAATACAATTGGGTCTATCCAATGCCTATGCTAAAATAAATAATTTAAAAAATAACTTGAAATAGTGTGATAATTTCCGTGCAGTTTCAGTCGTTAACATTAAAAGGAAATGATTTGACAGCAGTAAAGCGTGACGTCATGCCTTGGTATTTCATACAAATATGAACAGAACCTACTGAACTATCTTTTGAAAAAGATACTGATTTGACTTGAACGTCATCTGCCGTATTGTTTCAACACAAATTATAATAATTTTCACGTCAATATAAGTGGAATATAAATAACTAGCAGCGCTCCGCGGTTTCACCCGCGTAAGTCCCGATCCCGTTAGAATATCGGGACAAAAAGTATCCTATATGTTAATCCAGGTCTCCAGCTATCTACATACTAAGTTTCATCGCAATCGGTTCAGTAGTTTTGGCGTGAAAGAGTAACAAACATCCATACATTTATACATCCACACATCCATACATCCATACATCCTCACAAACTTTCACGTTTATAATATTAGTAGGATAGGATACAGATGAGCTCCTCTCAGAAAAGAGTTGACTAGTAGACTAGTCGCTAGTATAGTTATAGTCGCCCTTAACATACACTTACGCCTGTAGTCCTAAAGGGGTAATACATTTTGCCACCACAATTTAGTCCCACACACCTAATAGGCCTATTTCCGTCCACGTATTTGTTAAAATGTAAAACAACGTATGTAAATACGGCATGCTTCGCGTGATCAGTAATACGGTAGTGGTCTGTCATGCTTAGACAATTTCTCTTTATTTAAAGTCAATACGATACGTTTTGTAGAACACTTGTGTGAAATAACAACTTGTGACGTCATACGTTGACATTGTCAAGTCATTTACTTTTAAATATAATACCGAATTTAAAAGTAAAAACGCACTGCAGTTTCAATCGCTCCGTTCCTAGAGGTCGTAGGCCGATGTTAAATAGCTTATAATGTTCCCCAAGAATTGGGTAATCAAATGTAAAAAGAAGTTCCAGTCAGGCCACAGAATACATATTAGTACAGGCACGGAAGTCCCACTTTGCCTTCACAAATATAGATACACATAACTTATTGGTAATTAAATATTCCGGTTAACTAATTAATTATTTAAAAAGGACAACCGCCACATCGCAGCGTCATCAGAACAGATAATAGTTACGCGATAGAAAGAGGGGCAACTTCTAAGTGAATATAACTGTTGGTAATTAGCGCAGTGTGACTTAAATTGCGACTTTATTATGTCGGAATAAGAGTCGTTATTTGTTTCAATGATATTGCGGAGTTGGTCTTCTGTACTGGTACTATAATAATATATTCTGTGCCACAGCATAGTTTCCTACGGTTATTTAGTTGATTACATTATGTTAATTAATGGAGCATGTTAACTCAGAATACAGATCTTGCGACCAGTTATTATACTTTGGAGATTTAGCTAGACTGTTTTGATAGGATACGTGTGTTGTAGATTGTAGATAGGTACTTTGGTATCTATATATGTAGGTTCGAAATATTCCTCGCCTAGGGACCCATGCCGATTGAGTCTGGTTGCAGGAACTCTGTGTGTTTAAATGCGGTTATATTTGTGTCTATTTTGTCTACGAGACGATTGTTGTGTGAGTTGCGTTGCGTGAAAAATTGGAGAACAGCAAATCCATTGGTGTGTTATTAATCCCACTATCCCACTTCCCACTAATATTATAAATGTGAAAGTTTGGATGGATGGATTCAATGGATGGATGAATGTTTGTTACTCGTTCACGCAAAAACCACTGAACCGATTCTGCGATGAAACTTGGTATGTAGATAGCTGGAGAACTTGATTAAAGCATAGGCTACTTTTTATCCCGATATTCCCACTAGACTTTAAAATAAAATGTAGAAATTATAATACATAATATTACTATATACAACATTATAATCAACTTTTTACGTTAAGATTCATTTGGATTGTATATTATTATTAGTGGAGTACGGTAGTAGTGGTAATTGTCTTTGCGTAATAATCAAATTTACATAGTTTTTTTTGTCTTTTTCTATATGCGGTAGATACTTTTATTATTGAAAATTATTACAAAAACATTCGTGAATACAGTGTTATTAAAGGTGTTACTAAAGCTTTCGGGACTGTCGGGAATGTCAGACTTGTTTCAGCTCCGACGGTTACCCTTTATCATCAGGTTTAACCATCCTGCCGCGTACGTGCCTGAAACACAAGATGGCCACCGTTTCCAGCGATTGTTTTCCAATTTTGAAAATTATCTTTGCCCGCGTGAATGTAGTGTTAATTTTTTTTTTTAAAGAAGAATACTAACAACGTGGGTCACACATTACTAGTATTCTTGTTAACCCCTCCAGCTAAGCTCAGTGCTTGTGTTAGGAGTGGGTTCACGACGGTAGTGCACTGGGTGGGGTTCGAACTCGCAATCACTTGATCGCAAGTCCGACGCCTTAGCCATTACGCTACTACCGCTAGTGTGCATGCTAATACAACATTCAAACCTTCAAGAAAAGAGAGTACTCCTATCTCAAAGGCCGGCGACGCACTTGTGACTCTTGAGTTGCAGGTGTCCATGGGCGGCGGTAGTCACTTACCATCAGGTGATCCATCTGCGGGTGTTTCCTTTTTCCCTTCGGTTTCCCTTATAATATTAGCATGAATTAAAAGACCATGTTTCTTTTATATTTTCCTTATCATTAAATTTTCTTTTTGTTAAATTGAAAACAATGCATTTACGAATAGATAGGAATGATTTTCAAATTCAGAGTACATTAGCACAAAGGTTTAATTAATTATTCATGTAAGCAGAAAGCTTTAGAGAGCACAGTGATAACAATTTAGAGATGAACTTGATTGCTTAACTTGAAACAAGTATCATAACATTGAAAACAATCTCACATCCAAGTTGGTAACAGTTTACTTAACAAAAACATAGGTGGAAAATTTTGAAATTGTATTAATATCATGTAGGTATAGGTATATGTCCAAAGGAAAATCATTTCTTTAATACTGCCAAAGCTATAAAAACCTCGAGAAACCTTTTATATTTTTATTTATTTTCCGAAAATATAAGTTCAACAAAACTTCGCGAAATTACAAACATTTGTTGAAATGTGAACTTCAATCACAGGCAACAAGCTATTGCTGGATAAATACACCTATACTAGAAAAAGCATATTCCGAAGAAACAATTTAGTATTTTTTTCAAAATCCATTTTAATTCAAGCGACATCAACTATTTGTCGGTTATACAAAACTCTCATAAAATTTGACCTTTCTGTAATACCCTGTAGGTATATGTAGTTTATACATATAATCCTTCAGATCAATGCAAATAGTCCTCCTATTTGAACAATTTGATGTTTCTCGATGACTAAGAATAATTATATTATAACTTCACACATCTCACACACGGCCGTCTGATCCCACACTAGGCAGAGCCTGTACTATGGTAACCAGACTGCTGATAAACATACTTATATATTTCTAAATACATACATATTATAGATAAATTACACCCAGACACAGAACAAACGATCGTGCTCATCACACAATTATTTGTCTTGGGTGGGATCGAAACCACGACCTCTGGCTTAGCAGTCAGGGTCACTAACCACTTGACCAATAGGCCAGTCGAATCCATCCCACGTTGAAGTAAAATATGCAATGTTATTATAAAATGTTTATTTTAATCACCTGCTCAATTAAATAAGTAAACGTGAGAAAGATCGAAACCTAATATTAAATTAAAATTTGACTGTTCTCGTGAATTAAGGCCAGAGAAAGTTAAAATGTGTTGGAACCCAAAATAAATTGAGCCGGAAGCGGATTTGAGGATTTAGAATTGTAACCAATCCATTTATCTCTTTAGTAAGCACGAGATAAAAGTGGAAAAAAATACCCAAATGGCCTAACAACGAAGACACATAAGGCGGGCTTAAACATTATTGATTTGAATAAGATTTACCTACAACAAAAGAGCCTTAACGCCTGGACATTCAGAGTGAATCTTGCATCAACTAAACGCAGCAGGTCGATAACACTGCTTTACACTCCTGGCTTTGCACAGGTGTAGATAAGTCAAGTGAGGTGATATGTGAATTGTGCGATTTCATTATTTTTTTTATTTATGGACAATATTTTAGCTAATTATTTTTTTTAATTTGATTTCACTATCAACTAACTGTCTGCTTTCGAAAAATCTACCTACAAAAGACAACAACGACAATAAATTAAGTGCCAATAAGCCACTCCATTCGTTTATTGTTCCAATGAGTAATGTTTCGAGATCGACGAGAACGACCACCTCGATTGATAGCTGCCGAGAGAATTGACTTTTGTCCGGAGACTCCTCCATAATTTTATAATATTGGTAATCGAAGTGAGAAATAGCACAATGGTTAAGGTAATTATTATGGCTTCTAGAACACGGATATGCATACTATAGACACATTTCGTCTGCGTTTGTAAATTTTCCCGGTTTTTGCAACATTTTTCATTGATGCTCCTCTCCTATTGATCGTAGCGTGATGTTATATAGCCTATAGCCTTCCTCCATAAATAGGCTAATCAACACTAAAAGAATTTTCGAATTCGAACCAGGAGTTCCTGAGATTATCCCGTTCAACCAAACAAACTCTTCAGCTTTATAATATTAGTATTTGTACAGAACAATGCATATAAATATATGCACTAACCGGAAATAGAACCAAAAACCATGACGAATGCTGCACCATTATGCAAAATAATAAAGAAAACTGGACAATGCGCGAGTCTGACTCGCGCATCGAGGGTTCCGTAAGCAAACAAAATTGTATGTACATAGTACGTCAATCTCGGGAATCAATTCTCGTAGATTTTTGACCGTCTTTTCGAAAGACAAACTTAACCTTGCAGTGCAAAAAATACTCTCCCATACATCGATGTACGAGTACAACAAAGTCAAGTTTACAACCGCAGAATATAAGTTTGTAACCACAAAAACTATTTTCTAATTATGTATTTACACGGGAATTAACGCGATCACGATATACTCATAGGTATTACATACCTCTGAATTGCCTGACATTTCGACCAGGTTGCACTGGCCGTGGTCACAGGCTGACTCCGATTAGTACTTTTTCTATTAACGTGTTTCGGATTTTTCCTTTACATGTGCTGCCAGACCTTGCTTCTTACCAAATTTCATGATTCTAGGTCAATGGGAAGTTCCTTAAGGGTTATGATTTACCTGCGAAATGTTTAAGTTTGTTAAAATCTAAATCTTAATGGCCGTATCTTTGACTTGAAATTTGATTTTTTACAGCTTCAAGGGACAGCAGACATAAGTATTTGGTATTAATTACTACGGTTTCCTGAGTAAAAATTGTCTTGACAGACGGACAGACGGACAACAAAGTGATCATATAAGGGTTCCTTTTCTCCTTTTAAGGAACAGAACCCTAAAAAATATAAATTGGCCTGAATCGGAAACCTTCTTTTCGATATTATGTTTTCGGGAATTAACACGATCACGTAATAGATAAACCTTAGATTTCTCTTTGATGTCGGTATAATACCTTCCTACCCTTCTCATACTAAATATTTAAACAATTTTTGTTCACGATCCAAAATACCATAATCCATTTTATCCACACAGCCCACAAAATCCAGATATCAAATACCCACGTCCAAAAAGTGTCACCTCTACTAATTAAAAGCAATTAATAAAAACCCAGTCCTGTTTAAACAACTCCATATATACCCGCATATTCCCGGATGTACCCGGATATATCCACGGTGGCTGGTGATCGATGAACTTGGATTAATGCCAGGGCCGTATTTATGCGATGCCAATATCTGAGACAGATTGGCGAATAAATTGGGAAGTCTCATGAGGTATTCTGATTGACTTATGCGCGGTAGAATGCGAAATAACTAACCTATAAATCTGATGAATTTGGTCTTTAGAAGATTAAACAGTATATATAAAAACTGATTTTATATAGATGTCCTTACAACAATGAGTACTTAGGTCAGTGGCGGATTTACCAGCAGGTTGAGTAGGCTGGAACCCAGGGCGGCAGATTTTAGGGGCGGCAAAGTTGGGGTCTACATTATTTTTTATGTCTTGTCCTGGGGTATCGAATGAGATAGACCGACCGGTAGGGGCAGGAAAATTTTATTGGCAGCAAATGTGTCATGCCGCCGCTGACTTAGGTCATACTGAAAACTGCCTGATTCTCATAAATAAGACCAGATATTAGACTATGGAACATTTATTATTTTTCAAAGTACGAGGATACGCCCTCACAATTTATACATTTTTGCATTCAGCCAGCCCGGAGAGCCATGATTCGGCACGTATGACCCGGCTCGACCGGAGTGATACCACGGCCTCACAGAAAACCGGAGTAAAGCAATGCTTGTGTTGTTTCGCCAGCGAAGTGAGGTTATCAAAGGTCCTAAACCCAAACTACTCCGACTTTTCTCTTTTTACGTTACGTTATCTTTTTTTATGGTATAGGGGCAAACGAGCAGACGGATCACCTGATGGTAAATGACTACCGCCGGCCATGGGCACCTGTAACTCAAAAGTCACAAGTGCGTTGCCGCCCTTTAAGGTGTGAATAGGGGAAGAGGGCAAGAGCAGGAAGACGGGAAAGGGGGATTAGAGGGGAGGAGAAGGAAGAGAGGGGAAGGACGGGAATAGGGGAGAGAGAAGGGTTAGGGAAAAACTGCCCGTTTTCTTTAAGGCCGTGGTATCAAGTGGAGTCGAGCCGGCCCATACGTGCCGAAGCATGGCCCTCCCACGTGAGCTTTGAGTTGCAAGTGTCCATATACACGAAGAATGCAAAGTTAAAAGCTACAATCAAATAAAACAAATAATGATATCCTGAGACATATCACATAATCCCTTCTTGACCCAAACTAAGCATAGCTATGGGATTTTTCAATTCGAACCAATAGTTCATTAGATTAGCGCGTTCAGCCAAACAAACTCTTTAGCTTTATAATATTAGTATAGATTAATATACATGTTGCTTTTACTTTGTTATTCTTTGTTAAACAGACAGAATATATAATAATATTATATAATAGTCTGGAACATACTAAATGTTATTTGTCTTTTTATTAGTAACTAACTTTCACCAGTAGTTTCGTTTGCGTCATCCATCAATTCACTATCTCTCAGAAACTACTTTTTTTCTGGATAGGACAAAAGGACATACGGGTACTGCCCTATGTCATTTTGTACCCCTAAACAACTTGTAAGATAAATTTCATGACACAAAAAACAAACATAAGTTAGCATTCACTGACCATTACGGGCCACTTGGTCCTAAACCTGCACCTATTCACCATCAAAGCAACAGTCAGTCCTCTAAGCAGAGGATGTCTCAACGCAGAGGAAACGGCCGCCCACGTTGTCCTGGAGTGCGAGGGAGTGGCCACCTAACGGGCAAGTATCCTCGCGGGTGCGAGATCGCTCCTAGAACCCTGCAACCGCCCCAGGAGGCTTCTGTGTTTCTAGAAGGAGCTAGGCTGGCTCCACTAGTCAGCCTATCTGTACGCATAATGGACCTACTATGAGTCTAAATACGGAAACAGAGCCCTATATGCCAAAACCTTTCACCGAGAAAAAAAAACTGTTCCCGACGCGTGAGGGTACCTAAAAAAATTAACTGTTCTTATGACCTTATGTAGCAAAGTCACGGGCAGATGAATACAACTATACTATACTAACTAATGAATACTACTTTTTAGGTCACTAAACAAAAAATACCAAATCGCGTCGATGAAAGAAATTTTATGAATACAAATTAGATGTGCGTTATACAGAGTGTTACAAAAAAGTGTGGTCATATTTTAGAGGCGTTATGTGGCGGACAAATAGTAGATTTAGATGAAAAAAAAATGTTTTCTTCTGATAATGCTCCTAGAACAGATTCACATTTCCAAACAACATTGACATATATTTTAGTTACTTTCAATTAATATAAATTATGTAATTATTTTGCACACACAGCAACGGTTGAATATGGTATTGCGCCTTTACTATTTTAACTCTAACTCTAAAATCTGTGTTTGTACACCCATATTTTGCAAAAAATATATTTCATTTCATTTCATATAATTATTATGATATTTTATGACAATCGGTTTTTGAAGTGAAAACTTCTCTAGACACGTTTGTGCAGTTTTGCTATGGAGAAAATAGCTCTGAACTCGTTACCATTACGCTAATAATACATATATAGATCCACTAGAGGGTGCTAATCTAAACATTGAGTTTTGTCAGCTCTTTATTAATTAATCTTTAAAAATATAATTTGTTTAATAAAAGTGAAAAAAAATATACTGATTAGTCTGTGGAAGTATTTATCTTTACTTTAATAAACTTGTTGTCACTAGTAGATGGCATTACTTTTTGAAGTGAAAACTTCTTTAAGCACGTTGGGCACTTTTGATATGGGGAAAAAGCACTGAACTCGCGTGACCGTCACGCTCAGATGACATATATTGTCATGATGACATATAGATGTGTCTGTGTATATGTATATATATATGTGTGTATATGTTTTCACTTCTGCAGTCCTAAGACTGACAGATTTTTTTTATGCAGACATTTTCTGAAAAAACATGGACATTCCATAAACATCTTTGGTATGGGTATGGGTATTTAACCCATAGTTTCATTCATTTCATACGAAATATTAGCTTAATCGTTGAATTTTTAAGTTCAATTTGTCAGTTCAAAATAGGATTTCAGTATTAAAAATCAGGAATGTTCCTTAAATAGTTAGCGATTTACGTTATCTACGTTACGGTTTATCCGACTCTAAAATTTGAGAACACTTTTTGTAACAGCCTGTACATAGGAGTAGGTCAATGGTTTTACACGCCTGGGTTAAAACTACTTAATAATTTTATAAATACTAAGATTATAATAATATGCTGTAATTAATGAAAGTGCTGTTAAATTCACTTTCATTGTGACGTGCCATCGTGTCTTTAGTGAGTGAGCACGTTAAAACTGTTTTAAAACTTTTTTTTGTTTAGTGTTATAATTTTATATAATTAAATAATTATTTCTTCTTAGTTTTTTGTCCATTTGATGAAGAAATAGAGGCGGTAGAGGATCATTATTTTATCTGAAAGTACGTCATCATCATTGTCATACGTACGTAATCATCGCTATTATTTACTAGCCGTTCCCTATAGGATGGCCACTTCCCCACTCCTAATTTATAACCTTCATCAATAAATACTCTATCTAATATAAAAAGATTTTTACAATTAGGCTAGTAGTTCAGAGATAAGCGCCTCTAAGTAAACAAACAAAAAAACTGTATAGCATAATTTTTTTTAGTAATTACTAACTAGCAGTTTCTCGCAGTTTCACCTACGTTTATGGCCACTGCTCCACTTTTAATGGTCGTAGCGTGATGTTACAGAGCTTATAACCTTTCTGAATGGGTACTCTATCACTACATATTATAAAACAAAGTCCCCCGCCACGTCTGTCTGTTCGCAATAAACTGGAAATCTACAGAACGGATTTTCATCCAATAGACAGAGTTATTCATGAGGAAGGTTTAGGTGTATAATTTGTTAACGTTTTGTGTAAATTGGTTCAAATATGATGATGATCGTTGAAGATGTCTCTACTACCCGTGCGAAACAGTGCGTTAGCGGGGCGGGTTGCTAGTCCAATAGAAAAAATCATTTTAATCTAACTGGTAGTTGTAGAGGTGAACAATCAAAGAAAAAACTCTTGAGTTTTATTATATGAGTACAATTAGTATAGATTTTACACTAGTATTTTTTGGGCCTTTTAAATAAAAACCTATCTGAGGTGTCTCAGCTTTAGCGTATAGAAACAAGTTACTAAAAAAAAACCTGACCTGCCAGATAACAAGTTTTCAAAATAAACAATTATCAAGTCTCGGGATGATGTAAGGATTCTAACGATACCCCATACATCCAAATCTGTTTAGTAATTTAGAAGTTATGGTGGATTAAAAAAACTCACATAGATACAAGAACCCTGAAAATATTACACTCCTTTTTTGGGGAGGCGTGTAAAAATAAAGCTGTATAAACACCGTAACTGTCTCTGTTCATCTAAAAGTTTCCAATTAATATCTTGTATATCTTCTATTTATAGTCTGTTTGTTTTCAAAATAATACTTGTAATATGCACATGTTGGACATATTACATACGTAAGTATATATATACACATATGAATAACATATATACCGTGATTGTTTGTCCACGCTGTGGTGACAGATTGGATGCTAACACCCGGCTTATCAATATTAAAGGTTTGTTTACTCCAAATTGTTTTTCAATACAAATCACTCGATTACGGAACGTGTTAAAAAAATCCGCAGCCGGTTTTAAGGGTACAGCGGATAATTCAAACATAGCTATATATAAAAGAGTTTATACGAAGTATTTATTTTGATTTGTGTGGCGTACCAACAGAAGATACAGCTACGCCACGCATCATGTGTGGCCTCGCTTCTCCTAGACAACATGCCGAAATCATCAGATGTGTTAGTGGTGTCATACTCACAAATACATTTGATGTTTTATTTTTCTTAATATCGCAGCCGCCTCAGTAGTGCGTTCGCGGCCTTACTTGAAACCGTTGCATAGGTATGAAATACGTTATAAACTTTTTCGTTGTGTATTCCCCAAACTTTACGTGTTCAGCTGTTATAAATAGGAGTCAACCTCTAACCGTAAATAATTTCATTACTTTATATCTCACAATGGAGCATCCTTCGGTGCCGCCCACGATGTTTTACGTTACATATTTATATTTCCAGTAAATTCTACAACATGCACCTTGCATATTGTAGAATTTGCACAGCGTAGGTGATTCTGTGGCGCCCGCAGTAACGCCACACCACTTTCGTGAGCGGTATATTTATCTTTCAGTGCGTTTTTGCTAACGATCAATACCAAAGTTTATCAATTTGCTTTAAAAGTAACTATTTATTTAAATATTTTCTTTTTTGACAAGTTACCTTTGTTTTTTAGAAAACTGATGTAATTGGTATGATAGATATATAACAAGAGATATATAGTTTTTGCCAGTTTTATTTTAAATTATGTAAATTATATTAAATAAAAATGAATGTCAGTTTAAACAATCGGTGAAATATATAGGATAAAAAATTTCCCAGCAATGTTATCCGAAGAGTTATCCGAAGATATCCTGTACAAAAACATAAAGAGGAAAAATCATAGAAATAGACAAATATGAACGTCCCAACGTGTATATTTCGAAGGAAAAAAATACTTTTATTGAAAAATCTATTATTTTATAGGCTCCAATAGCAACTGTTTACAGCGATACATGGCAGTAGTGTTTTTTTAAAATTAAGAAATGGCAAGAAATGGAAATTCAGTATATAGATACATTTGGGAAATTAATATAAGAATTTAAAAACCGTTAAAAGTGGGAATGAATACCTGCGTAATATTATAATGTTTTGAATGAAATACGCGGTGGCCTGGAACTGGTTGATTTATCATATTAGGGTCCGGTGGCGTAGTGGTGACTAAAATTTTTTGATTGGATTTTCAAGGAGGTAGCGGTTAGCCCACGTCCAAGCCCATGTGCATTTTTTTTTTATGGTATAGATGGTAAATGACTACCGACAAGTCTGTTGCCGCCCTTTAAGGTGGGAGTAGGGGGAGAGAGGGGAAGAGCAAGACTAGGAGAGAGGGAAGCGTTCTCCGGTAACCTCACTCACGCGGCGAACAGCAATGCAAGCATTGCTTCACTGCCGGTTTTCTGTGAGGCTGTGGTATCACGCCCATACGTACCGAAGCATGGCTTTCCCACGAACATGACTCGCACACACATTTATATCTAAAAAGAACGAATTATCACCCACTCACAAGATACACACACGTACAGCAAATGTTGAATATTCCGTCTGACTTTGGCATTACACCTGACTTGTACAAAATGAAAAGATAAAAGTCGGTGAAATAGGATTTTATTCACTGACCGATTCGTTTGCCGGCCGAGTGCGTCCCCACTCCTCTCGTCCGCCTCGTCCGGACACGTCCGTCCACCCGTTCGGCGTTCGAAATAAGGCTCACGGTCGTAGGGTTGTCACGTCGGTTAAACAATTTTATAAAAACTGAATATGTTCTGTTTTAAGACTACTATATAATAAATTTTCGTCTGCATTTAAATCACATGTGTGTTGTACGGTCACTGTGATACAATTTTTCTCTTCTCTCTACCTTGTGCTAAAAAAACTTTAAATTTTAATATTTTTGTAACCCTTTGTATTTTACTAGCTTAAAAGCGGTAAACCGTATCTTTCTCAGGTCCTGTGTGACTATTAATTTAGGTTACAATACGAGTATATCTAAGTGCCAAATCATCAAAATTCGTTCAGCAATTAGGGTGTATTTTCAACAACTAACTTCACATAATTTTAAATTTGAAAATTTAATACAAGTCCGTTTGTATCGGTCTTGCCTTGTAGCTATTCGGTTTTCAAATTACTTCAACTTGGCACCCCTATTGGAAAGCCAGTAAAATGAAATTGGCAGGATTACGTATAGAAATGAATTTACATGCTGTCCTAAAATAGAAGATAACTGGTCATGACGTTGAGTTTGAAATAGGCATCGACGGAACCCGAGATTCGAATGTTATTTAATCTTGTAATGGACTTAAGTCAGTTCTTTTGATGCTACAATGTGATCTTGTACGATTATATTACATTTTCTATCCATCACACGGCTTTGATAATATTATTTCAGTTCCAAAACTTGACGTCACGCAAAGCTGGGCTTTTTTCTTTGGCATTTGATTGCCACTTATTTGCCAACCTTTAGTGTTGTTTCAGTTATTGATGATTTAAAAGCCATGAACATTTTAATTTTATTGCGATGCAAAAAGGGGCAACGCGTACATGATTCTTTTCACTTTAACGAGTTAGTTTATTTATGTGTGTCTTTATTTCATAATAACTTTTAAATGCCTGAACAGATTTGGATGTGTGGAGTATCGTTATTAGAATCCTTACATCATCCCGATTGAAACTGGCATTGATGATTTTTTTTTTAAATGGCGGCTGTATGACTGTGTGTTTTTATATTAGTATCTTGCTGAATGGATGATGTTGGTATTGATTGAAGGTAGGCAATCGACACACAAGTGATTGTGAGAGTGTAATCCAGCAATTGAAAGCAAGAAGTCATCAAAACTTAACTTTTTATTCAAAAATAGCGTAGTTTTTAGTTAAGTTCTTAGTCTGGCCGGTTCGACCAGAATGATACCACCGCCTCACAGAAAACCGGCAGTGAAGCAAGCAAGCGTGTTTCGCCGAGTGAGTGAGATTACCGGAGGCCCTAACCCTTCCTTCTCCTCCTCTTCACCCCTTCCCTCCTTCTCTTACTCCCACCTTAAAGGCTGGCAACGCACTTGTGACTCTTAAGTTGCAGGTGCCCATGGGCTGCGGCAGTCACTTACCATCAGGTGACCCGTGTATTCGTTTAGTCTAAGCATTAGTAAAACAATTATATTTAACTTTCATGTTCAACACCTAGCTTGACGGGGACCTACCCTCCATGACGGGGACTCTCATGCTAGGTGTTCAGGATCATTGTTGTTCATCCTGTGCAGCCTGTACAGGATTCACAGTAGTAGCGGTTTGTGGGATTAATGCCATTTAAAAATCCTACACTAAAAAGTAGTCTAATATAATATATTCCTTCATTAATGTCGATTATTCATAACCGAGAACTTTTGCCAAATGTAAATTACTTCAAACTATAACTCTAGGTACCCATTGGGATGTTAAAACCCTCGGAATAAGTTCGACTGACATTACAAACTATTAAATGTGAAGTATAACTTATGGCAACTTAGTCGTTCAGGCCCTATGGGATTTGGATTCAATATGTAATATAAATTGCGAATAAGGGCAGTTTCGGCCCAATTAACGCTTAAAAACAAAAATGTATCTATGCCGAACGACAAGTAACGACTCACTCAGAAATTACATATGAGAGTGTTCGATGTGGCGTGGGTCGCATGAGTGTAAAAGGTTTATTAACAGCCATAGTATTTCTTGAGCAATTCTACGAGCATATTACGAGCGACGTGTGACGTGTTAGCTTAAGTTATTTTTCGCCTTTATTACGTGGCATATTTTAGATGCAAGATGATCGAAGAGACGGGATCGCGCAATCAATATTGAGTTTTAAGTACATGGTAATAGAGTTCTTCTTTATTTAAATAGCTTAAGCCATCTAATACAATATTAATTAATCCTGTGATCTATAAAAGCAAAACCCGGTGTCAGCCGAGTGGTATAACAATAGGTATCTCATGTCTCATTCCTTCTAAAACATCAGAGAGTTATCAAAGTTCCTGTTCATATTAGAAAAAAATTATCACTCGTTTCAAGAGTGAAGGAAAACATCACGAGGAAATCATACCTGAGAGGTCTCCACAATGTCTTCAAATGTTGATTTATCAAAACTGCGAATGGATGGATTATCATCATGATTTTAGGAGTTTACTCCTTAAGAATCGATTTGCATATAAGGCGCCCGGTATGAAAAAAATATGAAGAGTAAAATTTAGTGATCGGAGGGCAGCGTAACGCTTTATTGTGCTTTTTATGCTTTATTGGAGTTTACTCCTTATTCTCGACGCATGTAAGTAGATATGTGTATACCTTTATATTATATATATGTGTAAATATATACAGAATATATAGAGGGAGGGAGGGAGGGAGGAAGGGAGGTAGGGAGGTAGGGAGAGAGTCCAGTAAATTGTAAACTCCAGTCGTGCGTCGGAGCTGAAACACACCTTTTTTTAAATAGAGTTTCTGTAGCAAGCAATACAAGTGAATATAAACACTCCCTATACCGTCCAGTGGTGTCACAACATAATACGAGTTTTCATGTTAATTTCAATGATTTCGATTTTTATGCAGACATTTTCAGAAAAAGACTTCTGTATTGAAAAACACATTTTGTTCTAAAATTGTTAGCGGTTTACGTTACTTACAGGCCTTACTTACATATGAACCTAAAATATGACCACATCTTCCTGTAACAGCCTGTATAATAACAATATCATGTGTATAAATACGTATGACTGCATAACATACAATAACAAATATTCAACAAAACGCCGAATGGAAAACCGAATGCAATCTTTTGTGTAATATGACCGGTTAAATTAAATTGAATTAATTTTATACACCTCATTTTGTTCGTGGCATGTAACCGCTTGCAAACGAATGCTTTCATTTTGCAATACAATTCTGATAATATTACTGGAATAATTATTTCATAAATAATATTACTTTAAAAAAAAAATATTTAAAATGAAAGGTTATTTAAGTAAAAGTGCGGTCATTCCTAAAGATCTGTTTTAGTCCTGTTGAGGAAAGATATATATATGTATATATATGGAAGTACCCAGCTTTTGGCCCAACAGGGGCAAAAGGCCTGATCTCCACCTTATTTCTCAAGCCTGATCCCCGCATTTGTTTTGTAGCCTAGGAGAGAATCCATGGCGTTTTAATTGCACAGAGACACACGGACTGAGTGACGCGTGGCTCTTGACGTAGCTCCCTGTTGCAGGTGGTGCTCCCTGACGTAGCTTCGGAATGATTGAGCTTCAGCGTCGCCCTTTCGGACTTAGAACGTCCACAGAAACACTTTAGCTAAACTCCGCAGTCAAAACTGCACACTATTGTACTACTTTGTTATTTTATCTTCTTTGTTCCTCTTCAGTGGTATAGTCTGACCATACCACTGCAGAACTTCCTGGGCCCGTCATTGCGATAGTCTTTTCGTTCTTTATTTCGAATGGGGTTCTATTTTTGCCCTGTTGATTTTTCGTCCAAGTTTGAAAGCAATCGGTGCATAATTGCGACCTCTATCGTGCCGGTAAAATTGAGGTACATACATATATACATATACATACCTTTTTACTGGTGGTTGTTTTGGGGTCTAAGGATCATAACCATACCTCCTGTGAAGAAACTTTTGGAAAATTCGACAAATGGTACAAAACCAATAGGTAGACTTTTCTTCGAAATCTACCTCAAATAAAATTCTTAATGTCATGCGACAGCCTAGCAGCGACTTACGCGCTTACAATGACGTTTCACATAACAGTATGTATGGCTGACGTAAACTCGGCTTTAAAGTGTCTATACATAACTGTGATAATGACATTGTGAAGTATTTTTTTTTGTTCTTACATTAAATATACAAGATAACCGATAGATAAAACATTTATCCGTAATACATTTACAAAACTAAAAGCACAACTGATTTAAATGTATCATGGCGGTCACTTTATTGCCAATAAAACCCAAAGTCGTAAAAAGGACATAACTATCACTACTACGCCACTTATGGCCACTAAAGGGTATTATGACATTAAGCCTTTACCCTTGGGTTTATTCTTTACGTCAGTTGGTCAGGCTGGTCAGAACTTGTTTCCACGAGTAAAAGCGGATGTTTTGTCCCCTGGTTACGAACGCTTTAGATGTTAAAAAAGTTGTGGATATAGCGATGTGCTTATTCGGATATTAGAGTCAAGGAGATAAAAGTCATACTGTCTTAAAACATTTGGGGCTAAGGCCTGAGCTCATGCCAAGTGAACAACAGTCAAGTTTTAGAGTTTCAGAATGATATTATTAACTCCACATTGTGTTCTTCGATACGATCTTCAAACCTTCTTGAAAAGAGCGTACTCCCACCTCACAGGCCGGTATCGCACTTGTGACTCTTGAATTGCATGTGTCCATGGGCGGCGGTAGTCACTTACCATCAGGTGACCCATTGATGCTTTTGCCATTTGCCGTTTTCCCCTATAACTCTTTCCATAGCAATGGTATTAATTTTGCGTCGTCAAAAATGGGACTAAGTTGACCCAATTTAGGAATAGAAAAGAACAGTACTACACTATGTTCGCTATCTGTCTGTAGTGTTTATAGTACATTAATGTCACAGTATTTCACTGGAATGTGGCACAGCCCTAATATCCGGTTGACAATGACATATTACCGGAAGTGGTAGTAAATAAAGCCGGTTATTGTCCCATTTGAAGGGTGCATCTATCACCTAGATTTTAGACTAGACTGAGTTGATTTATGTTAGGTACTAAATAGCATTTTAAGTTTAGAATTATATGGAAAACTATGCTCTTGCATTGTGTTAAACTTTTGCAAATATTTAATATGGAATGGAATGGATAATAGATTGTTCGATGGACCATGTTCACTAGTTGTAACAGGCGACCGTATTTGACAATTTTCACTGCAGCTTTAAACGAATATAGAAAACTATGCTCCTGTATTGTGTAAAACTGTTTGCAAATATCTAATATTGAATGGAATGGATAATAGATTTGTTCGATGGACCATGTGCGCTAGTAACAGAACCCCGGATTGGACAATCTTCTGTGTAGCCTTAAACGAAAGGTGAGGACTTATATAGATGTATATAAGGTAAGATACCTTCTTTATTGCACTGGTCCTGTCACTGTCCTGTAACTGGTGGAGAGTCTTTTGTCCGTCTGTCCCTCTGTCTGTCTGTCAAGACCTTTTTCTCAGAAAGGCGTCTCGGTCCCATGAAGCTGTAAAAAAATCAAGTTTTTAACAGAAATACATTTTTAAGGTTCCGATCCTCATAAGGAAAAAAGGAACCTTTTGAACATTTTGCAGGTAAATCAAAACCTATCAAGTACTTCCCATTGACCTAAACTCATGATATTTGGTAATCACCAAGTTCTTACAGCACAATTAAAGGAAAATGTTCGAAAGTCGTTAATTTGTTGTTATTTCATATAAAAAATATATTTTTGGGTTTATATATTTATACTTTGCGGTTAAAAAATTGACTGTGACCTACATCGATGTATGGGAGAGTATTTTTGGAACTGCAAAGTTAAGTTTGTCTTTCGGGAAAAACGGGCAAAAATCTTCGAAAATCGATTTCCGAGATGAACGAACTATCTACATACAAGTTTGTTTGCTTACAGAGCCCTCTTTGCGCGCGTTAGACTCACACTTATCCAGTTTTTATTAAAATTCTACAATTTCCACAGAGTTGCAATACAAAATAATAAAAACTCAAAACAATTTTCACAAATCTCAAGCATTTTACTACAATTTAAAATAACGACATACAAACATACAGCCTTGGAATGACGCCAAAGAACCGGCCCGCGGGCCCGGATAATCCAATGCACTTCGGTGCTTATTAACCGGGCCACTGCGTCCGGATATCCAGCTAGATAAGCCTGCCCGGACAAAATTTAGCCAACGTTTGTACATTTGAAATAATCAAAGCGGGATTAGTTTCGATGGTTTTCCGATATCTTCGTAATGTATAATAGTTTACGGGGAAACCATCCGAGTAAATGGAACATCTTGGTCGAAATTAAAGTTTTGATTGTGGTTTGATATTATTATGAACTAATGTTAAAATTTGACTTCCGTAGACATGGACCGTCTTCGTCTACATCATCACTTTCCATCAGGTAAGTAGGAACACAAACGCCCGTAGTTCTATACCTTTTTATTTATTTATTTATTTACACTTTATGGACATTTCGTACATAGGTGGACTTAATGCCTAAGGCATTCTCATACCTCCGGGCTGTCGGGCTGTGAGCGTGATTGCCAGAATAGTTGTGAAAAAAATCATATGAACTATTTCTTGACATGTGATCTTTAGTACAACTATAAATTAATAATCCCGACAAAAAAAAAACGCATCAGAACGAAGTTTTTTTCGCTTTATTGAAATATATTTAATGGATTGTTAAACTGTATCAAAATATTTTTTTCTGGTATAGGGGGCAAACGAGCAGACAGATAACCTGATGGTAACTGACTATTACCCCCATGGACACCTACAACTCAAGAGTCACAAGTGCTTTGCCGGCCTTTAAGGAGTAGGGGAAGGGTGGAAGATAGGGAGAGGTAACCTCACTCTCTGAAGAGTAACGTGGGGATGCCACATACAGACCCATAGACTTTAAACTTACAACGCCCTTCTTCTTAGCGTCCGGGGGTTAATAAAAGCAGTCGTGTATTGGGACCTTAAGCAAAGCATTACCCTTAATAGCTTAAAATGCTTAGAATAGAGTCTATTATAATTTTGAACAAACTTAGTATTCAATAATATTGTAGAACGCTTATCGGTTAACTGCAAACAATACAAACAATTTATTCAACGACCTCAATCTGTATATCTTCGCCATTTATCCTTCAATTTGAAACTATAACAGAATTAAATTGAAGACGCTGTAACAGATTGGATATTCGAGAGTCGATCAGCGAAGTGCTCAGAATATCGACAGAATTTAGCGAACGGTCAACGATTTAAGAGTATTGTGGTGGGGCGTCAGTGACACCGGGAACAAGGTTAATAAATAAGATGAAGCGGGAGCGGGTAAACTATAGCATTACAATAAAAACTTATAAAAAAATTTAAAACACTTTTTCATTGATTTGAAACTTTCAAGGTTGTTGTTCAAATGTAATTAAAATTAACTTTTACAACAAAACAAATGGAGAACTAAGCATATGGAGCATCGAACAATCGCTTGACAGTTTTATAGAAAACAAGTTTTTGTCCGCGGCCTCGCTCGAGTTAAAGCTATATTTATTAATCCCTCGTTAACAACTTTTTTCTGGATCTAAATCTGGAAATAGATTTTCTTGAAACAAAAAAATTCTTTCATTCTATGAGATGCCCAGATATCTTGATGACCCGATGAGAAGCAATTTAATAAATGGAGCTAGACTACCTAATTGTATTGATGAACCAATAACCATTTTTTTCACAAGTGCACGGCTTAACCACTATGCACGGCTGGAACAAAAGAAACTTAGGGATTAGGTACATATTAAGCAGCGTGTGCGACCTCTAACTGAATACAACTAGTGTTGGCGTGTCGGCACGCGACTAATATTGAACTTTATTCGTCTGCGCGAAAATTGCTATTTATTGAAATGCTTAATGCACGTAAGCTATATCTTGTGCTATTAATTAATCTGCGACACCGCTTGTCCTTTTCTAGTCAGCCCGCTTTCACTTAAGCCCCATAAAACACGAAGTTCGTACATTTTCAAGTTGCGACAGTAATGACCCCGCTGTGGAGCGTTTTGCATTCAATTCGTGGATACTTCGACAAATTGCACAGTTTTAGAGTTTCATAGAGCTTTGAGCAGGAGTTACTTTGGTTGGATTGCGGGGAAACTACGTGAGTTGCAAAATGTACCTTACATTTTGCCATTGTCAGTCTAGGCGGCATGGAGATGGTCCTAATCCAAATTTAAACTTAAACAATTTACCAAAATGAAAATTGGCGTTTAAAAATGACTGTAAATATCTATTTAATAATGATGTAATGAAATATAATAATTTATCTTAATCCTCAATAAATTTGTGGCGACTTCAACATACAGCAAAAAGAAACATCTACTATCTACTAATCTTGCATCGCGCTATGAGAGTTCTCGCGCCGATTAGTATATATACAACTTCCCAAGATTAACCGTTGGGCCGCGGCCCGCCAGGCATGATCACCTCGCCTGGTCGGAGGATCCTCCCTTTGTGTTGGAGGGACATAACAACGTTCCTCCACAGTGGTGACCCCGACGTGATTGGAAGCAGCCTTCATGGCCTTATGATTTTCAGTCTCCACTTCAGACCACTAGAACTTATGTTCAAAGAAAACAACTGCTGTTATTACATATTAGTAAAATAGATTACGATATAATTCCAAATGGCGATTATATCTTATCCTGCAACAAAACCAATGATATAAAAGAGTACAATCTGAACTCGTTCGAACGGAATTATAACTAAAACAGTACGAGTATAATCAATCGACAGTCAATTTCAGCCGCAACTACCAACAACCGTTATGTCCTTTGGCGGCCTTTATATTCAAAACGCGGGTAGTTCGACAGATTACTTGCTTTTATTCAGTGGAATTGAACAGTTGTATTCCTTTGTAAATCGGAAATAATAGAAATTGCTTATCGAATAGTTTTGTGAGGAGAATTGTACTGAAACAGAATTGCCTTATGGCAAATGGAGATCCGACAGCGTGTATTGGAATAACCCAGAAGAAATAAAAGACTGCATCAAAATGTAGATAAGTAATGGTCGCCTAAGGCTCCTGTTTCATGTTTTATTTGTTGCATCTCCTAATGTATATTCCCGAGTGCAATTACTTATCATAGTTGTATATTTTTATGCCCAGTTATCTTGTTTCTGTCTTCTTAATTTTTTTCTAAATTTTTAAGAGTTAACTTTCCTTTACCATTCAGGTTGTGTAAATTTTTAATTGAGCTTTTGCCGATATGCCTAGGAAGAAAATTGTATAACTTTAAATTTCAAAGACCCTATTATACAAATACGGATGGGTATGTTTATAATTATATGATGTCAGATACGCAACTCTATTTGGTACGAATTAAATCTAATATGGAATGCATTGCTAGCTAGACCTTAGCTAAGAATACTGTGGGTTTTAGAACACCAAAAAATCATAATTAAATACGTTTTTAACACGATTATATTAATCTTCACTTTTAACTAACTATATAAACAAATCTTGGAAGTCAATTTTAACTAACTTCTGATTGTCGAATCGAAATAAAACTTGGATTTGGATGACATTACCTACTATAATTTGGCATCTTGGAGCTGATCTCATGATTCAGTGGCTACTAGTAAGCCCCTTCAGTTTGGGCTCATATGATTTGTTTTGACGAATCCAATCGATTGGGCTTAGAAACGGTGGTCTTATGATAGAGCCAAGACCTGGATAGTGGAATTTTTTTCCACTTTTAATAACGTAAAGGTAAAGAGGTAACAGTGACTACCGCCGCCCATGGGTACTGGCAATTTAGAGTCACTAGAGCGTTGCCGGCCTTTAAGGTCTCCCACAAACTCCCCTCCGCTCCTTTTTGTGCAATCCTAGATTGATAGGTACTTCGGTGCCGCATTAGTGGGCCAGAAAAGCATAAAATATGCATTGCAGTTTCTTCTGCCTCTCGACTGAATCTGCATGTTGTATTTTCACCCAGCTTTAGTCAATCTAAATTACATTTGTCTGTTCAGTACAGTACGCCATTATATAACTCGAGCCGTTTAAACCACGACAGTGTACATGTACACTAACTTTAACTATCTAAGAGGCGAATATCGATTGATAAGGGTTCTCTAAACACTTCCGGAGTTTTCGGCTGTAGACCTAAATAAACTAAGTCCGTTCTCCGTTCATATACATGAGTTAACTTTTGATGGGTAAATATTTCATTGAGAAATACAAGAAATACAGGATTTTCGGGTAAGCGAATATATATTCCCCATCCAAGACTTATCCCTTACCCTCCTTACCTAAAATTTACCTTCTTCCCTTCTTCCCACCTTAAAATGGCTACACTCCCAAGGAGGTTTGACGCCAGGTAGGCATTCTCTCATTATTACTAATTAAACCAGACGAAATCAATTTAATACCGTATGGATTTTGGATTCCCCACAGAGAGACGTCATTAATATCATATTACTCGCCTATTTTTAAACCCCCAACGTAAAAACGAGGCGTTTTATAACGTCAAATGTGTATTGTATATGTGTGTTTGTGTGTCTGTCTGTGGCGTCATAGGCCCTAAACGGATGGATCGATTTAGATTTAGTTTTTTTTAGTTTGAAAGATGAATTGATCGAGAGTGTACTAGGCTATAATTTATCAGCTCTTCTCTATTTGTTGATGGGATTTTCGTCGGGAGTATTTTACATTTTTTATTTACAGTATAATATATATGGAAATACGTGAAGAGAATTCTTTGTGTGCAGTTTAAAGTGAATTTCGCGAACGCATTAACATGCAATTTTATGTATTTGAATATATATGTGTTAAAAAGTTAATAATAATATATGGTCAAAATTAGACCACCAGGCAATCTCTAGATTTAATAAAAACGCAACTTACATCAACGACACAGTTCACCCGGAAATAAGCTGCAGCAGATTACTGCTTGAATTGGAATCGTCTGGTAAAGAAGTATCTCATCTCTACAAAAAATCAATACTAGTATACTGTTGGCTTTTGTTTGTATATTTTTATAATAATATTTTTTTGGGAATCGAATCCACGACCTCTGGCTCAGCAGTTAGAATCTAACCACTAGACCAACAGGCCCGTCCTTGTCATTAGAGCTACGTGGTGGAGCTTCTAGTAGCAGTAGATTAGTGGTTAATATGTTTGGCTTGCGACCAACTGGTTGTAGGTTTGAAGTTCACCTAGGAGAATTATGACGAAACCGAAAATCTTTTAAAAAATACAGTGTTTCCATCATAATTCTAGTTTATAAAAGTGATGCACAGTTTGCTAAAAAATGTGTATGTGTGCAATTCACACACGTCAGGAGTGAAACTTCAGAAAAGTAGTCTACGAGAAAATGAGAAATATAATAAAAAACCAACACAAATAATTTACTAATGTTAATAAATTTAATTTTAGATAATTTATATAAAAGTTCTTGGTCAAATTAACACAGATGTGTTAAATAAATAACATAAATTAATTAACCAACCAATTTTAATACGCAAATGAACAAAAATGACACGACTCGACGTTGTAGTAAGCAGGCGCAAAGGCAAAGATTATAGGAAACACTGTAAACTTGCATCTCATTCTGCCGCAGGCTTTATCCTATTTATGAATATGTTTGTCTCTTTTTACTGTCGCTTTTTAGTTTCATCGAATTTCAATTCACAACGATTCTAAAGAAGTTTCACTTGAAAATTGGCAACCCTTGTAGTAAAAAACAATCTAAGATATGTGTTCAGATCAATTGGACCTAGTTTGGTTAATTTACACTTTATTTCTCTATATTCATACTGCATGGATTTGCTTAACTTCAAATTAATGTAAAAACGATCAAATTTTCAACCCAAATAAATACTAAACAATAACCTCGAACGTCAGCAAATTAAAAGCAACCCTTGTAATGCTATCGTGATAGTTTTATAAACTGACGATCCCAATATCCAGCGATAACCCCACGCCCACTGCCCCAGCGCTGGGCACATAAACACATTACGTACGGGTCCACTGGCACTATTACCATGGAAATGACGGCCGGCCATTACTAGACGGGTGACTATCACACCGAACCGTAACGGTTGTAAGCAAAGTTCTTGAGAATAAAAAAATTTGTAGACAAAAATACATAGATATATATATATATATTTTTATGGTATAGGGGGCAAACGAGCAGACGGGTCACCTGATTATAAATGACTACCGCCGCCCATAGGCACCTGTAACTCAAAGAGTCACAAGTGCGTTTCCGCCCTTTAAGGTGGGAGTAGGAGAAGAGGGGGAGGGGGGAAGAGGGGAGACGGGAAGGACGGGAATAGGGGCGAGGGAAGGGTTAGGGCCTCCGGTAACCTCACTCACGCGGCAAAATGCAATGCAAGCATTGCTTCACTACCGGTTTTCTGTGAGGCCGTGGTATCGAGCGGAGTCGAGCCGGCCCATACGTGCCGAAGCATGGCTTTCCCACGTAAAATTTTAAATTCTACGAGTACACCTAGTTTTACACAGAATAATATACATAATAAGTGTAGCATAGAAAATACATACATACACTTAAGCCTGTATTCCTGAAGCGGTAGCAAAGGCGTATTAAATGCCCACATTTCGCCCACTATAATTTACCATATATACATATACTGCACTAATTTTTATAGGGTACGAAACATTTGGGTTTAGCCGAGGTTTCGATGGAAGTTCACCGATCGTGGTCAATTGTGAGTTCCGTTACGCTCTGCTGTTGCTACTGTTACAAGCATAGATAATTTTCGGTCACCTGTGGTGTACTACCTAGTCTAAACATTATGCCCCTCATCACAGTTTTTCTTAAGATCTAAGCGGTTGTTAATCGGTTATTAATCAGTACATCAATCAATCACTCAGCCTACTGCAGACTACTGCTGAATATAGGCCACTCCCAACGTGAGCCATAGCACCCGGTCCTCCACCTTCCGCATCCGATCCAACCCAGCTGCCTTCTTCAGGCTGTTAGTCCATCTGGCTGGGGCCGCCCTACAGTCCTATCTTCCATTTATCGATTTGCGGTTCCAACGGCTATCAGTCCTTCGGCATCAGTATATGAAGCAACATTTTAATATCTAACAAGTAAAACAGTGACTATAAACGCAGGTGATCAGCTAGTGTATAAATAAGTTCTCATATACCTAATCATTAAATCCAGTTTACTTAAAAAAATTCTACAGGTTGTATCTAACTCCGTTATTAAGAAAATCCAAAGAAAGTAACATGCATTATTTTTGGACTTAGTTTTCATGTATTTTTTCATTAACAGACACAATCTGTTCGATTTAAAATCTTTGACTTTATACATTTATACATCTGATTTTATGAAAAACGGAGGTGATCATAGGAAATGATACCTGGAAATTCAAATGGTTATAACTTTTAAATGGACAGTTTAAGAAAAAATCTTTTCTAACTGCATGCTAGAGTCATACACGTTCATTGACTAAAGTAAGTGCACCAGTGTCAGATGCACCAGTGTCAGATGCACCTTGCATAGAACTTAAGTTCAAATGGATAACAAGGAAAAAACAAACTTTTGAAAAGGGTACAGAAACCATATTCACTACAGCACGGGACAGTGATATAACTCTATAAGTCAAAGTACTTCTCAATCACGAGGCTTTGGTTTGTATAGGACTAAAAATAAATGTTGGTCGTTAGCAATATTGAGCAAGGACGGAAGCCAAGGAAAGGACTCTTTTCAATGTAGTGACTAAAGCATTAATTTCCAACTACCTTTTGCCTGCGGTTTTGCTCGCGTAAAAGTTCTATATTTCTATCCCTTGGGAACAGTACTTTTTTTGAATGAAAGGTACTTTATGTCCTTTGGCAACGTGCATGCTAAATTTCATAATGATCGATTCAGTAGTTAAGGCTTCAAAGTAACAAACAAACAAACTCAGTTTCGCATTAGTTAGGATTGTAGTTAGAATAAGTGTATGGTTTCGAATTGTCCCTATTAACGACGCAATTTTTATGTTAGGGATGTAAGCTGGAGGCGTCAATGCAAATAATATTCCGAAATGCATATTGCTATGCATTTTATTGGTAAAAAATACAGATAGGTTGTAACAAGACTAAATAAACAAGTAAATACCAGTAATTAATTAAAGTTATCATCCTGTCCTTCCAAAGGTTGCCTTTTTATAGTGCGGAAACCCCCACGGGTCGTCACCTCATCATAGCTAACAGTGAAGTTGTATATCGGAGTCAAAACCGACTAAAGAACACACTGTTCTGTCACAAGTAAGTCTATTGGCAAAGACCCGGGTATACCCTAGAGAGGAAGCCCCTGAGAACCCCTACAGAGCTTGACCTTGAAGTTGTATATCGGAATCAAAACCGACCAAAAACACACGGTATTCTGTCACAAGTGAATCTATTGCAGAGGACATGCATGCCCTAGAAAGGATGCCCCCGAGAACCCGTGCAAAGCAGAGAAACACGTCGCCGCCACCCAGGAGTGCTTCTGCAAGGGTAACGGGCAACCCCACCCGTTACCCCAGACCCGCCTTATATGTCTGTATGTCTGTCTAAGTATTTTTGTTTTTGGGGGTACAAATAATGAATATTACTTACTTAATATTCCCTGTTCTAGTTTAGTAGTAATATTTTTTTTTAAACAAAAGTTATAGGCGCGAACACTACGGTGTGATAGTCAGTATCTTTCTTGTTCAAAAAGCCTTTATCCACTTACTTATCTACAGGTGTACCTATATATGTATTACATATATATATGGCTGATCAAAGCCTTGTTTAAGACAGATAAAGTATTAACTTGATTCTTATTTGTAAAAAAAAACTGCACGTCGGAAGTGAAAGCACCCACACATTTGTATATATGTACATAACAACAATATATGAACACAACACAACAACAATACCGAACTCGCGTGACCACTTAGATAAATAATCTAAGTGGTCACGCGAGTTCAGTGCTTTTTCCCCATACCAAAAGTGCTCAACGTGCCTAAAGAAGTATTCACTTAAAAAATTTAAAAAAAGTGTCCTTCGAGTATCACTCCATAGAATCTACGTTCTGAAACGAGAGGTCGTGGGTTTGATTCCCAACTATGACAAAAACTTGTGAGATGAGGACGATAATAAAATTATGTATTTACATACCTCTGCATTGCATGACGTTTAGGATGATTGATTAGGATGCACTGGCCGTGGTCACAAGCTACATAATTATATCATGGAACACGAAAGTTTTAAAGTTAGTAGAACGATCATGTGTTGTGTCTATGTGTCATTTATCTAAACTAACAATTATAAAGAGGAAACATTTGTGTGTATGTTTGTAATGTTTTCACACAAAAACTACTAGACCGATTGCGATGAAACTTGGTATGTAGATAGCTGGAGATCTGGATTAACGCATAGGCTACTTTTTATCCCGACATTCCCACGGGGTCGGGACTTACGCAAGTGAAACCACGAGGCGCTGTTAGTCTATAATATAATATTAATATTAATAACTTGACACATCTCACACAGGGCTGTCTGATCCCCAACCTAAGCGGAGCCTGTACTATGGTAACCAGACTGCTGATAAACATACTTATTTATATTACTAAATACACACATGTTATAGATAAATTACACCCAGACACAGAACAAATTATCGTGTTCATCACACTATTATTTGTCCTGGTTGGGTATCGATCCCACCACCTCTGGCTCAGCAGTCAGGATTACTAACCACTAGACACACATGTTTATAAGCAGTTTGGTTACCATAGTGCAGGCTCTGCGTAGTTTAGGATCAGACGGCCGAGTGTGAGGTAAAATAAATGATTCATGATTAGTTTCATTAAACTAATAAAATTGAAAATACATTGGCCATGCACCATATGCCTTGCTATAATCGAAACATTCAACAATACCATAATGTCTTCCTAGTTCCTTACATTTGATTCACAAGTTTTCATATTGAACATATTAATCACTTTTATGAACGTAGGGTTACATTTTGAAACCTAAGTCTTATGAAATCAGTCATTCTTTATGGCTCGCAATATTTTTTAACGATGTATTCTATTTGATATTAGATGGGATGGGTAATGTCATCCTTTAGTTATCTTTTGATCATTTATCAACTGGTTATGATGGCAGGCTCGCTATTCAGTGTTTAAACCTCATTTTTCAAACTTTAGGGGAGAGACTTAATTTTTTTATATTGAAAAATAGGAACGCTTATCAATAAATTCATCACTTAGCTTAAAAACTTAGCTTCATTCACTGCGAGTTTTCATGTTGATCAAAACAAAGATGTTTGGTTTATTGATCTCATCCAAATGCCCATTAAAAATCCATTTTAACACGCTTTTTTATTTATCTGCTTCACTTGTAATAATAAAAAAAAATAACTTGACACACCTCACACACGGCCGTCTGATCCCAAACTAGGCAGTCTAGGATGGGTGATGATTTTTAACACATTGAGACCCCTCCGTGACTGGTAGAGCACGTTAAACCCTCGGTCCCGGGTGCCATACAAACATCTGTGGCATTAGTTACGGGTAGTTGGAGCCCTAAAAAGTCTGACAGCCTTTGTCTAACTAAAGAACTTCGATATCGCCTAGTACTTGGGTTGTGGACGCCTGATGGCAGTTGCTTCACATAAAATATTAAAGTTCGGCCCTATCGTAGTTGACAGAAAGCCCACCCCAACTTAGTTGGGAAAGAGACGCGGAGGATGATGATATATAATTATAGATAAATTAAACCCAGACACAGAACAAAATGATTATGCTCATCACACAATTATTGGACCTGGGTGGGAATCAAACACACGACGTCTGCTCAGCAGTCAGGATCACAAACCACTAGACCTACAGGCCAGTCAATGTGTAAATAAATCAATTTTGACCTACTTCTAATTGTTGTAACGAAATGAAATTCTGTATTTATAATGTAGACCTAATATAATTTATTATCTTGGAGCTGTTCTCATGATAGAGCCAGGAGGTGGATGGTGGTTTTTTTTTTTGTAATTTTAAATTTGGTTTGCTTGCTTGTGGATTTAATCATTCTAAACTATATTGGTAATTGTTTGCAATACACGAAGCCTTATCGTACGGAGTTAATCTTAACGTGAATAAAATAGTTATTTATACAGATAGTAAGAGTGCCCTAGAACATGTGGCTCGATGCGCCTCTGGCCGCAGAGGGGCATCGATAGCCTATGACATCATTCAAGCTATACTTACTCTTAATAAAAGGGGTAATAACTTAGTGTTGCAATGGGTTCCGGCACACATTGGTTTAAAAGGGAACGAGGGAGCTGACTGCATAGCTAAATTAGCAGCAGTAGATGGCAAGTTAATTAACTATGTACCGGCCCATTTTGAATTTGTACCTAAATTTACCTTTGTTTTAAAGAGTGGAAAAAACAATTTGAAAGTAAGTCTGTAGACAAAGGCATATGGTATAGGAGCATACAGGGTGAGTTGCCTCGTACACCATGGTTCATTAACATTAATTTAAGTAGGAATTATGTTAAGTTAGTACTAAGACTTAGATCCGGACATTATCCATCTGCAAAGTTTACACATCTCATGAAAAAGAATATTTGACCTAATTGTTCTGCGTGCAACAAAATTGAAGATGTACAACATTTGCTGATGGAATGTGTCCGGAATAAAAGCGAACGTGATTCGCTGCTGAACGATCTAAAATTAATTACACTGAACGTAGGCTTAATGCAAAGTATTCTCTCAAAACCAACTTCGGAAGTGGCTAAACAATTTTGCCATCTTGCCACAATCGCTTAGCACCGATTCTGAAAGTTTTTTAATATAAATTAAATAAGCAAACAATGTAATAAGGTATGATGGGGCTGACATGTCCTTATTGGATAAATGCCCCAAAAATAAAATCTAGATTAAAAAAAACTATATTGGTACATAATTATTATATAGATTCTGTCTACTTAAGTATACTCATAATAACCGGACAACTCGATATCCTACTAAATATATTAATTATATCATCGAAAGGAAAACCGAATGAATGCTTTTGTGTGAAATGACCGGTTAAATTATATTGAAATAATTTTACACAGCTCATTTTGTTCGTGCACACAAATGGTTTCATTTTACAATATAATTCCGTTAATATTACTGGAATAATTATTTTTTCATTATGTTTACTTTGAAAAAAAAAAAGCTAACTAGTAAACTTCGCGTTCTGTGCAAAGCACAAACTTAAAGGTAGCTGATACGTGGCGATGGACAAATAAATGGTAATTATTGTAGAAATAATAGGCCGTACGTGTGATTATATTAGGTAGCTGTATATATATACCTTTATTTTTCCTGTCATAATTAACAGTGTGGCGTGTCTAATTCCTTGTATTTATATGCTCCCACTCACCACCCGCCCCGCGCCCGACCCGCGCCCGCTTTCAGTGTGAATTGCGCTTTAAGCTCACAGACGACATGATTTTTCCTACATCTTCAACAGTCATATTTTAGCAAATTTATACAGAACCTTAATGAATTATACACCTAAACCTTCCTCATGAATAACTCTAACCATTGGTGAAAACAGACAGAAAAACAGTCAGACTTTGTTCACGTGGAAATTTTGGTAAAATCTATCCCACAGGAACTTTACGTTTTCTCGGGATAAAAAGTAGTCTATGTGCTATTCCAGGATATAATCTATCTCTGTGCCAAATTTTATCCTGATCCGTTTAGCCCGTTTTGCCTGAAATAGTAACAAAGGAAGGATCCTCACAAATGAATTCGCCTTCATAATAATATATTAGTACGATATGTAGTGACGTAGGATAACTATATCTCCCGCAAGGCCAACGGCATTAATTGCTATAATAATTGGGTCAATAGCTACCCTTAAGCCGTACCTGTAAACCTCAATAACTTTTAGATATGTTATGGATTAATTATACCTGGCATAATATTTGTCCGTCCCAATCAGTGATTTATTTATTGGTTCAGTAATACTCAAAATAAACACATGTAATAACGTTGCGAAGCCACGGATAAACGATGGATGTACGGCACACGGGGTGACTGAGTAAACAAGTATTTTTCAGAAGTACAACTCACTTTTATTGAAGTGAAAACTTCTTTAGGCACGTTGTGCACTTTTGCTATGGGGAAAAGAAGCACTGAACTCGTGACCGTTACGCTAATAATACATATATAGATCCATTAGAGGTCGCTAATCTAAACATTGAGTTTTGTCAGCTCCTTAGTAATTATTCTTTTAATATATAATTAGTTCAATAAAAGTGAAAACAATGTACTAATTTGTCTGTAGAAGTGTTATCTTTACTTTAATAAACTTGTGAACTAAATACGTAGTGACAAAATTAACGACACGAAATATCCAGGGATACCGGAATCTGAATGTACTTATGATGATGACACTAGTAGATGGCATCACTGTTTGAAGTGACAACTTCTTAAGGCACTTTTGGTATGGGGAAAAAGCACTGAACTCGCGTGACAGTCACGCTCAGTTGACATATATTGTCATGATAACATTTAAAACGCAACAAACATCCATACATTCTCACAAACTTTCACGTTTATAATACTAGTAGGGTTTTATTTCTAGAACTCGTGCAATTTAGACTTCTGTGTTTGCTGGCATGTGTTACATCTCCGATATGTACTTAAATATGATGGATGTTCATTCTAACTCAATACTTGTATTTCTGCGCCGAGGTGAAGAAAGAACTGGATCGCAATGTGCCTTTGTTTTGATAAAATGTACTTTTATCTTTGTTTCTTCAAATTGTGTTTGTATGTCGTTCTTGTTCTGTTATTCC
The DNA here is from genome assembly GCA_949752705.1 of Callimorpha dominula. Classification (NCBI taxonomy): domain Eukaryota; kingdom Metazoa; phylum Arthropoda; class Insecta; order Lepidoptera; family Erebidae; genus Callimorpha; species Callimorpha dominula. The sequence continues at coordinate 2,115,800 of OX457012.1, read as the reverse complement.
TTATTCAAATCTATACACTTTACACTTCAAACACTCGGCTAATGGGGGCTAGATCGAAAACAGTGTAAACGCAACGAAAAATGCTGACCGCTGTATAGTGACACTGTTTTTACACCCGTTTTCAACGAATACAGAACTAGAACTGAAATGCGATAACGCCCGAGAAACGCTCGCCATGTGAGCGTTTCTACAAAAACCCTACCCGCGTTCGACGCGCGGCAGACGCCCGGTAAACGCCCGTCAACCGAACGTTCTTATCCGTCATTCTCGTTAGCAAGTTGTAGTAGTCTTTATCGATGATAAATTTTGATACTTTATGTAATTATTCTATATCTAATAATTAAAAATCTTGATCTCAACACTTTTTATATCCTTGTTTAGTGCAATATTGTTCCCGTAGTCAACTAAAAGCCCTTACAATCATTTGGTCCCGGACGAGAGGCTTATAGACCTGAACAAACAAACGGTTTGTCTCTACAACTGGGGTTATAGATAAAGTACAGGATTAGCATTATTGTTATATCATGTACAGTCACCGACAGAAGTCACTATATAAATTGTAATTTAAAGTACACTCGTGTACATTAGATATTATAAAAACTAGGGTTTACCCGCAGCTTTGCTCGCGTTAACGTATATTTTGTCAAGCCAAATCACCGTCTAGTATATACACTTTTTTATCCCTTCCTTCCTAGGAACAGTTTCTTTTTTAGGGTACTTCCCGTGAACTCAGAATCTTGAAATTTGTTTCGAAGCAACGTCTTATAGGACAGATAAAGGGAAAATTGCGAAAACCGTAAATTTTTAGCTACATCATATAATAAAAATATTTTACGGAACCCTCGGTTCGCGAGTCCACTTGGCCGGTTTTTTTTTCTGAATGAAAGTCAGATCAAGAGTGACATGACTGACTTGAGTGCCGCAAGTTCCAGTGAGTCGGAACTGAATGCCGCTAGTCCCAGTGAGTCGGGGCTGAAGTCCGCTGGTCCCAGTGAGTCGGGGTCGCGTGCGGTGCTGCGGTGCTGCAGTGAAGTCCCCAGTGAGTCGGGGCGGTTGCTGCGTAGTGGCTAGCTGCTGCGTAGACGGGAGAGAGATGCTCTTCTTACGTGGACCGTAGGTGCAGTGTGCTGTGCCTAGGCGCTGATGAGGCCGTAGGGGTAAACAGGCTGGAGTGGTCGCTGCAGGCGTGTGGTTATATATATCCCTGTTGAGGCCGAGGATGCTGGCTGGCTGAGACTTGATTACCGCTCATTGCTGTAGGAGTATCTACATCATGAAGGCTGTTTCCAATCACATCGGGGTCACCACTGTGGAGGAACGGGTGTTATGTCCCTCCATCACAAAGGGAGGATCCTCCGACCAGGCGAGGTGATCATGCCTGGCGGGCTGCGGCCCCACGGTTGATGTTGGGAAGTTGTATATATACTTTGAAAATCTCTCGGCTCCGTTCGGCAAATGTTCAACACGTAATTTTTTGGTGGAGCCGCAAGAACCCGTTAAATATCGCCCTGCATGGACTTCGGACATAGTGTTCGATATCTGATTTGTGTAATTGCTACACGACTGACTGAGGACAGGTGTGCTGGAAGGCGTAGCCGAGTTGATCTCCAGGTTAGCGGGACCAATAGTTTTCGGTACTATGTTTGAAACCATTCGTTTACCCAGTTTCTACAGAGTGGGTTTAATTAATATCACGACAAAAAATAGCTTATATGTTAATCCAGGTTTCCAGCTATCTACATACCAAGTTCATTGCAATCGGTTCAGTGGTTTTGGCGTGAAAGAGTAACAAACATCCATCCATCCATCCATCCAAACTTTCACATTTATAATATTAGTCGGATTACTACCAAAAAACATTCCTCAAATACAATACTCACTGTTACACTTATTATGTATCATTCCATTAATTATATACTTTATCATTTTATACACCAAGATTTATTCTCTATAAAACTTGGTAAACAAATAATGATTAATTTATGTATTTTCGAATAAGGGGGTGTCCATAAATTACGTGAGGTGTTTTTTTTTAATTTTCTGTCCCTCCCTCCCCTCCTGGTGAGATGTCGTGAGATTTTATTCAACTCCTCCCCCATCCCCCAATCTCACGTGAGATTTTTCAAAATGTGGGTTTCTTACGTAAACGCGTTGGATTGTTATTGTAAGCAGAAAAAAAAAATCTTAAGCACGTACAATCTGGATTAAATGAACCAAAATAGTATAATTTTTTTTTTGTTTCAATCAGAAAAAAAATTACGTGATAATTGCCGAGACGCCCCCTCTCTCCAACGTAAGATTAGATGAGATTTGACTCGACCCCCTCCCCCCCTTAAACACCTCACGTAATTTATGGACGCCCCCTAAGTAATTCCATTTTGCCACCGAAAAAAAAAGTGATTCAAAAAGACAAGAAATTTCCCGCTATAATGATTTTAACCAACAAATGCTTGTAGCTTGTATATTTTTTATAACATTCGAATTTCAAAGAGGAGCTAAAAGCTTTCAATGCGCCAATTTTTTTGCTCTAATTTAATTCATTTTGTATTCCGCGTTGTTGTTTAAAATATAATACATATAAATATTTTTGTCACTATTTTAAAAGTAAAATCATGATTATTGTACTTGACCTAGTGACACTACTAGGCCAGAAAAAAAACAAATTTATTAAAAATTAATTGTAACTAGCTTTTGAGCGCGGCTTCGCATGCGTAAATGTAGATTTTATCAAAAATTACAAAGTATCGGGAACAGTACTTTATTTCAGAATTAAATGTATGTATGTGTGCCTTTCTGTACCCCTGGCTACTCGTATGCAAAATTTCATGTGTATCGGTTGAGAAGTTAAGGCGTAGAAGTGTAACAAACAAACATATAATAGAACAAACTAATATTTGCATTTATAATTGATACTAGCCGTCCCCGCAGTTTCACCTGCGTGTATGGTCACTGCACCGCTACTATTGGTCGCACCGTGATGTTACATAAACTATAGCCTCTCTCGACCAATTCGCTATCCAACACTGAAAGAATTTTTCAAATCGGACCAGTAGTTCCTGAGATTAGCGCGTTCAAGCAAACAAGTAAACAAACTCTTCAGCTTTATATATTAGTATAGATTCATTGATATTAAAGTCAGGAATAGTCAGGATGCTCCGAATTATGATAGTATCGAATAGCCGAAAATCGAATACTATTCGGTTTGGCTCCAACTAAACCAAATACTTAGCCAAAATATTAGACTTTAAAGTCGTTACAGCATGAGCTTGATGCAACGAACAGAAGACTTTACTGAAAGCTTGTGTCTGAACAATAACAAGGATTCTCCAAAATATGATGAAGTGCGTTGAAAAGTATATTTCGGTTTTTAAATTTCATTGGATAATACTTTTATAGACTACGTCATCATCACGTCCAAACTTAACTTAGGTCAACAAATCGAGTCCATGGCACATACAGCTTCCAAGAAATTAGGACTCATTTCGAAGGTCCGGCGGTACTTCAACTCTGAACAGCTGCTCCATCTTTATATACCCAAGTTCGATCTTGCATGGAGTACTGCAGTCACCTTTTTTGATGGCTTAGCTAAGTACGAACGAAGAGCCCTTAGGCTTACAAATGACGATGTGCTCATGAAAAGGGACACAACATAGCCTTGAGCATCGTCGTAAAGTCGCCTGTTTATCGGTTTTTCATAAGATTTGGTGAGTGTGCAAAAGCTCTCTTCGAATTAATGAAACCGTCTCCATTACTTTATCAGACTACTAGGCGCAGACAGAGGTTATATTCTTTCGTTGTCGAAACACCAAAAAGTCGAACTAAACTCTTTGACAGCTCCTATTTGGTTCGAGTCGTGAAGGTGTGGAATGAACTGCCTGCGTCTATTTTTCCAATAAATTATAATAAATATATAAAAGCTTTTAAGTGTTGAGTGAATTGACAGAGAGAGAGAGAGAGAGAGAGAGAGAGGGAGAGAGAGAGAGAGAGAGAGAGAGTTGTCGTATGAATTTTCGATGGGGACGGACATCAGGGTCACGTGTCCTATTTTCAAATGAAAAAAAATCCTCGATTCGTTTTTTGGCAGGGTGGTGCTTAATTTTTTTAATTTAGTACCTTCTTTTGCAAAGTAATTTATAATACCACAGATCTAAAATTCTCAGATCCTCGTAGGACGAATAAGAAAAGCTAATAAACAAACTCAAAGCGATTTGTCAACAAAGAGAGATAATATGCCTATTGGCATCTTCTAAGAGGTTACACATTACTGTTATTATTTTTCAAAGAAAAAGGCCGTATAATATCCAAATATTTATTTTCTTCCTACCCAAAAACCGTGGGCACAAATGTCACTAGACTTTGTTCTTGTAGTTTCAAAAGAGACGTTCCATTTTCCTATAGGTTACCGTCTATAAAAGATCAGGTCCATTTGAGGAATTAGGTATCGCATCCTAGAATAGATTCGAGCACTCGTTCAAAGTTAATACCAAGTCCAAAATGATTTACGTTACATTTTTATGGTAAGGGGGCAAACGAGCAGACGGGTCACCTGATGGTAAATGACTTCCGCCGCCCATGGGCACCTGTAACTCAAGAGTCACAAGTGCGTTGCCACCCTTTAAGGTTTGAGTAGGGGGAGAGGGGGGAAGAGCGGGAAGACGGGAGAGGGGATTAGAGGGGTGGAGGGGGAGAGAGGAAGGACTTGAATAGGGGAGAGGGAAGGGATAGGGCCTCCGGTAATGTCACTCACGCGGAGAAAATCAATGCAAGCATTGTTTCACTGCCGGTTTTCTGTGAGGCCGTGGTATCGAGCGGAGTCGAGTCGGTTCATACGTGCCGAAGCATGGCTCCCCACGTTAAAAAGCTAATGATTCGTTGGTCACATTTCTAGAAAAGGAAGGTTCTTGATTGTTTTCGGCTTTGGATAACATCTTCCTTTTTAACCGACGAAAAAAAAAGGAGGTTCTCAATTCGACCGTATATATATATTTTTATATTATTAAAACAAAACACCAATAGACAAAGGTGGAAACTTGTTAATGAAAGTTTCAATCAAATTAAGTCAGTTTTTTATCTTTTCAACAGGCTGTTTATTATCATAACCTAGAAAACTGTTGAGTGTCACAACTCTTTGTGATTATTTTTTTGGCGATTATAAATTTAGTTATTGAAACGAACACTATGTCATTCATACTATAAGTTGCGTTCTGAATGTTAATCGCACAAAGGAAGACGTTTTAATTAATAAATCAAAATTTTACTTACATTATTTATGCTTCTAGTTATTTGAAAATGTGTGCGAGAGAGAAAACTACAACACTACCATTGCTATTAGACTGGCCTGTTGGTCTAGTGGTTAGTGACCCTGACTGCAGCCAGAGGTCGTGGGTTCGTTTCCCACCCAGGACAAGTAATTGTGTGATAAGCACGATAATTTGTTCTGTGTCTGGGTGTAATTTATCTATAATATGTATGTATTTAGAAATATATATATAAGTATGTTTATCAGCAGTCTGGTTACCATAGTACAGGCTCTGCCTAGTTTGGGATCAAAGTGTGAGATGTTTGAAGTTATTATTATTATTATTTACTATGCACCTCCTAGGATCTTCAGAGCCGCTCCAAGATGCCTAATTATAGTATCACATCCAAGCAATACGAGGTGAAAATTTACATCCAAGATTTCTTAACATACTAAGTTAGTTACAAGTGAAGCTAATAAAAGCGTGTCCGTGAAAGGTTTCATCATCATCAGCATCATCATTTCAGCCATAGGACGTCCACATAGGCCATAGGCCCTCCCTTAATGACTTCCAAGAAGACTGGTTATAAGCGGCCTGAATCCACTAAAAGTAATTAAAGGTTTAAGTTAAGTAAATTATTAAAAGATGTCACAATTTAGGCTTTCACATTCACGACTTCACTTTCACACACGGTCGAAATTCGACCACCACGCGATCTCTAGTAATAATAACTATTAGAGATCGCGTGGTGGTCGAACTTCGGCCATAGTTTTTTCATTGGGCGGTATAACTTGAGTTGTCATATACTTACTAACCATGACAGGTTTTCACATATACCGGACGCGTGTAATTTCATTAAGCATATTTTTTTTATTTTTAAAGTTGTTTTGTATGTATGTATTGTTTAGAAATTGTAGCTTTCTGTACTTCTTCTATATTTAAACCGTAAATATTCCAAAATTCACGTTACTACGTTCGTTAAGTTCTCTTAAAAAGGGGTACAAAGTACAAAGTTCACGAATTAATATTTAAGTATAAATTAATATTTATAAATATCGTGTACTTTTGCAATGAATAGATTGCCATTACTATGTGTGTTTATTCAAATGTAAAAATTGTTGTTTTAATATTTAGAGAGAGATAAATATGAAAGCCTGCAACTTACATATATTTTAACTCACTTGTATGACCTACATTAAAAATGCGTTCTCGACCAGCTTAAAATTTTATTTCTGTTTCGTCTCACTAAAATGCGGTTAGGAAACTAAAAGGAGAAAAAACTTGGTTTGGTATCCAGTTAGTTAAACAGGATTAAATTGTAAATGTATTTATTTTTTAGTTACTATTTTTTGTTAGTAACAATGGTATAGGTCGTAGCTCATTTATACAACTAAACCGCTCCTGCACAGCAACCAACATGGCTCCGTCTCAAATAGCACTAACCAAGCAGACAACTTGCTGTCTACCCGATGACATCCAGCAGTAAGCTCGCTGTCCAACGTGGTGATGAGGACCGTTGTTATCCGCTCACTTACCGCGGAAGGCACATTCTCGCAAAGATAATACAACCCAGGTACTTCAAGCACATGCCCGGCACCCCTACTGTGCACGGGCGTGGGCCATGTGCTTGAAGTGAGCGGTAAGCTATTCGTCAACCATCGCTTGGCTAGACTGCAATAAGCTTATCATTCGTTGCCACAATCGCTTGCTGCGCGCTGTTTACAATTATAATATAATATATGTTATCACTAGAACATATACCGAAATAGCACAACTTTAGGCTTGTATTTGAATGTTCATTCTTTTACCGTGCGGGACCGGTGTCATAAGGGTTAACTCAGATTGAGTCGCAAAATGCGCGAGTTTATTATTTTATTAGTCATTAATAATACCCAGGTCTAGAAGTAGTATCAAAAGTTGTTCAACCACACGCAACAATATGTACCAAACGTTCTTATATCACAGCACAGAGCTACGATCGCTCCTGAAGATACAATTGACACGCATTCCCACACGCCCTGCGCAGCGTACTCAGTTCGTTATAACCCGTGTATTGTTGACTTTTTGTTCCAACTTCCTACATATTACGAAACTTAGGAACTGTTCTTGTTGGTATTAAACTATGTGAACAAAAATATGCTGTAAAGAGCTACTGTAATAAATGAAAATTATTATAAGCGTTTGCCTCTGTTGTGGGTTTGTCAATCGTTTAACCTCAATTCGACTGAGTTGAAACTGGGTTTACAAAATTCTTTATCGTCCGAGTCAAAGTGTAAAATCTACTATCTTTATTTCATAAAATTCTTTAAATATTGTTTGAAAACGTCTTTATTTCATATTCTTTATTGTATACAAAAATAACAATCATACACAAGAAGGAAATGGCGTGTACAATTGCGAGCATATCCCATAGCTAAGTTTCTTTTTAAAACTAAAAATTATAGATCAACACAATGTCAATATCAACACTTGTTTTGTTGATAGTAAAAAAAATAATATATAAAAATAAATACCTAATAATAACTTGAGACACCTCACACACGGCTGTCTGGTCCCAAACTAGGCTGATATCTGATAAACATACTTATATAATACACCAAGATATAACAAATGATCGTGGTCATCACACAATTATTTGTCTTAGGTGGAAATCGAATCATCTACCTCTGGCTCAGAAGTCAGCAACACTAACCACTAAACCAACAGGCTCATCAATAAATAACACCGTCTTGCAAATAAGTAAGATCGCTAACTGCCAATGTCAATCAATAACCGCGCGTTTCAAAGTAGTTGAGTCTTGTGTGTCTTGAGTGAAAGTTTCTGAGATAAGTAGTACAAACAATAGAACAGGACTACCATTTATTGAACTTTTTGAGGGTCTCAATAGACATTTTCTGTAATTGAAACAGCTTTATTGCCCATGTATAGATGAACAGCGGTTGAACAACGCCAATAGCGTAGTACTGTTTTTAATATTTCCCAAGAATTCTCAAAACACAAATTAATTTGATCCTATACTTTAATAAGTTTTTACTAGATGGGACTCGAACCCGCAATCACTCGATTGCAAGTCATACGCTTCAGTCAACACAAAATATGTTCTAAACTAAGTGAATTGCAGAAGGCAGTAGAAAATATTATTTTTTAGGCTTCGCTCGCGTGTACAATTTATATATTTTCCTCGGAACTCTAATTCTTTTTCCAAAATAAAAGTAGCCTGTTACCCCTTATAACACCAGCTATCTGCCAGTGAAGTTCCGGAGATTAGCCGATAACTACATGAGCTTAAAAAAAAACTATTAGTTTGACATTACAAACGGACACTTTAATTTTATTTTTTACTAGATGCCCCGACAGACATCGTTCTGTCAAAAGTTATTGATTGACGACAAATGTTTGACAGCTGGGGACATGTGGTTTAATTATTATTTACTCTGTGTTTTGTATAGGAAAAGAAAAGTGTTGTTTTTGATATTTTCCTCGCTATTTGTACGCTTTTTCTCTCCATAAGAACCTTCCTTGAGCAATTACGACAATATGAAAAACAAAATAGCCGAATTGGTCGAGCCCTTCTCCAGTTTTGCGCTAAGCAACACATTTGTCAATTCATTTTTATTAATATAGATTTTATTGAGTATTAATGATGATTTAGGCCGCAGTCCTATAGGAACGCGGCATTAAACAACTTTAGGCCAATAGTTACGTGAAAAACAAAAACACAGAAAATAAAGACAAATATCTCTTAAAATAACGCTCAGCAAGATATCCATTAACTTCACACCAACAATTTGTGCTTCAAGTATCAATATCTCAAACTAACCTAAAACAAAAAACAACCCTACATCTTGGATTTAAAGTTCTTTTTAGTAAAACTTATTTCTTGTAAAACCAATTTATCATTTGGAGCACATAATTCAAGGGTTTCAGTGTGATATCTAACGGCAGATAAGAAGGAGGGTGGTTGGGGGTTGAGGATGGGGGGCTTAATTTTGTAACGCATCTTAAAAGCTTTATGAGAGGAACGCCGTAATTTAGATTTTATGAGTACAATCTTGATAGGAACCTATGTAGGTACCTATGTACTATCTATATTATCAAAGTTATGGTAGATAAAATGTACCAATTGCTTTGAATGTTATTTAAAAGTATAAGGTTCTACTTCAGAAATTCAAAGTTTAATTGTCTTCCCTCAAATTGTGGTAATCAGGAGTTACATAGCAGAAATAATATTAGGTAATATACTTAATGATAAACTTTAAATAATATTAGGTAATATACTTAATGATAAACTTTAAATAATATTAGGTAATATACTTAATGATAAACTTTAAATAATATTAGGTAATATACTTAATGATAAACTTTAAATAATATTAGGTAATATACTTATTGATAAACTTTAAATAATATTAGGTAATATACTTAATGATAAACTTTAAATAATATTAGGTAATATACTGAATGATAAACTTTAAATAATATTATTTAATATACTTAATGATAAACTTTAAATAATATTAGGTAATATACTTAATGATAAACTTTAAATAATATTAGGTAATATACTTAATGATAAACTTTAAATAAAAGTGGGCAAACGGGCACGATAGACCGACATGACTTGAAGAAGGTGGGTGACAACGGATGGATGCGGACTGCCCAAAACCAGGATATTGCAGTGGACCGCGATAGGCTGATGATGATGATGAAAAGTATCACTTCAAAGCGCTTAAATCATGGTAAATTTTAATAAGCTGTATCCTTTAAGTTTCCACCCATAGAACTGGAATATTTTCTTCAAATTGAAATCAAAGACCAACCTTTGGTGCAACCATTTAAATTAAGAGATGAATTATTGATATCGGTGCACAAATGGCAAAAGAAATCAGTCGAATTAAGAACCTCCTTCTTTTTGAAGTCGGTTGAAACTAAGCACTTGTAATAATACAAGTGCTTAGTTTCAACCGACTTCAAAAAGAAGCCATTTTTTAGAACTCATAGGAGTTCTAAAAAATGGCTATACATTTAAATATATATACTATTTTAAAGATAGATATTATAAATAGATCCATTATTGAATAGTAACTGAGGAGGAAAATTTGTCGTTTATAGGCGTAACACATGTCGAAGTACCACTTTAACACGTGAAACGTGTAAACAGATCTCTGTTGAGAAGTAAAAAAGTACTGATCCCGAGAGACAGAAAAAAAATACTTTTAGACGGTCCGGTCCGGTTGACAATAGCTAAATCGTAATATGTATTTAATCTAGTGGTACTCCATATAATTAACTAATTATAGTTTAGTAACAGCAAAAAACACGGTTTAATGGTGAACCGAATTAAATAGTAAAAAATAGTTTCACTACCAACCTCCTGGCATCATCATCAGATCAGCTCCAAGATGTTAAATTATAGGATTGTCATCCGTACTTTATCCTACTAATATTATAAACGTGAAAGTTTGTGAGGATGTATGGATGTATGGATGTTTGTTACTCTTTCACGCCAAAACTACTAAACCGATTGCGATGAAACTTGGTATGTAGATAGCTGGAGACCTGGATTAACATATAGGCTAATTTTTATTTCGATATTCCCACGGAATCGGGAATTAAGCGTGTGAAACCGCGGGGTGCTGCTAGTATACTATACATATAAAGTTTAATTTCGATATGACAATTAGAAGTAGGTTTAAATTCAATTACAAGATTAGTTTACATAGTTTGTTAGTTAGTTTGTTAGTTAGTTTGTTAGTTAGTTTGTTAGTTAGTTTGTTAGTTAGTTTGTTAGTTAGTTTGTTAGTTACAAGTGAAGCTTATAAATGCGTGTTTAAAACTAGGTACTGGTACTCACTTAAATCCAGTCAATGCACATAAATGCTTACTTCCCGAGTTACATAGTAACACAATCTATTACACCTTATAAGTTTCTCTTATGCGAATATTCAATTTCCTTTACTAAAATCGAAATGTAGTTTATAGGCTAGTTTCAACCAGCTTAGCCCGATTCACGATACAACTAACTTAACTAATTAAAGTTTATGTTGAGGACAATTGTGCTGAGGGGTGTTTTGTAACCGCAACGCCTAATTCGTAGACGTAGGCAGTGTATGCATTAAACTAATTGCTGTCGCATCTACAGTTTCTGTTGAATATGTGACATTTTAAAACTTGAACGAAAGGCGACTTTGAGGACTGACAGAGCCCGTTGAACTGGCTTTAGGTAAAGTGGTATCCTGATTTCCAGAGGTAGAGCGTTCATAATTCATTAAGTTTTGAATGTTTCGTTTTATTTAATTTACCAATATGTTGCCGCCACATTAAAAACTCTTATTTATTTTAATACTAGCAGCGCCCTGCGGTTTCACCCGGGTAAGTCCTGATCCCGTGGGAATATCAGAATAAAAAGTAGCCTATATGTTAATCCAGGTCTCCAGCTATCTACATACCAAGTTTCATCGCAATCCGTTCAGTAGTTTTGGCGTGAAAGAGTAACAAACATCCATACATCCATACATCCATACATCTACACATCCTCACAAACTTTCACGTTTATAATATTAGTAGGACAAATAGGGACAAACTATAACAGATGATAACACCGTTCACTATTTAATAAAAATAAGTTAATAGACATTATTTTGACTGGTTATGCCGGTTACGCAATACTATTGGTCGATTGATAAATATTTACGAATAGTGGGATTATTTATAAAAGGGTAGAAATAAGAGGAGAACTTCACTTGAGTGCGAACAGAGGTACGAACAACTTGGCAGTTACTGTTGGTTAGTGTTTTCATAGTTTATATCAGTGGTTTAGAGACTGTTTCTTACAAATTAATATAACTTAAACTATCATTGTAGACTTTCCGTACAACATAAAATTATATACTGTAGCTACACGTAGCCATTTTCACATATTTTTTAAAATTTATAACACACCCACCGTGCCCCGCCGTGTCACCCGGCTTATGGTCAATGCTCTGCTCCTAATGATGTTAGATAGCCTATTATATAACCTACCTCAAAAAAAACTCTATCCAATACAAAAAAAATCCAAAGATTAGCGCGCTTAAATAAACAAATAATTTAACAAAAAAAAAGTGTGTGTATGCCATTCACACACGGCAGAACGAAGCTTCAGAAAAGTAGTCTACGAGAGAATGCGAAATAAAATATAAAAACAACACAAATAATTTACTTATGTTGATAAATTTAATTTTAGATAATTTATATAAAAGTTATTGGTCAAATTAACACAGATGTGTTAAATAATTAACATAACTTAATTAACTAATTAATTTTAATACGCAAATGCCCAAAAATGACACCACGTTGATATTAACACATTTTCTTAAGACGCAGGCGCAAAGACAAAGATTATAGAAAACACTGACACTTATTTCCTATCTCATTCTCTGGCATACTAAATCCTATTTACGAATATGTTTGCCTCTTTTCAAAGATTATAGGAAACACTGTTAACTTGTATTCTGTTTCATTCTCTCGCAGGCTAAATCCTATTTATGAATATGTTTGTCTCTTTTTACTGTCGCTTTTTCGTTTCATCGAATTTCAAATCACAACGATTTTAAAGAAGTTTCACTTCAAAAAACTCTTCAGCTTTATTATATGAGTATAGATATTTTTTTATATTTTTAGCTTTCTACACTTACTACATAATTATATAATCTTTTAAATTTCACATTCCTTCGTGAGCACAATTTGTATAAAAAGGAGTACAAATAATTATCTTCACGTACTCATACCTATTAATATACAAATAGATTAAACTTAACTGAATTTTTTCCTTCCAAAATTAACGCATTGTTTCGTAATGTAACTTTAATATTACGAAATAATTAATTTTTTAGTAAATTGTGGAAGAATTACACAAAAATTTGTACTTTCCTTTGTGGTTGAGAAACGGGAATGCAACGCGTGTTTTGAAAGCAGTTTTTGTTTAAATATGAAATATGAAATTGGTGATGAGAAGAAAAACATTTTCTCGAAGGATAGAAAAATAACTTTTACACGAGCGAAGCCGCGGTCAAAAGCTGATCTTGTATTTAAATAAAGATCTTAAGCATTATAAATCCACTTCCTTCCTTAGCAATGCGGGAGATAAAAGGGTAAAAATATACCTGAAAAACTATAGATATGGACAGAGATCACCCGGACTCATTGATTTTTGGAAATTAACTTCCATATACAATCACCCACCTACTGCTCCGCTGCTATAATTCGTAGCGTGATGTTACATAGGCTTATAACCTTTCCCAATGATTATTCTATCTAATACAAAAATTGTAGTTAACTGTAGTGTAGACTGATAGTTCCAGAGATAAGAACATTTAAACAAACAAACAAAAAACTCTTCACCTTTAATTTAGTATCACTATCTATATTAATAATTCGGTCAAGGGGTACGGTAGACTCGATTGAACCCTTACCTGAATAATAAAACATAAAAAAATAATGATTTCGAGTCGACAACATATATCCGCAAAATTCGGATTGTCGAGTATTTTGTTAAATTCTAATGGTGCAAATGGCGGTCGCCTTATTGGCCACTCGGATGCCATCTTGAGTTCGTTAAGGCCGATTCACACGTATATCTTGAGTTCGTTAAGGCCGATTCACACATATATCTATCTGCATTTTGTAAAAGATTGTGTATTATGATTCACATTTCACCCGAGCGAAGCCGGGTTTTCATCTAGTTAGTACATATTTCCTTTCATCATGTCTCTTAAATTATTACTTTAAACCATAGGCTACTTACAATCTTATGACTTTTATATAATACTTAACAAATTATATCGAAATATAAGGACATATACAGGCTGTTACAGAAAGGTTTGGTCATATTTTAGTATCGTATAGTAAGCACGAATAACATAAAGCACTCACAGTTTAAGGAAAATACGAATTTTTAAATACAGAAATTTTATTTCGGCAGTGATGAATTGAACTTTAAAATTGAGTGATAGAGCTAATATTGTGTAACAAAGAGGCTGACATGAATTAAACTATTTGTATTCAATACCAAAGATGTTGATGGAATTTGCATGTTTTTCTTTAAATGTCAGCATAAAAAAATTAACAATTAATCCTACTAATATTATAAACGTGAAAGTTTGTGAGGATGTATGGATGTGTGGATGTATGGATGTTTGTTACTCTTTCACGAAAAAACTACTGATTCGATTGCGATGAAACTTGGTATGTAGATAGTTAGAGACATGGATTAACATATAGTTTACTTTTTATCTCGATATTCCCACGGGATCAGGACTTACGCGGGTGGAACCGCGGGGCGCTGCTAGTTAACAAAATAAAATTGGTGAAAGTGATATGAAAATTCATAATATGTTGCTTTAAAATATACTTAACGGGAAATGCTTTTCCATGGTTTTGAAGCTACACATAACGCTTCTAAAAATTAACCACATATTTTTGTAACAGCCTGTATCTAAAGCAAATTCTCATAAACGTACAATGTAACAAGCGATTGTGGTATTACATCAATGTCGCAAAGCCCGACAATAGGGCTGCTCGTAAAAACCGAATATTACCGACTAATACCGGTTAAATTATTTGCTATTCGCATCGAGATATACCGTAGTGTTACGGTTCGTGTTATCTCGGCTTTACGGTTATGGTTGCTGGGCTTTATTTCGAAGTAAATGACAGAATTTGGCTCAAAGAAGATAATTACATTATCTATATCTATATAAATGAATCCCTATTTCCCTTGTTCATGGCATCACGCGTGAACGGTTGGACCGATTACGCTAATTCTTTTTTTTTGTCAGGAGAAGGATGTTATGAAGGAAAAAAATAAGAAAGTTGCGCGGAACATTAGAAAATGTAAGAAAATTTAACGAATGACTTACGCGGGTGAAACCGCGGGGTGCAGCTAGTTTTTGTTTTGTTTTGATGGCTGTCCGTATATGTGAGATCAGTAAACTCTAAAACCGTTCAACCAATCATCCAAGTAATTTCAAGCTTTTTGTAAAAGTACTCTTTTTTTTTTTATTCCAACATTTTTAAATGTATAAATGGTAGGACAACGTGCTATGTCCTGCTTGAATGATTAGTGACGATTAAAAAAAAAATACCAAAGCTTTTGCATGATTCTTTTCATACGGCTTCCATTGCGAAGCTTTTTACCCCCACGGTCCATCACCTCACCGGACCTAACAGTGAAGTGATATGTCAGAATCGAACCGTCTAAAACCACACGGTGTTGCATCACAAGTGGGTCAATTGCAACCGGCCTGAGTATACCCTAAGAAGGAAGCCGGGAACTCCGTTGAGAACCTTGCATTGAAATTAGTTGTACCTACATATCATTTTGCTACACCATATTGTCACGTCTTATACCCCTCCGGGGTAGACGCGCCATTTACCACGATATTGACATTGAGCTTGCGCCTCTACCACACACGCATCTCTCATACACACTCGCCGGTTACAGGTGCATTTTACTTGATTCTTCTTCAGTATAATCGACAGTATACGTAGCCTACTCACCCACTTATAGGAGCCTTATAAATACTTTTAGATATTCGCTCTTCACTCATCCTTTCAATATACACAAACCATCGACTTCTTTTCTAGAATCTCTTCTTCCTCCGCGCATTTTCCCAACTAAGTTGGGGTCAGCTTTCAGTCTAACTACGATACAGCCGAAATTCAATATTTTATGTGAAGCGACCGCGATCGGACTTCCACAACCCAAGTACTAGGCGATACCGAAGTTCTATAGTTAGACAAGGTTGTCGGACATTTTAGGGCTCCAACTACTCGTAACGAATGCCACATATATTCGTACGGCAACCGTGACCGACGGCTTAATGTGCTCTCCGAGGCATGCAGGGTCTCAATGTGTTAAGAATGGTCACCAATCCTAAGACTGACTGACTCGGTTACCACTTGGCCACGAGCTCCTCCTTTCTAGAATCTGAAATTGCAATTTACATCGAACTCATATCAGACCTTTTATCACTGAAAAAAATCAGTTGACTGAAGACTTTAAACACATGATAGAGCCGAGCAATCCCACGAGTGTTTATGTGTATTTAGGCCAAGGCTCTCAATCTGGGTTAAGGGTTGTTCTCGCAATAATGTGGATGAAATATATGGAGCTTGGTGTACGGTAAATTTTGTCGCTTGAATCAGAGAGGGGCGAATATGAGGGAGTTGTTTGAATGTGGCTAAGGACTAATGATGCGTAATAACAATAATAAGAAAATGCTTTGTTTGCATACTAAATATGATTGGTAATTTAATACTTCTTGCGTAGTAAGCATCTCCTGAACAGGAGCGAGCTCAGTGTCCAAGTTTTCTGGTTAGTGAAAGTTGAAGGCTTGGTTAATTAATGAGGAAGTTGTGTTAAAGTTTGTATGAAGACGGAGCACAGAAATCACAGATTTATATATAAAATGTGTTACAAATTTAATCAAATATTTCTTGTCTACGTTCATACTACTAATTTCAAATACATTATAGTTGTTTTACACGCTTGCAGCTGACTTAAATACTTATAATGGATGTAAACACTATGAGAAAACGGTCTAACTTATAAATAAACTGCTGCTTTCTACCAACGACTAATTGGTATGGGTATAATAGGGCTGTGTTTCTGCATTCAGACTCATAGGTCTTTCGCAGGATACCCTCGCGGTTGCGAGGAGCCTGCGAAAGACCCACAAGTATTTGTGGGTTATGTGGCTAGTCCCTCGCACTCCAGGATAACGTAGGTAGCCGTTTCCTTCGCGTTGTCGCATTGATGGTGAATAGGTGTCGGTTTTGGGCCAAATGGCCCGTAATGGTTCCTACAACTATCCTGATGACAAGTTGGTTGAGACGGAGCGGTCTGCAAGTTACGCGTGGTGAGACCTCCGTCAGCACTAGTTTAGACTGCCTGCGACTAATAAACAGTACACACAGAAAGTGGTTGCCACTCGAAAATATTTCTTCCTCAGCAGTTCTATGGACTATAAAGCCTGTCCGTTAACAGTTTATTTTCCTAATAGAAGAGCTAAAGAATAGTACAAACCTATGGGAACAGAGCGTACTCCCACCTTAAACTCTTGAGTTGCAGGTGTTCATGGGCGGCGGTAGTCACACCATCAGATGACCGGACAAAATATATTGTTGGTAGGTACTCCATATAAAATTATCTGAAAGAGACGCTTTGTACTTCAAAGATTTCGGATATTTATAATTAAGTAATTTCGTCAAAAATTAATTAGATTTATCTTGACATCTTAACGTCTTTTGTCGTTTTATAGTTCCACTAACTGGTATTTACCATTCTTTGAAGTTAGATTACATTAGATTAGATATTAAAATACAATATTGATCTTAATATCAATAAATTCCTTCTAGAATTTAATGAAGTTTCTATTTAGTAACCGATTTAAAAAAAAATAACATAGACAAAAGTTAAAAAACCGGCCAAGTGCGAGCCGGACTCGAGCATCAAAGGTTCCGCATCATTCCCATTATTAAGATCGAACAAAAAAAAATTCTTCTTTTTAGTTTTTAATTTATCTTTATTATTTGTTATTATAGCGACAACAGAAATCCACATACTGTGAAAATTTCCACTGGCTACCTTTTACGGATCATGAGATACAGCCTGATAACAGACGGACGAACGACGAAAAGCAAAGGCTTAGTAACCTATCCTCCGCCTTCCGCATCCAGTCCATCCTTGCTACCTTCTTCAGATCGTCTGTCCATCTCACTGGGAGGCGTCCTACCTTCTGTTTACTGATTCGCGGTTTCCACTCTGAGACCCGTCTGCTTCAACGGACATCGGTCCTGCGAGCTACGTCGGTAACTTTAGTTTTTTGTCCGGCAACCTCACTGCAAATTTTATCCTTCAAAGAGACCAAGCATAGTTCATTATATAAAAAATATTGTCTCAATTAAGCTTTTTTTAAATTTGTAGTCTCGTCATGGTTAAGAACATACTCCGTTTAAATTTGTGACATCCTCAAGAAAGGTATCTAAGGATAGGAACAAATGGAAGATTAGAGTCTGCCCTGGAGTGATACGTATTTACACATTGTTACGGAAGTGGGATTGGAAGAAAAGGACTATCTTGCAAAACACAACAAACGGACACCCGGACTAAGTAACGCGTGGCTTTTGATGTGGCGTAGCTCTCAAGTTAACACTCTTTTCCACTTTCCTCTTTCTGTTCCTTCTTCCTGTTTTTTCTTTCCTCTTCTTCTAGTTTTCACTTCCTTAATATTTTACTGACAGCCCCTGTGCTGCTGTTTAGATACCTCTGTCGAATGTACTTGAGTCGTAATTTCGATCTTCTTTTCTTTATTAATTTCGATCGTATTTCTTGACATAACTTCCGAACCTCTTAGAATGTTCTCAACTTAATTAAAATATTGTGATACAAGTTCATAAATCCAGAATATTCCAAAAATTGAAATTCGACGAGATTCGAAGACGGAAAACTACAGTAAACTGATTTTACCAATGTTGCATTGACAAACTATCATCAGGCAGGTATCACTTACATACATCTCCTTAATATTTCTCGTATTCTACTAAATACAGTAAAATCAACCTTTACAATTGAAAAGATATTCTTGAAAAATTTATAAAATATGTAGGAATTCTGAGTATGACGTATCCAAAATAATAAAAATTGTGCATGGTCGGCAGACTGCTTGCTTTCATAATTATACAATTAAATTAATCGACACGAAAACTTTCATTGCGCGATACAGGATCTGTAGTTACTATGTAATTCGGCTTGCTTTCACTAGATGGCGTTAAACTAAATTTTTTTGGTACTGCCTGCTGGTCGTATGTTGCGACGACGGGAGTTCCCATTTATCTCTACAAATGTTTCTTGTATTTAACTAAATACATTAAATTTTTGATTATATTATAATTGAAAAGACGTTTGTGCAAGAATGTTTATAGTTCTGAGTGTGTGCTATTTTTAATCAAATGTAACATCTGCAAGATTGCGTAACAATGTTCACGCACGTCAGCTCTCAGCTCCGCTCTCATGTTTAAAAAAGCGGTTCATTGTCTATTGATCGAATAATGCTTCTTATTAAGTCTTTAAGGAAAGTGAGTCATACAATAACATTTTCCGTGTTTACATTGTTTAAAACGTTGTTTGACTGAATAGTAATGAAACCACAGTTTTTTAATTTAAATTGGGTAATAATCTGTTTGCATTAACACCATCACATATGCTTATTGAGTTCGTCATAAACCCAACGGTCGGGCCGTTGGGTTTATGACGAACTCAATAAGCTAGGAAAAGGTTTTGTGGGGAAATGGTGATTAAATAACTCAGTCAATCTTCCACTCCTTCTTGTCATTTCCTACTTTCTAAGTCACTCAATCTATCCACAGATTCATATATGAATTTATCCTTCTATTTAAATTATAATATACTTGCAGCGCCCCGCGGTTTCACCCGCGTAGTCCCGATCCCGTGGGAATATCGGGATAAAAAGTAGCCTATATGTTAATCCAAATTTCTAGCAATCTACATACCAAGTTTCATCGCAATCGGTGCAGTAGTTTTGGCGTGAAAGAGTACCTAACAAACATCCATCCATCCATCCAAACTTTCACATTTATAATATTAGTGGGATAGTGGGATATTAGTGGGATTCACTTTCAGAGTCCGGAATAATTTGCAATTTTGCAAACATTCATTGATGATTGGTCGAACTATGTTTGAAATTCAACAATGCAATTCATTTATAATGATAAAAGAGCTTCATTGATTGGATATATGTAATAGTCACTGCTCCCTTATTAGTATTCAGGTATCAAACACTACAGTAGATGGACTCAATGAGTAGGCCATCTTTATTCATATATACAGCTTCACACACGTGTCTATTTCGGGGAAGGAAGAATAGTTTCGGACCCGACGAGAGACCTTCCTTATCAAGTGGTGATGTGACCTTCCGCGTCGGTGTCAGACGCTACACTGAAATATACACGTGAGTAATCCCGCATAACCTTTATAAATATGAATACCACACACGACAAATTTTCTTCTAAAGCGGTCCGACGGTCATGCATGCATGACACGTGCTGTCGAAATGACAGTGCATGCCATGCAAACTGCGTGCTGGCATTTGATTGACAATTTCTTTTATTTTTATATTTATAAATTTATTTATTTATAAATTTGCCTTTGACAAAGACATTTCCATACCCGTGCAGAACACCTCTTCACTGTACTATCTATATCGACTGAATAAAATGATTATACCAATTGAATTATCATGCTGCATGATAGACTCTCAATAGGTCCTTCATGCAGCATGATGATTCAGCATGTCATGCCGCATGATCGTCTATGGACCGCTTATCTAGGTTATCTAACGTAAAAAAATCTGAAGGTATAACAAACAGACTCCTTTAAATAGAATAGGAGCACAATCTATAACAAAAAGTAACATTGGCGGAAAAACATCATATTATTACGAGTTTGATTGGTAGGCATTTTTAGGTTATTATGATTGGTAGGCAAGCAATATATTTTGCGATACTCTTTAACTTGACACATATTTTTTTCTCGTTTGTAAACAGTGAAAAAAAACAACATGGTCCAACGTGGGTATAAATGACAAAAAATGTTCCATCTATTCTACTAATAAAACTGAAGTTTGGAATTTGATTTAACGCGCTAATTACGCGTTGCTTTAAATAACCCAATTGAGATTTAACATCACGATGCGGCCTTTACGAATGAAGTAGTAGCCGAGGTTGAAACTGCAAATGGCCAGTATTTCATAAAGGTAAATCCTAACCTTCATAATTGTGAAATTGTAACATAACATAAATGATTTTAGTTGTACTTCGTAACATATATACTAGAAGTTTAATCAGATGGTCAATATAGTATATAGTTGGGGGGACATATTTGTTTCCTTTGTGAGACAACCTGGGAGTCTCTCTGATAATGACTGTTTAATGTACTTCGCAAACTTTGGACAGCTTGATTGTGGTGTACACGACGACCTCTATTGACCTACTTTATATGTCTCACGATATGATTTTTAAAAGACTATAAATCACTACGTGTTACAAAATAATGAATGCCTTTCTGTCTGTCTGTCTGTCTGAACGATAAACTCCGAAAGTACCAAACGGACACAAATGGATAGAGTAATTAGAAGGTTTAGGTGTTTAATTAATTAAGGTTATGTATAATTTTCTGACATATGACGACGATTTTTGAAGATTGCGGCAAAAATTATATCTACTGGAAGTTTTAGTGGCGTGCGCTGCGTAAACAATGCATTACGATTATTTTTAACCGACTTCAAAAAAGAAGGAGGTTCTGAATTCGTGGGAATCTTTTTTTTTATGTATGTTCACCGATTACTATAACCAATTTAAAAAATTCTTTTTTTGATTTAAAGGGTATACTTCCCAGGTGGTCCCATTTAAATTTTATCGAAATCAGTCGAGCGGTTTCTGAAAAAATCTAATAACAAATATTTAAAAATTGTATACATGGATGATGTTTTCGTTTACTCCGAAACATCGCTGTCTCATTGGAGCAGCGCGTTTAGTTGGCCTACCCATATAATATTTAAACAAAATACAATTTATCATGATTTAAGCACATTGAAGTTGATGATACTTTTTTTTAAAAGATAATTATAAAAGATACAGCAACACTTTATGTCTGTCTTCTAAGATTAACAGACAATAAGATTCACGTTCTACCATGCGACCTTAAAATATGATCACACCTTTGTGTAACACCCGTGTGTATAGTCATAATATCACATAATAGAACAAAATCATGGCTATTAATGAAGTTCTAGGTGCCGACATTCGTGGCAGTCGTGGTCAAAATCTAGTTTAAAATAATTACCAAGTGAAAAAAGGTCACTTTATATAACAAGTATATAACCTTTTTTATGGCGGTTGTCATATATTTTACAGAAGTAACGAATATCTTCCGGGTAACCAGCGCTCAGCGTGCGGCGGTGTCGGGTGTTTCCGGTAAAAGTGCGCGCTCTAATGATTCTGTGTAAATATATGTGCGCTGTGGTAAGCGGAGCGGAGAGCGGGTTTGAACACTACTCAAAACATGAATGGTTTCCGTGAAGTGGGTTGATAAATTTTTAGATTGTGTATCGGGTATTCCGTACAAACTTGTATGTAGATCAAGTCGGATTAATTGACAAACTTAACATTGCTTTTCTAAATACATATACTCCCCCATACATTTGAAGCAGTGGTAGCGTAATGGCTAAGGCGTCGGACTTGCGATCGAGTGGTTGCGGGTTCGATCCCCACCCAGTACTCCACTGTCGTGTACCCACTACACAAGCGTTTAGCTTAGCTGGAGGGGTTAACAAGTATACTAGTAATGTGTGGTCCACGTTGCTAGCTTTCTTTTTTTTAAACAAAAAAATAAAACATCGATATAGGTCAAAACATACACACACAAAAAAGTGATAATAAAAAAAAATATGGACTTTCGAAGATTTTTATACTTGTGCTGTGAGACCTCTCGCCAAATTTCATGATTCTAGGTCAGTGGGAAGTATCCTATAGGTTAATTTATCTGCGAAGTGCTAAAATTTGTTAAAATAAAAGGCCTTAATGGCTGTAGCCTTTGTTTGTGTTAAGTTAGGAGCTTGTTTTTTTCAGGTTTATGGGACCGCAAACATAAGCACAGATATAGTACACGAGTCTTAAAAAGCTGTCACTAAAATTGCACTCAAGTATACGGTAGCCGAACGATTCGAAGCGAAACCAATAGACGATGAGCATTAACTGACGAACCAATCACGTGCAGCGTCAGCGTGGTCAACTCAAACCGACCAATAAAAAATCGGTTGTCTGTAAAGTCGGTTTACTGACGATAGTTGAACGTGACAACGTCATAGGAACGCCTCAGAGCGAGGTAACGCCGCATGAGTCATGTTTTTTCGTGCGTGCAGCCGGCTCCATCGAATTATAAGACGTTGTCACGTCAAAAGTGTGCTGACGGCTCCTGCCGGTAACTGTACTTGATGTCATTTTCATGTTGATATCTTCACACCATCTCTCTGTATATTATTAGGATGGACAAGACATACGTGTGTATGACTAGGTTCGGGGCGGATAAGGAGCTTCTATTAAGAGGTGAAAGGATCTTCATCGGTGTCAGGTGCCAGTAAGATAAGTTACCCGCTCCGCTAGGCTAACATATCTACGTTAATAAATAATATTTCGTGAGTGCTTTCAAGTGTGAAGGACGTCAGTGCATCGCTAAAGAAAATGAATGTATTTTACAGAAACCATCAATTTCCTATTACATTCCATTATTTATAGCAGGTGAAGCAATCTATCTTCTGTTTTAGACCGTAAGAAAGATGCATGCAAAAGTCCAGGAAATGAGACTTCTACTTTACGTAAGTTTTTAGGCAATCCAGCTGCTCATCTGTTATAGCTATAAGGTTGACATTGACAGTTGGGTAGGCAGCAAATAAGTAACAAATATTGAAGGAAAACAATAACTCAACTTAGCTTAGTTTACACAAACGTACCATTGAACCAACCAACCTGACGTCAGAATGGCTGGTCACATTTTTTTTTATAACTAGCAACCCACCCATGGCTTCGCAAGGGTGGCAGAGACATCTTCAACAATAATCAACATATTTCAATCAATTCACACAAAATCTTAAGAAATTATACACCTAAACCTTCCTCATGAATCACTCTGTCTAGTAGTAAAAACCGCATGAAAATCCGTTCAGTAGTTTTTGTTTTTGTCGCGAACAGACAGACAGACGCGGCGGGTGACGTTTTTTTATAATATGTAGTGATGAGGTAGCAATTATTTAATTGTAGGTAGCAAATAGTAGCAATTTTTAATCACTACCTCGATGCTAAATGAGACAGGCCACCAGCCATTCCGATGCACACGAAAATAAGTGATGAAAATTTTTATCATGATTATAAAAGATAATTATTCTTTGGTGGAGGCGTTGGTATTTCAAGATAATGTTTTGCGGGGGTGAAAGTGATATACTAGGTTGTTCAGCTTCTTTATCCGCTGCTATGGAGTTACTGTGAAGGGATTAGAGTCTCTCTAGATTTATTCGGAGCAGTCAACATCTTCAGAATTTTCACCCACTGATCACTGAGTAGGGGAAGACATCTTTTATATGAAAAGAACAGTGTGATATATTTACTATGTCATATACGAGCCTCCTCGTGATGCCTTTAATTATTTGACATTTGATTGTTTAATCTATTTGTTCACATAACTTTACATTGGTGCCGATTCTATTGTCCACTCTACTAAACTAAAACCTGACTTAATTTCTTCATATGAAATCAACTTTGTGTGCATCGTAATAACGTTTATTTATTACTGGCATCTATTTCTCACCGCCACTAAATTTCACTAAAACCTGTCAACGTATACTCAACTTTATTTCCACGCAGCGATAGTCCCCAAATATTCAAATGCCGTTTAAAAGCTTGTTCAAAACGAACTAAGATGACGTTATTTTAATCGACAGCTACGAAGGCGCTTACTAAAAATACAGAGCAAAAGAGATGACATTCAACGGATAGCGGCTCTCGCTACGTGGTATTAAAGTTTATTTAAGCGTATCAGACTTTAGTCGACAAATAAACTGCTTATTTCGATAGCGACATAGGTTACCTACTTGTTTCAATTTGAAATAAGACCTTGTTTCGAAGTGTACAAGGTTTACATTTTATATGAAGAAAATTTAGTGAATTTTAATTTAGCGAGTGAAGTAACAGAATTGAGACCATTGTGGTCTATTTCATTTAATTGAATGAACGTAGTGTAATGACTCGTACTATAATTGTGTATTCTGTGGTAGCGGTTTCATTATTGCAATATTTTAGATTTATCGTTATCTATGTACCTAATTGCAGTTATATATAGACAAAAACATGTTTGAACATGTTACTTTTATATTAAAAGTAATAAATATGTTATTAACAAAGTATTAGCTGCTAATTTGGATGCTCTGTTATTAACTATTTTATGGAAGTCCTTTAATATTTCTGATAGAAAGAGTTTTCATCATATTTTAGTTTCTCTTATAGTGACATTTTAATCATGTGCCTATTCAACAGTTTATGACAAGGTTCGACGCGGCTTTACTGTTACCGTTCAGTGGGTTCAATATGTGGTAACCATATTCCAAGCTTTTATAAGGTCATCTAATTTTTATTTATTAAGGACAGTACATAACGATAAGTAAAAGGATTTTATAGCCTTGTTGAAAGAGCAATTAAAGTCATTGATATAAGACTAATACTTACTTCCCCACGAATCGCAGACTGTAAGAAACAGCACAAGTGCGTGCGTTCATTGAAATGTGACGAGCGTCATCAACAATATAATTGGAGAGTATTTGATTCAATGTGTTAATTTCCTACTTCACATATACATACATAGCATTGTGTAGCACTTCCCTAAGTAAGTAACGGTTTATTCATTATTATATTACAAGAAAGGTAATACTAAGTACGCCTTGGTATTTGGGTAAATGCGTAAGTATAGCGCTGTAAATCATGCCGTAAGTCGTTCCATAAATGGATTTTAAA
The DNA here is from genome assembly GCA_949752705.1 of Callimorpha dominula. Lineage (NCBI taxonomy): Eukaryota > Metazoa > Arthropoda > Insecta > Lepidoptera > Erebidae > Callimorpha > Callimorpha dominula. The sequence continues at coordinate 2,089,941 of OX457012.1, read as the reverse complement.
ATGTGCTGTCATTTCAATCTCGAAAAACCTACTTCCTGCCAACGTACGGCCCATCACTACTCTCCCCTGTTCATCTAAAGTACTCGAGAAGGTTTATCTAGCCTTCTTTGCAGCCAGGTTCCGAAAACGGCAAAACACTTTTACAGCACTCATTGCTATTACCGATTACATGTATTTTATCAGAGGACAATAATTAACGCGATTAATAGGTATTACATACCTTTGAATTGCCTGACGTTTCGACCAGGTTGCACTGGCTTCCCGTTTAAATAATTATATATCATGGAACGCGAAAGTTTGCAAGTTAGTAAAATACTACAAGAACTACAAGAAAATGTGCACTACTCCAATCCTGTTTAATATTTAAAACGCATTTGATTACATCAACATCCCGTTCCAACTTCCTCTGCTACACTATCACGGCTTCAATCAAATGTTTAAGATGGTTTCACGGCTACTTACACCACCAAAAGCAACTTTTAAACTTGCGAGATGGCGGCGACACCTCTTAAAACTGGAACTAGTGCAATAAGGGGTGCCCCAGGGTACCGTTTTTGAGCCAATATTGTGTTGCTTCTCTACTGTGAAGACTTGAAAAGTTGTCTTCAATCGTGCAAAGCCAATAGCGTTATTTTTTCCATCTATGCGCATGATATACAAGATTATATCATTACGACTAGATATAAAACTGCTGTTACTGACCCTAGTAATCAACCTAATTTGGATATCTAAGTGATCGGAATGTAACTGTGTCGTGCTAAATTTATCGATTCCTGTAAGCACTTGTAACTCCATTAGTGCGATGACAACCCTTTATCATTGCCCATGGAGCGTAAAATAGATTTTTTTCAAGGTTATTTTTTATAGACATCTATATCTGGAGCCATAATATAAAAATTTCAAAGAAATCAAACCCACAATTGGTAAAATACCAAAATAAACATCATTAGATGCTTTAAAATCGGTAATTGTGTACTTATAAGTTAAAATTTATTCATTTTCATCATAAGTTACTTAAAAGTAGAACAGCCCGCTTCGTTCCCGCACATGCTCCATTCTTCTGTAAACGCTAACACGACTGTCAAAGAATGCAGTTGTTATATAATATAATATTAGTTAGTACCATGTTCTGTTACGAATTTCATGCTGTAAATTATACAAGAGCGCTTGGTGACAGTTTCCAACTTTAAATTAATTTGCATTTTCATATTTCGTAAAGGACTACATATATATGTATATATACATCATACCTCTATTTATCTACTCGTAGATATCCGACCACGCGTTGCTGTGGTTAGGTAATTTGGAACAAAATAAAATCTCTCAATCTGAACCAAACTGCACATATTGTGCAAAATTTCATTAAAAACGGTTCATTACTTTAGGAGTTTATCGCATATAGAAGATAGATGAAAAAGTAACTTACGATAAGTGTCGTCAGTGGATACAGGCGCCTCAAAGCGGTCTTTTTGCAACCCATTAAGGAAGTTCAATTCACGTGGGAGAGCCTTGCTTCGGCACGTATATGCCGGCTCGACTCCGCTCGATACCACGGCCTCACTGAAAACCGGCAGTGAAGCAATGCTTGCATTGATTTTCGCCGCGTGAGTGAGATTACCGGAGGCCCTAACCCTTCCCTCTCCCCTATTCCCGCCTTTCCCCTCTCCCCCCACTCCTCCTCTCTAAACCCCCTCTCCCCACCCGCTCTTCCCCTCTTCCCCTTCTCCCACCTTAAAGGGCGGCAACGCACTTGTGACTGTGTTACAGGTGCCCATGGGCGGCGGTAGTCATTTACCATCACGTGACCCGTCTGCTTGTTTGCCCCTATACCATGAAAAAAAAAGAAGTCGACGTCCAACAATGGACGTTCTATGGGTAAAATGATGATTATATTACAAAGTTACTAAAGAGTATTTTAAATAGGGCATAAAAACATTTTGGTGTAATCGGTATGACGCGAACACTACATTCTTTTATACACTTACTAGCAACCCGCCCCGGCTTTGCACGGGTAGCAGAGACATCTTTAACAATCATCATCATATTTCAATCAATTTACACAAAACCTTAATAAATTATATACCTAAACCTTTCTCATGAATCGCTTTATCTATTGGTGAAAACCGCATGAAAATCCGTTGAGTAGTTTTTGAGTTTATCGCGAACAGACAGTCAGATACACAAACGGGGGGGGGTGGACTTTGTTTTATAATATGTAGTGATCTGCTTGAATCCTCTCCGCAATAGTTTCACCAGGGGAATGACAATGTCGCTACGTCGACATTGAACTAAGACGCGCTAGGTATATGTGTATAGTTTATCACTTCTCCTGCCACGTCTTTCTCTGCACCACCCAAAGCTAGGCTGGTAGATAGTGCCACTTGCTATTAAGTCCGCCCCATGCAATGTAAAATGAAAGAAGTATTAAATAAATAAATATATATTAGGATATATTATATGGTTTTATCATTAACACAGCACATAGCACAGCCAATTATAGTAATAATAATAACAACAACCTGAGATATACACAGCGCTATTTAGACCAAAATTAAGAATAGATTGTACAATGGGTTTCTTAAACACGATAAACGTACTATACCTAGTTATATACCTAATTTTTAAACACATACATATACAAGGGTAAGTGGTAACCGATTAGGTTGCAACAGTGCAAGGTTGAGTAATACTAGCTAGGTCAATCTTAGGATGGGTGACCATTCTTAATACATTGAGACCCCTCCGTGATTCGGAGAGTACGTTTAGCCGTTGGTTCCGGTTGCCATACGAACATCTGTGGAATTCGGTACAGGTAATTGGAGCCAGAAAAAAAAGTCCGACAACCTGGTCTAACTACAGAACTTCGACATCGCCTAGTACTTGGGTTGTGGAGGTCAGGACTTCACGTAAAATATCGAAGTTCCATAGTTAGACTGAAAGCCGCAACAAACTTAGTTGGGAAAAGGTGCGGAGGATGGATTTGCATTGATCGGAAATTGATCCCGCGACCTTCGCCGTAAAAGTCGAAAGCTCAATCCGGTAATACTCTAAAAAAAATTAGTTTCCCAACCCTATGCCCCAATCAAGCTTGAGAAACTTGGGAACAGTTCCATATTGTAAATAAAGTCCCAACAGATTACCGCAAGCTCCGGGATTGAGTGGCTAATTATTTATTTAGTAAAACAAGTTAGGTTGGGAAACGTTTGGGAATGCCTCCGGGACCGCTCCGAGATTACTACGCCGATAGTTTATCAGTGTTGGTTTAGTAGTTTGGGATGAATTTAATCTGAAAATGTTGCTATTATTAGTATTGGAATTTTGGGATATTAGTGTTACCAATGCGTATTTTTTGATAAATTAAATACACATAATGCATAATGGCTATGGTTAATCATCCAACTTGTGATAAAGGAGTTGCAAAGTCAAGCGCCTACCAGTACACTATTTACGTGAACCACTCCTAAGCTTTTATTAATTAAGGGTTCTATAAGGGTTAATAAGAATGTGTGACCCATGTAGCAATACTTTTGAATATAAAAATTATTTTTAATGGATTTAGCATTTTAAATTTTCCTACATTTTGATCAGTTCAAGCTACAGCTGACCGTATCAACGCATCTATTCTCAGAGAACTGGACATACGAGATCCGGAATATTGGTATTGGTATTAGTATAGGGCTATGTTTCCGCATTTAGACTCACAGATTATGCGTTCAGATAAGCTGACTAGTTGAGCCAGCCTAGCTCCTTCCAGACGCACGGAAGCCTCCTGGGATGTTCAAAGGCTTCTAGGAACGATCTCGCATCCAGGAGGATACTTGCCTGTTTCGAGGCCACTCCCTCGCAATCCATTATAACGTGGGCGGCCGTTGCCTCCAAGTTGAAACAACCTCTGCATAGAGGACTGTTTCGTCGCATTGATATTGAATAGGTGCCGGTTTAGGGTCAAGTGGCCCGTAATGGTTCTTACAACTATTCTGATGTCAAGTCGGTTGAGACTGAGCAGTCTGCAAGTTAAACGTGGTGAGGCCTCAGTCAGCACCAGTTTAGATTGCCTGCAGCTGGGTGTGTCGGCCCAGCGACCGTTGTGCACTTCACAAGTCAGAAGTCAGCCTGTATAATCCTGGAATACCTCTGTCACATCGTGAGGAAACAAGGCAACAATCATGAAAGATTGATGGTCACGGAGAAAATTTAAAGGGGAAAGACCTAGAGGCCGAAGCCCGTTACGCTTGTCCGAACCGGTCCGCTCAACCCTCGACACCACGGTCCACATAGTTCTACAATTAGCCCAATACAGTTACAGACGGCGGACTTTCCTACACGCCAAGACCCAGAAAAGAGGTTACAACCATCAGAATTGAGGAGACCGACACAAGGCAAATGACATTTTGTTAAAACGCTTGTATTAGGTTCACTCGTAACTATGTAAACAAATCCTTTAACCAAAACGTAATTTTGAATGTAAATGTAGTTTGGAATGACAATACCATGATTTGGGATCTTGGAGCTGACCTAATGATACAGCCAGAAGGTGGATAATGGAACTTATCAGTGAATATTAGTCAACTCCTCGAGTTTGAGCTCATATGATTCGTTTTGACGAGTCCAATATATTAGGCTTGATAACAATATCATCCATCAAACTTTCACATTTATAATATTAGTGGGTTTAGTGGAATAATTACTTATTACTATGAACATAATAATTACATAATAGCAATTAAAAAGGCATGGCCGTAAGTTTATCAGATCAGATCTTCATCATCTTATACTCTTTTCTAAGTGGCTACATCTATCTTGTAGATTCAAAAACAAAATTACTTTATTACCAAAATAATTACATATTCATTTTAATTTGTGCATTTAATACGATTGCAAGAATGTCTACAATTTTTATTACTCGTGTACAATTTAATTCTCCTTTTAATTCGCCATAAAGTTTTTGATGACGACACTTTGTAATTATCTATCTTCATTTGCAGGTAGCTAGTTAGCTGCCATGACCCTGGACAAGAACAGTCTGGTAGTTATTTGACGAAGAAAGTAATTACCACCGCCCTTTCATTTTCCCTTATTATCTAATTAGTGGGGTGTCGACCCACATTCAGACAAATTGGACCCGTGGCTGCCTTTTTATTGTTACCGTGGAAAGTATTTATTATATTACAGGTATTTTCGTGATAAAAACAAAATGGTAGAGAGGAGATAACTCGGTTTTATATAATTTTATATATGGTTGTGTGGTAATATGTTTGGTTTATGAAGACATCTGTTCTGATATGCATTACAGTTCCTAATGATAAAAAGAAGTAGCTATATACTCATATACCAACATCATTTGTAGAAATGAAATGAATACCTATTTATTTGCAGAGTATGGGATTATTTGTCAATTTTTTTAAAACTATCATTTAATAAAGGACAGTCGAACATCTCGGCGATCGCTTGTCATCAAAGTTATGCTTGACGTTTTGTGCATTGTGTTTCTTGTCTTGTAACTTTCTATTCAGAAAAAAGTTCAAGAGTTGGTCCTTTGTCTAACAATAATTTTGAAATCCCAACTTCCTAACTAATATTACATAACTCCATTGCATCTGTCCATCTAGAGGTTGTCTGTAAGAAATCGCAACTAGCGATAAGACCGTCGTTTGTACCATTATTTTTTTTTGTCTTTGTAAATATTTTGAAATGTTCCTCATGGTGTACAATAAAGAGTATTGTATTGTATTATTACATACAATATTCGAACACTCAAAAATTTAAGTTTTTGAGTTATCTCAATTTAGATCTAGGTGTGTGATATCAGACCTTCCTCCGAGCGATATCCTAGTATTGCCATCTCGGTGTTGCAAAAAAATTTTCTCAACTTTGTCAAATTAACTTTCTGTTACATAATGGCTATTACAACGGACCCTACTTTGCTGGTCATTACGAGAACTGGCTAAACGACCTGCTAATGTTATAGTAAATAAGGTTGAATACCCATTTCAGTTAATTTAACGGGCCGAGAAAAAAAATGGACATTAGGAGGATGAATATAAGAGTGATGTTTCTTTTTAAGTTCTCTGTAACGACATTGATGACTGGGCGGAATTAGTAATCTGTGTTTTGTCCTCACAGGCCACGCAATGAATGGTGACCAATTATAAAAAAGTAATGTCTCTCCGTGTCTTAGAGAATTCTACTGTTTACTTGCTAGTTGATATATTAATGTCTTACAGAATATAATGAGTAGGTACCCTTTTCTGTAGTTTTAAATCACTATAAGAAACAGGACCTTGCTAAACGATTTCTTTTTCCTTTGACTTCTACAAGAAATTCGTTTCGGAATTTTAGACGTATACTACACTAGCAGCGCCCCGCGGTTTCACCCGTGTAAGTCCCGATCCCGTGGGAATATCGGGATAAAAAGTTGCCTATATGTTAATTCAGGTCTCCAACTATCTACATACCAAGGTTCATCGCAATCGGTTCAGTAGTTTTGCTGTGAAAGAGTAACAAACATCCATCCATCCATCCAAACTTTCATATTTATAATAATAGTGGGATTAGTGGGATTAGTGGGATAGTGGGATTTCTTATCACAAGGCATAACCATTTGTAAACGGGCTATAATAGATCGAGGTAGGCAGGTACGGTACCTATCATTTTTTTTAATAATGTTACATTTCATAAAGCAATTTATTGTTGCCGTGATTTTGTGTGTTTATCTTTTTAATAGAAGAATTTGAGCAATTTAAAAAAAAAAGATTACGTGGGAGAGCCATGCTTCGGCACGTATGGGCCGGCTTGACTCCGCACGATACCACGGCCTTACAGAAAACCGGCAGTGAAACAATGCTTGCATTGCTTTTCGACGCGTGAGTGAGGTTACCGGAGGCCCTAACCCTTCCCTCTCCCCTATTCCCTTCCTTTCCGCTTTTGTAATCCCCCTCTCCCCTATTCCCACTTCCCTTCCTCTTCTCCTACTCTCACCTTAAAGGGTGGCAATGCACTTGTGACTCTTGAGTTACAGGTGCCCATGGGCGGCGGTAGTCATTTACCAGGTGACCCGTCTGCTCGTTTAACATAAAAAAAAGAGATATTGAATTTGAAATTTGAACTAGACAGGGCATTGCGAATTTCTGATTTTGAAGCCGTCTGATTGTTGTAGCTTCTCTACACAACATCATGGTTAGATTTTAGCATTACAAGCCTAGGGATGTTTTTTTACGTAGGCCATGAGCAGTATACAAAAGACCGCAGTTATTCGTGAGTAGGGTTGCCCCAGTTCCATAGAAGGATAGAATATATATAATTATATTATTTATTAATTATATAGCAATTCATCCGGGTCACAATGAGAGAGAGAGAGAGAGAGAGAGATACCTGAAAATCTTGGAAGCTTAGAACACTAGCTTAGTGACATAAACAGTGTGTAACAAACAAATAAATACCTATTCTCTAAATTAAAGTAATTTATATATCCCGGTGAGTATCTTTATGTGACCGAATTCATTGGTCTCGAGAGTATAAAAATGTCGGACGTAAAAAAGGTTTTATTTAAAATGAAAAACTATGGAATGTTTTAGTCTTTATAAAAGACACTACGTTCAGTTTTCACAATATGAAGGTTTCTTTCAATATTTAATATTCTAGATTAATATTTAAACGATAATATTAGCATTCTAGATCTCTAAGGTTTTTATTACAAACATCACTCTTAGCAATAAGACCGCCCATTGTACCTAACACTAACATTAGTATTAAGATCATTTGTAGTCAAGCTGTACAATAAAGCATATTATATTCTATTCCATTCTATTCAACAGACATTACACAATATAGACCCACTTTTATTTATGCTAAAGACATAATATTTTGCGTAGATGGAACGCGAAGGCTCATTGAATTGCCTTATGATATAAAATCGGGTAGCTTTGTCTATGGTTAAAATAAGTTACTAAACAGTCCTCAAGAAATAAAGTTTTACACTTTGAATAATTAGAATCGTTATTACTATCAGTTTATGATTATTTTACTGTAAAACCAAATAGGCCTGTGGCCGGTTTCGAGGTGGTTACACGGATTATCCCTGAATATTATAACGCGACATGCCTTGGACTACTGTGAACAATCAGCCTCGCCTCACCTTGGCCTGGGGGGCTATATAGATGAGACTATAGTACATTAAATAAGCGAGGCTTTCCCCTGAAGACCTGTACATACAAGTGTGACAATGAATAAAAAAATCAATAAAAATGTTATCCTTGTTCCAGTATCGTCTTTACCAAGTCCTACAGCAGCTGATGACGATGATGACGAGGACGAAACGACACAACAGAGTCATGCAGACGCTGATGACGACGGGAGGGTCTACAAGAACCCCAGGAACTCGCCGTCGGTTGTGTGTCCTCGCGATGAGGAGCAGGCTACGTTGTTGGTGAGACACTTTTCCAGAAACCTTGTCACTTTAAGTTAAGTTTAAAAATTGTTTAAGAGGAATATCAATTACGCAAAGTAAGACAGACACGCAATTTTTAACACCCGACTCATAAAGGAGAGGTGTTATAAGTTTATCTGTGTTTGTCTGTGGCATCAGAGCTCCTAAATTAATGGGCCAATTGTGATTAAAATTCAAGAAAATCTGTTCAGCCATTTGACGACCATCATCCCTTTTCTAATCGTTGAAGGGATTTTGAAGTCGGAGTTGTTATTATACAACAAAGGCAACAGACAAGCATATTGTCCACCCTGTCCTTCTCTTAACGGTCATTAACAGGCCTGTTGGTCTAGTGTTTAGTGATCCTGACTGAGAGCCATAGGTCATGGGTTCCATTCCTACCCGGAACACATAAAAATTGAGAATTTTGTAATTTATCAATAATATGTATGTATTTAGTAATTATCCTTGCAAGTATGTATGTCAGCATTCTGGTTCCTGGCTCTGCCTAGTTTAACATCAGACGATGTGGAAGGTTTCTCAAGTTATTATTATTTTTCAGTAACTCTACTCATCAGCAGCGAGACAACATTACACAATTGTTGCGGTGACATTGAATTTTAAGAAATAAAGATATTTGACCTTAATGCAGCCTTTGCGACACCGTCAGCTCCACCCTGATTTAAAAATATTTTGGCAAAGAAAACTTATAAGATTATTTATTCCCCAGGGTCAAAAATGTCTCCGCAAGTGCTCGTCGGACGAGGACTGCAAGAGCAAGAAGAAGAAGTGCTTATGCGATGGTGCCTGCGGCATGTCCTGTATCAAACCAGGTCAGTGGTACTTCCCAAGATACATCTTTTGAAATTAAGCAGAACAACACCGATGACGGTTACAAAGCGCGTTTATCGATATATTAATAGGTGAAGCGAATGAGGAGACAATAAAAATACTAAAAACTTAGTATATTAAGTTTATGAGAAATACACACTCGGTCAAAATTCCAACTGTCTACCTATTACGTACATACAGCCCGCTGACAGACAAACAGAGGGACAGCAGAAGATTTAATAATAGGGTTCCGTTTTCACCTTTCGGGCTCCTTGCCCTAACAAGAAATTATTAGTACCACAGTTGGCTAACTAGATTTTAATTTTAATCTTGATCTCGCGTCTACTCGCACAAATACAAATTATACTTAACGGCCGCACGTGTAGCTTTTGCCTTCACACGGGTTTTAATCAGTACACTGAGGCATACGTCACACCAAGCGCTCGCATGTGGTCCTACTAAATGAAACCCGTAGTTAGCGACCTTTCAGCCTATTTACAAAGCGATTTTCAAACGTCGATATAATACGAAGTGGAGTCTGAACTGATCATTTGCCGATTGAAAAGCATTGTTTCAAAAAAACTGCAAAGGGTTTCAACGAGTGTACTTACATTATCATAATAGCCTTTAACATTGAATATTATGTTGAGTACCCTACTTCTGTCGATACATATAGGGCCTTTTTTCAGCCTTTATTATCTATAAGGTACAATCAGATACAAAACAATATGTAGGTTTTATACTCTGTATAACTCGACAAGTGAGCAATAGGCTCACGGAATCTTGCAAATAAAATTTCAAGCACTTAATGATTTCCGTATAAGTCTGTAAAACCTTAATGTATACAAATAAATGATAACCACAGCCTCACCGAAAACCGGCGTGAAGCAATACTTACGTTGTCCCTAACAGAGTATAGGAAGGGGGGAGTCCCCCGTCCTTTCCCTACTCTCACTTTGAAGCGAGAGCTACATTAGGCCAACGCACATGTCTGAGACGTCTTACGCGTGTAAGGTTAGTGTGCACATAAAATCAAAGCAACGCGTGTCGCGCACTTTACGCTGGTTTTGACACGTGAAGACGTCGCAGACGTGTGCGTTGGCCTAATGTAGCTCTCGCTTAAAGGCCCAATACACGCACATGTGACTCTTCTGTTGCAGTTGCAAATAAAATAAATAAAAAATACTATAATAAGGAAAAGTGGGTTAATTTGCCGGTTTGAATAGAATGAAGATGCTCTAGGGGTTATGATATAACTTTAATTAAAAAGTGTACACCATCTTCTAATTATTAAAATTAAAATTCTTCCATCCTACAATAAAGTAAAAGATAAATAAATAAAATCAACTTAACGACTGTAAATCCTTAATTAGGCATGTTTTGTGATGAATTGACTTTTGCAACGTGATAAGTGTCCACAGAAAGATGTTTTGTATGTCGAAGCGTCAATACTGATTTTTTAGTTTCTCGATTAATTGTAACCTTATTTAACCATTATTAATCGTAAACGTCAAGTGAATGCACTTGGGTGAGGTCGATACAGGAGATGGCAACACTAGATCAATAGTTGTCACTTGACGTTTGATAGTTTGGACATAAAATTATTAGACTTCACTTTTGAAAGAGCCGTAAGTCGGAGAATTCGTTAAGTCACCATCCTGTATCGAATTTACCGCGTTTCCATTTTTAATCCGATTTCATCCTGTAAATCAAGTAGAATTATTGTGTGTTATTTAGCAAAGTAAATTAATAGACGATTGAACTAAGTGATTCGATTATTATTTCGTTAATTTACCATGTCCGATAACGAGGAACATCACATGTTTCCGCTATGTATATATTTCGGTATACCGTAACTTACACGGTGTTAATATAAAGTTTTTGTGTGTGACAGTACCATATGCAGCGTATTTGTAGCTGACTGTGAATGCTTATTGTCGTTCAAATTGCATACTTGTAACTGTCAAGTACGACCAGCGCTTATTGCGTTTTATTCACATATACAATACTGCAAGTACATTCAAATGCAGGAATATTTAATTTTGCAGCCATATCTGTTGTTTCGTTTCTTTGTCTAGTTTGTAAAGTCTGTTTTGGGACATGATAATATATATTGCAGTGCTTTTCATACACGAACTAAACAAGGCTGTACTATATCTATAGTACAGCCTTGTTTAGTTCGTGTGTACATATTCTTGTAATGAGACACATTTAACAGAAAACCACACATCAACATAGAAACACCAATGCAAAAAGACATATTCTTGCTTACAAGTATTTACGCTGAACGGGATCAAACCCGCAATCTCAGACGGTGCATACTAATGCTCTAGTTCCAAAATAGATTAATTAAGTGAACTAAAATCGAGTGTCATCATCGGCAAGAATTACGTCACATGAGTTAAAATTCTAACTTAATTAATCTACTAACTAAAATCTGGTGTCAACATCGGCAAGAAATGCGTCACATGGATTAAAATTCTAACTTAATTAATCTATTGACTAAAACCTAGTGTCAATATCGGCAAGTTATACGTCACATGGATTAAAATTCTAACTAAATTAATTTAATAACTAAAATCTAGTGTATTTATAATTTAATACGGTTTAAATATCACTTTATTTCTTAAGATTACACAAATCACTTACAAGGAGAAGTAATATATAAATTACAAAACAAATTTAAAATGCAGAAGGTACATTATCTTTAATATTTCTTTTTGCAATGTAGGTACTTCTAAAATTAGTTGTCTAATCTAATGCTGGTTGTAGTTGAGCAAACATTAGGGACGGTTTACATGCAGTGATTTACTCTTTGAATCAAAAATATTTTTTTCTTTCTACAAACTGCTGTTTTACAACTGTTGTCAAAAAAGAAAATATATAATAATAATAATAGTACATTTGTAAAGCATTACGTGTAGTTATAGGTTTTAAAAAACATTTTAGGTGGAGCCTTTGAAAATGTGTTTTTTTTTAATCGGCAAGGAATATATCACATTTAATAAAATTTTAACTCAATTAATTTATTAACCAAAGTCTAATATCAACATCAGCAAAAAAAGCGTCACATAGATTAATATCTAACTTAATTCATCTATTTCGCGGAACATTGCATTTAAATATTCGCCCTAAATAACTTTAATATACCTACTAGCTTCCTTTTTAAACTTCTTCCCTTTCCTTTTTACTGAAATGATTAATTACTATATGTTATAACTCCTAATAAACAAATCTCTTCGTTAATTATAGCTGGTAGGTACTGATGTCTAAATCGTTATGACTCTAAGCATAGTACATAAAACAAACTTGAAAACAAGCTCCTGTCTTAAGATTTAAAACAACTTGTGGAGTTTCTGAAAGGATTACTTCCCATTTTCTGATTATTCTTTAGTTAATCAATCAACAAGATTATCTCGTGATATACAAGTTACAGATAGCAGTGTTGAACTTAAATTTCTTAGCCGAGTTTAAGGATTCAAAGAAAGAAGAAAGAAAGGAAATAATGTTATTCAAAGTGCATACAACGAACACAAAATAAAAATATACTTATTAAAAACTAGCTGCTCCGCGCGGTTTCACCCGCGTAAGTCTCAATCCCATGGGAATATCGGGATAAATAGTAGTGTTAATTCAGGTCTCCAGCTATCTACATACCAAGTTTCATCGCAATCGGTTCAGTAGTTTTTGCGTGAAAGAGTAACAAACATCCATCCATACAAACTTTCACATTTATAATATTAGTGGGATTAAAAGATTTTTGTACATTGGTGCGGGCCTATATAGGTCACCATCTCAGCATAATGCACTTAACAGTTATGTTGTGCAGCGCTGATTTTCAGATGGCGCTTCTAAAGGGATGTCATAGATCTATTGGACCTCCAACTTTGCCTGGTGATAGTGTAACTGTGTGATGTAATTCTGAGGTACTTTCCCAATATCCCGGGATTCAATTCCCCGCACTCTGCAGATTCTTTAAAGTTTAACTCTTAGAATAGAATAGAATAGAATATTCTTTATTGTACACCATAATACATTAAACTACAATGATTGATCTTAATATTAATGTTATGTACAATGGGCGGTCTTATCGCTAAGAGCGATCTCTACCAGACAACCTTAGGATGGATTTAGTGGCAGAATTAAGTAGTAGTTGTCGGTGTACTACATATATACATACACATATACCTAGTCTTATACATAAGCATACAATATACACATATAAATATACAAATATACAAATATATATATATCTATATTTACATATATTTTCATATATACCGAAGCAATAACATGAATAATAAAATTAAATGCTGAGAAAATACATACCAATATTCTGCAAATAAACATGATAACCATCAAGTGTCACATGCATTCAGAATACCTCTTGATGGAGCTATAAGGTTAGGTAGTGACTTTTCACCATTGTTTTGAAGGCGTTTACAGTTTGAGCCTTTCTTATTGCTATAGGTAATGCATTCCACAACCTTGCAGCAACAACGGTGAAAGATTTGTCGAAGAACGATGTGGAGTGCAAAGGCATTTTCAGCACTAAGTTTTCCGATGATCTTAAGAATCTCGAATGTGTGTCATGAAGAAACTCAAAGCGTCCCTTAAGATAGGAAGGTGTGGAAGGGTTAAACAATATATTATATAATAAAGAAAGGATATGAGCATTCCGGCGAAGGCGTATGGGTAACCACTCAAGCTTTTGACGAAATTCTGAGACGTGATCATACTTGCGTAAACCAAATATAAATCTTATACAAAGATTTTGGAGTCGCTCGAGTTTGTCTAATTGGGCCTCGGTGAGATCTGGATAGCTGACATCTGCGTAATCAAGTATTGGGAGTAGTAGCGTGTTTGCAAGTGCAATTTTGGTGACAGTAGGAAGAAAGTTGCGTAGCCGTCTCAATGATCCCGCAGATGAAAACATTTTGCGGCTTACTTCCTGCAATTGTGGGCCCCAAGATAACTCGTGGTCAATAAAGATCCCTAAGTTTTTTACTTTTTGACTGATTGGAATCGGGATACCATCAAAAATAACCTGCGGAAGTTGGGTCCAGGTAACCCTTGAAATCTTCCTAGAGCTGCCAACAATAATAACTTGGGTCTTGGTTGGATTTACGGTAAGCCCATGTGACACACTCCAATCACGGATTCGAACCAGATCAGTATTAATATTGTCAACTGCTTCAGACAGTTTTTCTAAAGGTGCTTGAGAGTATATCTGAAGGTCGTCTGCATAAAGGTGGTAGTGAGAAAGAAGTTGATGTGAGATTGAATTTATAAAAATTGCGAAAAGAAGAGGAGATAGAACGCCGCCCTGGGGTACGCCGGCAGATATGTTGCACCAAGATGAATTAGTGTTATCGATGCATATGCGCTGACGGCGACCGCACAGGTAACTACGAAGCCAATCAATTGCCGTTGGAGATATGTTAAGAGAGCTTAGTATGCCAAGCAGAATGTCGAAATCTACTGTGTTAAAAGCATTGGAAAAATCGAGGAGAGCAAAAACAGTAAGATTTCCATTTTCCATTCCGGTTCTTATGTCATCCGTAACATTCACCAGGGCTGTAACAGTACTATGACCGGGACGAAAACCAGATTGGTGGGAGTTAAAAAGGCAATTTTTGGTCAAGAATGAACTAAGTTGGTTGTGGACGAGGCGCTCAAGGACTTTAGAAAGGAAAGGCAGTATGGAAATCGGACGATAGTCAGAGTGGGATACAGGGTTTGGTTTTTTTGGTATGGGTGTGACTTGGGCATCTTTCCAAGTAGATGGAAAAACTCCGCTGGATAATGAATGGTTAAGGATATGGGTAACGATAGGAAGAATTTCGTCAAGGATAGGAAGGATCATGTTACGGCTGACATAGTCACTACCAACTGCATTAGATGCGATCCCTAAAATGCTCTTCTTAACATCACAATCCGAGAATTGATTAAAAATAAAAGGATCATAACTAGGCGTTGGAATGTAAGAAAGATTGTTCAGCGTAATTGCCTTAATAGTCCCATCAAAATTGGACAGGGCAGTGAAGTGTTGATTAAGTAAATCAATATTTAAAGTTTTTGGGGTGACATTATGCCGTGATTTTCCAACTCCAAGTGTCTTAAGAAATTTCCAGACTTTGGCTGGATCTCCGTTTTGAACAGAGTTGTGAATATGTTGGCGTTGTGCATCTCTACACACCTTATTGCAGCGATTTCGTATCGATATATATTTTTCTTTGTTACTGTCGCTAGGCCTTATCTTAAGTTTATATTTAGCTGCAGATTTCCTGGACAAGAGTGCCTTTATCTCGCTTGTTAGCCATGGTGAAGGTGCGTGCTTTAGCTTAACAGGTCTTACTGGAGCGTGCTTGTCGTACAGATTCAGGATACAGGTAGTAAAAAAATCAACTTTGTTATCAACTGAATCTGTAGCTAACAAAGGTGACCAGTCGATGCTGTTGACATCATCACGCAAATCATTCACGTCCATGCCACCAAAATTGCGCTGCATAAGTATTTTAGGTTTAGGTTTAGGAGGACGGACTTTGTAGGACAGGAATAGGAGGTCATGATGGGAGAACGCGTCGGCTGAGTACTGACCGTACTTGGCGACGTGGCCTCTGGAAGAAACTAGGATAAGGTCAAGAAGAGATGGAATGGAATTTGGAAAATGATGAGTAGCATTGAGTTGGAGAGACCAAAGGTTAGTAGATTGAAGTATAGAGATAAGAGAGGAAGATCGGAAGTCATTTTTTAAAAGACAAGTATTGAAGTCGCCCATGATAATTGTATGTTCATAGGATGGAATTAGGTTCTCCAGTAGGTTTTCAAAGGATGGGAAGAAGTTGATGCGCAGGGAAGGACTATAGTATACACCGAGTAGGATTTTAGTATGATTGAGTTCGACTTCTATAAAGAGATGTTCACCCGCATTTGCTGGCGGGGGTTGTGGCGACATGTCAACAATGTTATGAGGAATATTAGTCCGGAGATATATAGCTACACCACCCCCACCACCAGTCGCACGATCATTTCTTATGAGCTCGAACCCAGGTAGGGAGTATAAAGAGGAGGGGAGACATGGTTTCAGCCAGGACTCGGAAACAAGGATTGCGTGTAAATGTTTACAACTAAAACTCGCCAGCATATCCGTGAAGTGTGCCGGAATACTCTGAGCATTGATATGAATCACATTAAAATTCTTAGAAACATCAGAAAATTGTACTTCAAGATTGTCAGACAACGTCGGAATACTGACAAAACTATCGTCACTGCTTATCGCTGAAAAATAACTTTCGCTGTCACTGCTATCAGACATAGTAGTATATGAAAAAAAATAAAATATATATAATAGTAATAATAAGTACAATAAAAACAAAACAATAAAGATTAACTAAAATTAAATCAAAAATATATCAATAATAACTTATCCATCTGCCAGTTGTGTTTATCATAAAAAAAAAAAAAAAAAAGTAATAATATAAAAAATAACTACATTAAACGTATCATTTGTTAATAGTGGTAAGACAAAAGTGAACTGACCATTTCGATTAATACGCAAATTAGGCTTGCTACACGGTCATAATAATTACCATAAAAAAGAGAGCATTATGAGTGAAAATAAAAAAATTATAAAACAAATATGTACCGTTACAAGCACAGCTAAAATAAGTACAAACTACGTTTGGTAACCACCATTTCTGAGACTTCACATAAAACGTAATATAATACAATTATGTACGTTAAACTAATTAATAATAAGAGATATAACAAGAAAAAAAGAAAGAAAGAATAAACAAACTTGATATTAGAATTATTTTAAGCGAAGTAATCTAGCCGAGACCCAAACATCGCTACCCAAACACTGGAGCCAACATTAGAAGTTTGGGTTTTAGAACGAAGTTGAAGTGTCAACTCAGTTTTGACTAGTTTTGATAGTGGGTAGACGAGAATGAAATTGTGCAAGTACTAACAAAAGTTAATAAGTTTATGCGAGTTAACTGAGTTTACAGCCAGTACTATAGAAGAATGTATACCCGAAACAGAAATGACTTTGAAACGGAACGTTATGTTACTTTACAAAAGATCACTTTTTGCTTGCACCACGCTTTTGTTTGTTAGAAGTTTTCACAACAACATTCGGCTTTGAGACTTCTTTGTCAACACTGACCCCTGGAACCTTGTTCAGCTCAGCAACCGAGATCACACGATGCTTAGCCCCGCCGGGCTCGTTGATGTAAATAACGCCTTCCCGGGTCCAGCACTGACTAACACCAAACCGCTCTCTGGCCGCCATAAACGTCTCGTGCCGTTGTTTAGTCAAAAATTCGGATACGGTTATACCGGAACCTTTGAGTTTGGTCTTAGCAAACCATATCCGATCCCTGACAGCGGCACTTTCCAGTTTGACAGCGATGGCCCTAGGTTTATTCTCACCTGTGGACCGTCCCATCCTGTGGCAGCGCCTGATGTCCTTTGTAGTAAATTCGGTGAACTTGAGGTGCTCCTTGACCACTCCAGCTACTACATCGACTAGCTGCTCCCGTGTTTGTTCCTCGACTCCATGAAACAGGAGCATCTTTCTACGGCTGCGCATCTCCAGAGCATCAACTTGGCGCGCTAGTACTTCGATTTGGCACTGCAATGTGGTTAATGTCTCCTTCACGAATATTTTGAAATTGTTAAACTCTATAGCAAGTACAGAAGCTGTGTCTGAGGAGTTGGATGTCTTCGGCAGCTCTGCTTCAAAGTGGGCCATCCTGGTGTTGAATACTGTAGTGAGCTGTGCTAGTGATTTCTGTAGCTCAAGTTCCATCGCAGAGACAAAGATCGTAACTTTGTTGTTTGTGAAGTGTAGTGAGGACTAAGATAACACTATCCTGGCAGGTATTGTTTTATAAACTATCTATTCTATTCATTAAAAATGTATATACTATCAAAATAAAATTAAAATTAATTTATTTAAGACTGAGCAAAATTTTTACACCTCTATTCCAACTACCCACCCAAGTGACCCCTCTTAGTGTATGAAAAAACTTTAAATGAGATGTTTCAGGTTTACTTTGGTTATTTTCCTCATTAGATTCTGTTGAATAAGGGAACTAATGAAATAACCCAAAGTTTTGGCTAAAGAATTTACCGAACATGAACTAATATTTCAGCAAAAATTTAGATATTTACTAAATATATAGTATTAGTGGCGCCAAGCGGTTTCAACCGTGGGAATATCTGGATAAAAAGTAGCCTATATGTTAATCCAGGTCTCCAGCTATCCACATACCAAGTTTCAAAGAGTAACAAACATCCATCCATCCATCCAGCCATCCATCTAAACTTTTGCATTTATAATACTATAATTAATTAATAAATAATTAATATATATTAGTGGGATAATACTTATTATTAGAAAAACCGGCCAAGTGCGACTCCGCCTCGCGCATGAAGGGTTAATATTTAAATAATAGTAGTCCAGCCGTGATCGTATACGTCTCATAACTATCGCGTTTGACTTCGCCCTCACAGCCGCTATGCGGTAGCCGGATTTCAGCTATAACATTGATTTACTGACGTAACGCTACTGTCCGCGTCGTCGGGATGAAGGCTGTGCGTGCGTATATCCACCGCACAGCCGTCATCCCGCTTTAGTAAGAGTGCCTTTTTACTGCATAGGAGACGAAGGAAACGGAGTATCAAAATGAGGTAGGTATTTTAAAACCGAGGCAGAGTGGATCTGTGTAGCGGACTTGATCTAATTTGTGCAAAGACGCAGCGGGTACATTGACGGCGATGTGGCTTCACCCACTATATGTCACACTATACCGGCAGTAAAGCAATGTTTACATTGTTTTTCGCCGAGTGAGTGAGGTCACCGGAGGCCCTAACCCTTACCTCTCCTCCTCCCTTCACCCTCTCCCCCTCTTCCCCCTTCCCCTACTCCCAGCCTAAAGGCCGGTAACGCTCTTGTGACTTTTGAGTTGCAAGTGCCCATTGGCGGCGGTAGTCACTTACCATCAGGTGACCCGTCTGCTCGTTTGCCCCCTAACACATTAAAAAACTTCTATAGGTAAAATATAACGTATTTATGTAGGTATTTTCATGAGGTCAATTACAAACGAGGGTCTGAATCAGTATTCTGGTATGTACTTCTTGCATTAGGAGTTTGTTCACGTTAATAGTATACCGTTTGAACTATAAACCTCTGAATCTCAGGTCTCTTAGTTATTACGCTACTGCTATCTAAAAATGATAAAACTCTTCTCGTCTTCATGATATTGTTTTCCATTGTAGCAGAGCGGAGCCGAGAACTGTATAATATCTATTAATGTCATTTCTTATTCTTCTACTTTCTTCTACAAAATACTTTTCTTCTTCTTTCTTCAGTGAGTCTTTCTCACTCTTCGTGGACAGCTTGTGATAAAGATTACTACTACGATTACTATTTTTAATAAAAATAATACACACAAATATTAGAAGTGACAAACATCAGGTGCCATTACTACAACTCCGAACTTTATATATCAATCAGTCTGTCCAATACTGTGACAATGACTATAAATATCCTTCCAGTTCACTGACTTCGACAGCTGATAAACTGAGTCAATGAAGCTTATTCATGAGTCAACATTTATCGCGTCTTTTGATTGAAATATCGTAGTATTTGGCGCATCTGTTCTCCGAAAAGTAGGTTGGGCCTTCGAGCCGACTTAACTTGAGAAATATTTGATTGCTATGTACGGCAGCCAATCGCCATTCACGGCGGTTTTCCGATCGACACGCGAGATTAAATAACAGAAATTCCTTTTTCCTTTCTTCTAGGAAATTCAAGTTTCATTTTATTATTGGAATCTAGATTTTGTAAAGGCTTTTTGATGATAATTCTCATCAGAAATAAATGTCAGCATCTAGAGTTTATAATTTGAAAATCACAAGCGTCTAGATTTTAGGAGTTCCAAAATTTGCAAATTATTATATGTTGTGCCACTGTTCATAAGTAACAAAACATAGTAGCCATATGCTAACCTATGTAATAATCTGAATTAAAATACGCACAGATATAATTTGCACCCTGCATTAAACCGGGATTTGGAACTGAGATCAATGCAAACTAAGGTGGACAAGGTACGTCAGCGTCATTGGACGAGAAGCTGAGGAGAAAGTTTATCGTGGCATGGACATGTGATGCGGAGGGATGAACGTAATGTGGTGATCATAGTTTTATGTACGGAATTTGAAGGGTACAAGAGAAGAGGAAGACCAAAGAAAAGATGAATTAAGTCTGTGAAAGAAGATATGGCTAGAAGGAGAGTAAGCAGAGAAATGACGAATCGTAAGTAGAATGAAAGAAGAAAACATATTGCACCGACCCCAAATAATAAAAGAAAAATATATCCCGTAAACATACATACATTTGAAGGGTGAAGCGATTTACCATATCTGTGACTGTGGCCCTGATAGTTATGCGGCAGGTCGCTTCCCACCGGGATAAAGAGCCGCCACCGGGCCCGCAATTAGTGGGCCCTCCCCGCAATACACACGTGAGTAAAAGCGTATATTTATTTGAAAGCAATCGGTGCAAAATTGTGACCTCTATCTTGCCGGTAAAATTGAGGTACATACATATATATATATATATATATAATTTTTTTACCTGTCGGTTGATTTGTGGTCTAGGGATCATAACTAGACCTCCTGTAAAGAAATTTTGGAAAACTCGACAACTGGTACAAAATCAATAGGTAGACTTTCCTTCGAAATCTACCTAACTTACAACGGAAACTTAGTACATTGTTTGCTAGAGGCAGCTTGCACGTAATCTTTACGTTCTTTCTGTCAACTGTTAACTACTCAATAATAATTAAAAAACTCTGTGTTAATAATAAAATATAGTATTTTGAATAGACAGTAGCACCATTACCACACGCACAGATAAGCACAATAAAGTGTGTTATTATGTTTGATTAATAAAGGCGCCATCTTGTGGCCATATCGAAAAACTTGTAAAATATCGCATTTTTTATTAATTTGTGCAACTTTACTATAATAAAAAACCAAAGTATTTTATTTTGTATATATACATTATTTTTCTGCGTTTTTTGATATGTACAATGTTCATCCCAAAATGGACCATCTACTTTCGGGAGAACTCAACTCTCAAACATAATGAACTCAATATAACCGACTCAAAATTAACCTAGTAAAATAAAGCCTGTTAATATAGACCCTCTTAGTTCATAAACAGGCATTTAACTTCGAAAGGTCGAGAAGTCGAGAGCTTTTCCTTGAAAATTCTCTTTTGTCCACTTTTTTCAGACTACCCGCGACTTAATTTAGTTACCTAGTTTATGTGAAAGCGGTTTAATATTCAGGCTTGTTAAAAGTTAAAAATCGCATTGATGTTGGCTTCTTTATGAAGTCATTAGTTACTATGTGATCAAAATTACAGTTTGTGATATTTCAGACAAGCAGTGCCCCGCGGTTTCACCCGCGTAAGTCCCGATCCCGTGGAAATATCGGAATAAAAAGTATCCTATATGGTAATACAGGTCTCCAGCTATCTACATACCAAGTTTCGCAATCGGTTCGGTAGTTTTGGCTTGAAAGAGTAACAAACATGCATCTATCCATCCATCCAAACTTTCACGTTTATAATACTAGTGGGATATCAAAATTAAAAAAAAAAATAAAACTGGCGTGTTTCTGGTGAATTTCTGAAGATTAGCACTAGCAGTATCGGCTGATAAGTAGTGTTAGAAGAACAGACGAACAAGGAGTAAAATAGAGTACAGAAGACATTGGTAGTATACTTTGAGCATGAGGTTGGGCTCATGTGATACGTGTCGAAGAGTCATGGAAGCCAGGAGATGGGTAGTTGAAGTCTTTTAATTCGGTTCGCTATTCAATCGTGCTTTTTGTGTTTTATTAATTTATTAAATAAATTGCCGTCAAAGTTACCAGTGAATATTATTATTGAACCGATTTAGTTTTGCCTAAACGAATTACTATATTGCCATAATTTAAATAACAAATTGTTACATAACTCGTGTTAGTTAGTAATTTGCTGATGAAGCTCACGGTTCATTATAAATCCACGTCGGGTGTAATTACACAAATAATTAAACAACACGCCTTCTGTTTGGCTAAGAGCTGCGCCGTATGAGCTCGGCGGGATTAGACACCGGGATTTATGGTGGTGATGTATGGTAACACTTTTCGACAGATACCAGAATAAGGTGTCATTTTACGCTAAATACTGCTACAAAAGCTTTCTATGAAAATGAACAAAAATATGAAACACTGCTGTTAGTGAATTTTATTTTGTTCGGTAAATGTGTATGCTCGCAGTTTGTACGTTCGTATGTCCGTACGTTCCATGCAGCTCCTGAAAGTTTAAACTTTATGTATCTACTAGGTAAAAAAGGAGGACTTGATGCAACTGAACTTGACTTGGTTTAAGTAACCTCGCCACTACGTAGCGCCGAGTGTAGTGGGTTCAAATCCCACACGGGACAAAACATTGTGTGATGCACAAATAGTTGTCCCGAGTCTGGGTGTCCTTTGTGTCCGTTGTTTGAATGTTTGTGAAGCCCCCCGCGACACAGGAATATTCCTAATGCGGGAGTTGTCTTTTATGGAGAAAGAGAGAATTAGCATTCTCTATTAGTCAACTATAGTTTGATGCGGAGAAATGTAGATATAGGTGCTCATAAACGATGTTCAGTGAATATGTTTAAATATTTTTGCTACTCTGTTTGCTGACATAGATATCTACGGGGTGTAAGAAACTGAGCCGAATGCTGAAATAGTGTATTCAGATCATCATTCTGAGTCGAACATCATTGGAATTTTCATCATTTTGTTTTATAATTTTATATTTGTTTGGTTAAAATTGATATTCGATTCCACATCCATTAGTTCCATCAGTTTTTGGCCGTATGCGGTATTTATTGACTTTTGACTTCGGTAAAATGTTCTGTCCACTCATTGTGCTATCAATTTTAACCAAACAAATGTAAAAAAAAATTATGAAATTTCCAGCAGAAAATTCCAATGATTTTCGACTCGGAATGACGGTCTGAATACACTAAATCAATATACTCGTATATTATGTTGAATAAAGACCCTGAATTACGTAATTAGGCTAACAATAATGACATAAAACACCACGTTTTGTGTTTGATGTCCCTTTACGAAGATGCGGGTACAGTCGCTGCTCTTTCATATTATCTTTGTCTGAGAAGAATAATTTGCGACGAATTTGTTCAGCGATAAAAATGTGCCTCATAAACTGACGTATAAAATAAGCCACAAGTTTGGCATACGGTTATAATTATTAGTAGAAGTTAGAACATACATACATCCATACACTCAGTCACTACCGAAGGGGCAGGCAGAGACGTATTGTTATATTTACAAGGCAAGCCTAAATCGCTTCAAGTGTACCTATAAAATTTTAAGAGTTCCCTCGATTTCTCCAGGATCTCATTATCAGATCCTGACCTCAGGACCATGTGAGGTTTTTACCCTAGGTTTTGCCCGTGCTTTGCGGGCTGATGCTAGGAGTTGTCCGAATGTCTTAATAAAAGCTGTTCCCGAATCCCTCCTATTTTCGGCAGTGTTGTACACCGTGTGGTTTTAGTCGGTTCGATTCTGACACACCGCCCCACCGATGCCCCGGTGGAGTGATGGCCCAAGGGGGTTTCCAAACACACAAAAAATAAGGATCAGGGTCGCAAAGCTGTGATTCAAACTGACAGATGCTGGGAAGTTCGTGCCCTGCAACCGATTGCCGTGTTGGCCGTTAGAACAAAATTATTTAGATATCAACGGCCAATTAGCGCTTACCTAGAAAGTAATGTGCGGAATTTTTTATACTACTATGTTGGCAAACAAGCATACAGCCCGTCTAATGGTAAGCGGTCACCGCAAGCTCTACGCACTCGCAACACTAATAGCATCACTGGCGTTGTCAACAATATATTAAGGTTAATTCGAAGATCCGTTTAGTTTTGGACCCGACGGCGGACCATTGTCAAGGGATGAGGCGTCATACCACGTCTGTCTATCTGTCACCTGCAACCGCGGCCGGTGGAAACCGTACATTCTTATTTAATATGAATGACGTCAAGTCAATCAATCAATCAAGCCTCGCCTCGATTTAAAATGTTCAAAGAATTTGGTTTTAAAAAACAAAATGAAACGGATAACCAAACAAATAGCATTTCTTTTTTATTCCAGTGCCATTGGACGATAATTAAAAACATACATTACACAGTACATAAAAGTTGAAACACAACATTAATCTTTTTAAATTAAATACTCGCGTTCGAATCCGGCGACTAATAAAACGCACAAAAGGATACAAAAAAAAAGCAGAATTGTCTAATGGCTTAGGGCTAGGGACATAACTTTAGCATTTTTAAAGCGTTATTTCGTTTCGGATTTCCCGTCATTCGGCATTTCCCCGACTGGGAAATACATCTGTGTGACTGTGGTATTGTAACTATGTAGTGATTTTGCTGAAACTAGCCGTATTGAATCCCACTAATATTATAAATGTGAAAGTTTGGATGGATGGGTGGATGGATGGATGGATGTTTGTTACTCTTTCACGCTAAAACTACTGAACCGATTGCGATGAAACTTGGTATGTAGGTAGCTGGAGACCTGAGTTAACATAGAGGTTACGTTTTACCCCGATATTCCCACGGAATCGGGACTTACGCGGGTGAAACCGCGGGGCGCTGCTAGTTTCTGATAAATATTCTTATATTGGTTTTAAATACGTGCTCAAACTAACTTAGGTGTTTATGGTATTAGTCGATATTTTGGTATTGTTAAGAGCTGTGTTTCCACATTGAGATTCATACGCAGTCCATTATGCGTTCAGAAAGGCTGGCTAGTTGGGCCAGCCTAACTCCTTCCAGAAGCACAGATGCCTCCTGGGGCGTTCGCATGCTTCTAGGAGCGACCTCGCTTGAACTCGCGTGACTGTCACGCTCAGATACATATATACAGATGTGTTTGTGTGCTTTCACTTCTGACGTGCAGTGTTAAGACTGACAGGTTTTCTAAGCTTGATCATCTAGTTGTTGACTTCACATAATGCTCCTAAAATTTGACCACATCGTTCTGTTACACTGTATTAATTAGAATAACTTGCTACCAATAACAAAAGTTTTAGATGTAACGTTACAACTCTGTTGCGACAGTTTACAAATAGGCTGTTCATAAAATACATTCACACTTACTGTGAGAAGATATGACACGGGGGCCGGGGGGTCGCAGAAAATGTGACACAGTGTGACGATGGGAGGGAAGGGGGCCTAAAAATTAATTTTGTTTGACGTATTTTATAAACCTCCCCAAACTTATTTAGGTGTTTTATTTTTAGAACCAAACGTCTTAAATGAGCTATTTACAGCCAGGGTTGTGTTAAATTTGTGCTAAACTTCGGGTCTTTGTACTTGTAGAACTTTTATTTTTATTATTATTTTGCTATTCCCCTTCCTTTATAAATCGATAAAGAGAGGCTTTACAAACATTCAAATAATACACGATAAAACACAAATAATTGCGACAACTATTTGTGGATAACACAATTATTTGTCTCATGTGGGAATCGAACCTCCAACACTCAGCGCGGCGCAGTGCACTGCACCATCCGTGCAACCGCTTTTTTTTTTGTCAAGCCATGTAAAAAAGGCTTAATTTGAATGTTAAGCGTTTTAGAAGTTGCTTTACACGTGACTAAAAAAGACGCCTCATTTATATCCGTGGACTGAGAAACAAACGCGTTCGCTTATTGCTCAAATAAATCAGTCAGGCGCTGCACCGAGACTTATAGTCGTGCAGTGTACACACTGCTTTAATTATCGCGGGTTTTAAAAGAAAAATATATAACTATTTTTATTGTTTGATACTTTCTGCTTTTAAATTGAATTGGTAGCATATTACTAAGTAAGAAAGACTAGGTTGAAACCATCTCCTTCAATAATTGTTTTTAAACCTTTGCAACTTTGATACATATTAGATGTGTAATTCGGGACTAATCGCGATAATATTCGCGATATATACACCACGATCGATGTAATTCGATCGAAACGTCGGGTAACCAAGAGGTATTGTACCTTTTAAATATTATCGTGATTAAGTCCAGAATTACACATCTAATACCTCCTTCATTGTTTCTGGATGGATTTAAATGTAGTACTTGTTTTTTTTTTATGTCATAGGGGGCAAACGAGCAGACGGGTCACCTGATGGTAAGTGACTACCACCGCCCATGGCACCTGCAACTCAAGAGTCATAGGTGCGTTGCCAGCCTTTATGGTGGGAGTAGAGGAAGGGGGAAGAGGTGGAGAAGGAGTGAGGGACGGAGGGGGGGAAGGGGAGGGAGAGGGAAGAGTTAGGGCCTCCAGTAACCTCACTCGCTCTACGAAAAGCAATGTAAGCATTGCTTCACTGCCGGTTCTCTGTGAGGCCGTGGCATCACTCCGGTCGAGCCGGCCCATACGTGGCTCTCCCACTACTAAAATCCATGAATATATCTAATCTCTATTTATATAATCTATCTCTATATATATCCAAAACGTTAGTCCATGTTTTCAGTAGATAAGGCAAAGTGATATTAATTAATAGTTGTCTATTACATGACAGTAAAGTATGGTCACCATGCATTATGCCAAAATATTTTCAACATCCTATTTTGTAATTTTTTTTTTTTATTATTAGTTGTCAGAATGACTTCAAACCGCCTGATAGAAGGCTAGAGTGAGGTCTAAAGACTGAGAACCACCATTATAGATACAGATGATACTAAAATGGTCGCCCTCAACTTGACGGCCTCGAGAGATGATTTTCACTGCTGGTAATGCATTCCACATTTTAATGGTCCGGCAAAGAAAGGCCGCCACGTGTTGTTCTGGATAGGAAAGGAGAGGGTGGGATCAATTGGAAGAGCTCTTCGGAACGTAGTAAATTGTAGTCGTTCTACATCTACGATAAGTATATCGTTGTTGTAATGTCGTTAAAAAACCACCAAGTTCCGAAACAGGTGTTAGAGCTATAAAAATCAGGTCCGAGAGATTTTTCGCGTCTTTTGAATTTGTTTCCGGATTAGGAAGTGTTACAATTTTGGAGTAGAGGTTCCAGGGGTATCTGCTTTGGTTGAACTCTTTAGGTACATTATCCTACTAATGTTATAAATCCCACTTATGTTATAAATGTGAAAGTTTGGATGGATGGATGTTTGTTACTCTTTCACGTAAAAACCACTGAACCGATTGCGATGAAACTTGGCACATAGATAGCTGGAGACCTGGATTAACGCATAGGCTACTTTTAATCCCAATATTCCCACGGGATCGGGACATACGCGGGTGAAACCACGAGGCGCTGCTAGTTTATAATAAAGTAAATTACTTTATTAACATTCTGTTTTTTTAATTAAAACACAACCCTGTAAAAATTAAATCATCTTTGTCTCACACTTATATTACCACTTATTGTATGAAATTATTAGCTAAATTATGTTAAACTAGCTGTTGTTGTGGAAATTCAAATTTAGATAACGGATACCGTAAATTTTCCAGAATAAAAAGTAGCCTAAGTCCTTCCCCAGGATATAATCTACCTCCCTGCCAAATTTCATTGCGATCCGTTCAGCCATTTAGTCGTGCAAAGGCAACAAACAAACAGAGTTAATTTCGCATTTATAATATTACTAGCAACCCGCCCCAGCTTCGCACGGGTAGCAAAGACATCTTCAACAATCATCAATATATTTCAACCAAAACCAACCATATTAAAAAAAGAGACGTTGCTTATAAAATTAATTCATCAAAATATAATATATGTATAAATTATTGAGTACACTATCTGCTTATAAATATTCAAGATGTATAAACGTGGCGTTTCCGCTCCGTGTCCGCACCTCATCGTACCGCACCGCGCCTCTAGAGCGCAGATAAGCGCCCATGAATAATGCAAAATATATACTTTATATACAGTATTACGGGGTTATTTCGCCATGTTCCTTTTGTGCAGTTATGATATTCCGCTTTAGAGATTTGCAAAACTCATTGTGGAGTTGTATTCAAAACAATTACCTGAAAAAGGTAACTCGGTTTTAAATAAGACTGTAATTTGAGTAACTTTCTTCGCTTTCTTTTTGTTTTTCATAATAATAGCCAGCCAGTGGGACGTTGAAGAGCCATAGATTATCGTGGTATGGACATGTGATGCAGAGGCATAAGCAAAGTGTCGTGAAGAGAGTTTTTTTGTACGGAACTTGCCGGTTACAAGAGTAGGGGCAGTAGGGGGCGACCAAAGAAAAGATGGATGGATAAATGAAGATATTTCTAGAGTAGAATAGATGAAGAGAAACCAAAAGTGCCCAACGTACCTAAAGAAGTTCAGAAAGTACCTATAGTTCATACAAAATCAAATCTAATCTTGCATCAAAATTACAGTTATGAATCTGCTCCTTCATATTATACAAAATCTAAAATTAAAACAACATTTTGAGAAACCCAACGAAAGCGTTACCTCTCGAATGTCTTATAGCTGTATATCGTAGGGGTAAATCCGACTTATGTGGGTTATACGTCATCTGGGGTAAAAGTATATTGCGTCAAAAGGTGTTTTTAGAAAGTGCTTACTGGCACCTTTCGAGCCACGATCATAAGGAATTCAAGAGGTCAAGCTGAGGGCTGAACCTCTTTATACTCCGCATTGAGGTGTTTTAAAGAGGGATATGATTATGATACGAGTGAGGATGTAATTACGGGTGGTTTCAAAACCTCAACAAATACTCTTAATTACTAAGTATAAGTAAGTTTAGAAAGATTTGGAAAAACCTTTGCAGTTTTTTCATTGTTTCCATGGCATATGTTGCGTGCGTTCGTAAAATCGTCTCTGTTCCTGTACAATGTTTTTTTTTCAGGTTTTTCTGTTGAAAGTTGTTCGCAGAAATTCTCTGTAGTTGTAGAGTGGAAGCAGTATAATGGACAAGGTGTGGACTTGCAATCAAGTAGAAGCGCGTAAAAACTCCATCCCATCCAATACACCGCCGACATGAACACGATGTTCATCTCAACAGGGTTCTCAAAGTCCAGCGCAGGCTGAAAAATGTCAACAAAGACTTGAGAATGTTGGCTTCAAAATCAGCAGAACCAAAACCAAAAATATATTCTGTAACTTTGGCCGTATTTCCAGTCCTGCAAATATTTGAATGGGAAATCGATACCAGTTTGCACCGATTTCAAGTACCTTGGCTCCCACAAAGCAACGGGCGAAATAGACCAGGCATCGAATCAATACAGTGTGCATAAAGTGGCAGCAAGTAACATGAACAATAAGCTATCCCAAGTCTCAAGTTCCGTATCAGATTGAAAGGACAAATTTATAAGGCGATCATCTGACCTGCCTTCTAGCGTGGATCTGTATGTTGGCTAACAAAGAGAACGGATGAGAGACTCCTGTATGTAGCTAAAATGTGAATGTTGAAATGGATGTGTAGCGTGACTAGGATGGACAAGGGGAGGAATTACGTTAGAGGGAAGCTGAAAGTAGCAACCAGTGGATGAAAAGTTTATTAGTAACAGATTGTCGTGGTATAGACATGTTATGCAGATGGATGAGCAAAATGTCGTGAGTGTTTTATGTACGACGTGTTACTCAAAGGTGACATTAGCGTTTAACCAGTAAATGAATGATTGACTAATGATTATGAATGACAAATGATTTCATCGAAATTAATTTTATCTTAATTACCGCTTGTAGAATTAATTATTTGTTTGTCTTTGTAAATATTGTAAACTGTTTTTCATGGTATACAATAAAAAATATTGTGTACTAGCTGTTGCCCGCGACTTTGTTAGTCGCATGGGACCGTACATTTTTTCGGGAAAAACAGTCTATTCCAGACTATAATCTATATCCGTGCTGTGCCAATGCCAAAGAGTAACAAACATCCATCGATAGAGACAACTCAAAACTTTCGACTGGATGAACCAATTTTGATTATTATTTTTTATTTGAATGCTAATACTTCCCGTGTGGTCATATTTCTAATTTGGTTTAGTTCTGACAATCGTATTTATGAGAAATCCATATAAGTCTTTTATGGAATAGTTTTTTTTTTAAGTCGGTTATTTTTTGGAAGAATTATAGTTTTACTACACTATCTTCTGTAGTAACAATAAAAAATCTTTCAAATAATTTTAACTTTAACATCAACTGAAGTCAATATAATTTAAGTACAAACATTACGTTAAGAACACAAAAGCAAAATTCAAATCTAAATAATCAACTTGTCTAAATAACTAGAAATACGTTGACTGAACAAAGGCGAGATAACGTCTCAAGAATATGTCTAAGCTGATTGGTAAACTCAGTGTCTAGCTGTCGATTTGAGTCGCCCCGTTCCATTGTAACTCGTCCCACCCGAAACATTTGATTACTCGGGCTATCAAACTAGATAGTGGAACGAAATTGGTGTTTCTATTTGAGATATATTTTGCTCAACTGAAATTGAAGTAGACGTATTAACTATTTCTTATTCTATACTACTAAGGCGGATTAATACTTTATAGAGCCGCCAGACCTTACTTATTTTCTGAGGAATAAACTGATCCACTCCGTACTTTAGGTATAAAGTATGTGAGTGGGCTCGACCAATCGTGCCAATAATTGTGTGGGCGGCCGTGCGCCGGCCGGGTCGCAGTAGTTCGATGGTCATTCACAAACTGTGTCGAGTCATCCGTTCGTATGTAGACTATCGATCTAAATTAGTAATAGCCTAAGGTTTTAAATCGCTAGAAATACTAATTTTACCAGCACTTTATATATTTGAATTAAATGTATTTGTCAAAACAAACATAAACCTGTTTGAGATAAAAACTAGTGCACGAAATGTGCCATTACGAAATCAGTACAAAAACTTATTTTCCAATCATAGATGTCAGACAACTCTAGCTTAAAAGAGTGTTTTAGGAATGGGACCACGTATATTTAATGAACTACCGGATAGTATAAAAAATGAAACTATTTATAGATTTAAGAAACAAAGAAGACGAAGAAAGTTACGATTGCTATTGATTGAAAAATGCTACTATTCCGTAGAAGAACTCCTTAATGATAATTTTATATAATGTACATGACTGATAACTTTGATATTGATCTTACACTTACTTTATTACTGTAACTTTAACTTCAATTTATTTTTTAAGTTCTTCTCAGTATACGCTACTGCATTTGTACGCCACATGGCAAAACATAGTGGACATAATAAATGTTAACAAAGGAATGAATGATTATGATTATTTGTTTACAAAAATGAAGTAATAGGCAGATAACTTATTTTCAGATGAGTAACCACATTTTCACCATCTTCTTGGCATAAAAAATAATACTCTAATCTCTCATCAGAGTAGATTCACTTAGCAAAATCTGTTAGTTAATTCTCGACGACTAAGAAACTTGAACGGACTCACTAATAGGTAAGCAAGTCACGTGCCAAATCTTGCCACAAAATGGCGCGAAGTTAACATTAAATCCACTTATTTATACGGAACTGCCACTTCTTGTTTGTATTTACTTTAAAAGCAATTCCAAACCCATTACTTTTAATAAATCTGAGCTGTGCTGACAACTTTATGAGGACTCCGTGAAACAGCTTCGGATACGTCCATCGTCCGTAGAAGAAAGAGTGTCCCGCGGGTGAAGGATTTTGTCCGAGGGGTGATATCCGAGTTGTCTGGATACCGCTTAGTTAGTTGATGGAGCCTGCTTGCCAACTTGCGGACGAGCTTTGTGTTAACTGTTGAGAAAATACGATCGCAGCACAGACGATACACTCATTTCAGGTGTAATATGAAACACCGTGTGGTTTTAGGTTTAAGCCCGCCTAGTGGTATGGTCCTATATGTATCGCCCATTGGGGTTTCCACATTCACGTAAAAACCAAAGGCATAGATGGGTACTTATGGCAATGCCTCACTAATAGTCCTAGTGGTATGATCCTATAGGTATCGCCCATTGGGGTTTCCACGTTCACATAAAAACAGAAGGCATAGATGGGTACTTATTGTATGTGTGGGTGTATTGTACTTTGCCAACAGTATGGCCCTTCCCAAGATCTTTGGCTATCCTACTCAAGAGCAGAAAAACCAGCACTGTATATACTCCTACAGTAGTTAAGTCACTCCGTAGTCTTCTGTGATGTTCTTAATCAGCCGGGTAGCTCCAATAACAGAAGAACCTCTCCCTCCGCCACAACGCTAGCAATGTGGCATAACTGTGGTCTCCTGTGAGATGAAGGTTCTTATCCAGCCGGGCAGTTCCAATAAAAGAAGTAACCCCTCCTCCTTCAAAAAAGTTTTAGACAAATAACTGTTTGTTTATTTATGCATAATGGCCCCAATTCTGTTACTTCACTCGCTAAATTAAAATTCACTAAATTTTCTTCATATAAGAAGTTAACCTTGTACACTTGAAACAAGGTCTTATTTCAAATTGAAACAAGTAGGTAACATATGTCGCTATCGAAATAAGCAATTTATTTGTCGACTAAAGTCTGATACGCTTAAATAAACTTTAATACCACGTAGCGAGAGCCGCTATCCGTTGAATGCCATCTCTTTCGCTCTGTGTTTTTAGTAAGCGTCTTCGTAGGTGTAGATTAAAAACACGTCATCCTGGTTCGTTTTGAGCAAGTTTTTATACGGCAATTATACAGCGTTTGAATAAATGAAGACTCTCGCTGCGTGAAAATAAAGTTGAGTATACGTTGACAGGTTTTGTTGAAATTTAGAGGCGCTGAGAAATAAATGCTAGTAACAAATAGACCTTATTACGAAGAACACTAGGTTGATTTTATATGAAGAAATTAAGTCAGGTTTTAGGTTAGTCGAGTGTACAATAGAATCGGCACCACTGTCTCTCTAAATTCTCTGTGTACATTTTCTTCAAAGAACAGTTTCAAATTTTGTTTTAAAACTTAAAAACATTTATAAGATGTACATTTATACTTAATCATTGTTATATTTAAAGTTCGACACTGTCTGCCGGTGACCACGTCCGATCACATCACAAATCAGTCTCAAATTATATTCTCATTCTCTCTCACTTTTCGGCCATTGCTGGTTATAGTTTTTAACATGCTGTTTAACACGATGTGTATCTGTGTATAAGTGTATTTGTGTGTCCTTCTGTCTTTGGCATCATAGCTCCGAAACGGGTTAATCTTTGAGTGCGTTTTTTTTTATTTGAATGGTGATTTGATCGAAAGTGTTCTTAGATATAATTAAAGAAAATCTGTTCAGCCGTTTGAAGATCATCAGCTCTTTTCTAATCGTTGAAGGGATTTTTGAGTCGGGGTATTTTTAATTTAGCTTCTGACCGTGGATTTGCTTGCGTCAATGTAGATTTCTTTAACCAATTCGCTTATCCATGGGAACAGTGCTTTTTGTCTGAAAGGTACTTTATGGCCTGGTACCATATGGCCTGGTACCATATGGCCTGGTACCATATGGCCTGGTACCATATGGCCTGGTACCATATGGCCTGGTACCATATGGCCTGGTATCCTAAGGCCTGGTACCCTATGACCTGGTACCCTATGTCTGTTTCTGTACCCTTGACAACGTACATGCAAAAATTTCAAGATGACTATTTGACTACGTGATGTTTTATTTAATGTATTTTCAATAATGAGAGAGAGGGACAGAGTTCAAACGAGCAAGTCATCTTGTGTATACATACTCTCCTTGTATACAGAGTTCCTTCATAACACAACATAGCGCACTGAAATGCCCTCAGCGCTATGCAAATTTTGTTCTAAATACATCACTTGACAGCCCTGACATCTTTGTTCTATGAGGTCTATGGGTATACTACAAAAAACTGTACATTTGACTTTTTTTATAAATTTTCCAAGGATGCCAAAAGTAAGCTACTCAACACGAATAGATATAATTGTACTGTTTGTCTATCTCGTTGTTAGCTTTCGTTTCATATTTTTTTGAAGTCAATACTTCTTTAACTGCGTTAAGCGATTTTTGGTAGAGGCAAAACATGGCGGATTCATGGGGGGGGGGGGGCATAGCTAAGCTTTCTAAAATCACGTCAAACTATCTAAAAACTAAAAAATTGCGTCCAATATATTCTAAATTTAATATATTCTAAAATATATTCTAAAATAAACTAAAAAATTGTATGATATGAAAATAATTTCATCTAATTTAATTAAAGTTAATCTAAAAAAACTTTTTAAATTTACACTAAGGGTATAAAAGAAGGGATAATCTGCATGTAAAAAATAAATTTCACCCCCTCGTAAGGCAGGCTACTGGATCCGCCCCTGTGCTAATGTGACGTATTGCGTCAGACTGGAGACGCACAGCAGCCTGTGTACAACTGTACATGTTTTAAAAAACAGGTGATTTAAAAAAAAAAAAGTTTTCACTTTTATCAGCAGCCCCCATGACTGCCTATGTTTTTTTCAATAGTGTTATTCAATAGAAAAATACATATTTTTTTCTACATCACTTGAAACTTCGCGCAAAAACAGTTGGTCACGTGACATTTGTGTTACGTCACTTTTTTAAATTCTATAATAAACAAAACTAACTCACGATGTTCAAAGTATAATTTGAGAGTAGAGTTTAATAGTTATCAGCTCTTTTACTGGAATTGTGAAAATTGCGCCCTATAAGAACTGTGCCGTGCCAATGTGTAGAAATAGGTACGGCCATAACACACATACATACATACATACACTTACGCATGTATTCATAAAGGGATAGACAGAAGCGTACATAATACTCACATTTTGCCCAACTTTAATTTTTGACTTACATTGCCCCTGTAAGTCCCAAATTAAAGTTTGGCAAAATGTCAGTATTATATACGCTTCTGTCTATCCCTTTATGAATATATGCGTGAGTGT
Organism: Callimorpha dominula; assembly: GCA_949752705.1. Lineage (NCBI taxonomy): Eukaryota > Metazoa > Arthropoda > Insecta > Lepidoptera > Erebidae > Callimorpha > Callimorpha dominula. Next base: position 2,054,737 of record OX457012.1, on the reverse strand, counting down.
ATTAGGCTTATTGCCGTCAACCAGGCACTTTGGGAATTATAGGTGGGAAAATTTGAAGTATATTGACAAGGAAAGATTGTTAAGAAAGGAAGACGATAGAAGGATGATGTTTACATGGTTGGATTGGTGGGTGTAAATAATAGCTAGAGTTGGAGACGCTGATAGAAATACACATTCGGTGAAAATTTCAACTGCCTACCTATTACGGTTCATGAGATACAGACTGCTGATAGACAGACAGATGGACAGCGCAGGCTTAGTAATAAGACGTCGTTTCTCAGCCTTTGGTTAAGGAACCCTAAAAAAACATTTCCATGTGGTTTATTAGACTTACCGCCATAAGTAGGTTTTCAGGTTACCAGTAGTCACGAATGCATTAATACTTGTATAAAACCTTGCTTGTAACAGGGTACTTATTGCACTGGAACATGAACAAGTTACATTAAAACCTCAAGTGAAAACTAAAAACAATAGAGTAGGTAGTTTCTGTTGGTTAAAATAATTTATTTTACAGTCCTCATCAAATTAAGTGGTTATATTAAAGTGAAAACTATTTGTCGCGCTCAGTTGACATATATTGTCATGATGACATATGTTGTCATGATGACACATATATGTGTGTATATGTGTTTTCACTTCTGACGTCCAGTGTTACGACTGACAGTTTTTTCTATTTATTTCGCTTTATTGTACACCATTACAGTATTAAATAGTATAGACATGGTTACATACTGCCATGATCGGGGACTGCAGGAGCCGAGATCTCTGGGTCGCTATTGAGGGAGAAGAATTAAAAGCACAAGCAAACGCAACTGATTGCTTTAATCAGTTAAAACTGTTAATACAATAATTATATATTCCAACACTTTTTCAATAAATTACTGCTTTTTGGACACTCCGTGCACGTCAAAAAGCCGGCGTTAAATCTAGTTTTTAAAAGATTATCAACGATCTAATAGCCGTGAGCTAGCCAACCTCTTGACAAGCAGGAACGCCTCGGCGCTTTCTCGGATGAAGTGCGAAAGTGAGCTGTATATGATTATCATAAAGCTCATTTTCGCACTTCATAAAAAATGTGGCGTATTTCTCGGAAATCAAACCGTGCTATCCTACCTTGTCACTTTGACGGATCACAAAATACACGCGCTTTTTTGTGTGCTTTAAAGACAAAAAAATATTCGCGTCTTTTTTCACTTCATAAATCGAAGAGCGTCACTGTCGCTGAAGTGCAAGAGGTGAGCTCTTACCTGAGTGTCATAGGTTTTTCACTGTCGCTGAAGTGCAACATTATGGTGGGACTAATTATGACAACATAACCTACAATATCAAAACACAATATATTTATTTTCCGGCATTCTCGACGGCAAATGACTTCACTTATGGAGTCATTAAGTGATGCTGAATCGTTCGACATATTTTTCGTTTATGTGCGCTCATCTTTATGTCAGACATTTGTTAGTATGGACAGCTGTGATTGTACTTTCTTCCAGACAACCTTTGTATGGATATTATTAAATATGTAATTTAGGGTAGTCTATGGTCTGCTATTATACGAATTTAAGAATAAGAAACTATAATTCTAAGCCAGTCAGCCTGTGACCACGGCCAGTGCAACCTGGTCGAAACGTCAGGCAATTCAGAGGTATGTAATACCTTTTCGTGATCGCGTTAATTCTCGTTAATACGTAGATAATATTATAAGAAACTATAAGTTTTTATGGAAATTCAAACGGTTTTAACTTGTCAACGGATTGTCCAAAAAGTCTTTCTGTAACTGCATGCTAGAGTCATACCCTTCCAGTGATTCAAGTAAGTGTTACTTTTTACACGCTTTATATCAGCTTCGCTTGTATGTGTGTTTGTAATCGGTTACAAACAAAGATACATACAAACAAAAAATCAAAAGAAATAAGCGTGGGGTGCATGCATGGTGTCAATAGTTATAAACATTTCATTGACACTACGCATGCACCCCACGCTTTTTTCCAATAATATACATTTATTTCTTATTTACACTATTCTTAATCCAAATTTATTAAAATTTATTTTCTATTTTTTAGTTGGATTTTCTATAAAGGCGTGTTTTTTTTAGTTTTAAAACTATTATTTATTTTTCAAATATAGCCTGTCATGTCATGGTAACGGGAATTAACGCGATCACGTATTGAAAAGGTATTACAGACCTTTGATTAGCCTGACGTTTCGACCAGGTTGCACTGGCCGTGGTTACCGGCTTTTAATATACGTGATAATTACCTTTAACATAATTATTATCATGGAACGCGAAAGTTTAAAAGTTGATATTGGGATTTTGTTGAACCGTTTGAATTTCAGGTATTTTTACCTGCGTTTCTCATAAAAGCAGGTGAAAAATGTAAAGTTAAAGATTTTAGATCTTACATTTTTTAAACTATTCACTCAGTTATTGAAAAAATTCATAAAAGTAACTTAATAAATTTTCGAAGTTAGTTTTTATGTGTTTTCTTTGTAACGGAGTGAAAAATTCCAAAATAAGAATACTCTAAAATAATACTCGACGTCATTTGTTATTCTAGAACATTCTCACCCGTTAACTTTTAAAGTTGAACACTTGATACCAGACCGTGCGCTGACTAGACCAAGGATGTGCAATTCCTACTGCGAACAAAGACGATAAATCCGTAGAGAACCGACAAAGGAAGGAAATAACGGATGTGTTGTCGTGAATTACGAGTTGTGTAAATGTTTCTGTTTTATATATAGTTGTAAGTTAATGCCATATAAATGGTGCATATGAATTTTTATTACTCAATTAAGAGTAATTTTATACAGCAAGAATATATTACATGGTTTCAAGTTATGTAGGTATTCTGTCTCATCAGAGATGTGCTTTTTAACATGGTTTTAGTAGTATACTTGATAGCGTAGGTTCAAATCCTACCGTTGCGCCAGGGAAAAGGGAAATATGTAGTAGAACGAAACGCATTTTAAAAGGTTAAGTATCTAGAACATTGACAGCTGTCATGGTCTTGGATTTAAGAGATTACACGTAAAACATCGGCACCAGAGTTTAACATTAAGGATTCTTGTAAATGTTTATAAAACACAGAAATAAACCTCTGAAGACTTCCAATACAAGTTTTATTGAAGATATTACAGTTGTGAGTCTGCAAAATTACGTTTTTGATAGGAATCGTTCAGGAACAATCTATAGAACAATATGTGGTATTATGTAGGGGTTGCTTAGTGTTTCTTATGGTTGGAATTTTCGTACAAATTCAAAAACTTCAAAACTTTAATCAATTCAATCACTATGGTTAAGTTGAAGATAATCAAACACAACAAGGCTCAAAATCTTTCTTATGATGCTGTCTATCTGCCTATCAAATTTGGTTAATTTTCATTAACTAACCATCGAGTTATGCCACTTTGCAACTGAAGTACTTTAAAAGAGTCACAACCATAATTGAATTGCTCCACCGACTGCACTAATAATTTATTTATGAATATGCATCTACGTAACGTAATGCTTCAACTTTATTTTCACCAACGTGTCAAAGGCCCGATGACAATACAATAATCGCACATGAGGATCATCGTAATGGAAAGTTCCTTATCACACGGTACACTTTAAACGCTCGGCGGACGGGGGCTAGGCGGAAAAACGTTTTAGCCCAAAAAAAAAAATATATAAAAAAAACCATTAACTGCTATTTGTCAGAAAGACCAATGGCGTTGCTTCAACTAGTCATACCTGTGGTATGACTAGTTATAATAATGCCTATTATTCATTATTATTAAATAGTGATCTGTTTTATTATCTACACCCCTATCAAAACTAATATTATAAAGAGGAAACATTTGTGTGTATGTTTGTAATGTTTTCACACAAAAACTACTGGGCCGATTGCGATGAAACTTGGTATGTAGATAGCTGGAGACCTGGATTAATGCATAGGCTACTTTTTATCCCGACATTCCCACGGGATCGGGACTTACGCGGGTGAAACCGCGAGGCGCTGCTATTTTTTGTTGTTTTATGTTTGTAAAGTGCCCCGCGACACAGGAGTAATTCCTAATGCAGGGAGTTGTCTTTTTAAATAAATAAAATAAATTAAAAATAAACAAATAAAAATAGTTTCTATCCTATAAATTTTATTCTATAGTTTCAATTTACTCACGACGTTGTACATTTAAACTCTGAAATATGTCCCAATCATCTTCTATAGCACATAAGCCACAAATTCCCGTAGCACCTCGGTTTGTCTAAAACCCGGTTCTACTGAAAACGGATAATGCTAATGTCTCTCTGGAGTTCAGTATCGCTTTGGGCATATCAAAATGCATTCTTGTCTTGATATTATTGTGAATAGTAAAGTACTGACAGTATTTGATGGTCTTGTTTGGTTTGATATCAGCGTGTTTAAGATTGCGCAATGAGGTCTATTTTGAATATAGGACTCTCAAAAAATTTCACGCTGAATAAAGGCTTATCTTCAACAGTGTGCAAGGAAAGCAGAGAGAGAGAGAGAGAGAGTATGTATATAGTGTGGATGACAGTAGTGTAATTTGGTGCGGTGGAGCTAATCTAGTGATGGAGCCAAAAGGTGAATTGTGGAAGTCTTTTTACCTTTTAATTCGGTTAAAAAACTATAGTTTCAGCACTGAATTTGATACATTGTTGTTTTAGGAAGATTTCGAAGAAAAGTGTACCTATTGGTTTTGTACCAGTTGTCGAGTTTTTCAAAAAAAATCTTCACATGAGGTCTAGTTATGATCCCTAGACCCCAAAACAACCGCCAGTTAAAAAGTTTATATATACATATATATGTATATATGCATGTATCTTAATTTTACCGGCACGATAGAGGGTCGCAATTATGCACCGATTGCTTTCAAACTTGGACAACAAACCAACAGGGCAAAAATGAAGGTTAAGCTCGTGAATGGGGGATATTTCCCCAAACGAAGGGACTGGGGGCAGATTTTCAAAAAAATAAAAAAAACACGAAATGTACCTCTGTGGGCCTGCTGCGGGCCCGGTTGTTTTGTTTCTTTTTGTAGTTTTTTTTTATTTCTGTTATTTAAAGTGCGATTACCCAAATCCGAGCGTCAGTATGTGTTCAATTTAGAACTTAAGCGTGACTTGGTAGAAATCCAATGTTAAAAAGTAATCGAAGTGGGAAAATCTACCACCCGTCCCATTTTAAACCCTAACGATGATATGACTTTGGTTAAGCCCTAAACGAATTACCACAGACAAGGAATCTACCTTCATCAATAGAGATTCGCTTACCAGGTATGTCAAGTAAGTCCAAAATCGTTATGCGCACTCTTCCACGTGATACTTTAACACGTATTTCGGCCTTTATACGAGAGACGACAAGAAGAAGTATCAATCCTCCAAAGACAACACTAACTTGTTAGTTGAGTTTAAGCTAAGAAAGAATAGTCCTTGCTTCATGCAGAAATGCATTAATTAGTATTACTTTAAAATGCTATCTGTACTGCTCTGGTTGATACAATAAAACAACAGGTTCACTACACTGTGCTCCTACTAGCTCGGCGGTACGACTAGAAGTGAGCGGCAAGCGTTCGCTCCGCACGCCCCCACCACCGCGCGCCCCACTCACTAGTAGGCGCACATATATATTTATTATGTATACACTACACTATCAAATGATTTTTCTTCAAAGCTTTTCAGATTCAGAGCTTTTATAAAAAAAGAATAAAAAATAAATAAACGTTTTAAGTATAGTTTATTAGGTTATGTAAATGAACTCAATACTCAAGACTTAACTTTTTGCTTTTTATTTCTTTTTCGTCGGTTTAATTTTTTGTTACAAAGTTTTTATTATAAATAAAGTCAATTTTCGCGCCATTTTGTGACAGCGCGCATATTACAGGATAAAAGTTTTTATGACACCAATTAATAACTTATCATTATGCTCTAGTAAATTAGCTAAATCAAAATCAAAATTATTTATTTCAATTAAACCTATTATACGTATTTTTGAATTGTCGGGAGGAGTAAGTCAGTATAAGTCGGTCGTGAAGCTAGTTGCCTGTTCCAAAACGTAGATCCTATGGAGAAGAACAGGCAAGAAACTCCAAGGACACTCTTTTTCAACATGGTTTTCTTTTTTACAAAGTTACTTGTTACATTGTTTAAAAGCGCAATTTAATGTGCGGATAATGTATAATTAGAGTGTTATTATATATAGTGTTATATGTGATAATGTTATAGTTTAGCAGAACTAAAAAAAACACCCTTTAATGGCGAACCGAATTAAACAGTAAAATGAGTTCCACTCTCCACCTCCCTAATCCATCATCAGATCAGCTGCAAGATGCCAAATTATAGTATGATCATCCAAACTATATATACATACAAAGTTTCATTTCGATACAACAATTACTAGTAGGTTAAAATTTACTTCGGAAATCTGTTTACAGCGCAAATAAACCTGATAAAAGCGTGTTAATAAATAGAAAGATAAACTACCCATTAATATATTTTGAAAAGAAACGTCCAATGATTAGATACTAATATAAAATACTAGCTGCGCCCCGCAGTTTCACCCGCGTAAGTCACGATCCCGTGTGAATATAGGGATAAAAAGTAGCCTATGTGTTAATCCAGGTCTCCAGCTAAATACATACCAAGTTTCATAGCAATCGGTTCAGTGGTTTTTGCGTGAAAGAGTAACAAACATCCATCCATCCATCCAAACTTTCACATTTATAATATTAGTGGGATAGTGGGATTGTCCGTCATTTGACAACAAAGGCCGCTCGCAAGCGTACAATTACACATAGTTTATTGCAGATTATCGCGCGACGTTTGACGTCAACTAATTTGTTCTGCGGGCACAACCGACCCTTTAAGCCTTGTATTAACTCAAGGGTCGGTACAACTCCTGTGGTCAGTTTATTATTGTTACAAAGTTGATTGTAGAAAGCGATTTTATCTATTCATATTTAATAATATAATTTTCTAGTATTTGAATCACCAAAACTATCTATGATGTCATCTATTTATTGTGATTTGGTCCATCATAAGGTTGCCAGTAAGAAATTGCTTTTAGCGATAAGGTCTCCCATTGTACATTTTCGCCAGTTGTTATTCCTTTTAAGATTTCTTTTGTTGGTATACAATAAAGTTCATTTCTATACTATTCTATTCCATTCTATTCTATTTTGTTATATTGTAAATAATAACAGTATTCCCAAAAATATTACACAGATATATCTAGATCAACAATAAGTTTAACGTGTATGCCTTCTCAGAACACCGATAAATGTATTTTTACTCGAATAAAAACTTTCGTGAGTGGTATTCATATTATTTAGATTATACGGTTTTACTCACGTGTATATTTCGGGGATGCCCGACTAGTTTCGGACCCGACGGGGGCCCTTTATCAAGGTTTGAGGCGTCCTGCCGCGCCGGTTGCAGGTGCCAGACTGGATTGTTGTCTGTCCCACCGATTCATTTGTCGTAAATCAAAACGATCTTCCACCCACCCGGACAGCTTAGAAACTTACTGCGCTCCCCAAAGGATGTGGATCCACTTGGGGCCCCCGGCGTATACTCGATTCCTTGTGACTGTGGCCTAAGGTATGTGGGTGGTGGTAAAAAAAATCATCTATCAATAACCTAATCAATTAGATTATTCCAATGTTAATTCAAACACGATACCTCTGCTCTCAGTTGGTGAGCAGTTGTGTATCTTGCTGATTCCAGACGATGTTGCAGCATCAGGACAAGGATTATCAAGACGTGTGTTTCTGTGTGATATTACCACGTTATGGTGATATCGTTAAAGCCACAGGATACTACATTTCGAATCGATCAAACCACTACAAGCTATCATATCCCTTCAGGAGTTAGAAAACAGCTGATGATCTTCAAATGGCGAATTGTACACTCTCAAATAAGTCCTTAAGCATAAATAACAAACGAAAATTGTTATTTTCCTGTCGGATTATCAAAAAACGAACTACTAAGTCTAAGAGGTTCATTTCTGTCTGGACCCAATTTTAAAGTCAACAACGACAAAGTCGCGGGTATAAGCTAGTTTTAAATAAATATTATTTTTCACTTAACCGTTTTTGTACATTTGTGGACACTACAAAAATAAAATTTAAAAAATAAACAAAATTACCTGCAATTCCACGAGAACTTTTAAAAAGTTAGACCAGAAATGTGGGGCGGATTGCCAAGTTTATGCCGGCAAACTTGGCCGGACTTTGCGAAGTGGCCAAGTGCTGCCAAGCTACGATTTGAAATGGTGTAAAAGTTTTGTTACTAGAAAAAGACTTTTTAAAGATAGTTACAGTCGACTTTCTGCGTTTTGTTTTTGCTTTGGAAAAACTTAGTCACTAGAAAGTAACACAAGTTCCGAGTGAAGTAAAATATTTTTAACAAAAAATTAAACCGACGAAAAGAACCAAAAAGCAAAAAATAAATAAACCTTAAGTCTTAAGTATTGAGCTTATTTACATAAACTATCAAATTTTATATAAACTTATTTTGATTCGGTGCCCAACAACAAACTGATTAATTATCAGAATTTTATAATATGTATCTACGTAGAAAAGGACATGGCTCTACGTAGGTAATTAATTATTTTATTATTTGGCGTCTGGCGTTTAATTTTTTGTTAAAAAGATTTTTATTTTTTGATTTTTTTTCATCATCAGCTCAGCTACATGACGTGATGATTTCCAAACGCAAATACCTGATAAAGTAATGAAAACTAAACAGAAACACTATTCGTTCCTACAATTTTCGAGGGTTTCTCTCAATTTTACCAGGATCCCATCATCAGATCCTGACTTAAAAAGAATAATTAAAATCGGTTATAAATAACGGAGAGAGGGCTGAACAAACATAAAAAAAAATATATACGGTCGAACTGAGAAGCTCCTTTTTTTTTCGTCGGTTAAAAAAGTAAAATAAAACATGGCCGCACGTTTCACTACATTTGTAACGATTCCAATTTGTAATTCATTTTAAAGAATTGTAGTGTTTGCTTGTTCACATTAATTTCCCAACGTAATAGAATTTTAGAGATCAATTTGTGTGTTCTTTTTGTATATGTGGTAATGGGTTTTATTAAAGTAATTTTAAAAGTTTTTTAAAAAATAAACTTACATTTGTAGACAAACTTATGATGTATTTTTAACATCATTTATTTCTTTTTACTCATTTGAGTTACAATTTATTTTCTCTAATATTTTCAATAAATCAAGCATCATTCTTTCATGAGACTATGTTCAAAATAATAAAAAAAACACATCCGTCGTATATAATACTTATCTCTTATTTCTCACAACATACGTTATTTTCTCCGAAATCAGTCGGTAAGGTTAAGTAATTTAAAGAATCTGGATTTCGACACAGCGCCACTTACTAGCTAGAGCTAGTAAGTGGCGCTGTGTCGTTCGTCGTTCAAAATAATAATAAAAACACATCCGTCGTATATAATACTTATCTCTTATTTCTCACAACAGATTTTATTTTCTCCGAAATCAGTCGGTAAGGTTAAGTAATTTAAAGAATCTGGATTTCGACACAGCGCCACTTACTAGCTAGAGCTAGTAAGTGGCGCTGTGTTGTTCGTCGTTCAAAATAATAATAAAAACACATCCGTCGTATATAATACTTATCTCTTATTTCTCACAACATACGTTATTTTCTCCGAAATCAGTCGGTAAGGTTAAGTAATTTAAAGAATCTGGATTTCGACACAGCGCCACTTACTAGCTAGAGCTAGTAAGTGGCGCTGTGTCGTTCGTCGTTCAAAATAATAATGAAAACACATCCGTCGTATATAATACTTATCTCTTATTTCTCACAACAGACGTTATTTTCTCCGAAATCAGTCGGTAAGGTTAAGTAATTTAAAGAATCTGGATTTCGACACAGCGCCACTTACTAGCTAGAGCTAGTAAGTGGCGCTGTGTCGTTCGTCGTTCAAAATAATAATAAAAACACATGCGCCGTATATAATACTTATCTCTTATTTCTCACAACAGACGTTATTTTCTCCGAAATCAGTCGGTAAGGTTAAGTAATTTAAAGAATCTGGATTTCGACACAGCGCCACTTACTAGCTAGAGCTAGTAAGTGGCGCTGTGTCGTTAGTCGTTCAAAATAATAATGAAAACACATGCGTCGTATATAATACTTATCTCTTATTTCTCACAACAGACGTTATTTTCTCCGAAATCAGTCGGTAAGGTTAAGTAATTTAAAGAATCTGGATTTCGACACAGCGCCACTTACTAGCTAGAGCTAGTAAGTGGCGCTGTGTCGTTCGTCGTTCAAAATAATAATAAAAACACATGCGCCGTATATAATACTTATCTCTTATTTCTCACAACAGACGTTATTTTCTCCGAAATCAGTCGGTAAGGTTAAGTAATTTAAAGAATCTGGATTTCGACACAGCGCCACTTACTAGCTAGAGCTAGTAAGTGGCGCTGTGTCGTTAGTCGTTCAAAATAATAATGAAAACACATGCGTCGTATATAATACTTATCTCTTATTTCTCACAACAGACGTTATTTTCTCCGAAATCAGTCGGTAAGGTTAAGTAATTTAAAGAATCTGGATTTCGACACAGCGCCACTTACTAGCTAGAGCTAGTAAGTGGCGCTGTGTCGTTCGTCGTTCAAAATAATAATAAAAACACATGCGTCTCATATAATACTTATCTCTTAATTCTCACAACATACGTTATTTTCTCCGAAATCAGTCGGTAAGGTAAAGTAATTTAAAGAATCTGGATTTCGACACAGCGCCACTTACTAGCTCTAACTTTACCTAAAAATCTGTAAAATAGCCGTATGCACAGAAAAAGTAAAAAGTCAGTGTTCAAAGCTGTCAAACGCAGTTCGCGCCAAATAATTGAGAATGGCCCGGTGTTATGATTTTTTCTTTGAGTTCTAGCATTCACAGAAGTGAATGCTATTTCCTTCTTCAGATTTTCTTATATAGTGTGAATAAAAGGTTACTGATGGGATACTGCTAAAAGCCCCATTTGATACTTTCTTTAAGAACAGATGAACAGTAAAATAATGGCAGATAAAAATGTTACTTAGATTGAAGTGATCCTATCATAGCTTTAATATTCTCAGTTTGAAAGTACCCACGTTGAGTGGCTCCAAGCCTAGCAGAAATCAGTTCAGTCAATAGTTTAGTAGTCAGTTTTGCAGTTTAATACATCCCCATACATCAGTTTAGTTAGCCTGTCAGAAAATGTATCGGGTAGTTGGTTGATATACTATACTTACTAATATAATGAAACTGAAGAGTTTTTTTTTTAATTGTTTGTTTAAACGCGCTAATCTCTGGAACTATCAGTCAGATTTGAATAATTATTTTTGTATTGAATACAGTATTCATTCAAAATAATTATAAGCTATGTAACATCACGTTACGAACTTTAGGAGTGGAGCAGTGACTAGTTAACTATAAGATGTCATAATAGGGTTATTGCTTAATACGATCTTGATCGCGTGACCGATACTTAAATCATTAGAATACCCAGCGTAAATTACAGTTTTTGAAGTGAAAACTTCTTTAGGCACTTTTGCTATGAAAAAAAAGCACTGAACTCGTGACCGTCACGCTAATAATACATATATAGATCCACTAGAGGGCGGTAATCTATACATTGAGTTCTGTCAGCTCCTTATTGATTAATGTCACCATCTTGCTACTGTGACGTTTTAAGTTCTTCATTTCGTTTAAGTTTTCACTTCTGTCGGCAGTCCCATGACTGCCTATGTTTTAGCAATTTACTGCTTCTCACAGAGCTTGTAGGTTTTAGAACATGTATAAACAAAGGTAAATACTTAATTACCTACATTTTTTTTTGTCAGTACATACATTATTTTACATAAAGGGACCGAGAAATATTACTACTGAGTGGGAATCGAACCCAGGACCTCTAACATCGCAGTCGTATGCACTACCTCCATCCCACATAAGTCGTCAAGTACCTATTCGATTGCTATTTCTTAACCCCTATGCAAAAAGTAAAGATATATAATTATAATAAGTTTAACATTTGTATCTGTGTGTCTGTCTGTAGAGCATCATAGTTCCGATGCTACAGACAGACCGTTGGCAGACCAATTAACTTAATCAAATTCGGTTTGATTAAGTTAATTTTTTTGTGTGGAAGGTGACTTGATAGGGAGTGTTCTTAGATATAATTCAAGAAAATCTATTCAGGCGTTCGCATATCATCAGCTTCTTTTTAATCATTGAAGGGATTTTTGAGTCGGGGATATTTTAATAGTGGGAGAGCCACGGCCTCACAGAAAACTGCCGTGAAGCAATGCTTGCAATGTGTTTCGCCAATGACTTAACTTCAATTAAATTTTAACGTTGCATAATCTCCTTTAAAAACATAACTGAAATGCAATTTCTCTCATAATATAATCTAAATATGCAGCTATAACATGTTAAAGTATGTTTGCCTCATATATTATCGGTCAGAGAGGTCAGGTACCGTTTACGTGACACATCCCTCCAGGGCGACTGAGTAACGGTCCTTTCGGCTCAGAGGGACGTTTTCACCGTAAATGTGCTGCGTTAGTGTCTGAATATCGGATGAAATGGCTATATCCGGGTGTTAGGGTTTTGTTTTGTAGAAAGAGTTTAAATAACTGTGTTTTTTATGAGACTTCGTCGGGAAATAACCTGATGGAAAGCGGTTACCATTGTCTACAACACCAGTGATAATGGCATCAATTTGTTTTGTGGCCCACTGGAGGATCTAATTTTGACTTAAACGCTACTTAATACGTACATAAATACATACTTAGATATGCTAGTTTTTATTTTGATTGGTCAAGCGCTATAGGATTTCGTTGGTCTCGGAATATTTGAAAAGTCAATGAAGTATAAAAATGGAAAAAAAAAACATACGTTATTGCAAAACCACAACTTTATTAGCAGAAATATAAAAACTACTTTATAAGCACAGATAAATAGTAAAATTATTAAAATTATCAATGATAACCTTAGATAAGACAGCTTAAGTATACAATACATAAGACACTGTACTTTTTATAATTATCTTAAAGTACCCAAGACATTACATATTTTACTATAATTTTATATTTTTATTTTATAAGAAATACGTAATACACACATCATATTATTGTTTTTAATCTAAAGCAATACAACTTTACATAAATTCAAACACAAATAAAACAAAAAATATAAGAATTAGCTATTTATTGAGGCATAGGATATAGTTAACTCTTAGTTTTATTCTTATAAAAAGCTCTCTTCCTCCTCTCTCCTAATGAAAACTTTGCTGTGCCCAACAGGGTCCATAGTTAGTTCTATCTTTATATTTAACATCCTATCAATGTAATTATGGAATGCAATAAAGTAATGAGTAATGAGTATTAAATGAGTATTAAATAAATTAATGAGTATAAAATTAAATTAATATATTTTCCTTTTTATATGAATGATAAATGAATTTATTGTGTAAAGAAATCATTTTCCACACTTTCACATGTTAATAAGGCTGGGTGATAATCATAAATTTAAATTTTAAAACAACCACGAATCGAAAATCCTTTTAACTACTAGAAAAGAGCTGATGACCTGTATCTAAAAACACTCTTCATCAGGTCACCTGTCGAACAAAAAAACCCACTTAAATCGGTCCATTCGTCAGACAGACACACAGACACGTCAAATTTATAACACCCCTCCTTTTGTGTCGGGGTTCAAAAAGGGGGAGAAGAAACGCCGAAAGAAACTCAAGGATCCAAGTCTAAAGAAATTCGAAATCTACAGGTGCCATGAAGAGGTACCATAACATCAAATACATATCTATTGTTTATAAATAATGTAAGATACATTCTTAAAAGTATACGCTTTGGTCTACACCACTGCATCGATGTCCATCTTGTCTTCTGACAAGTGACGTCCTAACTTCCCGAGTTTGATTTTAAACGTGTTTACGCCTCAACTACTGAATTTTCAAAGTCAAATTTTTATACATGTCTAGGAAAGTGGGTGGTATTTTACTGTTGTGACGGTGATAAAATAGGTTCACTAATGTTTGACAAAATTCTAACCTAACCTAAACCTAGCCATTTCTGTTCAATTGAGCTTCATTTTATCATTAACATGATTATAAAAAGTTTGTCAAATGATGTTTTGATGTCATGAAATGTGTCTTTCAATTATTTGTCAAATGAATTATTTACAGAAAGAATAGTTTGTAAATTGACAGCTTTATCAAGTATAAATTTACCTAATGTTATTTTTAAAATGAAAATTTGTGATTAGTTTTTTGTCAAATGACAGGACACCAATAAAATAACTATTACGTGGTAAAACTGTGTTATCTGAGCCCAGATTTAAAACTTTCATGATATAGGTCTCTTAAACCAACCTTACTATACATCAACCTGGCCCTTTGTCGCCGCAGATCACGTAGCCCATTGACAAGGACAAGGGTCTAACAGATGCCTATATTTATTGGTTCCCTGCTCTGATAGATTGGTGTCTGGCATATTCATGGAGGCCAAAATTGCGTAATATGTTGCTGCCATCTTTTCATGGAAAAGACGCGTTCGTATTTCTGATTACTGTCTAATAAATCACATCAAAACCATGACATGCAATTAGTAACGCAGTGGTTGTACGGCTAAAAGTTGAGAGATCGCATTGTTACTATTTTAGTGACCGTGTCAATATTGGACATCTTTTTTTCTTTAATAAGTAGAATAACTATTGAGTGGGGCCCCCGCCCGAAGAGGTACGCGAATGGCGTAAGGCCGCTCGCCGAGCCACCATGGCTCGTTATTCGTCCCGGCTGGGGGCTCCACGTGCTGGCTTTGTCGCCGTGGAGGCGCTCCAGCCGGTCATCGTCGAGTGGGCAGGGCGGCAGCACGGGACTCTTTCCTTCCGACTGACGCAGGTTCTTTCCGGGCACGGCTGCTTCGGGAAGTACCTGCACTCGGTCGCTAAGAGGGAATTGAGTCCCGCCTGTCACCACTGCGACTGCAGTGAGGACTCGGCTTAGCACACGCTGGCGGTTTGCTCCGCCTGGGTGACGCAGCGTCGGGCCCTCACTGCAGTCATCGGAGGGCATCTCTCGCTACCGGCCGTCATACGCTCCATGGCCGGTAGAGACAGGAATTTTACCGCGGTCGCGACCTTCTGTGAGGACGTCATCTCGCAGAATGAGGCGGCTGAACGGGTCCGGGAGGATGATCTCCACTCGGACTTAATTCGCCACCGGCGAACCGGGCGGTGCGGGCGCGCTTTCCAGCGCCTCATGCCGCCCTGAGTGTGGCCGCGGGTGGTCGGGACGGGTTTTCCCTTCCACCCGCTATAGTGGCCCCCCGCGAGGAGGCGTCGTCCACGTGTGCCTGGACGTCGACTAATTGAGAGGTTGTTACCCGAAGGTGGTGCCCGCGTTTTTGCGGTCAGGCGCTAAGGGGGGTCCGGATGTCTTAATAAAAGCTGTTCCCGGATCCCTCCTAATTTAGGCACAGTACGGCACACGTGTGGTTTTAGTCGGTTCGATTCCGACACACCGCCCCTCCAAAAACCCCGGTGGGGTGACGACCCGAGGGGGTTTCCACACGCACAAAAAAAAGGCCCAAAAGGAGATGGCGGGATGAACTAGATGCTTATTGGGAAGATTGGCGACAGAAAGCTCTAAACCGTGAGGAGTGGAAGGAGGGTAGGGAGGCCTTTGCCCTGCAGTGGGAAGAACATGGCTAATAATAAATAATAAATAAATAAAAGTAGAATAACTTAGCCATCGCCTACCAACATAATACCTAATTGAGCATGGCGCTAGAGCCTGAGCCTTTGTGTATACACAAACATTGCAATATGAGATTCAATTTATTGAAGAAATAATAATACAAACTACACACATCTCATACACGGCTGTCCGATCCCAAACTAGGCAGAGCCTGTACTATGGTAACCAGACCGCTGATAAACGTACTTATATATTTCTATATACATACATATTATAGATGAATTACACCCAGACACAGAACAAATGATCATGCTCATCACACAATTATTTGTCCTGAATGGGAATCAAACCCACGACCTCTGGCTCAGCAGTCAGAGTCAGCGTCAGACTTGCGAGACTTGGCTTTAGTATATATGTTATGATTTTAATGGAATCTAATTTTTTTTTAATGCTTTTTCTATTTCTAATATTTACCCATCGTAATAGCTTGCATACAATTTATGTGTCGAATCACTACGTGCAAAGGCTTTTTTTGTTCTGACCGCATCCTCATTCCTCGTCTAGAAGATGGTACAAATTGATTTACAAAATTCTATTTCATTCTATTAATAAGTGCACCTCACATAAGAAACTAATAGCCTTAGCAAGTGCATGATACTAGACTGCTCCATCAGCCGGCAAGCAGGATTATATAAATCAGTTAATGGAAGTCGGCTTCAGTCCTACTATTTACCATTCATATAGATAATATGCGATAAGGTTTTACAGGTGTATTTGAATAATTAATAGATACAATTAATTGTGATTCCAGTCAGTGAGCCGTTACTAATTGTAGGGGCAGATAAGGTAAGCCAAAAGCCGGCCTTATCTATGAAACTAAATATTATATGACACCGGTTTACACCTACATATATGTATTGTGGTTTATTCATAGTTATTAGGGAGATAGTAGTAGTTACACTTCAGAAATATTAAGACTGCTGACTGACATAAAACACAAACACAAAGCAAACTAGCATACCTTAAAATTTTTTCGTAATGTTCTAAAATTCCCAATTTTTAAGATTATGTTTCACACAATAAAACAAAAATTAAGTAAACGACCCTATGTCTAACATAGACAAAAAATAATTTTTATTTATTTAGTACTAGCAACCCGCCCCAGCTTCGAACGGGTACAAATTATACATCTAAACCTTCCTCATGAACTCTGTTTATTAGTGAAAACCGCATGAAAATCCGTTCGGTAGTTTTTCAGTTTATCGCGAACAGACAGACAGACGGGGCGGGGGACTTTCTCACTAAGTATTATAAAACAAAGTCCCCCGCCGCGTTTGTCTGTCTGTTCGTGATAAATTGATGATTGAAATATGTTGATGATTGTTGAAAATGCCTCTGCTACTCGTGCGAAGCCAGGGCGGGTTGCTAGTTTTATAATATGTAGTGAATATTGCCAAAAATAATACACATAACTAAACAAAAGAAATTACAAATACATGCCTTGTGCTTATTCAATTATAGACAACCACAACTAAAACAGTTTTTGTAGTGTTTTAAGCAATGCAAATACAATAAAATACATTTGTATTCTAAGTTTTTCTGCAGAAGAATTTAGTCTGGAAGAAGAGTGTGTGAGGAACATCTACTATTAAAACGGACCGCAGTCAGACGGTTAATGTTGGGAAGTTGTATTTACAATAATAGTCGTACGAACTTTTATTGTGCGATGTAGGATCAGTATTTACTACGTAGTTTGGTTGATCTTCGCGGGATGGCGCTGATGTATGTTTTTGCTGTACGTTGATATCGTCGTATATAAGTCATGAGACTTGTCATCATCTTACGGTTGACTACCATTTTTTGTGTCCTTTAAAAGTTCTAAAAAAATATCACTTCTTTGCCCCAAAGGTATACTTTTATATAGACTGTTAAAGGTTCACTAGTGACTCAGTGCGACATAGTAACTCACGATGCATACGAGATGATTCCGAAAAAAAGTTGATGTGGAGCCACAAAGTACGAGACTAAACTTACTAGTGCAAGGTGTGTTTCAACGACTAACCGTGAAAATAGACAAAGATTTCTGACTACTAGTAACATGGGTTAACATGTCGGTACCTACTAGTATTCCTGTTAACATCTCGAACTAAGCTTAATGTAAATTAGGAGTAGTTTGCGTGGTTAGTGTGCTGGATGTCGCTCGAACCTGCTTCCACTTGATTGCACGTACAACGCCTAAGCCATTGAGATACAACCACTTTAAATTCATTAATGTCTGAACATTAGTAAAATAATCGTCTGTTTCTTAGTGTTAAGCTGGTCTCGCGACTTCTGTTGAAATTTTTTTTTGCGTATATATAATATATCTCTGTGCCAAGTTTCATCCAGATCCGTTCAGCTGTTTTTGCCTGAAAGAGTAACAAACATCCATCCGTATACGTATAAACAATATCTACTAAACGCACAGAAGCACCAAGTATACATAATTGCAGCGACATTTCATTTCTTTCCTTTCTTTTTGTTCTCGATTATATAACAGACACTTAAATAAAACAAATAAAAATCGGAAATTGTTCATATTTTCTGTAAATTTTGACTTAACTTTGCATGTAAGCCCAATATAAAATAAACTCATGTCAAACATGTGTCAGTCTAGTTGACAGAAAAGATAATTTTTTTTTTTACAGATAACATAATTAACCTGACAAATAGGTATCAAATTGTATGATCCCTTGTGAAAAGTGTATTTATTTATCTACTTATTTTCTTCTCAACTGTTGTTGTTTGTTATTTTATTCTATTTGATGATTGATGTATTATGTACATATTTAGCATAATAACAACTATAATTATTATACATCGTAATTTATATGTTTATGGTATAGTTACATAATTGTTGTATTGTATTGAACGTGTTGCTCTGAGACCGTATTAATCAAAGAGTGTAAAATAGTATATTTTCTGTGGTACAAACACTAGTATTAAATTGCAACTCAATGGCCGTTCACGTCACTTTTGGCCTTAGAAGAACATCAGCGCCGCTTCAGGTGTAAACACGAAGCGGCACTATGCTGAGTTAGGGACCATTTTTGTTTCACACACAGGGTACCTACATAGCTACATAAGCACGTAATGTTTTTGTAGCAAATATTTTTTTCTTTGTTGTTTCTTAGTAATAAGTATTTATGATTATAGGAATGTAATACCTTGTGTGGAAACCAAATAAATATTTTTCTTTCTTTCTTTTATCCATCCTCACAAGCTTTCAGCGTTATAATACTAACTAGCAGCGCCACGCGGTTTCACCCGCGTAAGTCCCGATGCCGTAGGAATATCGGAATAAAAAGTAACTTATGTGTTAATGCAGGTCTCCAGCTATCTACATACCAAGTTTCATCGCAATCGGCTCAGTGGTTTTTGCGTGAAAGAGTAACAAACAATCCATCCATAAATTCAAACTTTCACATTTATAATATTAGTGGGATAAGATGGACCATAATAATCAGCACTACACAGGCCTCTTATAAAGATAAAGGATCTTATTCTGCTGCCGTCATCCAACGGCTACCATCTATCTCTCTCTTCTCAGCCCATCTAGCGGGGGGAATTCTTATCCACATAGTTCCCACCCCAGGATTGTTGTTTTTAAAAATACTATTTTGTTTAACAAGGACAGACGACTACATATTTCGTCCTAATATTGATGTTGTCTAAATATCACAGACCACTCTTGTCCGATCCGTTCACCGTTCTTGTCAAACCATTTAGGAGTAAGTTTTTCAATAATATTTTCGGTCATAAACGCTCTCTGACCGCAGTTTTGATGGCCACACAAGTCAGCTTTTACAGCGCGACTTAAACACATTCAAATACTTTATTCCGTTCACATATTTTTTCTCTCGACTGAAGTTTAGTTCAAAAACTTGGATAACGGCGTTGTCTAGTGATTTATATTGTCTTTGAAAAGTGGGAGTTTCTATGTACAGTGTCTGACTCCTATATATAAGTTTTTTTAACAAATTTGTAGCATATTTTATGGGGTGTCTCTTAAATCTTCTAAACTTTCAAGACATGTTTGTTCCTATTTTATGCGTTGCCGCGTCCGTTCGTCCGATCATCATGAAACTTAGCAAAAACATTGCCAGGGGGACAGAGAAGGACATAGGGTCCCTGTGTGTCGGGGAATAGCTAGCTCAGTTCAAGAGGGCCCTTGCAGATTGATTGATTGACATATGAAATGTAAGAAACAGTATCACAACCACTGATATAAACTATGAAAATCACTAACTAACAGGAACTGCCAAGTTGTTCGTACCTCTGTTCGCACTCAAGTCAATAAATCTCCACTTATTTCTACCCTTTTATAATCCCTCTATTCGTTAATATTTATCAATCGACCCATAATATTGCGTGACCGGTAAAACCAGTCAAAATAAAGTCTGTTAACTTATTTTTATTAAATATTGAACTGTGTTATCATCTATTATAGTTTGCTCTATTTTTAATAAAATAAATAAGAGTTTTTGATGTGGCGACAACAAGATATACTCCAAATTTCTCCATCTATAATTCCCAAAGTAGGTAGGTCTAAAATGTCCCAAAGGTACACACACTGATGGCAGTTGCAATTACTGATAGAGGCAAGTAATCTTATGACGTTGGAAGGGGAAAGATATAGGTATGTTATATGTAGATATGGCTGTTGTCAAATCCAACTCCTCGAAGGCATCCCGATACTCATGGCAACGCCGCTCGCCATCAAGAGGGGGCTATCCCCTACATTCTAAAACCAGGAAAGTTATGCAGTCGAATTGAGAACCTCCTCCTTCTTTGAAGTCGGTTAAAAATAGAGTAGTTTCCTGCGGTTTTATGTCATTTTGGAGAATACATTTTTTAAGTTCGTGATAGACCGGACCTGAGTTATACCACGGCCTCACAGAAAACCAGCGTGAAGCAATGCTTTCATTGTTTCGCCGAGTGTGTGAGGTTACCGGAGGCCCTATCCCCCCTCCCCCTCTTTCCCTACTCCCACCTTAAAGGCCGGCAACGCACTTATGACTCGAGCTACAGGTGTCCATGGGCGGCGGTAATCACTTACCATCAGGTGACCCGTCTGCTCACTTGTTGTAACAACATACACACTCAGACCAATGGAAATAAACATATTCATGCATACAAATATTTGTTTTTTTTTTATTTGTCGTGACAATCGCAGGCACTACCGCCGCGCCACAGAAAAGGCTGCACAAAAAAATTCGAATGCCAAAAATAACTGAGCATAAAAACAGCCGTTCCGTTCCCTCTGAAAGAGTGCCGAGTGCCATTATGTGGGTGAAAGAGGCTCGAGTGAGTCAAGGCCAGGCAGTCAAGAGTGCCGGGGAAAAGCTAGCAAAGTTCAAGAGGGCCCTTTCACAGATTGCATGACTAAAATATGAAAGGTATTTGTAACATCGCGCTTGTATTTTTTAATTGGTTAAGCAGAGGTGTTGCAACAAATATTATAATTGCAAATGTGAGTTTGTTTCGTGTGTTTGTTTGTTTGTCAATATTTAATTACTCCATCGGTTGAAATGTTGTGTAAAGGGTTATAGAGAAGGACATAGGGTAGGGTAGGGTCGGTGCAATCCGATCGAAACGTCTGGTGACCAAAAAGGTATTATACCTTTTAATGAGCTGTATTCTTCATCTCTTAATTTTTAACTCTTAGAGGTGATAATTATCTAAGTCACAATGGTTTAATGTCAACTGCTCATCACCTTTTACAAAATATTGCTTTTTCCGATACAGGGATGTTAACTGTTGAGGAGTTCTCGTGGTAGGTACTTCCCATACGCGTTGTGACGAGCATAAATTGCTTAGCTACCTTATTATTGACTAATTCCGATGGCCCTTCTGGTCTTCATCATAAGTTTCCCTTTACCAATTAGTGCTTTCCTAGATCAAAAACACGAGTTATTATGAAAAATAATATTTAAAGAGTTCCCTCGATTTCTACAGGATCCCTTCAGATCCTGACCCGATTACAATTGCATGAACAAGAAAGTATACCCTTTCAAATTAAAAAAAAAATCTATCGGTCGAGCCGTCTTTCAGTAATCAGTCACAACATACAAAGAAGACGCCCACTAATTGAGAACCTCTTCCTTTTTTTGGAGTCGGTTAAAAAGGACATAGTGTATATTTTTTTCTATAAATAATTAACACTACACACGTATTATATAGAGATTTTTTTTTATGGTATAGGGGGCAAACGAGCAGACGGGTCACATGATGGTAAATGAGTACCGCCGCCCATGGGCACCTGTAACTCAAGTCACAAGGGCGTTGCCGCCCTTAAGGTGGAAGTAGGAGAAGAGGGGGAGGGAATAAAGAGTGGGAGGAGGGGTGAGGGGGAGAGGGGAAGGACGAGAGTAGGGGAGAGGCAAGGGTTAGGGCCACCGGTAACTTCACTCACGCGGCGAAAAGCAATGAAAGCATCGTTTCACTGCCGGTTTTCTGTGAGGCCGTGGTATCGAGCGGCCCATACGTGCCGAAGCATGGCTCTCCCACGTTATACATTTTAGTTTGCAAACAATTAAGCAGCCGGCCCAATGATAAGTAGTTACCGACACAGGTGAACACTCGCAACACCTTATGTATCATTATCGTGTAACCAATCCGATTCGTTCCTCCTCCACTTATGGAGCACAGTCAACGCTACTTATCACAAAAGACTACCTGGTGTTGGTTCCAGCAGAAATATGCAAAAAATTACCTCCTCAAAAATATTTCTTATTTCTGTTTCATTCATAAATAATTCAACACCACTTCTCGTTTCAGATACTTTTTGATACAAACAAGTTAATTTGAGAACTACTTGGCAAAATTATTCAGTCAGTTTATCCAAGAGAAATAAAATGAGAGATTGAGAAATCAAATCTTCACGTACAAAACGCTTTTATTTGAATATTAATGATTTGACCGCAATATTTGACATTTTCTCCTTAATACAGATTCGATATCTATAAACGTTATTAAACAATGCTTGTTTATAACACCGACTGACGAAGATTGTGTTTTAAACTAATAAATGCTATATCTGTGACTTAATTGACAAATAATAACAATGTTTAACACGGCCGTCTAATCTCAAACTAGACAGAGCCTTTACTATGGTAACCAGATTGCTGATAAACACACTGATACAGGGTGCATCTTACAATGGAACACTTAACACATGAATCTAGCTTGCATTTACCGAACGATTTTTTGAAAACAAATTAACCTCTGAATTGCTTGACATTTCGACCAGGTTGCACTGGCCGTGATCACAGGCTGACTGGCTCAGTGGTGCACGCCCTCCGTCGTCGAGAGCGTGAGGTAGAAGGTTCTTCATCCATCCATATTCCCGTCCTTCCCCTCTACCCCCTCTCCTCCCCTCTAATCCCCCTCTCACGTCTACCCGATCTTCCCCCTCTCCCGCTCTTGCCCTGTTCCCACCTTAAAGGGCGGTAACGCACTTGTAACTCTTGAGTTACAGGTGCCCATGGGCGGCGGTAATCATTTACCATAAGGTGACCCGTATGATCGTTTGCCCCCTATACCATAAAAAAAAAACCCGCATATTTTCAATATTTATGTTTCCCATGTACCGTCACATAGTACCTGACGATCTCGACGTAGTCCTATCCTACTGAGTCAAGTTGACGTCTTGTTGTTTTTTGAAAATGGTTGAATGGGATGTGGTCTTACTGGCGGTTGTACAAGAAGAAGAAGACGATAAAATAAAGATCCACAAAAAAAACTCTAAGTAAATGAACTATGGCCGGCCGGGATCCACATGCGACGTTATCTGACTGGAGCCGAACGACGTGTCGACAGCCAAGAGCAAGTGACGGCCGAACGAAGACGATCGGGCGCGGCGGTAGCCGAGTGCAAGTGGCCACAGCCGGTCGGATCCGACCGGTCCCAGCGGCAAGAAGTTCCATGCAAAATAAGCAGCGGTAGCGTAATGGCTAAGACGTCAGACTTCCGATCAAGTGGTTGCGTATTCCAATCCCTCCCAGTGCACTACCAGCGTGAACCCACTCCTAACACAAGCATTTAGCTTAGCTGGAGGGGTTAACACGAATACTAGTAATGTGTGATCCACGTTGCTAGTACTCTTATTTAAAAAAAAAATTAAGTAATAAATATAAACTTCAATTTCCATCACCGTAGTAAAAAAGCGTTCCTATGCGCTCCGACGCGGCCTGTTCGGTGTGAATCGTACTTTAGACTTTTATGATATCTAGTTTGCATACGACAAAGCTTATGTAGCGCCCTACGTATGTAGTTGTCAGTACGAATGGAGTAGTGGTTTAAAGTGTCATTTATGTCGAGGGTTTCTCAACATGGGACAATTAATTTGCGTAATCCACTAGTAATTGCACTTAGTCTGTTTGCATTTTATGTCTGTTTATTGCGGGTGTTTTATAGTAAATGTGATCTTTAAGTAGGTATGTGTAGTAGTGTGGGTAGGTGTGTATTTAAACTAGTGCTTATTTTGAGGAAAGTTGAACATGTTTTCTCAGTCAACTTCGCCCGCGATTTCGTCCTCGTGGATCTCTGTTCCTTCATTCCTGTATCAATCCAAGATAATTAACAAAAAACAGAAAGTTCCTCTCCCGTAAAAATATTTTTATTCCGTGTTTCCCTTTTTTGAACAACTTTTATTAATTTCCTTTCTCTTAAAATTTAATTGGGGTATTTTTATTTATTTATTTATTTATTAGCAAGAAATATGGTATAAAAGATGGGTTCAATATAAGTTGTTCAAGACATATTTTGCCAGTAACACAGGCATGCAAAATATAAAATAAAATTACAAAAAAAAAAAATAAGATCTTCCCCAATTGAACCAAAAAAAACAAGTCAACAATATTTCAATTAATTAAACACTAAGCAACAATTAAGCTAAAGGTAGCAATTACACAACACAATACTAACGGTCGATTTGGTTTCAACAATAGGGAATATGCATGTATTTTTTTTTTATCTTTTATTGACTTGTTCCATCATTCTACTCTAATAAAAAATATAAATAACCTCGGCAATGTTCAAATTAATTTTTAAAATAACATTGAAAACATCGGTAAAATTTGATCTGTTTAAACGCCGCCATATTTCGCGGGCCTTGGATGACGTCAGATTTCACGCTCAGTGTTTGTTTCATAAACTTAGTATACTTACTTGAAGTGTTACAGTAATTTTATACCGATTTTCAGTTGTAATTACTATGTATTGTAATTAATAGACGATGGATAAAGTTTAAAAAACATTTTATAAGTATTGCCTTGTCCCTAAGTGTAAAAACACTATAAGAAGTACACCCAATACAGTATTTTTTCCTGTACAAAATAATAATGTGAAATATGAAAACAATGGTGTAAATTAATGAGAAGAGATGAAGTATCTTCAATATCGTGTTTATATTGTTGTGAAGATCACTTTAATGTAAGCATATTACAATTTTATTGCTAGAATAGTGTGAATTAGTCAGCAGTAGGTCATTTATGTTGGTTTTAAATATCAAGCAGAAGGCAACTTGCTTGTCTACTTAAACTAAGTAACAAAAGTCCAATAAAACTTCATGAATATAACTAACTATACATATCTTACCTATCCTTTAGATTATAATATAACAAGTATTATAATAATTACCTTGCGGATTTCCCTCCTTTGACCTCAGCAGACGTAAAATCTGGATTTGATGCAAAATATGTAGTCATCATGAATGCATCTATTTTCGGTAGATTGTCCGATTGTTCTTTGACAAAACTACATTCAGTCATCGTCCTAGATAATTTCTAATATCACTAGAATGCCTAATTTGCACTAGCTAAGGGCAAAAACCACAGAAACACCTATCTTTCTCCGTAACACTACGAATATTGGCGCCGATAAATGACAGGACGGGGAATTTGACGTCATGTTTTGTTTCGACCAATAGTGAAGCGTTTTGCAAAGTTGAATTTCGCTCCCTTATTTTGCATATTTTAATTAATATTTTTTGCAATTAAAGACGAACTAAATAAGAAAATAATTGTTTAGGCATAATATGTGGACAATAAAGATTCAAGGGAAAATTAATCAAGTAAATTTAAACAACATGCATATTCCCTATTGCATTCGATTCGCTTAGATCTGATTAGATGAGATTAAATTAAGATAATAATATGTCAATATAATGAAATGGAAAATGATAATACAATTAAATTAACAATAATAGAATTGATGTTGAGATAACATTAATACAATTGATAAAACTACAATTGATACAATCCAACCATTAGATGAGCTTAACATAAATTACATAAACTATGCAATTACCTACATGTCTGCTGAGCTCTGTTTAAAAAAGTCTCCAATAGAATAAAAGCTCTCCTGTATTAACCACTTCCGCAATATACCACAACCTTTTTTGTTTGGTAATTCCACTATTGATTGGGGTAAGGAGTTAAAAATGAGTGGCGCCATGTAAACAAAACTTTTTCTAAATAGCTCCAACTTAGGTATTGGCATTCTTAATGGGAGGTGTGTGACTTTATTATGAGTATTTTAAAAGAATAAAGAGCTAAATCAGTCTAGCCGTTCTCAAGTGACCACTACCAACTAATGAATAGGATTTTATTTATGTTAACCAACTTCAAGAAATAGGTTCTGTATTCGATCCGTATGAATGTGGGCCTGTATATTTTTATGTCCGCCATTTTCTTAAAAGCTAATTGACCAATTTTCATGATTGTTTCACTAACATATCTTATATTATCTTAGAACGATTTTCCCCAATCGATTTCGTTGAAGTCGGTTTGTTTAATGTTAAAAATGTTTTATTCATATCTATTATGAAACGTACGTACATACATACACTCACACCTGTATCTCTAAAGCGGTAGGCAGAGGTATTAAACACCCACATTTGGCCAACTAACTAATTGGGTTCCTCTCATGTCATGTAAGACAAGCCTATTGCCTCCAGCCGGGAAAATTGGGAATTTGAGAATTACAAATTTAAAATTAAGAGAATATTGAAAGGGGACGGTAAATTTATTTTAATAAGTAACTTTTTTTTCTAAAATTTATATAAAAACGCAACCTCATATTTTCGCGAAATCCCTTTCAGTAACAAACGTAATCAAATAACGTTTCTATAACAAACAAGATAACAAAATGGCAGCTATGCCTGTAGAATATTACACTGTCTCAAGGCGGATGAAATAAATTAGAATCTTGAACGAAACGTAGATTGGGAAAACCTTAGTCTTCCAGATATTAATTATTTTGCTTACTTAAAAAAGCTTTCTAAATAATACCTTCATTAATATTTATTGCCGAGTAAAGTATTTTTATGACGATTTCTGTTAAGACGCTACTTTAAAAGTTAGGAAAGATTACAGAAAAACTCTGGTATACACTCAGCTCCAAGTAGGTAATGGCCGTAAATAAGATAAAACGCCAATAATGTTGTCATTTATCATGATATTAAAATTTCCCATGAGGTAATTCTTTCTGTTTCTGTTCTAATGACGAATTTGCGTCTTAAGCCGCACTGTTTTCTTTGTGTTGGGAAACGAGGTGTGTTGTTCTTATGGCAAAAGGAAAGATCCTCACCACGCTAAGTAATTTAGCCTGCGACGAACTGTGGCGCAATCCTGCTAATATTATAAACGTGAAAGTTTGTGACGATGTATGGATGTTTGTGTTATGTAGCTAGAGCTAGATATTGTAGAAGGCACAAGAGTGCGCGGTAGGTCAATGGTCCCCTCCACGAATGTACAGAAGAGCTACAGTGCGGGAGGAATGGCGACGGATTGTTTTGAAGCTTGCCACCACCCCTGATGTGACAACCACAACCACTCTGCCAAGAGTGTGACGACGAAGAAGAAGAGCTAGATAGCTGGATTAACAAATGTGCTACCCTTTATACTAATCATCCCAAGAACTTTCATAGCGCGATGCAGGATCTTTAGTTACTACGTAGTTCGGCTTGTCTTTGCTAGGTGGCGCTAAAGTACGTCTTGCTTCATGTAGATATCGTCACAGTCTATTCACCGGAGGCCCTAACTCTTCCCTCTCCCCTATTCCCGTCCTTCCCGCTCATCCCCCCTCTCCCCCTCTGCCCCTACTCCCACCTTAAAAGGCGGCAACGCACTTGTGACTCTCGAGTTAAAGATACCCATGGGCGGCGGTAGTCATTTACCATCTGGTGACCCGTCTGCTCGTTGGCCCCTATACCATAAAAAAAAAACTTAATGAATTAATTCAGCATCGTAAGGCTATTCATGAAAATTTTAAGTAATTATTATAACATTTCAAATATTACGTTTACACTTCAGTTGATAAGATGAAACTGGAGAAACTTTGAGGTGCGTTGTCTTTTAATTAAATCTTGTAAATGGCGTAATCTGTTTTGAATTATATTCTTTGATATTGTTAATTTGAGTGAACATTTCAAACGTAAGAAGGTAATTATAATTTGTTTTTTAATTTTTTTTTTATAAAGTTTTTAATAGACACTAAGATAATTTCTGATAAATAATTTAGGCCTATTTCATTAGGACAACACGGTGGTGCGACTGATCGCACCACTGTGGTGTCTAGAGCTACCAAGCGAAAAACACCAAAACAAACAGTTTCAAAATGGACGTCGAAGAATTAACAGTTCTTTTGCTATACGTACGACGAGTGGGAGGGAGGGGCATCCCTGGTAGCGTAACTGGTGGCAGATTGAGTGAGGTGGCAAATAGCTTCATACTTATTAATGGTTGCGCCACCAAGTTGATACCAGTTGAGATACATCAATACAACTATACACATTTGGTGGTGTCCTAATGAAATAGTGGGCACTATTTTATTATGGTTATTATGGTTCTATATTATGAATAAAAGAAAGAAAACAAAGAAAAGAAACTTTTCTTATTTATCGCACAAAGGTGACATAATTGAACACAAGAAAGAATAAATACATATTATTTACAAAATAAGGTTTCTTTAACAAAAGTACCCATGTGTGAAAAATGTGGTGTGAAACAATAATATTGTTACATACTAGTGTTAATATAACCAACCGGCAGTTCGTTGACATTGACCTTATTGTGTGTTTGAAGTCAAGGTGTGTTTGATACCACGGCCTCATAGAAAACCGGCAGTGAAGCAAAATTTGCATTGCTTTTCGCCGAGTGACCCTTCCCCCTTCCTCGCCACTAATTCCCCTACTCCCACCTTAAAGGCCGGCAACGCACTTGTGACTCTTGAGTTGCAGGTGCCCATGGGCGGCGGTAGTCATTTACCATTAGGTGACCCGTCTGCTTGTTTTCAGGAAATGGAACGCACGTAAAGCACGTGGAAGCACGTGCTCTCCTGTAAAGGTACTAAAAAATAATCAAATCCGTCCTTTTTCTACGACGAAGACGATTCACCAATCTATACAAATAAATAAAATGGAAGCGTCTGTTTTTAATGTCATAAATATTTTTTTAAATTTTTTATCTGTTTGTTTGTCTGTCTGTCTCTTTGGTTGGTCCGGCTAATCTCCAGATTGGATAGACCGATTACCACGGGACTTTTACTGCCAGATAACTGGCAGGCTACTTTTATTTTGGAAAAATAAGTAGGGGAAAAATTTATAAATATACCGAGAACGAACGAAGCCGCGCGGGAAACAGATAGTAATATAATAAAATAAATATAATCGTGTATACGTTCTGCTTTTAAATTCATGTTTAAGTTATATTTTTGCGTGAAAGATTAAAAAGAAAGTTGAAGTTGTTGGCATATCCTATCTATGGAAACTCTTGTTTATTCTTGGCTGTTGTAATCTTGTACAAACGGAACGGAATGCAACGGAAACGCAACTGTCTACATCCGCACGTTCCAAAAGGCAAAGGAACCGGTGGCAGCGTTGTAAACCCAGTGTGACGCCTGACACCGTCGTGGCAGGACGCTTCACTCCTTGAGAAAGGGCCCCCGTCGGGTCCGAAACTAGTCGGGCATCCCCGAAATACAAACGTGAGTAAAACCGTATAGTTTTTAATAAATAATTATAATTTTATACTATTCCAAGCTTTGTTTACATAGTTATAAGTGAAGCTAACAATACTAGCTACAAAAATAACCACAAAGCCATCAAAGAGAAATGATAACTCTCGTGGTCACCGTGGCTTCTTTACGTTCAGTTACGTGCAAAAACTTTTGTAAACTGAAGATACTTTCGCGGTGGAACGGCTCAAACGTTTTTAACTTTTGATGGTATTGGTGTTCCTGTCTCACATTGTTTAACTTTGATTTGAACATACAGCAAAAACATACTTCAACATCTAGCAAGAACGAGCGCCATAAAAGTTCTCGCGCCGATTAGTAATATGTTATAGAAATGCTAAATATAGCACTATTCATAATGTCCAGACCGTTTAAAAGGCCTAATATGAGTAGCCAATATAATAAAAGCGTTTGAACTAAGCAAATTGGCCGGACTATTAATAATGTGCCCCACTATTGGGCGGAGTAATAAAAATAGGTGTTTTATTTAATGAGGAATATGCACGTGACTCTCATCATCCTTTGCACCTTTTCCCAACTAAATTGGGGTCGGCTTTCAGTCTAACTACGATACGGCCGAACTTT
This sequence comes from Callimorpha dominula, assembly GCA_949752705.1. NCBI lineage: Eukaryota > Metazoa > Arthropoda > Insecta > Lepidoptera > Erebidae > Callimorpha > Callimorpha dominula. Next base: position 2,024,348 of record OX457012.1, on the reverse strand, counting down.
TGATATTTTACGTGAAGCGACAGCGACTGCCACAAGACCTCCACAACCCAAGTACTAGGCGATATCGAAGTTCTGTAGTTAAACAGGTTGTCGGCGTTTTAGGTATCCAACTATCCCTAACGAATTGCCACAGATGTTTGTATGGGACCCGGGACCGACGGTTTAACGTGCTCACGGAGGGGTCTCAATCTGTTAAGAATGGTCACCCACCCTAGGCTGACCTGGCTAGTATTACTTAACTTTGTAATGTACTAACCTACTCGGTTACCACTTAGCCACGAGCCCCTCGCATATGCACGTGACTCTACAGTAGCCTAAATATTTACATGTTAAGCGTTTATTGTTATAGAAATTTACCTATATATTAGCGCCTCTGGTAACCTTACTCAATCGGTGAAAAGCAACGCAATCATTACACCATTTAAAATCTCTGGGCACTATGAATAATGCCATGTCAAATAAGGCTGCTTCGTTATTTACCAAATACTAACAGCGCCTCGCGGTTTCACCCGCGTCCCGAACCCGTGATAATGTCGGGATAAAAAGTAACCTATGCGTTAATCCAGATCTCCAGCTATCTACATACCAAGTTTCATGCAATCAGTCCAGTAGTTTTTTCTGTGAAAACATTACAAACATACACACAAATATTTCCTCTTTATAATACTAGTTTAGATTATGCTAAAAGCAGCTCGTGTTTGTTAATGACCTTCTTCTGACCTTCTGTTTGCTGATCCTTCCACGTATGTCACCTGTCCTTATGTACCTTAATCGGCTTAATCATTGACTTACCCAACAGTTATGTAGCAATATTCATAATGGTCAGACAATATGATAATAACGAATCAGCCCAATTTGACATTTCGTTATTCATATTGCCCAGAGATTATAAATAGTGTAATGTTTCATCACTTGGTCCATAATATGCATACAACTTCGCAACATCAACCCAGGAGACAATTACCCATCGGAATCAGTAATAATTATAGTAATACTAATTAAGCCCTTTATTATACGTTATACGTGGGAGAGCCATGCTTCGGCACGTATGGGCCGGCTCGAATCCGCTCGATACCACGGCCATACAGAAAACCGGTAGTGAAGTGGTAGTTTTCATTGCATTTCGCCGCGTGAGTGAGGTTACCGGAGGCGCTAACCCTTCCCTCTCTCCTATTCCCGTCTTTCCCCTCTTACCCTCTCCCCTCCTCCCACTCTTTATCCCCTCCCCCTCTTCTCCTACTTCCACCTTAAGGGCGGCAACGCACTTGTGACTCTTGAGTGACAGGTGCCCATGGGCGGCGGTAGTCATTTATCATCAGGTGACCCGTCTGCTCGTTTGCCCCCTATACCATAAAAAAACAAAAAAATTATTATATTAGTTAGTGTTTACGGTTTTACTCCTGCATGTGTATTTCGTTTATAATAATTCACAAAACAAGTCAAACAATACCAACTGTGTTGTTTAATTGATTGTTTGTACTGATACCAAAGGTTGAGTACCCCTGATAATGACAGCACAACTGACAGCTTTGCATGCTAAGTAGGGTGACAACACATTTCTTGTGAAATCGCTGTCTGCAGAAAGATTATTTAAATTATCCTTCCCAAAACTGCTGTAAAAGGTGATTAAACCCAGATATTCTCTAACTTATTGTTGTTCATTCGTTGTTAGTTTATTTCGCCTCTCCTCGCCTATGGTGTTTCGTGGGCTTCAGAGATCGCAGGTTTGATTCCTGATCAGTGTACATATTTGTGGTTTCTCTTTTAAATTAAATTTAAAAAAAAATCCTGCGTCGCGCGGGCTTCACAAACATATAAACAACAGACAGAAATGGGTCAAAAATTTGTTTCGTGTGTGATTTGAACCCACAAAACTCGGCGCGGCGTAGTGGCGACGTGACTACTTAAAACGTTGCGCCATCCATGCAGTCGATATAATTATGATTATGTGTATATATGTTTCCTTAGAAATTCCCGAATATTAGGTTATCAAGTCGTGTTATCACAGAAAGCTAGTCGTTTCCGTCCAATCCAGAATCCACTTCTACGCGACGTGACGAACTGTAGGTTTGTTTTGTGAGCGACGAGACGCGACGCATTAGATTGACGACTTGAAGATGTGGCGTTTAAAAGTACATTGATACTGAAGTGCCAGGTTTCTGTGATGACGTCTTATCCCTCTTTTTTTTTTACACAAAGGCACCTGGACTGAGTAACGTGACCCTCTTGATGTGAAAAAGTTCTGATGTGGTAGGTACTCTCTGAAGTAGCTTCGCTCTGACGCTAACACTGTTTTGCTCTTCCTTGAACATTTATTGACTGCCGGCTACGGCTAGTGGCACCTTAAATACCGCTATCGTTCTACCAGACTTGTAAGGTTGATAGTCAACGTCGTTTACGTCTTTAGCAACGGGTGAAGCTACTTTTCGCGTCATCGTCAGGTACAGATAGTCCTCAGCCATTGACTGTTGAACAGATTTCTCGTATTTCCGAAGTCGTTGGTTGAAATTTAACCATGCTCATATCGACTAAAATTGTCTCCCTTCTCAAACATGTCTTGTTTAATAGTCAATTGTCAAATAATAATATTTCTTTCGTTTGTTTCAGATCGCGAGTGTCCTGAACTTCCTAACCCTGAAATCGGAACGGTTGTATTGACTGGAAGACTTTTTGGCGATAAGTAAGTAACAAGAACGTATTAAGATTACCTGGAACTGATACATAAACACACATAAACACACAAGGCGGTCCTTCCGCCTGATGGTAAGCGATTACCGTAGCATAGCGACGCTTGCAATTCCAGAGCACTCTCATGCGCTTTGCTGACCCTTTAAAAAACCGATACTTCTTTAAGAACCCTATACTGTAGTCCTTAGGAACACCTCGCCAGGAAGCTCATTTCACAGCCGGGGCGTTCACGGGAGGAAATTCCTCTGGAACCGTACCGTGCGCGACTAATTAGGTTCAAAGGTAACGCCGCCGGCGAGTTGTGGCCAAACAATAGTGAAACTGGTCAATGGTGGTCCAACTGGAAGGAGCACAACTCATACGAGTGGTAGAAAATGCACAGGGAGGCAAAGTCTCCCTTTAGGTTTCAGTACCGCTGGTGAGTTTAAGATCGTCGATGATTCTCACAGCACGTCTATGGACCGAGGTGTATAAATGTAGGCATGATTAGCACTAAACAGACTTAACTCTGCAGTTGAAACATTTTTAGGCTCGTCTTTTGCTTGCGTTGACATTCGAAGCTTGACTTTTTTACAGATTTAGGCTTTTCAAATTCAAGAAAAATGTGTATAAATATATATATATATAATAAATTGTCACCAGGAAATCGATAAACATGTCTAAATATAACGACTCGAAAATCCCTTCACCGATTCAAAAGAGATCATGATTTTCGAACAGCTGATCAGATTTTCTTAAATTATATCTAAGGCTTGATTTCCTCCTAAGCTGACGTCGGTGACCGACGTCGGCGGCGCGTACGAATATTCACTAGTTCTATGAAGCACCGCACTGCAACGCCGGCGTCAGCGGCAGATGGTTTCGTGCTTTTCTGTGTCATACGCGACTGACGGTACGCGCCGCCGAAATCGGTCACCGATGTCAGCTTATGAGGAAATGAAGCCTAAGAACACTCTCGATCAAGTCACCTTTCAAACAAAAAAACGCACTAAATCGGTTCTACCGTTTGGGAGGTATTATGCCACAGGCAGACACGCAGACACAAAAATGCACACCCCTCTTTTTGCACCGGGAGTTAAAATACTACACAATAAACAGCAACAAGCTGTACCTTCTCTTTCTTTAAAGTTCACATTTTAACCGTAATTTAAATGTATTTAGTAGTAGTAGGTTGACCTGTCACGGCCTGTGACCACGGCCAGTGCAACCTGGTCGAAACGTCAGGCAATTCAGATTTATGTAATACGTTTTCGTGATCGCGTTAATTCCCGTGCGAATACATCATTATATCATGGAACGCGACAGTTTAAAAGTTAGTAGTAATATATTTATAGGCATCTAAAATATCCGTTTTCGTTGGCTTTACAGTAGTGCTGCTTGTAACAACGCTATAATTATGTAACTCCTTTATCTTTTTAAATATAATTATTCTATACATACCTACGTGTGTATGTCATTGAAGTCCTACTAAACAAAATTTTGGTGTATGTGTGAGGGGATCCGTCGATAGTTTATATTCACAATTGGACTTCGGCCGTAGGTGGGGCAACCGGATTCTAGGATTATTATTATTTAAATTTCTTAACGAAATTTTATTTATGTGTGTTTAAGTGGGTATCTTGATAATTTACATACACAATTGGACTCGGTAGGTGGCGCTGTAACCGAGGTCTAGAATCCTGTTTGAGTGGGATTAGTCGTCGGTAGGACAATGTCTGCCAGGTCCGCTAGTATGCGCATAAAATAGCTGGATTAAAAAAACGACTCTTTTAAAGACCCTTACGTACTAGTTTTGAAAAGTTTGAAACGAAATTATTTTTTTCTACATACTTTGCAATTCTTTGGTACCTACTCATTCAGGGTAGTGTGTAGATATTTGATACTCTTTTACGCTTAAACTACTTAACGAATTTTGATGAAACTTTACAGTATAGTCGTAATAGCTTTTATATCGTAATAACAGAAAGCCTATGTTATAAATATTTATAGGAAAAGTTATTATTACGACTCGAGGGCGGGGTGTCCGAGCTCTCTAATACATGTATGTATATATTATTACTATTTATGTAGTCATTTAATGTTGTGCTTTTAGGGCGAGATACTCGTGTCCGCACGGCTACCACGTTGTCGGTCTCCAAAACAGGAGCTGCCAGGCGGACGGCAAGTGGGCTGGACAGCCTCCAGCTTGCAAGGAAAATAGTAAGTACTTTTTATATCAAAGCACGAAACGGTAGTCATTAAAGTGATGAACTCCAATGATCCACCTTTCTTTCACTTTTAAAACTTAAGATAAGTCTTCAGCACTGATAAATTATCATTTTCGCGAATCTTTATGTGATTATTTGTATTAATAATTATAAAAATAATTTGCATGTCAATAATATTGAATAAAGTCGCATGTTTATTAAAGATATACAGTTTGTGTTTATTTCGGAGATGTCTGATTAGTTCGGACCCGACGGTGTCGAGGTGTCAGGCGTCACACTGGGTTGGCGACGTGGCAGCGTCGCCAACCCAGTTGTCTTTCGGAACGTGCGGATGTAGACGGTTGCGTTTCCTTTGCGTTGTGTGTTGCGATGTTGTTCCTAACAGGCACCGTGGTACACACCACACTATAAAATCATATATCTTTAATAAGCATGAACACCACTCGCGGGTTCGAGTTTCGAGTTTTATTCTAATAAAGTAGCATGTGTTAGAATGTTAAACATGTTAGATCTTTTCTAAACCTACTTTTCTACAAAAAAAATGAATTTGAATTGGAAAAGGAAAATTATATAGGTACTCGGTGGGAGAATTTTATTAAAGAAAGAAACTCCTTTAATAAAATTTTCCCACCGAGTGAAGACCTAATTTATATTAATTGCTATTATTCACATTTTATTGCACATTAACATTTTGATGGATGTAAGCTCAGCAAAATATGTATCTAAGAAAGAAACCAAGTTTTGCTCTATCTCTGCCTATACCTGACTGTTTGGGCTTGAGGATTTTTTTTATAGTATATGGCAAACGAGCAGACGTGTCACCTGAAAAAAGGTAAAAGACCACCGCTGCCCATGGACACCTTCAATTCAAGAGTCACAAAATACATTAAATATGCTCATGTATAATTCATTGAATGCAGCTGAATTAGCTATTTTAAATCCTATACAATAAACAATACATATCATTTCACATTGATTAACAGGAAAAATTGTTTAAATAACTGAACGGAACGATGTAACATAAGTATTATAAATAATATATAATAATGTATTATTTAAATAACCCAACCACAGTGAATATAGGTAGTAAGATATGTGGTCGTATGATGATGACTAGACCCGAACAGCCTGCAACTATATGTTTTCATTGTTTATTTCTAATATCACTGACCAAAACCTTCAATTTCCAGTATACTGCCTCCACCCCCCCACGATCAAGCATGCGCGCCATTCTGCCCTTCCCGAACAAGGCACCTTCGACCTCGATGCAACAGTGCAGTACAACTGTCATACTGGCTACGTCACGAATGGATTCCCTCGAGCCAAATGTCTGGCTATAGACGGCCAGGCATCTTGGTATGGGCCTGATATTAGTTGCGAGCGTAAGTATTATTCTTCTTAGATTCTTTTTTTTGGTACAGGGTAAACGAGCAGACGGGTCACCTGATGTTTAATGACTACCGCCGCTGCGTTGCCGGCCTTTAAGATGGGAATAGGGGAAGGGGGGAATAAGGGGTGAGGAAGGGAGAGAGGAAGAGGAAAGGGTTAGGGCCTGCGGTAACCTCACTCATTCGGCAAAAAGCAATGCAAACATTGCTTCACTGCTGGTTTTCTGTGAGGCCGTGGAATCACTCTGGTCGAGCTGGCCCATACGTGCCGAAGCAGGGCTCTCCTACTGTGAAAATCATTCTTAATTTAGCCAGAAAATTAAAGATGACGCAAGTTTTTTAACAAAACTATACTGATATTCTATAGCTTGACTTATTTTTTTTTTCCTTTTTTAAAGACAACTCCTGCATTAGGAATATTCTTGTGTCGCGGGGGGGTTCACGAACATAAACAACGGACATAAAGGACACCCAGACTCGGGACAACTATTTGTGGATCACACAAATTTTTGTCCCGTGTGGGATTTAGCAAGGTAACCACTTAAACCATTGCACCATCTGTGCAGTCAGTATTAATAGACAACTATTTGATTTGAAAAAGATTTCCGCATTTTTATCCCAAACGTTACATAACGCTACAACTATTAGAAGCAGAGTACTGCCTCGTTAATCAGTAGCATCTGTTCTGTTACTGTTCTTTTACAAATTACTTTAGGCCTTCGATCCTAAAAAACATAATTAATAATAAATAATGTCTAAAATCTAAATGTTTTTTTTAATTACAAGGGATTATTTATAAAAATCGTACTAAACACAAACTACCGTTTACATTCTGATGTACAAGAAGGTTTGATAAAACTTTTGTAAAGCGCTCCTATTTTTAATTTCCTTCTTAAGAAACATATTTTGAATGACTGAACGAACTGATGTTTGATAGGTGTTATGTGCCACAATTCAAATGATCAGACCTCAGTGAACCTAGGTAGTAAGATATGTGTTCGTATTCGTATGATCATGGTTAGATCCGAACAGCCTGCACCTATCTAAAATGTTTTCATAGTTAAGTACAGGCATGATCAAGTTTTAGGAGCGTTATATTAAGAGACATACAGTTGATTTAGCTTTAAAAAAAACGGTTATTTTTTTCATTTTTCGGAAAATAATGAACATATTATTATGAATTTTCATGATCATTTCAATGATTTTATTTTTTTATGCGGACATTTTTAGGAAAATCCAGACATTTCATCAACATCCTTGGTATTAGATACCCCTATATTTCATTCATGTCAGCCCTCTCTCATCATCTGCCTACCCTTGTTAAAAATGTTATTATGGTTTACACAGTCCATCCATCTTTTCTTTGGTTGTCCTCTTCTCTTGTACCCGTTGTCAACATCCATACCCACATAAAACTCTTTTCACTACATTTTGCTCATCCGTCCGCATCACATGTCCATACCACGATAAACTATTGCTCAGTATTTCATTCACTGGTGCTACTTTCAGGCTCCAATATATTGATTTCTCACCTTGTCCATCTTAGGCACACCACACATCCATCTCAACTTTTTGTTGGTTAACTTTCAACTGTCCTCTCTCTTACGAAATATAAGATTTATCGGTCTAATTTCAAGTTCAATTTATCAGTTTTAAAATAAAATTTTCCTAATATTTTTAGCGCTTTACCTTACTTACGGGGTCTACTATACGACTCTTAATTAGTACAAGATCTTTCTGTAACATCCTAATATACCCTACAAGGTTAATAATTAAAATAATTGACGACCTACCGCTCAACTGAGTTGAAGAGCAACTCGTCATATTGTACATACCAATCTTTTTTCCAACTGGTCATATATTGTTCAATTAATTTATGAAGAAGCAGTGATCTAATTTATGGACTTGAAAGTGTCATTAAAATACTTTTCCAAAGGTACTACTTGCTCTTATTGCTTTAGAAAGCTATAGGGAAGAAGTCTGGCTGAATTTTATGAACAACATAGAATCACAGGATTTATTTCTCCCTATGAAATACCTGTTTATTTTTGTCTATGTTTGATGTGTTCAAAAAAAAGTTTCGTTGGAAAATATAGTACCTTCAATACCGTACTTATAGCTTACTTAACAAAAGTCTTATAACTTCATTCTTAAAATTTAAAACTTATTAACAGCCAAATTTCAACAGAAAATCGATCGTACCCTATTCTGTAGAGGTGGCTTCTTTTTAAATTTTAATTAAAATGAATTTCTAGACAAATTTAAATTAGGTTTCTAATAAATGTATCTTTAGTTATCCAATAAAAAAGAATGATTGAAATCAGAGAACTCAGTCAAAAGTTTAGCTAAACAAGCTAAATTTTTTTTTAACTTTTTTTATTTTAAATATAAAATATTCTTTCCTTTGTTTTTGTCCATTAAAAGTCATTATCATCTTACTGCCCTGTTTCCTAACTTTTATTAGGGTCATCGCAATATTTCCAGGTCTCTTTTACGGCTGGCCGCCTGCCTGAAGCCAACTGTACTTGGGAATAATAGTCGTTTCAAGACGGGAAAGAAGGAAGAAGGTAAATTTGTGTTAGGAAAAATGGGCAGGCAGGGGTAACCTAGGGTAAGGTTGCAAGTCTCGGATGGGGAACGGGAATGAGACTGTAATAGTTCGCAGAAGCCGAGGTTACATACCCGAATGTCCTGTATTTCCTGTGACAGGATAGACCACTAGGACAGGAACACCAGCTGGCCGGTACAAGTAGCTTCATAATAACTGTTCTATTATTTTTCTTTCATTGTATCTCCACCCATCTGCAGCCCGATCCTGTGGCGAGCCAGGAGATGTCCCCCATGGATGGGTTACCGCCGATTGCCACACTTTTGGCTGCAGAGCAGTGTTCCAGTGTGGGCAGGGCTTCGAGCTAGTGGGCAAGGCAGAACGGTACTGCCAGGCAGATGGGGCATGGGCGCCAAAAGAGCTACCAACTTGTGTCCGTGAGTAGACAACCTTCTTATTTTTCTTAGGAGTTTTGATGATGAGTCTTTTGAAAAATTTGGGATAAACGTTCGATATATTATTATTAACTTATTTATGTTTTCTTATTGGTACTTGGACAACCTCTAATCACATCAAAGACACTAAAATATTACATTAGGTGAGGTAGAGATAAGATGAATGAGGATTTTAGTATCATTAGATATCGCATTATATATTAAATAACCATTGATGAATTCTGCAGATTTGTCTATAAATATGTAATTATTCATTTAAAAAAATAAAACATACGTTTTTATCAAGTACGGCATTATCTAACCCGAAAAAGATACCGAATTTTTTGAACATTCGGGTATAACAACTTTATCTTAATGCAGAGAGCATTGTTATTACTAAATTATTAGGAACAATCTTATGAATTAGACTGTATTTATCATAAACTTCTGCAAAGATGTCCACTCAGCTTTCCCAACACAAAGAGCATGTGAATACACATGAATGATAGTGACCGACAAAATTTACAGGGCAGAATCTGTATCAATGGCAAAAAAAAATTGCTGGTTCAACGAGAATTGGAAAAGGATTAGGCAATAAATGATAATTCTGATCTAAATCGGTTACAAAAAAGTAACCCTCAGAGTTCTTGCCCTTAAAAATAAGTAAATAAATTAAGAGCATTGAAAATGACAAATATTCCGAATAATTGAGTTTTTGAGTAATAAATAAAATACTAACTTTTAAACTTTCGCGTTCCATGATATAATATTATTTACGTATTTACGGGATTTAACGTGATCACGAAAAGGTATTACATACCTCTGAATTGCCTGACGTTTCGACCAGGTTGCACTGGCCGTGGTCACAGGCTGAGCTGTCAGTCTTTGACCACGGCCATATTATTACCACCATATTATAATAAATAAAATAATTATACAAAATGATGCAAAACTTAAACTCATTGAGTAAGTTTTTGGGGTAAGTCCTATGTTTAGTTGGGCACACACCATGGTCTAGATGATAATGACGATAAATACTTCTGTATCTTCTTCTCACTTGAGTATTGCTTATGATTTACTTACGATATTTACTAGGAAAATTTACTGAGATTTAGTAAAAACTCGTCTTAGACAATGGTAGTTTAAAAATTATTTTGTTTCTAAGACTCATCATCAAGATCCGTTAATTATTTTTAAAATTTTTCGCGTGTGGTCTTGCTTCGTGACAATGTAGTTGCCGATTTCGGTGTTGTCCCTCATTTGGAATGTTGCATGGTCCGGTCTCAAGTCTTACATTATCGAAATAGTTCGCATGACGCTTCAAATAATGATTATCATGGCTATCATCGGAGCAATATCATTGTCATGACGCAAAATAATGGAAATCCCACTTTTTAATGTATTTTTTGTATTTCTGTGTTTTGGAATTGGTGTTAATGTTAAACTTCAATTTTCTTTTTTGGGGTTACTAACAGCTACTTGGAGAGTGATTTTAAATTCATAGATTTTCGTTCTAAAATGGTAGGGTATTTTTGCCAAAAGTGGGAATTCCTCTGAAATTTGCCAAAAATGGATTTTTCTGATTGTTTTTTCTCCTTTTAATGCTGCTTAGAAGGAGATGCCGGGACCGTTTGAGCATCCATTACATTACGTAGTATATTAAAGTGATGTTATATAGAAACGTTGTCGTCTTCAAATTCTATGAAGCTATCGTTTTCTGCAACTTAAAAAGTTGTTTCTTCTGTGGCCATGATAAAAATTGTCGTTACTGCCTATCTGACTATTAGCTGATATAGCAATGTTAGTAGTATCGATGTTTATTGTAAATTTCTATCTTTAAACGCTGTAGTGAAATAAATTTAAAAAAGATATGATATTGTTTTATTTTTTCGCATGTTTCTGCACGTTTCTTAGTTAATGATAAAAATATTTGGTAATAACGCCATCTGTGTTTTTATCGGGGTATCGTTAAAGCGACGCGTGTCGCTATCTAGTGGTAACGCAGGTGCAGTGCCCGCCGCCGGAGGCGCCGCGTCACGGCAAGGCTGTTTACACATCGTGCGCCTACAATTCTGTCGTCTCGTACGAGTGCAAGTACGGGTATCGTCTTGTGGGAGACGCGACGAGACGCTGTGGAGCAGACAAGAAATGGTCCGGCTTGCAACCTATGTGCAAAGGTGAATATGCCTCCAATCTGTTTATTATAATAATTAAAAGTTTATTAAAAAATAAAAGCTACTGCACCGTCTATCTGTATGCAAGGTTTATTTCTGACTCGTTTCTTTGACACTTCCTAGAAAAATGCATTTTAAAGTGTCAGTTAGGAGCAAGACAGGTGAGTTACTAATGTCGTGAGTATTTATGACTATTATCTTCTGCTGACCATCAGATGGATCGTGTGCTGGTTTACCAATTAATTTAAATAATGGAATAACTGTTGTCTAAATTGAAATTTTCCAGAAATTAACTGCGGCCATCCAGGCCAGCTATGGAACGGATGGCTGGAGAACATATCCTCTGGGACTGGACTAGGAGCTTCAATTATCTTCAGATGCCAGGATGGGATGAAGATGGAGGGCAACGGTTCTGCCATATGTCAGAGCGATGGCTCCTGGAGTCATCCGCTACCCATGTGTTTGGGTAAGTTTGAATATTCTATCAAATAACTCAGTAGGGAGTAATATCATTAAATGGAATTTACGTATATAATCCCCATAGACTTATTTCGTCATATATACGAAGGTATGGGTATGGATCATATTCGCACCACATTTTTTATAGAGTATTCATTTTATAAAGATATTCCAACACTAGATGAACACAAGCACAACAATACGAGTATGATTCTGTCATCACCATCCAAATTTATACAGTAGAATTCTTTCGAGAAAAATTATGAGAAACCTGTATTTGATTGAGTAATTTGCATCACAAAATTTTCTCAACAACTCACGGTTTTAGACACACTGCACTCCGTGTGTACCCAGTGTTTATACTCACTTAGTGACCACACAGCTGGAAATTTGGTTCGGGAAAAAATGTTTTTTTTTCGAGAATTTTGTCGAGCTATTTATATGCAAATACTGTGTTCTTTAGTGATACCTCACTAGGTATCACTCAAAAACACAAAGGTAGAGTGATATTCGTGAGTCATATAGTAGACCACGTTAATAATGTTCACCACTTAAAATTTCAGGAGGATCTAGGAGTGTAGATCCTCCTGAAATTTTAAGTGGTGTACACTACCTTTTCTTGTATCACTCTACCTTTTTGTAACATACTGAAAAAATGTTGTTCATTCTAAATTACCAATACTTACTATAGTTGAGAGCAATAAATCCAGGTCACATGAAGACACCCGAAAATCCCGGAAACCAACAATGCTAGCCCAGCGAAACAAATTATATTTAATAGACAATTTAAAACTCCTTAAAAGAAAGTAATAAAACTTCCTGGTTGCTGTAATGTTATGCCTGCTCTCATAGAGGAAAGGGAGGGAGGGAGGAAAGGGATTCCCCAACATCGTATAAGACACTTGATATACAGCACGTGGATGTAACACAAAGTACTAAATTTTAAACAATTTTGAAGTTGTAGAAAAATAGTTATGGTGTTTTTGGTTTAAGATAAGGTTCATTATTTTTTTTTTTTCTTGATGTATTTTTTTATGAATATACGTGACAAATAAATGTTATTACTTTCATTAAAGAGCATTCAACCGTCCATCAAACACCATTTATTCCATCAAGCTAGCATTCCCAGTCTCCGAGATTTCCCAGATTCATGTGACCTTTCCATTTTTTATGTGATCCTCATTCATTGCTCTCGAGTGTATTATTATATAACTAATAGCCTAAAAACTATTTATAATATTTAGTAAGTAGATTGCTTAATTAATGATAAGAGAATAATGTCATAACCTTTAACCTTATAAACTCCAGCTCCTTGTGTGGTGCCACACGTCTCCCAAGGTCGGGTGGTTTTGGTGGAGAACAAAACTAGTGACAACAGCTCCAATGAGGGGAACACTCAGATAGTTGGCAGTTCTACTATGGTGCAACATGGTAAGTGGCATGTGTGTATATTGTTACGTAGATGGTAGCGACATCTCTAATAATACATGGAAGCTATTCTTTATCCAATAAGAACATTAGCCTCTATTAACTGGATTTTAATTGCTGGAGAACTTAAAGTTGTCTAATTCTCCTTGAAATAGAAGTAATGGGTAGATGATCAAGAAAAACGATGGCAAAATCTAAATCAATAATGTTTACAGGAGAGATAATAATCGTGGACTGCGAGAAAAATTACGAGTTTCCATCCAATAACGCTGCTGTGACATGCAACAACGGTACCTGGACTCAAATACCGAGGTGTCAACCGGCCAGGTGAGTGACTTATAATTTAATAAAAATTCTTAATAAGAAGTAAACAAACAAATTATTTTTGCATTTTTTACTAACGTAAAATGAAATATTGATTAGAATGGATTGAAATGCTAGCTAAACTAAATTCATGGATATCAAAATATTTACCAGTGCATAAGTTTGATGACGTAAACAATTATTTTAAAGATATTGTAAAATTATATCAAGAAAAGGAACAAAGAATCACAGCCCGCTAGCAATCAAGTGGTAAATAAATAAGTCCAATTTCCCCCCCCCCCCCCCCTCGCACTGACCACGAAACACAAAACACACGCAAGGAATCCGGCTTAAGCATTCGCCCATCATCATTTCAGCCGGTTGACGCCCATGCCATGGATTACGTTAACTCTCCTTAATGTTATCATACAAATTTATCACTCCAGGTGTAAGAAGATGCCGAAATTTCCCCGTAATGGTATGGTCATAGCTCCAAAAACAGAACACGGTATGAAGGCCCGGTATCGTTGCAAAGATGGCTTTGAGCTAAGAGGGAATGCAATCGTCGTCTGCTCGTTTGGTGTATGGAGTGGAGACTCACCTAAGTGCGAAGAAGGTAACCTCTTACGAACTTATATGAAAATTGGGTTAGGTTTTTTGGAAAAATATAATATATTTTGGTTTATGTTTCAGTGTTCTGTCCGTTTCCCGGGTACATAGAAAATGGAAAAGTTTTGCTTGTGGGTAATATGGGCTTGTACGACTATCGGCCTTATGTCAAGAAGGTAATAATATATTAAAGGATATTTATTAATTTTAGTAACAACGAGTTCTTCATATCTGACGATATGATAAAAGAGACCAGCACTCGGGTTCTAAAAGGCTAATCAAAATATTGTTCAACTAACAGAGCTGTCTAGTTAAAAATAGTGTTAAATCAGTTCCGAGTTTCTGAAACGTTGATCGAAGAAAAAAATACTAATGTCAAGTTGAAAGTAAAGTTTGACAGTGCCTAATCATGTTTCAGGAACTAAATATATACTTGTACTAGTAACGTATGACACACATTACTAGTATTCTTGTTAACCCCTCCAGCTAAGCTAAATGCTTGTGTTAGGAGTGGGTTCACGGCGGTAGTGCACTGAGTCAAATTCAAATTCAAAATCATTTATTCAATTAAGACACTAAGTGACATTTATGAACGTTAATTTGAAGCTAGAGTTAAAATCATAGATCGGCGCAAACAGACGCAACAGCATGTACTGGATTGTCGAGGTAAATTAGGTGAAAACACCAAAATCTACTGCCTGCTTGTGTCGATCTATAATTTCCAGTTTCCAAAATGCGTAGAGCCTTATGAGAAGAATACTGGCAAAGAAACTCATGGCCACTCTTTTTAAAAGTCAGATCTTCAGGTACAATAGTGTTAGTGTTACACGAAAGGTAAACAGGATGCAAGCTGTTGCCACCTGAATTTCATTTTGACTGCCCTGTTGGTCTAGTGGTTATCGACCCTGAATGCTAAGCCAGAGGTCGTGTGTTCGATTCCCAACCAGGACAAATAATTGTGTGATGAGCACGATAATTTGTTCTGTGTCTGGGTGTAATTTATCTATAATATGTATGTTTTTAGATATATATAAGTATGTTTATCAGCAGTCTGGTTACCATAGTACAGGCTCTGCCTAGTTTGGGATCAGACGGCCGTGTGTGAGTTGTGTGTCCGTATTATTTATTTATTTATTTTATTGAAATGCTCCAAAAGCTAACGTACTAAAAAATAAAAATCAATCAGTGATAGCGTTGAAGGTTTGAACCTATTAAACATAGAAATCATTCAAGTTGCACATCTACTTTCATTTAGTTACAAAATCCACTGTTAAAAATGATTCGCGACTGAATTAAGAGGCTAGAGTTGCAGTTGGTCGAACCAAAATAATAGTATAGGCTAAAGCATCGCTGACTAGGCCGACCAGTCACCCCAAGCAGCACCTGTTCACGATGGGGTACGAACCCGCAACCAAGTCCGACGCCTTAGCCATTACGCTACATATTTATAATTAAATTTTATATAATAATTATACAGATGTCCCCATATAATATGATATAATGCAACCGCAATGCAGGAAGCTTTGGTTCCAGTCAAAATTTGCGCTGACTCCGTGAAGTTATATAAAACCCAATTTAGAAAAAGCGAAACAAGAAATTATATTAAATAACAAAAGTACACACTTTTGCAGGTAGTCAACAACAAACAAATAATGTACGAGTGTGAGAAAGGCCATGTTCTGTCTGAAGGTCCGCCCGGAGCTACGTGCATTGGGGGTCATTGGAGCCCGAGAGAACTACCCAAGTAAGAACCGCAGTAACACAGAACATGTGATTATTTCAATATTCACCATCAAAGTCTTGTACCTCTTGGTTCCTTCCTACACCTATATTCTGCTACAGGAGCTTAAAAACGTAAAAAGGTTCACACACCAACACACAAAGGCTCTACGATTAAACTTACTACATGACATAAACAGTAGTAAGCTAAATATTTTCCTGTCAGTCGTTGAAACAATAATGTAATGCACTTTTTTATGTATTTCCCAGATGCACACTTTACCAGCATCCAAGAATCCGATGGTCACGTAGACGACGTTCCATCTCAGAACCAGAAATTCGTCATCGTAGATCAACCTACCTCAGACAGTATTACAATAATATCCGAAGTCAAACTGACCCCACTCAGCAATACGTAGACCAGCTTTATGAAAAATATAATCATGCTACATCAAAACCCACACTGAGACATGCAAATTTCAAGATCATGAAGAAATTTGACTTCGAAGATGAAACAATTCCCGAAGCTTCAATAGAAAATCATGACGAGAATTTCCCAACTGCTGTATATACTATTTATAATGTACATGGTGAACCTATCGGCCATAGACTTTATTCTTATCAACCAGTATATGAGCCTGAAGAAGACGAAATACTTCATCAAGAAGGTACATCTGAATACGAAGATTCTGGTGAAGAAGGTGATGAATTATCCCACGCCACTGTTCTTAAAGGTGGATTGTTTGATGATCACAGCCTTAGTACAGATAGCAACGCTGATAATATCAATAGACTCAAACATGAGTACTTCGAAAAGTATGTTGATAAACGTCGCAAAAGATATTTGAATAAAAATTCAAATGAAAGCAAAAATGAGTTTGATTTAGAATTGGAAGGAGATGAACCTAAAGTTCATGTAATAACGACCAATCCTACTGAAGTTTCTACTAAAGTTAGGATAAAGCGTGACCTTCACACTGAAGAGTTGGATACAAGTAATTGGACTCTAACACCAACGGCACAAGGTTTAGAATCAACTAATAATATAAACATAAATCTATTCTCTAATCTATTAAAAGTAATTCCTTTGTATAAAAACTTCGAAATAAGTAAAGACAATATGACTGTTATTCCATTAAAACCAAAGTTTGATACAGATCCTTTCAAAGATTACCCCAAAGAAGTGGCAGTTGTACCATTACAATATAATAAAACAAATTCGACTGAAGTTGATAACATATTGGACAAACGTGATAAGAGAACGAGTAGAAAAGCTGATAGGCTGAATCAAACAACAGCTACTATTCCTAAAACGTAAGTGTGGATTACTTACTATAAAAACAAACAATAAATAATATGTAAATGAGTGCTTGCGTGCTTGCTTGCGTACATTGCGTACATCTATTGTGAATATTTATGTCTTATTTAATTAAATTTATAACATGTGCACAGTGGCAGAGAGGGTAAAGGTGGAAGAACCCGACATCAGCCACCTGCAGATGATTCAACTGATACTAAAGATATGGCCGAAGGAGGGAGTATACAGAACTCTACAGAGAAAGGTAGCAAGAAAGGACGCCCTAAAAGTCCTTGCGAACCGATCGAGAGCGAACCATACGTGAACATTGAGATTGTCAAGTATGGACGTGATCCCAACAACACTTTTAGTTCAGGTAATTTAAACTTCTGGAGAGATAAGATACATATACTTATGACTTACTGTATGCCTGACGCCTCAAAATACAAGGTTTAATACACATTTGCCTATCTCGTGGGTCGGCAGAGACGTATTTAATTTTCATCACCTACATTTTGCCAACTATAATTTAGGCCCTCAGACGTAATAGGGAACTACTTTGGGAATTAAAGATCAGAAAATCAGGAGTATATTGAAATTACAAGTTCGGAAGAAGGATTTGCTTGCTTATTCCGTATACGGATAGATTGGGGATGAATAGTCGCATACCTGTAACTCAAACTCAGCTGTTGCCGGGAATTCTAAGCCCTTTAACAGAATATCTTGTAGAAATTTACTGTCACAAATAAAAACCTTTTTGATTGATTACTTTTTATGTAAGTGTGCAGTGAGATAAAGATTTTACTGACCTAATAACCAGTATGTTTAGCTCTTCAGATAAATGTAGTACGTACTGAGACATGTTTCACCACCTCTTAAAATAGGACCCTAGCAAGACTCCTTCTGTCCATACTACGAAGAGGTGTTCTACTAGTTTATTGTGCATACTCCGTTTCAAGACAGGTTTCCGTGGTAGAACACGGTGTTGTTTTAGTCGATTTAAATCCGTGATTCTCTCTTTGCTGTGGCCCTGGCAGTAAAATTATATCAATCGATCGGTCAGGCACATTGTTATCTTGCTGTGGTCGTCTTTCTTTGTGTTAAAAGACTCATGGCCTGCACTCTACGCTTTTTTTCACTCTAAAGTCCTTCAATCATCCTATACAAAACTTGCAGTTTAAAACTTTAGACAC
The DNA here is from genome assembly GCA_949752705.1 of Callimorpha dominula. NCBI lineage: Eukaryota > Metazoa > Arthropoda > Insecta > Lepidoptera > Erebidae > Callimorpha > Callimorpha dominula. Next base: position 2,005,901 of record OX457012.1, on the reverse strand, counting down.
CTCACACACGGCCGTCTAATCCCAAACTAGGCAGAACCTGTACTAAAGTTACCAGATTGCTGATATACATACTTATAAATTACTAAACACATACATATCACATACATATTAAACAACAAAGTCCCCCACCGTGTCTGTCTGAACTAAACTGAAAAACTACTGAACGCAGTTTTCACTAATAGACAGAGTGATTCATAATGAAGGTTTTAGGTGTACAATTTGTTAAGTTGTGTAAATTTATTGAAATATTTTGATAATTGTTGAAGATGTCTCTGCTACCCGTGCGAAGCCGGGGCGGGTTGCTAGTTACATATAAATTACACCCAGACAATGAAACATATAAATTACACCCAGACAATGAATAAATTATCGTGCTCATAACATAATCATTTGTCTTCAGGGGTAATCGAATCTACACCTTCTGGCTCAGTAGTCAGGATCACTTACCATTATACCAACAGGCCCATCACGTTTTTGGTCTGATGACCTATTAAAGAACTTTATCCTTAAAAAACAATTTCAGTATCTTTTCAGGCTTTTCATTCAGGCGTCCTGCACTCTTGCCGAGGAAAATTTGTTAGTAAAAATATGGTGTATTTTCAGGTACTATAGTCCGAGTTGCTTGTGGCAAAGGATACGGATTGAACCTGGATACAAATGCTACAGCCAAATGTGTACGAGGCAGATGGAAGCCAGAGAAACCTAAGTGCGAAATATGTGAGGACAATAATACTTCCTAATCGAATGCAGTAAACCTAGATGTTTGTTTTTGCTAAAGACTATGCTCTTCAAAACTGTAAAGTACAAGATAGTTCTTCCGAAGTGCTCATTTTTTTTTAATAATTGTCAAAAGGTGATTGTAAAAGAGTCTCTTGTCTTGAGAAGAAGTCAAGAATCATCGTAAATGAATTTGGTCAACAACTATTCTGCACTTATTGACTGTAGCGCAGAACGGCTTTTAAAATGTAGATATAGCTTCTTTTTTTCTCTTTTCTTCTCAGTGTTCTTATCAGAAACAGTGTTTAGGATGCCATAAACCATCTATCATCTAGATGGTAGTTCGACAGATCATCTCATAATAAATCAATTTTTACAATTTAGTGCCCTGCCACGTCCCTCCGACGGAGTATGGTATTTATACGATGTCAGCTGATCCTAGTCATCCGATGACAGCTAGCCAAGTCTTGGGATCGAATACTCAAGATGAGAAAGAGCTGAATGAGACCGACCCAGTACCTAACGGTCAAGTGGTGCATTTCTCTTGCGAGTATGGGTAAGTTTACTTTTGTGAGAGATTGATTCCGCATAGTTCACAAGATCCTTACACAAACAGTACATGCTGATTTTAATAGCGATAACCTATAACAGCCTGACGTAGGAGTATGTCAGTAAAAGAATAGTAATTGAGGAGAAAAATTTACCACTAACCCTCGGTTTTCGAAAACGTAGCCAACTATGAACCTTAAAAAATTGCGATCGAAACTCAAGAGAAGCTGGAATCTCTCAACAGTTTATTTACCAGGTACGGCAATTAACTCCAAACCTGTAATGTTATCATGTATTAATACTTTGCCTTTATATTGGCTGGTGTATAAAGTTACGCTAAAACTATGGAATCACAAAAAAAGAAAATATATATGTATATATATATATATATATATATATATAAATATTTTGTGATTCCATAGTTTTAGCGTAACTTTCACCAGCCAATAGAAAGTCAAGATTGAATTATTTCTTTTACAAAACGAATATAGATTTGAATCTGCTCAAATATAAATTTTCTCTTATGTTCCTTAAAATATCCATATGAACTACGTTGATTACATCCTCATTAACCAACCAAATAAATCTAATAATTAAGACTTACTATCTGAATATTCCATGTTTATATTCATCCCTAATCTATCTTAATTGCAGTTACAACGTCCAGGGGCCAACTAACCTGCGCTGTTGGCTTGGGGAGTGGGCGGTGACCAGTTTGCCTGAGTGCGTTGCAGGTGAACAAACACAAAATTTGGCCAATTTTTTTAACGATATTCTTTGATATTGAACATTCAAACTAGGACTAAGTTTGAACTAAAGTTAAAGACCAGAACGCAACATCATCATTGTGGATCACTGATATTTGTTGATAAGTAATTGAGCTTTTCGCGGTTAGATGGCGCTAGGTGTATCGCTACTTTGTAAAACTTCTCCAAATTTCAAAAACAGACATGAGATTAGTAGATAAACTTTTATCACTCTAATTGCTATTTTTTAAGTACCTATAACAAATACCCTTTTTTGTGAAATTAATTAATTATCGATCTCGTCCATCCATATCTCCACAATACTAAATTCAGGAGTGATATTTTTTTTCTTGACAGCATGCAAATTGGGCTTCAATATTATCATTAGTCTATGCTTATATGGTTTTTTTTATAATATTTCCCAGCACCCTGCGAACTTCCTCTTCTACACGGCGCGACCTACGAGGCGGGTTATCGAGCAGGCCTCACGGTAGCACATGCCTCGTCTGTGAATATAGCCTGTGAACCTGGCAGGACACCGCCAGCTACACTCAACTGCCATCTTGGAAGACTGCAGCCTACCGTACATGACTTCTGCAGGCCGTTAGGTAAGTTGACGTAAACAGTTGAACACAGTGATGTGTATCTAGACAGACTAGAACGTCCCAATATTTTAAAAATATTAACAGCTCGGAAGAAGAGATTTTAATTTTTAAAACAAAATTTCAATCAATTCACAGTCCACTGGACATAGGCCTCTACCAAGGTGCTCCGTAGCACCCGACTGGATGCGGACTGGTCGTCAGGCCATCTGGCTGTATTATAATTACAGAAAATTTACTAATAAAATAATTTCCTTAAGTATTGCTGTCCAATTATTTGCTAATAGTTTTAACTTTTTCGAACTTCCAGCAAATTTAAGTCGACCCCGTCCAACATCGGAGTTCCAAAGTGGATCAGACATCGTCAGAGAAGATATATCGGATCTAGAACCTGACATGGATGGTACCACCAGCTCCGAATGTGGACCACCAGCGAGGTAACGTAGTATTGATGCTAGATTTTGGAAGGAGAGCTGGTCATGTGTTATCAACCTTCGTGGTGTGATTCGAAGTTAAATTATAGTAATCAACTCATGGATTAATAATTGCGCGATTAAATCGCTTCCTAAATAGTTCGACTTATCTTCGGTAGATGTCGTCTGGCTTGATGTAGCCGTTTTCCAGTTATTTTTAAATTTGTAGTTAACTTCTGTATATTAACTAGTATTTCAAGTCTCACGTTATTCCATTCTCGATATTTTAATAAAAATGTATACAAAGAATTCTCTCCACGTTTTAATATAATAATATGTATAAAGATGTATGTCTGACGGCTGGGGACATCGAAAGTACTTTTTGTTTGTCAACTTAATCTAATATACATAATCTAACTTTAATGGATAACACATGAATAGCTCTGGAGAAAGAAAAGAAATATTAGCACAAAAATATATTATGCAACAGAGAGACTTAGTTTGTGAGATACGCGTTCGTTTTATTTGACCAAATGCTTTCATTGTAGCTTCTATGTGGTTTTTGTTTGTCTCGTTGCGTCATATTTGTCAAATGTGTAAAGTGAACGACTGATATTTTTTTACCAAAAAAAAAACAGAAACATCTCGTCGTAATTCCAGTTGCGCAAACTTTAAGTACGATAAAAAAAAACATAATACAATAAAATTGTTTCTTTTCAGGGTTCCTATAAATAACAGGTAATAGATAATATAATTTAAAATATCGCATTATTAGAAATCATACCGTATCTGAAATTAATATCAGGTTATATTTAATTTCAAAAATGTACAAATTCAAATATGGCGGACAGACATGTCATTGGAACTTTTTTTGTCACTCATCCAAATCACGCTAAAAGATCAAACATTTATTCAACTAACGAATAGAATAATAGTTAAAAAAAAAAACAAAATGTTGGATCCTTGCGCTTTGGAATCATTTAAGTGGTTTTTGTTTTATTTTGATCTTTTATTTATTTTGCTATTGTACGATGTGGTAAGCGAGTTTATAAAGAAAGTTGTTTTCAAAAATATGACTATTGGCAATTAGTGGTTTTAAGAAAACATTATCGGTACACATGTGAAGATTTTAATTTATTATCAAAATGAAAACTTTTACCTCTTATCTTTATTCTTTTTTTGAAGTTTGTAGATATGATACAATTATTTTCCCTAAAAATATGTTTTTTTTTTTAGATTTTCATTATCTAGTTATTTCTGAGAACAGCTTTCTTCTTAATCATATTCATCCAGAGGATGATTTCAAGCCGCGATAAAAAAAAAGTAATGTGTTGCAAAGATATGCGTTTCTTATTTGCTGGCTGAAGACTGAAGGGAACTCAGGCGTTCAGGGATGCGAAGCCCTGGTGAGAGCCTTATAGGTTCGGAATTTTGCTTCTTTAACTCCTCACTCATCACCATCGAGCCATCACAGATGATCATCATTAACTTGAATTTCATGTTTCGTCTTGAATTTTTTGTGATGTCTGGTTTCGACAGAGTGGGTTGACTAAGATAGGGCATTGTTAAAGAAGAATTCATTAAAGGCCGGCAACGCACTTGTGACTCTTGAGTTGCAGGTGTCCATGGGCGATGGTTGTCACTTACCTTCAGGTGACCCGTCGACCTGTAAAGGATTAAGCGTCAGTGTCAACCTAAAAACTTAACTTTTAGTCGCTTCATCTTCTCGGGTTGGAAACTAGCCAAGCATTTTCAAAAAAACAGACGTGATAAATATCGTATATCTTTTAAACAAAAAAAGTGGTAGAAACTCAAATGATGGTGATTTCACACTTAATGCTATGAAAAAACTGGAAAAAAACAGAGAGAATTTTGAAACAAGAAGACTAATAAAATGATTATGATGAACTTAATTACAAAAAAAACAGATAACATAATTTAAATACTCTGTATCTTAGTCAATCCCAATACATCACGACTTTTCCTCATTTTTCAAGGGTCTCAAGGTCACTTTCATGGTACAAATCCTCGGACGGCAGGGCTTAGTTAACGTTGAAAAATATACTTTATATCTATATTAATAAGATGCTAATTGTATGGCCGTAATTTGGCTTCTTATGTCTTGGCCAAGCTTTAGTTTTGTTGCGAATTCTTTAACGTTGTGACCTGTAGTGCATGTTTTGGTGTTAATTTTCATTTAAAATCTTAAATCAAGTTTAAAGTAGATTTAAAGTCTCTAAAGAAATTATAATTAGTTTCTGGACTTAATAATTAATTTTTGAATAATTATTGTATGAAAAAGACATTATGTACATATTTATGACAGTAATTAATTGATCAAGATAACGAAAGAGAAGTGTTTCATCGAGTGAGTAATCAAAATTGGACTTCGTAAATTTTTGGTAGCTCTTAACATCATCTTAAAATACTACCTTCTACATTGGTAGTTCTTAACGTCTTGATCCAATTTTTTTTTTAATACCAACTTTTAAACTTTCGCGTTCCATGATATAATTATGTATTTACACGGGAATCAACGCGATGATAAAATAGGTATTACATACCTCTGAAATGCCTGACGTTTCGACCAGGTCGATCTCGACGACACGGAGGGAGGGCAACCTGGTCGAAACGTCGACGATAATTGCGCTAATTCCCGTGTAAATACATTTTTTTAACTAATATAGAAAAAGTATAAAATTTCTACTAAAGTACAACACTACCTAAGTTACTACCAAAGTTCTAGACTAATGTTCAACTTGCAAACAAAAAAAAAACTTTTTTTTGTCTGCAAGTCCTACACTACCCAGAAAAAAAACAAAACACTGCTCCTCATTTGTCGGAATTAATCCTTGAAGGGTCCAGGGCACACTGATCTACCGGGACGGGGCGGAGGTGAACAGCTCAATAGGGATGGAGGGCTATCCTCACGGCACCGAAATTACGTTCAGGTGTATTGCTTCCATTATGGGGGAGAAGACTACTTGGAAGCTGATCTGCGAACAAGGCAGTTGGGTGGGCAAGAGTTTTAACTGTGGTAAGTTTTTGATACAGGCAACTATAAAACCTATATACATGATTTTATTTTTTTTAATTAATGTAACACTGTATCTAACGAACTGAAATTCTTTGGAGACAACCAAAGCAAAAACTATGGCATTCCTGAATTCTTCTGTAAGTAGTTTAACAAGACCAAATTATTAATAATAATAACTCCACACATCTCACACACGGCCGTCTGATCCCAAACTAGGCCGAGCCTGTACTATGGTAACCAGACTACTGGTAAACATACTTATATATCTAAATACATACGTATTATAGATAAATGACACCCAGACACAGAACAAATTATCGTGCTCATCACACAACTACACGACCTCTGGCTTAGCAGACAGGGTCACTAACCACTAGACCAACAGGCCAGTCATATTTAGAATAACATTGGTCTAGATCTCTATTACTGAAAAACATAATTTAAGTACAAATATAGACACGTTTTAAGTCTATCCAGAAATTAAGTTTATATCAATAAGGATGTAATTTAAATTAAAACATGGCAGATGAAAAGTCATTGGAACCTTTTTCGTTATCCAAATCACACTTAAGGATCAAACATTATTTATCCATCCAAACAAAATATTATTTATCCATAAGCATATCAACTTTAACTACTCGCATTCCAGAGGAGCTTGAAGCCCAGAATGAAGAGCTGATGAACAATAACAGCTGCATATTCCAGAATGAGGAACCGAACGTAGTCGCCTTCTATAACGACCTACAGATTACAGAAACCGTAGAATTTCCTGCAGGAGCAGTTATTATGTCCAGGTTGGTAATATGTATGATATATTCAATGTTTAAGAGTAAGGGACCCGACTTTCTTGACCTGAACTTGACTGGCCCTATTTGGCAAACATTTAATATGCTATGTAAATTGATCTACGGGCGCCATCTATAGACGAACATCACCTAAATTGAGACGTACGTCATCTTTTGACAATAAACGCATCTAATAGTATATTTATAGAATGTCCCACAATGTATTAGAATATTCCAGAGGGGTTTCGAGTTTTCGGGAAATGTCACGAATTCTCTATGTTAACTAACTAACGTTCGGAGTATATAAGGCAGTTGCATGACAGTATTAGATGAGTTCTAGTTATCTGATCAGCGAGTGCACAAACGCGATAAGTTCGAAAGTACAAGTGATAATTGAAATAGTGAGATTTAATGTGTTTGCGAATTATTAAAATCAATTGTGTCGATTTTGGTAATAAATTGGTGTACTTCTCTAATTTCAAACCCCGGCTCGTAACAGTAATACCATTTAAATTAAGAACTAGTGTGCTGTAGGGTGGTTGGGCATTCTATAGCACACTAGTTCAACCATCCCGTTTTCTTTTTTTTTGCTCAAAGGAAGCCTATTTCTTTGAAATTTGAACTTACGTGTGTAATATCAATATATGAAATAGTTCATAGAAATTGAGACCGCTTGAGAGAGAAATTGAACTTTGGTAAAATTCACCATTTTTTCCTGTTTATGCTAGATGCAGTGATATTGGCAAATACGCCATGGCAGGCTCCCAGACAAGAAAATGTATCGGTGGTTCTTGGGACGGAGTAAAACCAAGTTGTTATGGGCTGAACCAAGAAAATGATTACGCCAGTAAGTTCTTAAAGTCAATTACGTATTACTTATATTGTAAGGATTCCGTTTGAAATTATTTTTATTATCATCCGAAAAAAACTAAAAACATATGGTACCTATAAATCTTTTTTTGCAGTGGAAAAGCCTCCAACCATCTTGTTTCGCCACTCCCAGGGACCTATTGCTCAGACCAATGATGGCAAACTTCTTGTGTATCCTGGCACCAATCTACACATGGAGTGTCTTTGGATGAGGAGGTTCGGGAATCCAAAGTGGAATGTCACACACTTCAATCCGGAGTAAGTTATCAAGGTTTTCGTGTTTAGAAATATACATCTTATTTTCTAATGGGTAACATAATATGACTACAAAAGCAACTGAGCGTCATTAACACCTTATCTCTAATTAGGGGCATTTTTAAATGCATTTTCCGGAATCAACTTGATATATTTAGCAATGTCACAAAGCTTTTGATACCGTTATTCATAGTACACTTCTTCGAAAACTTAAGCATTTGGTACCACAGACTCTGTGTCAGAAAGCCACGATCTAGTGGCTTCCTACGTTAGCGATAAGATAGAATATCGATCGATATGAATGGCTTTCTGCAGCAACTGTTATTAATATACTATAGGTTTTCTACAGAGGATCACAGCCTTCTTCTTTACAAATTTATATAAATGATTTGAAATGCAATGTATAGAACTTCTGTGACATAATCATCAAAATACGTGTCTTAATTTTAACGTAGACCGAAATAAAAAACAATTCTCACTAAACTTTTGGTTTGTTTTATAGAAAATGTTTTATTCCTTAACTATAAAGAAAGTATAAGTAATGAGTATGCCAAATCCTTTCAATTTAAATAACTAGTTATTCTGCCTGGTGTTGCCGTTGTCGGGTGATCTCCCCTTTATGGCTACTATATAAATATTATATCACTTTCTTCTAAACAATCTTTTATACACACATTGACCAGGTACTACTCTGTCAAGAAAGTACCGGGAAAAGGTCAATAAAACAAACACAAAATGTTAACTATTCTTCCAAATTTATTGTTTCGCCGTCAAAGTAGGCCCCTTCAGGAATAATAGACATACGTGAACGAATAATCCAGTTATCAAATCATTTATAATGCTTGTTATGTCATCATTTATAATGTACCTCGAAGTGGTAATTTGAGTTTTGGAATGTGAATACGGTGGTTGGTCGATGGTATTTGTTGAGTTTTTGGTCAAAAATCGTTCACAATGATGGCCTTGTGCGATGGCGCTTTGTTGTAGTGTAATCCAAGAATTTTCTTTCCACAAATTTGGCCTTTGTCGATGAATTTGCTCTTTCAAACCTCTTCCTTTCTACCGTCTGACCTTCTGGCAAGAATTCCGAGTGCACAACACCTACATAATCAAAGAAAACAGTCAACATGACCTTGAGTTTTGATCGACGTTTTCGTGGTTTTTTCGGTTTCGGTTCAGTTCGATGTTGCCATTCCGAAGCTTGTTGACTAGTTTGCATGTCAAACTCGTAAACTCTCATTACCAGTAACAATGCGCTCTTGACCCTACCTATTCACCATCAATGCGACAGACAGCCCTATACGTAGAGGATGTCTCAACGCGCAACAAACTGCCGCCCATGTTATCCTGGAGTATGAGTCAGTGGCCACACAACGGGCAAGTAACCAGTCCTAGAAGCCTTTGAACGCCCCAGGAGGCTTCTGTGCTTCTGGAACGAACTAGGCTGGCTCATCTAGTCAGCTTATCTGAACGCATAATTCACCGCCTTTGAGTCTAAATGCGGAAACAGAGCCCTATACCAGTATACCAACATTGCGTTTTATAAATGTAGGGTTGGAATTGACTCATTCTAGCATGTCTTCAGTGACTTTTACATGATTGAGTTTTTGAAGAAAATTCAGTACTTTCGGGACTAGTCGAACGGCAAAGTGTTTTATACTAAAGCGATCGTTTAAAATGATACGAATCGATTCGTGAGGTAATAATAATAATAACTCCACACATTTCACACACGGCTGCCTGATCCCAAACTAGGCAGAGCCTGTACTATTGGTAACCAGACTGCTGATAAACATACTTATATATTTATAAATACATACATATTATAGATAAATTACACCCAGGCACAGAACAAATGATCGTGCTCATCACACAATTATTTGTCCTGGGTGGGAATCGAACCCACGACCTCTGGCTTAGCAGTCATGGTCACTATTCACTAGACCAACAGGCCAGGGGCTATCTCTATCAAACTTGAATTAGGAATTTCAGTCACAATTTCCTACACTTTGGCGATGTTAACTTCAGCTAAAGACGTTGATGGCCGACCAGAACGAGACAAATTTTCCAACAAATCTCGACCACTTTTGAATGCACTGTACCACTCATATGAACAAGTGTTTGATAAATTCGATTCACCGTATGCTTCCTGTAACATTTCCTGGACTCTAAACATGAAATGCCATTTGCAATGCAAAATTTGAAACAAACTCTTTGTTCAATGTTTTTATTAATTATAAACATCGCAAAACACTCTTGAGATGAGCTCACAAAATCGAGTACTGAAAACAAACTAAATGACAGATATTGCTCAAACTTCGCGCCAATTGTATTATTGTATTTGGAATTAGAATTAAATTATCAATTTCCGATACTTTTTTGACAGAATGTATGTATTATTTCAATCGTCTCTCCTCAAGGAACTGATTAGCAAAATACTGTAAATTTGAAAACTTTCATATTTTCAGGGTCGATCGCAAATATCAAGAAGGATGGTCTACAGATCCCGGAAGAGACAGTGCTCTGGAATTTCGGCTAAGCATCATAGGTGCTGAGAAAGAAGACTCCGGCATCTACCGCTGCGAGACTCCAGCAAGACAGAGTCACCAGGTCGAGATTATTGTTGAAGGTATGTTTATCAGAGGATTATGAGATAGATGATTAATATTATAGTCTGGATCTACGTCAATACTTTGATTTAAATCCCGACAAATGAGGATGAATTGACCAACTGTGTTGAACTTCCACCATCAACTGACGGAGAATGGAAGTTATATAAAGTTGCTTACAGCTAAATAAATAAATGCTGGCGCTCCTTGAGGGAGGCCTTCGTCCAGCAGTGGACAGCGATAGGCTGATGATGACGATGAAATTATATAGATTGGAATAGTGGGAAGGTACCCACTTTTCATTATTATTTTTAACGGATAGGTACAAAATCGAAATGTAGTGCTGGAAGATAATGCTCCGCATACCATGGGCAGCAAAAAGGAACGAATAACACCAGACTCTCCACAATTTACGATTTACTACCAAGGCATACTCAGCTACTTTGAAGCTTTACCACGAAGAGATTCAGATAATCTTGCCAAACGGGTAAACGTGGATCGAAGGCCGAGAGGTAGATCACCTAGTCGATGGTCTGACACTATAAAGAAGATCAGCGGCATTCGTAATACTGCCGTTCACAGACAAGTTGAACAGGGTGGCGGGGAAGCAGTTAACAAAGAAAACGACTAGAAGGAAGGAAGACCTACCACTAACGTGGGTCACACATTAGTAATGTATGAAACACGTTAGTATTATTCTTCTGTACTAATATGACATTACTAGTACTCTTGTTGACCCTTCCACCTACGCTAAATGCTTGTGTCAGGAGTGGGTTACCATCGGTAGCGTATTGTGTGGGTTTCGAATACACAACCACCTAAGTCGAACGTCTTTATCATTACGCTGCAAGCACTTTGATATTTGAAATTAGTTCTAGAGATGTCCTAACGTAATGCCATCTTTCACAGACGTCCACTGCCCTCCTCTGCCCCTTCGCCGTGGCTTAGTGGCCAGTGGCTTGGGCACACGTCTCGGCACGGAGATCCGCTTCCATTGTGCCAATGGTAACGCTCTCCTTGGAGCTCATACATTGGTCTGTCGAGCTTCCGGTAACTGGAGTGCACCATTACCAGTTTGTGAGAGTAAGTGGTTTATTTTAACTATTGCTGCAAGAAAAAGAGATGTTATGAAATAATTTTATAGTGTGTATTTGTGTATCTGTGAATTGAACGCGAGAGTCTTTAGCTATGATTCAAGAATATGTCCCGTTCAGCCGTTCGTAGATCATTAACTCTTTTTTTTATTATAGTATTAATGGATTTATAAATGACAAACAGCGGACATAATAATGAATACCTAATCTGTATTTAAGTTAATGACTGATGATCTAATTTTTTTTTTATGTATTTTATCGTATAATGTTATATTTTTTTTTGTAATGTATAATATATTGTAATGCAATGTTTAAAAATCCAATTCGTGTACCAATTTTCAACATTATGTATATTTTGTTAGGAATGACTTAATCCGATCTAAGTAACTTCTACTGGTCTGATCGCTTTGAAATTTAATATCCAGTGACTCTAATGATATTACAATAAGATGGTAACCTTGACCTAATGCTGCAACATCATCTGGAATCAGCAGAATACCCTACTCCTCACCAACTTATAGCAGAAGTATCGTGTTTGAGCTCATTGGAATAGACGGATTGAAGTCGGGAATTTTAACTGGTCGTCATTGAAAACTTGAACCCTTTTTTTTAAACTGAAATTAGCTTTTGGGGTAGAAAGAAAATGGGTTTAGTAAATTATTTTTAAAGGATGAAAGAAAGAGGAAAGTTTCGAACAGGTGTGCCTATGTTTCTTGAAAGAGAGTTTGCTTTCTTCTAAATGACCGTTAATTTAGAAGAATTCAAATGAGCATGATTGAGGTTGTCTGATGAATAAGTCTGAAAAGAAAGTCGTTTTAGGCATTTTGACTTCGTCGTTTTCCTTGGGACAATTGGCACACGAAAGATTTCGTGAATCCTGCACGAAAGGAGTGTTTTTTTTTTAGTTTTTGTAGCACGACATAAAAAATTAAAAATAATAAATAAAAAATTAAAAAAGACACGAAATTAAAAATACAAGATGCAGAGTATGGGAACCAACGGATTTAGTTGCGGGGAATAAGCGTTAGTTGGAGGCATTATATCAATGATAACTGTAATTATAAGTGGTATCCAGGTGTGGAATGCGGTGAGGTGGTCCATGACACGCCGCTTGATGAGGGCGAACGTCGACCTCGAGTGGCTGTCGTGTCGCGTGGCGTAGGGGGGCGCGCTGCCTTCTCCTGCCCGGCCGGCTGGGCGCTGCGCGGGGCGCCCGAGACCGTGTGCCTGCCCGCCGCCGACTGGGCCAAGCCCTTCCCGGTCTGCAGAGGTCAGTTTATGTAACACTACTCCTATCGCCCTCCATTCCCCTGTAGCAGACCTGGCAAGTCCGTAGTTTTTGCTCTACTACTTCCTACCAAAGTCCTTTAATAAATAAATTATTCCATATTTTACTCGTCTACAACGTCACGGATCTTCGATACTCGCTCAGTTTGAAAGAGATATAAGATTCTACATATTGTATAAATATATTAGTGTTTACTTTTCACCCTCATAATTTTACTTCCTCCAGAGGTATCCTGCCCAGCGTTGCCCCCACCTGCTTCTGGCTACGTCTTGGGCCGAGCACCTTACAGAGCCGGAGATGTGCTGCAGTTTCACTGTAATCCTGAGCACACACTGCACGGCAGGCCTATCCTGGTGTGCCAAGACAGTGGCAGATGGAGTGACAAACCACCTACTTGTGAGTATTTTCTTTCCCAGAAAGTTTTGACTCGTGATGCACATTGTAGACTACTATTTTCTACTGACTTTAGGAGCACACCTGTACCTTGCAAATCTTTTTTCTTTTTGCTAACTAGTAGTGTATTAGCTCATACTACAGGGGCAGCTGCCCCCCTGACTTTTTTATGCTACCTACTAACGTTTATTAAAGTAATGGGAGATACAGCCTTTGAAATTTTCCACCCTAGGCCGCAAAACAAATGCAAGAATGAGGGGAGGGGGTTCAAAACTGGGTACGCCCATGGTCATGTTTACGGGAATTTACGGCATGCTAAAAATATTTATTAAAAACTATACGGTTTTACTCACGTTTGTATTTCGGGGATGCCCGACTAGTTTCGGACCCGTATAGTTTTTAATAAATATGAATACCACTCACGAAAGTTTTTATTGTGCTAAAAATATATTTCATTTCAGGTGCACAAGCTTGTACATATCCTGGTACTACAATATCGGGACGCATGTCTTCAGTGAAGTTCTACTACAAAATCGGAGAGACTATAACATTCACCTGTGAGCCTGGTTACAGACTTAAGGGGGCGCCTATGTTGAGGTGTTTGAAGTAAGTTGTTACAACCTGTTTGATGTTAAAATCAGATTGATGCTAAGGTCAGTATGTTAACTTAAAAGTCTAGTTATCTATCATCGTCAACCAATGTACCTGTTTGGTTTTGTGAATGTGATACCGGGTATGGTGTTAAATCCAGGTTGAATTCGATACTAAATCGAGTAAGAATAGAATTAGTATAATTATGTTCATGGTCTCTCGGATTCTATTTAAGAATGCGATTAAATATTTGACGATGTATGGGAGCATAACTTTTACCTCGAATTCGTATATCACTGAAATAAACCGTGTTTTATTGTTTTTAGTATTACGTATCTACCACTTTTAAAACTGTTCGCTAATTTTAAGATAGTAACTATTTTAAAACTAAAAACATAACAATCAAAAACTAAAACCTAATTATCTTTTTAGGAATAGAAAATGGTCCAACGCAATTCCTCTCTGTGCACCAATTTCCAATTACACGTCATCATCGGACACATTGGCCATGTTAAACGGAGACATCGATGCCATGTTGTCTGACGCACCAGCGGACATTTTGAGAACGCATGAAACACCCGCCATTTTGTCACGAGAGAGCTACAAAGCAGCTGTAACTAGAGCCGCAGTGTCCAGGCTTTTGCGAAGAAATATTGAAAGCTACAAGAATAGAGTTTACAGAGTAAATAGACTATTGAGAAGAGACACTGAAAGATAATTTTATGGTATCTTTCGTTTTATTGTTGTATGTGCGGTAATTATCAGATTGTGTGTCGCATTGTGTAATTGTTTTTACAATATTTATTTATTTAATACGTGAGGATAATTGTTCTATATAATTTATGTTTAAAGCATTATTTTCTGATACCTTAATACCGATATCTTAATATTTAGAATTGAATCGAGTTTGGATTCGACTTAGGTCAGTTTGTACTCTTAAATTCTACCCAAGCGCACGATCGAACAGTGGATTTAATTTAAACTACATGTTGTAAATTTTAGTGTGTATTTTAGTGGTTAAAAATATACTAGCTGAAATTATAATCCGAAAAGGATACACTTTATCGACAATGATAAAACTCGAAAGTATTTCGATACTTATTGGTTTTGTATTCAATTTGGTACTGAAGTACAATTTATTGTGAATCGATTTCGATAAAAAAACGGGTTCAAATTAGAACCAAAGTCACAACTGAATCGATTTCAGGATTAGGCCTACAAGTAAAAATTCAATCGGAATTAAAATCGCATTGACATTTTTAACTAAACATTATTTTTTCTTTATTTCTGTATATCAATATGGCGCTTTGTCATGGTTACTCTTTTAGTAGGTCTAGACGATATTTAGTCTGCTAGTTTATCTCTGGGGTCTGTGGTACTGTAAATATATAATATTCAGTATCTATTACTCCTTTAAAAATTACGGCGATGTACTTAATACCCAACGTTTGTTGATAAAAGTGATTATTTTCTGCAATATAATAATAAAGTTATGGCGACACTAAATTACAATATTACTATAGGAATTCCTGTCAGTTGCATACCTCTTTCACGAGAATGAATTTATCGCTAAGATAATTTATTTTGTATACATAACAGGCACAATATATATTATATCATCGCATTCAAAATACTTGCTTTTTTAAATATTTTTATTATTTATTGAGTAGCACATTGTTTTACTAAAATATATTTAAAACAATTTTTAAATATCGAACTTTATTGCAACAACCAAAAACTAATAAAATATGTAAAGGATTTGAATTAAGAACTAAAGAGACTTTTAAAATTTTAGATGTAATTAGGTGGCGTAGCGTTTTTTTTTTTTAATTTGAAGACTGTTTAATTGTTATAGTAACGAGTTCCAATGATTGCCAAATTTTTTATTAAGTGTATTCTTTTTTCAGAATTTTATTTTTTTAAGAGTTTTTACGATTTGTAAATAATATCGCTTCGCCAAAGAGATTTAGAATACTCTTATAAATAGTTACAATTATGTAGATAAACTATTAACCTATTAGCATAATATACATATAGTTATAAGTGTATTGCGGAAATGTACTGACTAACTGTTTATACGCCTAAATCGTATAATTTTCAAATCGTTCATTCCATTAGTTTAATTATTCGACTATTTGTGAAATGGTCTTAATTTATGATAATTTTAGTTGGTAAGTCGGTACATTGTTAGATATTTTGAAAAATAATATAAATAATAATTAAAGTAATTTTAAATATTGCGCTAGAATACTACGACGCACAAATATTTGGAAACATTTTTCATCATTATTATCTAGTCCAGGATTGAACTTGAATATAGCCGAAATATTAATATTTATTAGAATAAAATTTAGATTTTCAAGTTTTGAATTCAGAAGTTTTTGTTTTCTTTATTTAATCTGTGCTGATATAGTAATATGGGCGGGAAATGGCGTTTTGCTTTGCCTAGACTTTTGATATTTGAGGTTTGGACAAGGTCCTTTTGAGTCCTATATTTTAAGGAAAGGTTATGCTCAAGTTAAATCTTAAACATTTTACGCATATCAAAAGACAAAATTGCATATCTTATTATTGTCATTAAAATGCGAGACAATCAAATCTTAATAGTTGGGTACTTTTTCAAACATAAGATTACTTGTAACCCATTAAAGAAAATAAATTATTGAATAAAATTGTGAACAAATCTTTTGGTATTTTTATTTCTTACTAGCTGTTGCACATATTTATATATTTTGCTTGGAACTAATTATTTTGCCAAAATAAAGGTAGCCTAAAATACCCCTTATAACACCAGCCATCTGCCAGTGAAAGTCCCGTGGCAATCGGTCCACCCGTTCAAAAAAATTTGCCGGAACGAAGAGACAGGCAGAGAGATAAAGATTTAAAAAAAAATGTCAGTCGTAGGACTGCACGTCAGAAGTGAAAACACATACCTACACACATAATATATATATACATATACACAGACACATCAATATGTCATCATGACCATATATGTCATCTGAGCATGACGGCCACGTGACTTAAGGGCTTTTTCCCCATACCAACTATTATGTATTCTGTACCCATACCAAAGGGCCCAACGTGCCTAAAGAAATTTTCAATTCAAAAAGTGATGCCATCTACTAGTGACATCATAATAAGTACATACAGATTCCGGTATCCCTGGATATTTCGTGTCGTTAATTTTGTCACTACGTATTTAGTTCACAAGTTTATTAAAGTAAAGATAACACTTCCACAGACAAATTAGCATATTGTATTCACTTTTATTAAACTAATTATATTTTTAAAGATTAAACCTAACCTTACCTAAACATTAAGTTTTGTCAGCTCCTTATTAATAAGGAGCTGACAAAGCTTAATGTTTAGGTTAGCGCCCTCTAGTGGATCTATATATGTATTATTAGCGTTATTTTAATTTCTTTACGTTTTCATCTTTCTTGCTTATTTAAATAATGGAAAAAAAATCTAATTTGTTTTAACGTCTATTCCTTATGTAAAATCGTAGGAGAAACAGCTTTTGCATTTAACATTTTGCTCTAAAATCAATATTTTTCTAGATATTTAATGAAAACCGAAAAAAAAACGATTTTAAGTTGTTTTGCAATAATAAACAATGACGCGTATATCCGTCGAAGTAGACACATTAGGATGTCATTCCACGTGTCTTCAAATTTTAAGCTAAGTATTGTATTCTTATAAAAGTCCACGACATTACGCGTTTTTTTTTTTGCTCTGGCTCCCGGATTAGTACGTTTTCGTCATTTGTGCCCAAAGCTTTATTGTTCTCCATTAGATTATTTACAAAATGAGACCTATTTAAAGTCACTAAGTACTTTTGTTTAACAGCAAATGAAGGTCAAATAAATAAAAACCTTTTTTTACATTAATTAACTTTGAAAGGAATGTACGTAGAAGTCTGAAACTTGTAGCTTGTGATGATATTCAAAAGTACTATAAATTTCAACGAGACCCGTTTTAAACTGTATAAGTAAGTTTTAAGAATAAAAATGGCGCATTTTGCAATTAAGGCTAAAAAATGTAATAACTTCGAGTGACATAGGCCTTTTTTTTTGGTGCGTGTGGAAACCCCCTCAGGTCATCACCCCCCCAGGGTTTTCGGTGGGGCAGGTTGTCGGAATCGAACCGACTAAAACCACACGGTGTGCCGTACATCGCCTTAAATAGGAGGGATTCGGGAACCGCTTTTATTAAGACATTAGGACCAAGAGTGACATAGGCCTGCCTCTACACCAAAGAAAACAGCAATGCTGTAAAGAAATAAAAGATTGCTTCAATGACAAGAACAAAAGAAAGGGTGATTTTTGTTTTTTTTTGTTTTATGGCATAGGGGGCAAACGAACAGACTAGTATGGTATGGTAGTATGGTAAATGACTACCTACCGCCGCCCATGAGCACCTGCAACTCAAGAGTCACAAGTGCGTTGCCGGCCTTTGAGAGTAGGGGAAAGATGGAAGAGGGGGAGAGAAGGGTTAGGGCCTTCGGTAACCTCACTCACTCGGCGAAAAGCAATGCACGCATTGATTCACTGCCTGTTTTCTGGTAGTATCGCTACAGTCGAGCCAGCCCGTACGTGCCGAAGCATGGCTCTCCCACGATTCAAGTGTGAAGTGTCTTTGGGACACCGGGTCAGAGTTCCTTTCGCTATATATAAATATATATTATTTAATAATATAACAAATTGTATCAAATTATACTAGTAAATATTGTAATAACTTGAAATTAAAATGGAAAATTGTCCGAACTAATATCCGGGTGATTTTAGTATCAAACTACAGTAGTATCGCGCAGAATCCACAGATGGCGTAAATGAAATATATCAACTCTAGGTCAGCATCTTCCATTGCGCTAACACTTATTCCGCCTCGCTCGCCATCCGCCGAGCGATAACTTCGTTCCTAAAAAGATTGCTTTAATGACAAGAAAAAGATTGCATTAATATCAACATAAATATTCATTCATGTGTTTCCTTCAAAACATGTCATCCGCCTCGGAATCCGAAGCAGCAAAGACGATTGACAAATTGAACATTCAAGAAACGATTCGTTTTGCTTACGGACGGTAAAATTTCGTTGAATTTTCAATTTTCTCCAAGTATAAGGCAGCTTAAAAATATATATTAATACACTATTTACGATATTTTTAGACATTTAATTTTTTTTTTCAGTCATAACCTCGACAATTCCAAATCTGATTAGAAATTAATATTAAGTAAAATAAACAAAGGTAAGGTATTATTTCAAACTCTATTTATTATGAAATAAAGTATTTAATACAAAACATTTATAAAACTAATACCATTAAAAATAAAGTTACAGAAAAAACATTAATCAATCTACAACATGACGCAATGAACATGGTCGTCCGTGATTAAATTAAACCGTGATTGAAATAACATTGTACGATACTATTATTAATTGTCAACATCCACTGGTGAGTGTACGTGAAAAGTTCTGATAACAGTCATTCAAAGTCAGCAATGGAACTAGACTACAGCGATAAAATTCAAAGAAAGCAAGAATAACTTAAGACCGTGGTGAGTAGACGAAATACGAACATTTTCAGTTCAGTTGAGCGCGCGCAGCGCACAGTGTGTGACGTTGATGAGTTACGCGTTTTCGCGCCAAAACGCGTGTTACTTTCCGGCTGTCAAAATAATCGAAAGAAGTTCTTTTGTTTTTTTTATGCCGTAAAAATGGCAATGATTTCGATAAAGAGGTTTTTGTAGAAGTGTTTGTGTGTGTAAGTGTTTTTTTTTTCTACGGTGAAGTTATGGCGCAGTACGGACGATAAACAGCGATAACTCATAGGTAATAGTTTAAACCATTGACTAAATACTATGTTAATATTCGTCGTAATTAAGATAAGTGACGTGCGCGGTGACCTGCATAGGCTGCAAGCCTGCATACCTTATCCTACCCTCCGTTAGTGAATGTTTTAGACAGGTTGTTTAGTTAATTGAATAAGGACCTTCGTGGACTAACGATTAGCCTAGTCGTACGATTGTTGCCAATGTTTTTTTAACTCCTATTAGACACTTACTGTCTTGCACTCCTTTAACTACAAATTAAAAAAAATCATGATCATAGATTCAATGTAAAAAATAAAAATTCAAAACGTTTTATTTCGTTGTTGTTTTAACCATATTTATGTGGCTCTGATTACATGTGAATATAAATATATTTAGATGGAGTATAACGATGGAGTACCCTAAAGTCGGTATACAGCTGTCAAATAAATATTTTTCAAATTAGGTAGGTAGTAGGTACCTACATCAATCGCGCCATTTTTAGTGCTGTGTATACCAAACTATTAGACTCCCCATATGATTAGTTATTTTATAAAATATTAATACAAATTAAGAAAAATATCATATTTTTTGTCACCTTTTTCTAACATTCACTCTTTCATGTGATATAAAATATTATGATTACTGTCATGTAATAAACTTCACCGTTGTTTTGATTAGGTATGTATTAAAGTTATGTTTTCAATAAGGTAGATCCTGAGAATGTTTACTTCACAGAAGTAGTATTTTAACCTGGCATTGACATTTCAATGTGACGCAAATCGTTTAATCACAATAAATCTAAAGAATATCTGCCAGCTGAAAAAAATAGCACTATTTTTAAACGTCTTCAAAAAAGGAGGAGGTTCTCAATTTGTCGGAATCTTTTTTTTTATGTATGTTCACCGATTACTCAAAGCCTGAACCAATTATGAAAATTATTTTTTTTGATTCGAAGGGTATACTTCCCAGGTGGTCAGATTTAAATTTTATCGAAATCAGTGTAGCGTTTTTTAAAATACAACAAATATCTAAAAATTGTGTACATGGATGATGTTTTTGTTTACTCCGAAACATCGCTGTCTCATTAGAGCAGCGCGTTTAGTTGGCCTACCCATATTACATTAAAAAAAAAAATCTACTTTCCACTAAAAAGCACATTGAAGTCGGTGATACTTTTTTTTTTTTTTTATGTAATTATAATATTATTTAATATTTGGCCCGAGCACGGACACAAGTCGTTGAGCATAGATAAGTACAAATTGACCAAACTTTTTTTTTTTTAGGCTTTTATGACATTCTTATTCTAAGGTTATATCTTTTTTATAATAATAATTATAGTGTTAACAAGGCATAAGGGAAATTAAATACTAAAAGATAAAATAGAAAGAAAGAAAGAAAAAGAAAGAAAATCCGTTTATTTTGGTGCTGAGAAACAAGTTATACCAATTAATATATCTATAAGTATACCTAAAAAAAAAAAAAACAGAAATCGGAAACTGAAATACATTAAGTAGGTACATTAAAGGAAACAGCTTAGGAACAATAACGTGTCTCGCGTTAATATATATTATAAGATAAACATATAAATACTAAATTATTTATTTATTTAATCTTAATCAGAACATTAATTCAACTTACATTAATTCATTTAAGTTTGGTTTATTGAAGTTTTGTTGATGAAATATATAATGATAATTCTGTTATTCTTGAACGTTATGGAGATAGATAGGTATTTATTTATGGCGTCTGTGACTAACTAATTTTTACGCAAATATCAGCCGTTTCCTTACAGTGGGCCTCTTACTGTCTGATAATAATAAAGTATTTAATTTTATTATAAGAACTACTTAAAATGTTTAAAAATCATTTGATTTCCTTGAAAGGATGGTTTGGTAAGAAGAATCACGGTAGGTAGGGACTCAGTGAACAAACCGCTGCAGCCTTATAGGCACTTTTGCCTTTTTAGGGTTCCGTAACCAAAGGGTAAAACGGGACCCTATTACTAAGACTCCGCTGTCCGTCCGTCTGTCTGTCACCAGACTGTATCTCATGATCCGTAATAGGTAGACAGTTGAAATTTCACAGAATGTGTATACCTGTTGTATATAATTATGTTTTTTTTTTCATAACTTATGTAGCGACGCATATATTCCTTTATTCTTAATTTTCAGAGTCATTTCTAAGAACATATTCTATGGTAGATGTTGTTTTTTTTTTCAAAAATATTCTTAGCTTTTTTTCTTCAAGTATTACCACAGAATACATAATAGTACTAGTAGTATTACCAACAAATAAGAAAGAGAGAAAAGACCAGTATCCACTCAAAGGCCGCCGGGTTAACGAACGTGTTTACTGCCCACGTTCAAAGGCCATTTGAAATAAATAACCGAACTTGACATGTATAGTTACGTACTTAATAAGCAAGCTAATCAAAAATATTTATTTTATATTTAATAAAACTGTGTTCGTTGTGGAATGTCAAGTTTGTAAAAAAAAAGGCATTCATGGAACTGCCGTCAGCAGGGAAAACTTAAACGAAACGACGAACTTAAAACGTCACATTAGCGCCCTCTAGTGGATGCATATATGCATTATTAGCGTGACGGTCATGATTTCAATGCCTTTTCCCCATAGCAAAAGTGCACAAACGTGCCTAAAGAAGTTTTCACATCAAAAAAAGTACTTAAAAGTAGTACTTACAGTTAAAAAAAGTAAAAGTACTGTGCAACGATGGCGTGTCGAATGGCAATATATCGAGGTGCTTATAAGCCTATATGATACCGCCACGATGGCCGTTAGCTCCAAGACTAGAGGACAAATCAGATAAACTTGTAGCGTAGAGTTAGACAAGGGGATGTTATCCCCTAAACTATTCTCGGGACGCCTTTAAGACACTGGATTGGACTAGACGGGAAATCAATATAAGCGGCAAATACATCTCACTCCTTCGGTTTGCCGATGTCATCGTTCTAGTAGCACAAGCGCTGGGGCACCGCACAGCCTGAATGGAGCATCGCGACAGGACTGTCTTGTTATAAACTTGGATAAAACCAATGTTATGTTTATGAACAAGTCTCACTAAGACCAACTGACTTTGAAGGATTGACGCTCATAGTTGTTCAGGAATATGTCTAAATTGGGCATGTTATCCAATTTAGTAGAAACAACTTTGAAAAAGAAATATCAGAAGGATCCTGTTAGAATGAGCAGTAATTAGAAAACTACATCGAGTTTTCTCGTCACCTTGCCGCAATTCCTAGTCTTCGACCAGTGCGTCCTGGTCGACCATGGCATACGGTGCTGAGACGTGGACACTAAAGGTGGTCGCGCAGCAGGCAATGGAGCGAGCTATGCTTGGAATTTCTTTGAAGGATAAAATTCGTAATGAGGTCATCCGACAAAGAACCAAAGTTACTGACATAATTTGCAGAATAAGCATACTGAAGTGGCAATGGGCAGGCTACATCTGCCGAAGAATCGATGACCGTTGGAGCAACAGGTCTTAGATGGCTGCGAATCGGTAAACGGAAGGTAGGACGCCCCCCAGCCAGATGGACTGACAACCTGAGAGGACATTTATCGAATGTAGGTGTGTAAGTAGTAAATGGCTCTGAAAGTTGACCAACAAAGAGAATGGATGAGAGACGCCTGCACGTAGCCAAAATGCGAATGTTGAGATGGATGTGTGGTGTGACTAGGATGGACAAGGTGAGAAATGAATATATTAAAGGGAGCCTGAAAATAGCACCAGTGGATGAAAAGCTGAGGAGCAATAGGTTATTGTGGTATGGACATGTGATGCGGAGGGATGAGCAAAATGTGGTGAAAAGAGTTTTATATTAGGATGTTGACGGGTACAAGAGAAGAGGACGATCAAAGAAAAGATGGATGGACTGTGTGAGAGAAGATATGGCTAGAAATGGAGTAAGCAGTGAAATGACGAACGATAGAGTAGAATGGAAGAATAAAACATATTGCACCGACCCCAAATAAAATTGGGACAAGGGTAGGCAGGTGATGACATGCGTAAGTAGTATTAACCCACCGTTGGTAGTAGCTACATGATTGAGATTAGCTCAGAATAATACCCAACAAGGACGGTAGGCACGAATTATTGACAAAATGATTGTAATTAATATGATTGTAAACTGTATCGAATCTAAGAGGTCGGTAGGAGCGGCAAAATTATAAATCCGGTAAATCCGTCACGGCCGACGCCGGTAATTGTCGCAGATCGCTCTGCAACGCTGGTATTCTCGCAGGCCCAAATTACATTAATTGAATATTGACAAAACAATTAAAACAAACTTGGATAGCAATAAATATCTAAGAGTATATTGTTATATAGGTACGTATTATATATTCATAATTGTTATATAAATAATCATAATTATACTATATACATTTTACTTTACATAAATACTTTTATTTATGTTTTGAGGTGTCGATTCGCACAAAATTAAATTTTTGTTTGCGAATTGACCCCCCTACCGAAAAAGTAGATGGCTCATCGCTCATTTAAAAAAAAACGATTAAGAAAATGAACAGGATACGCGCAAAAATAGAATTGGTTTATGGTTTTATGTAAACGACTATTATTCGTTAACTTGTTAAGTGCCTCTAGTTCTAATTAATTTCGTTAATCGACACATACGATAGATAATATTTGAACAAGTACGACCGCTAAATTATATTATTAGTCCCCAACTTAATAGTCTTGAAATTGACCGGGTAATTGAAAAGTGTACCGGTAAAAAAATAAGTGTACTAAGTAGTTAACAAAACAAATGTGACATTTTTATTACTCTGTTCCAAGGACAATCAATTATTTACAGAATGAAATATAGTTAACTCTATCGTTCTCTTGCTTCCCTATTGTAAATTTTGGCGTTTTGTATGGCCTAGATCACTCTAAATGAACTAAAATACCTAGTTAAACACTTTCAAGCTATAACTTGTTATGAAAAATTTGGAGAAAATATTCTAATATTGCCATGTACACACTTAATAATAGTGAACTGAAGTGAAGGGGCCAATTCGCACGCAAATAAATTCCATCTGTGCAAATCGGCACCTCAAAAAAATATTATTTTTAAAAAGGGTTCGTCGTGCGAACAGATTCGTGAGAAACGACCACTAAGCTGATTTCCACCATCTAAGTACTAAAAGGAGGGTGACGAAATGCTTATTATTATGCATTTATACCGCTTATGTAATTTGCATATCGTTTGGTCCAATAGTCTGATTACTGAGGTAGATTATAGGCCATGGCTGGTTTCGTAGCATTTACTGTCAATGTTTGCGTACGAATGTGCCTTCCTAGGTTTGATTGCGAGTTATATGTGTGGTTATATTATCAAGTTTTTCTGTTAGAACATTGTCAGAAGTAGCACGGGAAATGTGCCCGATAGACAGCATAAAGCTCACTTCCTTTTATATAGGAAAATATATCTTACGAAATGTCGATGTTTATATAACCTCTGCTTATCCCCTTGTACATCACACTACTGCCTATAGAGGCAGAGCAGTAGTCCATATTTAAGTTTCGGGTGAACTATTAAAATTAACCCAAATCTTCTTAATTCTACCAACAATACTGTATTTCGAGTACTTATACAGTTCTAAAGAAAATAGAATGTATTGTATTTCGTTATATATATTTAACAAATTAATTTATTTATTTAGGTCGCAGAGTAATAATGAAAGTAAGAATTTACATTTTGTTGATTCAACTACTAAAAAGATAAAATTAAATGTAAGTATGTTTTTCTCTTACCTACTCTGTCTGTGGTATTTAATCTATGCTTACCTTCTATATATAGACTACTTCTACATTTGTTTAACACTAATTTGTACGCTGCTTCCCAATAGCGTACAAATTAGTGTTAAACAAATAAAAAAAAACTATTTCAAGTTACCAAGTTTAGTATACGAGGAGAATAGGTTTCTAATAAAAATGCTGGCTTAACGAAACACACATTGCAACAATGCTTACATTATTGTGGTAAAACAATGTTAATTTGAAGTTCCTTTTAGTAATATGAGAGTAAAGTTCTCTTGAAAAAATTTATCACTATATTAAATATGTGGAACCCTCAGGCACAGGATTAGGCATAATGTGGGCACGAAGTGGCTACGGGCGATGAGAAAACTCCCTTTATTTAATCACTGATGGATTGTAAACACGCAAAAAAACACTGTACAGTTCCTAGGTTCGTGTTGACTCGGCCGTGACCAAACTGAAAGTGAACTCGTCTTTCCGCACGCCAACACCCTCCGCCTAGACTCTGCGTAATGCCGATAGATGGCGTTTGTGTTCCTTTCCGGTGAATTTATTATAGAGGGTGCTCTAATCATCCGTACTAAAGACCGAAGATGCGACAAATAAAAAAAAAATTACATAGTTAATTTTAGTGTTTTAGTATTTAGGCCTATAGAACAACTAGAAAAATCGATGTCACAGTTAACTTTGTATCTGTAACCTAAGACCTCAAATCAGTTAAGTAATGACTGACTAAAGTTTTAATGACCCTGACGGTGTCTGAATCTCAAGTTGCAATCTCGACTATGAACCTTTCCACCCGTGACCACGATCAACAGGGATGTTGACACTAATCATTATGTTACTTTGGAACTAAATTATTAATTGTGATGTTTTAAAACGTTAGACGAATTTTTTAAATTTAAAATAATAAATGTATTAAAATTGATTAAAAATTGTTAAAATTGTAACGATTTTCACGTGACTGCAAATGCCAATACGACATTAACCGATGAACAAGCTGTCAGTTGGTATCATTCTTTTAGCTACTTAATTACTTTATACTGCTCTACGGAGATCTGTCACTTAATCGGTTAGTGACGTAATCAAATGCGATTCGAGAGTTTTAGCGGAAAAAATTAAAAGTAACAGAATTATTTACATTTTTCTTTTCAATTAACTTTTTTTTAATAGAATATTAATCTGACGTTAAATTTCATAATTTTTTTGTCATCGATGTTTGATGAAAACGTTGAGTTAACAAAAAGGTATCATATCTTACCAATATTTAATGACATACATACATACACTCAAGCCTATATCCAAAGGGGTAGACAGAGGTGTAATAAACACCCACATATTTTCAACTAAAATTTGGTTATGTAAGTAATAGGGGGCAAGTCTATTGCCGTCAACCGGGCACTTTGGGAATTCAAAATCGGATAATTGGGAGTAGATATATTGAAAGGGAAAGGTAGTTACGAAGGGAAGACAATGGAAGGAAGGAGCCCTCCAACATTATTAACTATCTTACTACCAGCGGCGGAATTACACATTTGCCGCCAGTAGGCTATTCAAATTTTGCCGCCTATACCGGACGGTCAATCTAATTCGATACCAAAGGACAAGACATAAAAAATAATGTAGGCCTCAAATTTGCCGCCCCTAAAATCTGCCGCCCTAGGCTCCAGCCTACTCAGCCTGCTGGTAAATCCGCCACTGCTTACTACCAATACTAGAGATCGCGTGGTGGTCGAAGTTCGACCAATTTTTTACGTGAGAGAGCCATGCTTCGGCACGTATGGGCCGGCTCGACTCCGCTCGATATCACGGCCTCACAGAAAACATGGCAGTGGAACAATACTTGCATGGCTTTTCGCCACGTGAGTGAGGTCACCGGAGGCCCTAACTCTTCCCTCTCCCCTATTCCCGTCCTTCCCCTCTCCCCCCTCTCCTCCCCTCTAATCCCCCGCTCCCCTCTTCCCCTACTCCCACCTGAAAGGGTGGCAACGCACTTAAGACTCTTGAGTTGCAGGTGCCCATGGGCGGCGGTAGTAATTTACTATTAGGTGACCCGTCTGCTCGTTTGCCCCCTATACCATAAAAAACAATTTTTATAGACCAGTATAACTTGAGCTGTCTTTGTCTTGTGTTGTATGGACTTACTTACCATGACAGGTAATCACATATGCTGGACGCGTGGAATTTCATTATGGCGTTTTCACGTAATTTTTAAAATTGTAAGAGATATTATTAAATAATTTTAGCTTTCTGCACTTCTTCTATATATAAACTGTAAATTTTCCAAAATTCACGTTACCACGTTCGCGAAATTTTCTTAAAAAGGAGTACAAAGGATTCTGTTCACGTATTAATATAATGATTTCTATCTGAAGTCCTGATCTATACATCTAATATCATACAAGTCACACGAGACAACGAACGCTTTAATAAGACTACAAAACTTGCTTGCTTTTCCTGACAAAATATCTAGAGTATATTAAATCTAGTTCACAAAAAGAGGAAACGAATCGTGATAATTGCACATTTTGTAATCGACTAAAAAGTTTGTAACTGTGCTGCGTATAGCGCAACTAAATAATTGATTTTGTATCTTTTCGCCTGTATTGTGGCACTTTTACATGTTATATTAGCAGTATTCATCACGTGATACATAAATGTTTAATGGCTCCTTTACACGATGGGGCAACCATAACATAGCAAGACTGTGAAGGTTGCCTAATAGACTAAAGTTTTTGAGAGTTCAGTTAGTCGATTACATTATCCCACTAATATTATAAATGTGAAAGTTTGGATGGATGGACGTTTATTACTCTTACACGCCAAAACTACTAAACCAATTGCGTTGAAACTTGGTATGTAGATAGCTGGAGCCCTTTTTTTTTTTTTTTTTGTGCGTGTGGAAACCCCCTTGGGCCGTCACCCCATCGGGGTTTACGATGGGGCGGTGTGTCGGAATCGAACCGACTAAAACCACACGGTGTGCCGTACTGCGCCTTAAATAGGAGGGATCCGGGAACAGCTTTTATTAAGACATCCGGAACCCTCCTAGCGCCTGCCCGCAAAAGCGCGGGCACCACCTTCGGGTAAAAACCTCTCAATTAGGCGACGTCCAGGCACACGCGGACGCCGCCTCCTAGCGGGAGGCCTCTATAGCGGGTGAAGGGGAAAAACCCGTCCCGTCCACCCGCGGCCACACTCAGGGCGGCATAAGGCGCTGGTAAGCGCGCCTCCGCCGCCCGGTTCGCCGGCGGCGAATTAGGTCCGAGTGGAGGTCGTCCTCCCGGACCCTTTCCGCCGCCTCCTTCTGCGAGATGACTTCCTCACAGAAGGTTGCGACCGCGGTAAAATTCCTGTCGCTACCGGCCATGGAGCGTATGACAGCCGGTAGCGACAGATCCACTCCGATGACTGCAGTGAGGGCCCGACGCTGCGTCGCCCAACTGGGGCAAACCGCCAGCGTGTGCTGAGCCGAGTCCTCGCTGCAGTCGCAGTGGTAACAGGCGGGACTCATTTCCCTCCTAGCGACCGAGTGCAGGTACTTCCCGAAGCAGCCGTGCCCGGAAAGAACCTGCGTCAGTCGGAAGGAAAGGGTCCCGTGCAGCCGCCCTGCCCACTCGACGATGACCGGCTGGAGCGCCTCCACGGCGGCAAAGCCAGCACGTGGAGCCTCCAGCCGGGACGACCAACGAGCCATGGTGGCTCGGCGAGCGGCCTCGCGCCATTCGCGTACCTCTTCGGGCGGGGGCCGACTGCCGCTTCTCGCCCGGAACTCAGCTGTTCGCCGATATACTTCGGCGAGCACTTCCGCCTCCAAATCCCACGGGGGAGTCCCGGCCAACGCGCACGCCGCCTCTGTTGACACGGTGCGGTATCCGCGTATGGCTCTAACCGCCATCACCCTCTGAGGGCGCCAGAGCCGCGCCCTATTCTGGGCGGTCAGAGCCTCCGCCCACACCGGTGCACCGTACAGTGCCATTGACCGGACAACCCCCGTGTACAGCCGTCTCGTAGCGATGCTGGGTCCACCCAAATTGGGCAAGAGATTGCCCAAGGGCGGACGCAGCGCCGACCAGCCTTGGAGCAAGCTGCGGGAAGTGCTCGTCGAAGCGCCACCTACCGTCGAGGATCAGGCCCAGATATTTTATGTGGGCCTGAACCGGTACGAGGACCGAGTTGACCTCAATAGAGGCGCCAGGGGGTGGATCACGACGGGGCCCATGAAATAACAGGGCCTCCGTCTTGTCCAGGGCCACCCGCAAACCCAGCGCCTCGATGCGCCCGACCACCAGAGAGACTCCCCTGGTGGCCAGGCACGCCGCCTCCTGAAAGTTCACGCCCCGGGCTGTGACCAAAGTGTCATCGGCGTAACAGATTACGCCGAGCCCGAGGGGGAAGTCGCCTCGAAGGGCCCAGTCGTACCCCATGTTCCACAGGAGTGGTCCAAGGACAGACCCCTGCGGAACACCGCACGACATGGGCCGACGACTCAAAACTCCATCTCGATCCTCGTACATGACGGTACGCTCCTCTAAATAGTCTGCCACCAGCCGCCTCAGGTACCCTGGCACTCCGTGATAGTGGAGTGCTTCCCTGATGCAGCTGAATGGCAGACTATTAAACGCGTTGGCGATGTCCAACGACACCGCCAACAGCACGCCGCCACAGCTCACTACCTCTTCGGTCACGGCCCTCAGGCGCAACACAGCACCGACCGTCGAACGCCCCGCTCGAAAACCGAATTGAGCGTCCGACAAATCGGGGCCGACCTCGCACAGGTGCCGGACGATGCGAGATAGCTGGAGCCCTGGATTAACATATAGGTTACTTTTTATCCAGATATTCCCACGGGATCGGGACTTACGCGGGTGAAACCGCGGGGCGCTGCTAGTTTATTATAAATATGAATACTAGTAATATTGGTTACAAATCACAATTCTTGTTAACCTCCGAAGCTAAGCTAAATGCTTGCATTAGGAGTGGGTTTAAGTACAAAAAAATATTCGCATTTATGTCACTAACAAACTTCCTCAGTCCGGCAAAATGTATCTGTGCGTAAGTCCTTGTCACAACCGGGGGCTCTGAAGAGTATAAATGGGCGTTATAATTAATTTCGGTCACCCATCCATATACTGGTACGTAGTGGTGTCGCTTATCCGTCGGTCGATTGATCGACGTCGTGAACGTCGGCACGGGCCCCTCACTATCTTATCAATACCCATGGGAAAAAACTATTTATTTATATAACCCAAATTAGTATCACACAGTTTTAGATAAGAAATCCCGTCATCAAGAGTGCCGAAAATAAAATAAGCTCGAGGGAGATATTGGAGAAAAAGTAATCGCTATAAAGTGGTTACGGTCACTGGTCGCAAAAATTAAAAACTGAGAAATTAAGAACACAAAATATGTTCGTGATACATGAACATAAAGATGACGTCAGTGTTTGTATACTCTTTGGATGACGTAATGAGTTTTTAGTTTTTTTTAACTATCGTTATATTCATACGTGAAGAGAACTCTTCGTACCCCCTTTCAAGAAAATTTTGCGAACGTAGTAACGTGAATTTTAGAATATTTACAGTTTATATACAGAAGAACTGCAGAAACCCAAAATTTTTCGTCCAGTATATGTGACTAGTTGTCATGGTAAGTCAGTCTATACAATGACAGCTCAAGTAGTATAACTTGAGCAATCATTGTTTATTGTATTTAAATAAAATCCTGACATGTCTAAAGTAAGAAAACTTTGCATCGTATCAAAATGGCGTCCTAATTCCAGCAACAAGACCTACATAAGTCACTTTAAAAACTAGATATAAAATTCGCATTCCATAACTGATAAATACATTTAATTGCCTTCAAACATTTCAACTAGGTAATAAATGATGTTTAATTAATACTGGTAATTTCAGTTCACTAAAGTTGGTGCCAAGGTCGACTTGTTCAACGAAGCTATTGTTGTACAGTTGCTTAGGACTTGTATCTCTTTGGATTATACTTAGATTCTACTAGACATGTCTGTGACTTTATCTAACAGTTTTAAACGAGCAATTCCTTTATATACTTAGATATGTATGTATGTGTCGTGTACCTGGGAAACGGCTTTAACAATTTCGATAAAATTTGTACTTAGATAATGTTCCGCATTTTAAGTAGGTCTTTGATACCTGTCTTAAAGTTGGTGAAAATATAACGCTCAAATGGCCACGGCCATTCTTTTGATTGCGTGGACGTAGGAGTTTGATTATTTAAGGGACCGCACACATATTTAATGTTTATTGGAACTCGATACCTTCACGCATTCCTGAAAAAAGCACCTAGACAGACGGACAACAAATATGTGTATTTTTTCGAGGTTCGGAACCGCCAAGTAAATTAGTTTCTGTTTACTCGGTTGCACGCGCTTTACTCTAATGGCCCTGTAACTTCTTAAAAAAGCAAAAGGTATATAGTATAAAAGAATTTGTCTTATATGTTCTAGAGACTCTTTCCCCCCCCCCCCTCTCTAACATCACACAATGTCACGCAAAGAGGAACGTATAGTAACTTGGGATAATGTGAAATCTCTAAAATAAAATCTTACTTAACATAGTAATTATAATTATTTAACAGATTAAATAATTTTATTTGGAATTTCGGAGATTTTCTCGTGAGAACTTCCCACACAAAGATAGATGTGTTTTTTTTTTTGCTACAATGATTTTAAACACAAAAATAATATAATAAAAATGTATGTAATATAAGTGTTTAATGTCATTATTTTATGAATAATTATCATGGATTTCATTACAATGCGAGTAGAGCCAAAATATTATTAAAATATAAATACCTATACTTACCTCCATATCTATACAAATAAAAATGAATCGCCAATTGTGTTGCTAAGCGCAACAGTGGAGAATGGCTCGAACAATTCGGCTATATATTTTTTTCATAATTTTCGTTAAGGCACAGGGAAGGTTCTTATGGAAAGAAAAGACGTAAAAAATGCGAAGAAAATAATAAAAACAACACTTTTCTTTTCCTATACAAACCACAGAGTAAATAATAATAATTAAAATACAGGTCCCCAGCTGTTAACCATTTGACATCGTTAACTTTTGACAGAACGAAGTCTGTCGGGGCACCTAGTTTTATATAAGAATGTTTTGTTCATTAGTTCAAAATGACAAATCTCCTAAAAGTACTTTACCGATAGGTTTGAAATTTTTACTCGACGTTGTATTCATAAACGCGCATGTATTTATATGTTACGAAAAAAACAATTTCATATTTTATGCGCTGCCGCATGCCATACCGTTCATCCGATCATCATGATTGTGGTTTTTGGTTGGTACATGGTTGTACAGAGAAGGACATAGGGTTTCTTTCATCCTAAAAAAGTAGTGTTCCCGAAGGACCCGTCAAGCGAAGTCGCGAGCAAAACCTAGTAATAATATAATAATACATATATTGATTTTTCTTTTTTTTATATACTATAGGGGGCAAACGAGCAGACGGGTCACCTGATGGTAAGTGACTACCGTCGCCCATGGACACCTGCAACTCAAGAGTTACAACAGGTCCGGAAATACCGCAGGCGACAATTTGTTCTAGAGATTATTCTTTTTAAAGGCAACTCCCGCATTAGGAAATACTTCTGTGTTGCGGGGGACTTTACAAACATATAAACTGACACAAAGAACACCCAGACTAGGGTGGGAATCGAACTCACGACATCTGGCTCAGCAGTCAGGGTCACTAACCACTAGACCAACAGGCCAGATTGGTTGTGCGAGGCAAAAAAAAATCTGGAGAACCGCACAGTAGTGGTTTGCCAATTTTCCAGGTGATGGTAAAGTTTTGTAGCGTTGAACGATGGCGAAACGCTGCGGCCGGTATAAGTTCGAACAGTTCCTTGGAGCACTCCCCATGATACATGCGATAGAGAATGCAGAGTGAAGCTACATCTCTACGCAACGCCAAGGGGTCAAGCTGTTTTTAAATATCCTGGCAATCGACAATTTATTCAAAAATAAAAATGCGTGGTAATCCAAAATTTAGGTATTTTAGTTCCTTGACTGGGCTATAACTATTGAAAAATAAAAGGAACTTGAAAGCCGTAACGAATATAGTTTTTCACAGTCTTACGTCACACTTAATTTCATGAGAACTGTTAAGCAATTTTTTTTAACCATAGGAAAGTACCCTATTCGGTTGAATGGGGTACTTTATAAGGTTAAAATAAATTGTTTAAGCTCGTAACTCATTCTAGTTTAACGATCGTATTTCACATTTATTCATTGCTATTCTTCAGACAAAACTCTTGAGGAGTTGGTTCATAATATTTTTAATTTATGTTAGACTAGCTGCGCCGCGCGGTCACCCGCGTATGTCCCTAAGTTTTCTTAAATTTTCTAGTTTTTTTAATTTTTTCTTTCATAAGAACCTTCTCCTGACAATAACAAACACAAAAGAAAATAGCGAAATCGGTCCAGCCGGTCATGCGTGATGCCGTGCCCTGCAGTTTTTCCCGCGTTTATAGTTACTGCTCCACTTCTAAGGGTCTGCTCACCACTAACTGCTATAAACTATAAAAATCACTAAATAACAGTAACTGCTATGTTGTTCGTATCTCCATTCGTACTCAAGTGATTGTTAACAATTTGTAATGTTAGCCTAGCCTCTTATAAAGCTACTATTCATCAGTATTTATCAACCGACCAATAGCGTTGCGGTCCCGGTACAACTAGTCATAATAATGTCTTTTTACAAATTTTTGTTAAATAGTAAACTGTTTTATCATCTATTATAGTGTGCCCCTATTTTTAATAAAATACCGGCGACAACATACCGTCATGTTACGTAGCCTATATTATTCCTCATAAATGTAATCCAATTTCTAATTCGACTATACGTATCAGACGTAACTATACGTATCAGAGACTAACGCATTCAAACAAACAAACAAACAATAAAAGAAAATAACTCTTGACCTTTATTATATTATAGGATAGATATCAATAGATATTTTATTCCGATTGTTGGCTTGTTTTGCTATTCTGATCCTTGTTATTACGTCTTGCAAATATCTACGGCAGTGTTTCTCAAAATGGGCGGTAGAGCCCCCTTTTTTACACTGGGGAGTTGGGGACCTACCGAGGGACAGTAAAGAGCTCACAGAAATCAGGTTAATATTGAATTAGTTTAAGGGAGCGATGGCTGATATGTAGTTTTCTTCAAATATTTTAAAATTGAACACGAATTACAACATACCTACATTGATTAATTTGTTCCGCCTCATTTACTTAATTGATTAAAATATAGCAAGATGACCGCAATGACACATCTATACAAATATAAAATTGAAGTGTGTTTGTCACAATAACAGCTTTTTACTAAATACATCTGAATGTTTACAAGATACTTATGCCAAAAGATCAATTTTTATTGTCTGTCTTTCTGTCTGTTTGGTATATACCTACCTGGTGTTTATAACACCGAAGTAACTTAGGCTACTTTTATTTTGAAAAAAGAATCAGGGTTCCACACACAGCACAGCTAGTTTATTATAAAAGTGGTTAACAAATTGAGGTCGTACTGATGAGCTATAATCTAAAAGACAAAACAATTGGTTATCGTTCCCCAAAAATATCGTTACACCAATGGGGTCCTTGCATATCGCCAAATTTATCCAAAGGCCCTAGGGTAACTTAAGTCAGACTTCAGTTACCAGACTTCACCCTCCAGACTTCAGTCACCAACTGCAATACAACAATAGGTACACTAGTAGTTTGTTCACGATCTTTTGAAGATTTCCAACAAAATCACAGAAATTTTCCTATCGAACACAAGCACAATAGATCGGTATTGACGCAATCGATATAATATCTATAACCACAGTTACGTACGATGTTAAACAGAAATATGTTATTCCACATACCGAGGAAAATTGTGGTGCTACTAGACTCGCTCTGTACCTGCCACTTATGCAAAAAGATAAGAAAATGACGTCCGATTGCAGCTACATTGATTTCTGAATACGTTAGATGACTTTCAAGCCTAGGTAGATAGATAGATTAACTCTTTATTGTACAAAACATAAGAAATTATACAAGACTGCATATACATAATCTTAGAAACTATAAACCTTGTACAATTGGCGGCCTTATCGCGTTCTGCGATCTCTTCCAGGCAACCATTGGATGGAAAGAGAGTTTATGGACGGTAAGAGGAGTTGCAGTGTATAGTTGCTTAATAATAATATCATATTATATATACATATATTTTCACATACATAAGTTTAACTCTATATATATACAGATAATAATATACATATATACACAAATACATAAATATAGGTGCACACATGCCTAAGAAGTTTCTTTGTATTAAACGTCAAAAAGGTAAGTACGTTCGGTAGAAATTTGAATTAATAACATAATAATAATAATAACATTTATTTGCCACAAAGTATGGTATAAAAGGTCTTACAGTGAGAAGTGAGCAACATAAATTAAAAAATTAAAAAAACCCCGACTTAAAAATTCTATAAGCAAGTAGAAAAGAGCTGATCATCTTCAAACGGCTGCACAGATTTCACTCTCCATCAAGTTACCTTTCAAACAAAAAAACTATATCAAAATCGGTAAATCCGTTTCAGGAGCTACGATGCCACAGACAGACACACAAATACACAGATACACATGTTAAACTTATTACACCCTTCGTTTTTACGTCGGGTGTTAAAAATAACAATTTGTGACTTCATTATTTTGCTATCTCCAAATAATTTTCTTAAAATGTTGGGTTTAACAATAAAAAAATAATAACCGTCTTGAAGAGAACTACTAATAAATTTTTTAAAGTTTTATTTACTTAATACCTAATTTCAAGTGTACATAACAAACCTACCTACTCTTTTTTATCATAAAAAGCCACTGGTGCTGAACAATTTAGGAAGCACATCCTTCTGACGCTCACTTTTTTGAATTTGGAACAAAGTCAGACGTGAAGTCTTCATGACGCCATCTAATATTTAAGACAATTATATCGTTAACGTACATGTTTTGATTCTCGAATTGTAACCGTCACCGAAACGACACGTAAATGACGCATCTGTATTCTTGTGTGAGTTATGGTGACTTAGACTTATGGACTCTCGTTTCTTTATTTCATTTCTACATGAATACAGTTAACTATTTAGTAAGTTGTTATTAATCTAATAATTATAGTTAAGTAAGCTAAAAAAACACGCTTTAAAAGCGAATCTAATTAAAAAGAAAAAATTTACATCTTTTGGCTTCCTCCCCAGACCATTGATTAGCTCCGAGGTGCCAAGATCATCAGCTCTTTTCTATTTGTTGATTACATTTTTGATTCGATATTTGAATTTTTTAAATTTATGTTTTAATAAACTTAGGATGACATTTGTTGTTTGGTGTAATGCTTCTAAATTCGATATACTAAAAGAGCATCGACGTTTTCAGAACATCTAGAAGAGAATTATATTATTTTACACTTAATGGCTGGTCGGCAGCCTCATCAAAGTATTAAAAAAAAACTACTTACATATAATCTCTAGCTTTTGATGATACAAGTACAAAAAGTAGTCTCCATAGCATCCGTTACATTCTGCTAGAGCGAACTATCCAGTTTAAGTGATTGCCCTAAAATCAAATTCTTTATTGACAAAATGATTTACACAATATTATGAAGTCCTAACTCCTGCGCTGGTAAAAACTGTGTTGCAGAAGTTTGCGTCTTCCACCTAAAAATTATAAAAAAAAAACTATCTATAACAAAAAGATAAAACAAATAATTTGAAAAAAGAATGAATATCCAAAACACAATTGAACAAAATGCAGTGTGTATGTGTGTGCGTGTACGTGAACTTGTGTGCAGGAATGCGTGTGGTGTGTGTGATGTACGGGTGCTTTCGAATCGACTTTTCATCTTATTAAAATCTTTGATATTGGGTCTTATCTCTTACGTCCTTATCTGTTCTTGTTCTTATTGACCGCCTGAAACTGAAGGCCAGGTATGTTAAAACCACCGAACATGGTCCATCGTACCACGGAATATTCAAGGTCTCTATGCTCTGTGTGTACCGCGATGGTTGCCTATTCCCACATTTCCAAATAGATATATTATTCTAAATACAAAAGATAATGACCTGATTGGTGATTTAACTCGCTCCAGATATCGTGATACAGTTATAGCCAATCGCGATAGAGTATTACTGTTGTAGATTTGTGATACACGAGCGATCGCTTACGTGACTATTCCCCTTGATTTTATTCTTCCGTGCGTTGTACTAGGACCGTACTAAGACCGTAAGCAAAATCAGCCATTACGTAACAGGTAAAAACTCACGGAATTCCCTTCACCAATACCAATAGATTATAGTCTTGAATAGCACATAGGACTAGATGATAGGTTCGATATAGATTCCCATGGGATAGATTTCACCAAAAATTTCCACGCGAACGAAGTCGCTGGCAACAGCTAGCCTACTTGTTTTTTTTATGGGATAGGGGGCAAATGAGCAGACGGGTCACCTGATGGTAAATGACTACCGCCGCCCATGGGCACCTGTAACTCAACAGTCACAAGTGCGTTGCCGCCCTTTAAGGTGGGAATAGGGGAAGAGAGGGAGAGGGGAGAAGAGTGGGAAGACAGAGGGGGATTAGAGGGGAGGAGAGGGGAAGAGGGGAAGGACGTGAATAGGGGAGAGTTTCACTGCCGGTTTTCTGTGAGGCCGTGGTATCGAGCGGAGTCGAGCCCAAGAATAAGTAAAATATAGCAAAGAATATTCTAGTCTAATTATAATGTTTTTAGAAAATCAACTCTCAAACTAGGAATGATTCCTGCGGGGGACTTTACGAACCTTCAAACAACGAACACAAAGAACACCTAGACTCGGGAGAACTATTTTCAGATCACACTTTTTTTTCGGTGATTTGTAACATACCGATTTAAAAAAAAAAAAATCCCATAGGCACCTTTTTATGTACCTATGTATATTTACACTATGACCCATATGTTGCAAGTATGTCGTATTTATTAACATACTAATGTCACAAACAAGAGATAAACAAGTCTTAGCATACACGTGTCAGACACTTTTATACATGTATTAAAAGTATTTATGTATGGATAAAAATGTCCTCTAATTATTATTTTTGAAGGACAACTGACTGAAGAAACTACAGTAATGCTGTACACAGATACTATTTATTTTTCTGTTTTAATAACAATGTTTACCTGAATTACAGTTCTACCAGATTGAATTGACCGTGATCTAAAACTGACTAACCTAACCTAACCTATCACCTGTCACATACAATACTAACATTTTGGCGTTAAGACTGATAAAGAAAGCGAGGTTATATGTATTTTTTAACTTTTAATACCTCGTGGCCTATACGGAACACTGATTAAATACTCGCAATATTTACGTAATATAAGTGGTATTACCTGCACCATTTCACCGTTATCTGTCTGATGGTTTAAGCAGCTATTTCACCATTGGTGTCCCGTTCCTGTATGTTCCCGATTAGGGTTTTGGATTGAGCCGATGATGGATTTTATCATACAGATAATCTTAACATCGCGATTCAGACGGATGGTACAGCACCATCTATCGAAGCGAAATAAAGAAAAAAACTATATATTTAAATTCAGAATATTACTTCATTGATAAGCAAAATGTGATGTCTCTATACTAACCACACATAGAAAACTTGTTCCCATTGTATATGACAATGCTCATATCGATCTATTGTTTCAAAGTGGAGCACAGTTTCTCAACTAAACCTACTCCAAGATGCAGTTACATCTTGCGGCTTTATATATTATATTATCTTAATTTGTTTTAGCATGTAACCGCAACTAGAATTAACATACAAATTTTCTTCACAATACATTGTTTCATAAATATAAAACTAGCAATTCTAGGGCACTAGGCTATATTTTTTATACTGACTTCAAGAAAGAAGGTACTGTATTCGATCATGTCCGCGATTAGCGAAAAGTAATGGACCAATTTTCATGATTGTTTCACTATTTCTACATATTTTCAGGACGATTTTAGTAAGTATAATATTTGGTTGGTTTATTTTTTGTTAAAAATATTCTAAAAAGTTTTCGTCTCGATGTTGCTCTTGACATTAAGTTATTCATTGTAAAAAGATGGCCTAAAAACATGTTTAGATTGCGAAGATTGTAGAAACACATTAAAATCTTTTAAATACTCCTAAAGATGCCTTACCCTCACCCTTGGAAGAACTCTATACTGTAGTCATTGGGAAAAACCATGTTTTGAAGTTTTTTTTTTTAATCTGAGTGTTCACGAAAGAATGTTACTTCCCAGCGATACAATGCATAACTTTCCTGGTTTTAGAATGTAGGGGATAGCCCCCTCTTTATGGCGAGCGGCATTACCATGGGTATCGGGATGCCTTCGAGGAGTTGGACTTGACAACAGCCATATCTACATACCTATATCTTTCCAATTCCAACGTCATAATAAGATTACCTGCCTCTATAGGTAATTGCAACTGGCATCAGTGTGTGTACCTTTGGGACATTATAGACCTACCTACTTTGGGTATTAAAGGTGGAAAATTTTGGAGTATACCTTGTTGTCGCCACATCAAAAACTCTTATTTATTTTATTAAAAATAGGGACAAACTATCATAGATAAGTTGATAGACATTATTTTGACTGGTTATACTGGTCACGCAATACTATTGGCCGATTGATAAATATTAACGATTATTGGGATTATAAAAGGGTAGAAATAAGTGGAGAACTACTCACTTATGCGAGTAGAGTGTGAGAGCGAGTAGTCGAGTGCGAATAGAGGTACGAACAACTTGGCAGTTACTGTTAGTGATTTTCATAGTTTATATCAGTGGTTGTGAGACTGTTTCTTACAATCTATTGAAAGGTAGCCGCAGTTTTCAATAACATTGCAATGTATTACTAGAGATATTGGTTTAGACACACACGAAAAGAGATTAAACGTCATTTGATCTACGAGAAATCAAATAACCTTGTGGATCGAATAATCGAACCACGATAATCTAGAAACTCTCCTGATGCGATTGACCAAAACACGCGATCAAACCTTCACGAGTGGAGGGTCTCTTAAGATGTTACGACAATCAAAACTCCGATTATATAAAATTAATACCTTGTGTTGCCAAAACAATGCATAGATATTACATAAGTGGGCATAATTACTCATAATGGTAGCCTCTGAAGCAGCTAACAATAGGCAGAAACGGGGTGGG
Source organism: Callimorpha dominula (assembly GCA_949752705.1). Lineage (NCBI taxonomy): Eukaryota > Metazoa > Arthropoda > Insecta > Lepidoptera > Erebidae > Callimorpha > Callimorpha dominula. The sequence continues at coordinate 1,965,072 of OX457012.1, read as the reverse complement.
CAGATGTGTACCAAAGATGTTATCTAACTTGAATGTTTTTAAGACAAAAGTGTATTTTGTATACACTCCAAACTTTCGTCTTTCACAGATTTGGTTGTAGGAAATATGTAATAATATGTATTGTCCGAATGAGCCTATGATAGTATGTAATGTTTTAAGTAATAATATATTATGTAGATTGCTTCTAATTTTATGATCCTACTAATATTATAAACGTGAAAGTTTGTGAGGATGTATGGATGTTTGATGTATGCGATGAAACTTGGGATGTAGATAGCTGAAGACCTGGATTAATATATAGGCTATTTTTTATCTCGGTATTCTTATGGCACCGGGACTTACGCGGGTGAAACCGCGGGGTGCAGCTAGTAACAAACATCCACACATCCATACATCCTTACAAACTGTCACGTTTATAATAATATATTAGTAGGATAATAATAACAAATTAATGACTTTTCTCTTTCAAGTAAAGGTGTGTGTGTTGTCAAACCTTGCTACTTACCAAGTTTCATGATTCTAGGTGAATGGAACCCTATAGGTTTTGATTTACCTGCAAAATGTTCAAATTTGTGGAAATCTAAGGCTTAAAAGGCCGTACCTTTTGATTGCGTTTACTTAGAAGCTTGATTGGGGGCGAAGGAGTCTGTCAGATTCTTACCGACTAAAAACCACCCCGGTGTTCCGCTACTTGCCTATGGTCGAGTTAGCGAGAATCCCCATTACATTCTTCCGCAACATGGTGATTGCAACACGTGCACTTTATACCAGCAACGACTGTCAAACCAAAAACAAATCCGTCAAACAAAATGTTCAATAGCTGAACTTCACAAAAATATATTAAACACGAAAATTTATAGTCGAACCAACACATTTTGATCCGTACTTCTTCATGTGCTCGTACCGACTTCATAGCAACATTTCTGCGTGCACTCGTACAACAGTAGATTAACCCATTATAACTGCCATCCGATTTCTTCCGCATTCCTATATAATGTTTCGCTTTACTGTACCTACGCTAAAGCATCTATACATTTGTAAAAATGGTTTCTATATTTGAGCCGCATCAGTGATTTTTTTATACATTTCAATTGTCAATTCACGACTCATATTTTTGTTCAACTCGATTGTCGTTAATGTTTGATTCGTATTCGTATCACTAACGTGTTTAGTTCTCGTCTCGAAGTAATGGATCAATCAAGCTCACACTGAACAATGAAGATTTGCCTGAAGAACCAAAGAAGGCGACTGGGACCGCAAGGCATTGAAACTGCAGTTCATTTTGACAGGTATCAGTTGTGAATTAGTCAACTGGGATCACAAACCTGTGTGTATTTAGGCTTCGCACGTGTACAAATTATACATCTAAACCTTCCTCATGAATCACTCTGTCTATTAGTGAAGACTGCATAAAAATCCGTTCAGTAGTTTTTCTATTTATCGCGGACAGACAGACAGACAGACGCGGCGGGGGACTTTGTTTTATAATATGTAGTGATTTTACGATTTCTTTTTAAATATTAAAAATTTACTGTAGTATCCTTAAGATTAAATACTGTTACACATATTCATATATACCCCTTCACCTCAAGAAGCATTTAAATAATAATGAATCAGTCAACCGAAAGCGCTGACTAATACTGTGTGCTCTCAATCACTTGTTTTCTGAAGAACATAATATACAAAGTTCTTTTTATTTTAAGCAACATCGAGGTTCATCTATAGATGTTGTTGTCTTGATATGGAGGAAGACTCTTGTTTGACAGAAGCGTGTGATAGTGTACGCAGGTGTAATCTATTGCGTGAGCTTGTAAATTTATTTAGGAAGTATTCGAGAACGGGTTAGTAAAAGTTAAACTCATTTTGAATTTCTTAATTACTGACATGAAAGCGTGAAAAGTCGCAAGTAACCACTAGTTTCGTTAAAAACGAAAGTAGCCATTTATGCTGTCTCGGGCTTCACTTATATTTTCTTTTATAAATTCAGTCAGAAAAAAGTGTATGGCGCGCATTATAGTATATTTGGATATACTTGTACATTTGGAGTCACTTTATCATTGCCTCCTATTCATCATTTGCTGTTGTGGTGCTTGTTGTTGATGTTTGTAATACTCATACTCTCTTACAGTTCACTAGAGTTCAGTTTACTGGACATATTGTTAAACTTTACTTGACGAAACTCGGTATTCGGGTTCTGTGTATTGTATGAATTTTCATTGAGTTCAACGACAATCTGTGACAAATGTGTGTAAATGGGTGTTGTCACAGTAACACCAGTGCTAACTGACTGCACATCATTTAGTGCAAAGGCATAATAATATACTTTAGTCCTTGCTTTGAAATATTTTATCAATGTGTCTAATAAAGTGTGAACCTATGGACCTTGAAAGAACAAGATGTTGACGGCTTATAGTATTTTATTTTCGTTGTACTGGCAATGGTGTCACTACAACGAAACTCAACTCACTCACTCACTGAACTTAACTATCTCTACAACAACGGGGGCCAATCACACCTCAGATATTAACGGATACATTTACCGGGAACTACCTAATGGGTAGAAATACCACTCAATATCTAAATACTAGCTCTAGGTTCCACTCGGGTAAATAATATTTACTACTGCTGGAGACAGAACATTTTTCTGGGTGAAAGGCAGACTATATCCCTTTTACACCCCTTGCAATGTGTATGCAAAACTTCACAATGATCAGTTGAATAGTTAAGTTGTGAAAGCGTCATATAAACAAATAAAGTCACTTTCGCATTTATAATATTAATATTAATTAAGGAATTTAGCATAATATACATGTTTATGCGTTAATATTGTGTAATTAAATTAAAACATGTAAAAGAAATTTTTGTCAAAGAAATGTATGTCTTAGGTAGTGAATCATAAATCTTAAATCTAAAATTCAGCTTATGTTTGTGGCCGCAAATCTCGAATAGTATTTGATGAATTGACTTACATAACATTGGATTTTAACAAGTGAGTGCTATTCTATATTTTTTATTCCGTAGTTTCAATAGCAAAGGAAAATTCCATGCATTTTAGATTGACTTATAATATGTCATAGTTACGTTGATATGATAATTGTTGATCTAGCATCGGTTGTCATAGCAATATGTATTAAATTTTTCTGAGCCTCAGCAAAGCGTGGCGGGTTTAGCTATTAGAGAAATCATTAAATAACCTGACTTTAATGATCAAGATTTGTAATGCCTAGTTTAATTCGTGTGACCAAAACTTCTTTGTAATTATGTTACTCCTCATTTTAAAAAAACTTTAGAATACCAGTCCGCCATTTTGAAATCCGTTAATTTAAACACTAAAGAACATCCTTAACGGCTAAATTATACATTACAGATGATTATTATAAATAAGTCAGACGAGCATCCGGGTGAGGCTTTGCTTCAAACAAACAAAACCTTTTTACATTTGCTTTTTGTCTTATTTTTTTTCAGAGTCAATGGTTCAAGGATGCGTGACGTCAGTGTTGTTATTGCTCATTATAATGCGAGCTTTTTAATTACATACCCACGTTTAAATTATTTTGCGTTTAAAGAACCTGCATTTTATGCATGTGTTCTTTTTAAATACTGCTCAGAATCTTGTATTCTCTCTTCTATCTTGTATTAGCACTAATATAATAGTCGAATGTACTTGAACAAATGAGTTAGGTGTGTATTTTAAGGTTTTATATATATATAAGCGGCGAAACGTAGCAATTTCGATCGCGGGCCCTTGTACCAGAAGACATGAGACGAGAGTAACTAGAGTTAGAACAAAAAAATACTTCCTTCGGGCAACTTCGAAAACATCTTTTAATGATTACCCAAGTATCATATAAAATTCAACTTTTATACTAAAATGAAAGTAGAATTATAATTTATAACACTTTATAGGTATCGAGGGATTGCCACCAAACAAAGTTTATGTCAATTAATGACGTGACTTCTAATATCATCCCACAGATAAAATAAAAAAAATACGCTTTATACTATTACAAAAGGTGGTCTCCATTTATTGGAACTTTTGTTGTCTCGGAGCCAAAGCCACCATGATCCAAAGTTCATACTCGGCCACCTCGGTTGGGTACATAAACAGAAAAACTTTTAGCTTTGACACCTCACTCACGGCCGACTGATCCCAAACTAGTCAGAGCCTGTACTATGGTAACCAGACTGCTGATAAACATACCTACTTATATATTTCTAAATACATACATATATTATAGATAAATTAAACACAGAACAAATGATCATGCTCATCACACAATAATTAGTCCTGGGTGGGAATCAAAACCCTATCGACCTCTGGCTCAGCAGTGAGGATCACTAACCACTAGACCAACAAGCCAGTCAAAATGAAGGTCTGGCGATCGCGGCCTCTTATTCTATTTAGTTTTTAATTTAAGGATGTTTTTTGTTTGCTTGCATCAAGTATGTAAATATTTCATCAAAATCTACAGGCCAGTCTATCCAGGGAATTGATTAGTTTCTTTCTTCATCACCTTACCGTTTGCGTTCATCTAGTTATCATAAGTCTACAGTTACATCAGTTACGTTCATGGTACATTAGTTGGAGAAGTTTTCCAAGCGCAATTTACAGTTACTTAGTGATATAGTAACTAACCGTTAACTAACGTAACTTCATAAGCTAATGGTAAAATGCTGCTGAAAGCTGGCGTCATTTTAGGGAACGTACCCATACTACGTGACCCTCTGAGGGGGGGAGGGGGTCTTCAAAATACCACGCTTGGTCACAGCACGGGCGGGGGGCTTAGATTTTCGTTACGTAGTCAATATCTTCTAGGGAAATCTCGTCCTTTTTCGAGCTATATTCAAATATGGCGCTCAGCGTTTAGCGCTTTTTAAACTCACAAGTGGCAACAAGCAAGCGTTTAGCGCTTTTGAACAATCTGTCGTCAAAAAAAAATTTTTTAACATGGAGGACATGGTGCTATGGCGCATGTTGGGAGGTACCTAAGTGCGGCAGTGGACTCCGATAGGCTAGTTGATGATCGAGTGATGATCTACCAGTGTATATAGGAGCTGGTTACTTAAACCAAGGTCAGGTATTCCAAATACCACTCCTCCGCGCCAGCTATTGCTTTAACAATGCATACAAAGAATTCTTATCACGTATTACCACTAGGGCCTGGTAAATACATACTATTGTTCGTGGGAGAGCCATGCTTCGGCACGTATGGGTCGGCTCGCCCGGAGTGATACCACGGTCTCACAGAAAACTGACAGTGAAGCAACGTTCCATTGCTTTTCGCCGAGTGACCGGAGGCCCTAACCCTTCCTTCTCCCCTCCTCCTCTCCCTTTCCCCTATTCCCACTTTAAAGGCCGGCAACGCACTTGTGATTCTTGAGTTGCAGGTGCCCATTTGCGGCGGTAGTCATTTACCACCAGGTGACCCATCGGCTCGTTTAACCATAAAAAAAATACAAAAATTATTTATTTATTTCATGTAATATGTGTATCTACTTTGTTATGACTATCTAAGTGTTATAAATAAATGTTAAATTATATTTGTGCATCTACCGTTCAATATTTCTACATCAAACCAAGGTTGACTAGCAGAGAATGCCCTGGGCATTAAGTCCGCCTTTGTACAAATTGTGCATTAAGTTTAAATAAATAATTTAATTCATTTATTTATTCAACCTCATTTACAATAATTTTACAGGTTACCCCAAAACGATATTTTAAGCATAAACTAAACCTGAGACTTTAGATAATAGCATTAGATGTAATACATATATGAGCAGCTTCTGTGAACTTCGGCAGGCTACAATTTAGCCAGAGGTTGCGGGTTCGATTCCCGGACAAATAATTGTGTGATGAGCATGAACATTTGTTCTGTGTCTGTGTGTTTTTTTTTCTGACGGGGTGGAAGATCCTCATGGATGTCCTCCGCCTTTGGGGAGGCGAAGGGGTCTGTCGGACTCTTACCGACTAAAAACCACCCCGGTGTTCCGCTAATTGCCTATGATCGGGAGAGCGAGAATCGCCATTGCATTCTTCCGCAACCCCCGATAGGCATTGACCCGTCTCACCCTAGACGGGTCCCGTCACCCGGTGCGACCGTCACCCGTGGGTCGCACTCCTCTGAGAAGCGCGCGTGGAACACTACGCTCTACCTCTCGGACCTGTATCTGTTCGGACTTCGACTTCCCCAAAAGTTCGTCGCCCGCTGTGTCTGGGTGTAATTTATCTACTAGCAACCCGCCCCGGCTTCGCACGGGTAGCAGAGACATCTTCAACAATCATCATCATATTTCAATCAATTAACACAAAACCTAAACGAGTTATATACCTAAGCCTTCCTGATGAATCGCTCTATCTATTGGTGAAAACCGTATGAAAATCCGTTTAGTAGTTTTTCAGTTTATCGTGAACAGACAGACAGATGCGGCGAGGGACTTTGTTTTATAATAAACTAGCAACCCGCCCCGGCTTCGCACGGGTACAAATTATACACCAAAACCTTCCTCATGAATCACTCTGTCTATTAGTGAAAACCGCATGAAAATCCGTTCAATAGTTTTTCATTTTATCGCGAACAGGCAGACAGACATACAGACGCGGAGGGGGACTTTTTTTTTTTTTTTAATATTTAAAAAGACAACTCCCCGCATTAGGAATTACTCCTGTGTCGCGGGGGACTTTACAAACAACGGACACGAAGAACACCCAGACTCAGGTGGGAATCGAACCCACGACCTCTGGCTCAGCAGTCAGGGTCACTAACCACTAGACCAACAGGCCAGTCATTGTTTTATAATATGTAGTGGTGAACTAATAACTAAACTTGATCATTCAGGATACAACACTTTTTTTACATTATGATAACGCGGCAACCCACCAAATGGCATTTTAGTCTATCCAATTAAAAAACAGATTAAGTTTGGGATCAGACGGCCTTGTGTGTGTTGTATCAAGTTATTATTAAATATCTATTTCCAGCGAAATTAAATTAATGAGTCGTACGGCGCGCGTCAACAGTAAATAATTAGATACTCTTACTTAATCCCGGTAATATAAATGAGATAAATCAAATCGTTTATTATTTTGCAGAAAGCTTTGATGTTATAAATTGAATATTATTATAGTGATAAGTCATGAATCAAACAATAAATGTCACTGTACATAGAAATTAAGATGTCAATAAATAAATGGATAATATAATTACATTCAGTTTTCATTCAGGTAGTCTGTTAACAACATATTACAATAACAATACGATACCTGCTGTTAACCCGACGTTTGGATCAAATTGCAACATAGTCATGGCTGGACTGTAATGTTACCGAGATTAGACCCAGATTTACACAACTAAAAACCTATTGATTGTAGTAAATTTAAAACTACTAAAGTGACGTCAACAAATCTATACCTACTAATATTATAAATGTGAAAGTAACTCTGTCCGTCTGTGTTATTAAAATTTAACCAATTTTGATAAATTTTGGCATAGAGATAGAGGCGACTTTGGAGAAGTACCTACGCTACTTTTAGCCGCGAAAATAAAACTTTAAGGGAGTGAATGCAGGCGAAGTGGCGGGCACGAGCTAGTCAAGTACAAAAGTAGTTTACTGGACAGTATTTTACTTTACTATTATGTGAATAATCAAGTACTATTAATAGAATGATTGCAGAATTACACCGCCGTAATATAGTCACGCTTGGCCGGTGTGACCGCATGACTGTGATGATCACGGCCTTGCTGTGTTCAGTACGATTCCAGCAGTTTTTATGCCAACAATAACTAGGCTATGATATTTTATTGAACGCAACGGTTCGTGGTACGTTTTGATTCTAGTTATCCTGTTTAGAACACGAAGATGAAAGATGTCGGACAAGGTAGAAGGTAAATACAATCCATTTAAACAATATCACCGATTGTTCTATTGCTAATTGCTAAAGTTAGAGAGTCGCTATTTGTCTAATATATAAAAGTAAAAAAGAACAGCATACACAAGTACTATTCTCGTGCCGTCTAGCTGCAATGTGGTCTAGTCTTCCCCAGTATGCCGACTCAGCTCTGCCATGATCTCCATATTTTACGTTTTTCTTTTCTTTGTTGTTTATTTCGTATGTAATATGATAATTTTTCTTTCTTTGTTTCTTTCGTATGAAACTGTGAGATCATTTTTCTTTCTTTGTTTCTTTCGTATGAAACTGTGAGATCATTTTTCTTTCTTTGTTTCTTTCGTATGAAACTGTGAGATCATTTTTCTTTCTTTGTTTCTTTCGTATGAAACTTGGAGATCGTCTTAGTATCAAGATCAAAATTCTCGGTAAGCCTGATATTCTATCTATCTTATGAAATTGATAGTTAGAGAAATAAAATCTCATTATAAGAAATTTCTTTCGACAACCCTAGGTCTTAGCATTACGATGCAAATCCAGTCCATCACCCAACTGCCTATCACCACTTGTACTACCACTTTTCCGAGCTACCAAGCGTGCAGTCTAAATAAACTTGTTACTACTAAATACAAAGTCATGTGGGTCTGCGCAGGCGCCACGCGACGCTCCACGAGCACGGAGTCACGGTCCGATGGCGACCTCACATTGACCTTGCCTCCGTTGGAAGGCATACGAGACTTTCTGTAGAAAAGTTAGAAACCACTAACCGATAAACACGACTGTCGATTTTCTAGAGCTTCAACCGGTAGGGAGTTTGAGAATATTTACCTATTATTTATCTTTAGTTACATCTATCTATACAAATAAATAAAATTGAAGTGTCTGTTTGTCATAATAGCAGCTTTTTGACCCTCTATAAAAAAGAGGGGTGGAATAAGTTTGATGTGTCTGTGTCTGTCTGTGGCATTGTAGACCGATTTAAGTGTGTTTATAAGAACAGATTTTCTTGAAATATATCTAAGAGTGTTCTTAGATATAATTCGAGGAAATCTGTTCAGCCGTTCGAAGGTCATCAGCTCTTTTCTAAACGTTGAAGGGGTTTTGGAAGCGGGGGTGTTATAAATTTATGATTATTACTAAATGCATCTGGATCCCTTGGCTTTATTTTTTCGTTTTATATGTACAGTGATACTCCGTTGTTATCTTTTATTTCTATGTACATAATTGTATTGTCGAATTGTTTTTTTAATAATATTTTTTTATAGAGACGACTCCCGCCCCGCATTAGGAATATTCCTGTATATCGGGGGGTTCAAAACATTTAAACAACGGACAATAAACACCCAGACTCGGGACAACTATTTGTGGATTACACAAATTTTTTATCCCAATTGGAATTTGAACCCATATAACACGGCACGGTGGCAAAGTGACCACTTAAACCATTGAGCGTTAATAGATTTGTTTACATACCATACATACACTCGCGACTGTATCCCCGAAGGGGTAGGCAAATGCCTATTAAACACCCACATTCTTCCAATTATAATTTGGTATTACTGATGTAATAGGGGGCAAGCCTATTGTCGTCCACCGGGGGCTTTGGAAAATAGAGATCGGAAAATTGGGAGTATATTCAAAGGGAAAAGTGTGTGAGGAGGAAAGGCAATGCAAACAAAGAGATATTACTAATACGGTTAGATTGGAAAGTAAGCAAGAGCTTGGAGCTGTGAAAAAATCAAACTTCTAAGCCAACGCAATCAAAGGATACAGCCGTTTATGCCGCAAAGTTTTGAAACTAGCAAGGGAATCAAAAACTACTGATAGATAGATAGATAGATAGATAGATAGATAACTCTTTACTTGTACACTATTTTTACAATACATTTACATAATAAATTATATCAAGAATAATATAATGTACAAAGTCCGGCCTTATTGCTAGATGTAATCTCTTCCAGGCAACCTTAGGATGGATCAAAATGATTCGGAGAGACAGTGGCAGTTGATGGCGTATTTACAAAGAACAAAAAAATAAAATAAAAATTATTTGTCATTTCTAATAAATATTAAAATATACAGATATTCTACATTAACCTACTATAAATACCAATACACATACATATACATACACATAACAAATATACATACATAAACCATAAACTATATTATATACAATACATAGACATACAGTACAACCAAAGTGAAAGGTAATGTTCATAAACCATTTTTTTTAAAACAGTTATTGATTGTGCTCGCCTAATGTTAATTTGTAATGCATTCCACAAGCGTACCGCTTGAACAGTAAAAGACTAATCAAAAAATTTTGTGGAATGCTGTGGCATCTCCAGTCTGAAATTTTCAGATGACCTTAGACATCATATGTGTCATGAATAGAGATCGGATATTCGGATGCATATTTACCTAAAGTTGAGATGTTGGCTATTATGGAAAGCACTTTTTTATCGAAAGAATCCCGCGATTCCAGGAAATTCAAATTTAAGTGTACCTATACTCCGTGAGATGTAATAAACCCCAGTTTGACACAAATGACACTTGCTCTGTTACAACGTATAATGGTTGCTTTTCCCTACTTTTATTGTCAGTGATTTTTGACGAAGCAAAAACAACTTTATTACGTTGTAAAAAGTGTCAAATCGGGCCCATTAAACCCCAGGAAATGTAAGCATTTTGTAAGAGTGCCAGTGAGACGGCAAATTATACTTGCTTGTGCGCAAGTAGCGACGCGACAATACAACTGCATTCGTAAATAAAAATATACTTAGAAGCCGCTTCCATAATTTGTTATCCAAAAAATAACTTTAGGTAAATATGCATCCGATTATCCGATCTCTAGTCATGAAGGAACCCGAACCGTTCTTTGAGATAAACTGGGGCTTTAGGGTTGAATAAGACGTTATAAAGTAAAAGGAGGACATGAGTATTCCGGCGAGAGCGAATTGGAAGTCACCTGAGCTTTTGACGCTACAGAGTACTTCACGTGAGCTCAGAATCTTGAAGTTTGGTACTAAGCAACGTTTTATAGCACAGATAAAGAAAAAATTGCAAAAACCGTACATTTTTAGTTACATCATCATCCTCCTCGCCTTTTCCCAACTAAGTTGGGGTCGGCTTTCAATCTAACTACGATACAGCCGAACTTTGATATTTTACGTGAAGCGACTGCCATCAGACCTCCACAACCCAAGTACTAGGCGATATCGAAGTTCTGTAGTTAGACCAGGTTGTCGGACTTCTTTTTTTTTTAGGGCTCCAACTACCCGTATCGAAATCCCACAGATGTTTGTATGGCACCCGGGACCGACGGTTTAACGTGCTCTCCGAGGCACGGAGGGGTCTCAATTTGTTAAGAATGGTCACCCATCCTAGACTGACCTGGCTAGTATTTCTTAACTTTGTAATGTGTTAACCTACTCGGTTACCACTTAGCCACGAGCCCCTCTTACATTTTTTAGTTACATCATATAATAAAAATATTTTACGGAACCCTCGGTGCGTGAGTCCGACTCGCACTTGGCCGGTTATTTTTTGTTTAGGAACTATTGTAATATCGTTAAGTTTTTCAAGAAATAACGAAGGATACTAACTTTTAAACTTCGCGTTCCATGATAATATAATTATGTTGACGGGCATTAACACGATCACGTATTTAAAAGCTATTACGTACCTTCGATTTGCCTGACGTTTCGACCAGGTTGCACTGGCCATGGTCACAGGCTGACTTACTCGGTTTGTGACCACGGCTAGTGCAACCATAATTAAATTACGAAGGAAGGTAATGTAGTTGAACGATTTATTTTACTGCTTTACAATACATCTGTACTGTTCAACGTGTGATTGAATTCTGTCATTTTTTATCTAATCTATGTACAGTGACATCTCATGTCAAGAGTCAAATATCTCTTTAACATTAACTTTCCTTTTTATACAAGTTTAGTTATTTTGAAATTAGTTATTTATTACTATAGTAAAATTACTAGTACTATTAATACAGTACAATTATATCTATTATTAATAACGGTTCTTACACTATTGAGGTGTTTTAACGCTATAAATAAAACAAATTCGAAAAAGTTCTTGGACCTGTAGTGTTCTTAATAATTTTATGATTAGTTAAAATATACGGTTTTACTCACGTGTATATTTCGGAGATGCTCGACTAGTTTCGGACCCTTTAACAAGGTGTGAGGCGTCCTGCCGCGCCGGTTGCAGGTGCCAGTCTGGCGTCCTGCTGCGCCGGTTGCAGGTGCCGTATATCTTATATCTTAACTAATATGAATACCACTCACGAAAGTTTTTATTAGAATTTAATGACTTTTTTTTCGAATTTTGAACACTTTTTGAACAGTACTAATCGTAATCTATAGGTACTAATATAATAAAGCGAAAGAGTTTTTTGTTTGTTTCTTTAAACGCGCTATTCTCTGGAACTGCCTGCTTACGCGATTCAAATCAGAATAGGACTGACTTTGCGCCATACTGTTTTGTATAGAACCAATTAGGTAGCATGAGCAGAACAGATATTTTTGAAATAATTGAATTAATTTACATAAAAACATGAAAGTTGGATCAGATATATTTTTTTTCTATTTAAACTATGTGGAGACGACAACAAAAAGCTACAGGTGTCCAGTATATATATTAACCTGTCACGTTAGAAAAGTGTATACAATGACTGTTTAAGTTACACTGGTCAATGAAAACAAAACTAAATAAATTATGGTTGAATATAGACCAACCAGGCTCTAGTTATTTTTAAAATTATGAAATCAATAGATTCGGTAACACTACAGCTAAAAAATAATTTAAAAAAATTATTAACATTACGCAAATTAGTTCTGTGTGCAAAACCACAGTTTCCAAGTGACAGTTGACAGATTAAGGTCATTGACACCTATTCTTATTTGAAACGCATTGTATGTGACTTGTTATTTTAAGACGTAAAAAAAATTATGTTTACTTTTGAGTGAGTATTTTATGTACGTGTACAAAAGGCTGAAAGAAAACTAATGCATTTACAAAACTATGTCAATAATGACGCAACAACGCGAAGCAGTTTGTTTTACCGGTCAAGGCGAATTATTTCCATGAGAATTGACGCGATAATTTCAAGCGATAAAATAAAGGATATAAATTGAAATGTGAAAAATATATTCCACTGGGCAAAATGTACAGTTAGGAATATTACTTGAACGAGAGAAAGTCCAACATCTGCAAATTAAAGGAGATTTTTATTGCATATCATTATTATCGGATGTGCACAACGATAATTGCAATGGTCACAGTGTTGCCAATTGCTCGGAGATATAAGACAGCTATAATAATTACATATAAAATATCTTTAAAACCATTTTATAGATTTTTAGAAAACTCTGGAGGAGCAACTAGTGTAACAGAAAAAGACAGAGAGAGAGTACATACTCAAAATAAGTTGGAATTTTGGAATTAGTATTGTTAGTGTTGCGCGCCTGCTGTGAACACACATTTACTGTCATCTATATATCTTACGTACAAGTCACTGATAAAGCAAAACAAACTCTCGCGTATAGAGATTTGACACATAACAGCTTATCCGAGCCAACGATGGGCAGACGTTTTTTGAATATGAATTTTGTTTGCGAGCTAATTTGCACTCTTTACTGTTGATCCGAAAGTTGCTAATTATCTAAGCATAAAGAATAAAACGTTCTCCGGCCTTCAGAAGCGCCTCCCTGAGGGCAATAGACATTATTATCCGTTGTCCTATGAGAAGCAAGTGTTTGAGGCACGCGCCTCTGGGTATCAGAGGGAGCAATGCCCCCTCACACCACAGTGTCCACGGTCACCTGTTGTTGAACAGATGGCCAAGTCTGCGGAAGTTCTCAGGGGGATTTCTTTTTAATATTAAGCTTGAGGCCCAAGCAATAATACCCCATAACGGAACACCGTGTGGTTTCAGTCGGTTCGAGTCCAACATACACCCTTTCCGTTAGCCCCGGTGAGGTGATAACCTGTTGGGGTATCCACAAGTCACAACAAGTGCCTTTATAAGTAATACGTAGGTACTATTATTGGAACGATCCCTTATCGCACGTTACACTTCAGACGCTCGGCAAATCGGGGCTAGACGGAAAAAAATGTTAGCGCAATCAAAAATTCTGACCGTGAGTTGATTTATTTTATTTACACCATCTGTGGATTCTGCGCGATATTATTGTTGTATACTAATCACTGCATATTATGAAACAAAGTCCTCGTCGCGTTTTCACTAATAGGCAGAGTAATTCATGAGGAAGGTTTAAGTGTATAATTTGTTAAGATTTTGTATAAATTGATTGAAATATGTTGATGACCGTTGAAGAGGGGGTATGAAACATTACGAAGTTTCACTTCTTCCGCGCGAAGGGACTCGTACCTATTTCTACTTCCTATACTGTGCCCTTATGAATGTTCTCAACGAAAAATAAATGAATACGTGCATCCCTGTGACTTATAGATGTTGCACGCTCTCAGTACACAGAGTACAACAACATAATTGTAAGTAATAAAAACGATCACTGTTGTGGGAAACGATTGGCATTGTTTCTTTTGAAAGTATGTTGGTGTTACCAGGTAACTTTCATTGTGAGCCAGTGTTGCCATGTCGCTAATAATGCACACATTTTGCTTTGAGATTCAGGTTGCTCAATGAACACTTGTTTGTTAATTTTTAGATGTTATTGTATATATTCCGGTGTGCGTTACTAGTGAGAAGTGCTCTGTTTGTTTTGGTTCGGTTGAAGCCCGTAATCTATCATCATAATCATCCATTGATAGATGAGCCTTTCCTCAAGACTTTTAAGTGTCAACCTACCGTTAGCGACCATGAGTCTCAAGACACTAAAGCCTAAAACATCGATACAAAACTTATATTACAACTATTTCATAACTAATCACGCTAAGCTGATAATCTATACAGACAATTAAAAAAAAAACCATGACTTTTATAAGAAGGGCATAATATTATCCCTCCTTTTCAATTTTTCCATCTACATTGGCCAACCGCAAACCTATAACTTGGATGTTAGGCTGCCATTCCATGACTGACCACTCTGAGTTGGAGTTTCTTGCCTGTTCTTCTCCACAGGATCTACGTATTGCAACAGGCAACTAGCTTGACGACTGACTTAGTGTGACTGACTACTATTCCTGACAAGTCAAAAATACCTATAATGGTTTAATTGAAATAAATGATTTTGATTTGATTTGATTTGATGATCACTTTTAACGCTTTTATTACGTAAACAAATCTTGGAAGATAATTTTAACCGACTACTAATTGTCGCAACGAAATTAAACTTTTTATGTAAATGTATGTATTTGGATGCCTATACTATAGTTTGGCATCTTGGAGCTGATCTAATGATGAATCCAGGAGGTGGGAGAGAAGCTCTGCAGTTGCTACTAGTAAACCCCTCGAATTTGGAGTCATATGATTCGTTTTGACGAGTCCAACAAATTGGGCTTGGTAACTATGGTATGATGATGAAGCCGGGAGGTATATAGTGGCACTCTTTTTTACTTTTTAATTCAGTTCGCCATTAAAATGCGTTTTTTAATTTTATTGAACTACCTAACGACATAGCATGACATTGTCAATGAGGCAAGGTTATAACTAGGAAAGTGTGCAAGTAATACGAATCCAAGGCTTAGGATACGGGAGAAGAAATATGTAATACCATTTGTCTGTGTAGTCTTGGGGAGTATTTTAACACTTTAGAAGACCGGAGTTAAACAGAACTAGTTATTAAGAGTAGTGCCACCCCACTTCACTAAAAAGGCGAAGGTTCCCAATTCGACTAAAGATTTTTTTTGTGTTTTTTTTTATGGAATAAGGGTAAACGAGCAGACGGGTCACCTGATGGTAAATGACTACCGCCACCCATGGGCACCTGCAACTCAAGAGTCACAAGTGCATTGCCGGCTTTTAAGGTGAGAGTAGGGGAAGGGTGGAAGAGGGGGAGAGGGAGGGGAAGGGAGGGTTAGGGCATCCGGTAACCTCACTCACTCGGTTAAAAGCAATGCAATCATTGCTTCACTGCCGGTTTTGTGTGAGGCCGTGGTATCACTCTGCTCGAGCCGGCCAACACGTGCCGAAGCATGACTCTCCCACGATTTGCTTGATTTGATTGATTTTTTTACGCTAAATCTACACCATTTGTGAACTGATTTCAATAATTCTTTTTTTAATGGAATTGTTTGTACTCAAGCTTGGCCCAAATTACACCTAGACACAGAACAAATGATCGTGCTCATCACACAATTATTTGTCTTGGGTGGGAATCGAACCCTCGACCTCTGGCTCAGCAGTCAGGATCACTAACCACTAAACCAACAAGCCAGTTGGCCAGGAGGATGACGAATACATCTTGATACTTTTAGTTTTTTAATCTGCTATTACCTATTACATAATTGCAATAGCTGAAAACAAGTAATGTGCAATTACACTTTTGCTGTTGCGAGTGTGCTTAAGCAACTTAAAAAGCAATCAATCACATAAATAAATCGAACTGTTTACGCTGCTTATCAAAATCAACAAAACAGCACTCCAAAACTCGAAATATCACACAAAAACACGCGAACAGAATCAACAGAACAGCACTTCGAAACCTCCAAGTATAAAGAAGCCTCCTGTCGTGTATTGTCCACCAGCCATAAAGACGAAGCTACGTACTTATAGGTCATATGGGGACATAAATATACAGGAAGTTATATACATGTGTGCATCCGACCTCACGCGTGTGTGTGTGTGTGATGCGTCATGCACGATCAAGTTTAAACCGTCTAGGGCTGCCACTTACGTTGCATTTATTTTATTTTTGGTTGTGAGTGGGTTTCACTGTGTTCCTACAATTAATAGTCGTAACGTTATATTTTATGAGTTAAAATTGAAACTGTGACATTACAATTTGTCATTGCATTGTGAGAAATCAAGATTACATTGAGTGTTGGTTGTCTGTAAATATAGTCATGATGCTATTATTTTATACTTTACATAAAAGTGAATAACAACTATACGAACGGAGTATTGGTGAGCCTAAAATATATAATATATTTTTACATAATTTAACATATTTTTATTTGGTTTGCAAAGATCATTACAACAGTTTTGTGTGTTTGGTAAATGTTATTTTGTAAGTCAATGGAGGCAACGTTAATATTAGAGAGAGAACGAAATCTATACAATAAAGCATTCGAGAACGATATTTATTTAAAATTAAAAAAAGTCGGCCTTTTCGCCTGAAAACATTTCTCACAAACATTTTATTTTTAATATCAAAACCGACTTGTATTATTTACGTAGCTACAAACACCCTGATTTTATTGTGTCTACTGTATGTGCATGAAAAATCCTTCGCCGCTAATATCATGTTAAAATAAATATCCTTCGCTAGTACCGATTTGGATAGTACATATCGTTAATGTATAATCAACTCTTATTATTAAACAACAGTGATAGCCTCCAATAAACATATCACTGCCAACCCTATCGAAACTTCACACTCCACTTGCGCATGCACAAATTGATCGCTCATCCTCTATCCCTTTCACTCTCTACACTTTCTCCTATTTCTGTCTCTGTTGCACCTAACTGTGGAGTGAACAGTTAGACGCCGTGATCGACGCTCGTGAGGCTCAGTTTAAATGCCTTTTGGGGGTGATTAAAAACAATAGCAGATATTAATAGCGTGTGTTAGGTATGCATGACTGGTTCGTTGAAGGATCGGATTCGATTCACGGGTCAGACAACTTTATATGCTTTGGTCGTATTATATCACTTTATCGAAGGCGATAATCTTTGAATAACACAAAACTATTCTGTTTTTGTTGTATATCTTATAAACTAAGTTGACAAAAGACAGCGTAAAATGGTAGAAAAAAACGCATTGCGACGACCCCAAACGAAATTAGCACAAGGGAAGGCAGATGATGGTGATGATTAATAACTAATTTGACAAACTCTAACCATTTACAATGATGTAACTTTCCTATTTTCCATTTAACCACAATCCCTATCAGCACGAAAACAAAGATCGCGGCTCAGTTGATGACCACAACGTCCTGTATACTACTGCAACCAGCGCAATTACCATTCTTTCGTCAGACTTCTAAATAACGCAAATAAGTCTACAGTTTAGGCACATCGTAGCAGGTACTAATTACATCGGAAAATGCGGCGAAAATACCTTCTTCAACTACACACAAAGGTTCCTTCTCTTCAGCAGTTTATCTCTTCCTGGCTACGGTAGTCGTCATAGGACTAAAAATATCTGGCAACTAGCTGACTTCCAACCCTAAAGTATCGACCACAGATCTACAACACGCACTGAGGCAAAAGAACAGAACTAAGAAAATAAAACTAATTTTAAACGTCAGTGTTACACTTTTTTTTTGGGTTTACTCCATAAGAATCGATTTTCATCTAAGGCGCCCGGTATAAAAAAAATATGAAGAGGAAAATTTAGTGATCAGAGGGCAGCGTAATGCTTTCACGCTTTGTTGTGCTTTTTGTGCTTTATTGGAGTTTACTCCTTATCCTCGACGCATGTAAGTAGATATGTGTATACCTTTATGTTATATATATATATACTGTAACGCATCTAGAAATGATCAGAGAGGGAGAGAGAGAGATAGAGAGAGAGAGAATCTCCAGTAAACTGTAAACTCCAGTAGTGCGTCGGCGCTGCACACACCTTTTTTTGTATTGTGTAATGTAATAGGCGTTTGTCTTCCAACTCATCTGATCGAAAGTGATGACGAAGACGAAGATGGTGCACGCCTATCCAAGAGACACCTATTCACTCTACTCTCTACACTTGGCATCGAGTGATTGCTCAAACCATAAAAATGCAAAATTGTAAAAGTTGAGACGTGAAAACATAACAAACAAACTCTCATTCACATTTATAAATATGGCTTGAAACACCTCACGAGACCCTCTGGTCCCAAACTAGGCAGAGCCTGTACTATGGTAACCAGACTGCTGATAAACATACTTATTTTTGTTTATTGTATAGGGGCAAACGAGCAGACAGGTCAAATGATGGTAAATGACTACCGCGGCCCATGGGCACCTGCAACTCAAAAGTTACAAGTGCGTTGCCGGCCTTTGAGGTGGGAATGGAGGTTGGGTGGAAGAGGGGGAGAGTATGGCGAATAGGGAAGGGTTAGGGTCGGCGAAAAGCAATTCAATCAATCCTTTACTGCTGGTTTTCTACGAGGCCGTGGTATCACTCCGGTCGAGCCAGCCCATACGTGCCGAAGCATGGCTCTCCCACCCATATATTACAATTAAACCCATGACCCCTGGCTTTAGCAATCAGGACCATTAACCACTAGATCAGCAGGCCCGCCATCATCACTTCAGCCATAAGATGTCCACTGCTGGATATAGGCCTTCCTCATTGTCTTCCAAAAAGAAAGGTTGGAAGCGAACTTCTTCAGTAAGCATTTAAGTCTATTTTCTTATACAGTCTGCTATTCTTTTAATTTCTAAGGCTTCAGCGCGCCATTTTAGACATAGTTTCACTATAATTGAATAAAGAAACCTTCTAAGCAAGACATTGAACTACATGCTAATCATTAATCAGTAATTATTTTATTGGTTAATCGTATTATGTTCAATTAAAACCACCTTAATGTTTTAGTGACAGAAGCGTGGCTAAGGCGTCCTGTACTATGGGATAAACATAGTGTGGAGTATCATTAGAAGCCTTACATCACCCCGTGTGACACTGGCAATAATTAAAAAAAAATAGTTCAATATGGCGGTTTTATGGCACCATTTTAGTTCGTTTCTTAGCTTCAAGGCAATTAAGTTATTTGAATTTTTTTAATTATTTTAAATTAAATTAAATCTATCTATTTGCTCAACACAGGTTTATTTATAAAGTTGTTACAAAATAATAATATAAAAGCACTGAGTTATACCTTATAACAACCTAGGACAGGCCTGTTTCACCATGCTGTCCCCGGATCCCTCCTATTTAAGGCGCAGTACGGCACACCGTGTGGTTTTAGTCGGTTCGATTCCGACACACCGCCCCACCGAAAACCCCGGTGGGGTGACGGCCCGAGGGGGTTTCCACACGCACAAAAAAAAAGGCCTGTTTCACCATCATCATTTTATTTAGCGTAGACTCAATTTTTTTTGGATAAAATTTGATAGTTTATGTAAATATGGTTATTTTTTGCTTTGTATTATTTTTCGTCAGTTAAACTTTTTGTTAAAAAGTAGTTATTTTATAATTTTTTGTGTCTCGCGTCATCTTTTAATACCCTGAAACTACTATCTTTTATTAAATTTAATACTTAATACTGTAAAACGCTATCAAATGTCTTTTCTTCAAAGCATTAGTGGTTTCTGTCACTAAAACCACAGTTTTATTTAACCGAGGAAAAAAAAGGAGGTTCGCAGTTCGACCGTATATATACATTATATTTTTTTCTAACTCTTAATTGTTTAGAAAAGTTAATATTTCCATCATCAGCTCAGATTCATGATCTGAAGATTTCCAAACGCAAACACCAGATTAAGTTATGAAAAGTAAACAGAAATACTATTCCTACCAACAATTTTCTCTGAATTTTATCAGGATCCCCTTGGTCATGCAAGGCACCCTTGAGGTATATCCTATCTAACAAAAAAATAATTATCAAAATCTGTTCATAAATGATGGTAATAGGCGCAAGTCTATTGCCGTTAACCGGGAACTTTGGGAATTAATGATTGGATGGGAAGTACATTGAACGGGAAAGGTAGGCAATGACAGGGAAGGGATATTGCTTATACGGATTGAGGAGTTTTTTTTATGGTATAGGGGGCAAACGAGCAGACGGGTCACCTGATGGTAAGTGACTACCGCCGCCCCTGGGCACCTGTAACTCAAGAGTCACAAGTGCGTTGCCGGCCTTTAAGGTGGGAGTAGGGGAAGATGGGGGAGAGGGAGGAAGAGAGGGAAGGGTTAGGGCCTCCGGTAACCTCACCCACGCGGCGAAAAGTAATGCACGCATTAGCAATAGCTCGAGAAGGTCAGTGTCGCATACCTGTCACTCGGACTGTTTATCGCCGGGAATTCCGAGCCATCTAACTCGCCAAAAACGATTCAGGAAAAAACGAACATTTTTACAATTGAGGACAGAATATTAAACGGATGACTTGACCATAAGTATGGCTGCAAGGAAAACCTTAAGGAAAACAACTACTTTAACCTTGAAGACGAGTTTTCCTTTTTAATGCGCATAAGGAAGCTTCCATACCGTAGCCAAAACTGATGTACCATTTTTATCCGGTTAGCAATCCGGTTTCCGGATGTCTGTTTTTTAGTATCTTTACTAAGTAATTCCTTACTTCATCTGTTGGTCGTTACGTCTAAGTTAAGCTAGCTGCTAGTTTAGTAAAACTAAATAAACACGCTGTAGCGGTGAAGCGAATTAAAAAGCAAAAAGAATTCCACCATCCCTACTTGGCATGATCATCAGACGTAGGTAGTAAGCCCAATTTGTTGGACTCATCGAAACGAATCATATGAGCTCAAACTCCGGGGGTTTACTTGTAGCCACTAAAGAGTTTCACTATCCTCCTCCTGGCTCCATCATCAGCTCCAAGATGCCTTATTTCAAGTATTGTCATCCTAACTACGTATAAAGTTTTATTTCGATACAACAATTAGAAGCAGGTTAAAATTTACTTCCAAGATTGGTTTACGTAGTTGATAAGTTACTAGTGAAGCTTATTAAAGCGTTTTGAAAAAAATAATAGCACCAATGTTGTCACTTGGGCAGTGAGCTATTATGTATAAATATATTTCCTGTTATGAAGACGGATAAACAATGATTTAATGAGTGATAATGAACTTTAAAAAAATTACATACCATTCGCATTCGTAGAAGAGCTATGCTTCGACACATATGGGCCGGCTCAACCGGAGTGATACCACGGCCTCACAGAAAACCGGCAGTGAAGCAATTGCATTGCTTTTCGCCGCATGAGTGAGGTTACCGGAGGCTCTAACCCTTCGATCTCCCCACCTCTCTCCTATTCCCGTCCTGCGCTCTCCCCCTCTTCCCCCAGTGACCCGTCTGCTCGTTTGCCCACTATACAAAATAACGTCTCAATCATGATAAATTGTAAACGGCTGTATTCTTCATCCCATAAAAATTCCACGCTTAGAAGTGAAATATTTTCTGCAAATTAAAATGAGACCATACTTGAGTACAACTTATCCAATAATAAAAATAATTATTGAAATCGGTTCACAAATGGCGAAGATAAATAAATTTAAAAAAACGGTCGAATTGAGAACCTCCTCTTTTTGTAAGTCGGTTAAACAGGTTTTATTATTTTTAGGATCGCTCATATTTCTATGAAATTTAAACTACTTCTATGATAATTGTCTTTTAAAAAAGCATCACCGACTTCAATGTGCTTTATAATGGAAAGTAGATGTATGTCGTATAAATATAATATGGGTAGGGCCAACTAAACGCACTGCTCCAATGAGACAGGGAGGTTTCGGTAAACGAAAATATCATCGATATAGACAATTTTTAGATATTTGTTGATTTTTCAAAAACCGCAAAAACTGAGTTCCATAAAATTTAAATGGCAAGTTATACCATTTGAAACGAAAAAAAGAATTTTCCTAAATCGTTCAGGCGTATTCAAATAATCGATGAACATACAAACAAAAAAAAGATTTCGAGAAATTGAGAACCTCCTTTTTGAAGTCGGGTTAAAATATAAATTCATGACTACAAATATTAATTGTTCTGAGCGGGAGTGAAATCTGCAATACCGACGTGGCAGTCAAATGCTACCGTCGCGCCTATAGGTTATAACCAGTTGTAAAGTACATAACAAGGTCGCCGTAGCCAAACATCTTCGACCGTGAAAACCTTATCTGTGACGTCATCGCCTTGTAAAGCCATGTCCGTGATAACGAGAGAATTTTAAGCGCTAATTATAAACGGTTTTGTTCTTCATCTTCTATGAATAATGGCGGGTTAGTATGAATAATTTGAAGTATATTTTTAACTAACTGGATTGACTGAAAATATTTGTATTGTATGCCATTACTACATACTTATGAGTAGCCATACTATAGTAAAGACTAGCAGTTCCCGCGCAAACCATAATTTTTTTCCAAAATAAAAGTAGTCTAAGTAACTCCTTATAACACCAGCTATCTGCCAGTGAAAGTCCCGTGGAAATCGGTCCACCCGTTCACTTAAAAGGCCTGTTGGTCGAGTGGTTAGTGACCCTGACTGCTAAGCCAGAGGTCGTGGATTCGATTCTTACCCAGGACAAATTTATCTATTATATGTATGTATTTAGAAATATATCAGTATGTTTATCAGCAGTCTGGTTACCATAGTACAGGCTCTGCCTAGTCTGGGATCAGAGGGCCGTGTGTAAGATTTGTCAAATTATTATTATTATTACATTACCACGTTTTCACTACATGCGTAAATTGTACCGTGTGAAGTCGGGGCTGGTCTCAATCTGTTTTTAGTTATAAGAAATATTTCTTTTTATACTGGAAGGATCCAAAAGTGAGAAATTGATTGTTTCCTGTTGGCCCATAAATAACAAGAAAGCTTTACGTAAAAAACATCTGGTATTTTTTTTGCCATGATGGTGGTAACTGACTACCATAGACATCTGCAACTTAAGAGTCACAAGTGGTTACCGGCCTTTAAGGTGGGAGTAGGGGAAGGGTTAGGGCCTCCTGTAACCTCACTCGCTCGGCGAAACACAACAAAGCATTGCGTCAAGCCGGTTTTCTTTAAGGCCGTGGTATAACGGTCGAGCCGGCCCATACGTGCCGAATCATGGCTATCCCACTTCTGAACCTCAGTATATGCAGATAAAATATTAAACCCGCACGTTCGCTTAATAGTATAATTACAGCCTCGCATTATTGCCACGATTTCTACAAGCGTCTTGCTTTCCTGTATGAATGAGTGGCAATGAATACAAATTAGCAATGTTAAGATTACAGCCTTGAACTAGCTGCGCCGACCTCCCGTAGAAATGTGGTTAAACAGAGCATAAAGTAGCAGTCCTTGAAGAATACTGACTATTTGTAAAATGACTAATATAGATATATATATATTAGGAGGGAAAGTTAAAAGTGGAGGTCAAACAGGAGGGTTGTTAAAAGTTTAACGTGTGTATATGTGTCAATAATTGTTTTAAAACTTTCGCGACTTTGATACATATTAGTTGTGTAATTCGGGACTCAATCGCGATAATATTTAAAAGTTACAATACCTCTTGGCACTCCCCTCATGACCACGATCGGTGCAATTCGATCGAAACGTCGGGTAACCAAGAGGTATTGTACCTTTTAAATATTATCGCGATTAAGTCCCGAATTACACATCTAATATGTGTATGTGTCATCGTAAATCAAACTGAAACAGGCTGAAGGGTCACCCATTCTTAAATTTTAGTTATGACTAATGGTGATAATGATTATAAGTTCCTTTCTCGAGATGTGGTACGGTTTGTGGGTATGTTTCTGCTTGTGTTGTATTGTTTGCAATAGGGCCGCCCTTTGTACATTATTTTATGATTGATATAATTTTATTAATTAATATAATATTAATAAATTATTTTATTATAATTATTAAGAGTTATCTATCTATCTATCTATCTATATATTGTATTCTAGAAATTCAACTCTTTCCTTTTCTTTATTTACCAAATAATTATACGCAAAAAAAGCAACGCTTGCTTCATACTTTGGTATGAGGCAAGCGTTGATTTTTTTGCGTATACTGATATCATAATACAGACAAATTTTTGTGCAAATAATTATATTATAGCATTAGAGAGCAAGTTTTACTCTCTCAATATCTCTAGCGTTGATTTAAATAATAATTTAATGTCAAAAATATCAAAAAAGTGGAGGTGGATGAAGAACCTTCTACCTCACGATGTCGACGACGGAGGGCGTGCTCCGCTGAGCCAGTCAGCCTGTGACCACGGCCAGTGCAACCTGGTCGAAACGTCAGGCAATTCAGAGGTATGTAATACCTTTTCGTGATCGCGTTAATTCCGGTTAATACGTAGATAATATTATATCATGGCACGCGAAAGTTTAAAAGATAGTATTATTTTATTTGCTTATTTTTTTTTTACGAAGTAAATAACTTTCTTAAAGGCATCGTCGACAAAACTAATATTAATAGATAATAATAGATATGTCTGACTTAACACCTTATGGCGACATAATAAATATCTTTCTCCAACACAACACAGCGTATCTAAACACATGCTACACACCGTCATTACAATCAGACTTTAATATGTATGAATCAAGTAATTAATTGAGCAGAACAGGCCATAATACGGTTACATGCATATACTATTTGTAGTAATAGAAGTGTGAATTCCTTGCCAATAATTTTTAGGGTTCCATCCCTCAAAAGGATAAAAGTAACCTCTAGAGGATCACTTTTTTGTCCGTCTGTCGCTCACGATCATTTTTCTCAGGAACTGGTGGAAGCATCATGTTGAAATTTACATCAAATACTCTGAACCTATAGGGTACTTCCCATTGACTTAAAATCATGAAATTTGGCGAGAAGCAAAGTCTCACAGCAAAAGTATACGTCAGTCAAAATCGGTATTTTGAATGAGGAGGGTATTTTTAGAACTGCAAACTGCAAAGTTAAGTTTCGAATCGATTCCCAAGATGGACTTCAACGTAAGACGTATCTACATACAAGTTTGATTGCTTACGGAACCCTGAGTGCGCGAGTCAGACTCGCATATCCGGTTTTCTTTCTTCTTCAAGTATATTAATAACAATAATCCAAGCAGTTTCACCCGCGCGTATCAAGATGTAGGCCAAAACATTTTTTTGAAATTCTACCGATATAATTATGTATTTACGGGAATTAACGCGATCACAAAAAGGTATTACATACCTTCTACTGATAGTTTTAAAGATCATTTGTGAGGTGTGAGGTTATTCAAATTTGAAATTTAACTGCTGTGTTAAGCGACTAGCGCCTTTAACCACATATTATATAGTAGTATAGGTACAGAAATCCCACTCCGCCAAATCATTTAAACAAATAGCGACTCATGCTTCGACATAATAAAGTCGCAATTCGGGTCGCATAGCGCTAATTACCTACAGTTATCCTCTCTTTCTATCGCGTAACTCCTGTTGTTCTGACGACGCCGCGACGTCAGGGTTGTCTTTATTTAAAAACTTAATTAATCTGAAAATTTAATTACCAGTAAGTTATGAGCCTATAATTTTTCTTTTTGTCAACATATAAACCTAGGCTAGATGCTAATAACTCGATAGTCTAGGTACGAACGAGTGAGCATGTGCATGTGTTGCATGCCACTGCACTCCTATACCTGGGAACTTATAAACGTGTCTAAAAACGCAATAAAAGTGGCAGAATAGAGAGAAAAAGAAATGTTTTATTTAAGAATGTACTTCCCAGTAGATCAGTTGGCTGAAGTTATAAGTATAGTTTCCACTTTTTTATAGATGAGTATTTTTTTCCCACTACCTCAGTTAAAAGTTCAGTTGACTAAAGTAATCCGATTTTTTTGCGCAACAGTTCAGTAAAATAATTTCGACGAACGAACTAATTCCCACTTGATCAGTTGACTGCACAGGTGGGAAGTATGTCGCTATTCATGGGTACATTTTTGACTGCTATTTCTTAAAGCTATAGCAGTATAGACTCTTTATTATTATGTTGAAACATTGTCACATTTGTATTCACATTTGATGAACCACTCTGTCTATTGGTGAAAACCGTAATAAAATCCGTTCAGTAGTTTTTCAGGTTATCGCGAACAGACAGACGCGGCGGAGGACTTTATTTTATCATACGTAGTGATGCCCGCCTATAAACGCTGGCAACACCAAAATTAAAACTACTTGAAATTACGAATTAAAATAAAAGAGTATTTGATAAATCAAATCAGTTTCTTTTTGTCAAGTCTAAATTGTAGGTTCGTTAGACTTTTGTTTGAAATACTAGACATGACGTCACGCCTTGTTGTTGTCAAATCATTCACTTTACCAGGGTAAGAGTATTAGTAATATTATGTGACCTACGTTTCTTGTAGAATGAAAAAAAAATTGAGCATACGAAGCTAACCAATTAGATTCACACATGGAGTTTAAGGCAATTTTGACCATGATAGTTAGTTAATAGTTATGGCGATGGCTCCGCGAAGGCCCAATAAAATGATTAAAATTAAAACGATGGGCCATTTTAATTAATTGATATTGTGTGGGTATCTTAATATCTGGTTTATAGGATATATATATCCCTATAAAATCGAAACAGATCTGCAATTACATTCGGTAACATTCGTGTTATGTAATAAGTCAGTACTTACTAATTTATTCAAAACTATCAGCGCCACGCGGTTCCACCCGCGTACGTCCCGATCTCGTGGGAATATCGGGGTAAAAAGTAGCCTATGCCACAGAATACATAATAGTACTAGCCTATGCGTTAATCCAGGTCTCTAGCTATCTACATACCACGTTTCATTGCAATCGGTTTAGTGGTTTTTGCGTGAAAGAGTAACAAACATCCATCCATCCAAACTTTCACATTTATAATATTAGTGGGATAGTGGGATATATGGTTGCACTTACGTTTGTGCTTCTGGGATGTCCGTCTAGTTTTCTGTTGCGTCAGTCGAAACACTGCCATCAGTCCAACCACAGTGTATCTTAAATAAATATGAATACAACTAATTTTTTTTTTATTCTGACGGTATTGTTCTGTTAATCAGTAGGTATGCTAACAAGCTTATGGCTTGGCGGTTAGCCTTAGTGGTTTTAGTCGGTTTCCGACTTACGGCTTCAGCTAACCCCGGTGAGGTGTTACCCATACAGGTTTCCATACGAAATAAATGCTAATTAGAGGTGAAAATCGCGTGTTATCGACCCTATATTAATATATCAGTGTCCTTTTATTAGATTGAGATTTTAGACGATAAAATCGGGACGGACGGTTCGAGTTACAACTTTGGGATTGTCCATTAATAGCGTGAGGCTCGAAAGGGGGGGAGGGGTTCGGAAAAAATCACGACATATCACAAGGGGGAGGGGGGGTGTAGTGAGATATCACGTGTATTTGCGGTAATAATTATCGCATCAAAAACATAACACAACGCAAAAAAGCCAAGTGTCGCAAGTCGCATCGCAGTTGTTCTATCGCAAGAAATAGTGAGACCTTATTGTTACTTAATTTATTAACTAACAACATTTTATAGAGACCGTGTCAATAATAGACGTCTTTATTACTTTAAATAAAATAACTTAGCCTTTGCACAGCAATGTAATCACATAAAAATCATATACTATTTTCAATAGTCTTAATTGAACAATGCTTTATAGGCTAACCAATAATTGTGTTCAAAATTTAAAGCTTGGGTGTCTGCGTAAGTACCTTAGAATTTTGTTGGTTGGTGATTGAGTCAGTGACAAATTTAAGAAATTTTGACTAGCAATAGTTTTGAAACTAAAGGTTTGAAATTGAATATAATTTGGGAATATTTTCTAGCTAAATTATGCCTTCTTAGTCACTAAAAGTTCAGGCTTTTAGCTCTTAATTCACAACGAAGTTACAGGGCAAATGCCCTAAATGGCTTCGAGAAATGGATGGGTCTGGTACGACTGTGCCTTTGTTTTCTTGCTCGACTTGAAGGGGCCACTCCCGTGCCCCCAATTAAATTACACAACCTATTTGTTTACATGACGTTTCAATCGAAATGCGCTAACGGTAATGACGGAAGGACTGTGAGGGGAAACTTAATAAAAAAAGATAAATAAGGCGGTCGTAATCAGTACCTCTACTTTGTTTTAAAATCAATTACCTACTTACTTCGTTGTGAATAA
Source organism: Callimorpha dominula (assembly GCA_949752705.1). NCBI lineage: Eukaryota > Metazoa > Arthropoda > Insecta > Lepidoptera > Erebidae > Callimorpha > Callimorpha dominula. The sequence goes on along the minus strand of OX457012.1, from coordinate 1,936,248 downwards.
AGGTTTCAAACATTACAGGGAACATTTACATAAAATAAATAAACAAAATACAAAAAATAACATATATATTTAGAATTAATTTACTAAGGAGTCATTGCAGAGGTGACTTCAAAGTTCATTTCAAGGACAAAGTATTTGTCTGGCTACTAAGACTTCTCCAATTAACCAATTAAATAAATAGCAAGGTCAGTTACATTTTTATTTTATACAGGGCCAACAGGCCAGTTAAAACAATACTCTAAATATATGAGTATTGTTTTAACTGGCCTATTGGTTATTTACCCTGACTGCTATGCCAAAGGTGGTTGTGTCGTGGTATGTCGTGGTTTCGATTCCCACCCCAGTCTGAGTGTTCTCTGTGTCCGTTGTTTGTATGTTTGTAAAGTCCCCGCGACAGAGGAGTAATTCCTAATGTCTTTAAAAATAAACTTATTTATTTACATTATATTCTTCCTTTCTGTTCTTATCCTCAATTATTATTTTATTATCTTATTGTGTAGCTGTATAAAATAAAAATGTAACTGACCTTGCTATTTATTTAATTGGTTAAATGGAGAAGTCTTAGTAGCCAGACAAATACTTTGTCCTTGAAATGAACTTTGAAGTCACCTCTGCAATGACTCCTTAGTAAATTAATTCTAAATATATATGTTATTTTTTGTATTTTGTTTATTTATTTTATGTAAATGTTACCTGTAATGTTTGAAACCTAGGAATTGTATACAATAGCAAGGTAATGTAGTTTGGGAAATGCGTATAATAATTTGTCAACTACTATCTATACTAATATATAAAGCTGAAGAGTTTGTTTGTTTGTTTGCTTGAACGCGCTAATCTCAGGAATTACGGGTCCGATTTGAAAAATGTTAGTGTCAGATAGTCCATTTATTGAGTAAGGCTATAGGCTATATATCATCACGCTACGACCAATAGAAGCGGAGCAGTGACCATAAACGCAGGTGAAACTGCGGGGACGGCTAGTTTAATATATACATTGGCTAGGAAATTAATGTTTTTCCTAGGTATTGTACCCAAATCCTAAATGGTACTAGGAAGTGTATAAAATTAACATTGTACCATTGCATTAGTGGAAAAATAAAATACTTACTTAGTACCCTTGACGATGGGTCAGAAAAAAAATCCGTGGCTATAGATTTTGATTGCGTTGACTTAGAAGCTTGATTTTTTACAGTTTCAACGGACCACGGGCTTATGCATTTGGTATTAATTTAAGCTTGATGCGTTCACGGGTTCTGAAAGGGTCTTGGCAGACAGACGGACAACAAAGTGATCCATTCATATGCAAAGGGTTTACCTACCTGCATCATTGTAGTGATGAATCAGTTACAATTTAAAACTTAAGTCTTCTGCATATTATAAACATGGGTTGACTCATGTTTAATAGATTTTTACAGTTAACTTGCAGAAGTTCAAATTCAGTGCAATTAAATTATTAATTTATTATATTATAGTCGAAAATTATTTGTTTTTATTTGTATGGCTGTGTAATCAACTAAATAAGGTTTCAAATTGATGTAACCGTGTAATTATCAGTAATTATAGAGGTTCTATAGGGACCTGTCAGATGGCTCTAAATCAAGTCCCAATCTAAAAGAAGTACTTACTTATAATAAATTTTAAAAAATAATTTACTTATCCTGGGTACTATAATTATACATTATCCGTAAAATAGTTTTCACTGCTTTTGTAGTCATTCTCTGTTATGAATTACTAGCTTTTGTGCTTAACTTCGCGTGCGTGGAATCGCCATCCTTCGGGAACAGTACTTTTTCCTGAACGAAAAATATATTTTTCTGTATACCTAACAAAGTGTTTTCTAAATTTGAAGATGAGCGTTTAAGTAGTTAAGGTGTAAAAGCCTAACACACAAACTTACTAATGCATTTATGGTGGTTAGGATTAGGATGAACAATAACATTTTGACTACTGCAACTAACTTGCACAGTGGTATACAGGATAAATCAAAAACATTTCTGACACTCAAACGTTCAAAGACCCGTATTAGTTTTCAAAGATGAATAACAATATTTTTTTTGATTTTTTGCATTAATTTGGTTGCAAATAAGTCACCTCTTATTCAAATTAGGATCAAAGGCACTGAGGTTTGTAAGCTATCCTATTCCTTAATTATCCACCCTTAGATGTGGAATGTTTTCTTCAAATTTAAATAGGACCAACCTTGAGTACAGTTTATTCAACTAAAAAAATAATTATTGAAACCGGTTTACAAATATCAAACATATCGCGTAACATAAGATAATCTGCCTGTGTCGATCTATAACCGCCCGTTTCCAAATCAGTTTTGACAATACATATTAATGCTGCGTTCCAATAAACAAAAAACGATTCGTTTTGGTTACGAACGGTAAAATTTCTTAGATAGGAGAGCTTAGGTAAGAAAATTTCACCGTTCGTAAGCAAAACGCAAACGAATCGTTTTTGGCATTAGGAATATTCCTGTGTCGCGGGGGGCTTCACAAACATTTAAACAACGGACACAAATAACACCCAGACTCGGGACAACTATTTGTGGATCACACTAATTTTTGTCCCGTGTGGGATTCGAACCCACAACACTCGGCGCGGCGTAGTGGCGAGGTGACCACTTAAACCATTGCGCCATCCGTGCAGTCAAGTTATTGGGACGCGGCATTAGTAAACCTGGTTCTGGGTGCGATTCGAACCCTAGGACACAGCAGTCAGAATCACTAACCACTCATGCGATGTTCCTATAATCAAGAAAATTTCGTTGAATTTTCAACGACAATAAATTTTACCGTCCGTAAGCAAAACGAATCGTTTCTTGATTATAGGAACGCGGCATAAGCCAACCAGTCCGTCAGATGTCTCTTGAGAACTATTAAACTTAATATTACTTCTGTCTGAAAAAGATTTGAGTTGCCATCGATTCACAGTTTACAGGTACACCCAGGAAGTTTAACTAGTGTTATAAATATGTCACGTGAATAGCATCTCAAGGTTTCTTAGCAACGACAAACTAAAAATTATTGAATTACGTCAATCAACTTGTTTTTGTCACTATTGTTTGTACCGAGACGAATGGCACACGCCTTTGTGTGCCGGTCCGGTGGTTTCGGAGATTTGTACTTACACACATATTACCATACAAAAAATATAATATGTGACTGTGTTTTTAATCATTTTTCATTGTTTCAAATGCTTTTTTTAACAAAAACTAATATTGTTTTTTTTTATAATAATTATGTAGGTATAATCCAGAGGTTTTTAGGGTTCCTCTTTCTTAAACCAACCAAAAAGTACGAGTAGTATTCTCTCCATCTTTAAAAAAAACGACATCTATTCGCCACATAATGACATAACAATCTCTCAGTAGACATTTTGCCAAATTAATATATTTTAGAACCACTACAGGTTCAAGCTCAACTCCAAACCCACCCTATAAAAAACTCGTTCCTTAAACGGACAGGATAATGTGTTAACATAACATAAAAAAAATATTTTGCCCCCTTCTTTTAAAGTAGGTTAAAATCATTGAGTCTTTCTTAATCCTTATATGTCGCCATACACGTTTCGTTAAATAATGACAGACATGATGGTTCATTCATACCCTCTTCATGTAGAATGTAAACAATGTCACAGTCCTCGTATCTTGTTCTTAACTCAAATTACAGTGCAAGTACCTATTCCAGTGATTACTTCATCCGATAACGCTATCAGGACAAACAAACTGAAGTGACGTCAATATTTAACATTACTCATTAAGTACAGTCATAATTTGTAATTAATATAGTAATTTTTACTTTTTACAGATGCGCAGTGAAGTTAAACCGTGTACAAGCTAAAGTCATATAAAAAAGCTTAATAGTGTAATATAAAATACCAAAATCAAGTGACAGTGTATTCTAAAATTCCAAATTCAAAATTTGATATAACAAAATCAAGTGATTGCCGCGTTCTAAATTCGAAATATCGACTTTGGAATTTTTCCAAATCCGTTTTCTTAAAATTCCAAAACGAGTGCTTGAATTTAGTTTTCGAAGTGGTGGGAGTGGCTGGAGTACGAGTGGTGCAAAGTGTATTGTGTACTAGTTAAACATTGTGTATAATGAGCGGCGAATATGGGTGAGCCTCAGCCCATACACAAAACCTGCGTGAGGGTCAACTCCGCGGACGATGACGAGTCGAGAGACGAAGTCGATCATGACTTACCAAAGAAGAATCCTTTTGTTCGGGTAAGTTTTTACTTTAGAATCCAAGGTGTTACCACAATTTAAAGTATGATTATTAAAATGATGCTTCCGAACGATATTATGCCAAATTCAAGTCGTAATATTAACTTAACCAAAGATATTCTCTTCTACATATCTACAAATATTATTGTACCTTAAGCTGGTATCACGAATCAATCGATCAGCCTATCGTAGTCAACTGCTGGACATATGCCTCTCCCAATCCCATTGTTATCTCCAATATAGCAATATTATAGCAAACGTACACATAATTTATCATGGTAACTGCTGAAAATCAATCAGGCCGCATACTTGTTGGTCAAGAACAAGGTGCACCTCTTCTCGGTTCGTACCTGGGTCGGCTTAACGGCGTTGTTACGAAAATATGTTGGACGACCGACACAGACCGGCTTGTTAACCGCTTGATAACCGGCTTGTGTCCGCGTATTGGGTGAGGTGTAATTTTGTAAATAATAACTAGTACTAGAAAACCATAACCACAAAATATACTGGGACAGAACTATAATAACTGATAAGACCATTCACTTCAATAGACCAGACATTACACTTCACGACAAATTAAACAAAACTGTATATGTCATTGATGTATCAGTACCGAACTCCCATAACGTCCAATCCACTATAGCTGAGAAACCTACTAAGTATCAAGATCTAGCAATAGAGTTGAAACGGCAGTGGCGGGCAGAAACCATTCATATAGTTCCAATAGTTATTTCTTCAATCGGGATCATATCCAAAAATCTTCAACGCAGCCTGAACATCTTTTGAAAGCAGTTTTACTAAATCATCAATTTCTTCCACATACACCATCACTTAAATCCTAATTGGACTTGGCTATGGCCCGTGTAATTAGACTATCATTGCCCCTTTTATCAAAGGAGATAAACAAAATAACAAAAATAATAATAATAGCTCCACACATCTCACACACAGCCGTCTGATCCCAAACTAGGCAGAGCCTGTACTATGGCAACCAGACTGCTGATAAACATACTTATATATTTCTAAATACATACATATTATAGATAAATTACACCCAGACACAGAACAAATGATCGTGCTCATCACACAATTATTTGTCCTGGGTGGGAATCGAACCCACGACCTCTGGCTTAGCAGTCAGGGTCACTAACCACTAGACCAACAGGCCAGCAATAAACAATAGATTAATGGAATCCATAAATTCTTCGTCTCTCTTTTTTTTTTTCATTGTATAGGGGGCAAACGAACAGACGGGTTACCTGATGATAAATTACTATTGCCGCCAATGGGCACTTGCAACTCAAGAGTCACAAGTGCGTTGCCCGCCTTTAAGGTGTAGGACAAGGGTGGAAGAGGGGAGAGGGGAGAGGGTTAGGGCCTCCGGTAACCTCACTCGCTTAGCGAAAAGCAATACAGCATTGCTATCTGTCTATATTGGTATCACTCCGGTCGAGCCGGCCCATACTTGCCGAAGCATGGCTCTCCCACGATAATTCTCTCGTCTCGTTAATGACACTAATATCGTTGTCACGAGACCTATATTGATCGGTGGCAATCGCTGTAAAAAGCGCTCTCGCACGTAGTGATTAGGCACACATTAAGTTGCGCGTGTGATCTTTATTGGTATACTTTTTTTTATAATTAGTGCAGATATGCGATTAATTAATGTTTTTTGGCACACACGTTTCAATATCTAAATTGCCGTCGTAATTATTATCTAATCTATCTGTTTATTTATCATCTAAATTACTTTTTTATACCTACATGTCAGTCATGCATTGATGTACGACCAAGTCAATTTTCCAACGGCAAAGTATAGGTTTGTAATCACAGTAAACTATTTTCTTATGTGATATAACAACAAATTGACTTGTGCTGCCACACGCACCAGACGACCAAACCAAATTTCATGATTCTAATTCAATGGAAAGTACCTACCCTATAGGGTTTGATTAACCTGCGAAATGTTAAAATTTGTTAAAATCTAAGGCATAATGGTAGAAGCCTGATTTCTCTTGACAGCTACAAGGCACCGCAGTGTTTGGTATTAATTTCGCTTGGTGCGTCCATGGCTTCCTAAGCAAAAGGGTCTTGACAGACAGACAGACAGGCGGACAACAAAGTAATCCTTTAAGGGTCCCTTTCTTCCTTTTAAGGACCCTACAAGAAACCCTAGAAATTGTCATATTAAAAACTAGCAACCCACCCCGGCTCTGCACGGGTAGCAGAGACATCTTCAACAATCATCATCATATTTCAATCAACACACACAACATTACACAAAATCTTAACAAATTATACACTTAAACCTTCCAAAATCCGTCCTGTAGTTTTTCAGTTTATCGCGAACAGACAGACGCGGCGGGGGACTTTGTTTTATAATATGTTTATAATATGTTGTAGTGATAATTAATTATACTTGGGGTCAATTTGTAAGGAGGTGATGTATACTATGTTTTTTATGTGCGTACGTGTGAAATTCGGAAGTATGTACCAACTAAACTATAATTATTATAATATAAATGATTTTTTCTACAGATTAATCATTTTGTCATATATTGCATCTTGCGGCAAGTTCATACAGTATTGGTATATACTTCTTAGTATTATAAGTAGGGCGTCGATTGTCTGCTTGCCTCAACAAAAAACCAAACAAAGTGGGGCAATGACCGCCAATGTATTAAGCATGGCAATCACTCACAAGGAAGTTAAAAAAGTTTGTAAATATATTCACAATATTAATCAATATTGGATTAACCGATAGTAGATAATAATCAGTGTAATGTTTTTTTTTATGCCACTAAGTAAGTTGGCTAAGTGTCAACTCAGATTAAGCACTTTTAAAATGTGAATCAAATATTAATCATATCCCATTAAAATAGAGCTGAAAATCGTATGCAAGTAGTATCAGCGTATACAGCGGAGTACTGTATTCAGCTTTATTTAAATGGGATAAGGTTAATATTTTATTCACATTTCAAACTGCTATAGCATTTTGCCGCTCAGTTCAGTTAACCCTAACACCTGATTTCTATAAAACGCAACACTAGAGCTGGTCACTATCAAACAAAAAGTTTTATAGTGTTACAATATTATTACTACACAAATTGCTTGTCCGTCTGTCCATTTCCATGATTCAATTCCTAATAATAGAGAAAGACAGACAGATATATTTAAGTAAAAACAGCTTAGTAGCTATTTACGAGGGTTAGTGTTGTCATATCAATAAAAAAATTGGAAACTTTTCTCTAGTGTTATCATAACACGACAATTTTTTATTGATATTATCAATAAAAAAAATTTAAACTTTTTTTTTTGTTTTTTTTTTAAAAGAATACTAGCACCGTGGGTCACACATTACTAGTATTCTTGGTAACCCCTCCAGCTAAGCTAAATGCTTGTGCTAGGAGTGAGTTCACGCCGGTAGTCCACTGGGTAAGTTTCGAACCCGCAACCACTTGATCGCAAGTCCGACGCCTTAGCCATTACGCTACCGCCGCTTGGTTATAGTGTTATCAAACCAATAAAATAAAATTAAAACATTATTTTACTGCCTTTGACGGAGTGTAACTTTTATCAATAATTAGTAGATATATAATTAGTAACTAGATCGCCTTCTCAATAACTGCATTCGATTCATTTTCAATCTTCGAAAGTATGACCATGTGTCTGCCTACGTTCCCAACTAAGATGGCTCCCAATCCGTCAGCGCCGCAATCTGCTTTCTCAACTCTCCGTCTTTACCTGCTTACCTAGATCCCTACTTCCGTTTCTTATGCTCCAATCATGATCTAAATCTTCGATCAACAAACAATATGCTCCTGTTATTCCCTCCTCACACCTCAGACTTCGTCATCTTCCTTTTATGTTCAATCAGTTCTTCTCTGGAATGCGCACCCGGTCGAAATCAGGATGTCCACAAACCGTTTTTTGTTCAAGAAGAATGTACGTGATCTTCTTCACAATGAGTTGGCAGAACGTTCACTACGATAGTTACTTACACGACGGCGTATTTTAGTATTCATATGTATGTGTATGTATATTGTGTATGTGTGTACTTCTTGTATAGGTTCTGTATGTATTATATATTTTTATGTTGTAATGACGTATAGCAAGCTAAGTAATAGTATTTATTTCATGTAATATGTGTATCTACTTTGTTTTGACTATCTAAGTGTTATAAATAACTCCAAATGTTAAATTCTATTTGTGCATCTACTATTTAATATTTCTACATCACCCCAAGGTTGACTGGCAGAGAATGCCCTGGGCACTAAGTCCGCCTTTGTGCAAATTGTGCATTAAGTCTAAATAAATAAATATTAAAAATAATTACATGTTCTGAACTTACACATTTTTCTGAACATTTTCCTCCAAAATATTTATAAGTATCCCTTATCTTACTTACTCCATATCAATCAATTCAGAAACTTAGTACCTACTTATAAGATCGCAAACATAGACAGGGCTACTTTCACATTTATAATATTAGTTCGGATAGACCACAGATAAGGTATAATTACCTACCTCACCAAGTAAGGCGTTCCCCCTCCCTCATTAGAAGGTACTGAGGAAATCCTGTAGCAACAGGAAGGTGTGGTTGAACCAGTTGTGAGGTATACACACTTATTATTTACGACATATAAAGTTACTAGCCATTAACTAGCTAGAACTCCAGTTTCACCCGCCTTTGAACTGATCGCATAAGACGGGTGACAGTGTAGTACTAACTAATTAGCGGCCAGTAACTTTATATCAGATGAGCAGCCCCCCGCGGGTTCACCCGCGTAAGTCCCGATCCCGTTGAAATATCGGGAGAAAAAGTAGCCTATGCGTTAATCGAGGTCTTCAGCTACACACCAAGTTTCATCGCAATCGGTTCTGTGGTTTTCGCGTGAAAGAGTAACAAACATCCATCCATCCATCCAAACTTTCACATTTATAATATTAGTGGGATTTAGAAGATATTGTACCTAATTATTTACAATATTGTGCTACTTTAGAGTAACGTGAACTTTCTTGAAAAAATCACTCTAAATTTTAAATCTTAAATGAAACAGGTTAATAATCACCTTCCAAAGTTTGAGAAACAAGCTCAAGAAGCCCTTGAGCAGTTCTCTGAAGAATTTTCCTCTAATACTTTAATGAGCTTAAAATTTGCAAGACACTATACAATATTATTAAATTTATTCTGAGAAGCGAATTCTGGGCTTAGGGTTGTCAAAAGTTAAATGGAAGTCATTATAACGGGTGTAAAAGACGGCCTGTCGAATCTTGTAAATAGTTTATTCAGATCCTCATTCTGCGTCGAAAATCATTAGATATTCTGCCGAAAAATTCATTTTTTTTTTTGTTAAAACTGATATCACAATGAGTGAACAGAACATTTTAAAGAAAAAAAATCAATAAATACGGCCAAAAAAATGCAATGTAATGAATTAAACAACATTTGTGCAATTAGCTGTTTCAACGACGCCGAACAATATATTTCATTCACCATACCGCACAAAAATGATACCCACCTACGTTATTTACGTTTACATTGCGTAGTAGAATCAAACCAATGACTGTATATTCTCGAATTTTATGATGAACTGACTTTTGCATTGTGATAAATATCCACAGAAATACGTTTTTGTAAGTTATTCGCGACGATGATACTAACAGGCTGTATATATAAAAATTAATCCCTATTTCCCTTGGTCACGGCATCACGCGTGAACGGCTGGACCAATTTCGCTAATTCTCTTTATTTGTGTTTGTTATTGTCAGGAGAAGGTTCTTATGAAAGAAAAAAATAAGAAAGTTGCGCGGAACATTAGAAAATTTAAGAAAACTTAACGACCATATTAACTTTTCTAATGTAACCTTAGCGCTTTTGATATAACTGTCAGTCGTTTGACAGTAGGCACCTGTTGGCACGGTTTATTAAGTCGGGTCAGCTAGTAAATAATAAAAAAAAATTTTTCATTCAGAATAACTTCCGTGAATTTTATTTATAATACTGAGTATTGAAATCACGTGTGTGTTTAGCAGATTATTTACGGGTCCTAAATTTTATCACCGGTCCTGTACTAAGGATTGCAGGAGACCTACTATTCATAACTACCACAAATACCAACTGCCCACGTTTGATTATATCATATATATAATCAAAGCTGCGCACATGCATTTAAGAAACAACTAATGCAAATAATTGTCAAGAGCCGTGCACACATGCCTTTAAACACAAATATTCCGCAACTACCACCTCGACACTTCCGAGAATATATCACACTCGTCAATAAAACATCTTTGAGCTGGTTACACAACAGCATATGTACAGGAAAGTGGTCGTCACGCCCTAGTGGATAAACACGTTTGTTGCCTAACTTGGCCGAGCTGATATGGTAGGTACTCAATAAGTTATTACTGTACTAACTTTTAAACTGTCGCGTTCCATGATATAATTACGTATTTACACAGGAATTAACGCGATTACGAAATAGGTATTCAGAGGGTTGCCTGACGTTTCGACTAGGTTGCACTGGCCGTGGTCACAGGCTGACTGGCTTAGTGTCGAGATCGTTAGGTAGAAGGTTCATCGTCCACCCGCAAATTTTTGATATTTTTTCGTGATCGCGTTAATTCCCGTGTAAATACATAATTATAAGTTACCACTAGTTTTATTATACAAATGGCGCCGTGGTTTAGTGATCACTCTGTCAACTGTCGTCAGTTCGATTCTTAAATAGGTCAGTTATTCATCATCATCACCACCGTCTCAGCCATTTAACGTCCTCTGTTGAAGATAAGCCTTTTTTAAAGACTTCCACTAACGGCTCCTGAAACTTATTTTTGTTTATAATACGTCGGTGGCAAAAAAAATTACAGCCCGCCTGATAAGTAAGCGGTAAGCGGTCACCATAGCCTATGAACGCTTGTAACTCCAGGTGACTCGCATACTACCCTTAAAAAACCTGTACACTCCTTCCTTGAAGAGCCCCATACTGTAGTCCCTCGATAATACCTCGGCAGGCAGCTTATTCCATAGCGGTGCGTTTCCGCAAGGAAATTTCTCTGGAACCGCACCGTGCGTGTCTATTTACGTTCCAGGGTATGGGATGAGCATATTACCAGTGGCGAGCGGTGCGGTGATAGAATGCGGCCTTGGGCATCATGTCAAACAGTCCCTTGGAACGCAAGCCGTTAAACTAGCAGTAGACCGCGGAGAGGAAGATCGCACACTTTGACCAAGTTGTTGACGTGACGGCCCGAGGGGGTTTCCACACGCACAAAAAAAGGGGGTCTAGAACATGGATAAACATAGATACATTTTGGAAATACATATTTTACATAAAAACTCCCAGACGACTGCTAATAGACATTTTCATTCATACAAACATTTGAACTGAGTGGGAATCGAAACGCGACCTCTGATATTACAGGCTAATTAACTAACTCCGCCACAGAAATTGTCAAAAGACCTTAAAACCCTAATTAACCAATGATAAGAGCTGATAACGACATAGAAAGCTGCCAGCGTCTTTCTCATGGTGTCCCCAACACAATGCCTCACTAAACATGTCGTTATTTTCACCAAATATGACCGAGTCTTTTGTTAGAGAACTTTCACTGCTTAAATATATTTGAAGGTATAGAAACCTAGATAAGAAAAACACCTTTTTAAGTACAAAATAATATCAGCTACTAGAAGAAGAAATAATTAACTTTAATGCATCTTAATCATAATAAATTTTAATAAACTGTCTTCTTCATCCGTTAATTTTCACCCTTAGAGTTGGAATATTTTCATGAAATTTAAATGGTAACAACCTTGAGTACAAGCAACTCAATTAAAAAAAGAATAATTGAAATCGGTTCATATATATGGCAAAGATGGCAAAGATATTCGTGTAACATACGAAAAAACCTGTCAATCGTAGGAATGCACGTCAGAAGTGAATACAAACACACATCTTGTTTATTGTCACGCGAGTTCAGTGCTTTTTTCCATGTCTACTTAAAGTATACATTCACTTAAAAAAAAATTCAGTCGAATTGTGAACCTCCTCCTTTTTGGTGGTCAAATCGGACTGATAGTACGATCAAAAATAGCCTTTAATTATGTACTTGTCTACAATCAAAGGTTATAAATAAAGTGTTTTCATTACAATTGCCTATACAGACTGAAATTGTATTTCTGTAATTTTCTAACAATTAAACTCGATAAAGAAATTTTGAAAAAAATGTAATTTGTTGTAAATGTTTGTAATTCAATGGTTGACTGACTGATAACCAGAGACCGGATATTCGGATGCATATTTACCTAAAATTGAGATGTTGGCTATTATGGAAAGCACTTTTTTATCTAAAGAATCCCGCGATTCCGGGAAATTCAAATTTATCTTGAATGACAATTATTTATGTCTATTTCCCAAAGTGCCCATGTACAACTTTTCTATCTTTCATTTCTCTTCTATGTAGTTTCTGTGTGTACAACATAAAAATATTATGTGATGTAATGAATAAATAAGTTTATATTAATTTATGTTTTCTTATTTACCACACCACCATTTCTCTTACACCTTACATACGTACATACTCGAATAGGAAACACCTTAACTTAAAAAGAATTAACTTAAAGTAAATATACATCCGATTAGTTATGCGATCCCGGAATCCCGGGAATTTATTTTAAATAAAAATATACTTAGAAGCCGCTTCCATAATTTGTTATCCAAAAAATAACTTTAGGTAAATATGCATCCGATTATCCGATCTCTACTGATAAGGCCTTATGGTATGAAGTGAACCTTGTGCAATGAAAACGCAACAAGTACCTAATAAATAAATAATGACATCCTTTTAAAATAGTAAATAAGCTGCTTGAAACTGCCACGCCTAGTACTTATAAGGTTAATAGGTATTACTTCTAACATATCAAAATCAATATTTGTGTGTTCGCATATTAAGCGTTGCCATACCGTTCACAATATAATGAAATTTTGCATAGACTTGCCAGGGAGACAGAGAAGGACAAAGGGTTACTTTTTTGCAAAAAGTACTGTTCCCGAGGGATGGGAAAAATACTTTAATAAAACCTAGTCTATACAGATAAATAAAATTGAAGTGTCTGTTTGTGATGTCGTAATAACAGCATGCTGCTAAACCAACCCGAATGTTCAAACGGTAAATATACGAAAAAAATAATTTTTAATATTTTTATACTCTTCTGTTGGTTAGTTCCAGCTAGTTTATGATAAAATATATCAGAGTAAAGGTTTAATCACTTGTCTTTGCTCTGAGTAAAATGTAGTCTGTAATGGTTTTACATTAATTGATTATTTCAAAAATATCTGTTTTGCTCATCCTACCGCATTGGTATGAATTGACACCTATGACATCACAATATGGTGCCAACCCATTCCTATTCGTATTTCAATCGCATAGTAAGTTTACTGGATTCTTAAAGAAAACACTGAGTTAAAGAAGAAAAATTAAACTAAATACATAATAGAAAATGATGTCTCAGTCTCTTTGAATTATCCTGTAAATGAATATTTTAGATTTAACAATTTAATTAAATCAACTTTCCTAATAATTATCTTTTAAAGAAAGCATCACCCACTTCAATGTGCTTTTTAGTAGAAAGTAGATGTATTTTGTTTAAACATAATATGGGTAGGCCAACTAAACGCACTGCTCCAATGAGACTGCGAGGTTTCGGAGTAAACGAAAACATCATCCATGTACCTATACAATTTTTACATATTTGTTGATTGTTCAAAAACCGCTCAACTGATTTCGATAAAATTTCAATGGGACCACCTGGAAAGTATACCTTTTGAAACAAAAACAATAATTTTCTAAATTGGTTCAGGCGTATTCAGATAATCGGTGAACATACATAAAAAAAAAAGATTCCGATGAATTGAGAACCTCCTCCTTTTTTATGTCGGTTAAAAAGCGTTCACTACACCTCAGTTAAATACAATAGTGGTATAACACGAAGCCACTGGCGTCACAGGAAATGGTGGCACAACGCTCTTCTGCAAGATAGGAGACAATGATCAATATTGACATCTGAATGGCTCGATTAAAGCGTCCATTGTTTCGTGATTCATAGAGCCTTAGACACAATATGGGGACGGAGTTCCGACCTGGATTATCTGTTAGTTTGTCTTAAAAGTTTAGTTCCGGGTTCAATCAGCTTTAATTTAACAATGTAGCCTGGAAGTTTATACATGGAATATGTGAGTTGGAGGGTTGATGAGTTGACAACAGCCGTCACCGGGTTCTCCTATTTAAGGCGCAGTATGGCGCAACGTGTTAGTCGGTTAGTGAATTGGAGGGGTCGTTCGTCGTTTCGTCCCAAAATCGGCTCACAGAGCCGAGTTTATTTTGGACGAGTTGATTGAAAAAAAAATACCTATATTTTTTCATTGATCATCAAGTTTCATTTTTGAAATTCTTTAATTTTTTAGTTGATTTAGTACAGTCAAGAAGAAAATATTTCAAGGTATTAAAATAAAAGATAACAGTTTTGAAAATCAACAATAATATAACATTAATAAATATTCTGTACTTTAAATCTATGCTTTATATATATATACAATAGCAAAAACTATCGATTTTTCAAATTCGATAATGTTATAATATTAATTTAAATAAAAAACAACAAGCACTTTTCTTCCTAACAGTCTTTTATCTTTAGTTAACTTGAAAATAATATTAATTTTGAAATTCGTCAACTTGTCCCAATTTTTGAGTTTGTTTTGGGACGAGATGACGAACGACCCATTTGGAGGACGTGTCCGTCTTCTGAGCTCACTTATAACAGTATTGACTGTACTGGAGGTAAAAATGTCACCTCGTCTAGTATGTATAGTCTATGTATGAAGGTAGTTGTTCTGAGTCTGGAGTCTGAGGATATTCTGCCTGTTAAGCACATGCTTGTAAGAACTGCTTTCCCAATTGAGAATTCTGTTTAAAAAATCCGTATCTTGTGTTAAGTGTGGGAGAGCCATGCTTAGGCACGTATGGGCCCGGCTCGACCGGCGTGATACCACGGCCTCACAGAAAACCGCCAGTGACGCAATGAATGCATTGCTTTTCGCCGAGTGACTGTGGTTACCGGAGGCCCTAACCCCTCCCTCTCCTCCTCTTCCCCTCTTCTCCCGCTCCCTGCGCTCTCCCTCTTTCCCCCTTTCTCTAATCCCACCTTAAAGGCCGGCAGCGCACTTGTAACTCTGAGAATTGCAGGTTCCCATGGGTGGCGAAGTACCATCCGGTGACCCGTCTGCTCGTTTGCCCCCTATCATATAAAAAAAACAACATATGCCAACGGGAGTACATGGAATTTTCTGGCTAGGTAGGCCGAATAGACAGTTATAGGTTGGCACTAATTACTAGAATTTGAGCTGTATGTAATATTTACATATTTGAGCTTAGCGATAATACACATAAATATACAATTAAAAACTAATAAAAATTTATTAAAAATAAATAATTGTCAATTATAAATCAAAAAACAAGTTTGTTATTTGATAGAAAAATAACCTACCTTATGATGTTAATTAAAAGCTGTATATTTAATTTAAATAGGAAATACTTATTCTTGCCATATTTCATTTCCATTTTAGTGAAATATAGCTGTTCTGAAGCCAAAGTTTTGTATGCGTTAGCCTTTAAATATCTTTTACTGCTTATACAGTGACCCGAATTCGGGCCAAGCCTACCTCTACTAAAATGTATTCACTCTAATTTGAACCTTATGTTATTAAATATAAGGCAGGTATTAAAGTGCAGTGCTTTCGAAGGTTATCTTTTCAGATATTTAGCCAATACTATTTTAGGGCTAAATTATAGGTAGGAATTTCCTGTACCTGACTTGTAATTTAATTGGCGTTAGAGGAGTTTACATCTAATGGAGTGAAGGCACAGCAGTCTTCTGATGCCCGGTTCCTATAATCATGAAACCATTATTTTTGCTTACGGACGCGGACGGTAAAATTTCGTTAAAAGCCAGATCATTTTTATTTGTTTGTTTAAACGCGCTAATCTCTGGAACTGTCAGTCAGATTTCAATATTTCTTTTGGTAGTTGATAGAGTATTAACTGAGGAATGTTTTAGGCTATATAACATTACGCTACGACCCATAGGAGTGGTGCAGATACCATAAACGCACGTGAAGCTGCGGAGATCGGCTGGTACCGAATAAACCGTCTTGAATGAATACTTAGACATAACTAATAAACTAACATAACTAATCCAATACCCTACAGGCATCTATTCTAGTGCGGGTATTTCACAGTTGTCTCTTGCAAATAGCGTGAGAAATGGGCCGACGTTATAATGTCGTCATAGTAGCTGGAATCAATGCTCCACATCCACGTAATCGTGATCTGGGAACGCAAAAAATAGGAGGGCAATTCATGTCAGCAATCTGTTATTCTATGGTGTTACGACAGAAAACTTAAAAACGGAGTCCTCTGCTTTTTAGAGTATTCGTACCTTAAAAATGTTTTTTTTTTTGTGGTATAGCGAGTAAACGACCTGACGGGTCACCTGGTGGTAAATGACTACCACCGCCCATGGGCACCTGCAACTTAATAGTCACAAGTGCGTTGACGGCCTGAAAGGTGGGAGTCGGAGAACCTCAACCTCACTCACTCGGCGATAAGCAATGTAATTATTGCTTTACTGCCGGTTTTCTCCGAGGCCGTGGTATCACTCCGGTCGAGCCGGCCCATACGTGCCGAAGTATGGCTCTCCCACGACTGGAACCTATATAAGATCATTTTGTTGTCAAGACCTTTTTCACTAACACGTTGATGATTTTCAAAACAGGCTATATACCATCACAAAAATGTTGCAGAAAAAAAAAAGGATGAATATTTACAAACGCGGACGAGGTTAGTTTATAATATTAGGATTCAATAGAAATTATACAAAGTATTAGAAAAAAGGTGCAGTTATAACATCGGCTAGTACCTAACATACGACATTATTATTAGGACACCCGAAAGTGGAAAGTCATTTGTTCATCTCTAATAACAAGTCCCATTTGAACAAAATATTAAAGCTTCTGGGTTAACGACAACTGCCTGGCGTCCAATGGCGTGTATGGGGACCAGTCTTCACAGTTAACTATAACGAGTGTTCAGACAGTAACCATGTCACTCACTTACCTTGCGATACTGTGTTGATTATTATCAATTTGTCAACTAACTCAAAACTTGAAAACTTCGAGAGACAAATTACTATTCATAAATATCAATAATAACTTGACACATCTCACTCACGGCCGTCTGATCCCAATCTAGGCAAAGCCTATGTACTATGGTTACTAGTAAAGCGTGTAAAAAAATATAAATTAAATAGACTTCTGTTAAACCAAAAGAAGATTTAAAAATATCCTACTAATATTAAAACGTGAAAGTTTGTGAGGATGTATGGATGAAACTTGGTATGTAGATAGCTAGAGACCTGGATTAACAGATAGGTTACTTTCTATCCCGGTATTTCCACGGCACCGGGACTTAAGTAATTAAAAACCTTTGAAAAGAAAATTCATATATTCATATAGAGTATTCATTTATGAAGGTTATAGGCTACGTAACATCAAGGTACGACCCTTAAAAGCGGATCAGTGTCCATAAAAGCAAGTGTTCGGAGTTTTCGAACAACGTCTATTCAGAAATATAGCTAAACTCCTCTGTGCTTAAACAAGGTCTTGACATTTTGATTTAGCGCAAAGACAGTGGGTCTAAGAAAGCGCCCGTACGATATTACTAAAAGATAGAAACTAGACAGTTACTATGATAACACATATTGGTGTCATCCCTAGAAATATGTAGACATGTTTAGCATCACGTTTTCAGCGATAGCTTTCCCACGTGCGGTTCTACAATTACCTACCCTCATTGTGATTAAAATAGCACGGTATGATTTTAATGTTAATTTCTGAAGTAAAAACTTCTTTAGGCACGTTTGTGTACTTTTGCTATGGGAAAAAGGACTGAACTCCTTACCGTCACGCTAATAATACATATATAGATCCACTAGAAGGCGCTATTCTAAACATTGAGCTTTGTCAGCTCCTCCTAGTTTAATAAAAGTGAAAACAATATACTAACTTGTCTGTGGAAGTGTTATCTTTACTTTAATAAACTTGTGAACTAAATACGTAGTGACAAAATTAACGACATGAAATATCCAGGGATACCGGCATCTGCATGTACTTATGATGATGTCACTAGTAGATGGCATCACTTTTTGAAATGAAAACTTCTTAAGGCACGTTGGACACTTTTGGTATGAGGAAAAAGCACTGAACTCGCATGACCGTCATGTTCTATATTGTTGGAGTGTTATGTATGTGTCTGACGTGCAGTCCTACGACTGACAGCTTTTTTTTTTCCGCGCCTTTTCTCAACTAAGTTGGGGTCGGTTTTCAGTCTAAATTAAAAACGGCTGAACTTTGATATTTTACGTGAAGCAACTGCCATCAGACCTCCACAACCGAGGTACTAGGCGACATACAAGTTCTGTAGTTAGACCTTTTAGTTGTTGGGACTTTTTACGCCTCCAACTACCAGTAACGAATGCCACAGATGTTCGTATGGCAACCGGGACCGACGGCTTAACGTGCTCTCCGAGGCACGAAGGGGTCGCAATGTGTTTTGAGTGATCATCAATCCCAACACTAACCTAGCTAGTATTACTTAACCTGATAATGTGCTAACTTACTCGGTTACCAATTAGCCACGAGCTTAATGTTATGTTAGAATATTATCTATTAATGGCTTTTATTTGGTGCAATACCAACGAATCCTCCACTTGCTTACTGTTACGATACCGAAGGCCCTAACCCGTCTCTGTCCCACCCCTTACCTCCTCGCCCCCCCTCCCCCCTTTCCCTACTCTCACTGTAAAGGCCGGCAATGCACTTGTGACCTTTGAGTTGCAGGTGCACATAGGCGGTGGTAGTCATTTACCATCAGGTGCTGTCTGCCCGTTTGCCCAACATATCATAAAAAAATAATACCAATATACCTTTATATTTTTATAATGAACTTCTTGGCGTGGCTTGAGAGTAAAACAGACTCATATGCCGTGACGTCAAACGGCATGCACTCTTTCTTTTACCATCATGCCCATCATCTGTTTAAAAAAATTCTACTTCTATTGTATTTATCATTAGAATGATAAGAAGTATGTAGTGTTTAGTGAAATAAACTGAATTCTATTGGTATTGGTATAGGGCTCTGTTTCCGCATTTAGACTCATAGGCGGTACATTATGCGTTCGAATAAGCTGACTAGTTGAGCCAGCCTAGCTCCTTCCAGAAGCACAGAAGCCGCCTGGGGCGTTCACAGGCTTCTAGGAGCGACCTCGCACCCGCGAGGATACGTGCCCGTTGTTTGGCCACTCCCTCGCACTCCAGGATAACGTGGGCGGCCGTTTCCTCCGTGTTGAGACATCCTCTGCATAGGGGACTGTCTGTCGCACTCTACTCGCTACTCACTCTATTATTCTATTTATTTTACTATTGGTTTTCATTCATTATAATTCAAATTCCATTATCAACTTTAATGTTTCACGTCTGACGGGCCTCCCGTATCGGTCAACTTTTTTTATTATACTTTACTAGCTTTTCCATCCCTCGGGGACAGTACTTTTTGCATAAAAGGTACCATTGTCCTTCTCTGTCTCCCTGGCAATGTGTATGCAAAATTACATGATGATCGTATGAACCGTACGGCGGCAAATAAAATACAGACAAACAAACATTGATTTTTATTCAAGTAGGTGTGTGTCCTTATAAACCATTGACAGTTCCATCGTACCTTTACCTAATGTTACATCTTACGTCGGCCATAATGGTTTTGGAATAGAAATTCCCGAAAAACCGAAACTGGGCACGTGGCTCTCGGAGCAGCTCAGCAAGTATTACATTACTTTACATGGCACGGATTAAATTAAAAGCTCATGACAACCCTAGTGACAGTCACGCGAATCGTCAGCCTAAATTCTAAATCAATAAATTCCAATTGTTTTAAAACAACTGATTCTGAGCTTTATTCTAACGTAATAAATTACAGATTTACATGGGGTTCCATTAAACCTTAACTAAACCTCGAGAAACAAAGAATTGTGAACCATCTACGAGTACAAATAAAATTGAAATTAGAATGTCTGCATTTGCTGTAAGTGGGTGGCATAGTTTGCATACAATGAGATGGTTAATTACTTTCTGTTTTTGCCTTCGGCTTAGGTGTATAGGTGTTAGATGGAGGTCACGCCATCTTTTCTTAGAAGGAAGAAATTAAGCTACGTTATAAAGAGAGACACGCCTTAAACTGGCGAAAAAATAACGTAACAGAACAGCGTGACGAAAAGAGAGTATCACTACATATTATAAAACAAAGTCCCCCGCCGCGTCTGTCTGTCTGTTCGCGATAAATTGAAAAACTGAAAAACGGAATTTCATGCGGTTTTCACTAATAGACAGAGTGCTTCCTGAGGGAAGTTTAGGTCGATAATTTGTACCCGTGCGAAGCCGGGGCGGGTTGCTAGTACAGTAATATTATAGTGCTAGAGTGATGCACTACATTTTTATTCGCGTATTAAAAGGTAGTAAGTGCCAAAAGCCGACTTTTGTGTTACTATGAATATGAATACTTCTGTGAATTTTTGACGACCTATGTGACACTGCAGATCGTGAGTTCGATTCCCTCTCACTGAAAATATTTTATGTATGAATATGTATATTTAATGCAGTGGTCTGGGTGGTAGTAGTATTTCTACTATTGTATAATATAGTAATTTATTTATAGTAATCTAGACACGGCAGCATGTCAAGCCAAGTTCAAGAAAAAGGAACTGGCGACGCAACAGCCGTGTGTTATATTACACCAACCATTAAGAGCCACTTTTGACCGCTTAATAAGTAAATGAGTCAAATCTTCAGGATTATCTACAGGAACTTGGCAACCATTTAGATCTCAATTATGTTGTTGGCATAGTCTATAACCACGTATAGTCTTAATATTGAACTTGGCTCCCATTTTCACATTTATGTTTTTGATGGGATTTATTTAACGCAACACTCGGCGCGGCGTAGTGGCGAGGTGACCACTTAAACCATTGCGCCATGCGTACATTAAATTTGTGTGGAATGTTTATCATTCACTCAATTTGTCATATTACTAATAATTAAACAATATTAATTTTGTATGGGAGACCTATCATTTCTCAAGCTTAAGTATATCTGTTATCAATTTTGTTTATTTTCATAATTTTACATTTGATACATGGCCACCTATTGTTGCGGTGACTCTGCGTGTGTTGATCTATAATTTTTAAATTTTACTTCGAAAAAAAAAAGACTTTTTTGAAAAAAAGTAAGTTTTCAAACATTTTTTAAAGAATTATATAAAATAAATATATTTGTCTTTAGCTTTAATATAACAATTCAATATAATAATAATAATAACCTGATACACCTCACACACAACTGTCTGATCCCAAACTAGGCAGAGCCTGTACTATGATAACCAGACTGCTAATAAACATACTTATATATTTAGAAATATATAATTCTCTCTTCTCTCTATTCTATATTTCTTAATCATGCTCATCACACAACTGTTTGTACTGGGTGGGAATCGACCCACGAATTTATTTTATTTTCTACGCAGAGTATATTATATATTTATAAATTACTCAAGTCAGGTTGTCAATCCGTAGAATACATCTCGCGAGATGAGTTAAAGTTGATCACGTTTAACCTGCCTTCGGCCCACCCCACATTCCAGGGCCCAAATGCCGCGTTCTCACCGAGGTCGCCGCGAGGTTGCGTATTCGATCTTGCGTTGAGTAGTACTATTACTAATCGTATATGTTTCATTTATTGATTACAATTTATGAATAAGGTATTTTTAACAATTAAATATTACCTGTATATCTATTAACAGTGGGCAGATTAATCAAATATATTTTACCACTAGCAGCGCCTCGCGGTTTCACCCGCCAAGTCCCGATTCCGTCTGAATGTCGGGATAAAAGTAGCCTATGCGTTAATCCAGGTCTCCAGCTATCTACATACCAAGTTTCATCACAATCGGTCCAGTAGTTTTTGTGTGAAAATATTACAAACATACACACAAATGTTTCCTCTTTATAATATTAGTATTTTACCATTACACTCCCTTTATGGACTCCATGTTGCCACTGCGAATTTAATCTCATCTGATGGTAAGTGACTACCGCCGCCATGAACACTTGCAATTCAAGAGTCACAAGTGCGTTGCCGGTCTTTAAGGTGGGAATAGAGGAAGGGTAGTAGTAGGGGTTTAGAGCCTCCAGTCACCATTGCTTTACTGCCGGTTTTCTGTGAGGCCGTGGTATCACTCCGGTTGAGCCGGTCCATACTATCATGGCTCTAACTCGGTCGATAGGTCTCAAGTTGAACCAAAATGCATATATTGTGCAAAATTTAGAGAAATTTTAAAAGTTACAAAATTAAAGAAAACTTAACGAGGGACTTACGCTTGTGAAACCGCGGGGTACAGCTAGTACAGGTATAAATTGAAATATATTATAAAAAGAAAACGTGTTAGTTATGTTATTATAAGTCAGTTTTACGTCTTTTATTTATAATCATTTATCATCAGTAAAATTCTTGTAAGTCTTTTTATTTTTTTAAAGACAACTCCCGCATTAGGAATTACTCCTGTGTCGCGGGGGACAAACATACAAACAACGGAGACAAAGAACACCTAAACTCAGGTGGGAATCGAACCCACGACCTATAGCATAGCAGTCAGGGTCACTAACCACTAGGCCAACAAGTCAGTCTGGCTGTCCTTTGTTTACCTTACATGTGAAAATTGCTGAAGCAATTTGACAGAAACCATTGTTTTTAATGATAATTGTCTAGCTTTAAAAACATGTAGGTCTTATTTACATTTGCTTAGTAAATACTCAATTACTGGTTGAACTGTGTATTGTATGCAACGGCATATAATACAGGGGTCATATTTAATTAGTTTTATGAAATAATGCTGTTTATCGAATACCTATCAAAACTCTATAGGGATTTGTTGTAATAAATGCCAAGCTGTTTGTTTTCCATTAGCTTCCACCATTAGGGCTTTGTTTGATGTAATAACAAAAAAAAATTGGTTGTCTGTAAAGTCGGTTTACGGACGATAATTTTACGTGAAACGTCATAAGAAAACAGTGGAAGAGAGATAGATGCGTCACGAGCCGAACGCTTAGGCCGATCGTGCCTCTCTATCGCTTCGGCTCGGCTCAGGCGGAACCTGACAATGAGTAATACTTTTTCGTGCGCGCAGCCGGCGTTCATCGATATATAAGACGTTATCCTAATTATATTTTGATCAGTAGACATAACTTTTTTAGTATAAAATACCCCCAACCTAAATATCTACCCTTCGTCATCAACAAATAGAAAAGAGCTGACGATCTTCGAACGGCTGAACATATTTCTTGAATTATATCTGAGAACACTCTCGATCAAATTATCTTTCAAACAAAACAAAATCTTGATCTAAGACAGACACGTCTCTTTTTACATCGGGGGTTTAAAATCATCATCTAATTGTCGGTGAGAAGATTATTGCGGTCAGTTCTACGGATTCGCGTCCAGTGACAGTGGCGTAACTATACCATATTAGGCCCGTCGCTAATTCATCGGATGTGTGTGTCTGACTCGCGCTTGGCCTTTAGTACGGATGTGTTAAAATCTTGATGGGTAATTTATACAACTCGTGTATTTTACTAGGTTTATTAAATTAGATAACTTATATTTATTAAATACAAGATTAATATTTTTTGAATATATTTTGTAACTAGCAGCGCCCCACGGTTTCACCCGCGTAAGTCCCGATCCCGTGATAATATCGGGATAAAAAGTAGCCTGTATGTTAATCCAGGTCTCCAGCTATCTACATACCAAGTTTCATCGCGATTGGTTCAGTAGTTTTTGCGTGAAAGAGTAACAAACATCCATACATCCATACATCCTCACAAACTTTCACATTTATAATATTAGTAGGATTAGTGCCCCTTGTTCTGTTCAGGGCCTTTGCTGCCCAGGAGCCTCCTTGGGCTGGGCCGTGACATTTTGTCCGCTCTGCCACCCTATTGTTACGCCACTGTCCAATGATACCAAAGTGTAATCATTTTTAACACGCTTTTTTTATTAGTTTCACCACAGATAAGATAATAGTTACTCGCTTCACTTGTAACTAACTAGGTATATACATACCTAAAAGAAATCTTGTAAGTAAATTTTAACGTTGTATCGAAATTAAACTTTATAGGTATATTAAGTGCGGATGACAATGGTGCCGATTCTATTGTACACTCGACTAAACTAAAACCTGACTTAATTTCTTCATATGAAATCAACCTAGTGTTCTTCGTGATAAGGTCTATTTGTTACTAGCATCTATTTCTCAGCGCCGCTAAACTTCAGTAACACTCTGACAACGTATACTCAACTTTATTACCACGCTGCGAGAATCTCCATTTATTCAAACGCTGTATAATTGCCGTACAAAAACTTGTTCAAAACGAACAAGGATGACGTGTTTTTAATCTACACCTACGAAGATGCTTACTAATAACACAGAGCAAAAGAGATGGCATTCAACGGATAGCGGCTCTCGCTACGTAGTATTAAAGTTTATTTAAGCGTATCAGACTTTAGTCGACAAATAAATTGCTTATTTCGATCGCGACATATGTTACCTACTTGTTTCAATTTGAAATAAGACCTTCTTTTGAAGTGTACAAGGTTTACATCTTATATGAAGAAAATTTAGTGAATTTTAATTTAGCGAGTGACGTAACAGAATTGGGACCAATACTATAATTTGGCATCTTGGAGCTGATCTGATGATGGAGCCAGGAGGTGGATAATGGAACGCTTCAGTGGCTAGTAAAGCCCTCCGAGCCGAGCCTTAAACTTTCAATTGAGTTCGCCATTAAAGCATGTTTTTTAGTATTACTAAACTACGTAATTATTATCCTACTTCCTACTAATATTATAAACGTGAAAATTTGTGAGGATGTATGGATGTGTGGATGTATGGGTATATGGATGTATGGATGTTTGTTACTCTTTCACGCCAAAACTACTGAACCGATTGCGATGAAACTTGGTATGTAGATAGCTGGAGACCTGGATTAACATATAGGCTACTTTTTAACCCGATATTCCCACGGGATCGGGACGGTGAAACCGCGGGGCGCTTCTAGTATAATCATAATTTTAAAATAGCCCCGACTCGAAAATCCCATTCAACGATTACAAAAGCGCTGATGATCTTAGAACGACTGAACAGATTTTAATATTATCTACGTATTTACAGGAAATAACGCGATCACGAAAAGGTATTACTGTGGCCGTGGTCACAGGCTGTGAGTGAG
This sequence comes from Callimorpha dominula, assembly GCA_949752705.1. NCBI lineage: Eukaryota > Metazoa > Arthropoda > Insecta > Lepidoptera > Erebidae > Callimorpha > Callimorpha dominula. The sequence goes on along the minus strand of OX457012.1, from coordinate 1,910,565 downwards.
CCTGTGACCACGGCCAGTGCAACCTACTCGAAACGTCAGGCAATTCAGAGGTATGCAATACCTTTTCGTGATCACGTTAATTCCCGTAAATACGTAAATAATATTATATCATGGAACGCGAAAGTTTACAAGTTAGTATGAACAGATTTTCTTGAATTATATCTAAGAATACTCTCGATCAAGTCACCTTTCAAACAAAATAAACCGCATTCAAATCGGGTTATCTGTTTCAGAGCTATGATGCCACAGACAGACACAAACATAAAACATATAACACCTCTTTTTGCCTCGGTGGTTAAAAACAAATTTTAGTGCAAGTCACGTTACAAATGAAAAACAATCAAAATCGGTTCATCCGTTCAAGAGGTATGATGCCAGACAGACACATAGATACACACGTTTGACTTCTAACACCCCTCCTTTTTGCGTCAGTGGATAAAAAACAAATGTTGGCACTATTTTACATAAAATGGTAGGTACCAAATTGATCTACGCTTCGCAAATATACACGTGCTGTAATAAAACACCTGGTCTCTAGATTAAAAAAGAACTCCATAAAATGTTGTCATATTAAGATAATATTATGTCCAAAATTAAAGCATTGTAGTCGTGTTTGATTCCAGTTTTTAAATTATTTTTATGACGTCCGGTTTTGTGACAAAATATCAAGTTTTTCTGTAATTTATGGTTAGCTAACTATTACTCGCGGCTTCGCCTGTCGAAACGTTTTTAATCTTTATGTAGGAAATCTCGTACAGGTCTAATTTTAACAGAAATCCGCAGACCCTACTTCAATTTCTACAGGTTTACATTACGTAGGATACATGTGAAGTACTGGTGTTGTTGAGAATGTCTATAGGCTTCGGTGAGCGCTTACTATCAAGCATTTGGTAAGGTTAGTGCGCTTAGTTGTGTTGCCCTATTGCTTTTGTTAAAGAATATCTAACGCGGAAACTAGACATCTAGGTATATAATAATCTTAGCACAAAACAAGAATAAAACTGTTAAAAGTACGACCAAGCACAAAAAAAGTAACACAGTAGTTTTCTGTCATCATCATTTCAGACCTCCACTGTTGGACAACTAGCTTCACGACTGACTTAGTCTGACTGACTACTACTCCTGACAATTCAAAAATACCTATAATGGTTTAATTGAAATAAATGATTTTGATTTTGATTGATTTTGACATAGGGCTCCCTTAATGACTTCCAAGAAGACCGGTTGGACGTGCCATCCACCGACGCCAACGGCCTGCGATCTTTCCTTAGTCGTCTGTCCACCGCGATAATGGACGTCCTACGCTGCGCTTTCCGGCCGTGTCTCCATTAGAGAACTTTTCTAGTGTCCTTTATTTAGTTTAAATAAATTAATAATTAAGATTAGGGGTCATCCATAATCCGCCCGTCCTTGTCACAGGCGGTTACATTTGTGGAACCTCCCCCTCCTTGGTGTGACGACAAATATTTTGCAATTTCACACCCATAACTGAGAAGTTCTAATTTTTTTTAGATTTTGTGATGTGACGTCAGGAAGCTTATGACCCCCCCCCCCCCCCCTTGTCGCACGATGTGACACTTTGTGGACCCCTGCCCCCCTTAACGTGTGACGTAATTTATATATGGCCCCTTAAAGGGCTTGGACGGCAATATTCCTTTCCTTCCATTACCTTTGTTATTTATTTTTCCCTTTTAATAAACTCCCAATTTTCCCATCTTTGATTCCCAAAGTTACGTAACGTAACCATTACGCCACCGACCAACAAACAGATAAATAGATACACTACGTTTCATATTAAATGAGGTAATTATTTAATAATGTTAGACCAAACGGACCAATATATCTTGTGTAGATACTAATAGAATTATTAATTAAAAACATTATCTATGAATTTTTATTTTAATTCAGACTTGGGAACCTGACGTGGGTGTAAGTGATACCTATAAATGGTATCTAATTATTAACATTTGAATTTTATCGAACCACAAAAGATCATACCAGTCCATAAGCGGAAGTCGTCAATGGGCCCACATTTGTTAGACTAGTATCACAACGTCGATTACATTGTAATGCGCGTCATTGTTTGGTGTTCTCATAAAAAAAACTCAATATTAAATGAGTAATTGTTTCCAAAGATTTTGCTTTCTTGCAGCAGAAACAAGTAAGGGGTTCCGGTCGTAACCAGGGTTACGGTTTGTGTCGAAAGTATGTCTCAATCAGATCACCGTAACGTCTGAACCCTGTATGGAACCCAGAGGGGAGAACGAAAAAACAAAGCGGCCCAAAATTTTGTCACCACTAAAAGAAAAGTGTCTATTCCGATTTCGTTTCCCAGGGTAAACTCCGAGTAGTAATTCAAAAATGGAACTCCAGGGAAAAATGAACGCTCATCACGAGGGTCCTATAATACATACACATATAATACATAAACCTGAAAGGATAAGCAGACGCGTATCAAACACCCACATTTTGCCAACTTTAAATTGGTCCTATTGACGTAATAGCCTAAAGGGAGCAAGCCTATTGCCGCCAACCGGGAACTTTAGGAACTAAAGATGGGAAATGTATGAGTTGAATTTCCCATAATTGAATTTATGAATCTTAGACTTGATATATAACGTACATATATGTATGTTTGCAAGGGTGTTTGTATATGTGTATATGTATGTATGTATATTTAAATATAATGTATTAGTATATTATGTATTCCATGTAATGTATATATTAAGTAACTTTTAAATTCGTACCTTTGGAATATCTTTGCACCTACCACTCTTTATTTGTGCATCACCCCAAGGGTGACTGGCAGAAAATGCCTTTGGCATTAAGTTCTTCTTGTACAATATGTTCATGAAGTAAGTAAATTGAAAGGTAGCTAAGAAGGGAACCCAATGCCGGGAAAAGGATATTGGTTGTCACTTGAAGTGTTCCCCGTAAGACATATTTTATTAAAAAAAATTAAAGTGTTCCGAATGTTCTAGTGGCAGCACAAAAAATGTTTTGCCACAACCTAAAATCTCCAAACGTTCTAATAACATAAAGAAATTACAGTAACGAAAACTAAATTAATCTGTTACATTTACTTCCTATATATTTAGTAGAGCATGTCGCCTTGCAAAAAGCATAACATTTGAATATTTGAAAGTTGTAGAACCGCCTGATACTAAACTCATGGCAATATTATTGTGCCATTGCTATTATGTTTAGCAGGCGCTATTGAAGCGTTACCTACCACTATTTGAAGTAGGCGCTTCAGATCTTTTCGTAAGTACAATTCTATTTTAGTCACGAGGTAGGGATACACTATATTATGTAATACATCGCAAAACAATAAATGTTACTTGATGTTTTATAAATAGTTGGTATCTGATATGATTTTATGACATCTCTTTTAAACACATAACATTAAGGATTTATTTCGCAATAGACCTGTATGTTTAAATATAATTTTTATTGTATTTTAACTTTTTCAAGATGCTTTTTTTTATTTTTTTATTAAAACTTTTTGCACATTAGTACATAGGCGGACTTAATGCCTAAGGCATTCTCTACCTGTCGACCTTTGGGTGATGCAGAGAAAAGAAGAAGTAGGTGCAATTAAAAATATTTTTTTTTAACTAAATAACATATTGACTAGCCTGTTGGTCTAATGGTTAGTGATCTTGACTGCTGAACCAGAGACCGTGGGTTCGACCCACCCATGACAAATAATTGTGTGATGAGCATAATCATTTGCTCTGTGTCTGGGTGTAACTTATCTATAATAAACATATTGTATTTAGTAATAAATAAGTATGTTCATCAGCAGTCTGGTTACCATAGTACAGGCTGTGCCTAGTTTGGGATCAGACGGCCGTGTGTGAGATGTGTTAAGTTATTATTATTATTAAAGTTCCTTACAAGAATGATTTAGCAATGCAGGTGTCGTCCGCTAACAAGTTTGGCAGGGGTAATTACTAGGCCGAATGTTGATACATTAACATAAGTTTTAACACATAAAAATATGCCAGTAAAATAGCATTTCTTACACAACAAAAAGGGAGTGTAATGTTTTCAGGGTTCATGTTTGTAAGTCAGTTTCTTTATTCCACCATAACTTCTAAATGCTTTAAAAGATTTGGATTTAATAGTACGAGTGGCAAAAGCTATGATTTAAAAAACAATATGGCGGCTGTGTGGCGAGGCGCGTAATTTTTTTTTTTTTTTGGCAGGGCAGTTGTTTTTTTAATTAGTAACAAGGAACGATTATTCTTACGCGGTTACCAACTTACGGGTTTCCCCCCAAATTTAGGAGTAAGTTAGATGGAATTTTTAGGAGCTTTATATTTTTAAAGGTATTTTTGATTAACAAGTAATATTATATATCCTGGGATATTCGTGATATTTATTTGTGTGATATTGATTTTCGTTAACGTTGCGGCACTTAGTACAATTTATTGTTACCTAATTACTAAGAATGGAGGAAACACATATGTTGTTGTTAACTTTAAAAAAATATTTGGCGTATATTCCAGGTATCAGGAACAATATGTGATCCCAGGTTCCCTATCAAACTGAAGAGAGATATTTATAAGTTGATCATTAGACCTGCCGTCAGGCACGAGTCTGAATATTGGCCAACTTAGAGAACAGATGTGAGACGCCTGCATGTAGCTGCAATGCGAATGTTAAGATGGATGTGTCTTGTGACTAGAATGGACAAGGTTAGAAATGAACACATTAGAGGAAGCCTTAAAGTAGCGCTAGTGGATGAAAAGTTGAAGAACAACTGATTATCGTGACTTGGACATGTGATGTGGAGGGATGAGCAAAATATTGTGATATTGACGGATACATGACTAGAGGGCGACCAAGAAAGAATGAAGGGACTGGATATGACTAGGGAATAAGCTGTGACTCACGAATGATAAAGGGGTAACACTGAATAATTAGTATAAGCTACTCTACTCTTTGAACGACTACTCTTTGGTGTAATTTAGTATTCTTTGGTGAACTTTAAGTGTAGGTGTAATTTGCAAGCCATTTTCCTTCGCCTGATGAAGATCTAGCTCTTTTCAAATGGAATCGGTTCTTGGTAAAAGGAAGACTTTTAACTAGGCACATTTTTACTTATACTACTCTATGGAGTTTTCCATGTCAGTTACTCGGTTAGTGACGTAATCAAATACGAAGCGAATGTTTTAGCGGGAATTTTTTTTTTCCGATTTTTTCTCTTCAATTAAGTTTCTTTTAAATAGGACATTAGTTTTGTGGTTAAGGAATAATAAGCAAGGCTTTTAAATTTTAATGAAAGAAGTTTTTTAACGAACAGACGGGTCACCTTATGGTAAGTGACTACCGCCGCCCATGGCACCTGCAACTTAAGAGAGTGGGAGTAGCTTAAGTGAGGGACGAGCGGTAGAGGGGAAGGAGAGGCGGAGAAGAGGGGGGAGGGGAAGAGGAAAGAATAGGGGTGAGGGAAGGGACCCTTCCTTCGCCTCCCGTATCCTCACTCACTTGGCGAAACACAACGTAGCGTTGCTGTGAGGCCGTGGTATCACTCCGATCGAGTCAGCCCATACGTGCCGAAGCATGGCTCTCCCACGTGGCCAATTGCGACAGACTAAGTGTGACACTTTAGAGATCTTCACGTAATTTTCCTAGCTTTTATTCTTCCGTGCTAATACTATTCAAAATGTTGTCTATGTTCCAAACGGCAGAAGTAAGAATATTTTATAATTTTGACATTAATACTTACAGACCGCTGCCGTCATTCATAATGTAGGTACGTCATCATTGTATAATAAAGTGTAATTTTAAAAAAAAAAAAATTCAGCCTACTTCGGAATACATAGATCTATATTATTATTAATATAATGAAGCTGAAAAGATTTTTCTTTGATTGTTTGTTTGTTTAAACGCGGTAATCTCTGAAACTACTAGTCAAATTTGAATAATTATTTTTGTATTGGATAGAGTATTTATTGAGGAAGGTTATAGGCTATGAAACATCACGCTACGACCCTTGGGAGCGGAGCAGTGATCATAAACGCAAGTAATACCAGAACTAGGGAACGGCTAGTTTATTTGTAATTTGTACACATTTGTTGTGTGGACAGTGTCCATTTACCTTGTCGTCTCTTAACAAAACAAAACCGACTGTATTAAAAATACTAACCAATAAACATATAAGTAGTATATTTTTGTAATTACCTTTTAAAACCCTTCATTTTAATACCCCACTCGATAGGTTTGGAAGAAAAATTCATTGGAAACATAAATTTTGGCGCCAAAAATCCGCCATTTTGGTTTATTATAGCTTTAATACACCAAGTGACATTTACAGTTTAGAATAGAATAGAATAGAATAATCTTTATTGTACACCAGTATATATTGCTTAAGGTTACTTTACAATTTTGATATGTACAAAGGGCGGCCTTATCGCTAAAAGCAATTTCTTCCAGGCAACCTTGGGATGGAAAAATAATGACCAGTAATCAAATAATTTAATGGGTAGTTATGGTGTGGGAATCAAAACGTGTTAGGCTTAAAACTAGTAAATGATAACTATAAACATAAACAATATAATTAGATAGGTAATGCAGGGAAACAAGTGTAATCACTTTGTAACATTTAATATATTCATATACACACATAAACATATATAATAAATAATACATATATATTTCTAGATTAAAAGATTATATCCGATAAATGCAGCAAATGACAAAAAAGAAAGATTAGGAAGCCAAGTAATATTCTTTGACCATTTTCTTGAATATGGCCAGTGATTGGGCACGTCTAATAGGTAAAGGCAATGCATTCCATAACCGGACAGCCTGTACACTAAAAGATTTGTCATAATACCTGGTAGAATGATTAGGTACTGCCAGTTCCAGTGATTCCGACGATCTCAGGGATCTTGTGTGAGTGTCATTGAGGAACGTAAAACGTTCCTTTAGATAAGTTGGAGCACAGGGATTAAACATAATATTATAAAGTGTAGTGAGAATATGAGTATTCCGTCGAAAGCGAATTGGGAGCCACTTGAGCAAGATGCGATATTCTGATACGTGATCATATTTGCGTAAACCAAACATAAATCTAATACAAAAATTTTGGAGGCTCAAGTTTATCAAGTTGCTCCTCAGTGATATCGAGATAGCTGACATCGCCATAGTCGAGTATAGTTTATTTTAAGAGATCATAAGGCACCGAGAACCCAGAAGGAAATAAACCACAGATCATCCTTTTAATATCTAGATTACCTGGAAGTATTTGAACTGTTGTAAATTAGTCTACATAAGGTCCCGTAGTCACGTAGGACTTTCAACCATTTTTTTCTTGTCTTCAAGATATTTTTTTAAATTAATGCAAAAGAGAGGCCACATATTTTTATTGCAAGGTTCTTAGCCTATTGTTTATACCTATTGCTTTTAGAATTCGGTTTTAAATGCAACCAAACATATTTTTCTTTTTGGTTTATAAAATGCATCGATACATTTTGTATACATACATACTATAAACTAGCTATTTTTAACACGTTTATAATTAGCTTTACATGTACCTGTATCGATCTATCTATCTATGTAACGAAATCTTTGAACGAAGTAACTTCAAGCACACGTATCAAGAGCGATGACAATGCAAGACTAAAAAATAATAAGGTATAGTCAAGTAAATAAAAAAACAAAACAACACGCTCTAACAGCCAACTGAAATAAAAAGTAAAAATTTTGATTATAAAAAATCGTGGGGTGTTTGAACTTGACATCATCAAAGCTTACAAATAGTTCATTGGTAGCTATTTATAAAGGTAGAGTTATAATAAAAATTTAGTAAAAAGCGACTGCCGCTTTTTACTATTTATTATTTATTCATATTTTTATTTGTCGTTATTTTATTGCTAATTTATATTTTTACTTTAATTCCGTCGTGAATAAATCAAGGCTGGTAAAAAGCGACTGCCGCTTTTTTACAATCAAAAATTATTTTCTGCTTGTTGCGTAGGTTTCCACAAAACATTTTTTTTTTCATTCTTCCCACCCGCTGAGCCAAAAGCTGGGTACGATCGACCATGAACGTAATGTTTTATATCTGTTGATGACAAAGGTCGCAAGGAATTCATTGAAGTTCTTCTTTATCAAAGTTTAAAAGAAGTTATATTTTGATATTTAATATTTTTATACACTCATGTCTATAATTAATTTGTTTCAAAGCGATAATCTTAAGATCTACTAAAACTATTTGATATTTTTCTTGATATTTAACTGCGATTTGTATCAAATTAAAAGAACACCATCTAGTTCCAATCTATGTCACTGCTATCTAGCTAAAACTTTGTAGGCACGCAACGAGATGCGTTATCTAAATTTAACAAGACTGAAACCGCGGGGCGGAACTATTTACGAGGGTGTGTATAATATGTAAGTACAGATATGTACACGTGTTTGAATGTATGTGTGTAATAAATACAACCTCAATTTGGCTTATTACAACCGGTAACAAAAACAAAACAACGACCACTGCCGGAATTCTCATGATGCGCACGAAATAATCGCGCTCACTTACCGTTACGGCTGATAAACTGTCTACAGTGTTTGCCCACCGGTCTCCAATCGCTTCCGTATACATGCGCATCCTCTTAAGGCGGAGACGTACTTAGGTAACCTTTAAACAGCTTTTTGTAGTTGTTTAATCGCTGAAGTTAGGCAACGTTACTACGGTCACAGAATGTTGGATGACCATTTTTAGGACAATTTTTCTGTAGGGTCGATTTTTATGATTATGTACAGTTATTTGGATTCAGGGGACCTTTATCAAGGAGAAAAGTGACCTGTCACTGGTGTCGGCGAAGTCCTTCTCAAACACTTAAGAGTACAACTGTATAATATGTATGTTAACTAATGTTATTATAAATGCGATTATAAGTTTGTTTATTTCGCGTTCTCGCGAATTAACTACTTCACCGATCATTGAGAAATTTTGAATACAAATGTTGTAAGGGGTCATAGGGTACCTGTCATCCTTTTTTTAATGGTAAAATTTATTTCTCACGTAAGTTATTATTCTAAAGTAATTTCCTGTGCTGTGTTGTATATGTATTCATAATAAAAACTGCTGTTTTTTAATGTTCGGTAATTTTATTTTCAAGTTCTATACAGCCTTACACGTACCTACGTACAGCTTAATAATTATCTTTTAAAAAAGGTATGACTGACTTCAATGCGCCTCAAAATACCCAAATCCTCGATTTCTCCAATATCCCATCATCAGATCCTGACCTGATGACCATGGGATCACCTGGAAAGTATACCCTTTCAAACAAAACAAGAATTTTTGCAAATCGAAGATCGAATCGAATAAAAAAAATATATATAGACAGTGGAACATAGCACCTCCTCCTTTTTGAAGTCGGTTAAAAAAATAGTAATTTATTGTACACCAACGATATATTTTTATAGTCTGTCATATTTTTATTTGTCGTTATTTCATTGCTAATTTATATTTTTACTTTAATTCCGTCGTGAATAAATCAAGGCTAAATAAACACCAGAAGATGAATAAATTACTACTATTGCCTCAGTTATACTTAATTATAAATATAAGTATAATTTTTCAATAAATTTTAAACAATCTTATAATCTTCTACGTCAATGACAGGTATTAAATAAAAACAATAAAAATGAAGATAACTATTATCAAAGACTTAAACACATAATCTCTATTGATTGCGTCATCAATCTCAATCGCAAACAGAACCAAACATAAGTAAATACGCTTCCATATTTGTCAATATTGCCAAAAGTAAAATTGCACAATAAAATTGATCAATATTCAAACTTAGCCTTAACAATCGCCGCAAACGCATGCCTTCGTTCTAGCCGCGCGCATTCTCTCGCTGGCCGCGCAACGGTGTACACACGTGCCGCTAATTCGAAAATCGAAAATAAAACAAGTGAAGTGGGTAGTGTTGTGATGAGTGAAAAAATGTGGTATTCCATTCTGTTATTTTTTTAGTGATTTGTATACTAACACGATATGAAGACCATTGATATATTAGAGGTAAGTAATTTATATTATTTATTACAATTTAATTTTACGCACATTTGCTTTGGTTAACGAGGCTGTTACTGAGATTGGTGCAAGTATTTAACTCAATAATTGTTGGCCTCTTATTAGTAATTTCCATTATATGTATTACGAATTGCCAATTAAGCAGTCTACGGCCGTCAAATTTAGGATTTTTATCTTTGAGAGAGAGTGTATCTTGAGAGATATTTTACACTGTATAATAAAATATATAACTTAAAACACTTTTATTTTGTATGAAACCTTCATATTTTCACGCTATGTATATTATTATTTTAATGATAAAAAATAAATATTAATATATCAATGAAATAATAATATTGCCCCCTCTCTTACGAAATATTAACTTTACTAGTCAATTTTCAAGTTCAATATGTCAGTTACAATATAAGATTTCTGTGTTAAAAGTTACGAATTTTCCCAAAATTGTTAGCATTTTACATTATTAACTTATTTTATTTGACCTTAAAATATGACCTTTGACCTTGCTGTAACACTCTGTATAATATAAATGTACTGTATTTAACTATGTAAACAAACATATTATTTAAAAATGTGAAAAATCCTCAAAATCATACGTACATAATCTACTTACTTATTATTTAACGGACCCATCACAAAAAGTACCTACCAGAATCTGAAAAATTATTCCTAACAGTTTCGCGCGCATCCTTAGAACCGAGTTAATTGTAATTCTGATCTTCAAATGAATCCATTACCTTCATTACACACATATATATCCTTATTAAAAATAATTAGATTTTTAACACAATATGCTAAGTAAACATTTTTCTACACAAATCATCGAAATATGTGATCTGAAAGAAGCTGTGACATCGGACAAACTGGTAAACGTTGTTTTACTAGTTTGTAGTTTAGTTTAGTATTAGTAGTAGTTTAGTTTGTAGTTTAGTTTAGTATTAGTAGTAGTTTAGTTTGTAGTTTAGTAGTAGTAGTTTGCTGTATTTTTACTACATGTTATAAAGAATTCGATTTTATCTCATACCGCTACCAATCCTATTGTTTCCATAAATTAGGCCAGGAGGGATTAGGCCATAGTCCACTACCCTCTTTTTCCGTGCTGAAATCTTCAGGTAGCGTCGTCGTGTCTGAACGACGACGAAGGAATTATTGCAGAACCATCAAAGCGACTAAAGTGACTTCTTCAACTTGGAGGAGAGTGAGCTGTTCTTCTAATTCTAAGCCTTGTTTGACATGGTGATCGACTGACAACCTGCCCCTACCAACGCCAGCAGACCACGTGGGTGATTTTTTATAAAGGTTTTCATCTTTTTTTTTTTTTTTTTTTTTTTTTTTTATTTATTTTACTACAAACACTATTAGCCTTACACTCAGAGCCGCAGTTCTTATTCATTGCTATTTAAGATCAGGGCATGGACAATTGACTGAACTAAGACTAGTCAATTATCCCCTAACTAATCCAGATACAGCAAACCTATCGGACCCGCGTCCTGGGTAATATTTTTGAGAGGTTTTGTTCCTCGTTCGAGGAACAGAGGTCGATAAGGGATCATATCCAGTGCTCTGGAGTAATCTAGAGACTCCAACCTGGCCCATTCTCCACTATACCCTCTGCTAGCCAGACAGGCATGTGGAAAAACAAAGGCCTAAAATTTGGACCACTTCCTTCTTAGTCTAAGCGGAAACAGCAGCAATCTAAAAAAAAGAGGCATTGCCGCTCGCATTGCCCAGGAATTTAAAAATATCACCATCTTTCCTGTGATCGAAGAGGCTACTAAGACAGGGACATCAGAGTATTAAAATATTTAAATAAATTCAATGCATATGAATTTAAAAAGTCATAAGCGCCGGCGTGAGACACCAATGATTATACTCGACTCGACCATAACTGCTTACTGGTTAAAAAGAAAATAACATAACACTTTCTTTCAATGTGTCTTTTACAATACAACTTCCCAGTCGCCATAAATGTGACCTTTCACAACGCTCTGCAAACCAAACAAAAAGTTGCATTTAAGTGCTGTTAGAACTCATATGACATACATACATATATGATACCACACAAACTATGATACATGTAGTATATAAACATTAATAGTTAGAAAGAATAAGTCTTTGAAATATGCTTCCATAAAGACATAAAAAATGTTACAATAATCGTTATTTTTTTTGTTGTGTTATTTATTGCACTGTGTTTATTATTGAAAAGTATATTACTTAATAACTGTTACATCATTTACGTAATTTTTTTTTTTTTTATTTAAAAAAGACAACTCCCATATTAGGAATTACTCCTGTGTCGCGGGGGACTTTACAAACATACAAATAACGGACACAAAGAACACCCAGACTCAGGTGGGAATCGAACCCACGACCTCTCAGCAGTCAGGGTCACTAACCACTAGACCAACAGGTTATTCGGTGCTAAGTTATACGTAATTGAAGTTATTCCTATTTTTTTCCAACATTATACAAAGCCCATAAATAAAAGTATGATAATAATAGAAAAAACAAATAAATAAAATAACTTGTATACATAGGTATTAGATGTAAACCAGGACTTAATAGCGATTATAATTTTAAGATGCAATGCCTTTTTGGTTTTTGACCGAATTGCGGTTATTATTAATTGATTAATGTGATTTTTATATTCTTTATTTCACATAAAAAAATACTTGGTTGTCAATATCATCTAAATATATTTAGAGTTTCATAGCCAAATGCACTACATAAAAAAACTGGACAAGTGCGAGTCTGACTCGCGCACCAAAGATTCCGTATCTACAAACTTGTACAATGCAGTTCGTCCATCACCGGAATCGATACTCCCTCATGCATCGATATATTGTTATGTCAGTTAACGTCACAGTAAATTTTCGAACTTCAAAATAAAAGTGTATATTCCAAAAAAGGATTTATTTGTTAAGTGACAATAACAACAAATTAATACTACTCTCTGATTATTTTTTTTAACTTGTGCTTGAGGCCTTGTTGCACGTCAAATTTTATGATTCTCAGTGGGAAGTATCCTATAGGTTTTTGATTTACCAAGTTTTAAAAAATGGTTAAAATATAAGGTTTAAGTATCTTTTGATTGCGTTGACTTAGAAGCTTGATTTTATACACTTTCAAGGGACCACAGACCTAACTATTTGATGATAATTGTCAACCGGAATGACAGACAAACGTACAACAAAGTCATCCTATAAGGGTTCCTTTTTTTCTTTGAGGTACGGAACCCTAAAAAAACAATACTTTGCCAAACCAGGATTCGCTATCCCGGTACCTAGAGTACTGGAGTACCTACCACAACTGAATATTTATATTCCTAAAAATGCAGAAAAATAAATGTCCTCAGACCGAAACCGAACCCAAAACCTTAATACGTTAGTCGAAAGTATTACACCCTGCGCCGCCTCCATAGAGGCAGTTCCATATAAAAATACAAAACTTATTTCGCAAGCAATGACCAAATAACCGCTTTTCAGTATCTGTAATTATCGCAGAACACCTTAAAAGGTATTAAAATTAACATCGACTCAACTTTACTAAAAGCGGGTATTTCGTAAACGTCAGGTAATGGCGGGCTTTTGCAAAACAGTGATGGCGTCCGTATTATTATTGGGTTAACATTCTTCATTTTTACGCGTATTATGCAGAAAGTGCAATAAAAAAGTATACTTTGGGCGTTAAAAATTGGTTTCGACGTATAATTATGTCGCTGAAGAATCCTTATATTGCACTGGCATTTATATGTTTGCTTCATGGGGAAAATATAGTGTTGACTTACTACAGGCACAGATTACTAAGTAGTTACTACGTCTACAGGTGTTATGTGTGATATAAACATCATTAACCGATTACTAACAGACGGACCGTGCTCTGATGTTGTTTAATGGCTCGTCTAGAACCACTATTTGTATAATTTTCACCACATTAACTTATAGAATGTCTTCTACATTCATTGGCCGAAACCGTAAGAAATAAAACCAAGCCACAAGTAACGCATCAAGTTAAGTGATGAAATAAATGTTTTTGTGATTGCATGTCTGTGTATGTTTGCACTTTCAAATCATGTTACATATACGTGCGAGCTACAATATTATACTTGGAATCAACATCGGTAACGAATAATCACCCCCTCAGCTCACCCCTCCTCCCATCTAAAGAAGTTAGTTTCTGTCAACGATGAGATTTAGACAGTCCAAACGTGTGCTGAAATTGATTTTCAGGGTGACAGACGAGAATTTTTTTATCGTGTGGAAACCCCACGGTTCAGCACCTCACCGGAGCCAAGGGTGAAGTGGTATGTAGGACTTGAACCGACTAAAACCACACGTTGTTCCGTCGCAAGTACAAGGAAGACCCGTGATACCCTAAGAAGGAAGCCTCCGAGAACCCCTATAGACTTTGGCCGCCTGATCAGCAGGCGACCGCACCTTGACTTAATGAATTGTATATCTGATAAATTGAAGACTTTATGTTTTCTGATACAATAAACAGGATAAGATTTCTCGAGTCGTCTATTTTTCTTTTAATAATATCGTTGTTTAGAGTTCTTTTTTTAAGTTTAAACACCAGAAGTCAGACAAAATATAGAATACAGGCTATTTAACATCGCATTATATGGCTGCCGCATCAGGTATGTAAATCAGCTTCATTATACGGTAAAAAAAAATGGCGAAAAATTTTTTTATGGTATAGGAGGCAAACGAGGAGACGGGTCACCTGATGGTAAATGACTACCGCCGCTCATGGGCCCCTGTAACTCAAAGAGTCACAAGTGCGTTGCCGCCCTTTAAGTTGGGAGTAGGAGAAGAGGGGGAGGGGGGAAGAGAGGAGAAGGGAAGGACGGGAATAGAGAAGGGTTAGGGCCTCCGGTAACCTCACTCACGCGGCGAAATGCAATGCAAGCATTGCTTCACTACCGGTTTTCTGTGAGGCCGTGGTATCGAGCGGAGTCGAGCCGCTCCATACGTGCCGAAGCATGGCTCTTCCACGTAAATACTTACGTGGGAGTATACTTAATAAATACTTTAAGAATACTTTCATTGAACATTGAGACTTTGCTACGTTGTGCGTGTTCTACGGCTCTTAACATTATACGCTTGTGCTCCGAGGAACTGTTTGGTTATTGGTGCACAAAGTTATTTTTTTATACAAAGCTCATCACAAGAACCTTACCTACTTTTGTGTTTACGTGCTCAAGTAATACAAATTAATTTATAATGGAAACATAATCAAAGATTAAGTGTGTTATATTTTATACTGTTTACCTAAGTTTACCACAAAATAAATAGGTCGGCGGTCCGGAGCCGAACCGCGGTCCGCCATTTGATGATCCCTGCTATTAGCTATTTGCTATTTTGTAATAACAATTATCTAAAGTGAAAGGAGAATGAACGCCTCACAATATAGCTGTCTTACCTCTGATTTAAAACAAAATATTCTTGTTACATTCAGTGGTGCCATAAACGCAGCGTTTTTTACATACTAACAATAATTTATCTCCTTCCTCATCAAACTTATTATTGAAAAAGTAACGTCTGGTCTAACTTTAAGCGTAACTCGTTTTCTTAACACTGGCAATAATATTATACGAATCAATATTGACGTCCGTTCACAAACAAAACAACATCAAACGGAATTTGTTTAGAACGGCAACAGATTACAGTCGCTTTTGTAAACTATTGGTAGGTACATGTTTGTAATTCTTCTTATTATTTATATGATTAACAGATAATTAGTCTAAACTTTGTGTCTACTGAATTCATGTTTCTACAATCAATCACAACGCTGAAGAACTTTTTTCTATCGCAAGTAGCACTCGTCTTATCAAACAATATTCGTCATTTCACTACTTGCCAGTTTTAGTTAGCGTTGTCAGCGTGCTTAAAATGTAGATAGGTACAGATTCCTGAATACAATGTTACTTGAACATTTAAAAAGATAAAGACAACCGGCTGAAATCACTGAAAGACTCACTCTCACTCAATGAAGAAAGGAAAGACCTACGCTGTCAACAACCCTAGGCTGGTTATCAAACAGTTTTTGTAAAATGCGTCTTTGCTTCTTCATCCCCAATGAGGCTACATAAATTATACTTACTCGACATCAGGTGTCTTTGAAACACCCAGTAGGAACCCAGTACGAATGTATTTAATACTAGCAGCGCCCCGCGGTTTCACCCGCGTTAGTCCCTATCCCGTCCAAATATCGGGATAAAAAGTAGCCTATATGTTAATCCAGCTATCTAAATACCAAGTTTCATCGCAATTGGTTTAGTGGTTTTTGCGTGAAAGAGTAACAAACATCCATCCATAAATCCAAACATCCTCACAAACTTTCACGTTTATAATATTAGTAGGATATTGAATAAATTGTATCTAAATATATTATAGTAAATATTTAAAAAAATCGAAACTAAAAGTTGCCCAAACTAATGTGTCGATAATTAGTAATAAAACCAACATCAAATTACAGAAGTATCGCGCAGAATCCACGATGGCATAAATAATCAACTCGCATGCAGCATTTTAAGTTGCGCTAACTTTTTTTTTGCCGTCTAGCCCCGATCCGCCGAGCGTCTCAAGTTTAGTGAGTAGCGATACGACCGCTGTTTGTAGCATTTTTTTTATATACATTTAATGCTTCTATGGTGTACAATAAAGAATATTGTAATGTAGGCATGAAGAATCACACAGATTTTAATCACTTTCACCACCATGACCTTAAAAAACATCACATAAAATATATAATCTTTATAATGTAAGTCATAAATGAATCGGCGTCAAGATTAACGTTAATTTACATTTACAACCAGGCCTGCGATGTAATTAGCTGAGGTAAGGGTCTGGCAATAAAAACACGCTCAGTGAAGGAATTCCATCAACGATTCAAATAATAATAATAACTCCACACACCTCACACACGGCCGTCTGATCCCAAACTAGGCAAAGCCTGTACTATGGTAACCAGACTGCTGATAAACACACTTAATATATTTCTAAATACATACATATTATAGATAAATTACACCCAGACACAGAACAAATGATCGTGCTCATCACACAATTATTTGTCCTGGGTGGGAATAGAACCCACGACCTCTGGCCCAGCAGTCAGGGTCACTATCCACTAGACCAACAGGCCAGTCTTCTTTGTTAATTATATAATTATTACAGCCTCTACTGCTATTAAGTGATATTTAAATGGCCATCTTTAGTGGAGGTTTCGCTGAACGTGAACATGAACCTTTGAGGAAAATTAAAAGACTATTATGAGTTCGTGTACCTAATTTTGGACTAAATTAACAACTTTTGGTCACCTGATGGTAAATGTGTAACTCAAGAGTTACAAATGCGTTGCCGGCCTTTACGGACGGAGTAAAGGAAGGGTCGAAGAGAGGGAGAGGGGGGAAGGGTTAGGCCTTCGGGGATATAGGCGTGAGTATATATATGTATGTCATGTACATCACCGGTATTCAACTCTCAATTCATCCACTTCTGCTACATATCTTACCTCCATCCTCCAGTATCTTTGCTCTAATCATAACAGAAATCTCTGCTCTTCAAACTATTTTTTCCTATTATGTCCCAGTAATTCTTCAGCATGTGTCCAATCTTCGTTCATTATTCAGTCTGTCCTCCTCTAGAACGCCCTACCGCATTAAATCAGGATGGCACCTAGTCGCCGCTATCTTTTAAAACCAAGGTTCATGCTCTCCGCCTTTGTATACTGGCAGAATCATCATAACAGTAGAACAATATGTTTATGTATCTATTATTTATATAACTATATTTATATATTCATGCATGTATGTATGTATGAAAATTAAAAAATTTAAAATGTTTTATTTCAGTAACTTATTAAGTTATTACTAGAGATCGGATATTCGGATGCATATTTACCTAAAGTTGAGATGTTGGCTATTGTGGAAAGCACTTTTTTATCGAAAGAATCCCGCGATTCCAGGAAATTCAAATTTAAGTGTACGTATACTCCGTGAGAATAAACCCCAGCTTGACACAAATGACACTTGCTCTGTTACAACGTATAATGGTTGCTTTTCCCTACTTTTATTGTCAGTGATTTTTGACGAAGCAAAAACAACCTTATTACGTTGTAACAAGTGTCAAATCGGGCCTGTTAAACCCCAGGAAATGTAAGCATATTGTAAGAGTGCGAGTGAGACGGCAAATTATACCTGCTTGTGCGCAAGTAGCGACGCGACAATACAACTGCATTCGTAAATAAAAATAAACTTAGAAGCCGCTTCCACAATTTGTTATCCAATAAATAACTTTAGGTAAATATGCATCCGATTATCCGATCTCTAGTTATTACACATTTATCAAAATTGCTGAGGGCTCCTTTTAAGTATTTAAAAACTTGTGTCATGGAGGCCCCGCTCTGCTATCAATTTATAACTTTTTTTTTTTTTCTCTGTTACAATTAATAATATACCTACCTACTATATGGCTAACAATTTTGTAATACCTTGTGTACGTCTGTAAGTTTAGGTGTGTGTATGTGTGTGGGTTCAGATCCGTTCAGCCATTCCGTCCCTCTCGTGTGGCTAAACCGTCATAAATATCTGTCATGTGTTCCCATTCGATATCCTTGATGGTAACATTCAGACGAGGAGAATCTATGACACTATGTGTATCAGATGACCATATCTTTTATTACTTTTTTTTCTGTCCTCTGAGCGCAGTAGCCGAGGTTTATGACCGACCGCGATCCGGCTTGACAACCTACATGAATTTAGATGTTGAAGAAAAAGTGTTTTATTGGATTGTATCTGAATTGAATTGACTCGTATTGTGCCTCATACGATTCGAACCCCGACTGCAATGTCCTGAAATACCGCTAATAACCGCTCAATATAAACATTAATATGCGTTGTAAATATCAATTGGCGTTGGTCTGCGTATGTTTATGCATAATATATTATGTAAGCATGCATAATAATAATTTAGGTTGTAGGTGGATGCAAACCGCTTCCAATCGGTCATCTTGGAAGTCATTGAAGGAGGCCCATATCCAGAAGTGATCATGATGATATGAAATGTGATTTACTCTTTAAGACTAGATAGCATTGTGTTATATGTACCATAATATTTATCATATAAAATGTATTTACCGACCGTTTAACCGACTTCAAAAAGTAGTTCTGTAGTCGGTCCGTATTTATTTGTTTACTAGCTGACCCCACAAACGTTGTCCTTTCTTAACTGTGAATATTGAACAACCGCGCCAACTGTCAAACGACTGACAGTTATATCAAAAGCGCTAAGGTTACATTAGAAAAGTTAATATGGTCGTTAAGTTTTCTTAAATTTTCTAGTTTTCCGCGCAACTTTCTTAATTTTTTCTTTCATAAGAACCTTCTCCTGACAATAACAAACACAAAAAAAAGAATTTGTTAAATCAGTCCAGCCGTTCACGCGTCATGCCATGCCACCAAGGGAAATAGGGATTCATTTTTATATATATAAATTAGAAACCCAACAGCTTCTTTTCCATATACAAAGATAATAGTTTAGGTACTACCAGCAGCATTGGCTTGTTTAACACTAGTATGAACATATGTATTATTTGCTGGTACTACCTATAACAAAAAGGTCTTAAGAAAATAATAGTTTCCTGCTACCTTAAAAAAGTAGAAGCGAAATGTAACTCAGAGTTGGTAAATCAGAACAACTACTAATACCACAGAATACATAATAGTACTAGTACTAATACTAAGGAAATACCTAATGATGTGTAGACTAATAGGCTGTTTTAGAGTTTTGCCTAATCATCCCTTATACAGCAGTAGCCAAAGAAGAGTTGAGCTGATATTTAATATAGTTACACACGTTAGGTAATAATCATAACACTAAAATGTAAGTCAAGTTACCTATGTTAATTCAAGTGTCACCGTTAAGGCATATTTATTTTTTATTATTAGGTACATAAAGTCACCTACTAATATGAATCCCATCCAATCAATTTATGATATATTATAATAAACTGAAAATTTAATACAGATTCTTCGCCTCCTGCTGTTGACTTTATTAATAAAAGTATATAGCTGCATCCTCGCTTCGTATTATCTTAATTTGAACGTTATTTGTATTTAATGTGAATTGATTTTAAACTACCCCAAATGCCATGATATGCTTTACAAATGTACGTGTACTTATTAAAAACTAATTAGTTATTTATCACGACTAATGGCCGCAGGGAAGTTGGAATTTGATAGTATTTTATTAAATTATTGAAAACAACGACGCTTAGAGTCACCTCATCAAAGGAAGAAAATAATTATCCATTTTTAGGGTTCCGTACCTCGAAAGGAAAAAAATGGAACCCTTATAGGATCACTTTGTTGTCCGTCCGTCCGAAGGTCTGTCTGTCTGTCAAGACCCTTTTTCTCAGGAACGCGTGGAGATATCAAGCTGAAACTTATATCAAATACTCAAGTTTACTGTCCCTTAGAGCTGTGAAAAAATCAAACTTCTAAGCCAACGCAATCTAAAGATACAGCCGTTTATACCGCAAATTTTCGACACTCGCAAGGGAATCAAAACCTACAGGGTACTTCCCGTGAACTCAGAATCTTGAAATTTGGTACGAAGCAACGTCTTATAGCACAGATAAAGGAAAAATTGCGAAAACCGGAAATTTTTAGTTACATCATATAATAAAAATGTTTTACGGAACCTTCGGTGCGCGAGTGCGACTCGCGCTTGGCCGGTTTTTTTTTCATAATAACACCAAAACTTCCAAATTTCCCAACTTTAATCGGATGACAATACTATAATTTGGTTTGACCTGATCATGGAGCCAGGAGGTGGATAACGGAACTAATTTTGATTTATTGATTCGGTCATTAAAGTGTTTTAATTTTCGTAAACCATAATTTATTTGACTAAACTCAGATTTTTTTAGAATATTCCATAAACAAATAAAAAGTTGTGTTCTTTTTATGAGACTTCCAGGATGAATATATATAATCGTGCAACATTTTCGCAGCACTAGACATAAGGTTGTAGCTTGTCGCGAAGGTGGTTCGTTTCCTGTCGATATAAATAGGCGATTACTGAGAACAGGAAATAAAGGGAGTCGCAATAGTCGTTGTATTTTTTTTCGGATACTTTTCCTTATTGTCGTGTATACCAATATTGCCGTGTTTACATGAAATTGGATACTTAATCGTATCTTTGTTCTAAATGAATTGAAACTCACTCCAAATCGGCGACTTTGTGGTCGCCATACTCCGGAAGGAAAGATGTCCCCCGTAATTATTGTTTTTGTCTTTGTCTCCATTATTTCAGCATACGGAAAAATCACTCGCTGGCGTAATTAACACAGTACACTAGCTAATTTGAGCCATAAAGATTTTTTTTTTCAAATTTTGCCCCTCAATACACCTGATAAGAACAAACGCCTGGACATTCGTTGGGGTAAATTGATATAACTATATAACGGGCATTGAGACATACTTACTTTTGATCCATTGTAGAAATTCCTAAAATAAAGTGAATGAATGAATAAAATATTTTTAAGTCGCAGTTTTATCATTAAATCTCAGGAAGCGTTTTGTATTAAATTAGTTTTATCCTCATAACTAACGCTTTTACGAAATTTCAAGAATAAGCACTGACAGTTTCCTCATAATTAAATAATAATGTCTGTACTATTAGAAGTTATTTATTGCCTTTTAATGTCATAGAGAATGTGTAATCTTTAATATCGACGCTACCATCTCAGTAAGCAAGGTGCTGTGAGAATTTTTCAATATCTTAGATGAATACATACTCAAACATCTATGATTATATTATCAATATAACCGGCGGGAACAGTTTATAAGGTGTTGAATATAACATTATTGTTTATACATTCATTTCAAAACATGTGTAAAGATTATACTAATAATACTGTTCTTGAGATTAAAACAATAATAGGTATCTTATTCCATCATACACGCTTTGTCTGCATTCCTGGTGCTAAACAATTTGATCGGCTTTCATTTAAAACATTTATTACCAACTCTATCATATTTTTTCATTATCCGTATGTATGTATGTTTGTATATCCGCGATTTTCTTTAAAAGTTAATCACCAATTTTCATGGTTGTTTCAATAACGTATTCTGCAGGTTTTCAGGAAGGCTGTATACACATTAGATATTGATTAGTATTTTTTTACAATCAATTTCGTTGAAGTCTGCTTATTTCTTGTTATAAAATGTTTTTTTTTAACCAAAAGCTAAAGTTAAAGCTAGGTTAAAATAGTTAAATATTATATGAGTCTATTAAATATATACGGTTGTGCTCACTTAAATATGTGTACCTATCGCATAATGAACAACATTGATTAAGGTATACCACTCAAGGAAGATTTATTCTGTTATATATAAATATATATGACTCTTACATACCTTGGAGTTGCCTGACGTTTCGACCAGGTTGCACTGGCCGTGGTCAAAGGCTGACTACCTGTGAGCAAAGGTATGTAATACCTATTACGTTATTGCGTTTTTATCCGTACATGTACATAATTATATTATCGAACACGACAGTTTAAAAGTTAGTAAAATGATATTTTCACTACAAATTTTATACATTAATTGCAGAAATCTTTTACTAAACATCAATAACAGTAAAAGTTTCATGAAATCGTCTTCCTTATTATATTTGTAATGCCTTCTGAACATAAATCATTTCTTCTAATGCCTATATTTCCACATCATTTAGCAGAATCTCATAACCATTATCGCTTACTAAAGGAAATCTCTATAGATTTCCTTGTTCCCGGAGGTCGTTGTACGGCCAGGCGGTTGCATAATAATGTCTCCAAGGGCTAGGGCTGCCACGCAGTAGAGACTACTTAAATTACGTCATCGTATTGTTACACTGTTGGGAATATATCATAACTTGTGTCTTATAAATATTAAACTTGGTTGTAAGAATAAGATCAATGCCAGGGCTGTCTAACTCCCATACCAGCTTTTAGCGGAATAGATCAGTTTAGTATTAGGCGCTTTTTGTGTTGTCATAGTGAGATATTAAGAGCGATATAATATATATTTTTTTATTGAGAAGAGCGTGGTAAGCCGCAACGTTCCGCCATCGTTCAACGCCACAAAACCAATCTTTGGAACAAATTGTCGCCTGCGGTTTTTCCGGACCGATACGACCTTCAAACCTTCAAGAAAAGAGCGTACTCCTATCTCAAAGGCCGGCAACGCACTTGTGACTCTTGAGTTGCAGGTGTCCATGGACGGCGGTAGTTACTTACCATAAGGTGACCCGTCTGCTCGTTTGCCCCCTATAATATAATAAAAAAAAAGTTATTACGAAGGAAGAGTAGTGGCAAATAGTCAAACGCATACTTCGTAATTATTAAAACTAATTGTTGCAGGTAGAATAATTAGACAAAAGAAACTTGCATTCTTAAAAAAAACTTCAAAAATATATATCTAGTAATTGGTTTTAAGGTTAACTGCCCTACATAACATTGCATCTGTATTTTTTAATGTTGTCTGTAACAAATTGCATCCCGTATAAGACAGCTGCCGGGAATTAACGCGATCACGTAGTTAATAGGTAACTTCCTTTGAATTGCCTGAGGTTTCGACAGTATTTAATAAAAATATACAATTAATATATTCAGTAGATACAAAAAGCACTATTGAAATAATAATTGCTTTGAATTTTTTTAATAATGAAGGAGAAAAGTAAGATTATTTACTAATGAGTGGACGCTTCAACGTTTAATAAAATATATATAAAAAAAGTGTATGTCAGCTCCGATTCACGACTGGAGTTTACCATTAATTACTGGAGGTACTCTCTCTCTCTCATCATTTGTAGATGTTGTACAGTATATATTCTATATATATATATATATATATATATATATACATATATAACATAAAGGTACATACGCATGTCTACTTGCATGTGTCGAGGATAAAATCGAAATCATTTATTTCAATTAAACCACTATGGGTATTTTTGAATTGTCAGGAGTAGTAGTCAGTCAGACTAAGTCAGTCGTGAAGCTAGTTGCCTGTTCCAATTCGTAGATCCAGTGGAGAAGAACAGAAACTCGAAGGACACTCCTTTTCGACATGTTTTTTACAAATCTCTGGTTACATTGCTTATATGCGCAAGTTAAATGTGAGGACAATGTATCGTATTGTTCTAATCTATAAACTACTACTAAATGGAAGTAATAGCAGTTCGGAAATGACCAGCCCCAACCAACGGCTCTCGTTCACGAGCATGACCGACCGAACATGATCGTCCACTTCAACCAAATGATATCAATTGATATCAAAGGGAGCCGATCGACCCGACACCGATAAGGTGTAAATTCCAATAAAGCACAACATAGCGTGAAAGCATTACGCTGCCCTCTGATCACTAAATTTTACTCTTCATATTTTTTTCATACCATGCGCCTTATATGAAAATCGCTTATTAAGGAGTAAACTCTAAAAAAAAAGGTACAGGTAGCTATAGGTAAATAGAAAAAAGTAGGTACTGTTGTTGAAAAATCCCAGATTCGATTGACAAGCTAGTAATCTATCTTTAGAGCCACAGAAGTTCAGTCTTTCTGGTAGAATAGAATCTTAGATTGTATACAGGTGTAAGGTTATTTAAGATGGTAGCCCTAAAGAACAGGTTCCCCACCGATCGATTTATGGCTGGTAGTGTAACAACATGTTGATAACTTTATGAAATTCTTCTTTTTACGTATACATTTATTTCAAGATATATATTTTATTCGAATTAAAGTAAATTAGATTAGAATCACTAAGGGTGTAAAGAACATTGCTTTTAATGACCATTATAATTCAGTGTTGATAATGAAAGTGTGGTAATGGAGCTTATTTTATTACTTACATCTTTTTTTAAGATAAATACGAAGTTTCAAAGGATGTAAACGACATTTCTTTTAATATTCTTTACGCCCTTTTCTTTTATTGTTAAAATATCTTCCTATAATTTATTACTACTAAGTAGGCTCTCTTCAAATTAATGAAACCCTCTCCATTCCTTTATCGGACTACTAGACGCAGACAGGGGTTGCTTCCTTTCATTGTCGAAACACCAAAAGGTCGAACAAAACGCTTTGACAGCCTTTTTGGTTCAAGTCGCCAAGGTGTGGTATGTCCTACGTCAATTTTTCGCATCAATTATAATCCTGGAGCGTTCAAGTGTAGAGTGAATAGGTTTCTCTTGGATAGGCGTGTACCATCTTCGTCTTCATCGTCACTTTCCATCAGGTGAGTTGGAAGATAAACGCCTATGCCAATTCTCAATAAAAAAAAAATAACTTGCTTTTTTTTCTTCTTTTAAAAAAAGACAACTCCCGCATTAGGAATATTCCTTTGTCGCAGGGACTTTTCAAACATTGAAACAACGGACACAAAGAACACTCAGACTCGGGACAACTAATTTTCGTCCCGTGTGGGAATCGAACCCACAACAATGTGTGGCGAGATGATCATTAACAATTGCGCCATAAGACCGAATTGATATGCCTAAATGTATGTAACCAATCTGTACTATTCAATACTGTAATAGTGTAGTTAGTGACTCACAAACGGTCCATTATGCGTTCAGATTAGCCTAGCTCCTTCCAGAAGCACAGAAGCCTCCTGGGGTGTTCACGGGCTTCTAGAAGCGACCTCGCATCAGTAAGGATACTTGCTCGTTGTGTAGCCCCCCCTCACATTCCACGAAAACGTGAGCGGCTGTTTCCTCTGCTTTGAGACATCCTCTGCATTTATTTTCACTACTAAAATAGTGTTGTGTTTTTGTAAGAGAATAGTATCCAACAGCTCAAAGATCTTTGTTGTATTTAACGGTCTCCGCTTATCAACAAGCAAGCCGTGTGCTTATTTGCCACTTTTGAAATGTAAAAAGTTGATTAAACTCTAGATATTAACTCGCCTATACATAAATCATGTAAACTACAGAACACAATTCTAAGAAATCTCATTAAAATTTAAATATTACGATCTACTGGCGAAAATATTTCATACTAGCCGTAAGTTAACCGCAGTTTCATCTGCGTTTATAGTCACTGCTCCTCTCCTACGGGTCGTAGCGGGATGTTAAATAGCCCATAACCTGCCTCAATAAATACTCTATCGAGTACAAAAAAAACCATTGAAATCTGACTGATAGTTTCAGAGATTAGCGCATTTAAACAAACAAACAAAAGTTCTTTAGCTTTATTATATGAGTATAGATAACATATTTGAAAGTTCTGAGAGTGAGTGAGTCTTTGACCAAATAACTGGTGCCCTACTTTTTGATAACCGTAGTTGTGGTGCTTAACGTTACACAAGATTATTGGTTTAGTTCCGAATTGTTTTTGAAATAGTTGCGTAACGGTTAAGATCAGTTAAATAGTTGGCATTTGAACCTATTACTAACACAAGTGTCTAGCTTAGTTGAAGAGATTAACATCAGCTTTTGCCAAAACGAATCAGATGAGCCCCAAGTCGGGAGATTTACTAGTAGCCACTGTAAAGTTTGACTATCCACCCATCATCAGATCAACTCTAATGCCAAATTATAGTATTGTCATTCAAACAATATACAAAGTTTTCCATACGATAATTACAAGTAGCTTAAAATTTACTTCCAAGATATGTTTACTACTAATAAAAGCGTTTTTCTGTATCTTTAGCGGCCTTAATTTTGTTTTGCAACACTTCATACTTAATAGTAGATATTTATAGTTGCTATTTAATATAGGGGCTCGATGCTAAGTGGTAACCAATGGTGGTAGGCCAGGTCAGTCTTAGGATGGGTGATCGTTCTTAACACATTGAGACCCGTCCGTGCCTCGAAGAGCACGTTAAGCCGTTGGTAGGAACATCTGTGGCATTCGTTACGGGTAGTTAGAGCCCTAAAAAGTCCGGCAAGCTGGTCTAACTACAGAACTTCGATATCGCCTAGTGCTTGGGTGGTGAAGTCTGATGACGGTCGCTTTACGTAAAATATCGAAGGTCGGCTGTATCGTAGTTAGACTGATAGCCGACCCCAACTTAGTTGAAAAAAAGGCTCGGAGGAGGAATTAATATTACTTTGTGAAAGGGCAAACGAGCAGACGGGTCACCTGATGGTAAATGACTTCCGCCGCCCATGAGCACCTGCAACTCAAGAGTCACTAGTGCGTTGCTGGCCTTTCAGGTGGGAATAGGGAAAGGGTGGAAGAGGGGGAGAGTCAGGGAGGTAAGGGTTAGGGCCTCCGGTCACCCCACTCACTCGGCGAAAAGCAATGTAGAGCATTGCTTCACTGCCGGTTTTCTGTGACGCCGTGGTATCACTCCGGTCAAGCCGGTCCGTACGTGCCGAAGCATGGCTCTCCAATCTGACAATAAATGTTTGGTGGGGTGTCAGCCTGTGTGTGTTTGTTATATTATTGTTAAATAATGTGTTTTTTGAATTGGTATGTATTATAAGTGTTAAAAATGTTGGTACACCAAATAAATATAATATTTGCACTGTTTGGAAGGTGAAACCGCGACTTTTAAGTTTCCAGTCTACTACTGTCACGCCGCGCCACAGGTTGTCTAGCTCAGAGCAATAATTACTTGTCTAGTGACAACTAGGTGAGCTGCTAGGTTATGAAATAATTAAAACTGAAGACAAACCAGAAGTTCAACATCAATGGAAGAATATTAATATATGCATTCCCGACATACTGGTATCATTAATAATGTATCGAGCAACGATCAAACTTATTTTTTATTAATTGCTTTGATTTTCGATTTATATTATACTCGCAGCGCCCCGCGGTTTTACCCGGTTAAGTCCCGGTACCGTGGGAATATCGGTATAAAAAGTAGCCTATGTGTTAATCTAGGTCTCCAGCTATCTACATACCAAGTTTCATCGCAATCGGATCAGTAGTTTTTGCGTGAAAGAGTAACAGACATCCATACATCCATACATCCTCACAAACTTTCACGTTTATAATATTAGTAGGATTTACGTAACACGAAATGCACGTCGCTTGAGTACAGTCAGCGACTAAAATACCATTAACCGTTTCAAGTTAACCAAATACTTAGGCTATAAAACGCATCCTTTTCCCAATATTTATTCGCAGTAAGTACAATATATTTCCAATTAATTCTTCCATGTTAACCGCCATCCATCCATCGTTTTTTGATTGTGCCCTAATCTCTTATACACAAAACCCTCTTCACCACATTTGGTCATCCTTCTTTTCTTTTTTTTATGGCATAGGGGGCAAATGAGCAGACGGGTCACCTGATGGTAAATGACTACCGCCGCCCGTGACCACCTGCGACTCAAGTTGCCGCCCTTTAAGGTGGGAGTAGGGGAAGAGGGGGGAGGGAGGGCAAGGGCGGGAATAGGGGAGCGGGGGAGAGAAAGGAACGGCGGAAACAGGGGAGAGGGGGAGAGGAAAGGGTTAGGTCCTCCGCTAAGCTTGAACACACATGACTTTACACACAAAGTAACATTCGCTTTTTGCCTACCATTTGTACGCTAATATGTGCGTCTATTTTTCCAGTCAATTTTAATGCTCGAAGGTTCAAGTGTAGATTCAATAGGTTTCTCTTGAACCATCTTCGTCTTCATTATCACTTCCATCCAACGCACTTGTGTTCCAAGAAAAACGCCTTGAATAGGCGTTTGTCATCACTACATATCACTACATATTATAAAACAAAGTCCCCCGCCGCGTCTGTCTGTCTGTAAACTGAAAAACTACTGAACGGATTTTCATACGGTTTTGACCAAAAGACAGAGTGATTCATGAGACAGGTTTAGGTGTATAATTTGTTAACGTTTTGTGTAAATTGGTTGAAATACGATGATGATTGTTGAAGATGTCTCTACTACCCGTGCGAAGCCGGGACGGGTTGCTAGTTACAAAATAAAAATTAATATAACCCTCCTCTGCTGTCACCATTGAGTTGTTATTTTAATTCTAAATTAAAAAGTGTTCAAAGTTTTCGTTGCTTTCTGTACCTCCGTATACAATTAAGAGGCTGATAAATATTCTAAAAAGTGAGTGGAGAACTAAACATAATTTTTTCATGTTATATGAAAAATTAATGTTTACTTCTACAACATACTTATGTCCTTCAATAGACGTGACGTTCTAAGAGCTTTACATATACATGTTTTTTAAATTACAGCAGCGGTTCTATTTTTTAGATATGACATTCATAAATATGTTAATAATAATTTAAAATGACAATTTTCTTACGATATCTAGACAGAAATAGAAACTGGAAATATCAAAATAACACGATATACATATAATTATGTATTAACACGATCTGTTATCTAAATATAGCTGGCTTGGAGAGAAATTAAGTTTACATATTTTGTAAAAATGAAATTTCTATTTGTGTGTTTGTCACACCAGTAGTAAAAATATGTTAGAGCTTATATTGCCTGCTTAATGTCTCTTTGTATAGAAGAGAAACACGTTTTTAGCATTCTTCTTTAAAAAAAAAAAGAAAAAAATAATTACTATGTACTACCAATTAAGTTTTAGTACACACGCGACTAAAGAATTCCTGTTGACGACGACAGTCTCACCACCACATTCCGATTGATTCATTCATTATTTTTGCGTTTTTTTTTCATTTATTCAATACCAACACCCATAAAAAAACACTAAAAGACGAAAAGATTTTTCGTACATTAGTGAGCACACATACAAGAAAAAAAAAACAGTCGTATTGAAAACCTCCTCCTTTTTGAAGTCGATTAAAAATAAAGTAAAGCAAAGCTCTGCTTGAGAATATACCTGGTTAGGTTCACCGTGTGGTTACAGAATAACTTTACTGCCTTCTACATTGGTGCCCTTCATGTGTATGAATATTGATCGTTTAATTAAAAAAAAAAATAACGCCAAGAAAGCGAACTACATTACAAAAAAATTTAAATAAAATAAAACCTGTATTTCTAGATTTTTTTAACAAAACCACGTAATTAATTCTAACATTAAGGAGTGAAAAACTTAAAAAACTCACATGATATACTTAATTATGTATTTATACGGGCAGTAATGCGATCATGAAATACGTATTGCTTACCTCTGACCTCTGATCAGTCAGCCTGTGACCACAGCCACTGCAACCTGGTCGAAACGTCAGGCAATTCAGAGGTATGTAATATCTATATTGGAATGCATTGATCTCAATAACTAGAAGTTTGGTTATTAAGAGATACTTAACTGCATACATTTGTACATATAACATCACGCTACGTCTAATAAGAGCAGAATAGCAGTTATACAGGCCCAGCTCCGCCAGGTCCTAATACCTGATGAAAAGATCGACTAGAGCGGGCGAGGGCAGGGCACCCTGCAAAGACGATGGCAGCCTTTCCTTCCTAGTGAAGCTAATGATTTCCACACAGTTAAAAAAAGAACAAAGAAAAAACTAATTATATACAAATTGAACGCGCGTAGAACTAACCGCTCGGACACCGTTACAATGAATAGACTTAGAGTTTTTTGTCTTAACTCAATTATCTTAGAAATAATGAATCCGATGCGAGCATTTTATTTTTTGCGGTGGATAATCCGTTTTGTGAAAAATTTAAGACTAATTTCCAAATTAAAAATTAAATTAAACTGGTTTAAGGCACTAAACTACAATAATGTCGAAAATTTATTAGTTACTAGCTGCGCCTTGCAGTTTCACCCGCGTAAGTCCCGCTGCCGTGGGAGTATTGGGATAAAAAGTAGCCTATGTATTAATCCAGATCTCCAGCTATCTACATACCAAGTTTCAAATACAAATACACACCCACGCATACACATGGACTGCAACTATTTCATGTTATTTATTCCGAAGAGACTGATTCCCAATATAAGGCTCATGTTAGTTTGGGGATCAGGGCTTCCACAGTCATTGTAAACATTCCTGTTCTTGTAAAATAAATATTAACATGATGATACTACAGGAGCCGGGCAGGAGCATTAAAGGTGAGTGAAACCGACTTAAAGATATTCGGGCAATGGGAGGGCAGCCGCCCCCCCCCCTGGCTTTAGCAAGCTTACGTAGTACTAAGGTAATTTTGAGTCAAATTTTTGATTGGACCGACTAAAACAAATTTTGCCGCCAACTGGACTAAATGCTGGGTACGCCCATGTATTTACTCTTATCAATGGTGAGGTCACCTACTGTTCAGTTGACAGCCAAGGTCAACTGGTCAAGGGTCCTTGTGTTCTTCCTTTTTATTCTTACTATTTACTCTTATATTTGCTTTCCCTTGCACTTTAATAACTGACGTATACCAACCAGTTTAGTTATGTATATTAATTAATTAGATAAGTTTAATCCATTTTTTCATATCACGTATTTAATCATAGTTGGACACAAAATACTGAATAAAACCTTATATTTAAACAAGGTCAGAAATGATACATAAGAAGTGTTCGACAATATACAGCATTATTACTCGACATCAATACGTTTTAGAACGATGAGTGATCATCGTCAGTGGAAAGAGAAAGGCTCCGAGATGGTCCGTTACTAGAGCGTGACGGTAAAACCAACAGTTAAGGGTTATACGTTCGCTTGCCCTACTGGCCAATAATATCTTCATTTTTTAAGTGAAAACGTATTCAGGCACGTGAACAGTATTCAGTACTCAGACCAATGCGTGTTAAAACTTCTCAGGACACGTTGGGCACTTTTAGTATAGGACTAAACTCGCGTGACCGTTCAGATACATATTATATACAGATTTGTGTGTATATATATATATATATATATATATATATATATATATTATATATGTCGCAGCCAACTAGCTTAATTAGCCGTTCAATTAACAACCTAGCCTTTTTACTATTCGGCGCCGTTCAACTAGCGGCCTGAATGATATTGATTGATGATGGTCGACAGGGCCGACAAAATCTCGAAGAGGACATTCATCAACATGGTGCACAGAAGACCTTGTAAAGATCGCGGCCTGCTTCTAATCTGTTTTCTTGTTAGTCAATGTCCAGAGGGAGGCGTATGTCCAGAAGTGGACGTCTTATGGCTCAAATGACGATGAAATGATGTTAAAGATGATCTGTGTTTTAGGAATTTAATGGTTAACCAAAGTAAAAGAGTTTCACTATCCACCTTCTGGCAAATTGAATCATTATATGTCAAAGAATATTACATTATTCGGTTGAAGTTTACATTTACACATGCACTGCAAACAATCAATAACTATACTGTGCCTGTACTATATTTATACGGATTCCCAAGGACTAACTCCTGATCTCTCCTGTATATATATGTAATTGCACGAGATGACTCGATGGTATTTTTTATGAGTTGTCGGTGCCTATAAACATTTGCGATACTAGAGATGCGAATTATTGTATCTTACTGCTCAAGAAATTCTGAATGAGAATGACGGGCCTGTTAGTCTCGTGGTTGGGGATTAATGCTGAGCCAGAAATTCATTCGATTCGTGTGGAAATTTTTAATCTGGAACCATATTTTTTCGGCATAAAAAGTAGCCTATGTGCTATTCCTGCCAAATTTCGTCCAGATCCGTTCAGCCGTTCTGGTGTAATTGTGTAACAAACATCCATCCACCCAAATCTTCGCATGTAATAGCAGTAAGATAACTAGTAATATATTACTCCATTTGTTATACTAACAAGGTGGCACATAGCCCTCCAAAAATAAGCGCCTACTTGTGTTAAATTACAATGTAATTGAATAATTGTACTAATTAAAACTGTACCAGTTAATTAACTAGTAATTAGGGGAACTAGTTAACATAAGTAGGTAGTATTCTTCCATAAATCTTGTTATTTTAGGGTTCTGTGTTTCAAAAGGTAAATAAAATTTTAATAGAATCATTTCGTCATGCATCTTTGTAGAATCACTATCAGTCCCCACAGTTCCAGTCGTCAGTCGTCAGTCAGAGTCGTAGCGTGATGTTACCCGGTATACTTTTCTTTTTTTATGGTATAGGGGGCAAAAGAGCAGACGGGTCACCTGATGGTAAATTACTACCGCTGCGAAGGGCCACCTGCAACTCAAGAGTCACAAGTCCGTTGCCTTGGGAGGGCGGGAATAGGGGTGAGGGGGAGAGACAGAAGGGTTAGGGCCTCCGGTAACCTCATTCAGGCGGCGAAAAGTAATGCAAGCATTGCTTCACTGCCGGTTTTCTAGGAGGCCGTGGTATCGAGCGGAGTCGAGCCGGCCCATACGTGCCGAAGCATGGCTCTCCCACGTAAAAATATGTATATAATTATGTAAATGATCATGTTAATTTTCGCCACAATTGCACCAGTTTTTCAATAGATGACATCTTAGTAATTAATGTTTACAAAACTTTACATCGGTCTTTGTATTCGAAACATAAAATATTCATCTTAAATTTTATTGTTATAAATATGATAGCATTCTATTGTATCTAATGTTTGTTTCCGTGTTTTCAATGGTAAAAAAAATTAAACGTAAAGACGTAAGAGATTTTTACTGTCTCCCTGAGGTAATACCCTACAGAAAACACGTCGTTTGTCCAGTATTACCATAGAATACATAATAGTATCGGTATAGAAGTCCCACTCCGACAAATCATTTAAACAAATAGCGACTCTTATTGTGACACTATAAAGTCGCAATTCGGGTCGCACAGCGCTATATATGTTATAATTACCTACCGTTTATCGAGAGAGGCAACTTCTAGGTCAATACCTAGAAGTTGCCTCTCTTTCTATAGCGTAAATCTTATCTGGACTGATGACGTCGCGATGTTAGGGTATTTTTTTAAGAGAATAAATTAATCCTACTAATATTATAAACGTGAAAGTCTGTGAGTATGGATGTTTGTTACTATTTCACGCCAAAACTACTGAACCGATTGCAATGAAACTTGGTATGTAGATAGCTGAAGACCTGGATTACCATATAGGCTACTTTTTATCCCGATATTCCCACGGGATCGGGACTTACGCTGGTGAAACCGCGGGGCGCTGCTAGTCTGAATATATAATTTGCGCGGCAATTTAAAATATCACATTGTTGTTTTATTTACGTCTTCATAAAAAAAATCTCATAGTATCGGGTCTGTTTCGGCCCTAAAATGCATATCGATCGTATTATCATCGGCAATTCTTTTATCGATTGACTATACTGATACGTTCGTTCAATACAATAGTGTCATAACACGCAAACATTTACTTTCTCGATGTAGAGAGCTGTAACCTATTGCAATGTACCTATCACCGCATCATGTAACACCGATGTAATGAATTTATCAACTGTAAATTAACTCGTTAAATAAATAAATAAAAAAATCTTTAATGCACACCAATAAACACACAGTTTTTAAATGTTTTTAAATTTTTTTTTAGCAAAAAGGTTATTGTACCTTATAAATATATTACCGCAATTATGTTCCGATTTATAGATGCACACAGTTCAAAAATTATTTATAGTGTCCCTTCGGCTTTGGCAGAAACTCCACCTTCGGTTAAACCACAGAAATCTAAACTTATTTAGATTTCTGTGGGTTAAACCTTCGGATTCGGCTACAAAGGGCCGAAGTTTTGGCCCGAAGCCAAAGGTTTCTAAAGCGATGTGGTACGAGTTACCGATGGAACAGGCGACGACGGTGGGCAGGTGTGAGATTGCTGCGCTAGCCGTCCGCGATCGCCAATAAACAACCAAAACAAAACAAAACAAGTTCGTACGCGCATTTGATTGATCTACGAAAGTAAATAATTAATTTATTACGGGTTTAATCTCGACAATATTTAGAATGTTCGATACCTTTTCCGATTTACGCCGATCGTCGTCACGGGTGGGCTGGTGAGAGCTCGGTAATGCCTCGGTAAGTTGCGATTACATACCCTAAAACCACGATTTCTTTATTCTAAACTATTTTACCTAAGTGACGTTACAGTCAATTATTACAATAATACATGATTACAGCATTCCTATTCGAAATAACTACAAAGAAGATTTCATAACCGATCATTTTCTAACCAATAAGTTGCAAAATTTTCATTTGTAACTAATAGTAAACTTTATTACAATAGCAATAGGTGTAATAGTCGATTTGGGTGAGTGATTTGGACCGATGTCAGTTAAATTGAGCCGATACACGCAAGTGGTGTAATATGAAATTCGATTGCGGTGCTTCAATGTAAGGCAGTTTTTTTTTATATTTCTGTAAGTAATGATGATTGCCAGATGTCATCAATCATTGGTGCGTCACGACGTCTGTGCAGCGCGTCGACTTCGCTCAACGGTCGTGCACCTTTGAATTTCTGAAAGATATACCGTAATGACCATTTTATGCACAGTTTGATAAACGGCGCACTACTGGGTACGAGCGACCTTTTAGTATTAAAGGGGTAATGCTGCTGGCCATGGTACTCCACGCTGTCTTAGTGCGGAATGCCTTTATAAACTGTCTTTCTCCCACGAGGCTCAACCAACACAGGAAGATACGGTATATCTGTTCAAATTTTTGATTTTATTTTGTAACTAGCCGTCCCCGCAGTTTCACCTGCGTTTATGGTCACTGCTCAGCTCCTATTGGTCGTAGCGTGATGTTATATAGCCTATAGCCTTCCTCGATAAATGGGCTATCTAACACTGAAATAATTTTTGAAATCGGACCAGTGTTCCTGAGATTATATAATAATAATAATAATAACTCCACACATCTCACACATGGCCGTCTGATCCGAAACTAGGCAGAGCCTGTACTATGGTAATCAGACTGCTGATAAACATACTTATTTATTTCTAAATACATACATATTATAGATAAATTACACCCAGACACAGAACAAATGATCGTGCTCATCACACAGTTATGTGTCCTGGGTGGGAATCGAACCCACGACCTCTGACTTAGCAGTCAGGGTCACTAACCACTAGACCAACAGGCCAGTCATTAGTCAGATTAGCGCGTTCAAGCAAACAAACAAACAAACTCTTCAGGTTTATATATTAGTATAGATTTTACATTTAACAAAATAACCTATTGTTAATCTAAAATTTTAAATTATGGTTCTTCTTTAAATTGACGATTTCGAATAATTAATGATTTATTTAATGAAATAAAGATATTTAATTTGAAACATTCAAGAATATTTTGGAAAACTCAAGTGATTACGAGACCTTCTACGCCATTAAAACTGGATAATAAATTAATGTAATATACAAATATTAATATGTTCTAGTATTCTTTTATTAAAAAAAATATATATATTATTGTATGTTTTCTTTTTTTTTTTTTATTGTTCAAAATAATTAAAATATCTAACATTAGCTACATGTAAGCTACTCACTAATACCATAACGGTTTTTGTGTGAGTATTTTATGCGTTGCCGTACTGTTCATCTGATCATGACATGACATGACATGACATGCGAGAATACCAGCGTTGCAGAGCGATCTGCGACACTAGCTGACGCAGGTACCCTATTTGGTCTTCAGTAACACCCTAGTCTTAAGCCATATGATTTTTATTGTTATAGCTGAAGATACAAATAAAATATTTTTCTTTCTTTCTTTCATCATGAGAAATGGCATAAATGTTGCCAGGGATACAAAGAATGACATAGAGTACTGTCATCAATGAAATAATAGTTAGTTCGTACTGTAAATAAAAGCACTGCACCGAGGCATTTTGTACTGTTTAAATTATTTTATTAAGATAGTTTTCTTTTATTTCAGGTATGTACGAGCTCAAATTATAATCATAAGGGAATACTTATATAAGTAAGTTGCGAGTAAGTCTACAACGCACATGCAATCACATATTATATTCGAAACAGGCAGTTCCCGCGCGGCTTCGCTCGCGTGTACATATTTATATATTTTTCCAAAATTAAAATAGCCTAAGTTACTCCTTATAACACCAGCAATCTGCCAGTGAAAGTCCCGTGAAAATCGGTCAACCGGTTCCGGAGATTAGCCGGAACAAACACACACACAGACGGACAGACAGACATTATTACTTTGACATTACAAACAGACACTTAAATTTTATTTATTTGTATTGAGTATTGATGATGATTGATAATCACCTGTTTCAACGCTGAAGAGATCTGGACAACTGAGAGCTCTATGATGTTCTTGAAGATTTAAGGTATGCGGGTTTTCTTGAACGTTAAAACAAATCATATTTATTTTTTAATACGCGCATAAACTTCAAAAAGTCAGAGACGCGTGACCGTGGATCGAACTTGAAATACTGGCGGTGTAAGACAATTTTTTTACTATTTTTTTATCATATTTGTTGACTTCTTTGATAGGTAAAAGTTTGTTAGCTTAGCACATTAGATTAGGCGATTAGCCTAGTTGTTAAACAGAGTGCATAGTAAATAAGCACTGATAATATTATTATAAAGTGCATCACTAAAATAATGACATAATTATTTTGATAACTTTTTTATAAGTTATCACTTTCATTCATTCTTTTGTTGTTCATTTGTTTTGTTTTACTAAAACAAATCTGAGAGTAGGTCATGCATGAGAGTAAAAAGTATGTTTTCTAACTTGTTCATTGTATTTTGAGATTTTTTTTTCGTTCTAGTTTCTTTCGTAACGCTGAGGTGGCGAACAAGTATAACCCGAAGAGCATATAGCGTAGCATCGTTTTATTAGCTTTTCTAAAAGTATGTGGTCATCGGTTTATATTTAAATGATATCAATATGTATTCTGATTTTTTGTAGTTCTTTACACTTTATGACAATAAAAGATATTACGGAACATAACATAAAAGAAAATGGTGTTGTAGCTAGGGTTCAAACCTGCAACAAAGTGATTGCAAATCCGACACCATATATCAATATATCAAATTGAAGCCGCTTGAAACCGTTTAGTAAAGATTTATATTAATGGCGTCACAAAATTCATTAAGACTGTATAATACTCACA
This sequence comes from Callimorpha dominula, assembly GCA_949752705.1. Classification (NCBI taxonomy): domain Eukaryota; kingdom Metazoa; phylum Arthropoda; class Insecta; order Lepidoptera; family Erebidae; genus Callimorpha; species Callimorpha dominula. Next base: position 1,872,584 of record OX457012.1, on the reverse strand, counting down.
TCAAAATTAAAAAAAAAAATCATTAAATCATATTTGCCAATGAAATAAAATCCACGATTGAAATAACATTATTATCAATAGCATGCTGTCACAGGTCTTAAACATAAGTATATATTCAGATTTGCATTTTAAATTAAATTAAAGTTCGATCTGGTATGGAATACTGCAGTCACCTTAAGGATGGCTCACCTAAATATCAACTTGAAGCTCTGGACTCTGTCGACCGAAGAGCCCGTAAGCTTATAAACGACGATGTGCTCACGAGTAGGGAACTCCGTACTCCTGAGCTTAGTCGTAAAGTCGCCTGCTTATCGAAGATTCACTTGGTGAGTGTGCGAAGGCTCTCTTCTAACTAATTAGACCCTCACCACCAGACAGAGGTCAATTAATTGGATAAACGTGAACCATTTGTTCTATTATTACATGAGTAAAATCTATTATTAGGTACATACCATACATATTGTATTTATCTATACTGATTATTAAAGCTGAAGAAGTTTTTTGTTTGTTTGTTTAGACGCGCTAATATCTGGAGCTATCAGATTTGTATCATGACCTTATATTAGTATGGAGATTACTGCAGAACTATTTAAAATTATATAGCCAAAGTGAAGCACAACATTGCTTTGTTTAACAGAGAACAAGAAAATAAAAAATGTGTGTGTCAGCTCCGACGCACGACTGGAGTTTAAAATTTACTGGAGCCTCTCTCTCTAACTCCATAATCCTTCCCTCCCTTCCTCCCTCCCTCTATATATTCTGTATATATTTACACATATATATAACATAAAGGTATACACATATCTACTTACATGCGTCGAGAATAAGGAGTAAACTCCAATAAAGCATAAAAAGCACAATAAAGCGTTACGCTGCCCTCCGATCACTAAATTTTACTCTTCATATTTTTTTCATACCGGGCGCCTTATATGCAAATCGATTCTTAAGAAGTAAACTCCAATAAAAGTAATTTAGAAGTTACAAGCTTTTAACACTAATTTAACGCCACATCAGCTGTAAATTATTAATAAAAGACCCATGAAATTTCTAAAATAAAATCCTGACATCGTAATATTGAGTTTTTTATAAAAATCTCGCAAACAAAGACTGATTTTCCAGGTCTTGTTTTATCAACAATATGTGTTTAACATCATTGTTTTAACACAAACTAGCGCCCCGCAGTTTCACCCGTATAAATCCCGATATGCCGTTAGAATATCACATTTATCTGGGCGTTTTTATAATAAGTCATTATCGTATTTATGTCCTATTACCAATTTTATTGTGGGTAAAGGGTTTTGGCTGGTTTCTTTTATGGTCGGCCGCCTGCCTGACGCCAACCCTCCTTGGGAATGTAATCGTTTTCAGACGGGACAACGGAAGAAGGTAAATTGCGGTAAGAAGAACGGAAAGGGCGAAAGGGAGCTGGGGTAAGGAATACCCAAGTCTCGGATGGGGAACGGGACTGAGACTGCATTAGTTCGAATATGCCGGGGTCGCGTACCCTAATGTCCGTCCTGGCCAAATCTAAGTATGATGACTATATCCATAGTATTAGCTTTGTTTACTTTTGGTCTAGATAGCTTTATGTATATTATTTCTTTTGCAATATGACTGAAGCTTGGTACTGTGTTTTACTATAGATATTAGCCACGTTCAGTGCAGGATTCGAATCGTCAACTAGCGCGCGCTTTAGAAATTAATTTCCATGGCTATTAATGCCGTAAAGATACGTTTGAGCTAAATAATAGCTTAACCAGCCATTATTTAGCTCATAATGGGGGAGTGAGGTCCTATACAATCTATTAAACTATCATTTGAACTTGAGATTGCGCAACGGCAAATCTCACGGCAACTTTGATCAATTTTACTTGATTGATTTTGATTTAACAACAACAACTTGAGACGCCTTACACACGGCCATCTGATCCCAAACTAGGCAGAGCCTGTACTATAGTAACCAGACTGCTGATAATCATATTTATATATTTCTAAATACATATTATAGATAAATTACACCCAGACACAGGACAATTGATCATGCTCATCACACAATTATGTGTCCTGGGAATCAAACCCACAACCTCTGGCTTAGCAGCTAGGATCACTAACCACTAGGCCCAATAGGCCAGTCAAACTAAATCCACTATAGATTAAATCTCAGGTGAGCGGGAGATGAAAAAGAAATTGGTCTGGTAATTAATTAATGCTCCCTTTTGCAAATAACAGCAAAGTAAAAACTTAGAATGAAAATTAATTAGAAAACCTGCAACAGTTTCCCTCGTATCTTGGTACCTACATCTTCGCTAACTGAAATGGTGTTAGAAAGTGTTGGCCAGTGATAATTGCTATAAATACTGCTTAAACAACTTTCACTTCTCATACGTACTGCTGTTATGGTAGTAAGCTCATTAATTATGGGCCTTAAGTGGAATAAGTATTTTTCCCTTTTTAGGGTTCCCTAGACGAAAATTTAACCCTCGAAACCCTTTATTATTTGTGTATTTTACTCGGTAACTGCTTATTAACGTTTAGTGTTATTTTTAATATTCATATTTGAACAATATTTTCGGTTTTCTATGAATTTTATTGAATAAAGTTAATAATAATAAAAATAATTTGACACATCTCACACACGGCCGTCTGATCTCAAACTAGGCAGAGCCTGTACTATGGTAACCGGACTGGTGATAAACATACTTATATATTTCTAAATACATACATATTATCGATAAATTACACCCAGACACAGAACAAATGACGATGCTAAACACACACTTATTTGTCCTGGGTGTGAATCCATCCCACGACCTCTAATTCAGCATTCAGGGTCACTAACCACTAGACCAACAGTCCAGCTTAGCCGCAGATAATTAATGAGTAAATATTACGAAAGTAAGAATCAAGAGTAATAATTTTAATCATTTCCTAAAACCTCGATATTGCCGTAAATTATTCCGGTATTAAATCAACAAACAGGCTCCGTTGTTTCTTGAGTGGGCCCGATTTATTTCTTCAAGTCAATTAAAATCCATAGACAACTAAAAATAATATATTAAAGTGAGAGACCCGACACGCACTTGACCGGTTTTATTGTATCATCGACTTCCGAGTTTGATGGTAAGAGGTGACCACACCTTAAAAGGTATAGATACACTTGTTTGCAGACCACAGTTGGAATTTAGATATTAATCTATTAGTATATATATAAATGTTCAATAAGTATATAAATTTGATGATCGTTGTTTAAAAGGTTTAGTGACAGTTTAGGAAGCTCGTAAGATGTAAGGATAAAGTGGCGGGCTGTCATCTCTGCTTACCCTGACAGGAGGGATTCGTGAGTTTATTGGTCGTGGTTTTGTAGGTAATGCAGGATTGGTACTTCTGGTACGGACCGCCTCTCTCGTGATGTTCCTCCATTGCCAGAGCATGTCACTATAGATGTTGTGTGGTGTGGTGCTCGCCCTCATGACCTCTCCACCTAAAGATATAAGAATCAATACAGGTTGTATGAAGTGGCGACAGGTAACAGGAATAATATGTGAACCCAGGTTTCCTGTTAAACTGGAAGGAGATCTATAAGACGATCGTTAGACCTGCTGTCCGGTAAGGGTCTGAAAGTTGGCCCACAAAGAAAACGGATGAGAGACGCCTGGAATGTGTGGTGTGACTAGGATGGACAAGGTGAGGAATTAATACATTAGAGGGAACCTGAAAGTAGCGCCAGTGGATGAAACATTGAGGAGCAACAGATTATCGTGGTATGAACATGCGATGATAAGCAAAATATGTGAGAGAGAAGTGGATGGATACAAGAATAGAGGACGATCAAAGAAAAGATGGATGGACTGCGTGAAAGAGGATATGGTTATAAAGGGAGTAAGCAGTGAAATGACGAATGATAGAGAAATGAGTGGGCGAAGAGAACTTATTGCAGGAGGTAAGAAGATGATGAACATAGATATTTATGATATTCGCTTAACAACAGCAACATGATGCTATGGCGGATCTGTAGAACTTTCTATTATACTGCGATCTTTGCTAAGAATCTTACATGCATACATTAAAAATGCTCATTGTATATTAACATACAATTAACGGATACAAACAGCACAATGATTCAGAATAATGTTATGAGAATTGGTTCAATCCCCATTAAGATTAAATAAGTATTTTATATGGGAACTAGTCACGGCTAGTAGTAGTGTGGTTATGGTTACTGCTCCTACTACTAAAGGTCGTAGCGTGATGTTACATAGCCTATACTATTCCTCATGAACCTGGCTATCATATACAAACAGATTTTTTCGAATCCGACTGGTACTTCCAGAGAATAGTGCATTTGAGTCGTTCGTCATCTCGTCCTAAAACAAACTCGGCCCATTGGAACGAACAAAATAATTTCAAAGTTTTTTTTTACATTCGTCATCTCGTTCCATTCTTAAAATTCTTTAAAATTTTAGTTAATTTAGTACAGTTACAAAGTAAAATTTCCAAAGTATTAAAACTTAATAACACCAACAATGGGACGACATGACGAATAAGAAGAACATGGCTAACTTTTAAACTCCACGATATAATTATGTGTTTACACAGGAGTCAGCCTGTGACTACGGCCAGTGCAACCTGGTCAAAACATCAGTCAATTCAGAGGTATGTAATACCTTTTCGTGATCGCGAATTCCCGTGTAAATACGTGAAAATAACATTAATTTTGAAAATCGTATAAATTGACCGACTTAGTTTTGGGACGAGATAACGAACGACCCACGCGTTTAAACAAACAAAAAAACTCTTCAGCTTTATTATATTAGTAGGTACCTACAGAAAACACAACACTCGAAGCAGTAGCAGTTGTAATTAACACAGTCAGCAAAGATGACGATCTCTGTAAATGATTTAGATGTACAGATACCACGAAAATGCTCATCTCACGCACTTTTCGTGGTCCGAGCTAACGACACTCATGTGGGCTGAAGCTGAAACCCAGCGATGTCTCCTGTGGCCATCTAACAATATGCTAAGCTGCAGACCTATTGGCACTGCTGGTACTGAATTGGCACAACTGAATAAATATAAATAAAATTAATAAAAATTAAATAAAAATAATATATTATAAAATATATATAAATATGTAAATGACATTTAAAATAAATACTTATTATAATATTGACTAAATTATAAATACTATTAAAAACAAATTAATATGATTTTTGAATGTATATATATATATACCTGTGTGAATGATATTTAATACCATATTGACACAATATAGAATAATTTTATTATTATTTACAATTGTGTATAAACTTTGTCTAGGCACTAATAATAATAATTGTAACAAACTCTTCCTCTCTCCTAACATTGTGTTGTGCCCGACAGGGTCCATAATTGTAACCTAATTATAAGCTTGACATCTGTATCACATTATGGAACGCAATAAATGTATTGAGTGTTGAGTATTGAGTATTGAACTTCTTTTTCTATATGTCATATCCTTGTGTCAATAAATTTTCTTTCTTTCTTTCCCTCTTTATACCAGCGTATGACGTCACAAGTTGCTATTCTATACAAGTGTTCTTCAGAAAGAAGCGCGATTGGACGTTTAGTTAAGAGGCACTGATTTGACTTGACAGTCAAATACCAAAATTACTTTCTTATAACGTACTAGCTATTGCGCGCGGCATCGCTCGCATAAAACAGTTTTTTCTCGATGAAAAGTACGATGCGTCCATCTCTGTATCCCTGGCAACGTGTTTGAATAGAATACGAACAAACATAAATTAATTTTATATATAGTATAGATATGTATACTTATTAGATGTTTCGTTTGCTTCACGCATTGAAAATGGCGACCTTAAACGATTCTAAGTTAAGAATAGTGAATGCTTTTATAAGTTCAGTTAATAGGTTTGTGTATCGGTCCGTGGCCATCTAAATGACTGATCTATTAAATGTACGATCAACAAATATATAGAAAAGATTATTATTACAGAAAATAAAGTTAAAAGGTCATTGCCATCATCATCATCTCTCCCCCTGACCTCTTTCATCCCCTCGATCTTTTCTAAAGACTTAAACAAAAAGCGGTTTTGCGCTTCCTTCACATAACGGCTTCTTACCATTTCGACTAGGTCCTCATTCCATTTGGTGGAAAGTGGGACATCACTTTTCGAGATTGCCACTTCAAAACCTTACTTCCCCATCAGTTGGTTCTCCAGGTCATATAGTATTCCATTTGTACTTCACCTTGATCATGAACAGAACAATTTGTATTTGTGTAGGGCTCTGTTTCCGCATTTATACTCATAGATGGTCCATTATGCGTTCAGATAGGCTGACTAGTTGAGCCAGCCTAGCTCCTTCCAGAAGCAGAACAGAACACAACAGAACAGAACTATGTCTGTCACTTTGGTCTATGTATTTCTTCGTTCTGGATCATATTTAGTAGAGCAACAGTTTTTCGTGGGAGAGCCATGCTTCGGCACGTATGGGCCGGCTCGACCTGAGTGATACCACGGCCTCACACAAAACAGGCAGTGAAGCAATGCCTCGTTGCTTTTCGCCGAGTGTGGTTACCGGAGCTCTAACCCTTTCCTCTCCCCTCCTCTACCCTTCTTCCCCCCTTCCCCGACTCCCTCCTTAAAGGCTGGCAGCGCACTTGTGACTCTTGAGTTCCAGGTGCCCATTTCCAGGTAGTCATTTACCATCAGGTGACCCGTCTGCTCGTTTGCCCCTTATACCATAGAGAAAAATTAACACCCAGCATTCAATTTTTTTCTGTAGATCTTTGATGAATTTTGAGCTGAATTATAAAGCCTATTCAGACTCATGCTTAGGTATTTAGTTTTAATTTCAACATGATATTTCGTTCCTAAGAAAATGGCTGACAGATAGAAGGACAACGAAGTGAACAAAGGTTGGAACCTTTGTTCACTTCGTTGTCCTTCTATCTGTTAGCGCGCGAAGCGTGTTAAAGATGGATCTTTAACACGCTTCTTAGAAGTAAAATTTTTTACCCACTTCTAATTGTCATATCGAAATGATTCTTTGTACACGAGTATATGTAAATGTAGTTCGGATGATAATACTATGAATTAACATCTTAGAGCTGATCTGATGATAGAGATGGTGGAACTCTTCTGTGGCTACTAGTAAAACCCCTAGAGTTACTTATATTATTCTATTCTGACGAGTCCAACAGATTGGGTTTAGTAACAATGGTCTGATGATGGAGCCAGGAGGTGAATAGTGGATTTTTTGTTTTACTTTTTAATTTTTGCTTTTTTTTCTTTTTCCAAACTATTATTTATGCCGACTTATTATAATATATACTTGCAACCCGCCCCGGCTTCGCACGGGTAGTAGAGACGTCTTCAACAATCATCATCATATTTTAACTAGTTTACACAAAGCGTTAACAAATTATACACCTAAACCTTCCTCATGAATCACTCTGTCTATTCGTGGAAACCGCATGAAAATCCGTTAAGCAGTTGTTCAGTTTATTGTAAACAGACAGACAGACGCGGCGGGGGACTTTGTTTTATAATATGTAGTGATTTATTCTCAAAATCCGACACCGTATCTGTCACGCTATGATCTGATTTCATAATGAAACACGTAATATTATTATCCAATAAACACAATCGACTATTCTTCAACTGTTTTGTTTGCAAACCGTACGTTAGGGTAGTGAAATACTATGTGCATTGTGCAAGTGTTATCAATTATCATCTATTGTTCTTGACGGACTACTCGTTTCGGGTATAGTACACGAGTTATTTAGTTTTTAGATTGGGTAACTCAAACAGTACAGGTAATGCAATCGCAAATATACTGGTAGGTATATTTACGAGAAGGTAGGTAGTGGATGGAGAGTGTAAGGGAACTATTTGATGTCACTAGCGCATTCGTAACTGGTTTGAGAAAGAAAGATGTTCAATGACCAATCCAAATATATATAGATTTATTTGATATATTTCGATAAAATAACTAAAACAAGTAAAAATAAAAAAAAATTAAACAACAACACCAACTCAAAAGGCCCTTCAACGATTAGAAAAGAGGTAATGATCTTCAAACGGCTGAACAGTCTTGATCAAGTCACTTTTCACATCCGTTTATGAGCTATGTGCCACAGACAGATACACACGTTAAACTTATAACACCTCTCCTTTTTGCGTCTAGGGTAAAATAAAAAAAAAATAAAAAAGGAGCCAATTTTTGCTGAAATTTGTCAGACCTGTAACCCGGTGTTCTTACCATCAGACAGGCGTGTGTTTTTTTGGCAACTGAGGTTAATAAAAAAAATAGTAGCAGTCATTTTAAAATTCTCTCTGTTCCGTGTATAAAAAAAAACTACACATTTTAGCAGACCAACGACCAAATAGCGAAACTCTACTTAAATGGACTTAATTAAAATAATTCGTGTCTTTGACGAAAACAAGATCTAACAAACGACGTCCTGTCTGTCGTTGAATATTCGAAACTAAGACATTTAGCGCTTTGTAAAAGTACGACGAATAGACGATTGAATATGGTGCGGACGGACCACGAACGATTCCCTCACGATCAGAAGGTCTAAGTAGCAAAACGTCCAATTGCGCGAAACGTCTAATGAGCAGTAGGCCTAATTAGCAAAATATCCATTACACTACACTTAACTAACTGGTTACACTAAACGTTATAATATTATATTGTAAAATAAACTAAGTCTATGTGAGTCACAGGTAAACACCACAATGTGTGATGTTAATACGTTTACAGTTCTTTCAATGATTGAATACATATATTAGAAATCAATTAATAAAAAAATCTTAATATATATAATCGGAGTATATCGTGAAGTTTTCACGGAAGTGAGTGAAGTGAAGTGTTTACTATTTTCTATAGTGCGGTGTGGTGATTTAGTGTAAATAGCGTACTGCTGCACGTCTTACTTGGTTCGGCCGCACCATATTTGACCGTCTATTTATGCTTTAAGCATTGAACTTGAAACTTTTCATTCTGTAATAAAGAATTGTATTGCCGGCCGCCACAAACGGTGTGAAACTTAAGTTTAGTGGATGCGGAAACAATTATATATTATTAAGAATGTTAATTGTTTTAAATGAAACGTGAGAGCGACATTGTGTAGCGACAAACACCGTGGTAAATAATTTTAAAGAAGTTTTTAGCTTAAGCTTCTTTTTGACATGTGTATTCTAAGAATCGTTTTAAAAATGAAATTATTTCTCATAAATAAATATGAATATGAATGAGTGTGCAAGAAATGGCTTTGAGCGATAACGCCTTCCTTTTTAACGCCTCCCACAATAATGCCTAATTATCTACTTGCTGTAGGTCTTGTTGGTGCAAGTTTTAATGATTTATGTCTGGGTGAAGGAGGATAGAGAGTCCTGTTAAAATAATCTTTGAAGACTTCCCCTATTCCTCTTGTCACGCGTCATTCTACGTCCCCCCACCGATACCTTGCGCCGCGCACCACCCCACTACTACCCGAGATGCTCTCCCGCGCCGCACCACGCCTCTGGGGCTATCTATATATACCGGCCGCGCGAAGACTCAGGCCTCTTCCGCTCCAGACTACGACGAAGCTAAGTGTCCTTCACCTACCTGCGCCGGAGCGACATACAAAGCCTTTGCAAGACCTTCACGACCTAAGCCTAACGTACCTATATTTTGTACTTGAAACTTTTTTTCTTTAACATTTATTATCTAATATCAAAATTCCGTTAAATAATATTTATACAAGTTTATTATAAACTGTGAAAGAGGCTTAACGTGTCTAATTCTTCTCCTCACTTAGAATTACCTTCGGAGGACCACGTGTAAACCACGAGGCAACCCTCCCCGTCATCAAAATTTTGATTTACGTAATTAGTCTGGAATTATGAAATTTTACCGTGTGTGTCCGAATCGTTTCTCGATTATAGGAACCGGACATAAGATAACTTGCATATTAGCTCTAGGTCGCAGTGTCAATGAAAAAACCATATACCTACGTAATAATTTAGTTAGAAACAGCAATATATCAGTTATTAAGATATTCATAAAATATGTAAACAGGTCTGTAGAACTTTAAAATGTATGTCATACTGATATTAAACATAAAACTGAATACTAATGCCAAAAGATTATAATGAAAATATTAGTAAACATATAACTTTTGTTTATTGACTGATCTGGTAAATCAATCCGTCAGTTTTAATGTCTTCATTAACATGTCATAGACATGTATTTATTGTTCTTATTTGATTCTCAATTTTTAGTATATTATTTTTTTGTTATCTGGTGTACCTTTTTGTGTACCTACATGTAATATGGCTTATAAAAATCGAAAAACAAAATTAGATGCAGTTTTTTCTTAAAACATATTTATTAGATACACATATATATAGGCATAAAAATCTAGACTTCATCGCGGTAAAAGTGTAAAGGTACTAAACGAGTCTACACGTGATGAAAACTGTTACATATCTGTAACCTTCAGTCAGATTAGAATAATTCTATTAGGTAGATGTCGAAGAAAAGTCTACCTATTAGTTTTGTACCAGTTGTCGAGTTTTCCAAAAATTTCTTTACAGAATGTCTAGCTATGATCCTGAGTTGATGAGTTAAAAAGTTTATATGTATATACTAGCGAACTGCCCCGGCTTCGCAAGGGTTTAATTTATTTTTTACTCTGTAGCTTGATATATTTTCCTTAGTTTACACAAAATAAATTTCTGAACGCACGCATAAATATTTGACAACCAATGTCAATCCTTTTCCATTACTGACATTATATTCTACATTTTTAAAATCTAATATACGATACTAAAGTCACTCAATTGTTTTGCCTTCCCGGAACCTCTCCACTAACACTTGAACTTTATAGTATGGTATTAAAATTGACTTTTAAGTATTATTACGAATCGTTTGTATGGGAGTATAGAAAAGTGTTTTTTTTTTAGACTTTTTCAGGCAATTTTTTAAACTTTTCTCTGCCAATGGTTCTTCCATTCTCGTACTTCAAGGAATATTCTAAAAAAAGAATTAGCGAAATCGGTTCAGCTGTTCTCGATAATTGCGCTTAGCAACACATTCAGCGATTCATTTTTATATCATAGATAGATGTATGTACCTCAATTTTACCGGCACGATAGAAGAAGTCGCAGTTATGCACCGATTGCTTTCAAACTTGGACGAAAAATCAACATGGCAAAAATGAAGGTTAAGTTCATGAATGGGGGAATATTCCCCAAAAGGAAAAGACTGGGGGGCATATTTTCAAAAATATTAAAAAAACACGAAATCTACCTCTGCAGGCCTGCTGCGGGCCCGGTTTTTTTTATTGGATAGAGTAATCATTGAGGAAGATTATAGGCTATGTAACATCACGCTACGACCTTTAGGAGCGGAGCAGTAGCCCTCAATGCAGGTGAAACTGCTGAGAACGGCTAGTCTTATATAATATGCATAAATGATTGCTTTTAAACTTTCACGTCTTGTATGCATATTAAATGTACAAATCGGGATTTAATTTCGGTAATATTTATACGAGGGCGGCACTGAAAATTTCGGGAAGCAAGGAAGTGACACAACATTACTATTTAAAAATATATAGTAGAAGTATTTGCCGCGATATTTGACACATTTTTCCATACGATGGAACCAATCATTGAAGCAACCATTCCATTCGAAAGTTGGGGTCTCCAAAATGGCCGTTTTTTAGGCGTCCACAGCTTCTTCAGGTGATGAAAATCTCTGACCACGCAATTTATTCTTTATTTTAGGGAAAGTATAGAAATCATTAGGGCTTAGGTCGGGGCTGTACGGCGGATAGTCTAATAATTCTATGTTTTCTTGCTTTAAAAACTCTTTTGTACTGTGCGCAGTGTGAGAACTCACATTGTCGTGATGGATGATGATGCGGCGGTTGCAGTTCTCTTTACGGAGTTCAGAAACGACCTGTGGCAAACAAATGCTAGCATACCATTCTGCATTAATCGTTCTTTGTCCCTCAAGAGAAATAGTCGCAACATGGCCGGTTTTGGAGACATACATGGCCACCATTTTTTTTGCAACACTCCGTGAACGAACAATTTTTGTTGGCTTTAACTCATTTTCGAACACCCAAACTCGTGACTGGTTTTTTGTTTCCTGTTCGTACGCGTATATCCAGGATTCGTCACCTGATACGATGTTGTATACAGCATTTGAGGATCCTGCGTGGAATCTTTCGAGAGTTCTGACGCACCAAGTAACGCGAGCCGCTTTTTGCTCTTCACAGAGCGAATGCGGTATCCATCGGGAAAACAACTTTTTTACACCTAATTGTTCATGCAAGATTATTTGTATTTGACTCATGCCAATGTCTAAAGTTGCCTGAATTTCGCGGTATGTCACATGTCGATCTTCCTCAATCAGCTTACGCACAGCATCAACGTTTTCTTTGGTGACTGCAGTTTTTGGACGACCTTGACGGGGATCATCACTGAGCTTGACACGTCCACGTTGAAATTCAGCAAACCAGCGATAACTTGTGGTTTTGGATGGGGCTTCATCACCAAATGCAGAAATCATCCGGTCAACACACTGTTTTTGCGTTAAACCACTTCGAAAGTCATAATAAATCATCGCTCTTGAATTTTCTCGAGTCAATTCCATTTTCTCAACGACTAAACAAGTTTGACAAAACCTTGTGACAAGACCGAGAATCTTTTTTTAAATAAATAAATGGTATTCGATTTTTAAAACCAAGGAGTTTTCAATTAAAAAGATTTTAATATGACAGAAACAGTGGAAATATTCCATTCCCGATACTTTTAGTGCAGCCTATACATTACAGGGGATACAGTACCTCCTCAGCCTATACTTGAATATGAATAAAACGTCGGGTAAACATGAACAAGTACCTATAAATATTACCGCTATTAAGCGCCGATTTTTACATCTAATACAAAAAGCTTTTGTTAGAAAATAAAAAAGATAACCCTTTTATTTTACATAAACATTGGACGCACACCAGACATCCAGACAACCAACCAACACCAGATAACAAAAAACATGTACTTACACAAGAAAAAAAAGAAACGATAAATAAAAAACAGAAAATGAGCCTTATCTATGGTCGTATAAAATAGTTTGTGGTCCCTCCTTAAATCTGTAGGCACAAAATATTATCTGTTGACTGAATATGGGAAAAACAATACCGTATTTTTGTTTTTCAATTTACATGTTGCTACGTGCGCCAAGTATGTGCAAAGACAGGTATAAGACTTATGTATGTTTTAACTGGAGTTCCAACCCACTAACTCGTAAGCCTTCGCCATCATGCTACCGCAGCTATGTCCTAGCTCTTCTAACTGGTAACCATTATCAAACCATTGCTAATAAAAACCTCTAGCCACTGGAACCATAAAAACTCAGTATCGAATAATCGATATAAAGGTCACTCGATACGGTGTCCAATCGGAAACGGTCACGGGCCATCGGTTCCAAACGATTCCGTTCATTTACGTAACCATTGATTATCTTTTATGTAATGTTGTTGAACGGAAATCCATTGCTAGGTTATAAATGATCGATACTTAGGTTTTATGTAATTACTTTGGTATTGAACGGTAATTGTAGAGGAGGTATATATCTAGTGAAATCCGGCAGACTTTGTCCTGAAACTGTATTTTGCGAAATGCGAATTTGAGATTTTTTTTCTTTTCACGTATTTCACGCGTAAAGGACCTAGCGTACTTTTATCCAATCTTTCGTGAGACGTCCATTACGAGACATAAGCCTCTTCGAAAGGAACCGATATAGCTCTTGTCATAAGCAAGATGACGTGGCCCTGGAAAACTAGGAACGCCTGGTTAAACCACGACTGGTCGACACGACGAGGACTTAATTGAAGACGAATTGAATTGCATTAATTGAATTAATAAAGGGATAGCCCTTCATCATAGGATAACAAAGTATCAAAAGCACTTCCGGAGCAAAAAGATACAAAACCTGAACAGTAACAAGAATCCTCAGCGGATACGCGGACAGCAGTCTATTTATATTTTAGAATAATAGGTATGCTACATTGTCCTCACATTTCATTTACGCTTATAAGCAATGTAACCAGAAATTTGTAAAAAACATTTTGAAAAAGAGTGTCCTTGGAGTTTCTTGTCTGTTCTTCTCCATAGGATCTACGTATTGGAACAGGCAACTAGCTTCACGACTGACTTAGTCTGACTGACTCCTACTCCTGACAATTCAAAAATACCTATTATTGGTTGAATTGAAATAAATAGGGATCTGCTTACGTGGGAGAGCCATGCTTCGGAACGTATGGGCCGGCTCGACTCCGCTCGATACCACGGCCTCACAGAAAACCGGTAGTGAAGCAATGATTGCATTGCATTTCGCCGCGTGAGTTAGGTTACCGGAGGCCCTAACCCTTCCCTCTCCCCTATTCCCGTCCTTCCCTTCTCCCCTCTTCCCCCTCACCCTCTTCTCCTACTACCTTAAAGGGCGGTAACGCACTTGTGACTCTTTGAGTTACAGGTGCCCATGGGCGGCGGTAGTCATTTCCCATCAGGTGACCCGTCTGCTCGTTTGTCCCCTATACCATAAAAAAAAGGGTTAATTTGATTTGATTTGACACTGCAAACTGGAATTATTTTTATTTTATGTATTTATTTATTTATATACTAAACTTACAACTATTATTACAGGTTAAAAACCTAATGCTAGCTAATCAACTATACTAATTTCTGAATACCATATTTTTTATTTATAACATTATATGTGTGTACAGTGAACAATAAAATAATGTCTGTCTCCTCTGCAACGAGATTTAGCGTGCGAAGCGCTCGAGACAGAGGCGCTTCATTGAGACGATTGGTACGCCCTCTTGGCACCGCCAGCAGCCAGGGCCTGCGTCCGCCACACGTACCTATCTGGTACACACAACCTTACCATACCCAATATATCTGCATTGTGCATCCTTCCTCTAATAATCATACATTTTGAAAATTATTGACCCAACTACAAGTACCTTATTGCTAAAAGAGCGATGCAAAACCATAATACGTACTTCCTTAAATGGTAATCACGGACTGGAACGCTAAAAGGGGCGTTCCCTCACTAGATAGATTGCTGATCTAGTGAAAGCGGCATGCTTTATGAACCTCTTTAGGAGAAGTTCGTTGTTAGATTGTGCTTAAAAAGTCCTTAGTATGTTCTGACGCCACTTGCAGTCATACTAATTGCCGTGGGGATAGGGTTTCCAACTACGGTATGGGTGTGCTGAATGCTGATCATGCTTTGGTATAGTTATCATTTATCAACTTTATCCGCAGACCCTATTAAGGCGGTCGGTTTCTGAAGAAATATTATATAGGTTGTTAATTTGAATCATTCTTTTAAAACACCTAGGTATCATAGTCATTTACATCATCACCGTATCATCAAAGAGATAAACCGACTTTTTTATGACGTTAATTTGTAGTATATGAATCTATTGCATTACTAGAAATACCTAACATATAGGTGTAAACTCAGAACAAACTGTAAACTAATGTGCCACCTTGTGCGTCTGTTGATATTAGTTTTATCAAAGTAAATATAGACACACTTGGAATGGTACTCGCATATTTACAACCAAATAAATTCTCCGCTTTCTATCTCTATGAAGTTACAATTAGGCTTTGGGATCGACATGTCGGGCCAAATTAGTGGGCTGCAGCGCACGCATCGGTTCGCGTTCTATGGTAGCGGGTTCAATACTCACTCACCGTCGTCGTATGTCACTTAAGATATTTCTTAACTAAAATAAAGGCAAAAGCATATTGCATTGCTTTGTATATTATGCTGGTAATTAAATATTCAGATTAATTATTATTTAAAAGAAGGCAACCTTCACGTCGTTAGAAGAGATAAGAGACGATAGAAAGAGAGGCAACTCCTAGGTAACTGTAGGTAATTAGCGCTGTGCTAGCTGAATTGCACTTTATTGTGTCGGAACAAAAGTCGCTATTTATTTTAATGTTTTTGCGGAGTGAGTGATCCGTATCTACTATTATGTATTCTGTGACCGTATCTCACCAGCAGAAATACAAAACTAAGGCAATAGTGCCGGTTGACCGCAATCTTTTAGACACGAGTCTCTTATTGTCTTGTCTTATAGTTTAGTTTTATGTCCTTCACTCACCTTGAAATCACTTCAACCTAACCTGGTTGAAGTGGTCGGTTCGATTCCAAAAGACACCTCGCAGTTAACCAACTGCGAGGTGTCTTGTGGAATCGAACCGACCACATCCACACAGTCGTCACAAGTCTAGAGCAATGAATCTGGGTCAACCCGATCGAGCATGCTTGGGACGAGCTCGAACGATGCCTAGACGAGCTCTGCAGATGCGTGAGACAACGAAACCCACCGATTACGCTTCGCGAGCTTCGCTAGCTCAAGATTACTTCCATAGAGGAATGGGAAAATATACCTCAACATTGTCTAAGAAGTTTGGTAGAATACCAAACCGCATAACTGCAGTAATGGCAGCACGTGGTGTCACAGAGTACTAAAATTTGAGAAAATAATAAAGTTGTAGAAAAATATGGTGTTTTTCTATTTTTGTTCAATGATGAGATTGGTTATATATATAATATATATAATTTTTATGAATATAATATAAAGTAATAAATAAATATTATTACTATCATTCAAAGGAGATTTTATTGTCTATAAACCACAATTTATTTCACTAAGCTAGTATTCTTAGTTTATGAGATTTTCAGGTATCTTATTATAAGGTATATTATTGGTTGATTTTAAGAAGTTGTATGTTATACCACTTGCCAACACATACCGCTAGGCCACGGTCCGCCAGGAATTATCACCCAGCCTGGTCGGAGGATCCTACCATTGTGTTAGAGTTAGAGGGACATAACAACCGTTACTCCTCACTTCTTTTAGCACTTCGAAGGTACACATTGCGCCATATCCCGCCACAGAAATCTCGACCTTACTATCTAATTACAAATTACAATTTAACGGTGCACTAGTTGCGGTACTTATAATAATATATTAGAATCACGAAAGGGCTATGCGTGTTGCAATAAACGTATGTTTTGTAACTGTTTATAATGTGCTCCATCATCAATTGTATTGTAACCTTCAAATTCAAGGTTGTGGTCAGATCTGTCTTTACTTTACAGTTAGGGCTAATCAGACACGGGATAAGCTTTGACGCTCTCTACATTATTATTTTCTTATTATTTACGTATATCTATACCTACAATATAAATTGCAACCTTAACTTTCAAATCCAAGCTGCTGTCATGAAAAAAGAAACTCTCGCTTCTATTGATAAGACGGATATTAGACTGCGCCCCGCAAAATCAGTGGAAATAAAATGAATCTAATTTTTTATTTGTTTACTAAAACTTCTTGCACATGTTGTACAAAGTTGGACATTAAGTCCACCTATGCATCGGTAGGTATATATAAATTTGGTAGGTGTGTAGATATAATAAAATGAGAAGGAGAGAGAGAGAAGAGAAATTGATTTTTATGCTGCTTCATATCCATCAGCTTTTTACAAGTATCCTAAAATGGAATATGAACGTGGTGTTTTACTTTTACTATGACTTTTTTTTTAATTTCGGCTAAGAGTATCATTGACTTCGCCATACATTAAACAAACAACAAACCTGGCGAAAATGGTGGCTAACTAAAAAAAAAATTAAAATATCGACAAAACTCATCTTAAATTTAAACCTTAAAAACGCTAAGATACGTTTTTTTTTTTTTTTTAACTTATCCCTTTATTGAAATTCACAAAATAAAACTCAATGTCATATATCTCTAACCCAGGAGAACTTATTAAGGAACTTGCTCTCTTCTCTTACTCTTCCTTGCGTCGTGTATCCTGAATGCTAAGGTTTGTGACCTCGTTGAAGTACACTTTCTTGGACTATCTTTCGGCATTTTGCTTATAACTTAGGTCAATAAATAACTCACTAATTGGGAAAAAGTCTTGTAAGGTTTACACAAAAGAATTACTGCAAGACATTGCTAAACCATTCAAAGACTGTTATGCGCAACGTCTAATGGCTTAAAGCTTCTCAATAATATTTACAAGTAACGACATACTTAAGAATACACATTTTGTTATGAAACTTTCCACTCATATTGCGACAGCTTTTGCCTTCTCAGTCCCTCACAATAATAAACAACATGATTTTGAGATATCTCACACATAGATCTAAATTTACCAATTTAGATCTATGTGTGAGATATCTCACACATCAAAAGTACTTATTTGAGTTCATACCTGAACTCAAATAAGTACTTTTATTCAGAAATGACGAAGAACTAAACTGTCCGTGTGCACTGCAGGGGTATTCTGTACATATTTATGCTTGTTATATGCAGTTAGCCAAAGGACGTCGACTCTGCTGGACATAGGGCTCCCTTAATGATTTACAAGACCACTGGTCGGAAGTGGCCTGCATCCACAAATGGCCAGCCATCTTTACTGAGTCGTTTAAACAATATACAAGTTAATAATTTAAAAAAAATTATAAACCTTACTGCCCGGCGAAAAAACTAATTACGCGTAATACAGCCTTTGCTTTGCCGTTGAATTTGTAAAAAAAAAAATAGGCAGTGTCTCTCTAGATGATGTAAGGATTCCAACGATACCAACTACCAAATCTGTTCAGGCATTTAGAAGTTATGGCGAAATAAGGAATCTCAAATACATACATATATACGCGAACCCTGTAAACATTACAGTGCGTTTTGGGCAGTAGTGTAATAAATAAGTGACCAGCGGTTGTACCACGCCATATCTGTCGTTATGGAATGCTACGTTTGCTTATTATTCACTGCGCTTTTTATTCACATATTTTTTTACAAAGTGCGCGTGAACAACAACTGCATGCCAACGAAATGCTTTGATGTGCAGGGGGAGTAACCCGACTGGACAAAACGAGGAATGAGTAGTAGTAGAGAGTAGTATCTCCAATAGCGGAAAAAATAAAGTACTCAACACTGAGTGTGTTAATATCAGTTGTCTACTTAACTGCAGTCTCCCATACGGGGGAAATAATTCCCCAGACAGGCACCTCCAAATAGACCAGACATCTGCTATACCCTTTCGCCCACGGTACTATATCATAAAATTAATGGAAGCGCTTGTATGTTCGCGTATCTCAAGAATGACTAATTTGTTTTCCCTTTCTCTTTTTAAAAGACAACTCCCGCATTAGGAATGAGTCCTGTGTCGCGGGGGACTTTACAAACATACAAACAACGGACACAAAGAACACCCAGACTCAGGTGGGAATCGAACCCACAACCTGTAGCATAGCAGTCAGGGTCACTAACCACTAGACCAACAGGCCAGTCAGTCAAGAATTGTTTTTATTATCAAGCTGTGCATATATCTAAGAAAAAATAGGGTATTTGATATCACCATAAGAACAATCGCAAGAAGACGTTAGTAATCCTAGCGGTATAGGGCCGAGTAGTATACTACAACTAAATACAATCCAATTGAACAATATTCTCTAAGAGCCATTACAAAATAACGTAAGTGCATTCTACCTATCCCGCTATCTGCTAATAGATTCGTAATAAATCATAGGCTAGAACAAGGAAGCCGGTAACTCGTGGCTATAATACTTAATTGCTTTGCTATCCAAGTGTGAACTAGGGATGGGAAACGGAGATTGGTTGAAGACAACTATCGATTTTGGAAAAAAAATATAGGAATAAGATATCTAGGCTCATGGGCCAATCCTTGTTACGATTCTAACTAAATACATTACAATTTCGGCAAGAATATGAAGTCTGAAAGTCTATCCATTGAAGGTTATTATTCCAATTATAAAAAAAATAGTGCTGTATTTTTTGTTTTGTTTAAAATATATTATTTAAGTTACAAAAATAAGATTTTCAAGTAGGATAATAAACATACAGGAATCATTCTCTCTTGCACCTTTGCTCAAACTTTCATAATTCGTTCTTGTTTTGTCCAAATTCACAATAGAGACAACGCAACTATGTTTGGGACAGTTGTGTTACATTCCGTGACATTCCGAAAAATTTATACTTTTTTGCATGAAAGTCAGATCAGAAAGGAAATCTTATGTAGTTTTCTACACCCCTGGAACCGTTGATCCGTTGAGTAGTAGATATTTGTAATATTAGTTAGGATTCATCAGTTCATCCCTTCGAATAAAATACATACATTTAAAGAAGACGACCATTAATTTATTAAATTCAAAAACAAAACCTTTCTAAGACATCTTTTACAGATAGTTATCTGTAAAAGATGTCTTAGAAAGGATTTGTTTTTGACCAGGCAGATACAAGAAAATCGATAATATCGACTGACGCGCATCACTAGCTGTATACAAACGTATGCGCAGGCGCGGGCAGTGCTAGGGCAATGTAACGGTGCTTCGCTTCCCGGTACCAGCTACGTTCTAACTATTATAGGCATTTCAGAAAGCACTTAGACTTGTTCGACCTATTATTACTGGTATCCGTTAATGTTTTATTTCTTATTAATATTATATCGTAGATCTGCAATATAAATGAATTATACGCTATTAAAAACGAATTTATTTTTTACAAGTATGCAACAATCCCAAAGATATACCGCGGTTAGGTAGACAGAATAACTCTCTTGTAGCGGTTACAATGTATGCCCCTGATGTTGCAGAAGTCCACGGTGAGCGTGGCAAGGGGTACCTTGGTATGCTTGCTCTTGCCCCTAGCAGATGTTTTAAGCGCGGTTGTGCCCTCCCTAGAGTACGAGGGGCAGCCTGGGCGTCCACGCCCAGGTGCACTGAGTTCTGAGCGTGGACGCCCAGAGGGGGATTCTCCAACGCTAGCGTAACTGGTACACCATTGGGGTAATGTACTTTTTAACGGCGCCATCATTGGGGGGAGGAGGGGTTGGGGTTTGGGCCTCCGGTAACCTCACTCACTCGGCGAAAATCAATGCAAGCATTGCTTCACTACCGGTCTTCTGTGAGGCTGTGGTATCGAGCGGAGTCGAGCCGGCCCATACGTGCCGAAGCATGGCTCTCCCACGTTACGATATATATAGATTTTTTATTGTTTTTCTTAAAAATACTAAATTTCTTCGGAAAAAATTGCTGGCCGAAGAGTACACGTGGCCCGTGGCACCAAAAACGTTATCAGGTTCTAAAGATCGCTTCTCATTTCAAACTGGATGTGCTTTTGGAGCGCAATTTTTCCAACTGATATCCAAATATATAATTATGTATACGTACGGGAATGAACGCGATCACGTAATAGTTATTACATACCTTTGATTTGCCTGACGTTTCGACCAGGTTGCGCTGGCCGTGGTCATAGGCCGACTGGCTCAGTGGTGCACGCCCTCTTTACATACGAGTAGGTGCTCAAAGAGACATGGGTACCAATGTAAACGTTCGCTTTTTTACACCTCACCGTCTGCACCAAGAACTCGGGAAAGTAACTAATTAAACTGTCTACGCTTTCTGTCACAACGTGTAAATACATATTCTAGTAATACTTTTGCCTAAGCACCGACACAGGGTATAAATTATCCACAGAGGGCAACAACATTCATTAAACATGGGTTTTAAGCATGCCATGTACAACTTTCCACATATGAAAGCAGAGAAAATGGCCGACAATGAATTCAAAATGGCGACGTTAGAGTATTGACAGGAATGGAATAGCGATACACGTCCTTGCATTATGTAACTAAATTATTTGAATGTGGTAATTTGTTTTGTGTGTTGGTAGAATTGAATAGCCAACATTTTAAGTAGTTGTACGTGTAGTACGTTATACGTGTTACTGGGAATATCAGAAATTGGTGGATGTTAAGATCAACCGGTGAATGTCGATAATAATCAATAAGTATGTGTTGATCTGGTCGGTTTGTGAATTTAATAACATGATGGCCATCTAGTGCCACCATTTTTAATTTTTTTCTTTTCATTTGTCATTTTTTTTTACTTTTCAACGTCAGTCTGTCATCTTGAAATCCTACACTCACCACTACGAATTAAGCAGTATACCCTGGGGTACACAAATTCGAATTATTTGAATCACTTTCATAGCCTCTAATTACTGCGACTCTAATCGACAAGCAAACAAAAAATTAATTAAACTCATTTTTTAGATGCTGCATGCCGCTGACGCCGCTGACAGATACGCACGCAAGCATTGATTTAAAAAACAAATGATTATCAATTTGAAAAGAAACATAATTGAACATGAAAACAAAACATTGTAACGGTTGATCTCAGATGAGATAAGCGTAAAAGACACTAGACAGATTCTATTGAATATAGATTCAATTTTAGATTAGCTGGTGTAGGGAATTACGTAGATAGTATAACCAGACCTGCGTATTTTTTGGAAATGCCTGTTCTCTTCACCTGGCTCCGAAGGAAGGTAGGTATAATTATTTTGTAGGCTCTACAGGCTAAACAATTTTACGAATTTTCACCTTTGAGGTTTCATTAGTTTCTACTCGTGATGAGATTTCTTGACTTTTTCAGCAATCGGGTGCATATTTTTCAGGGTACAGGGTTCACTAAGAGCTCGGTGGTTTTGTCTCGAAAAGAAGCATACTCCAAGTGACTAAAATTATACCGCGTAACCTAGAAAAGAAGACCCTGAACCCAAGACAGTGGTATAAACAAGTGAAGAATTCGTAATGACCAGGATTAATTATTGACCCTGGAATTACAATGTGGACTAGACTATCAATACTGGTCATCACTCGACCTATAGGCTTGTTATGTCAGATTTCTTAAGAAACTTGACTTCGAAAGGTCAGAGATGTAATTATTGAATCGAATACAAACCTGTCTTCTTATATAGGTGACTACAAAAAAAACGGGTAATAACCAGTTGTAATTATATACATACCTTTCAATAGATAAAGAATCTATTTCAGTGTACCAGCCGGTACGAGAGTCAAACGATGACTAAGCAATAACGTTCTTTATTTAAACACATCAGTGGCGCGTGTCGGCCAATACCGTTAGAGTATTCGACGCATGCGCTATTGGTTTCTTCGTAAAACCGTTGAACGTTGCGTTTTATTATTCGTATTTGCAATTGCTCATTATTTGAGTTTCTAGTAGTTGTCTGTGTAATGACAAAACATTATGATGTTGTCGTGTAAACAATACACATAAGACAAACTGTAAGATTGCAAAACAGTTAACAGTTATTTATTACCTCAATTTCAACACCTCATCTGTAGGTATGTAATCCGTCAGCGCACCGGCGGCTCTAAATCTAAACACTGGTGAGACGAAGACCTCTAATAACCGACATGAAATTTGATGTCAAATATGTAAATAAGAATGTTTGTTTTTTTTTTTTTTTGTTTATTTCATTGGCCTGTATAACTAGAACTGTCATTGTATAGCACTTTCTTACCATAACAGGTCAACATATATTTACGAAATTTTCTTAAAAATGAGTACAAATAATTCTCTTCACGGATTGCGTCCCTATTATGCTACATTGCTTAGAAGAATGTACCAAA
Organism: Callimorpha dominula; assembly: GCA_949752705.1. Classification (NCBI taxonomy): domain Eukaryota; kingdom Metazoa; phylum Arthropoda; class Insecta; order Lepidoptera; family Erebidae; genus Callimorpha; species Callimorpha dominula. Next base: position 1,849,035 of record OX457012.1, on the reverse strand, counting down.
ATACAACGCGCTAACCATACAATAACAACTTGTATACTTATATCGCATTAAAACATTTGCACTTGTAGTTACTTCTCTGCTGCCAAAAATAATATCCTTATTCCCCCTTCCCTTTTTTCTCCTTTCTTTTAGATACTTTCCCATCGATCTCATTGTGAAATTCTCAAAAATAAACACACGTACCTCATACTTTCTTTATTAATTTAAAAAACATTCTGACTTGCGTCACAGTTAGATGAATAGTCTAGAATGTTACATAAACATAAGGACTAATTAATACCATATTCGTCCTCATACGAGTAATGCTTTAATCTATTATAATCAACAGCCATTTATTTAAATATACTTGACATTTTAACTTGCCCTTAACAAAAACAGCCTACAGCACTTTGCATTTTAAGGGGCGGTGTTGCCCAACGCGTCTGCACCGGTCGGACTAGCCTTAATTACTGTAATCACTGGATAACTGACCTTATTTTTGACAGCTGTAAGACGCATATAGTCTATGGTTTAACCTACTGACTTAATCATAGACCATGTTTTATTTTTATTACGTTATTGAACCTGTTTGATGACTGGTCGGACGAATTACGTCACGCTTATATGAAATGGTAATTTCTAACTTTTGACTTTTAATACCGTACATTTTTTTCCTGTTTGTGTTTTTATTTATTTAACGTTTTAAATAAGAAACCCAAAAATGTTTTTTCAGGTCAGAAATAAACATCGATTTTAATACGTTATCGTTACTTTCAGATGTCACTGACCACGGTAGTAAGAAATAAGAATTCACCGTTCTATATAAATACTAGCACCTACCTACCTACTACACATACCCGGCTTCGCACGGGTACAAATTATACACCTAAACCTTCCTCGTGAATCACTCTTTCTATTAGTGAAAACCGCATGAAAATCCGTTCAGTAGTTTTTCAGACAGACAGACGCGGCGGGGGACTTTGTTTTATAATATGTAGTATAGTAATAAATAGTAAAAGACAGTAGTTAAGTCGAGGTTACTTACTATTCTTTTTGTTACATAGGTACTCTAATGCCTGTATTCCCGAAAGGGGGGAAGGCAGAAGTGATTAAACATCCACATTTTGCCCACTATAATTACCTGTATTTCGAACTGGTTATTGCCTTGAAGTTCGACCCCTTGCCTTGAAATTCCTTTATTTCTTTTTGAAGTGAAAGCTTCTTTAGGCACGTTAGGCACTTTTGGTATGGGGAAAAAGCACTGAACTCGTGTGACCATCACGCTAAGATGACATATATACAGATTTGTGTTTATATATGTATACTTATATATGTGTGTATGTGTTTTCAAATAAATTAAGTCAGCTTTTAGTTTAGTCGAGTGTACAACAGAATCGGCACCAATGGCGGACAAAATTTCGTCGAGCACGTGAACTGCATTTGGTCTCACGCCTATTATGCTTTATAATTTTGTATAATTTCCACGATAAAAGAGTCATTTTCGGAAATGCGTTCATTAACCTTGCTAATTTATAATAAAGCAACTGTATCATGGGTATTGTATTAAAAAGTCACCTTTGTTTAAGATCTAAGTCTATTATTAGTAAGAAACAAAGAAATACTGTTGTCAGAGACTGAATTAAAATAAAAGTTACAAGAATCGAACAAAAGAAGGAAGGAGACTGTGACTTATTTCATGTAAAAATAATAATATAATTGTAAGAAAGTCATGTTAAGTAGATAAAACCATACAAATCCAAGAATTACTAGCGATCTGAGTGGTTGGAGAAGGAAGGTTTACAGTGATATGTGACAGTTCTTGCATCAAACAGAAATTGATAAATTAAAGATAGCCGAGCCCGCGGTTTCACCCGCGTATGTCCCGGTACCGTAGGAACATCGGGATAAAAAGTAGCCTATGTGTTACTCCAGGTCTTCAGCTATATACATACTAAATTTCATCGCAGTTAGTTAAGTAGTTTTTGCGTGAAATATCCATACATCCTCACAAACTTTCACGTTTATAATATTAGTAGGATGTTGGTAGGTAAGTACTACACGAACTGCAGAGGTAAAAACATCGCCTATACAACACAGTAGTGGCCAAGTTTAATTAAAATGGTTTTTCTAATGTTTAAAATAAGTTAAATTAAAATATGATGACTGTGTTTAAAAGTTGAATACATCCTTATTCATTTGATACCCTACCATTGCCAATAAAACGATATATTCATCGAAGATGGGCCTTCAAACATAAGCTCACTGACAATTAACAACTAATATTTTGCGACAAAAATAGCATCAGACTAGCACTTCATCAATTCAATATAAGCATTCTTTATTCCGTCGCATTCAACGTAAAGTATACACTCATTTTTCTACCGCCTAAGAATAGACTGTTTGGTTAAATGATACCATTGTTTGCTAGAGAAATGGTTTCTATATTTAAACAACAAATGTAAATATACTTTTTAATTGTGTTGTGTTGTCGTATGCTTTGATTCATGAACGTGAGTCAACTGCGTCTCGCTAAGATACGTAGGTACTCTCAGGTTTCGGGACGGCTATCGGTGAGGGAAGCCTCTCGCTGGAGACCATAGTTCTGTCAATGGTCCGAAGCGAGAGTGCGTGGAATTCCGCTGCCTCATTTTGCGAGGAGGTGATGACGGGAGAGGACGAGTACTCTCCCGTCCCGCAGAAGACGCACCAGGCGCCGGAGAGTGCACAACGACCTCCGGCCTCCATGAGCGCTGGCCTGGGGATAACGGGTAGGGCTGTCCGTTATCCTAGCAGAAGCAGGCCTGAGAAGGTGGCGCGACGTGTTCCGCGTGCGCCTTTCTAAACCGGAGGCGGGCAAGGCCCCCGTACTCTATGGTGTGGCCGCCTACTGACCAAGAGGCGGCCAAGGTCTGCAGGGGTTCCCGAAGGCTTCCTTCTTAGGGTATTGCCGGGTCCCCTGCAATATTCAAATTCAATTCAAATTCAAAAAAATCTTTATTTCTTAAAATTGACCATCAATTATTCGAAATCGTCGATTTAATAAATAATTATTATAATTAATAACTATAGATCAACACACACAGAGTCACCGCAACAATAGTTTGCTTCGTCAAGTGTAAAATGATTAAAGAAAACAAAATGGATAACATAATATCACATCTGCCTGTTTCGATCTATAACCGCCCGTTTCCAAATGGTTGAGCCTTGTGAGAAGAAATCAATAGGCCCACTTGTGACGGAACACCATGTATGTGCTTTTAGTCGGTTCGATTCCGACATACTTCACCATTAGCTCAGGTGAGGTGATGACCCGTGGGGGTTTCCACACGAAAAAAACAAAAAAAAAAAGGTGGTACTCTCAGGTTTCAGAAGCGTGTAGACAAATTGTAAAAATTTATAAATTACAGTAATCACTTTGGTCATATTTTCATAAAAAAAATAATATTAACAATTTTGAAGCAAACGTCTGGTATATTATTATTATATTATTCGGATTTTATTTAAAAAATATATAAAAAAAATTATTATCCTGCTCTATTTTCTTCAGCGGAGCCAGACGTCGTGGTTTCCATTCCCACCCAGGACAAATAATTGTGAGATGAGCATGATAATTCGTTTTGTGTCTGGTGTTAATTTATCTATAATATGTATGTATTTAGTAATATATAAGTATGTTTATTAGCAGTCTGGTTATCATAGTACAGGCTCTGCCTAGTTTGAGATTAGACGTTCATGTTTGAGGCGTCTCAATTTATTATTAATAGGGTTTAATTATTAACAACGCATTGCTAACTGTTTTTTTGGATCCGATCTGTCGGCTTGTTTTTCAAATTAGTTTCCTTTAGCAATAAATCTGTTAATACTAACTTTTAAACTTTCGCGTTCCATGATATAATTATTTATTTAATCAGACATCAACGCGATCACGTAAAGGTATTACATACCTCTGAATTGCCTGACGTTTCGACCAGGTTGCACTGGCCGTGTTCACAGGCTGACTGGCTCATTCCCGTTTTAATACATAATTAAAACTGTTTAATATATAAAACAAAAAATAAATGAAGACCGTGATAAATTTGATAATACATTGACAAACATTTTTATTGCCTTTAATAGTAATCTCAAACGTAATAATTATGGAGTTTTGAGATTGACAGATAATAATATTATAACTATGTAGGTATTAGGTATCTCATTATCTGTCAGCGTTCCAATGATAAAAAAAAACACCTAAACCATAGACTACATAATAGCACAAGTACAATAATTATGTCGAATCGTAATACATATATTGTATTTATATTGTCAACCAACTCTGTAACCTGTTTCCTATTATAATCATTGTTCAGAGGGGTTTAGAATAATATTACATACTTATAATAATCTATACTAATATTATAAAGAGGTAAAGTTTGTAAGTTTGGATGTTCGGGGTAATCTCCGGTACTACTGATCCGATTTGGAAAATTCTTTTAGTGTTGGACAGCCCATTTATCGAGGAAGGCTATATAACATCACGCTACGACCGATAGGAGCGGAGCATCAATGAAAAATTTTGCAAAAACCGAAAATTTACAAACGCAGACGAAGTTGCGTGGGTCAGCTAGAACTTTTAAACTTTCGCGTTCCATTATTTACTTAATTATGTATTTATACGGGAATTAACGCGATCACGAAATAGGTATTACATACCTCTGAATTGCCTGACGTTTCGATTAGGTTGCACTGGCCGTGGTCACAGGCTGACTCTTTATTCTTCACTAACAACATTTGAAAGAGAAAGAGGACAGAAATGGCCGAATTGTTTTTTACGTCAAAGTCCGAGCATTCTAAATAATTATAAGCCACGTATAGATTTGTTTGTAAAAATATGTAAACTAAGAAAATGCCTCCGATCCGAATGCTGCGCTTACGCACAATAGCACTAAAGTGTTATGCATCTCTGGTAGGTCTATACTCTATATGTAAAAAAATGAAGTCTGCATTTTATAATTCGAAAATTAAATAATTTAACTTATTAAATAATAGTTAGTAATACAGTAAACTGTTGTTTGTTTCCGTCTGAGTGTTCATTAAATGTAATTACATTTTTATACTCTAATACCGATGTGTGTTACTAAAATACAAATGTAAGGAAATATATATTTTATTTTACAAAGACACTAACGTATTAAACGCTTATCTATTGTAATCAAGCCTCTTTCGAAAACCCCCCTTTTCATTTTGTTGTTCTTCAAATACCACAGTATAAAAAAATAGATATGTACTAAATTATTCGACCAAACAAATGGACCGATTTAAGTGATTTTTTTTTGTTTGAAAGGTGACTTGATCAAGAGTGTTGTTAGATATAATTCAAGAGAATCTGTGCAGCCGTTCGAAGATAATCAGCTCTTTTCTGATCGTTGAAAGGAATTTCGAGTCGGGGGTGTTTTAAATTATGTTATTATGATTATTCATCGTAACACTAAGTTTTTCAAAGAATATGTTGACATTTGAATTGTCAAAATTCAACCGTTTTTTTTTTTTGAATCTTTTATTAACCGACTTCAAAAAAGGAGGAGGTACTCAATTCTTCGGATTTTTTTTTTATGTATGTTCAACGATTACTCGAATACGTGTGAAGAGATATGGATTTTTGTTTTGTTTCAAAGGGTATATCATTTCATTTGATCGATATCAGCGAGTGGTTTTTCAAAAATCAACAAATAACAACAACAAAAATTGTAGACATCGATCATATTTTCATTTGCCACGAAACCTCGCTGTCTCATTGGAGCAGTGCGTTTAGTTGTCCTACCCATATTATATTTAAACAAAATACATCTACTTTCCACTAAGAAGCACATTGAAGTCGGTGATTCACTGCTTTTTTTAAAGATAATTATTTTATCTCTACCTGTAACTAACTAACAATGTAATATAATCTTAGAAGTCCATTTTTACCTACATCTAGTTGTCATATGAAAATAGAATTTTGTATGTAAGTGTAGTTCGGATGACAATAATAAAGGCATCTTGGAGCTGATCTTATAATGGAGCCAGGAGGTGGATAATGGAACCCTTCGGTGGCTACTAGAGTAAAGTTTAGGCTCATTTGATTCGTTTTGACGTGTCCCACAGATTAGGCTTGGTAATTATGTCTGATGATGAAGCCAAGAGTAAGCTTCTAACACGTGTTCTTTAATGTTTTCTAAATTTAAATTTATTGTAACACTAGTAACCCGCCCCGGCTTCGTGTACAAATTATACACCTAAACCTTCCTCATGAATCACTCTGTCTTTTAGTGAAAATCACAAGAAAATCCGTTCTGTAGTTTTTCAGTTTATCGCGAACAGATAGACAGACGCGGAGGGGGACTTTGTTTTATAATATTTAGTGATAGTGACAAAACAAAGCTATTCATTTCAAATGTTGAACTATTTGAATAAAAACTTTCGCGAGTGCAGTCGACACGTGGCAGGTCGCTGCAACCCTTTTTTTCTCATTAACAGTCATCATCATATTCCATCAAATTTACACAAAACCTTAACAAATTATATACCTAAACCTTCCTCATGAACCGCTCTATCTATTGGTGAAAACCGCATGAAAAACCGTTCAGTAATTTATGAGTTTATCGCCAACAGACAGACACGCGGCGGGGGACTTTGTTTTATAATATGTAGTGATTAATATAAGTTGGACTGCCACTGACATTCCGTACCATAAAAGGTCCACATCAACATATATATACTGGATTTTTTAATTTATAAGACATTTGGAATTTCAAAGTACAAAGTCTTAACTGCACGTATTAATAACCATATAGATTAATTAATTGCATTAAAACCTTAAGAATGCCAAATTTCTCACTACACTGTGTACGCAATGTGCTTAAAAAGTACGTAAATGTAGGTTACCTAGGCCGTATCTATATTTGCGTAAGTCTCTTGAATTAAAAAAAAACTCGCAGCACCCGCCATAATTTATTACACAACTAGCAGCGCCCCGCGGTTTCACCCGCGTAAGTACCGATGCCGTTGGAATATCGGGATAAAAAGTAGTCTCTCTTAATCCAGGTCTCCTGCTATCTACATACCAAGTTTCATCGCAATCGGTTCAGTGGTTTTGGCGTGAAAGAGTAACAAAGTATTTACGTTATTTTTGCCTAAAAATAGAGAAAAAATAAATATATCAAAGGTTTATAGCTGTCAATAGCGTGATATTGCAATATGTGAGGTAAGTAAATAGGCTAAACTTTAATATATGAGGTAAGTAAATAGGCTAAACTTTAATATGTGAGGTAAGTAAATAGGCTAAACTTTAATATGTGAGGTAAGTAAATAGGCTAAACTTTAATATGTGAGGTAAGTAAATAGGCTAAACTTTAATATGTGAGGTAAGTAAATAGGCTAAACTTTAATATGTGAGGTAAGTAAATAGGCTAAACTTTAATAAAACTTTCTGTAACCAACGAAAAAGTAGGTAAGTACACTTACCTACTTTTTCGTTGGTTACAGAAAGTTTAACTTTAAAAGAAATATTTATATTTATATTATATTAGCAGTGCCCCGCGGTTTCACCCGCGTAAGTCCCGATCCCGTGGGAATATCGAGATAAAAAGTAGCCTATATGTTAATCCAGGTCTCCAGCTATCCATATACCAAGTTTTATCGTAATCGGTTCAATAGTTTTGGCGTGAAAGAGTAACAACCGCAACCGGTTTATATGCAACATGCAATTGAACACATATTTTGTAAAAATATGCCCAGTGAATTCACACTTACTAATGCAGCATATAAATGCAATATATTTTGGTTAATTATTAAAATGCAGTAATGAATAATGTATTAGGCTTAGTAGATAACATTAACTTAACCGGAACGAGGGCAAGGCTCTCCGCTAGCAATGGTGTGGCTGCCTTCTGTTTGAGGGCGGCCAAAGTCTTCCAGGGTTCTCGGGGACTTCCTTCCTAGGGTATACCCGAGTCCCTTGCAATAGACTCACTTGTGACGGAACACCGTGTGGTTGTAGTTGGTTCGATTCCGACATACCACTTCACCAATAGCCATGGTGAGGTGTAGAAACCATATAAAAACAGTAATGTCACGTAAGTTGGTTTTTAAGACGGGTCAGAGTGTAGCTTAAGGTTGGATCAAACAGCGGCTGGGCGAAGCCAAGTGTCTTAATAAAAGCTGTTCCCGGATGCGTAATTAGAAAACATTGTGGAATATAGACAGAGGCTGTTCTGAAACGCTCAATGTTTTCATAACTAATTTCATACAAGTCCATTAACCGTTTCAGACCATCGAATGCTCTGAAATGCTCAACGTTTTCCATGTAAAATGCTTAATAACATCCTTCAAATTAGTTGTGCAGTACATACAGAAAATTAATTAAAAATTGTTATACTAAATGTTATTAGAGCAAAGGAAGGTCATATGAAATATATCATGATCTAATGTTATATTTCATATAACATGCCTTTGCTCTAATAACATTTAGTATAACGTTCATTTCATTCACGAGTTATATAACGAATTAATTAAATTTGTGGAGATGTTCCTGTTGCTAACAATGATTCGGAAGTAAAAATAACGAAGAATCACCCTACCTCTAAGGGATCTGCTTACTGAGAACAAAATATTCATCAGTCAGTATTAAATGCATTAATAAATTAGTATATCATGTTATTCCTCGACCTTATTAAAATATGATTATCAAGAATTCTTTGAGGAATTCTTAATAATCTGTTCAGTAATCTGTAAAATATTATATTAGCAAGGTTTAAGCTAATATACTACTTTATCTAACTCAATCTAAATGGTACCATTTTCTCATCGAAGTATTTAAATTTGACAAATCATTTTATTGTCAAGGATAAATTATTAGTATTATAATCTGTTTTTGAATTAGTTTGAACATTAGTCTTTTAGCCACGTTTAGAGAGTCTTGACGGCAAATGTCAAATTATTATATTTTAGAAGAGACAAGGTTAGAGGAAATGTAGAATAAATTAATGTCATTATCGCATGCACAAATACAATTAAATTAAATACAGGAAGTAATATTAACTTGAGAGGAAGGAATTACGGAGGGAAGACTACATACGAGTACATACAGTGTCTAAGAAATTGTCTTAAGGACACAGATGTAACTGATTTTATTTTGACGAAATCTACCTTCTGCAAATACGTTTACTTGTCTATAGAAGAGCAAGCTCTTCTATAGACAAGTAAATGTATTGAATCAGCAGAATTAAGTAACAAGTTACTTAATTCTGCTGATTCACGAGAAAAAGTGCCGAAGCATTATCCATAGGTACATCTCTATACAGTGTTTTACTTACTATAATACTGTGTTTTACGGAACTTAGGGCGCGACTCAGTATCTAAATTGGCCCATTCTTGTCATTCAAATCTTAGTTACTTCTCGATCTGCAATATTTGCCTCAAAAGAAGCTATTCATAGAACAGAAAAGAATGTAATAAATACTTAACTACTTTTCGCAATATATAAAGAAAAGCAAGACCATTTTTATCATTAGCGCTACTTATATAATATGTTATAAAAGAAATAAACAGCTTATTCAATATTATTTGACGTATGTTGTTACTTGTTACTAATCAGATGGAAGTGATGAACCCAGATTACAAATTGGCCTACTTTTTAGAATACAGCGATGGTAAAAACTGACCTCCTTATTCGCAAGCGTTAATCTAGTTAGACACGGTTTTTTTATGTCTTTTCTTCATCACATCGAAAGAACTTTATGGTTTGTCATTTATTAAAGTTATTAAGAAAAAAACCTGTTGTTTTTTTTTTGAGGTGGACTTGGAAAAGATGTTAGAATGTTTTTTTCTTTTCAAAAGTAAAGTGAAAATTGTGCTGTTCCGATTTTGAAATAAAAAATAAACAAGATTTTTTTTATGTTAAATCGATGTTGTTTTCCGAGACTGGAATTTTGCAATGCAGCGTTGCGATTCAACTTTTTTAAATTGCACGTTTACACATAGGTACATTGGTTTACAGAAGCACTTATGCAGAAATACCTGACTTGCTACACAGTTTGCAGTGATTGCGTAGCGGTGTGTTCCGACCCAGAGAGCCGTACTAGGAAATGCAAATATGTACAAATATTGCGTTTCTCTAGCATCGAATGTACACATTGAAAAGCTAGTTTCTGCTTTAAGTATCTACACGTAGCCTATCATAAATGTAATAGAACAAAAAATAACATAAAATATTTCATCCCCTCATCCATTACAACGAAAAAACAATGAAATTAATTTCATAACAATATCCTACTAATATTATAAACGTGAAAGTTTGTGAGGATGTATGGATGTATGGATGTTTGTTACTCTTTCACGCCTAAACTACTGAACCGATTGCGATGAAACTTGGTATGTAGATAGCTGGAGACCTGGATTAACATATAGGCTACTTTTTATCCTACTAATATTATAAACGTGAAAGTTTGTGAAGATGTATGGATGTTTGTTACTCTTTCACGCCAAAACTACTGAACCGATTGCGTTGAAACTTGGTATGTAGATAGCTGGAGACCTGGATTAACATATAGGCGACTTTTTGTCCCGATATTCCCACCGGATCGGGACTTACGCGAGTGAAACCGCGGGGCCCTGCTAGTAATAAATATTTGCAAAAATACTCCGAGATTGCTGGCTCTCGATTATATAGATATTGGTTTGGGTCAAAACACCTGCTGTCTCTGAAACAATGGGCGGGTAGTGATATAAAATGTATTTGTTTTTGTGGTTGGTGGTGATGGTTAGCAGCCAGCGTTGCCTATAAAGATATGCCAGCCAGTGTCACTTATGCCTTATAAAACCCATTCTAACTCACTTATGGAGCTCTAGCAACCCTAAGTACGAGCTTTAACAGCCTAGTAGAGCTGTTTTTTTGTGGGTACCGGTGCTACTTAGAACGGTCGGCTCCAAGATGCAAAACGGCCTCACAGAAAACCGGTTTCGCCGAGTGAGTGAGGTTACCGGAGGCTTAAACCCCGTCCCCTCCTTCCCTATTCGCACCCTTCCCCTACTACCTTAAAAGCCGGCAACGCACTTGTGACTCTTGAGTTGCAAATTTCCATGGACGGTAGTCACTCACAATCAGGTGACTCGTCTCGTTTGCCCCTAATCCCATAAAAAATCTTAATATAGGGTTGGCATACACTGAACACATAAAACAATTATGTATACATATAAACTTCCCATCACGTTGATCGGTGCATATAAAATTAAGAACATTTATATGCAGCTCTTGTAACTCAGTTTGGTATTCAATCATGGATCATGTGGTAACGTGTGAATCGTTGACTTTTGTTTTTACTGTGGATTTTTTTTTAATAATACTAGTATTCGCAGGCAAGTTTGAAGCTTCGCGAATGTAGGTGGTAAAAATATTTCCTTCATAGCGTTCACGTGTCCTCATAGTGTCGCTTGTACAGTTTAACAGTACAGTTTAGTAGAAATTATGAAATAACAACTTGCGAATTTGTGACGTCATACGTTGTTAACGTCAAATTGTTGACTTTTAGTTTAATAAATAAAAAATACTGAAAATATTAACAAATCAAAGTCTAATGAAAGTTTTAATTTCCGGAGTATCTTTATTTTAAACCATGCGAAACTACCTTAATGCTAACAACACCTGTCATTAGCCTGACTTTACTGTCAAAAGCTTAGCTAACCGTTGCCGTAACGAAAACTATTTACACACGACTGTTTTGTCTTTGATCACGAATCATCATTACGTAACTTACGTATCGTATGTTATTATAATTACACACAGAACAATAGGTGCGAGGAATAAATAAACAGTTTGTGTTGTAATAATATTATCCTAATTAGTGCAATATGTCGTACTCTATGGTGCGGTGACCCTTAGAGATAATAATATGTGGAATGATTATATTATTACTCATTCGTTTTTCAACCCTGTAGGTGTTATACCTGACTATATGTAAGGTGCAGTGTGAGATGTATAAATCGAGACTTATCGCAGTAACATTTACAATATATATTTTCAATGTATTGGCTATACTGATATTATAAAGAGGAAACATTAGTGTGTATGTTTGTAATGTTTTCACACAAAAACTACTGGACCGATTGCGATGAAACTTGGTATGTAGATAGCTGGAGACCTGGATTAACGCATAGGCTTCTTTTGATCCCGACATTCCCACGAGATCGGGACTTACGCGGGTGAAACCGCTAGGCGCTGCTAGTAATAGATAAAAAGATATTCTTATACCTAACCATAGTACTGTCATCGTCCATGTTACGTTTATATACCTCACTTTACCAAAAAAAAAAACGAATTGAACAATTGTCGTGACAAAAAAAATGGCCTAATCCAAAACATTGCTTACCTAAGTCAGCAAAATAATAAGTGAAAGCTCCCAGTACATCACGTTATTGCATGCACCTCACTGCCTGCGCGTGCTCAACATAACAATATAGCCATCTCGCTTATATACGAGACAGCTATACGACTCGTGAGAATTTATACTGATTATCTGCAAGACATTATCAGGTTGGTGTCATCTTTTGAAGTTTTGCGGTTAGTAGGGCGCGCCATTGTTGTAAAGGTCAACAAACTTCTGTCTGTTATAAATGGAACCCATGGGAATAATTTCAAGCTATTTTTTAATCTTATCGGGCTAATCGCATTAATGTCTAAAATGCCTGCTTTGCCTTTTTTTTTCTCGTCGTTTGTTTTAGATGAGTGTAGTTTAAATTTGAATTTCGAATGTCATGATGTTATTTGACAGATTCGTTCATCGTTAAAATTTTTAAATGTCATATTAGTTTGTTTTTAGTAATGTCGTTAGATCGTTTGATTTTGGTTACTTTTTTAAACAAATTCTAGATTTCACATGAAGAAATAAATATTGTGAAGACACGATAGTTTTTTTGTCGAAAGAGAAGCGCCACATTGGGGTAGCATATCCACTATACAGGAATACTCATTCCTTCTCTTTTATATAATGTACTGTACATGACTCCGCTACCTTCCTATTTAAAATAACGATTCGAGTTCCTTCATTCGTGATGACAAAAATCATCAGTTACTGTAACTGAAAACCCCTCCACACTACGGAATGTTATGATAAATCCTTTACAGTAACTCCAATCTCTCTTCTTTCAATCCGTTTATGGAATGCACTACCTGTAAAAATTAGACGAGGGACCAACAAGTTGACCGTTCTATACTTCAACGGGTATACGAGTGCATGCCTCATATGCCCTCGCGACGTTAAGTCTGGATGCTGCTTCTCTTGCAATGCTCACTTGCCACCACTCTAACATGTTACTATCTCTTGTTGCAGGGGTCAGACCCTCGCGTGGCGACGTGCCGCGGGCGGCTGCAGACCCGTCGGTGTCAGCTTAATCAAGAAATTAATAAGGAACTGCGTCTTCGGGCAGGAGCTGAGAATTTGTTCAAGGTAATATACAAACATACATACACTCACACCTGTATCTGTGAAGGTGTAGGCAGAGACGTATTAAACACCCTCAATATGCCAAGAGTCACAAATGCGTTGCCGCCCTTTAAGATGAGTAGGAGAAGAGGGGATTAAGGAAGAGTGGGAAGAGGAGGGGAGGGGAAGGACGTTAATAGGGGAGAAGGAAAGGTTAGGGCCTCCGATAACCTCACTCAAGCATTATTTTACTTCCGGTTTCCTGTGAGGCCGTGGTATCGAGCGGAGTTGAGCCGGCCCATACGTGCCGAAGCATGGTTCTCCAAAGAAGAGACGTTTCGTGTGAATACAAGTCGTTGAATTCAAGGTCAATGGGTGGTCAGGACCGCCTGACTTCATCGCGTTACATCAAATCGGTTCGTGTGAACGCTAATCGGCCAATTTTATCACTTACTCTCTCTACAGGCGGCATACGCAAATAACGCATTATTAATGCGTTTTTTTTAGTTCGATGATGATGATTTATATTATTAGTTCAATACAGGTAGCATTTCTTCAAAAACAAAAAAAAATATTACGTATGCGGCAACCTTTCTTAACTACGTCCGTCTGGCACAGAAAATAACATGAAATGAAAATTGGCGATTTAGTCGTTACGTGTGAACTCAAAATTTGTTCGTAAGCCAATTCAATCACGAATCTAATCAACAACATTGAAAGTGTGAAAGTGTTAATAATTTGACAACACTGAGCCGTGACACCATGCCTTGTTTATTTCATACACAATTGTACCAAACTTACCGTTTTAACGTTAGTAAAAATATGCTTATTTCACTTAAAGCTATCTACTCTATTATCATCAGACGAGACGTGGCTGCCTTTTGTTTAAGAGGCGGCCAAGGTCTGCCGGGGTTCTCGGGGACTTCCTTCCTAGGGTATACCCGAGTCCCTGGCAATAGACAAATTTATGACGGAACACCGTGTGGTTTTAGTTGGTTCGATTCCACATGCCACTTCACTGGCAGCCCCAGTGAAGTGATGACCCGAGGGGGTTTCCACACGATAAAAAAAAAAAATTTTCATCAGAACAAAGGCGAAAGTTTCTGAGGATGGATGGTTGTTTGTTACTCTTTCACGCAAAAACGGCTGATCTGGATGAAATTTGGTACAAAGATAGATTATAGTCTAGTCTACTTTTTATATCGGAAAAATGTACGGTTCCCGAAGGACAGCTAGTAATATGAAGCTTCCGTATGTTAGTGTCCGCAAATCTCGGAAAGTATTTGATGAATTGACTTGAAAGCTTCACACATTTTATTTTAACAGAAGAGTGCTTTTTGTACACTTTTTATCCCGAAGTCTTAACGCAAACGGGAAATTCTATACATTTTAGATTGACTGGAAACGGATATTCCCAAGCATTTTAGATTTACTGGAAAAGGAAAATTCCATACATTTTAGATTGACTGGAAACGGAAAATTCCATGCAATTTAGATTGACTGAAACCGGATATTCCCATACATTTTAGATTGACTGGAAAAGGAAAATTCCATGCATTTTAGATTGACTGACACCGGATATTCCCATACATTTTAGATTGACTGGAAAAGGAAAATTCCATGCATTTTAGATTGACTGACACCGGATATTCCCATACATTTTAGATTGACTGGAAAAGGAAAATTCCATGCATTTTAGATTGACTGACACCGGATATTCCCATACATTTTAGATTGACTGGAAAAGGAAAATTCCATACATTATAGATTGACTGGAGACGGAAAATTCCATGCATTTTAGATTGACTGACACCGGATATTCCCATACATTTTAGATGGACTAGAAACGGAAAATTCCATGCAATTTAGATTCGACTTATAATTTGTCATAGTTACGTTGATATGATAACCGTTGTCATATAGCACTCAACATGCATGAAATTTTACACAGCCACGGCAAAGCGTGGCCGGGTTTAGCTAGAAGCCAATATTTTCCTTAACAAAACATATTATCCCATTACAATAAAGGAAATTTCACGCACGGCAAAGTTGCCAACTTAGGTAGTTTATTAACATTTGTAACGCATACAAATTACTTGTTGCTGCTATTGCAATCACACCTATAGTTACAGTAATGAAGTCACGTACTGTTTGTCACTTTCACTGCAAAGTGCAAAGCGCTACAGAATAATTTGTACTTATTTAAAGTTTGAGATATCGTTATACTGACAGACCTCACCAACAATTAGGGTTGTCAATGTAGGATTATAACTAGAGGGGCTCGTGGCTAAGTGGTAACCGAGTAGGTTAGCACATTGGCTCTTGGCTAAGTGGTAACCGAGTAGGTTAGCACATTACAAAGTTAAGTAATGCTAGCCAGGTCAGTCTAGGATGGGTGACCATTCTTAATAGATTGAGACACCTCCGTGCCTCTGAGAGCACGTTAAACCGTCGGTCCCGGGTGCCATACAAACATCTGTGGCATTCGTTAGGGGTAGTTGGAACCCTAAAAGGTCCGACAACCTGTTAAACTACAGAACTTTGATATCGCCTAGTACTTGGGTTGCGGAGGTCTGAGTCGCTTCACGTAAAATATCAAAAGTTCGGTCGTATCGTAGTTAGACTGAAAGCCGACCCCAACTTGGTTGGGAAAAGGCGCGGAGGATGATAAATGTAGGAATATAACTTTTGCGCTTAAGAAACACCTTTGTCTTGTAAATGTCAAGTTAACTATTTCTCTGCTCAGTAAGTTACAAGGTGATTTCAAAACGTTATATTGTATGCTTGAAATATGTTTTAATTTGTTTTGTTTAAAAGTTGTGTTGTGTTTGTGTCTTTGAGCATTGAAGTAGAAGAAAGCATGATGGGTACTTGGTGTCATATATATATTAGGAAAACATTGTTTTTTTTTTACTTAAGTCAATAATATTTTATATTTTTACTTATGTATTTGTTTTAAGTTTTTTTTTATTTGACTAAAAGTTCTTGTCACTAGTCACGGAGTCCTATTGATACTTATAATAACATTTGATATAAAAACGAAACTTTCTAATAAAACTGTCTTAATGATTTTTTTTTTCTTTAAACCTGATCAGATAAGGACCAGTAGTTTCTAAGTTATAAACGCGGAAACGGAGTGACCAAAAGACATTGTATCTATATGCTAATAGTATAATTATGCAAATATGAAAAATGCATTGAAAGTGTTAGTAGTCTACACACGTAATATCAAATATTTGATGTTCATACATTATCGACTAAAACGTATCGGATGCATATGCGTTTTATTAACGCAAATTAATAACTTAGATGTACCATCCCTAATTTTAATGGACACTGGTCGCAATTCTTTAAGACATGAAGTTCATTGTACATAATGAACATTTGTTTCACACTGGCACGTCGATCAGTCACTATCCTTTTTTTGTTTTTTTTTTTTGTATTACTATAAATTATATTGTGGGACATATATTACATAGCGGTTTCTAGATCCGAACTAAGGATTGTTTGCACCATGGGTTCTAGAATTTATATATTTAACGTGAAGAGAATTCTTTGTACCCCTTTTTAATCAAATTTTGCAAACGGACGAATGTGATATTTGGAATATTTAAAGTTGTACAAGAAGTGAAGAAAGTAAATTGTATTTTATAAACAACTAGTTGCGCCCCGGTTTCACCCGCGTAAGTCACGATGGCCGTGGGAATATGGGGATAAAAAGTAGCTTATGAGTTAATGCAGGGCTCTCGCTATCTACAAACCAAGTTTATTCGCAATCGGTTCAGTAGTTTTTGCGTGAAAGAGTACCAAACATCCATACATCCTCACAAATTTTCACGTTTTTAATATTAGTAGGATATGTGTTATATAATTAAATATTATGCGGAAATGGCTACAAAAATTCACAACGTCCAGTATATTTGTAGACGTGTCATGGTACGAGAAGTCCATACAATGACTTCGACTGCACGGATGGCACAATGGTTTAAGTGGTCACCTCGCCATTACGCCAAGTGTTGTGGGTTCACAACTTCAAATTCCACACGGGACATAAATTTGTGTAATCCACAAATAGTTGTCCCGAGTCTGGGTGTTCTTTGTGTCCGTTGTTTAAATATAATTATGTATTTCCACGGGAATTAACGCGATCACGAAAAGGTATTACTGACTGACTCTGCCTGTGAGCACAGCCAGTGCCACCTGGTCGAAACGTCAGGCAATTCAGACGGATGTAATACATTTTCGTGATCGCGTTAATTCCCATGGAAATAAATCATTATAACATGGAACGCGAAAATTTAAAAGTCCGTTGTTTAAATTAATGTTTGTGAAGCCCGCCGACACAAGAATATTCCTGATGCGGGAGTTGTCTTTAAAAAGAAAAGATGAAAGATGCTGCTATATATTAAATAAAACATTTAAAGTTAGACCACCAGGCGATCTCTGGTATTATATAATATAATTATATTATAATATTGTAATTTTATTAATGTATATAGATAGAGCATTGTATTTTCTGTGTAACTAGTAATCATCCTCATTCTCCGCGCCTATTCCCACGCTAATTTTGGTTGGCTTTCAGTCTAACTACAAAACGGCCGAACTTCGATATTTCATGTGAAGCGACTGCCATCAGACCTCCACAACCCAAGTACTAGGCGATATCGAAGAGAGCTTTGATATCGCCTAGTTAGACCAGGTTATCGGACTTTTTAGGGCTCCAACTACCCGTAACGAATGCCACAGATGTTCGTATGGCAATAGGGACCGACGGCTTAACGTGCTCTCCGAGGACCGGAGGGGTCTCAATGTGTTAAGAATGGTCACCTATCCTAACACTGACCTGGCTGTACTCGGTTGCCACTTAGCCACGAGCCCCTCTAACTCTTCTGCGTAACTAGTAATATACCATTATAAATTACTAGGTTTTGCCCGCTTCTTCGCTCGCGTGACTGCACATTTGGTCAATTAATTCATTCCTCTGGAACAGATTTTTTTTTCTGGATGGATTTTTTTAGGTAGATTTCGAAGAAAAATCTACCTATTGGTTTTGTACCAGTTATCGAGTTTTCCAAAAAATTCTTCACAGGAGGTCTAGTTATGATCCCTAGACCCCAAAACAACCGCCAGTTAAAAAGTTTATATATATATTAAGTTTGTATGTATTGTACCTCAATTTTACCGGCACAATAGAGGTCGCAATTATGCACCGATTGCTCTCAAACTTGCACGTAAAACCAACAGGGCAAAAATGAAGGTTAAGTTCGTGAATGGAGGATATTCCCCCAAAGGGGGACTGGGGGGCAGATTTTCAAAAAATTAAAAAAACACGAAATCTACCTGTGTGGGCCTGCAACTCGGCGAAAAGCAATGCAAGCATTGCTTCACTGCCGGTTTTCTGTGAGGCCGTGGTATCACTCCGCTGGTGGCTCTACCACGAAGATACCCTACCATGTACCCTATGTCTACTTCTGTACCCCTATCGTAAAACGCGAAGCAACATTCCATGATCGGTTGATTAGCTAAGCGTAATAAACAAACAAACTAACATTCGCCTTTTAGAATATTGATTAGGATTTAACTTATTAGTTTACTAAACTAAACTCTAGACCTTACTAGACTCTAGACCTTACTAGACTCTACCTTCAATATAATTCCAATTTTCCTAAATTTATTTTCCAAAGTGCCCGGTTGACAGCAATAAAGACTTGCCTCATATTACGTACGTGGTACGTGGGATCAATTTATAGTTAACAAAATGTGGGTGATTAATACACCTCTGCCTACCAATTTGGGTTAGGCGTGAGTATATGTATGTATGTGTATATTAAATTCAATAAGAACGTATTTTTCTAAAGAAATCTTACATATGGTTTTTTTTTTAACAGAGGAAACAATAGTCCTGCCCTTGGTTAACCTCTTACGAACAAAGACACGACAGTACGTCGACCCTCCCATTGTAAGGTGTTCATGCGACCATAAACTCCTTAGGTCCGTGACCCCTGACCTTGAACGGTGACTAAAGGCCAAATGGGTTTGGCTGGGATATATATCTTCACAGTAGCCCTTACCAATCGTAACCATAAATTCCATAGTATTGATTCCTTAATGTACCTGTCTGTGTGTCTATCAAAACCCTTTCAGTTAGAAAGACGGAAAGGGATCAAGTTGAAGTAAACATCAAAAGCTGTAAAAAAGCTTCTAAGTCAACGCAATCAGAAGATACCTACGTCTTTTAAGTCTTATATTTCAACCAATTTTAATATTTCGCTGGTAAATAAAAAAACAAAGTGCCCCACCGAGTCTGTCTGTCTGTTCGTGATAAACTGAAAAAACTACTGAACGGATTTTCATATGGTTTTCACTAATAGACAGAGTGATTCATGAGGAAGGTTTAGGTGTATAATTTATTAAAATGTTGTTTAAATTGATTGAAATATGATGATGATTGTTGAAGATGTCCCTGCTACCCGTGCGGTTACTAGTCAATACCTATAAGGTACTTCCCATTGACCTGGAATCGTGAAATTTGCCGAGAAGTGAGGTCTCACAGCACAAGTAAAGAAAAAATGTCGCTATTTGTAGTTATAGCACATAAAATATATTTATATACGGCAAAGTTAAGTTTGATTTAAAATAAAAAGGCGAATTATCTTCATACATTATGATCGGAACGCATTTGTCCGATTTTTATTTTATTTGTACAATAATTATTGGTTAGTATCATTGGCCTTCATTCTATGATGAAGGTGGAATTTATTTTTATTTTTAATTTTATCAATATTAATGTTTAACTTTACTGACGAGGCTTAGAGAAAATAATGTGTGTCAGCTCCGACGCACGACTGGAGTTTACAATTTACTGGAGTCTCTCTCTCTCTCTCTCTCTCTCATACCGGGCGCCTTATATGCAAATCGATTCTTAAGGAGTAAACTCCAAAAATATGTATAGCGGGTTATTCTATAAACATTCTATCCACTAATTAATGTTTGTAGAATTACCAAGTACCTACACCTTGACTGAGAACGAATACTATCTCCAGGTCTAACCTAATAATTGCACTACACGGTAATGAAGGTAATCGAAACTATTGTATTGTAGTGCTCAATGCGGTTGAAGGAAAACCTTTAATTAATTAATTTTTTTTTGTTTACATTTGTTTTTTTTTTCGATAGGCAACGACAAACAGAAAACTTCGGGAGACGGTGGCACTGGAGTTGAGCTTCGTGAATTCAAACCTGCAACTTTTAAAAGAGCAACTTGCCGAACTCAACTCCTCAGTCGAACTGTACCAGAGTGACAAGTAAGTATATAAGTTTTACTTTTTGACGTTTAAAGGCACGGGTATCACGCTAACGAGGACAGGAAAGTGGTTATGGCGGATAAAACCTACTAAAACCCTATTGTAATTTCGTCACGGGGTCCATGATCGGTTTACAAAAAGATATTTCTTTATTTTGGTCTATTTAGAAACATTTGTGAATGTACTCTGTAATATTTATAATTTATAATTTTTAAACTGATACCTATTTATTGCACTAATGCATTGTAATACGGTAGAGCGTCTTATAGTCCCAGAGCCAGTAGATTTCTTTTTGAGTAAGTATTAGGGAACTCCAATATACTTTATTTTATAACACCTGAATACAAAAACGAACACCTAGATAAAGTGTTGCTGGCTTGTTGGGCAGAACAGACCCATAATATTCTTAAACATTTAAAACTTTTAAATTTATTATTTGAGGAGTTGAAATATAAAAAGGGCCAGGTTGTTTGGTTGGTCTAAAACTTAGCCTGGCATTTGCAAAAATATACAAATTTGAGGCAATGTCTCCCAGATTTCTATTAAGTATTTAATTGTAAAATACACAGTATATACTATAATACTGACATGGACACTAGTACGGAAAATACTACGTGTGTTTTCACTGTGTACTCACCTATAGTTCAAATTAAAACATTTATATCGAATGTGTACCCACACCATACATAACCGTCTCTAACTCAACTCACACTTGTCCAATTTAAAAAGAATCCTTGAACACGATTTCTTCAATAATTTCCGTTCCCAAGCTGTAGGTGGATATTGCTTTACATAAGTTACGCAATCAAATTATAATTGAACTTGTTTTATTGATCTCATACTTCATTAGAGTATTGAACGTATTATGCAGACAAATTGGTTAAACCTCCTTGACACGATTTCTAAAATTTGAATTATTGCTATCTATTATGATTTTAAAATAAATATATTAAGTATACATACATACTCAGGCAATATTTCGATGAGAGTTTTCGCGTGCATAATAGAAAACAAGGTTGAACACAAACGTTTAACTTAATAAGGAAGTAGGTGTTTTATATACTTGTAACGTGGAGGGCGGCCTCGTGGTCTGCACGTTGTCGACTCTAGTTAAATTAGGAATAAGTTAGGAAAGGAATTATACACGAAAAACGCTTTCACAGTTTATAATTGAACTTGTAGTACACATATTTATAGGAATTTAGACATCAAGTTTACTAGGCTCAGGGTGAAGGTCTTCAGAGGCTTTGGACGTAGTTCCGACGCTGTTAGATGCAGGGTACTTAACTTCGTAGCCGTGTTCAGGTGGTAAGAGCGGGAGTCCTCGCACGCCGCGGCATATATAGGCCCCAGGGGTGTGGTGCGGCGCGGGGGAGCGTCTCAGGGCTTAACGGGGAGTGCTGGCGCAAGGTTTCGGTGGGAGGACGCAGGATGATACGTGACACACTCCCCCCACTAGGCCAGAATTTTTCGTGAGGGAGAACACAGGATGACGCGTGACATACCTAATTACGTACAATTGTTTTTTTGAGATATAATCCAATATAATGTGATAAGATTTAAAATAATTTAAATACACAAATATAACGATCTTTACAATTTATCGGATAAACTTACAATAATATAAAACGTGTGCAACTCGGGACGCCCGACAGAAGTGATAACGAAGTGTAACGCGTTACGTAACGAAGTGGTTTACCCTCCCATAAGAAGTTATAACTTCAAAAAAGGTTTTTAACACTCTCAAAGGAATGCGTAGATTTAAGTAAAATATTATTTGTTTGTCCATCCATGCTTCCTTAAGTATATTTTCAATCCAGTCTGGAGGCACGGGATAATATGTCCCTCCAGTGCAAAGAGGGAAGCCTCCGACCAGGTGGATGAGGTGATCATGTCTTGCAGACCGCGGCTATATGTACTAAAAGCGCGAGAACTTTATTTGCGCGATGCAAGATCAGTTACTTAGTTCGGCAGGTCTTCGCTAGATGACGTTCGGTGAATGCATATATGCTCCATTGTAAATACGTTACACGCTAGTGACGCCGCTAGAGTGTTTCTTGACACCCTACCGGTAACAAAACTTCACGCTAGCGGTGTGACTGTATGTTTTTTAATTTAATAACACTCGACGCAAAAAATATACGCAATAATAGCAACTGAACGGATGGACTGATTTACCTAGATTTTTTTTGTTTCAAATTCAAAATCATTTATTCAATTAAGACACTAAGTGACATTTATGAACGTTAAATTGAAGCTAGAGGTAAAATCATAGATCGGCGCAAACAGACGCCACAGCATGTACTGGATTGTCAAGGTAAATTAGGTGAAAACACCAAAATCTACTGCCTGCTTGTGTCGACCTATAACTTCCAGTTTCCAAAATGCGTAGAGCCTTATGAGAAGAATACTGGCAAAGAAACTCATGGCCACTCTTTTTAAAAGTCAGATCTTCAGGTACAATAGTGTTAGTGTTTCACGAAAGGTAAACAGGATGCAAGCTGATGCCACCTGAATTTCATTTTATTTAAATGTTCCAAAAGCTAACGTACTAAAAAATAAAAATCACTCAGTGATACCGTTGAAGGTTTGAACCTATTAAACATAGAAATCATTCAAGGTGCACATCTACCTTCATTCAGTTACAAAATCTACTGTTAAAAATAATTCGTGACTGGATTGAGAGGCTAGAGTTGCAGTTGATCGAACCAAAATAATAGTATAGGCTAAAGAATCGCTGACTAGGCCGACCAGTCACCCTAAACGTTTGAAAGGTGCATTAATCGAGAGTGATCTTAGTTGTGTCAAGAAAATCTGTTCACCCATTCGAAGATGATTATCTCTTATCTAAAAGGGAAAGGTTTTGAGTCGGTAGCTCGGCGGTATTTTAAATTTTTAAGACAGCGAAAAAATTATGGTAAAGAGGTTGATTGAGATATGACGTGAAAGTATTAGCCTGTTGTTACATCTAGGAAGTTAAATAGTTTATTAATAAAAGCTCTTTTAATATAAACTTTTAACAAACGTTGCAACATGGCTTTCTGATGAACAGTTATGGCACCTACTGAAAGCGGATGTTTTTAATAAACAAGATATTCATCAAAATATCAAAAATAGTTACAAAACAAACATTCTTTTTCCTGTATCTTGATTGGAATCACTCATAAATAATAATGTTCTTTTCGTTTCTAACTAACTGTAGCATATACTTACAGGTGTTACAAAAAGATGTGGTCATATTTTAGGGACGTACAGTACACCCTCTGAATAGTAATGAAAAAAACATCAAACGCCACATTTACTTGGTTCCCACCCGTAAATGTGGTCAAAATCAGGCAAAGCTGAGAAAAAATAAATTACACGTAGGACCTCCAAATTTGGACCTCATCTACATATATGACCCTTTGGACCTCCCTGTACCGTTTGGACCTTCAAACTTAGATTTTGCCTATACTTTAGTCCCCATTGCACCCTCTATGAAACAACGTGTTCCATTGAACCTCATTTATACATCTTCGTATGAAAAGCCAAAATACAATCGTGCACAAAAGTGAGACACTTGATCAAAAATAACACACTATACAATAAATTAATATTTTTAATCAAAAATATAAAAACAACAAGGTTTAATTACAAACAAAATCACCTATTCCAATCAGATCACGTATTTTTCTAATTTTACTGATCTTTAAGTTTTTAAATATAAAACATGCATATTTTGTACATGAAGGACTACGGAGTACTATGTGTTGCTAGTGTGCCTGGATTTGCTTATGATATTTCACCAAATTTTTAGAATTCTGATTAACAATTTTCAACATAACTGTACCTTTTCTAACTAAATAACATCGAACGAATACTAAATGAACACATATTTTCTTTGAAGGTCCAACGGGTACTAAACAGAGGTCCAACGGGTCCTTTTTGAGTAGTTTTAATTTTGAAGGTCCAAAGGGTACTAAAAAAGAGGTCCAATGGGCACGTAGACTATTATATTTTGAAGAGGGTCCAAAGGGACCTAAAAATGAGGTCGAACGGGTACATTTGTGATAGGGTCTAATCTTGGAGGTCCAACGGGTACGTGGCCATTTTTTTTTACTCTTCATATTTTTTTCATACCGGGCGCCTTATATGAAAATCGATTCTTAAGGACTAAACTCCAAACAATATTATTTCGGGCAAGCCCATATAATGATAGTAACAATTGACTTAGTGCTGGTGTTAGTAAGCATACTGCGCTTGGAGTTTCATCCAGGAGACTCCCTATTTGTCTCAAAAAACTTTCAAGACACCGTTTGCACATTTGTTACATCGGTCGGCATCGGTTTACCTGTACGGAGAGCATCAACTATTTTGTAATTATTAAAGAGATTTTCGCATCCGGGTTTTTATACTTGCGGCTGAAAATAAGAATCAGAGATTTGAATTATTCTGCCATAGGTCTGACAACTAAGTCTCGTGGTGATTAGTGCTGAGCTTTTGTCGTATCATGTGTTACATGCGATTTCTTATTTCATGTAACCTTTATTCCCGTGGATACTCATGTCTTTTAGCGAGTTCCTCCTGAGCCTAATACCGAATCGAAATCGGGATAAAAAGTAGCTTATATCGCACTGCTATTACAAGAGTGTATCAACTCAAAATGAAGCTTTCTTTAGAAACGACAGAAAACTGATTACTCGCTTCCTGTTAAAGATTATAAAAAGTCAATACTGTATTGGATTGATAAAATTAAGGGATTTATGTATTAATGAATTATTTAAAAGATTGCAGGTTATCAAGTTATTTCCAATTTTTGAATTAGGTAATACTCTGTTGCCTGAACAAATTTAAAAAGAAATATGAATTATTTTTAGTGGTTTTGTTGAAAAATTTTGCTTATTACAATTTATTATTATTATTTTATATTTATTGACGCGTAAAAATTGAATTATCTCAAATCACCCTATTTTGAGTTGATACAGTCTCGTAATAGCAGTGCGATATGTTAATCCAGGTCTCCAGCTATCTACATACCAAGTTTCATCGCAATCGGTTCAGTAGTTTTGGCGTGAATGAGTAACAAACATCCATCCATCCATCCACCCAAACTTTCACATCTACAATATAAGTGGGATAACAACAAATTAACGACTTTTTCCTTTACTTGTGCTTTGCAGTTTCAAGGGACAGCTGACATAAGTATCTATTTGATGTTAATTTCAACTTGATGCCTTTACGGGTTCCCGAAGAAAAGGATCTTGACAGACACACAGACAGACAGACAGATATAACAACAAATTAACGACTTTCAGATTTTTTTCCTTTATTTGCGCTGTGAGACCGCCAGGCTATCTCTAGTATTCATAAATTGGGTCACAATTGTCGGTTTAGAAACTAGTCAAGCAACCCCGAAATACACAATTAAGTAAAAATTCTGTGTTGAACTTTGGTACCCAAGGCAAGAACTTGTGTTACGGGTACCAGGGTTCTCGCAGTTTTGTGTTTTGGGTTAGATTGGGTAGAAGAAGTGTTCGAGTTTCAGTTTATTAATGCTATCCATGTAAATTATGTCTGTAAGTATACAACTGTTGATTTGTGTGTAGAATGTATGTATGTGTGTTTGTGTGGTATGTGCGCAAATATCAGAGATTTTTTTATATTCCTGATTTAGAGTATTGATACCTGAAGCATATTTTCGGTTTCTGCATATGTTTTGTACGTTAACCATTTAGATACTACCTTCCTATACTGAGATCTAAGTAATGGATAAGCATTGCTGTCTCAGTCATGAATAGTTTTACTCGATATGGTCCAATAATATTGACCATTTCGCGTAGCTATTCCATCAATGCGTCGACGTCACTTTCTGCAAGGTGCGACGACCACAAACGACCTGTCGCGCTAACTTTCACAGTAATTCAATAGTTATGTTACACTCGCGGAGATATGGATACCTCACCACTGAGGTGGTTAACAAGCATACTCAGCGCCAGATTTTTTTATCCACGTCTTTTCTCAAATAAGTTGCAATCGGCTTTTAGTCTAACTACGAAACGGCCGAACTTTGATATTTTACGTGAAGCGACTGCCATCAGACCTCCACAACCCAAGTACTAGGCCATATCGAAGTTCTGTAGTTAGACCAGGTTATCGCACCCGTAACGAAGAATCGTCACCCATCCTAAGACCGACCTGGCTAATACTTTGCAATGTGCTAACCTACTCGGTTACCACTTAACCACGAGCCCATACTGAAAACCACCTGAAAACTAATCCATACGCTTCATGGCTTACTAGTATTTTCGTTTGTAAAACCAGTTTTAGTGGCCAGGGAGCTTTTTTACTGAGCCGTATCAGTCAGGCTACACATCCCAAATATATTAACAATAATTTATTCAAGAGTATTGCAGTAAATCTTAACGGAATAGAATGAAATTTAAACAGGGCCAACCTTGAGTACAACCAATTCAATGAAAACAAGTATTCAAAATCGGTTCACATATGGCGGAGAAATGTGGGGAGAAATGGGGCGCACAAAGAAAAACAGTGGAATTGAGAACCTCCTACTTTTTGAAGTCGGTTAAAAAGTTACTTTAAACCGTCTACTTTCAACGCCGCGAGTCAAAAATAAAGCTCTCATTATACATAATCATACACTACTATAATTATATGGTTATTAATGTAGTATACCTATAATCTTATTATATGGTATATGGTCGCCCACGGCTTGAAATTCAACCATAACTCATTAACTTATATAACCTCACGCCTGTGCTCCCGAAGAGGTATGCAGAGGCGTATTAAAAACACAAATTTTTCCAACCTGGTCACGTAATAAAGCATCCGGCTCAAAGGACTACTTATGTACAATCTCCGTAAATTATTTGATAAATAATGACTCGGTAATGCTAAATAATAATAACTTCACAGAAGCGTGGGAGAGTTATGCTTCGACACGTATGGGCCTGCTCGACCGGAGTGATACCACGGCCTCACAGAAAAACGGGCAGTGAAGCAATGATTTCATTGCCTGGCGCCGAGTGAAATAGGTTACCGGAGGCGTTAGGGCCTCCGGTAACCTATCTCACCTTCAACTTCCCGCCCCTTTTCCCCCTCTTCCACCCTTCCCTTACTCCCACATTAAAGGCCGAATTGTAACTCTTGAGTTGCAGGTGCCCACGGGCAGCGGTAGTCATTTACCATCAGGTGACCCGTCTGCTCGTTAGCCCCTATACCATAAAAAAAACACATCTCACACACGGCCATCTGATCCCAAACTAGGCAGAGCCTGTATTATGGCAACTAGACTGCAGATAAACATACATATATACTCCTAAATACATACCTACATATTATAGATAAATTACACCAAGACCCAACAAATGATCATGCTTTTTACACAATTTTCCCTGCATGGGGAATCGAACCCACGACCTCTGGCTCAGCAGACAGCATCACTAACTAAATCAACAGGCCAGTAATTTATTACTTATTGGAATGTATAATTTATATTATTATACGCACGACGGTTTAATCAGTAAAAGCAGTAAAAGTAATTAATGCAACATACATTTTACAGTGGAGAAGCCATGTTTCGGCACGTATGAGCCGGCTCGACCAGAGTGATACCACGGCCTCACAGAAATTCCGATTCAGTTAAGCAATGCTTGCGTTATATTTCGCTGAGTGAGTGAGGTTACCAAAGGGCCTAAACCTTCCCTCTTCCCCTCTCCCCCCCCCCTTCTCCCTCACTCCCTCTCTTCCCCTACTCCCACCTTAAAGACCGGCAACGCACTTGTGACTCTTGAGTTGCATAGGCGGCGGTAGTCACTTATGATCAGGTGACCCGTCTGCTCGTTTGCCCCCTATCCCATAAAAATATAATAATAATATATATAATTATAATTTTAATAGGCATAGGTGCTAGTGTGGGCGGAGAGCAGCGTCAAGCCAGACCTGGTGGTCATAATATTATATACTAGCCGCGGTTTCACACCCGATGCCGTCTGAATATCGGGATAAAAAGTAGCCTATGTGTTAATCTAGGTCTCCATCTATCTACATACCAAGTTTCATTGCAATCGGTTCAGTAGTTTTTTGCGTGAAAGCGTAACAAAAATCCATACATACATATATTAGTAGAATATCTCTCTCTCTATATAGTAGATTGGGAGCCAATTAATCGTACTTTTTATTGAATTACAACGACCATTTGTTTTCAATACAAGTACTTAATAAAATAAATAATACAGCCAATAAAATTGGTTTTGCAGGTCATTTGCATGTTATTAATGTATAATTAACATTTTCTAACCATTAACCTATTTTAAGTACAACTCGTTAAAACAGAAAAATAAGCTTTAGTTGTTAATTATATTATGTTTTCTCCTTCTAACTCGGACAAACGATGTCAAAAGCACTAAAATGGACATTTAAAATATGTCGCGAAGCATTTATTTTGCAATAACAAAATGGTGGACTATTTAAAGTCTACAAAGGCTATACAAGTTATGTTCAGAATGGGAACAGAATCTATTGGGCAAGAAATATTAATGAGTGTAGTGTACCAACCACACAAATATGCTCACGTACACAGCTTTTAAGCAGTTATGCAGAAACCATAATTGTTTTTACAAGGTACTCTACACGCTTTCTTTGCTTATAACATTTATAAAAGCGAAAATATATGTCTTCATACAGAGATTTCTTCTCACAAGGCTCAACCATTTGGAAACGTATAGATCGACACAGATACGTGTGTATGTATTATCTGTTACCTACCATTTTTTTTAAGTGAAAACTTCTTTAGGCACGTTTGTGCACTTTTGCTACAGGAAAAAAGCACTGAACTCGTACCCGTCACGCTAATAATACATATATAGATACACTAGAGGGCGCTCAACTAAACATTGAATTCTGTCAGCTCCTTATTAATCAATTTCGAGTTGAGTTTACCATATTAAAACCTGTTAACCATGGTTAAACAATTTCTGTTAGAAAAGGCGTACTATACAGTTGACGAATTTTTAAATAATAAGGACCTGCATAATATGTTTTAACTGCGTCTATTTATTTGTTTAATCTTAAATTATTGTGACATTCTATTGTAATATTATTTTTAACTAACATACAATGCTCCTTTTTTATTAATTTATGATTATAAATATTTAATATACCTGTGACATTTTTAAATCTCTAAATGTGGAAAATGTTATAATTAGATTCCTAAAATTGTAAATTATAAGTAGGTATATAACTATTGTATATTGTTAGTATTGCATGCCGAGGGGCCGATAATGAAGAAGTTATGCCATATTTTTATATCACAACAATCATTGTATCTACCCATTATCGCAATAAAGTAATTTGAATTTGAATTTAATATTTTTAACATGCTTTTATAAGCTTGACATGTAACTATGTAAACAAGTCTTGTTAGTCAATTTTAAACTACTTCTATCATTGTCGTATCAAAATTAAACTTTGCCATCTTGGAGCTAACCTGATGGAGCCAGGAGGTGGATAGTGGAACTCTTCCGTGGCTACTAGTAAACCCCTTGAGTTTGGACTCATATGATTCGTTTTGACGATGCCAACAGATTGGGCTTGATAACAATGGTCTGATGATGAAGGTGGATAGTGGAACTCTTTTCTACTTAACTTAAACTTAATTTGGTTTCTATTAATGCGTTTTTTTAAGGTTTTCCATACCATAAGTTATTATTTCAAAAGAAATTCCGAATGAAGTTCAAATATGTTTTTAAAAAAAAGCTGGATTGATAATAATTAGCGTCGTTAGCTTCCTAAGCTATACTTTAATGAGGGATAGATCAAAAACCTATGGCAGTGCTTATCCTGTATGCAGCCTGGTCGTTGTTATAGTTGTTCTTAAGTGAATTGTTCTTGTTCTTCATCTTTTTAATTTTTTTGTAGATAGAGTTCCTATATGAAGTACGCTGATCATTTTAACAGTATTTCAACCGTGACAAGAAAAGAGTACATAGAAATGCAATAGGGGATGGTAAATTTCTGTTTCAATTCAAACTGCGGTTTAACCTCATAGAATGCCCCAGTTACGCATAACTTCTGACGTAATGCTGTTTCTTTCTAGCGGAATAGGGGCTCGACATCACTACTGTTACGTGAGATTGTCGGTACCTAGAAACACTAGACATCGGTAATCGCTTCCTATTAGACAGGCTTTGTACAATAATCGCACTTATAAAGTTGATAATAAAAACCAAGTATTAATTTATTCAAATTAAAACATACGACAAATTACTACTGATTAAAAGCCGGTATGTCTCAATCCGCTCACAGTCACAACTTTCTTTATTTACATTGAATGATGACACACGGGAAATTTTTATGTTGTAACATTTCCAATTAGTTCTCTGTCCAGTTTTTATGTTATCTGTATGTGTATATTTGACAAGATTTGTAATATTAATTATCTGTGCTACCGACGATTGACAGTACCGGATCAGGTCGAGCTAATCTTAGACGAGTTTACGTATATTTCAAAACACCGGAATTCGAACGATATTCAAATTTCAAACGTTTTAATGATGTTGTAAATATTATTTATGGTCAAGGTAGAGTATTAAGTTACCTAATACCGCGCGGATGGGTTCCTAGAATTACTAATTTAATTTCTTTAGTTTCAAACTCGATTCCAATAGTTTAATTCGCTCCTTATCAGTTAGTATAATTTGGTAGCTCATTTGTTATAAAGAGGTACATAATAATACCTACTTTCATTTTCTCCGTTCATAAACCTCCTTTAATTTATCTGTTTAAAATAAATTGTACATCAGACAATTTAGAAAGTCATTTCGCAAAGCGTTTATGACGACATTAGGTATATATAGGATACTAACACAGCATAGTATTTGATAGTAAGAATGTAATTCCGACCGTAAGTTTCCGGTCTCGGTTGGTGCTCAGAGTTAGTCTCACTCTGGAAGCTCGACTGGGAGAAAATACCTACGGCATTAAGTCCACCTTTGACACATTTTGTGCATTAAGTATAAATTAAAAAAAAAAAATCTCATGGCAGGGACATGCTGGTTCGGATTTTACAATCAAATTAATATTTCTTAGTGATTTGACGAGAAACATTAAAACATAATTTTATGGAAGACAAATACGTACCTATAGTATATCAAGGTAATTTTTGAACTAAAGATTCTGGATTTACCGAATTAAATAATTAGATTTTCTTTCTATCTTCCATTTTAAGAAAAGTTCAATACTATTTTGAGTAAACGTGTTTTCATGCTATAGCTAGGTTATCTATTGACTAAACAATAAAAAAAAAAATAACATGTTCACGGGCCCTCTGATGATATAATTGGTCTTAATATGCGCATCTCCCGTGGCGTCGCTAGATTGTTGCAAAAGCAAATCCCCCTAATCTCTTCCCTATGCATACTATGCAATTTGCAGAACTTTTTAATCGCCTTTTTTATCAAACATGGTTTTTGATCATGACTAGATATGATGTGATGTGATCAAAATTTAATGGACTATTTCTGAAACCAAAGATAAACATTTTAATATTAAAGTCGGCGCAACATTTTTTCATATAAACGTTAAGAAGTAATGATTTAGCTGTTTGACATTCTAAAACCGAAATTATTGTGATATTAATTTGTGTGGTCGTTATAACATGTAGACATACGTTTGAAGAATCGTAAAATTAAACTTGATTTAAATGTTATCTTATAAGCCTACGAAGATACGTTCTTCAACACTAATTTTAAAGCAATTTCGGATGTAGTAAATGACCAATAAACTAATAAAATTTATATAAAGCTCATAAACTAGTTCTTAGGTAATTTAATTAATGATTATGGTATTAGAAGTAACTTATTTTGATTATTTTTACCTGACGCAAAAAGGATGGGTGTTATAAGTTTAATGTGTGTCTGACTGCATCATAGCTCCTAAACGAAAGGGCCGATTTTGATTTAGTTCTTAAATGTTTGACAGGTGACTTGATAGAGAGTTTTCTTAACTGTAATTTAAGAAAATGAAATTGATATTTTTTTAAATGTCGCAGATTCGATAATTAAGTATAGCCATCGAAAAAAGTTTGTATAGGGCAATAGTCGCCATCCTTTAACATTGCCCTTAAATACAACATTTATATAATAACATTTTGTAAGAAGGTATTTACTGAAAATAATACTTTAACTACTTACAGGCTAAATGTCTTGCCATAACACTGTGGAGTAAAACACAGCAATTTAAAGTGTAAAAATATATAATGAAGATAATGACAGTTATTATAGAAAAAAGGTTTTATGGTATAAAGGATGGCACAAAAAGTCAATGGTCCGTAATTGGCCTCGTTGCGGTTTCTTAGGTCCTCCCGCAGAATGTGAAAAAAAAAAAATACGACCATTAAGGCCTGGTAGAATAGACATTTCTTTCCTTTGATATTTATTAGGTTAGGTTAAGTTTAGTTTCTCGCGCTTTAAATTGCGTTGCAACGTTCAAAGTACTGAGTTCATTATTTAAGCAAATGGCAAGGTCATCCAAAGCTTAATTCACACGAAAAGCGTCTATAAGTGTTTGACGAAATGACATTTGACACACACCTTTAATTAATCTTAAAATTTACAGACGTCCTCTCGATAATTTTCACAATAACTGGTGGCAAACCAAAATAATATTGGCAGAGAATTAGCAACATTCTTTGTAAAAGTACATAAACAAATAAACAGAACTTCCATTGATTGTTTTCTTTTTATGGAATTAGGGGCAAACGAGCAGATGGGTCACCTGATGGTAAGTGGCTACCGCCGCCTTTGGGCACCTGCAACTAGAGTCACAACTGAGTTGCTGGCCTTTAAGGTGAGAGTAGAGGCGTTCCTCTACTCTCAGGTAAGAAAAGGGGGACGAAAGCATTGCCGGTTTTCTGTGAGGCCGTGGTATCACTCCGAAGCCGAATCATGGCTCTCCTCCTCTCTCTCTCTCTCTCTCATGGTGTCTGTGGTAGATTTATATTCTTTGGTGACGTATTTAAACTGTTTTATAACCATATATAAGTGGTTTAAACGAGTTACAATCATAACATACTTTTGCCTTGCTTTTGTTACACGCCGAGAAATTACCTTCATGCTCTGTTTCTATAATAATTGTTGCAGAAAATGTGATTTACTTATTGTATAGTTTCTTCTTTGAGTTACATTTTTAAAATAAGAATACTGATCCATGAACAATGATCTGTCGTGGAATAGTAATTTTACAAAACTCGATACTTTTAGACCTTCTTAAAATTATAGAAAATTAATTAATCATATATAACCGTGGAAGATGACAGCTCTACTTTTGTGATCTTTTCTGTCAGCGCTTAAATTTGGAGAGAGCCCCACCAAATTTAAGCGCGGCCCTATCCTTATTCAGAGGCGCTTGTTTATAGCGTAATGCCGCAATTGTATGTATCATCATCTGCCTACACTTGTCCCAATTTTTTTTTGGGGTCGTTGCAATAGTTTATTCTTCCATTCTACCCTAGCAATGATTGCATTGCATTTTGCCGCATGAGTGAGGTTACCGGAGGCCCTAATCCTTCCCTCTTCCCTATTCCCGTCCTTCCACTCTCCCTTCTCCACCCCTCTAGTCCCCCTCACCCCTCTTCCCGCCCCCCCCCCTCCCCCCTCTTCCCGCTCCCCCCCCCTCCCCCCTCTTCCCCTACTCAAACCTTAAAGGGCGGCAACGCACTTGTGACTCTTGAGTTACAGGTGCCGATGGGCGGCGGTAGTCATTTACAGGTGACCCGTCTGCTCGTTTGCCCCCTATAACATAAAAAAAAAACATTCGTCATTTCACTAGCCATGTCTTCTTTCACGCTGTCCATCCATCTTTTCTTTGGTCGTGCTCTTTTCTTGTACCCGTCAATTTCCATACATATCAGTTTTATGTATGGAAGTCTTCACCATATTTTGCTCATCCTTCTGCATTACATGCTCATACAACGATAACCTATTGCTCCTCAACTTTTTATCCACTGGGGCTACTTTTAGGCTTCCTATAATGTATTAATTCTTCACCTTCCATCCTCGTCACACCACACATCTCATCTCAACATTCGCATTTCACTTACGTGCAGGCGTCTCATCCATTTTCTTTGTGGACCAACTTTCAGATCCGTACAGGACGGTAGGTCTGATGATCGTCTTACAGATCTGTGCCTTTATTTTAATATACGTATTCTATCTACTCTGTAGAGCACTGTCAATTTCTCGGTTGACGTCTAAGAGCAATAATTTGACGTAATCAAACTAATGTGGTAGATGCATATACCAAAGAGTATACAAACACTACGTTAGAGCATATACTTAGGGTATGTTCCGTTATACATTGGGACCACTGTTCAGTGCTCGTACTGGAGACAAATTCGTTCCGTTATAGACTTACAGTATACTGCCACAGTATCGTAAGGAAATATATGACGTCATAAACGTCGCCATTTTTGTACTGTGAGCACTGGAGCTTTCGAGGTAAGGTGCTCTCAGTGCTGTCAAACTGTCACTTTTATTATGCGATTTGATATTGACAACTGATAGTATACTGGACTGCGTTGCGTTATAAATAGTAAGCAGTATAGCTAACTATAAAGGAACGGCTTCGCAGTATACTGAATTGACGTCATAGTTTGCAGTGTCTCAATGTATTTCGGAACGCACACTTAGTATTAGTATACCAACTTTATGGACAGATGAGACATGTTTTAGCGGGAAATTTTAAAATTACTTTTATGTATATTCGTTTATTTTCTTTTTTTTTTGTTATCCCAAAAAAAATAGTGCCGTTCCATGTGCGGTGTTGTCTTATATAAAAATAAAGTAAGTAATTGGAACATGCGTGTTTTGTCAACAGCAGCAAAGAATATGTAATGCCAATGATCCCGATGGGCCTGAAGGAGACCAAGGAAGTGGACTTCAGAGAACCGTTCAAGGACTTCATCCTGGAGCACTATAGTGAAGACGCTGCAGCATATGAAGACGCCATATCGGACTTCATGGATATGCGACAGGTAAATATTTTAATTATTTTTTTTTATTTATTTATCATTACAGGATTTACCAAATAAATTTGTTAAGAATTTTATTTATCTGCTTTCTTTTTTAAAAAGACTTCTACAAAATATAAGTCACACATTACTAGTATAATGGTAACCCTGTAATTGCATTCACGTCGGGAGTGTACTGGATGGGATTCGAACTTGCAACGTCCCGATTCGCAAGTCCGACGTCTTAGCATGTCTGCACGGATGACGCAATGGTTTAAGTGGTCGCCTCGCCACTACGCCGCGTCGAGTGTTCTGGGACTTGTGGGTTCAAATCCCACACCGGACAAAAATTTGTGTGATCCACAAATAATTGATCCGAGTCTGGGTGTTCTTTGTGTCCGATGTACACATGATGCACTTATTACAAAATGCATTATTTTATTTCCATCGCGTTAAGTAATTTTCTTTTTGCCGCGGCACTAGCGGCATTTTAGATCACTATTGGTTGCCATTGCCAAATTCTGTAGAATATAGTCGCAGCCAAGCCAAGTACTCCAGTCCAAAAAATAATGATCTTTTAATGCCTCCTTATACTTTTAAAGTGTTTGCATGTTTATCTAACAGCACTGGAAAAGTACTGATATGAATTGACAGATATTTAAAAGGAGAGCAAATAGTGCAGAATTAATTACTTTAAATTTGCGAGAGTGAACGTTTCCAAGATCCCTAAAGCTTCTTTCTATAAAATGAACGTAAT
The DNA here is from genome assembly GCA_949752705.1 of Callimorpha dominula. Lineage (NCBI taxonomy): Eukaryota > Metazoa > Arthropoda > Insecta > Lepidoptera > Erebidae > Callimorpha > Callimorpha dominula. The sequence continues at coordinate 1,812,555 of OX457012.1, read as the reverse complement.
CTATCGTGTTTTGGTCATACATAATCATTAATCAGATGAGATCGCGTTTCCTTGCAATAAAAGAAAGTGCCACATCACCAATCTATCGATTCACTTCGCTAGATTGGTGTGGTAGCTTTTTCATACCGATTGCAACCACTCATGGTCGGCGAAAACTGATCTACTGTATCATCGGTCGATGTGTGTGTTGGCACCCTGAGGGAGCCCATCCTATAAATTAGCCACAAGCCTCAGATGGTATAGTTAAGCCATCGCTCTGCTTTCTTCTTCAGGCGATGCGTACCCCGGTCCGGTCGAGCGCCGGAGTGGCCCTTCTATTCAAGTACTATAATCAACTGTACTTCATCGAACGGCGTTTCTTCCCGCCGGACAGAAGCCTCGGGGTGTACTTCGAGTGGTTCGATTCATTGACAGGTAAATATTACCAATTTTACTTACTTATAATTTAAAAGTATAATATAATGTAGTAGTTGTCTATGGTTAAATTTATTATTAAACAGCAGTCTTTAAAATTTAAAAAAATTGTTTCTTCACTAAGGATTGGCCTTTAATCACGCGAGGCTGGAAGGGGGGGGGGGGGGGGGGGGCTTCTAAAAAATCTCAAAATATCACAAGGGGGGAGAGGGGTGTAGTGAGATATCACGTGTATTTAATTTTTCGTAGAACGCGCGATTATATCTCTCTGTCTTTAAAGATAATATTTTGAAAATTTTAAATATATTAAAAAAAAAATTACATGTGATTTTGGCTAGGCCAGGGGGAATGGGGGTTAAAAGTTGCTAAAAATGTCACGTGATTAATGGATGACCCCCTATTTTTGCAAATAACAGAAAAGTAATGAAGTGACTGGTCATTAAACTCTTTGGTCATATCGTGATCAAGCGAGTAGCCATAAGTAAATACTGTGGATCTCCGCATAACTATGACACACGGGCGATCTAGTGATCAGCACTTCGTAGCGTAGCACTTCCTCTTTGTTTTTATTTTTCCGTAGCCAATAGGGAATATGCATGTTGTTTAAATTTACTTGATTAATTTTCCCTTGAATCTTTATTGTCCACATATTATGCCTAAACAATTATTTTCTTATTTAGTTCGTCTTTAATTGCAAAAAATATTAATTAAAATATGTAAAATAAGGGAGCGAAATTCAACTTTGCAAAACGCTTCACTATTGGTCGAAACAAAACATGACGTCAAATTCCCCGTCATTTATCGGCGCCTATATTCGTAGTGTTACGGAGAAAGATAGGTGTTTCTGTGGTTTTTGCCCTTAGCTAGTGCAATTTAAGCATACTAGTGATATTAAAAATTATCTAGGACGACGACTGAATGTAGTTTTGTCAAAGAAAAATCGGACAATCTACAGAAAATAGATGCATTCATGATGACTACATATTTTGCATCAAATCCAGATTTTACGTCTGCTGAGGTCAAAGGAGTGAAATCCGCAAGGTAATTATTATAATACTTGTTATATTATAATCTAAAGGATAGGTAAGATATGTATAGTTAGTTATATTCATGAAGTTTTATTGGACTTTTGTTACCTAGTTTAAGTAGACAAGCAAGTTGCCTTCTGCTTGATATTTAAAACCAACATAAATGGCCTACTGCTGACTAATTCACACTATTCTAGCAATTAAATTGTAATATGCTTACATTAAAGTGATCTTCACAACAATATAAACACGATATTAAAGATACTTCATCTCTTCTCATTAATTTACACCATTGTTTTCGTATTTTACATTATTATTTTGTACAGGAAAAAATACTGTATTGGGTGTACTTCTTATAGTGTTTTTACACTTAGGGACAAGGCAATACTTATAAAATGTTTTTTAAACTTTATCCATCGTCTATTAATTACAATACATAGTAATTACAACTGAAAATCGGTATAAAATTACTGTAACACTTCAAGTAAGTATACTAAGTTTATGAAACAAACACTGAGCGTGATATCTGACGTCATCCAAGGCCCGCGAAATATGGCGGCGTTCAAACAGATCAAATTTTATCGATGTTTTCAATGTCATTTTAAAAATTAATTTGAACATTGCCAAGGTTATTTATATTTTTTATTAGAGTAGAATGATGGAACAAGTCAATAAAAGATAAAAAAAAATACATGCATATTCCCTATTCATTCGATCGCCTACTCACGCTCTTACCTTTTTAATAAGTAAAAACATTTCTTGTTTCAGGAGTCCCATCATGCCAGCGAACAGTGGCTTTTGAAAAAGCTTGTGTCTTGTTCAACATAGCTGGCATCTACACACAAATTGGTGCTAAACAGGTAATTTTTGCTTAGTATATTGAAAAAAAAAGAAAAATGGAAGTGAGCAGGTCACGTAGCCGGGCTTAAAGATGATAGATGGACGAAAAGAGTAGTGAAATGGACTGGACCACGAGGCACTAGAAGCAGAGGCAAGGCCTAACGCTAGATGGGTAGAAGAGATTGTGAAGGTGGCGGGTCAAAGCTGGCTAAATAGAGCCAGTAACAAAGATTACTGGTATTCCTTGAAGTGCTTTTAGCTGAAGGGGGTCCGTACAAAACTATATAACATTTTATAAAGTATATTTTTAAGTTTTATGTTTTCTAAGATATAACAATACATATAACATAAATTAAATAAAGCTTTATCATTATTTTGAAATAATATTAAAAAAAAAAACGTAAATGCACACAAAAGTAAAAAATATTTCACCCCTATATTTAGGTGTACAAGTTTCTTCACTAAACTTACCGTGCATTCAAAAGTAAATGCGACCTTGATATAGAATAACTTATATCAAAATATTATTTCCCAGGACCGTGCAACGTGTTCCGGGCTAGACCACGGCGTGGAGGCGTGGCTGCGTGCGGCGGGCGCGCTGCGCTACGTGCTCGACAACTTCACCAACGCGCCCTCCGTCGACCTGGCGGCTGACACTCTGCTGGTCCTGGCTGCTTTGATGACTGTGAGTATTCCAGTTCGATTCTATGGTATCTAATGCAGATAAGCAGAAGCATGTGTTGATTGATTGAAGTTTCCTCTCGGATAACTATGAAACTTTACCAGACGTAACTCAAAATACAGTTTTGAATTACACATAACCATCGCCTCAAGTTTCGAAATTTTGAGAAAAATTAAAAGTTATACTTAAAGCTTGGACCATGGACAGTTAAAGCGACAAAATCCAGCGATGATGACTACAGAGCATTCACAGTATAAAGATAAAGATATCCTCAGTGAAAAAGCGAGACCATGTGATGTGATTTACCTCACTACACTGCTCACACGAGATGTCGCCGGGCGTAGGCCCTATCAGAATATCAGCGCTGCAATCTTTATGGCTGCAGCAATATGCTGAGATAGGTGCCTTTTCTGGCGTTGCACAGGGCAATAGTTATTTACAGTTTTATTTCTTTTCATTTTTTATTGTAATAATTGTGTGCGGTCTTTCTTTCTCTCTTTGGAAACTTAAAAAGATTAAGTTTCCTAGCCATGACAGAGTCACGATTTCAGACAAGACAAATCTTAATATTGAAAAAGCTGGGGATATAACATAGCGTAAAATACTTAAAGAAAATGATGACGAGGAGGACCGGCTCCGAAGCATTAAGTTAGGTTTAATGTTCACACCTAGCTTTCCTACAACTCGACTAATTTAAACGGGCAAAAGCTCACATGAAAGAGCTCGTTCCAGCGCGTGTTCTTAGACCGCAAAGAAAGCTTTGATAACATAAGACATGTACAGCGAGGTACCACGTTTGAGTATGATTTGATAAGAGTGAAAGTTAAATGATTTCCAATGCTTGATTACAAATTTGTGCATCACCACCTTTCATTAAAAAAAAAATAGCAAATCGGGTGGCTAGAACGGGCGGCATTTTTAATGAACAGATTATGCAATTGAATAGATGCAGGCTTTTTTAGAGGGTTAATTGTGTATAAGGTCGTGTGGGATGTTGCAGGCGCAAGCCCGCGAGTGCCTGTTCGAGAAGCTGCAGCTGCAGGCGCGCGAGGCTCGCGGCGAGCTGCGGCGCGCGCCCGAGCTGTGCCTCGACCTCGCGCACGAGAGCGCGCACCTCGCGCACACCTACCGACAGCTCTACGACAAGGTACCGCTAACCAACATTGCACACTTGGAAAACAACTAATCATTCAATGAAACCAAAAACCCGATAACATGTGTAGGCCAACTAACCGCACTGCTCCAATGAGACAGCGATGTTTCGGAGCAAACGAAAACATCATCGATGTATACAATTTTTTGATATTTATTGATTTTTAAGAAACCGCTTGACTGATTTCGATAAAATTTAAATGAGACCACCTGGGAAATAAAAAAGAATTTTCAAAATTGGTTCAGGGCTTTTCGAGTAACCGGTGAACATACATAAAAAAAAAGATTCCGACGAATTGAGAACCTCCTAATTTCTGGAAGTCGGTTGAAAAGGAAAAAATCGAATCCAGTGAACTAGTAGTGACTGAGATACCTAAGAGGTATTATAATTATAAAACAGGTCGAATCTGGATATACTCATATGTATTTTTATTATTTTCAGATGCAAACAGAGGGTGTATTCAACTACGTGCCATACTCGTGGGTCTCATTAGTCCACGTCAAGACTGAGTTTTATAAAGGTATTTCAAACTTACTGAGTATTTAGAGCTCACCTTACAATAAGGAATCGGAGTTTTACTTGCTATAGAAGCGGGTTTCTAAATCTGCCGTCATACCGTACCGTAGTAAAAGTGATATTTAAAATTTTCTGTATTGTCATACTAACAGACTACATCTTTATAAGACGCAAATTTGCCTCACATCAAGTACTACTGTTACCTATTTGCAGGAACATCTGTACGTCATCTAGAGTCTCTTGACTCGCTGCGAAGATGAACCTTGAGGATTGCATTGACTACAAACGGTATTGCATCTTCAAGATTTAAAAGAGGTTTCACGTCTATACGAGTGTTTTTTTTTGTCTATAATGATGTGAATTTGAGATGAGGTTCGTTGCTTTCGTGAAACAAGAGAAACGGCGTTCTGTACTCGCTCCGTTACCAGTAACATAAGGCTGACTACTTTCTGTCAAAGATTAACACATCTTCCAGTACCGAAAACGGCTTCGTTAATAACTGACCCATGACCGCTTCATGAATACTTGTGTACTGTTCGCAGCGCTAGCACACCAATACTGCGCCACAGGGTTGCTCAACATGCCGGCGGCGCAGCGCTCGCGAGAGCGGCTAGCAGCTCTGTACGCACCTGACACTGACAGGAATCTGGACAATGGTGAGTACTACTGTCCGCAGCGCTGACACCTCAATCAGCTTATTGCAGTTCACTGCTGAACGTAGGCCTCTACCAATGCGCCATAGCACCCGTTCCTTCACGTTCCGCATCCACTCCATCTCAACTACTTTCTTAAAGTGGTTAGGCCATCTGGCTGAGGGCGTCCTATCTTCCGTTTACCGATACATGGTCTCCACTCTAGGGCCCGTTTTCTCATACGACCACCGTAACGCCCAGCCCATTGCCACTTCAACATGTACACCGGTATTGCATTCAAGATGATTATATATATTAATGCCTCTCGTTCAAGCAATCTAACGTCCAGCAACACTTGCTAATAAATCGTGGTCGCTCTATGGTTTTAATCACTTTAAATCATGTTCAATTCATCTTCACGACTTTTTTTATTAAAGTTACGACCGGGATAGACAGCTCTATTTTCTCCCAAAGATACTTACATAAGAGTGGTTTGTACCTAAGAATGTTTCCCTGTATCTCTAAAGCGCAATGGAGGTCAATTGATTAATAATTTACTCTCGCTTGATCTCCACAAGCAACCCCATCACCGTAAATCACTGATGGACCATATTTAACAAACATTTTCCATCATCCCAGGCTCATCGCTGTCGACAACCTTGAAAGAGCAAGATCCAGACTATTTGGCACTTGGTCGAGCACATCTCGCAGAGGCGCTTACACAATATGAGGAAGCATTACGATTGCAGAGAATGTGTCGGTCAGTATTTCGGGAATACATCTAAAATATTTTTATAATAACTACTAAGCGCTTGAAGATAAGCAACTGTAGCTTACTGGCATTCGAAACTGTAAAATTCCTATTCTTTTCTGGTAGGGACCTCATCCCATAAAAACTGATTTGATTTAAAATTCAACTACCGTATTCCTAGGAGCAGTATATTCGAAAAGTATATTTCCAGGGATGAACAATATATATATATATATATATATATATATATATATATATATATATATATATATATATATATGCATTATATAGCGATATATACATACATTTTTGCATAAAACAATCATAAATATTGATCGGCAAAATCATTTGCTGCGTATTATGATCTAATCCAGGCTTTTGATTATGTAGACAATAATATAATGAACAAAGAGATATTAATTTGCTATAGCATACGGGGCAATCTTTTAAATTTAATATCAACCTACTTATCACACGGCAGCAAATCACATCTATAACTAGTTTAAATTTTAAAACAACTAGAATAAGACGTATATTCCTATGGTATGCGGCAAGGCAGTGTACTTGGCCCCTTATTGTCACAATTATATTACAAATGATTTAGCAAAGTCAATAAATCATCTTATGGCCCAGTTCACCGATAGTAGCACTATTAAATTTAAAATAAATGGTTAAAGAATATTAAAAAGAATCTTTTCGTTACAAGGGATCAATCTTTACCGAATAGGAGAATAGTTTCAAGACTTTTATGAAAAAGTCCTGTATAATCAAAGGGGATGTCTGTGTGTTTGTGTATTCCTGGAATTGCAGGATTCAATTACCTACTGTGTAATCCTCTTACTCGGGGTAAGAGGATTAATTAGCAATAAGATTTCTAGTAGTATTAAATAATAACGCTTATATGCCATATTCCAGAGAACTCCGGAACAAGGAAGCGATATCGCTGGTGGTGAGAGACCAGCTGGAGCTCGCGGCTCGTGAACGTGCCATGCACCATGACAATGACGCACAGGACTTCGCTGATCTGATCGACGTTCCTGATGTACAACGTGAGTACCAAGACAGCAATAAAAGTATCTCAAGAGACCCGCCCACTTCGAGGCACCAATAAATGACGAAATATCAGTGAAACTTAAATGAATAACTCTGACTTAAACCTTATTTAATTAACAGCATCATCAAAATTTCAACTGGCGCTAACCCAGCCAGACTTCGCCCAGCACAGAGTAGAAGATCTCTTCAAATCTCTAGGCCCCATCGCCATATTCTCTGCCAAACGTCATTGGAGCGCACCCAGACTAGTCCAACTACAAAAATACAGGGACGGCTCACGCAAAGAAAGACCAAGAAAAGAAGAATACGACGAATTAAGAAGTAGTAAGAAGAGAGATAGATCAGAAGACAACACTACATATTACAACCAAATTATTAGAAGCGATGAAAAATATAGTAACGATTATGAAAAAAAGAAACTGCATAGGGTAACGAAACAAAATGGCGTTTACATCAATAGTTATAATAATAATAATTATGATTATCACCCAAAAGTTTTGGATTACGATTCTCCCAATGACTATAAAATTAAGGAAGGTAAAGTTGAGAATGGAGTTAAAGAGAATGGGGTCAAAAAACATGGGAGAAGGAAAGACCCTCTGAGGAGAGCCGCGAGTGAATACAACGTGTCGAATGCGAAGACAGATGATGAGGGATTCGGGTTTTCCGTGAGAGGTGATGCACCTGTAGTCATTGCTGGAGTTGAAGCCAATTCTTTAGCGGAAGTAAGTATTCCATTAATAAAGTTGTCTTAAAATTGGGAATTTGTAGGGTATTTCATATTGGGAATACACAATATTGAATATTTGGCTTCCTCTTCCAAATTATTGATTCATTCTCCAAGAAGTAAGATTTCTTTTATTTTTACAATTTCGTATAGTCTTTAGCGACGTATAGACTTTCCCTGTTCAAGTTAAGGCAAATAAATTAAATCTTCAAATCAAATACGAAATCAAATGATACCGAAAGATATTTCATATGTGCGGTTGTAGAAATTTCAACAACTAAATCCAACTGCAACCAATAAATCTATTTATCAAGGAGTAAGTCTTTTTACATCGATTCAACGCGCGGATTCCTATTGTTATTATTGCAAAGATACCAAGTTTATTATCTCTATGTCTTCTTCTTTTCTAATGATTCCAAATGCAAAGTTCCTGATTCCATGGTTGGAAATGCCAGTTTGTCCGTTGTCAAAGATGGAATATAGTTTTCATTTAAAATATCTCACTTCCTGCTATGTGCGCAGATTGGCGGGATGCGCGAGGGCGACTTCATCATCAGCATTGGCGACGCGGACGTCAAGTGGAGCTCACACGAGGAGGTGGTGCGCCTCATACAACAGGCCGGGGACACCCTCACCATGAAACTCGCCACCCCCATGGACAAGAGCAGTCTCAAGGTAAGCGCATCACCAGTAATTAAAGAAATGAGAGCTTAAAATCGTAACGCATGGGTATTTTCAAGGATGTTGTGGATTTTTCAATTTAACATTTTTACGGCCAAACGTACCGTTTTGACGTATAATAAAGAGGAATGATTTGATAGTTAATTTTACCGTATTCAAATAACGAAGCAGTGCTATTATTCCTGCCGATATGACTTACTTGTGTATATTTAAATATCGAAGTGATTTTTTTTTCCAATATAAATAATTGATCACAGATAATATAGCGTTCTGTTAATGGAAGAATTTTCGGAATTTTTCTACATAGAAACATTTTTTACTTGAAGGCAATTGCACGCGATGCAAAACATTGTATAATTCCCGTTATACTTAAGTACATATTTTCGTCTGTTTAGGAATTTTATAAATCGATACCTGGTATAACCAAACTTGGCAAACCCGCAAACTCCATTTCGGTATAATCTTTTTGGATCGTCTTTTTTTGTATACCGTTACTACTTATCGAAAAATAAAATAAAAATCCATTGATGTCGATAATATTGTTAGCTATTATTTTTGATAACGTACAAAATTATATGCCTTTTTATTACAGTACCTACTACAGCGATTTTTTTTCAAAAATCATTAAATTACTAAAAGTGGAGTCGGTCGATTCTGCCAATTAAGATCTAGTTATAGATTAACATATTTTAGTAAACTGACAAGTAAGTAGTACCTAATCCTCTGCCATCGTGTGCAGACGACGCCCGAGGCCGGGCGCCAGGCGAGCTCCAACCAGGGCTCCGTGTCGGCGGCGTCGTCGGCGTCGAGCGGCTCCAGCGCGCTCACCGCGCGCTCCTCCCCGCGCTCCTCCCCGCGCTCCTCCCCGCGCCGCGCGCCCTCGTGGAACCCCTTCCGCCGCGCGCACCACGCGCCCGCCGCCGCCGCCGCCGCCGCACCCAACAACATCATCTTTAGATAACTCCGTACTTATATGTCGCTTGTCAAACTTGAACAGCTCTTCACGAAGGTTCTAACGCCCCCTTACGATTGCCTTTACGCCCTGGCACCCGAAATAGAAACATATATACTGATGTAACTGAACATAGGATGAACATCAACGTAAAAATCAATTTCGAACATCATGAATGTTATAAAACACCAAGGAGGACAGTCATAAAAATTATAAAACCTCAAATACAGTGTATACTCTATATAGCGTAATTAAAGGAACCGGGTATTTTATTGCGTTATAAGGAGATTTTGTTAAACGGACAGTTAAAGGGAAACAATATAATTTTAAGTGTTTTTAATTTTGACTAAATGAAGTGAAAATAAAAATTACATAAAAGAATATAATCTGAAAGCAACTAAAAATAAGATAACATAAAAACAACCATAGCAATAAGACGATAATAGGGTGTACAATCAGATAACACGTACTGGGGAAATACAACAAACTAATAAACACATTTCTAAGAATTCCATTCTCAACAAGACTCTACAGGGTGTATTTAAAAATAGAACACTTACTTTAGATCACTAAAAGGGACACTTACTTAAATGACTATCCATTTACAAGTTATGACCGTTTGATTTTCCAGGTATTTTTGTCTCCGTTTTTCATAAAAGTAGGTCTAATGTGTAAAGTTAAAGATTTTAAATAGCACGTATTTTTTTTTTATTTTGGAACTATTCACTCAGTTTTTGAGAAAATCCATAAAACTTAAAAAAAAAACGAACTTTATGAATTTATCTACCTAAGAAAAACGAAGGCAAAAATAACTGGAAATTCAAACGGTCATAACTTGTAAACGGATGGTTTTTTTTTTTCAAAAATTCTTATTGTAACTGTATGCTACAGTCGTGCCTTTTCAATGATTTAAGTAAGTGTTCTATTTTCAAATACACCCTGTACATCAGTACCTATTGTGTTTGAAGGTCAGTGACATTAATGTTTATTGGGGTCTAAATAAGGATGTAATGATTGGCTATTGAGAGTGGTCCCTACGCTATAAAAACTGTTTCATTATAAGGGTGACAATGTAAACCAAACGAACCTTAGCAATTTTAATTTCTTAGCAATTTAAAATAAATCGAACATTTTGCACTGTACTTAGAAGTCATCTTTTTTCAACATATTAAAAAAATTCAGAATTTTAACATTTTATTTTAAACTATACATTTTTCCCAAATTCTTACAAATGTTTCCAATAATATTTCTTTGTAACATTTTATACCGAAGATACTATTTTTCTTTAAAACTAAATTTCTATTAAGATTCATTTCATTTAACTTTAACTTCTTTTTGTATCAAAAACCCTGGATTCATACCACTTATCTACCACTCAAACCTACAAAATTAACTTCAAAAGTCTCTTGTTTACAATACAATACTATGTTATGTTATAAATTTTATAATATAAAAGATTTTTGTTTAGTTCCCAAATTGGGAAATATACAAAAAATATAAAAAAAAAATTTTTAACAAAATCACTTTTTCAATTTATAAATTGAAATTAAACCAAATTTCAAAGTGTGGGTCAGCGTGAAATTTTTACTCTCAAGGCAATTTATCTACTATTATATTTAGGTTCTAAATATATAGTTAGATGGGACCTTTATATCGGCTATGAATTTCCAAAGTTATATTTACTATCATAAGATTCAACTATTCCCTGGCGAATTTAAAAATTTAAACTGCTTTTTGATATTATTTATAAGCGTTCTTTATTAATATATTCACTTTGCTTTAAAGGTTCATATCAATAAATATAATGATTTATGTGTTCTTGAAGTCATATTCGTATATTACTTAAAAAAATATTTAACACTAGTTTCCATTATGGACACGTCTATAGTTTGGAGTTAAAACTTTATTTACAAATTATATAAAAAAAAACTGAATATATTCCACTCATACAAGAAACAGTGTCTCGTCTACAAATTATTTTGTCAAATATGGCAATTTTTTAAAGGATTTTTTTCTTAAATTATTAATATAACCTTAAAGAGTATAACCTAAACTAACTCTTGTGTTATTCATATTATATTTATGTAATAATGTATAATAACATTTTACTCAGATAACATTTTAAATAAACATTTTTAATAGAAGCATATAAGTTTTAAACTATTAGGTCAAATTTCAATTAAAAAAAATGGTTAATTAGTCATTGGTTTTTTTTTATTTTTCTGTGTAAAATGGGTTAAGTATTAGAGATTCTTCATAAAATAAATATATCAATCTATGCTTTGTATAAAATAATAAAATAATACTAGACCATAAATTATTGTGCTGAACTTTACATCTTTAAATCTCAAAGACGTGTGTGCAAAAAGGCAACAGTTTGAAAAAAAAATGTTAAATGTTCTATTTTCAAATTGCAAACTCCTTTTTAAGAACTATTTTATGGTCTATTAAGTTTCCTTTTCTTGTATTATATTCGAATATCAAACTATACTAAGCAAAATTAAACTATTTAAATACAGAAAACTCGACTGATTGAAAGTACCTACCTAAATACACATGACTAAAAAGTACGTATTTTTAATTAGTAACTAACTTTGCGTTTGATTATATACTTGAATAAATGTCGGCGAGTCTAAGTGGGAAAGGACTGTTAATGGATTAAGTGTCCAATGTTTCTGTTGTATGAAATTAAAAAAAATAAAAGACCAGTGTTGTGAGCTCAAATATTAAGAAAATACAGATATAGTTGGGGTTGGTGTAGTTGTAATAACTTTTATTTTAGGGAAAAATATTAAGTAGGTATATGTAATTATGAAAGTTATGTATTTAAAAAGGGAAATAGACACTCGATAAGCAGTGTTAAGTAATGGTTTACTTATCTAGTATAATCTTATCTTGTCAAAGTATGATATTTATGAAGTTTATCAACACGAGAAGCATTGTTCAGTATTAATTTTATAAAGAGAACCCGGCAGGAACCGTGGTATAGTTACCACAGAAAGAAATGAATAAGCCTTACTTGGAATAAAAATTGGTAACCCCACCAAAAACGTTGTATATGTGGTACCACTGTCAAACACCTGTCAATTTAGGGCCTAGTTTTACATAGTGTTGCAAAATCTATACAAGTATATAACCAGACTTTAATGTATATTTATGTATGAAAGTATATTTAGTAAATAGGAAATATAGGAAGGTCACAATTATTGTAATTACGTAAATGTGTAATTAACAGTATTTTAGAAATGGTATTTTAATATTATTTTTAACAGTTTTGGATGTGATCGATTTTAAAGTTTGAATAAAAACTTTTAAAAATATTGATCGCGTCCAAAAAAAAGTAAATTTTAGATTGATTGTAACAATTTAAAATTCGAATATTATAGGTTTCTGTATATTAATATAATCAGGTAAAATGTATATCATTGTATAAAACTTGTTTAAGAAATGTAAAAAATTGTTGTGGTTACTTTTGAGCAATAAAGATTATTTAACGGCATTATTTTTCTTTATCACCCCATTGGCTGTGTGGTAGGTCATAATAGGATATTAAGCGAAATAATACAGTATATATTGTCGTCAAACACTTACATTTATTGACTGCACAACCAAGATGTAGACGTCATACAAAACCAAGCAGTAAGCACAGTTCACATATAAAGCACAGATTAATTCACCCATTCTTCGGGCACTACCACATTCAACGCTCTCTTTGTACAAATCCAGATGTGTTTGCGGACGGATGGCAGACAATTATATCTGGTGTAAGTTACTGCGAGGAGTCTCTGTGTTAGAGGTGTAGTTTTCATTTTGTATATAAATAAAGTAAAAAAAAATATTACGTATCTTTCATAATTAGTGTAGGCGGCCAGGCCTACTGATTAAGATTAAATAAATAAATAAGAGTACGAAGCACTAAGTTCGGTAGAGTATATTAAAAGAAGAAGGTGAAAATAAACACAAGCATGACAGATTTTAAGTTTTTTCAGAAGCGACGTTACGACGTGAGAGAGTTCATTCATAACCATCCAGGTTTCAAAACGCGAGGCGCGCCGCCGCTTTGGCTAGTTCTCATGCAGAACGCGTGTTTCTATTAAACGTTAGCCAACCGTGAAAATAGTTGTGTAAAGGAGGCAGCCTACAACCCTATCAGCTGCAGGTCGAGTATTGAAGCCGCTTGATGAGACCAGTACCTCCACCACTTTTAGCACAACGTACTGTAGGAGAAACTAACCAAGGCCTTTTAACACCTTTTAACATCAGATAAGTTGTGCTTGCGTGTGTGCTTGTTAGACATTTAAACTTTAACAGAAAACCTTTCCAAGACTTTTTGGGTCATTTAGCAAGACCGTATGCGAGTTATGGACGAGTGGTCTCCAAACTCTACCCTTGGACCGATTAACTGGCGTTATCTAAAACTGTAAATTCACCAAAGGAAGATCTTCAGATTATGGTAACGCAATATCGAAGTCAAACTTACCTACCCAAAGAAATAATTATTCAATCCAAAATTTCTTCTCGCCATCGTCCTCGCTCGGCTGCCAGATATTTTTCTAACTTCCATTTAGCCTAAGTTGTACCACTAAATTTCAGAGGATGTGGGTATTTCAAGACATCAAGCTCCCTACAGCATTTTGAATTTGACTAGCTGTTCCCCATAGTTTCAGACCATTTATTCTGCTTCAAAACCTCTCCCTACATAACCTGTAGATAATAAAAAACCTGTAATTCTGTAACCGTGTAGACTCGACGCTAACGCGCCGCTGTCGCGCCGTCGCGTCGTTGCTACAACACCGTGCATACGAGGGCGGCACTGAAAATTTCGGGAATCAAGGAAGTGACACAACATTACTATTTAAAAATGTATTTATTGCTTATCGAAGTATTCTCCGCGAAATTTGACACATTTTTCCATACGATGGAACCAATCATTGAAGCAACCATTCCATTCGGAAGTTGGGGTCTCCAAAATGGCCGTTTTGTAGGCGTCCACAGCTTCTTCAGGTGATGAAAATCTCTGACCACGCAATTTATTCTTTATTTTAGGGAAAATATAGAAATCATTAGGGCTCAGTTTGGGGCTGTACCGCGGATGGTCTAATAATTCTGTTTTCTTGCTTTAAAAACTCTTTTGTTCTGTGCGCGGTGTGAGAACTCGCATTGTCGTGATGGAGGATGATGCGGCGGTTGCAGTTCTCTTTACGGAGTTCAGAAACGACCTGTGGCAAACAAATGCTAGCAAACCATTCTGCATTAACCATTCTTTGTCCCTCAAGAGAAATAGTCGCAACATGGCCGGTTTTGGAGACAAACGTGGCCATCATTATTTTTTGCAACACTCTGCGAACGAACAATTTTTGTTGGCTTTAACTCATTTTCGAACACCCAAACTCGTGACTGGTTTTTTGTTTCGGGTTCGTACGCGTGTATCCAGAATACGATCACCTGATACGATGTTGTATACAGCATTTAAGGATCCTGCGTGGAATCTTTCGAGAGTTCTGACGCACCAAGTAACGCGAGTCGCTTTTTGCTCTTTACAGAGCGAATGCGGTATCCATCGGGAAAACAACTTTTTTACACCTAATTGTTCATGCAAGATTATTTGTATTTGACTCATGCCAATGTCTAAAGTTGCCTGAATTTCGCGGTATGTCAGATGTCGATCTTCCTCAATCGGCTTACGCACAGCATCAACGTTTTCTTGGGTGACTGCAGTTTTTGGACGACCTTGACGGGGATCATCACTGAGCTTGACACGTCCACGTTGAAATTCAGCAAACCAGCGATAAATTGTGGTTTTGGATGGGGCTTCATCACCAAATGCAGAAATCATCCGGTCAACACACTGTTTTTGCGTTAAACCACTTCGAAAGTCATAATAAATCATCGCTCTTGAATTTTCTTGAGTCAATTCCATTTTCTCAACGACTAAACAAGTTTGACAAAACCTTGTGATAAGACCGAGAATCTTTAAATAAATGGAAATAAATAAATGGTATTCGATTTTTAAAACCAAGAAGTTTTCAATTAAAAAGATTTTAATATGACAGAAACAGTGGAAATATTCCATTCCCGATACTTTTAGTGCAGCCTATGTATCCTTGTTAATTTACAGAAATACTTTGGCTGGCCACAAACATTACACGTGTTAGATGATGAACACGTCGAATTTAAATAAAGAAGTTAGTATTTGCATACTATATGACAGTACAGAAATTGGCAAAATCATAGTAAGAAATCAAAGATCATTTGTTTTTTTTTTTTAAAGAATACTAGTAACGTGGGTCACACATTACTAGTATTCTTGTTAACCCCTCCAGCTAAGCTAAATGCTTGTGTTAGGAGTGGGTTCACGCCGGTAGTGCAGTGGGTTGGGTCCGAACCCGCAACCACTTGATCGCAAGTCCGACACCTTAGCCATTACGCTACCGCCGCTTGATGCAAAGAAGCAACAATGTTTTCAATGCTCATGAATATTTACGAAAAGACGATAGTTATATTTTGTTGATCTCACTCACAGCTTTAAGTTTTTAAAGATTCAGAGTTTTGTCTCATTAAAATTTATCAGTCTTTCCTCTACTAAACAGATTAAATCCATTGTTGCGACGCGCGCTCTTAAAACGCTGGTTAGCATGTGGAAGACTGTCGACTTGAACAAACCGTGTTACACGCGTTACCAAAACGCGCACTTAACGCCCGTCATCTGAACATAGCTTTAGAAGCTGAGATAAACGCGGGTGAAATTGCGGAGAACAGTTAGTTTTTTAGGGTTCCGTTCCTAAAAAGGAACCCTTTTATCTGTCTGTCTGTCCAGTTTTTTTCTCAAATACATAAGTCTGCGGTCCTTTAAAGCTGTAAAAAAATCAAGCTTTAAGTCAACACAATCAAAAGATACGGCCATTAAGCCTCAGATTTTAACAAAAGTGAACATTTCTCAAATAAAACAAAACCTATAGTGTACTTCTGATTGACCTAGAATCATGAAATTTTGGTAAGAAGCAAGGTCTGATAGCACAAGTAAAGGAAAAAATCCGAAAGTCATTTATTTGTTGTTATCCCACTAATATTATAAATGTGAAAGTTTGCACGGATGGGTTGGATGGACGTTTGTTACTCTTTCACGCAAAAACCACTGAACTGATTGCGATGAAACTTAGTATGTAGATAGCTGGAGACTTGGATTAACGCATAGGCTACTTTCTATCCCGATATTCCCACGGGATCGGGACTTACGCGGGCGAAACCGCGAGGTGCTGCTAGTATCACATAAAAAAGTTTTTGTGATAACAAGTTTATATTTTGCGGTTGGAAAGTTGATTGTGTCGTCCATCGTAACGGCAGAGGAAAAGACTACCTTTCGGAATAGACGGGCAAAAATCTTTGAGAATGGATTCCCTAGATAGACGTACTATTTACAAACAAGTTTGTTTGCTTACGGAACCCACGGTGCGCGAGTCAGACTCGCACTTGTCAGAGTTATATTTTTAATGTAACGTTTATTTATGATCGAAGCTTGAGAAAGAAGCTCCATCTATCACGATCGTTCAGGAAAGAGGAGGAAGCAGAAAGTCACATATATATACATCAATCAACTTTTTTATTTCTTCATATATACCGAAAAATAGAAATCTCCCGAGCATAACCATGGACGTCCGGAGTAAGACGCCTGAAAATAACCCTCTGAAGCCTGACTCTACGTAGATGTTAGCCAGCACGATCTTAATGCGCAGCTTGTCGAAATCTGCTGGAGCCTTTACGTCTGCTAGTACGATACGAGTCTTCGCCAGATCGAGGGGGGTCGTCACACTGCCTGCTATACCACCAGCGATCATTCCACAGACAGCACTCTGGAAAAAATTAAAATATATGCTAAAACATTAGCATATATTGTTTTGATAAGTATAAACGTTAATACACAGGCCTGTTGATCTAGTGGTTAGTGATCCTGACTAAGCCAGAAGTCGTGGGTTCAATTCCCATCCAGGACAAATTATTGTGTCATAAGCATGATCATTTGTTCAGTATCTGGGTGTAATTTATCTTTAACTAGTAACCCGCCCCGGTTTCGCACGGGTTTTGTACCCGTGCGAAACATATACACCTAAACCTTCCTCATGAATCACTCTGTCTATTAGTGAAAAGCACATGAAAATCCGTTCAGTAGTTTTTCAGTTTATTATGAACAGACAGACAGACGCGGCAGGGGCCTTGTTTTATTATATGGTCCCAATTCTGTTACTTCACTCGCTAAATTAAAATTCACTAAATTTTCTTCATATAACATGTAAACCTTGTACATTTCGAAACAAGGTCTTATTTCAAATTGAAACAAGTAGGTAACATATGTCGCTATCGAAATAAGCAATTTATTTGTCGACTAAAGTCTGATACGCTTAAATAAACTTTAATACCACGTAGCGAGAGCCGCTATCCGTTGAATGCCATCTCTTTTGCTCTGTGTTTTTAGTAAGCGTCTTCGTAGGTTTAGATTAAAAACACGTCATGCTTGTTCGTTTTGAACAAGTTTTTATATGGCAATTATACATGCGTTTGTATAAATGGAGACTCTCGCTGCGTGGAAATTAAGTTGAGTGTACGTTGACAGGTGTTAGTGAAATTTAGCGGCGCTGAGAAATAGATGCTAGTAACAAATAGACCTTATTACGAAGAACACTAGGTTGATTTCATATGAAGAAATTAAGTCAGGTTTTAGTTTAGTCGAGTGTACAAGTGATAAGTATGTCTTTAGTAACATAATTCTCCGCACTTTTTCCCAAGTAAGTTGGAGTCGGCTTTCAGTCTAACTACGATACGGCCGAACTTTGATATTTTACGTGAAGTGACTGCCATCAGACCTCCACAACCCAAGTACTAGGTGATATCGAAGTTCTGTAGTTAGACTAGGTTGTCGGACTTTTTAGGGCTCCAACTACCCGTAACGAATGCCACAGATGTTTGTATGGCACCGGGAGCGACGATTGAACGTGCTCTCCGAGGCACGGAGGGGTCTCAATGTGTTAAGAATGATCACCCATCCTAGACCGACCTGGCGCGCATTACTTAACTTTGTAATGCGCTAACCTACTCGGTTACCATTTAGCCACGAGCATCTACGTCTTTAGTAATATATAAGTATGTTTGTCAGCAGTCTGGTTACCATAGTTTGAGATCAGACGGCCGTGTGTGAGATGTGTCAAGTTGTTATTATTATTAAATTGTCAATTAAAATGTTCAAAATATATTTACATTACAAAAACTCAATTTGCTACTTGCATTCCTTTAATGAAGGCATTATCATGATTGTGACTGAGATAATGTAGGTACCTAATGCTTTATCGACAACAACAAAGGTTTGTTTGAAACGTGTAAAAATTTATTAAAAATAAAAATATATTTTATTACAAAACAAAAAAGGCTCGACCGGAGTGATACTACGGCCTCTAGTTGTGTGATTGAGATTACCGGAGGCCCGGTAGGAGGGAGTGGATGGAGGAGGGAGTCAAGGGGTATGACTCCCTCCTCCCTCCCCTCTACCACCCGTGCCCTACTCCCACCTTAAAGGCCGGTAACGCACGAGTTGCAGGTGCCCATGAGCGGCGGTAGTCATTTACCATCGGGTGACCCGTCTGCTCGTTTGCCCTCTATACCATAAAAAAAATAATTATACGTGATTTAAGTAAAATAACTAACATTTTGTAATGGGGCCTTAGTTGCCGAAGACCGGCATTTCCATCCTAGCGGATAGATTGTTGTTCGTGCGACAATCTATTTGTAAGTGTGTCAAAAACAAAGCCAGTAATCCAAGGACTAACCTGGCAACTGGTGATCTCCCTCCCAGTGGTGTTAGTGACTGTTTTCTTGAGCAGCTCCCACGAAGGTATCTCTATTAAGCTGTAAGGCAGGTCTCTCATCACTGTTGATCCGAAGCCGCGGTACACACCGCGGCGAAGACCTTCCTTTTTGTATGCCTAGGACAATTTCGGTTAATTTGATAGCATTCGTCTTGTAAAAACTGTGATACGGTGGTAGACTTGCAAGTCAAATACAATAGATTCGGAATAGAAATTTAAAAATAAATTGTTTTATGAGATCATACGTTATTGTTAACAAGTCATTTAAAACGTAAAAATTGTAAATGACTGGCCTGTTGGTGTAGTGGTTAGTGACCCTGACTGCTGAGCCAGAGGTCGTGGGTTCGATTCCCATCTGAGTCTGGGTGATCTTTGTGTCCGTTGTTTGAATGTTTGTAAAGTCCCCCGCGACACAGGAATATTCCTAATGCGGGAGTTGTCTTTTTTAAAACAAACAAACAAATACCTACCTACACGACGTTCGAAAATACATTTCGAAGTAGTGTCTTCGGTGGATAGTCAACTATCGATATTAACTACAGTTAATCGATACTGTAGGATAACGAATAGTATCAATAAGCCTAACTCGTAGCAATGATGTCGAATTTATATCGACACTTTAACATATATTATCGACTCTCAGAACTCAGGATAAGACTCTTTATTGATTACAATACTAGCACATGCCGAGCTAGGGACGAGGGTGACCTGACATTATTAATTTACCCCAATAGGTATACAACTTACATGAAACAATATGTGAAATGCACTTTTTGCCCTTTCATCAACGCAGATCTGCTTCCTTTGTTTGGCAACTTCAGAGGGGACACGAATCAAACACGCCGTCTGCGAATATACGACATATTATACCTTTAATTACTAATATTATATAGCTTTTATATAATTCATTAATAATATAGCTAGCTAGCTCACAAACGCGCACCGACGCTCACAGATAGCAGCATAGACGCGCACAGACCCTCCTAGAGAAGCGCACGTACGCTCACCGACGCTCGCAAAGGCATACCCATGCATAACGATGTACATTTATACTTTCTGTTTAAACGTTCGTTCTATGCATTTGCTTACTTTTATGATGTATGATGGCGATTAAAGATTTTTATCAAACGTGCGTAGGTTGCGAACTAAAACTGGTGTTTTCTACTGTGACGTGAATTGCCCATGCGAACCGTAATAGATATCTAGGATGAACCGGGACTAGGTTTTTTAGTTCAAGAGGATCTTCACCACCAGCCATATCCATGTCGGCCGAGTTTGTTAAATTGCTTTTATTTACCAATTCGTCCTTATCCAAAGTATTTATATACCTCAGCTAACTTCGAGGCTATAAATGAGATAGAATCGCAAAGCGAATTGATTGGCCACAGGAAGACGCGGTTACTTATTTTTGATAGATTGCGTAGTACCCTGCAAAACAATAGGTCCCCCATCTCACTATCCTCCCTGGTACAAGAGTCCATTAATATTTAAGGAAATATCTGAATATCACGCTAACTTCTAAAAGTAAAATAACCTCTCAGATTACCGATCTTTTTTTAATCCTGAGACGGAGTTAGGACGGAGTTAGGACGGAGTTAGGACGGAGTTGGGGCGGAGTTAGAAATGCAATTATTTTATGAATATATAAACAAATTAGAAATGGACGTATGTAACAACCTGAGGGCAATTTGTAATAGGTATAAGACGGATTTGTGCCCCGTTTTTCTACAACTGAGTGATTCACTCAAAAAAAAACCGCTATACTTACTGCTCTACAGAAGCTGGCTGCCAATAAATGCACTATAGGTGCGGTTACTGGACTTACGTGAGGCTCCGTTAAAGTCTTGATATTCTCATAAAATCCAAAGAAAAAACAATTAATCGGCACGGACGCTGAAACCATTGTTAGCAAACCTGTAAATGCAACGGTAAATTTAGTTTGATTCTCCCTCAATACAAACAACAGAGAAAGAGTGGGATAAACTTGCCTTTATACACTCCATGGAAGCCACCAGCCTTTGCAAAGCCTTGCGCAGACTGTATCCGAGTTTTTAATGTGTCCAATGGATAAACGATGGTGGAAACTATCATCGCAGCCAAACCCCCTGCCTCAAATCATTAGAATAAAGTTTAGATCAGATGTGACGAAAGCCGACCAAGTTCTTAAGATTCTAAATCTATAACCAGACCCAAAGTTAGATCCGGATACCATACTGCGCATTTACAAAAAGAATATTAAAACATATTTCTAATTGTTCACATTTAAATTGATTGCTTTGTCAAAAACCATAAGCAAAGAAATGAAAACTTAAATGGAGACAAGGCTCGAATATTATAGTTTTCTCACAAAGCTAGCAACTGGAGGCCTTCCTCACCAAAGAAGATAATCATCATCATCATTTTTTCAGCTATATGACGTCTATTACTGGACATTGGCTTTGCGATCTTTATCCTTATAAAAGGATCTGGAGTGGAGATTTCATCTGTCCACCTTGTTGGTGGAAGTCCTACTGCCGCTGTGGTTTCCGGTCCGTGGTTTCCACTCCAGATCCTTTCGGCCGTCTGTTCTGCGTGATTTTACCTGACCACTACCACTTCAAATTGCTGACCCGTTGGGCTATGTCAGTAATCTTCGTTCGTCTGCATATCTCCTCATTTCGATTCGATCCCTTCGATTCGAACCCTGAGCATAGCCCTCTATTCATTAAGTCCATAGTGAGAGAAAGACTGGCCTGTTGGTCTAGAGGATAGTGGTCCTGACTGCTAAGCCAGAGGTCGTGGGTTCGATTCACGCCCAGGACAAATAGTTGTATGATGAGCATGATCATTTGTTCTTTGGAGGGGTGTAATTTATCTATAATATGTAGGTATGTATTCAGAAATATATAAGTATGTTTATTAATACCATAGTACAGGTTCTGCCTAGTTTGGGATTAGACAGCCGTGTGTGAAGTGTCTCAAGTTATTATTATTATTATAAAGAAGATAATACAACACCATAATATTTTCTAAATAAAATCTTCTGCTAAAGTATTGCCCTATAAAGAATATTAAGGCAAACTTTAGTACTTACGATCACTGGTGACCATTTTGATGACTTCTTCTGTTTATCTACTGATTTGATATTCATTTATTATATTTACATAGACTCCACGAACTCTAACCTCGAAGAGGTCAGCCGTCGTGTTGTTCTTGGTAGGCCAACATGTGAAAATGACATAGTGTAATTTATTGTATTCTGCCCCGGTCAGTGTTTTTGGTCCTGACCTGACAATGTTTGTTATACTTCCTTAAATTCAATTCATTTTCTTGGGTCAGAGTTCTTATGGATCAAAACTACGTTAAACAACGCACATTTGACATACAATCAATATTTTTTTGGCCTGATTATTTTAAACCAAAGACTACATAGAAAACTACACTGACAACTAGCTAGTAAGTTTAAAATAGTACTGTATGTATTAAAAAAGGTTACATATTGACTATGGCTTACGGTATGTCCATATTCTATCTGACTTCTGATTCATGCGTCCGTGAGACTAGCCTTGAAGTCTCCCAAGACAATACTCCGCATGGTCGATGGCTTCGGCCTCATCTGCGGTCGTCTTTGAATTAATTCATACCACCACAGTCCCACTACTCCGCCTCCTTGTCTCTCTTCTTTTATACAAGGGTTATAGAACGTTGTGGTCAAATTTTAAGAGCGTATGTGTAGCCGACAAATAGTTGATTTAGTTTAAAAACAAAAAGGATTTGTAAAAAAAATCATGTAAAATACTTTTCAATGATTTTGATTTCTTTTTATGCAGTAAAAATCATGAATTTTCCTAAAATCGTTATCGCTTTCACGGGGTCTACTATGAGACCCTAAAATCGGAACATTTTGACGTTATGATATTCGAATCCAAATAAACCAAACACAGTTAAGCCATTTACCGTATGTTATACAGAAAATACGAACCCTGCAATTTTGAACCAATATCTGTACTTTTCTCGATTTTTTAAAATGATTATAGTGCACTTAATTATGTATTTATACGGGAATTAACGCGATCACGATCACGGTAATTCCCGTATAAATACATAAGTACATAATGGAACGCGATTTTGTGATTAAAGTGAAGTGAAAGTTAAAGTCAAGTGATTAAATTATTTACTTAGAGATTGCTTTAAACACTGACCATCTACACTATCGAGCTGCCTGTGCCGGATTGTCCATCACATGGAGAAAACCATTGGTGATTTAAAAGAGTGGCCGTGCGTTTGTTTGCCCGTTTTCTTCTCGCAAGGCTCAACCATTTGGAAATGGGCGGATATAGATCGACACAGGCAGAGGCAGATGATAACGGATAATACCGTATTATACAATTTTTTATTTCATAATTTTACATTTGACAAAGCGGTGACTCTGTGTGTGGTGTGTGTTGATCTATAAGTTTTAGATGTATTTTTTTTTAATTGACGACTTCGAATAAGATATTGAATTTGAAATTTGAATTTGACATGGCCACGGCGTGCCATAGGGATCTATTTCTGGATTATCATAATAAATATGTTGTTATATTTAAGTTATTTTTATATCCACTGTAGCACAAGACTGGGATGAATGGTAATGATAGTGGGGGGAGGCCTATAGAAATCAGTGACACACATTATAATCTTCTTGATAATAACAATCTACTAACAGAAAGCGATCCCCCCTTTTATTTAAAGTATATTTACATTTGGGAGCTTTTTTTTGGTAAACGGAAAAAAACGGGCATAGGGTACCTTCAAATACTTACTTAAATACCTAAATTAAGCTAGATAAATAAACATTTAAGGTATTGTCACTTACCTTAGGGTCTGATTGTATGACGAGAGGTTTTAATGAAATAATAAAGTCATCAAAATATATCAAAAATATGGGTTTTATGTTATAGTGTACAATGTTATATATTCTAGGTACTATGATTCTAAAAAACTTGATTTTATAAAAATATAGATGATCCTCCGTGTACATTAAAGATATTTACAAACTGATTTATGAACGTTAAATAGAAGCTAGAGTTAAAATCATAGATCGGCACAAACAGACGCCACAGCATGTACTGGATTGTCAAGGTAAATTAGGTGAAAAACACCAATATCTACTGCCTGCTTGTGTCGATCTATAACTTCCAGTTTCCAAAATGCGTAGGGCCTTATGAGAAGAATACTGGCAAAGAAACTCATGGCCACTCTTTTTAAAAGTCAGATCTTCAGGTACAATAGTGTTAGTGTTACACGAGAGGTAAACAGGATGCAAGCTGATGCCACCTGAATTTAATTTTATTGAAATGCTCCAAAAGCTAACGTAGGTACTAAAAAATAAAAATCACTCAGTGATACCGTTGAAGGTTTGAACCTATTAAACATAGAAATCATTCAAGGTGCACATCTACCTTCATTCAGTTTCAAAATATTGACGATACAAAAATAATTTAATAGTAATTTTTGAAAATGTTGTCATCAGCAACTGACTTATTTCAATGGGGTCACAAATGAAAAAAAAGTGTGTGCAATTCACACACGGCAGAAGTGAAACTTCAGAAAAGTAGGCTACGAGAGAGTGAGGAATAAAAAGTAAAATCAACACAAATTATTTACTAATGTTCATAAAATAAATTTTAGATAATTTCTATAAAAGTTATTGGTCAAATCTTTTTATTTTTATTTTATTCAATAAGTACAGATACAGACGACAGATCAAGATATACAAAGAATGGCCTTAATAATAAACAGTAAGCAAACCTGAAGTCCAGTTACAGCTGTACACAACTTTCAAAACAAACAATACTTCGTTTTCAATATAGGTTTAGATTGGATTTAAATATAAATTTGTAAAGAATCAATTAAGTATAAGTGAAATACGGAGAAAAAACAACTAAAATAAATTTAACACGCAAATGCACAAAAATTACACCACGTTGACATTGACATATTTTCTGAAGGCTTGGTAGTACGCAGGCGCAATGACAAAGATTATAGTATGCAGGCGCAAAGACAAAGATTATAGGAACTTTATTTATAGGAACTTTATCGTGACGCTTTTTCGTTTCATCGATTTTCAAATCACAACGATTCTAAAGAAGTTTCACTTCAAAAAGATATATCAATTCAAAGAATCCCGTCAAACGTTTCTTTAAATGCCGTTTGGTTAGGGCTGCCATCCGGGTTTCCCCGGATTTGTCCTAGTTTAGAGGGCGTCCGGGGAGCCTCCGGGCGGGGTTTTCAAAAAGTGCCCGGGTAAAAACCGGACACTCTGTGGCAGGGGCAACTTATAATTATTAGATGAACAAGCTGTTTAATTTAATAAAAAGATAGAATCGGCGTGTTTTTTAAGGTGTCCGGGAAAGATTCTCGATTTCACACATGTGTCCAGGATTTTTGAAGAGCTTGTCCAGCGTCGGCAATTTAAGTGATGGCAGGCCTACGTTTGGTTGTTCTGGCTGACACACTTTAGTTAAGTATGGATCAGATGATTAAAAGTTTAAATAAACAAAAAAATGCTTGAAATTTTGCTTGAGATGTAATTTTGCATAAATTGTATCAAATTATAGTAAATATCTTAAAAAAAGAAATTAAAATTGCGCCGTCTGTGTAAGTTACCTGAACTAATATATAGATAATTAGTATACCTACACATATGGCCTAAATAAAATACATTAACTCACGGTTAGCATTTTTCGTTGCACTTTTTTCCGTCTAGCACCCATCCGCCCAGCGTCTGAAGTGTAACGTGCAATAAGGAATTTCGATTCAATAAATATCCTTACTCTTATTAAATGCTTAAAATTAGTATTCCTTGTCTTTCTATCAAATATTTTATATGAAAGATAAGAGACATTCTTCAGTAAAGGTTTATTTTCATTTATTTTTGAAGGCAAATGTATTTTTAAAATGTTTCGTTCATCTAGTACTATACTAGGTAAGAAAACTAGTAAAAAAAATTAGGCAAACAGCAATTGTCAAAATATATTTTTAATCGATCAGTGTGCAAGTCAGTCACCTTTGATTTTAAAGTTTTTTATTGAGGGGACAAGATGGAGAACAAATATTAAAAACAAACATTTTTTTTTTTATTTAATAAGGGGTACGCGAGTTTCAGGTCTTTCCTGAAATGGTGCGTAGGAAAAACTAATTGGGTAACACTGCTTTATAATAATAAAAAAAAGCAGTTTAACCCTAGCAAGGTGGTTTTTACACGAAAAACCTACGACAAACAAAAAACAAAACAGGTTTATTTAAATCAATAAAAAAATATTACAACACTCAATTTTTGTTCAGATAACATTATTTGCAAAATACACAATTGAACGGTACTTAAACAATAAATAATACTATAATTAAAATAACGAATACATATAAAGAATAGGCAATATATTAACAATTATACACTCACTCACACAGAATGAAATACAGGGTGTTACAAAAAGGTGTGGTCAAATTTTAGAAGCGTGCAGCCGACTAATATTTGGTTTAGTTTAAAAAAAAAATGCATTTTGAATTCTTTTTTTTTTTAGTTTGCGGCAATTGCTTTTTCTGGTGTAGGTGCACCAATGTGTTTTTTAAACAGACTCTTTTAGAAAAATCTGGACATCCATCTACATGCTTGGTATTAAATACCCATAGATTCATTGATGTCAGGCCTCTCTCTTTTGAAATATTACCTTTATCGGTCAATTTTCAAGTTAAAAAATAAGATTTTTGTATTCAAAATAACGACATTTCCTAAAATTGTTATCGCTTCACGTTATTTACGAGATCTAGTACACGACCCTAAAATATGACCATACTTTTTTCAACAGTCCTGTATGTTCTAGGCTTTCCGTAAGTCACCTATAGAATGGAACATTTTATAAAATTTGTTATTTTAAAAATATAGATAAAATATTTGCTTGAAAAAAGCAAAATTTACAAAAACAGAATTAAAGTTTATTACAGACTATCAAACAGTTACATGCTTTAGTATAATAAAAATAATTATTGTAATAAAAAATAAAAATAACAAAATTTGTACTATAATGTGTGACCCATGTTACTAGAAAATACTACTTACCTAAAAACAAATAAGGGTTAGTGCAGATTAGTTGATTTTTTTACATACATACATATACTTAAGCCTTTCTTCTATTGAGGTAGGCAGAGACAACAGTCTTTTGTTTCTATCCATACATACGTCACCAGCTCCCAATACATTATAAAATTATGCTATAAATTGTTTGATCTTCATGTCTGACTTTTAAAAAGAGTGGCCATGAGTTTCTTTGCCAGTATTCTTCTCATAAGGCTCTACGCATTTTGGAAACTGGAAGTTATAGATCGACACAAGCAGGCAGTAGATTTTGG
This sequence comes from Callimorpha dominula, assembly GCA_949752705.1. Taxonomy (NCBI): domain Eukaryota; kingdom Metazoa; phylum Arthropoda; class Insecta; order Lepidoptera; family Erebidae; genus Callimorpha; species Callimorpha dominula. Next base: position 1,784,902 of record OX457012.1, on the reverse strand, counting down.
TGTTTTCACCTAATTTACTTCGACAATCCAGCACATGCTGTGGCGTCTGTTTGCGCCGATCTATGATTTTAACTCTAGCTTCAATTTAACGTTCATAAATGTCACTTAGTGTCTTAATTGAATAAATGATTTTGAATTTGAATTTGAATTTGATCATTAAATAATAAAAAATAAATGTTTTTTTCAGCAGGGACAAAGTGACTGTCTCGGCGCTGTGACAGCTCGAGTACTAAGTTGAACACTTCCTAAAATATTCATAGAAATCGAAAACTCAGCCTCATGCCAGGTAAAGTACTTACCCTCTCACAGGGATTTCCTTTCAAGGGTGCACCTGAGGCCCTAGCAATGTAGACTGTGACGGAACACCGTGTGATTTTAGTCGGTTCGAGTCCGACATACCACCCTACCGTTTAGTCCCGTGGGGGTTTCCACGTGTAAAAAAAAAAAAGAAAAAAAGGTAAAGTACTTACCCACGGTGGATAATATAATTAATCACTCGTTCCGCTACTATACTAGCTAGTGAACGTACATCATCAAGGGATAAAAGTCCCACGGACACTTTTCGCCTAATGTGCACTAACCCTTATAGTCAAAAAATTATTTAAATCTTATGAATAAGTGTTTTATCCTATTGAGGTATGAATCACAGCTTTAGTAAATACTAAATCAATACTTTTATAGAAAATTAAATACTGTATGTTATACCTAACTCTAGTTCTTTTATTTTGTACATATACAGGCTGTTATGGAATGGTGTGGTCAAATTTTAGGATCGTTATGTGTAAGTCGACAAAATAGCTTGAAAAAGATTGCTTTTAACCGACGAAAAAAAAAAGGAGGTTCTCAATTCGACCGTATATATATATATTTTTTTTTTATGTAAGTTCAGCCCTCACTCCGTTATTTATGAACCGATTTTGATTATTATTTTTTTGTTGGATAGGGTATATCTCAAGGGTGGTCCCATGTCAAGCAAGTCAGGATCTGATCATGGGGTCCTGATAAAATTGAGAGAAACCCTCGAAAATTGTAGGAACGAATAGTGTTTCTGTTTACTTTTCATTACTTTATCAGGTATTTGCGTTTAGAATACATCACTTCATGTAGCTGAGCTGATGATGAAAAAAAATCATGAAATAAAAATCTTTTTAACAAAAAATTAAACCAACGAAAAGAACTAAAAAGCAAAAAATAAATAAACTTTAAGTACCTAAGTCGTAAGACCTTATTTACATAAACTATCAAATTTTATATAAACTTATTTTGAGTCGGCGCCAAATAATAAAATGATTACATATAAAATTTTGATAATTAATCAGTTTGTTGTTTGGCGCCGACTCAAAATTAGTTTATATAAAATTTGATAGTTTATGTAAATAAGCTCAATACTTAAGACTTTTTTTTTTTTTTTTTTTTTTATCGTGTGGAAACCCCCACGGGTCATCACCTCACCGAGGGTGAAGTGGTATGTCGGACTCGAACCGACTAAAACCACACGGTGTTCCGTCACAAGTGAGTCTATTGCAGGGGACCCGGGATACCCTAGGAAGGAAGCTTCCGGGAACCCCTGCAGACTATGGTCTCCTGATCAGCAGGCGACCACACCGTGCGATAGGGGGGCCCTACCCCCCCTCCCAGATGCGAGAGGCGCGTGCGGAATACTTAAGACTTAAAGTTTATTTATTTTTTGCTTTTTAGTTCTTTTCGTCGGTTTAATTTTTTGTTTAAAAGATTTTTATCGAATATTTTAATTAGCTTCAGTAAATGCTTTTCCTGGTGTAGGTAGGTGCACATTTTTAAACAACATGATTTTTCATGTCGATCTCAATGTGTTTGTTTCTTTATTTTTTTATGCAGACATTTTCTGAAAAATCCGGATCCTTGGTGCTAAATAGCTATGTATATGCTAAATCTGTGTTGATAAACGTGTATGAACACAGCTTTATCTTTTTTTTAGCTGCCTCTTACAAAATATTATCTTCATTTTAATTTGTCAATTTAGTATATCTGTATTAAAAATCACGAATTTTCCTAAAATTCTTAGCGCTTTGCGTTATTCACGTGGTTTACTATACCACCCTAAAATATGACCCCATCTTTCTGTAACAGCCTGTATATGATAAAGTACCTTTGACCATTTAAGAGTACATACATAGGTATGTACCTACCTATATAGCAAAATGTAACAATGTAAACACTATATAGCAATGTTTTGTTTAACCAAATGGTTGCAAAATGATATTAAAATATTTTTTTAGGAATAGTGGGTAAACGAGCAGACGGGTCCTGATGGTAAGTGACTACCGCCGCCCATGGACAGCTGCAACTCAAGAGTCAGTAGTGCGTTGCCGGCCTTTAAGATGGGAGTAGAGAACGGGGGAAGAGGGGGAGGGGGGTTAGGGTCTCGGGTAACCTCACTCACTTGGCGAAACACAACAAAATCAGTATCACTCCGAGCCACATAAATATCTATATTCGCTTGTATTGTATATTCATATACTTACTACTAAGTGACTATTCCGGTCAATATACCATCAATTACAATAAATAATTTGCACTATTAATTCAAAATATAACTTACTATATTCATTAATTGCACTATTAATTCGAAAACATCATCAAAAACATAAAAAAATACATTTTTTTTCTTGAAACTAATTAATTTATAGGATTTTATACATACGTACACACACGGCAAACCCAAGGGGTATGCAGAGGTGTAGTTAACAAACACATTTTGCCAATTGAATTTGGTCCTACTAACGTCGGAGCACAAGATATTATTTTGCACAAGTGTTCTACAAAACGCACTATGCGATTGAAATAAGGCGTCCATTAGACCCTCATTGAAACGTCAATCATTACAAAAAGTCATGATTGACGGATTTTCGTTGGTGATTAATGAAATAATAAAGACATTAAAATCTCATCATGCAACCGTCAATCACGGCATTAGACGATAGGTTATTCTTCTATCACCGTTTCATTGTGGCAAAACTGACAGCAAAACCTACCGTGTAATGGGCGCCTTAGAATAGGACTGACCTTGCGCCATATTGTGATGTCATAACTGTCAATTGGAAAAAATTAGGTAGGGTGAACAAAACAGTTTTTTTTTTAAAGATCACTAGTGACATGGATCGCACATTACTAGTATACTTTTTAACCCCTCCAGCTAAGCTTAAAGCTTGTGTTAGGAGTGGGTTCACGTCGGTAGTGCACTGGGTGGGGTTCGAACCCGCAATCATTTGATCGCAAGTCCGACGCCTCAGCCATTACGCTACCGACGAAATTATTTAATTGATCACACATTGCCAGTCAGCTAACATATTGAAACTAAACGCTGACGAACATTTTCATTCCTCTAACTGAACATTAAATATGTTTTAATATGAACACTAAAATACACTCTCCAATTCATCCATTAAAGCAATATCCCTTTCCATCCCTTCGTGCCCACCTGCCCCATTCAATTAACCCCCAATTTTCCCATTCTTAATTCCCAACGTGCCCGGTTGGCCGCAACAAGCTTGCCCCCTAAACGTCAGTGAGACCAAACTATATTTGGCAAAATGTGGGTGTTTAATACGCGTCTGCCTACCTCTTCGGAGATATACGCCGTGAAAGTATGTATGTATGTATACTCTTCTAGTCCACGGCATATTACTTAATTATACTTAGCTACCTCTCCAACACATACTCCTCAAAACGTCTCTTCGTCTCTTCATAGCAACCAAAGAACAATAACCCTCCAAAGAGAATCATGGTCAGTCTTGGCGTGACTCCTGCGTACAATCCCCTGAACCCTGACTCCATATATATCCCTCGTAGAACACCAGTTATACTCAAATGCTTCAATTCGTCGACATGCATTTTGCCAGCGGTGCCCGCGAGCATTATGCGTGTTTTCGCCACATCTAGAGGGGCGGTGGCTAAGGCTGCAAATCCCCCAGCTAAAGAACCGCATAAACCACTCTGTTAAAAAAAAAAAATAAAAAAAAAACCCTGAAACTTTCAGTTTTATTGAAACTAGAGATCGCCCATCGGTTAACTATAGATATGTTTTAATGTTTTTGGTTTATTTCGGTGGCCAGTATAACTTGAACTGTCATTGCATAGACTTACGGACCATGACAGGTCAACGTATATACTGAACGCGTGAAGCTTTATGTAGCGGTTTTCTATTTATACATAGATAGCACTATATTTTATTTTTATAATTACTTAATTAATATAGAGATCTTATATATATATATATTCATCAATCTCTATATTTACCAGGTTTAGAAGTCGTCATGGCATTGTATGTGGGGAAATTGTTATCTTCAACCCACCAACTCTGAGGTTAGAGTTACCTCAGAGTTGGTGGGTAGAAAAGGGTTGGAGAGAGGCTCGAAAGACCAATATGGGTGGCTAATCCTAATCTGGCCCTAATCTCCTCCCACCACTCCATTCCTACACAATAAAGTCCAATATTACTCGCCCACTAATGTGCTGAGCTAGATTTGATTAATATGCCTAAAGAGCGAAAAAAAGTGGCAGGCACACTACAACATAGCACCCAGCACGTCATCCATGTAGTGACATGGGTGCCAGAAGTACAAAGAACGACAAGATATCAAAATAACTTTTACGCGAGTGTATGAGAGAACTACGGATTATAATTATTTGAGTAATTTATTCACATTTTACAACAGCTCCTTTCAATGGTTGCCGAAAAAGGGTACGCTAGCCACATTTGACATAACAAATGTATTGCAACATTGCCATAAAAGAAAAAATAAACAATTATAAAAAAAAAACAATTTGTATGTTCAAAAATGAACTAAACAGAGAGTAATATTACAAACTCATTCTCACCTGAAAACTGGAGATCTCTCCGTTATTGTGCTTTTTAACTGTTGTTTTGAGCAATTCCCAGACAGGTAACTCGATGAAGCTAAAAGGCATGTCCCTCAGCACTGTGGAAGTAAAGCCACGGTATACTCCACGGCGGAGGCCTTCTTTCCTATACGCCTATAAAAAAAACTCACGGCTGTAAATCGTGAAGGCACCCACATTTCATATATTTGGTACTACGAAATAGGGGGTGAAATTATAACCGTTTACAGAGCTTCTAGACTTTATGATGCTACTCAGAATTAACTAACAGACAACATCCAATTGACCGCACACGGGATCGAACCTAGTACTTGTCCATCGCATACAAAAGAGGCAGTAACAAATAAATTTCATTATGAAATACATGACTGAGAATATGTATATAGAACGGTGAACTTAAAAGGTATTTAAAATATACCATACCATACGTATGTAAAAAAATACGCCATTTTTTAATATTTGGCGGGAACCGTGTTTGACAGGCTCGTACCTGCAGCACAAATACAGTTCGTTGAGCCTAGATTACGGAAATTTAATCATGTGACTGCCGACAGAAGTGAAAAATTAAACGAAACGACCAACTTAAAACGTCACATTAGCAGGTTGGTGACATTAATTAATCAGGATCTGACAGAACTCAATGTTTAGTTTAGCGCCCTCTAGTGGCTCTATATATGTATTATTAGCGTGACGGTCACGAGTTCAGTGCTTTTTTCCCCCAACAGCAAAAATGCACAAACGTGCATAAACAAGTTTTCACCCCAAAAAAAATTCTATATGTTTTCTATATTTCGGTTCATATTCTTAGTAAAAGTTAGGTAGACATACAGATGACATGCGTCATCTTGTATAAACTTATTTACCTTATTGACTTAGGGAATCCTAATAAACACGAAATTAATTTATTGCCTATCACTTGTGAGGTTTCGTAATCAAGTAGTTGCACATACCTACATACTTTGCTATACCAACTAATATTATTAATGCGTCTGTAAGTTTGTTTGTATGTCTTAACCGATCGCCATGAAATTGCGCACACATTGTGAGGGGTACAGAAAATGACATAGAGTAACTTTAATCGTTTTAATAATACTGTTAATGAGGGATAGAATCAAACTTTAACGCGAACGAAACCGCGGCAAAAGCTAAAATAATATTTTTGGTAGGTTATTCTGAACTAAATTATATAAAAAGATACCAGTTGCTAAGTGGAAAAAATATGACTGAATGCTACTATTTCTGAGAGCATTGCATGAAAGCAACTACATTCGGATCAAAATTTAGACAAAAATCAAAACGGTTTGATCGCAGACGACTCACTAGTTAAAAAGTTCTACTGGGACTTAGAATCAATAAAATTAAATTATATATATAAATATTTTTAAACGCACAATAAGTGCCGTTCTACTGACACAGTATTGTTCGTTATAATAAGCAATACGATAAACTGTTTTTATTTTTTATGTTATAGGAGGCAAACGAGCAGACGGGTCACCCGATCGCAAATGACTACCGCCGCCCATCGGCACCTGCAACTCAAGAGTCACAAGTGCGTTGCCGCCCTTTAGGGTGGGAGTAGGGCAAGAGGGGAAGGGGGCGGAAAGTGGGAATAGAGGAGAGGGGGATTACAGGAGAGGTAAGGACGGGAATAGAGGAGAGGGAAGGGTTAGGGCCTCCGGTAAACTCACCCACGGGGCGAAAAGCAATGCAAGCATTGTTTCACTGCCGGTTTTCTGTGAGGCCGTGGTATCGAGCGGAGTCGAGCCGGCCCATACGTGCCAAAGCATGGCTCTCCCACGTTAGCTTTAACTGTATTTAGAACCCGAGTTAAAATATTGTTACTTTCCGCCTTTCCGAAAACTTCTCAATTATTGTGAATCAAAAATACACATCACAAACATAGACAAAGAACTAAGAGAAGAAGACTCTTGTAAGGGGTATTCAGATATTCAGAAGACAAAACTTACATCCACTAATATGGTTAGCGCACTTTTATTCCTTCTGCCTATGAATGTCTGTTTCCTCTGCTTCGCTATCTCCGTCGGTACACGAACCAAACACGCTATCTGAAAACATCGCAAATATTTTGCGCACGTTTAATTAACTTTAACAATATTATATTATTTGACTGGCCTGTTGGTCTAGTGGTTAGTGACCCTGACTTCTAAGCCAGAGGCCGTGGGTTCGATTCCCACCCAGGACAAATAATTGTGTGATGAGCACGATAATTTGTTCTGTGTCTGGGTGTAATTTATCTATAATATGTATGTATTTAGAAATATATAAGTATGTTTATCAGCAGTCTGGTTACCATAGTACAGGCTTGGCCTAGTTTGGGATCAGACGGCCGTGTGTGAGATGTGTGGAGTTATTATTATTATACTTATATCTATTAAAGTAGTTATCGAAATCTTACTTTTCAATTTTAGACTATTATAATGTGTGTGTATAACCGATGAGTGCCAAAAAGAAAAAAAAAATTAAAAAAAGTGGGAGAGCTGCTAGTAAAATATAGATCTGTCAGGTGATCTAGTATTTAACACATTTCACAATTTTTGTTAGCTTAACATAATCACATTAATTCATAATACAAAAAAGATAACAAAGATTTATAGGATAACTCTTGACATTAGATAAGATGTAATAAAAAAAATCCGGTCCCGCATCAGGCCCGCAGAGGTAGATTTCATGTTTTTTTAATTTTTATCTCTAAAAAAACAAGTCGCATTAAAAACTTTTTTAGTCTATATAGTAGAGTAAAATTAAAAAATTAGCTGTCAGTTTACAGTTTCGGAGCTACGAATTTATTTCCAACCAATTTTGGTTTTCCCCCCCACCCCAAGTTAAAAATGGAATCATTTAGGGTTCATATTAAAAAATGTTCGTATTTACAATGGGCATGCTATTAATGTTAATCGGTCCAAAAAATTTCCATAGAAAAAAACTGATTTTTGAAAATCTGCCCCCCAAAGGGGGGGACGGGAGGCCAGATTTTATAAAAAAAAATTAAAAACACAAAATCTACCTCTGCGGGCCCGGTTTTTTTTTTAACTGGCGGTTGTTTTGGGGTCGGATCATAACTAGACCTCCTGTGAAGAAATTTTTTGAAAACTCGACAACTGGTACAAAACCAATAGGTAGACTTTTCTTCGAAATCTACCTAAAACTATTTACTCAATTATTTGAATTCCTAAATAAGAACCAAGACTAGGGTATGTTCCGATATACACTGCGAGCACTGTTCAGTGCTCGTACTGGAGAGAAATTCGTTCGTAGATCGTAGAGAAATATATGATGTCATAAACGTCGCCATTGGAGTTTTCGAGGTAAGGTGCTCTCAGTGCTGTCACACTGTCACTTTTATTATGCGATTTGACAATGACTTGAATTGACAACTGTACACTACTGTACATACTGAACAGTATACTGGACTGCGTTCCGTTTTAAACAGTAACCAGTATAGCTAACTATAAAGGAACGGCTTCGCAGTATACTAAATTGACGTCACACCTTACAGTGCTCGCAGTGCATATCGGAACACACTAAATGAATTACTGTATTGGAAATTACGTCACCGACCTACATAAGTCCCTACTTAGAAGTAACGATAAGTTAACTAAGGTGAGAGTTATTAACAAAAAAAAAATCCAGTTAGGCAATGTATAGTAGTATATATATATAATATGTATAGTAATATAGTAGTAATGTAGATAACAGTAAAGGTACCTTTCCACTGTCTCGTAAAATCATTAAGTTACGCGAACTATTTATGTATTACTGCACAAATGGCGCAATGGTTTAAATAAGTGGTCGCCTCGCCACAACGCTGCGCCGAGTGTTGTGTGTTCTCTGTGTCAGTTGTTTAAATGTTTGTGAAGTCCCCTGCGACAAGGACAAGAATATTCACAATGCGAGAGTGGTATTTAAAAAAAAACAAATTATAAGTTACGGTACGATTAACTGACGTACGACGTCAATATAATGAGTCAAATACGTCACGACTCGTCCTGTACCTGAGGACAAATATGTAGTATTCGCGACTTACTCGTAGTTAGGATAAAAATTTTGTATCATCGTCTATGTGTGTTCTGCTCGAGAAAAGACTGCTGTATAAACGACTGGGTAAATGGCTCGAAAAATAAAATGTCGTCGAAACAGCCTAGATACGACAAACGTTAAACGATAAAATAATTTGAGGACACAGTGACGTGACAACCTTTCAACATTTAAAAAAGCGTTCTGATGCAGTGGGAACGCGCTCTTATGTGACTTATCATGTAGTTCACGTGACTAGTTGATATTATAAAAAGTGTAAACTCATGCTGATTGCAGAGTATAATAATTTACTATAAACCTGAATCATGCAGACTTGCAGACGGGTTCTTAATCTTATTCCTGATTGATAAATCTACGTCATTACTGCTTAAATCACTATCTATATACAGGATGTTACAGAAAGGAGTGGCCATATAATATTTTAGGGTCGTATAGTAGAACTCGTAAATGACGTAATGCGCTAACAATTTTGAGAAAAATCTTAATCTGGAGAAAAGCATTTTCTGAATAAAAAGAATTTAAGCTAACAACTATTTTTCGGCTACAACACTCTTAAAATTTTACCGCACCTTTCTGAAACAGCCTGTATAGTATGGTATTATAGACAATCCCTCCAAATTAACATTTGGAGATACTTGTACTATGGATTCTAAAACATGGATATATTTGAATACATTTAATTGTAAATACATATATATTATCCACACAAACACAAAAACCAATGCCAGTAGACATATCATGCATACAAATATTAGCATTGATCGGGAATCGATCCAGCCGCATTGCAGTCGATTGCATTACCGCTGCACCATTATAAAACAAACAAATTATTGTCAAATAACATTAACTAGATGAACTACAAACTTATACAGGAAATCATACTACGTGTCGTACTGATGGTAAGCGATTACCATAGCCTATGGAAGCTTTGCAATTCCAGAAGACTCGCAAATGCGTTGCCGACTCTATAAAAACCCATTTCTTGTAGAACCCCATACAAGCTCATTCCACAGTGTGTTTGTGTGAGGAAATTCCTCTGAAACCGTACATTGCGCAAACATTTAGCTATCAAGATGTAAGGATGTGAGCAGTGTGGTGGTAGACTAATGTAAGAAAGAGGTGAAAACTCACCACTTCACAGAAGCTGGCTGCAAACATATGTACAACAGGTACATACTTTGGTGCAACCAGAGGCTCAGAGATCTGCTTGATAGTTTCATAACACACAAAAAATAGGCTGTTCATTGCTGCTGAACCTGTCAAAGAGGTTGTCAGACCTGTAAAAAAATTTAAACAACATCAACATACAACAAGATATTAATCTAGCAAAGACAAGCCTAACTCTGTAGTAATTACTGAACCGATATCGAAAAAAATAATTCAAAACCATATTCCCTTAAACATGTATTGTTCATAGAGAGAGACACCAAGTCAAGTTAAGAGGGGCAATTGCATTAATATAACTAAATAAATTATTCTGTAAATGCAGCAATTTGTATAAATGCCTAATGATCAAGTGGTGTGGCAATAATCTGATGCAATAATATGTCTGAATTGTATCCAAGCATCTAATTTGCAAAGTTTTTATTACCTTTGTAAACTCCTCGGAAGCCTCCAGCCTTTTCAAAACCTTGAGCAGCTTGTAGCCGAGTCTTCAGGGTGTCTAGCGGATAAATAGCAGTACTCACAAAAACGCCAGCCGCACCCCCTCCCTATTATCAAATAATTTAATATTAAATCTATGAAAATTATTTGTACAAGTTTAGCAAATTATAAAAAATATCTTGACAAAGTTTAATAAAAAATATGTATTAATTTTGTCTTTGAATTTTTTAAACTTTAATTTTTTCACTGATAAGTTCCTAATAGACTAATAAGTTTTACTTACAATTATTGGTGCGAGGTATAAGGATTTATAAGTTTTTTCTTTGGTGTCCATTTTCACTAAACTTATTAAAAAATAATTTAGTTATGTAAATATAACCTCAAAATAATCAGCTGTTATCACTGACCACAATCTTATACATACACACACTCACACCTGTATCCCCGAAGGGGTAGTCCAAAGACTACAATAGTTTATAGGGGTAGGCAGAGGCGTATTAAAAACCCACATTTTGTCAACCACAATTTTTTTAAGGGTCTCAAGGGAGAGTCGGGGCTCGAATAATCTTATACTATTTGTTTAAACCACTTTTTCATACGTTTGATTAAATTAGAAATGTTTTTAAACAATTAGAAAATAATTTCATTGGGGGTTTAATTCAAAATAATATGTAATAACATAACCCCGCTCCCTGCAAAAATCCTGCAGTTAGCAAGCAGTACTTAAAGTACTGAATTGGTCTGTGACTGTGACGTGAGCCACAGACAGATACGGAGCCTTCATTGCCTTCAATACTGTTGACAGTGTTGACAGGTTGACAGTATATTCCAAACAAGCTGATGTTTTAATTTGTTCAATTTCTTGTTTAAGTTTGTTAGTGGTTTAAAAACTTCTTTAGGCACGTTAGTGCACTTTTGCTATGGGGAATAAGCACTGGACTCATGACCGTCACTCTAATAATACATAATATATATTATATATATATATCTACTAGAGAGCGCTAATCTAAACATTGAGTTCTGTCAGCTCCTTATTAATTAATGTCACCAACCTGCTAATGTGAAGTTTTAAGTTCGTCGTTTCGTTTAAGTTTTCACTTCTGACGACTGCCTGTCATGAGGCCGTGACTGCCTATTTTTTTTTAATAAAAATAAAAATACCGTCTGCTCGTTTGCCCCCTATAATATAAAAAAAAAAACTAGTATAAAGAGGAAAGACTGCAAACTGCCGTGGTATATCAATAAATTATTATCATTGTTTTAAGTGCCTAGTGCCACCTCGACCATTTCTGGTCTTTTGCAGCGCACTTTTTGCTTTACAGTTCACTGCTCAGACTTATTCCTATATATAGGCTTCGAGAAACCTCCAGATCCTATCAGCAGTGATTGTTTGTATTTCCTGCGGTTGCATGATATGTAACCCTAGGTTAATACTTCGGTGCCGTATTAGTGGGCCACAAGAGCATAGAATATTGCAGTTTCTTCTGCCTCTTGAGAGAATCACCATATTGTGTTCTCGCATCTCGCCCAACCTTAGGTTGAACATATGTTTGTTTAGTTTGCAGTGTCCGATGAGGACTCTTGTTACTGCACAGGTTGTGTATCTTTTGAACTACAAAAGTTCTGTGGATACTTTATTATCATAGCCCTTTAGTAAGGCTTTCAAATGTCTTAGACCAGTCGTGGTCTTCGTTAATAGCCAATGATGTATATTGGGCGTTTATCAATAAATTAAATAAATCTTTTGCTTTTTCTATACAGGAATGTAAGAATTACCAAAACTAAACAGGTGGTTCCTGACGATAAAATCCACAGAACATGAGTGATTTATGTTTGGTAATTGAAGTTTTGACTTCGTGAACATAGCTGGATGAAGTTAGTATCTTAGAAATACTTCAAGGTGAAGCTATGAAGTCATGATTAGTCTAGAGATTTCTAAACGTTTGAGGTATTGTCAAAAACGCATTCCATACACGTGGTCCAAGTTTTAATGATTTAGTATTTTTAACATATTTTATCGTCTTGTGTATACAAATCATGCTAAATATCATGTTTTCACAATATAAGGCCTATGAACGTCGCAAATGCGGGAAAATAACTATTTCAAATATATTAAATTTTGTAACAATTCGAATTGGAGTTAATTAATTTTTACTATTAAGCTAAAACAATTTGGCTATTAACTCAATAATAAATAATAATAACACTCTTGTTTATACTTTATTTACCATTTCTGAATTTTGAGGTTATTTAATTTTTTCTTAATTTTAATTTACAGTACAAAACATTTGTGCAAATAAAATCGTGTTTATATAGTTTATTATTAAAATGGATGATGTACATAAGCCGAAGAGTTTTCAATCAATGTATTTGCCACCTTTGTTCGTAAGTTTATTCTAGTTATTTTTATTTTAGTTACGAAATCTTTCATGTCGATTGCGAAATAAGAATAATTTTTTGGAAACTAATTTGAGACATATTACCTTGGATTGGTCTCTGTATATTAAATCGATTAAAAAGATGTTTAACTTCTAAAGCTGTTATTATTATAACATTACTTAAAATAGGAATGTTAGTAAAATTGTGTGCTGGCACATTTTGCTCATGTCTGCCTGAATTGATATATAACCGCCTGTTGCAAAATGGTTAAGCCTTGTGAGAAGAAATTGGGGAAACTAACTCACAGTCAGTCAAACTAACTCAGTCAGTCAGTGTTAAACCCAATCTCTAAGTAAATAATTGAGTTACTTTCTTATTTCTAACATAATGATGTACCATTAATGTTGACCTTTAGTGTGTTCAAATCAATCTAAAAGGTAGTTTTAACAATATTCAGTAAATTATATTACATCATTTTGTTGTGTGCTATTACATTATTAAAAGTAAATAAACTAAAAGAAGGATATTGACAATAGGGAAACTGAAAATTAAGAAAAAAATAAAAAAAGTTGAAAAGAAAAACATAAGAGATGGAAAACAAGAAACATATTAGCTCACATTGCATTATATTAAGAATATGAAATAGCCTGCAAATCCAATACCCAATACATTATAGTATTTTCTTTTTTTTCTTTTTTTTATTGAATTATGTTAAGAAGCAAGTAAGGCTGTATAACTGTAAGTAATGTCAATAATGTCTATGGTTGCCATTATCAACAGATAAATAATAAATTAAAATACCTACGCAATCAATAATAATAACTTTAGACCCCTCACACACAGCCTTCAACTCCCAAACTAGGCAGAGCCTGTACTATGGTAACCAGACTGCTGATTAACATACTTATATATTACTTAATGCATACATATTATAGCTAAATTATACCCAGACAGAGAACAAATGTTCGTGCACATCACAAGTATTTGTCATGAGTGGGAATCGAACCCTCAACAGTCAGGATCACTAGACCGACAGGCCCGTCAATTTATTTCTTTATATCGCTGTTTCAGGCTGGTGCTCTAGCTGGATTATCAGTGGATGTAGCGCTATACCCCCTGGATACTTTAAAGACAAGATTACAAAGTGCTCAAGGGTTTCAACGAGCTGGTGGCTTCAATGGAGTTTATAGAGGTAAGTTATAGAAAGATCTGACTTGCCCAATTGACTATGTTACAAGCTTCTCATAATCCCATTCATTTGATTGATTAATTTAACTGTGATATTTTTTTTTTGTCATTTGATGAGTTGATTGAAAAATTAATTGATTAACGCTTAACACTGAGTGGTGGTAACGCCATTGGTACTTCTACTTACTAACCGCAACTGCCTACCACCATGTAGACTAATATGATAAATTATAAATTCGAAAGTGAGTTTCATTGTATGTTAGTTTGTGACGCTTTCAACGCCGTAACTACTGAACCGATCACCATGAAATTCTTCGATAGCCATGCCATGCTTCGGACACGTATGGGCCGGCTCGATCAGAGTGATACCACGGCCTCACAGAAAACCGGCAGTGAAGCAATCATTTTATGATTGCCTTTCGCCGCGTGAGTGAGGTTACCGGAGACCCTGACCCTTCCCTCTCTTCCCCGCCTCTCCCCGCTTTTCCCCCCTGGCTCTACCTCCACCTTAAAAGCTGGCAACGCACTTGTGACTCTTGAGTTGCCCATGGGCGGCGGTGGTCATTTACCATTGGGTGACCCGTCGGCTCGGTTGTTCCCTATACCATAAAAAAAAATGCTCATCACACAATGAATTATGCTGGGTGGGAATCGAACCCACGTCCTCTGGCTCAGCAGTCAGGGTCAGGTATTAAACATGGTACGCTCATTGCTACCTTATTTGTAACCCCCTTTTCACAGGACTTTTGACAGTAGCAACCACATCAGTACCGACAGCCAGCCTGTTCTTCGTGTCATATGAAACTACGAAAATGTCTTGTCAGCATTTCGTTACACCACAGTTTCTACCCTTTGTGCATATGTTTGCGGCCAGCGTTGGTGAAGTGGTGAGCTATATTATTTTTAACTTAAATTTCATCCTGGATTGTAAGTGGTTCACAGGTGCCAGACTGGGAAATTATCGAAATACATCTATTGGTTAGTACATTAGCCAGCTCGAGGTTCCGCCATGGAGTGTCACTCGTTACACCAGTGTCGTCAATAAAAAGCGCTGTACATAAAGATAATATTCAGAAAATTTTAATATATTTTAAACTAAAAAAAATACACGTGATTTTGGCTAGAGGGTGGGGTTAGTCTAAAAGCTCACCACGTATCACCAGAGGGGAGATTAAAAAGTTGCTAAAAAAACATCACGTGATTAATAGACGACCCCATTGGTCTTCCGAGTGTTTACCGGCGCCCTTGAGCGCTCACTATCAGTTGGTCGCCGCTTAGCGCCTGGTTATTTGTTTGTTTGCTAACTTATAAGAAACGGACGAACCTTTTTAGCTTACTTCAAAAAAGGAGGTTCTGTATTCGTTCTTTATGTAGGTATGTATGTTAGTATGTCCGCGATATTCTTAAAATGTAATACATAGGTCAATTTTATGACTGTTTCCCTAACATATTCTACATATTTTCAGGAAGGTTGTAGTATATAGTAATTTAGGTATGTAATACTATTTTTTTTTTCACAATTAATTTCGTTTGAAGTCGTTTTGTTTTTTTGCTAATTTTTATTATAAAACGTATGTCAAGTCTGTAAGATACAAACACATTGATCAAAAATTACGTATTTTACGAAAAGTATATGACTTTTAATATATTTTTAAACACGTTCAGGCCTCAGTTTATATTAAAAAGTAATGAATTTCATTTTATAAGTAGGTACCTATCATTACTTTTATCCGAAAACTGAAGATAACTTTCATTATTTTAAATAATGAAATATACAATGTTTCACTAAATAAAATTTACGGAACCTGAGCTCTGTACTCATCCATAAATCATCAAACAGATTAAATACTCTGTTTGTTTCTACGTTGGTCGAGAAATAAAAAAACTTTAGACTGTATATACGCTCGCTTGTGTATTTGGAAGCAGGAACAAGGTATTACAAATGTATGTTGAGCGGTGGATAGATGCGTAGATGAGTGCAGTCGGTGGCGCCCCTCCCACGTGCTGCAGTAGGGATGCGACGCGACTTCAGTTGATTTGCGTTGGCGGCAGATATCGAGAATTGAATCGATTCTCGACAACTTTAATTCAAAGTATACAATAACATTACAAATCCATCTTGCAAATCTGTTCATACATAGTAAGCCCTGCACTGCACTGCGCTGTACTGAACTGGGTCGCCTGCATTTCCTATCCTACGTTTAGTTTAGCCTTTATTAGGCTATGATATGTTTCGCCTTGGTATGAATAAATATATTCTTAAATGTTCATAGCTGGCATGCCTCATCCGCGTACCCACTGAAGTAGCCAAGCAGAGAAAGCAAACCTATGTTGGCACCAGGCAAAAGAGTAGTATATCCATACTCTTAGATGTAAGTATATAATTATACCTTATTAGCTGACCCGCCCAACTTTGTCTGCGTTTGTAAATCTTCCCCGTCTTTGCAACATTTTTCATTGATGTAGCTGTAGTGTTAGTTCTATTGTTCGTAGCGTGATGTTATAAAACCTTCCTCGATAAATGGGATAGCCCAACACTAAAATAATTTTTAAAATCGGATCAGTAATACCGGAGATTACCCCGAACATCCAAACTAACAAACTTTACCTCTTTATAATTAGTATAGATTAGATATTAGTAAATGATGTATTAGTATGCTAAAGCTGGGCCAAAAGAACTACTTAAGCTTTCTGAAGTAGTAGGTATAATAGACATTTCTACTACATCTACCACACTCAGTGGTAGGTTTAGTAGAAATTAATTATAGTTTGGACAGATTTCACTAAATATTATAGTAATAAAAATATTTATTTGTCAATGGAGGTAAAATTAATAATAGATGTTACATACTTAAAATGGGTCGCTACATTGTACCGATAGGCATACGAATTTTAAACCTTAATTATGACGGCTTATTTTATCTAAATCATTTGTCCTCAAATTAACAACACAAAACCAACAAAATTAACATAAATAAACTAATCAGACTTATAATCAATATACTCAGTGGCAGAAGAACAACTTTTTTTAATTAGAAACTCCTTAAAAGCTTTTTTAAAAATATTTAATTCTAAATGCCTGATGTCTTTGGGAATTTTATTATATATTACTGGAGCCATTTCAAATATGCTTTTTCTAAAAAGTGCTGTATTACAAGGCAGGTCCTTGTAATACACACACATCCATACATCCTCACAAACTTTCACGTTTATAATATTAGTAGGATAATTAATCCTAAGAATTTGGTGTTATCTTTTATAGCGATTGGTACTCCTTCATAATTAATGTTTAACGGGTTTTGGT
The DNA here is from genome assembly GCA_949752705.1 of Callimorpha dominula. Lineage (NCBI taxonomy): Eukaryota > Metazoa > Arthropoda > Insecta > Lepidoptera > Erebidae > Callimorpha > Callimorpha dominula. The sequence continues at coordinate 1,767,489 of OX457012.1, read as the reverse complement.
ATTGTCATTGACTGAATTGCATGATATGAGTTTTGTCTAGATTTATTTTTAAATAATTATGTTGTAGCCATTCTATGGTTTGTTTTAGCGTATTATTTACTTCTTGTTCATGATCATATCATTTATCAGACTTTACGACTATTGTGCTGTCGTCAACGAAAAGTACCGTTGGGTTAATCAAATTTTTCGGGAGATCATTGATGTAAATTAAAAATAATAGAGGTCCAAGTACGCTTCCTTGGGGCACTCCGTATTTCACCATTCTATGTTTAGATCTATATTTAATTTCACGTTTAGTTTTAATATCAATATTTGCAATTTCTGTGTATTGTTGTCGGTTGCTTAAGTAATATATTAATAGATCAAGACATTTACCACGTATTCCATATCTGGAAAGTTTGTAGATTAAGATTTTATAGTCCACATAATCAAAGGCCTTGGTCATATCCATATATAAGGCGCATATAGGTACTCTGTTATCCACACTATTCATAATTTGTTTAAGAAAGTCGAAATATAAAAGAAAGAGAAAAAGGAAGTATAAATCTGTGATCTATCTGGTGATTTAAAACAGTGACCGTTAGTTTGTTTGCCCAAATTCTTCTGAAAAGCCTCACCTATTTTAAACGTGCGTTCACAAACTTTGACATTACAGGCGTATAAGACAGAGGGTTTATTCAGGGGCGTCTATCGAGGGTTCTTCTCCACCGTGCTGCGGGACCTGCCCTTCAGTTTCATCGAGCTACCGGTGTGGGAGCTCCTCAAGACGACCATCAAGAATTATAATAATGGAGAGATCACCAGCTTACAGGTCTGTTCATATTTTATAATAGGTACTAAATCTGGACCCCCGAGTTCGGCTTTTTGAAGTGGAATTTTTTTATTTTTTTAGCCGCGTTCAGTGATATTTGGTAAAAGCAGAAGTCATCGGTTCACGTTCAAGTATGGCGCAATACGTGACGTACTGGCGCCAGCGTCGAAATTATTTTTCCAAAGTTTTAAGTTTTTTTTATGGAATGTGGGGCAAACGAGCAGACGGGTCACTTGATGGGAAATGACTACCGTAGCCCATGGGCACCTGCAACTCAAGAGTCACAAGTGCGTTGCCGGCCTTTGAGGTGGAAGTAGGGGAAGGGGACAAGAAGGGGAAAGGGGGAATGGGTTAGGGCCTCCGGTAACCTGACTCACTCGGCGAAAAGCAATGTAAGCATTGCTTCACTGCCGATTTTCTGTGAGGACGTGGTATCACTCCGGTCGAGCCGGTCCATACGTGCCGAAGCCGTGCTTCCACTGTTAAGTAATTTAAAATGTCGCTGTGTGCTCCTAATATTTTACCACAACAGAATATTGTACATCCGATCTGTATAAATAGTCGATAGTTAAATAATAATAATAATAATAATAGCCTTTTATTCCTAAACATAGGGTTACAAGAGGTCCCTAAGTTCGGTGGGCCTTTTGGCATAGGCCTCCTCCAATCCCTTCCAATGGATCCTGTCCCTTGCTACTCTCAACCACAATGGTCCCGCTGTCTGTTTCAAGTCATCTTCCCATCTCTTGACTTGACGACCCCTACCTCTTTTGCCGTCTCTTGGTTCCCAGAGGGTGACTTGCTTGCTCCATTTGCTAATGGGGTGGCGTAGCAAATGTCCAGCCCATCTCCACTTTTGGACGTCTATCCGGGTAAGAATGTCTGAGAGTTTTGTTCTTGTTCTTATGTCTACGTTCCTGACTCTGTCTTTGATTTTTTTAGCCCTTCTTTCCATGGTACGTTGGCATTTTGTTAGCCTTGTCCTGTGGTGAAGTGTTGTTGACCAAGTTTCACAGCCATAAGTAAGAATTGGTAGAATACAGGTCTCAAATGGTTTCTTCTTTATGTGGTTGCCTAGATCCTTACTTTTCATTATTTCCTTCAGTGACCAGTATTTTCTCCATCCTTGGGCTATTCGCCTGTTTATTTTCTTTGTCATTTCATCTGTAGGGGATATTATCTGTCCTAAGTAAATATATTCTTTGACATATTCGATCTTGTTGCCATCTACCATAACGTCTATTTCCCTTGAGTTTGACATCAGTTTTGTTTTACTGGCATTGATTTCCAGACCAACTTCTCTACTTATATTTGCTAGGCTCTGCATCATTTGTTCTATTGCTGCTGGATTATCTTCAAGAAGCACCAGATCATCGGCAAATCTTAGGTGGTTTAGGCGAGCTCCATTAATGTTCAAACCTAAGTGGTCCCAGTTTAGTTGTATAAAGATGTGCTCGAGTACGGCGTTAAATAGCGTAGGGGAGAGAGGATCGCCTTGACGTACGCCCTTTTTAATAGGAAATGATTCTCCTGTTGATTCTAGTTTAATGCTGACCTTACTAGATTTGTATATACTCTTAAGTATTTCTATATAGTTGCTCTGGACCCCTTGTTGTTCAAGGCTCCGCCAAATGTATTGGTGTCTGAGGCTGTCGAATATGCCTTTGAGTAATCTATAAACGCCAAGTAGATTTGTTTATTGTATTCGTTATACTTCTGTATCAACTGTTTTATTGTGTGAATGTGATCAATTGTGCTGAAGTCTTTTCTGAATCCTGCCTGCTCTACGGGTTGGTTTTCATTTAGTGTTAATGATATTCTTTCCAGGATCACTTTAGCAAATACTTTATATATGTTTGATATTAGAGAAATTGGCCTATAGTTCCCAATCTCGTCTCTAGGGCCTTTTTTATGTAGTAGAATTATGTGACACTCGGTCCATTCTTGTGGAAATTGCCTTGTTTGTAAGATTTCATTGAAAAGTTTTGCCAGCACAGGACTGATTTCCTCTAAGGTTCCCTTGAGCATTTCATTAGGCATCTTGTCCGGCCCTGGGGCTTTCCCGAGTTTTTGGGATTTTATTGCCTTTATTACCTCTGAGGCAAGGATTTCTGGCACTTCGTCTACTTTGTTTTCTTTTGCTTCGTTTACTTCCGGAATTGTGGCCAACCCTGAATCGAACTTGTCAGAATATAATAGGCGGTAATAGTCCGTAGCTAGTTTCTGTATTGAGAGTCGATTAGTTAAGTGAGATTCGCGTGGCTTTAGTTTCGATATCCATTCTTTCCCATGTTTGCTTAGTTGTTTCATAGCCTTTTTTATTCCTCCTGTGCTTTTTATATTTTCTTCCAAAACTCTATTTCTTTTCTCGTTACGGTCTTTCCTCATATTCTCCTTAATTTCCTTGCTAAGGTTTGCAATTTTTTGGCAACTTTCCTTGTCCTCTTTATTTGATATTAGCGTTCTTCTTTCGTCTAATAGTTCTAGTGTCTCTTTGCTGAAATAGCTTTCTTTGCTTCTGGGTTTTTCTGACTAGCATCTCTTTCAATTTGTTTTGTAATCTCCTGTATTTAGTCCCAGTTTCTGCGTCGGAGGTAATAATTTCATTGAGTGATTCTGTTGTGCGGGAATTAGTAGAATGACTGTGTTCTGATATTTGATACAGCTTATTATTATATACTAGGTTTTTCCTGGATCTTTTGGGTTGGTTTATAGTGGATAGTTAAATAAATGAATGTAATAAAGAGCTGTTGTGTTGTGCGCGTGGTCCAGAGCGCCACGTGCGGCGCGGTGGCGGGCGCCGCGGCCGCCGCGCTCACGACGCCGCTCGACCTCGCCAAGACACGCATCATGCTCGCCGACGGCAACGCGGGACTGCACGTCAATAAGGTAACTTACCATCAACATTTTTTATTCTTTTCATAGATCTATCTCATTGATAACAGAACTTGTTTCGACAGCTTCTCTCGTCGCTAACTCGGTCATAAATCACAAGGACATGCAGCGCAGACGTCAGCTCGTTATTGATAAAAGAGAAGTTAAAAAGAATAGTGTCGATGAATCTTACGTAGAATTTAAATAAAGGTTTTCATTTATCTTAGTGATTTATCTATAACATGTATGTATTTAGAAATATATAAGTATGTTTATCAGCAATCTGGTAATCATAGTACAGGCTTTGCCTAGTTTGGGATCAGACGGCCGTGTGTGAGTTATTATTATTATTATTATTATTCAGATAGCTTTTACGTATATACATACATACATACAGATAATAACTTCAATGCGCCTAACTTCTGATAAATTGTAATAAGGGATCATCTCTTAATTTTCGACGCTTAGAGGCGGAATATTTTTTTTTAATTTAAATTAGACCAACCTTGAGTGTAACCAATTCAATTAAAAAAGGAATTATTATATTCGGTTAACAAATGGGAAGATATAACATAACATACATACAAAAAAAATTCATTAAAATTATAAGAACATTCTCCTTTTAGAAGTTGGTTAAAATATGATTTTTATTTCCATTTACACAAGAAATTTTAAACCATCCATCACCATATCATTTATCGGCTATATTTATATATACTAATTCAATCTTGCCTCTAACACCAAAAGCCCAACCTACCCTAAGAGAGAAAGAGTGAAAATATTTTTAAACCCGTTTCAACAATTTATGACCGAATATGCAACGAATGACCGAGTATGCAACGAGTAAATAATTGTTTGGCTACCTAAAAATATAAACCTTTTGTTTCCAGTTGCGTGTTACAACAATACTAGCGGAGATATACTGTACGTCGGGGGTCAAGGGTCTGTTCGCGGGGGTCACCCCGAGGATGACCGCCTTCATGATTGGAGGCTTCGTATTCTTTGGGATATATGATTACTCCAAGACTAATATAGAGAAATATTTGAGGTAGCATCCGTATTGCGAGCGAGAGCTGAGCGAATATATTTTTAATTCTATTTTAATTTTGTTTTAAAAAAATATTTTAATAGTTTTAATATAGTAAACAAAATATAATTATGTTTTGTTGGTTTATCCCCAAAGAGGTAGCCCTTTTTGGTACATGTAACGCAGAGGCGGATTTACCAGTAGGCTGAGTAGGCTGAAGCCTAGGACGGCAGATTTTAGGGGCGGCAAATTTGGGGCCTACATAATTTTTTATGTCTTCTCCTGGGGTATCAAATCAGATAGACCGACCGGTAGGGGCGGCAAAATTTTAATAGCCTACTGGCGGCAAATGTGTAATTGCGCCGCTGATGTAACGTGTAAACATTCGGATGCATTTAGTAAAATGTTGTTATTATGACATCACAAACAGACACTTCAATTTTATTTATAGATATCGATCGAATAGATGCTTCATAAACGATGTTATTCAAACATATAAAAGTTTATCAGACTTGAAATGTTTAAACAAATAAGTAACCACATAACATAAACATATATGTTGTTGAGATGTTTTTTTTTGTTAGAAAAGTTGTTGTTGTGTTCATATTGTATAAGTGCTAAGTTAGCTGTGATAAATAAAAATTGTTACAATATACAGTGTGAGTTTTATTTAAAACATGTATATTTAACCCAAACCTCCGTTCTCCTTCCTACCTTAAAGTCTAGCATCGCACTTGTGGCTTTTGAGTTGTAAGTGCCCATGGGCGGCGGTAGTCACTTACCATCAGGTGACCCGTCTGCTCGTTTGCCCCCAATAACATAATAAAATTGGTTGTCTGTAAAGTCGGTTTACGGACGATAATTTTAAGTGATAACGTCATAAGAAAACAGTGAAAGAGAGAGATGCGACACAAGCCGCTTAGGCCGATCGTGCCTCTCTATCTCGGCTCAAGCGGAACGTGACAATGAGTCATGCTTTTTCGTGCGTGCAGCCGGCGTTCATCGATTTATAAGACGTTATCACGTTAAAAAATGTAGTATAATGGTTAAGAGGTCGGACCTAAGATCACGTCGTTGTGGGTTCGAAACCCAGCCAGTGCACTACCGACGTGAATCCTAACACAATATAGTTGGGCTGGAGGTGAACAAGAGTAGGTACTTCTTCTTTATAAAGAAAACTCCCGCATTAAGAATGATTCCTGCGTCGCGGGGCAATCACCCAGACTGGACAACTATTTGTGGCTAAAATTTTTTTTGTCCCGTGTGGGAATTAAACCCACTACACTCACTACACATAGAAACAGGTACTTTGTAGTGCACATTTGTGTTATTAGTAGGTACCTACTTAAATTGATGAGAGAAAAACTAGAAGAATATGACAATAAATATTTTAAAATCACATCGCATAAATCTATTTAAGTACATAAAAGGCGTTATTAAAAACACGCCATTGGGGCCTTATTACCCCGCCGGACAAATTGAATAAAGCTGAAAAATCTGTTTGTAACCAGGGCCACCTAGCTTTTACAGGTTACCACGGAAGGTTACAGAAATGACTGATTTAAAAAAAAATTGACTACTTAAGTACCTATTTGTAACCTAACATTACCTATTAATAAAAAATGTAAATTCTTTGATGATCCTAGGCGAGATCTAAAAATTACCTGTACTGAGTACTGCTTCTCTGGCTTCTCCGTGTAACAGGTGTAAGGGGATTTTATGCCCTACCACACCGTTCATGCGATCATCATGAAATATTACATACCTACACCTTGCCAGGGATACAGAGATACTTTTCATCCAGAAATACATGTTCCAGATTAAAAGTTACTTTTACGCGAGCGAATCCGAGGGAAAAATCTAGTGTGTTTGTATTTATAAATTAAAAGTGGCATTAAGATTTGATCACATAACTGTATAATAACGGTAAACGAGCACATGTCATAATTAATAATAATATAATAATAATAATAACTTGACATATCTCACACACGGCCGTCTGACCCCAAACTAGGCAGAGCCTGTGCTATGGTAGCCAGACTGCTGATAAACATACATATATATTTCTAAATACATACATATTATAGATAAATTACACCCAGACACAGAACAAATTATCGTGCTCATCACACAATTATTTGTCCTGGGTGGGAATCGAACCCACGACCTCTGGCTTAGCAGTCAGGGTCACTAACCACTAGACTAACAGGTCAGTCAAATTATTATTATTTGAATAAGCTTACTAAATAAAATTAATGTTAATAAATAATAATTCATGGAGTGGACTAATTGTGGCTAATGGCTAAATGGCAGTGCGCGATTAAAAATCACCTGTGCGCGGTAAGATACCTTTAGAGAATCGTACGCGGTGACCAAGAGAAGACAGAAAACAGTTTCTAAAACTGGTTGCAGTAGTCCTCGAACATTGCCCAAAGTAGAACTATCAACCGTCTGCTGAGTTTATGAAGTATGCGCATACGCGTACATCCCCTTACTGACTGCAATCGATCGACAGTCGAGCGATAGTTTACACACATTATACAATGACCGATAGTTGTTCGATAATTTGATCAAATAGGAATCTGGAACACATTTTTGAATAGTTTGATCTGTCGATTTTTAATCGTCAAATGCGCGCACGGCCATATGACTTTATACTGATTGCCAGAACGATCATACTATTGGCGGATTAAAATAAACACTGTGCGGTGGTGCGGTGGTTCTTATTGTTATTTCTCTATCTATAATATTACCTCATGCCTCCACCGTTCCGTGTTCATAGTTACACCTCTATTGATCTATTATTGTCAAACAACTCGGCATTATCAACAAAATCGGTTGCTAGCCAACAGTAAACAAGCTTCGCTGCTCGTCAATTTTATATATAATTTTCTAATAGTATACAATGCCGAAAGTATATAAAACTGCCCATCATGGGGTTCCTTACCATGCTGTATCCACAGGAGAAGATCCTGGATGCTATCAGTTACATAGGTAAGAGTGTAATTTTGTCATAATAATAACCTACCATCACCATCGCCATAAGAGAAACGCTGGTCTTGTAGAAGAATATCGCAGATCGGTTAAGGCATAATTTTCTGGACCCCTTGTAACTCGAAGGGAAAGCGTAAACCACAACGGTAGTATTATGTCTTTCTGTTGGTGAGAGTTAGCTAGGTTGTCAGAGCTGTAACCTGTGGGATATAACGTCGATCACATGAGACCTGCAACGACCAGAAATTACGACTACCCAAAGAAATAACTCGCAAAGCGTCTGCACTAGCCCACGCTTAGTAGTGATTTCCGCCCGTGGTTGAAAGAGAAAACCGAAGCAAGACAGCTCTGCTAGGTAGGTACGTCTCATGTCAGACGGCTCTGACAACTGGTTTTAGACCCAACGAATAAACTCTTCAGCTTCCAAAGTATAGTTGCATCCTCAGTACCTTTAACCTGTTTATTTGCAGGCCATCAGAATGCCGCCTGAAGTTCCCGGACACAAACAAACCCATCCACAAATGCGAGTTGCAGGAGAAGGAGTTCGTGGCGGTGCCTCAAATCGACGGCTGGAGAAGCCTTCTAGTCCCAAGCACCAAGCCTAATTACTACCCTGCTGTTATGCATAAATCTGAGTTCGAAAGACTTAAGAAACAGGCTAAGGTACTGTGTATATTACTAATATACCCACAACCTGGACGTCTGGAGTCTCTTTTCGTCTGCAGCTTCTTTTTACTGTTTTCGAAGTAGCAAAAATATAAAACTAATCAAAGTAACGAAGGTATAAAATATTTAGAATATTTATCCAAACTATGAAACCTGCATATCCTGGTTTGTATTCCCAAATGCACTGAACTGCAATAACTAACGGAATTCCAAACTAAGTCTTATATTTAAGAAATGGCCTCCACGGGACGCACGGCATTTCTGAAACTGTTATAAAAGAATTTTAAATTAAAGAAAAACAATTTAAAGTATATATTTTGTATATGTACGCGAAATAAACAGGGGAGTAGAAAGATGGAGGAAGGAGGTATAACGCCATAAGGAAACGTCATGCCTAACTCCAAAATCCACCCCACCGAAGACTGTTCCCCATCAACATCCAATAAAACACAAATAAACCAAAATAAAAGTTATATGCTCTTATACAGTCTTGGTGATCATTCAACTGTCAACAAATCGATTTTTTGACTGATGATGACGATTTGCGATATCACGAAAATTGGAAACATTAAAATGACAGTAAAAATAAGTTTGGAGTTTGTGGGTAAAAAAAACTTGGTATTTTTTTTATGGTCTAAGGGGCAAACGAGCAGACGAGTCACTCAGTAAATGACTACCACCACCCATGGGTACCTGCAACCCAAGAGTCACAAGTGCGTTGCCAGCCTTTAAGGTGGGAGTAAGCGAAGGGTGGAACAGGGGGGAGAGGGAAGGGTTAGGGCCTCCGGTAACCTCACTCAGTAGGCGAAAAATAATGAATCATTGCTTCACTGCCGGTTTTCTGTGAGGCCGTGGTATCTGGTCGAGCCGGCCCATACGTGCCGAAGCATGGCTCTCCCACATAAATTAGTGACTCCATCCAATAACCATATTATTCCTAGAAGTAGACAGAGTCCGCCTTACCAGAGGTGAACGGTCTGCTTCTTTGCACGTATTACAATAAAAAGAAAATTACAGATAGTATCTCAAGAAGAACAAATCGAAGCTCTTCGCGCACAAGAAAACGCTGTTCAGAAAGCGGCTAAGGAATCCGAAAATAGGAAGAAGATGCTCAAGGCTAAGCTCCAAGTTCAGCCAGGTGCTGACTCGGCGACGGGACAAGCCGACCCTGAACTTGAAGGACCTGACCAAGCTGCGCATACTATATCGAGAGCTGAGAGTAAGTTATGTCAATGAAAGTGAGTGAGTGTACTCGATGTTGATCTACGAGGCAGTCTGTGTTGTAAACTACCAAGAGTTTGAGCTATTACTTAGATGCCCAGCTAAACGTCTGATAAAAGCTAAGAGATATTATTTTGCCTTGTTCTCATCAGTAGTCTCCAGTGGGGTAGTAGTCTCCAGATTCCGCTTCAGCGAGAGTAGTGGAGTAAAGAATTAATTCATCTAAAAATTCCTCTACTGCTACACATGTATCTACTCCAGGATCTAAAACCTTGAATCCCAGAAACTTAAACACTTAGGCACCGTCGTGAATTGCATATAAGATCCTTCAATTTGACCACACCTTTCTGTAACATTCTGTACAGAAAGAAAATTTATGTATTACGCTTCATATCGCGATATCGTGCAAATGAAAAGGATTTCCCTAAACACAATAAAGGTTGTGTGTAAGAGATCGCAGACTGCGATAAGACCGCCCATTGTATGCTACTTAACATTGTATGTTGTATGTATCCTACTTTTATTGTACAATACAGTACACACTATCTATCTAATATACAACGATTGGGTTCGAGTATGTGGTTTTCCGATCGTTATGTCTATAATCAGTAGACTGATAGCAAAAGCGTTGCTTTGGATTGCTAGATCAAACGCTTACTATTTCTTTGTAAGGTTCTTCTCTTACCTATAACTGCAGGTCATTCTACCGTTGCGTTGTGCACCCAGCCCAAGGTCATAAAACTAAGTTATGTATGTATTATTTTTTCTTTTAGTGATGTTGGCTGATAACATGCAAGGTCCCCGTCTTTGTAACCGCATAATCCTTGCTTCTAAATGCCACGCCATACGAGACGCGCAGATCACTGAAAAGGAGCTTATCCAGAAAGAGCTGGATGAAGAAGAACGGCGGTAAAATTTTCCATCAATTTGACTTAGATAATTTTTAAGATTTCCTTAAAGAAAGTAATATTCAGTATTACATTTAACGCTTGGCACATATAGTAAGTAGCGTTAAAAAAGTGGAACGTCAAGTTCCTGGTCTCAGTTGGCACTGCAAAATAGCATCGGAATAAGAAGCTAATGTTTTATTCTTCATGGCGAAAGTAAAAAGAGATCCAGTATCTTGGCTTCGTCATCAGACCGTTACTAAGCCCAATCTGATACTAGTAGCTACTGAAGAACTATCCACCTCCTGACTCCAGGATTAGCTGCAAGATGCCAAATTATAGTATTGTCCTTCGAACTATATATACATACAAAGTTTCATTTCAATACCACAATTATTACAAGTAGTTAAACTTTACTTACAAAGGTTTTACTTTCAAGATTTGTTTACATAGTTATAAGTGAAGCTAATAAAAGCATGTTAAAAATTAAATGCAGTTCGTTTGTAAGCATGCCTTGAGTGAAGCCACTGATACCGATTTGTATAATTCTTTATTTTATGTACATATTATGTTAATAAGAGTCCGAATAAGGTTTTTAGAGTAAAAACATTTCAAAACTTCTCCGAGAAAAAGGGAAAATCGTGGAAAATTTGAAGTACCTTTTTTCCACAATTTTCTTGGGCCAGCTAGTAATAAATAAAATTTTGTATGACAGCACTATTTGCATTTTAAGCAATGTTAAATACGTTATAAACTATTTTTTTAAATATTGCCTTTAATTTACTGTTTTAATAAACTAGAACTAGCTGGTCACATATTCTTCTTTTTCTTTGGTAGTTTTTATTTGTAGATTTATGGCGAAGATCTTGATGCAGACTCCTTTTTATATTGAATATGAAAAGCTTTCAAGGAAGCCCAGTGATTATTGTATATAACATTATTTCAGCACATTGAAGTCATAGTTTTTTTTACACATAGATTGGACGCTATAATGGAAGAGAATCGTCAAGCTGCAGTCAACCGCGAAGAGACAGACGAGGAGAGACGCCACAACTTGCGGTTGCAAAACCTTGCAGCTTTGAAGGAACAGATCAAAGCTCATGCAACTGCCAAGGTATGTAAATATCCATTCGGTAAACGTGGTGCAGGTGCCCCGTTGTTTTTGAGTCTGGGTTACCGAGGCCATCGATGTATAAGTCTATATTAATAATTCAGTCAAGGGGTAGGGGTACGGTAGACTCGATCGAACCCTTACCTGAATAATAAAACATAAAAAAAATAATGATTTCGAGTCGATAACATATCCGCAAAATTCGGATTGTCAAGTATTTTGTTAAATTCTAATGGTGCAAATGGCAGTCGCCTACTCGGATGCCATCTTGAGTTCGTTAAGGCCGACTCACACGTAAAATATCTTTTACAAAATTGTAGGTAACATTTTGTAAAAGATTGTGTATTATGAGATTTATGAGTCACATTTCACCAAGCGAATCCGATTTTTTCAACTAGTATTATGTATAAAGAGACTACAGTAAGTATAATATGATGTAATTCATAGTATATTGTGGTTTCTTTGGAAGAACTAAAAGCTTTTGGCTCACTAATGGTAGAAACTATCCAAATATAAGTCAGTAAGAGAGCCATGCTTCGGCACGTATGGACCGGCTCGATCGGAGTGATACCACGGCCTCACAGAAAGCCGGCAGTAAAGCAATGCTTACATTGCTTTTCGCCGAGTGAGTGAGGTTACCGGAGGCCCTAACGCTTCCCTTTCCCCACTTCCCCACTCCCCCTCTTTTACCCTCCTCTCCCCCTCTTCCCCTACTCCCACCTTAAACGCCGGCAACCCACTTGTGACTCTTGAGTTGCAAGTGCCCATGGGATCCGTCTGCTCGTTTGCCCCCTATAACATAAATTAAAAAAAATCTAGTACCTTTATGTACTAAAGGTTCTAGATGACTTATATTTGGATAGTTAGATAGCTATGCCTAGTTGGGTCTAGATAACGCTGTGTAGAAGATATGTCCCAGAATATTATATTTAAAAAATATACTACCATTATCTTCTCCTTTCTGTCTCTTCTAGATAATGGAAGCCGAACGCATAGAAGAAGAGAGCATCCGCGTAAACCAAGCCAACATTGCGATGCAGATCGACGAGGCGCAGAAACTTAGAGAAAAACATCACCGCCAAGCCAAACTTAAGGAGATGCTGGACCAAGGTGCGTAGGAACAGAACTTACGTACATAACTCTCACTCATTGACGTCATATAAATAACGACCTTCGTCGGTATGCAATAAGGTATAAATTAGCTCGACAAAAATTTAATACAGTTATATTCCATATTCAAAATCTATTTGCCTACAGTTAGCTCGTGTAAGCAAATATGTGCCAAATCTCATTATATTAGAGTTTCTTTCGTTGTGTCAAACGACTTGTACCTACTTGAATGTTGAAGTTGTCATTTGACGGTGTATGTAAGCGACACTCGTGTTTTCGCTGTTTAGACATACCCGAGGGGATAAGGGGGGGGGGGGGGGCATATCCATTTTTTACCTTACCTTTTTACCTTTAACACAGATTTATTTTAAAAAACCTAATATAAAAGTGTAAATAATGATACTTATCTACTTAAGAAATTCCTTACACTATCAAACTCCTAAATACCCTAGGCAATGCGGAACTCCTGTACTACAAGCAGCTTCAAAACGAAGAGGATCGCATCATGGACCTTCGCATCTCAAACTTCCTGAAGCAGAAGATGGCGCGCGAGTCCCGCAACAGAGCGGAGGCTGAAGCCATCAAGGCTGCTAAGCAGAAGGGGATCGATCACATCGCTAAGGCTCAAAAGGTACAAATAAAACCACCAGTGGCTATGTCGTTCTGTGGTACGATAGTCCATTCAGCTGTGAGGTCAGAGGTCGCGTGGTGAGTTGTAAAGTGAATATGTTTAGGTGTTTCTTAAGAATTTACAAAATAAATAGTAGCTAAGAATTGTTTTCTAGAACCTAGAATTCAAGCTATACTTAGTCTGGGCTTAGATAGATAAATAAGTACTAAGTGTGCCCTGAGTTGAGATATTAAGCTCAATTCCTAGTTCTAATCATTTTGAGTGAATATTTCTGTTAGGAATTTTTTAGTAACTGCAGACAATGTGCCCGGTAGACGGCCAAAGGTTTTCGGTATCACCAAAAAAACTTACCGGAATCTGGGTGTAATACACCCCTGCTTACCTCTTTACACGACAGTAAAAGGGTTCTCCTACACCTATTATATATTAAAAAAAAACGACTCTCGTAAAGGTAAATAAAATTAATAAGTGTTTCCATTTAACGATATAGCTAAAGAGTATTTAAATCCAAATCAAACCATGAGATGACTTCTGAAATAAGTAAAACATACTCTGTTTCTTCTCTCTACTCCTTTACATAAACTTTTCTATTAGTTATTATTATTACGTGTTACCAAATTGAACGAAAACCGATTTAAGTATAGATTCATGGTAATCGTTTACAATTTAGGCAAACCGTACACTTCCCGAAACTAGTCTAGATACGACTATTATTTTTTGTTATAATAAAATTATAGCGTTAGATTTTAAGTAATAAAAAATATTAATACAACTTGTGTTTGTCAACAAATTGTTATTACTATATTAAACTCACGTCTTACTCCGATCGAGGTAGGCAGAGATAACAGAATGTCATTTGCATTTGATTCTATCCTTAAATAGGTACCTCACTATGTATAAAAGTTCCAAATTGTTTGTTCTCCTACGCTACTGCTACTATTCCAGGCCGAGCAAGAACTCAAAGAGGAGCTGGACCGCATCCGTAACTTGAAGATCCAGGAGGACGTTGAGCGTGAGTATCGTCGCAAAGAGAGAGATGCTGCCATCAGGAGAAACAAGGAGATGAAGCATCTTCATGAAGCCAGGGTGCAACAGGTATATGGGAACTGTATATTAACTCTATGGTCTTCGTAAAACGTGTCAAGGACGATAGGTTTACTCAGGTATTAATTACAGCAATAGCAGGTTCATAGAAATGATGTATTTTTTTAACTGATGACGTTAGAAAACGCAACAGTACTTACTGACTTATTCTCGCTTCTGTGTTGGGACCTAATTAGTTGGCTAAATGAAAAAGTTTAATACGCGTACGCCTTCGGGGTAACACGCGTGACTATGTAACTGTATCATGTCAATTAATTTGTAATCTACCCTTAAAACCTGTTTATCAAACAGCAAACTATTAAAATCATGTTTTTTTTTATAGATTAAAGATATCCACCGGCTGATAGCGCGCGAGATAGCCAAAGACGAGCAGAACTTCAACAATGCGGCGCGACAGAACGAGGAGTTCATCCAGAAAGAGAAAGAGGTTAAATGACTTCTTAGCTCTTATACTGGTCTCTGACGAGCACAGTTTTTGACAAGAGAGGGTAGTCTCAGAGAACTAAGAGTTCGAAGTGACGTTTGACAGTCAAGGCCTATCAAAAGTCACTAATAGTGGTTAGTGATCCTGACTGCTGAGGTCGTGGGTACGATTACCACCTAGGATAAATCATTGTGTGGTGAGCACGCTCATTTGTTCCGTTTCCGGGACTAATTTCAGCAAGCTGGTTACCATAGTACAGGCTCTGCCTACTTTGGAATCAAACGGCCGTGTGGGAGTGAGGTGTGTCAAGTTATTATTAGTTATTATATCTGGATGCTTCTACAAATATGTAGGTACAGATTTATGCTCATATTAAACGTCTTCTCGTCACAAATCTCAAGTTAAAGTTTTTTTACTACCTACTAGAGTAGGTACGAATTTGACCGTCAAGTCAATTGATTTTCTCTATATTAAACGTCAAAACGATAGGTATGTCCTTGAAAACATTTGTAAGAATTAAAAATTGTGACGTGACACGTTGCTATTGTCAAATCCTTTAATTGAAATAAATGTTTGTTTTGTACCTACCGTTAAATCATTTTACTCAGACTTTAAAAAAACTACATAAAACCTGAAATAAGGAAAAAATATCGGCCTTACGCTGTGACAATTTGTTACTAGTTATAACGTGTTAACTTGTAAAAGGTATTAAAAGAGGTAATGTTCTTTACAGTTGGATGATAAGCGGAAGGCAAGGATCGAGAAGCACCGACAAGCGATAATGAAGCAGATTAACGATAAAGAACGCGCCAGGTACGTTTCATAAGAATAAAAACCTATAACATATTCATATTTATTAGAGGCTCATAGTAAATATTTCGAGCAAGCCCAACCGGCCCAACAGGGGCAATTTATCAACCAGTGACTGATACCGATATATATAATATATATAAATATTTCATGTCACGTTGTTTGTTCGCGTTGAACTCTAAAATAATGAAGTTTTGCACAATGTGTGTTCAGTTTGGTCCAACTTGAGAAATAGTATGTTTTTTTTTGTTGCAAATTACATAGTCACAGCAACGTGTGGCCGGGTAGCTAGTAGGTATATATATATGTTTCAATCATTCTTTTTTTATTTAATTGGTTGTACAGAAGACAGGTCCCATTCAAATTTAAAGAAAATATTCCACCTCTAAGGATGGCTAATTAACGAATCAATATACATATTATAAAACAAAGTCCCCCGCCGCGTCTGTCTGTTCGCGATAAACTGAATAACTATTGATCGGTTTTCATGCGGTTTTCACCAATAGACAGTGATTCATAAGGAAGGTTTAAGTGTATGATTTGTTAAGGTTTTGTGTAAATTGATTGAAATATGATGATGATTGAAGATGTCTCTGCTGAAGCCGGGGCGGGTTGCTAGTGAAGAATATAGCATATATACAATTTATCATCATTTAGGAGCATTGAATTTGGTGATACTTTTTTTAAGTGAAAACTTCTTTAGACACGTTTGTGCACTTTTGCTATGGGGAAAAAGCACTGAATCGTGACCGTCACGATAATAATACATATATAGATCCACTAGAGGGCGCTAATCTAAACATTGAGGTCTGTCAGCTCCTTATTAATTAATGTCACCAACCTGCTAATGTGACGTTTTACGTTCGTCGTTTCGGTTAAGTTTTCACTTCTGTCGGCAGTCCCACGACTGCCTTTTTTTTTTAAGTTTATTATTCAACTCATATTTTCCTGTTAGTTACTTAATTTATTGTGACCTTGGGAAATTACCCTATTTGAGAATTTTATCTCTTCAGGGCTGAGCTTCGGGAGAAGATCCACAACGAAGGCGTGGCGCTCCGCATGGAGCAAGATCAACAAGAGAAGTATGAGAGAAGGGTCATCAAAGAGAAGGTACGTTACGAAGACCAGCTTGTATGGTCTAAGACTCTAAGCCTGATGTCCAAAGGTCTGATAGAGATATCTACATGATTTTTTTTTATATCACCAGGTGGCTGCAATGAGATCTCAGAAGGTTTCTGAGAAGTACGTGAAAGAGGTGGAACAAACCCTCACAAAGCACGGATACAAACAGTGAACGAAGGGATGAACGCAACCCAAAGCATTAAGAGACCACAACCTGTTTATATCTAAAAAGCTTTTTTTTATAGTTTTACATCATACACACCCACACACACACAGATACACATAGTTAGAGGGAGTGAAGATCATTACGGTCTACCCAGAATCTGAGAATAATATAGCAGAAAAATTCAGTAACAACCCGGGAAGCAAACGCAGGACTTCACGATTAAACAAAGGAACATTTTTTTTTTTTGGTGACTAGGTGGAAGATCCTCATGGATGTCCTCCGCCCTTGGGGGGCGAAGGGGTCTGTCGGACTCTTACCGACTAAAAACTACTCCGGTGTTCCGCTACTTGCCTATGATCGGGGGAGCGAGAATGGCCATTGCATTCTTCCGCAACCCAAAAATACCAACAGGTACGGAAAAAATACTCTAGTTTTTTTTATGGTATCAGGGGCCAACAAGCAGACGGGTCACCTGGTCGTAAATAACTACAGCCACCCATGGGCACCTGCAACTGTGTGCGTTACCGGCCTTTAAGGTCGGAGTAGGGGAAGGGTGGAAGAGGGGTAGGGGGAGCAGGAAGGGAAGGGTTAGGGCCTCCAGTACCCTCACTCACTCGGCGAAAAGCAATGCAATCATTGCTTAACTGCCGGTTTTCTGTATGGCCGTGGTATCACGCTGGTCGAGCCGGCCCGTACGTGCTGAAGCATGGCTGAAGCTAGTATAGTTATTATAGTTGGACATTTTTTTGGTTTACAATCCCTGTTTGCCTATTGATTGCCTATTAACAAGCATCATCATCTTGCCCTTTTCCCAATTTTCATTAGGGTTGGTGAAATGTAAGGGTTTTAGCTGGTTTCTTTTATGGCCGGCCGCCTGTCTAACGCCAACCCTCATTGGCAATGTAGTCGTTTTAAGATGGGAACGAAGGAAGAAGGTACATTTCTATAAGGGAAAAATGGGTAGGGAGAGGAACCTAGGGTAAGGGATACCGCAAGTCTCAGATGGGAACGGGAATGAGACTGCAGTACCCGAATGTCTTGTGACTGGAGAGGCCACTAGGACAGGAACACCAGCTGGCTATTAACAAGCATAAATAAAAAAAAGTAAATATCCACGATTTAAAATCCTTTCAACGATTGGAAAAGAGCTGATGATCTTCGAACGGCTGATCAGATTTTCCTGAATTATAGCTAAAAACACTCGCGATCAAGTCACACGTTATATTTAAAACCCTACCCTTTTCCGTCGAGGGTTAACAAAAACTTCATATCCCATGCAATAAATAGAACAGGCATAACCGGCAACATACTTATAGTTTTGTTTCTGTAGAAATACAATCAAAATATCGTATTTGTAACACATTCGCAGCTGTCAAATCTAAGCATAGGTACCACGTAGATGATTGATTTATAGATGTTGACAAAGCTTGGTTGTATGTTCATGAGCTTAAATGCTTCCCTTCTGTACAGTTGCTGGATTATATAAAGGGTTTATATAGTTATACAGCATTATATACTCATCTTTAGTTCTCAAATCTCATACAGAATATTTACCATCAAAAATGATCTATCGATTGCTGGACCCGTCTTCGCATGACATGTTAGACGATTGTAAAGGTACAAATAAAAAGCATCTTTCTTTAGTAGACCTTTGACAAAATAAAATAACTAACGTGATCGTGCGTAAAATATTTGTAACATTGTGTAACATGTAACACGTCAAATCGCAAATTATAAGACCTTTAAAAAAAGTTAAAACCTGGCATTATCGCGTAGGTGAAACATTTAAAAGGGAAATATGTTTGCGAATTTATGTAGGTACCTACATAACATTATAAGTTTTGTTTTTAGCCCCCGCCCTGAAGCAAAAAGGAGGGGTACTTATTAATAGTTTAACGTGTGTATCTGTGTCTGTCACTGGCATCATAGCTCCTAAATGAGTGGTGTTTTTAATTTAATTTTTTTCTTATTTGTAAGGTAATTTTTTGATCGAGAGTGTTCTTAGCTATAATACAAGGAAGTCTGTTCAACCGTTCGAAAATGAACAGCTCTTTTCTAGTCGTTGAAGAGACATTTCAGAAACTGGTTGTTTTTAGTTTGTAGTTGTTATCCGACGATTCACCTTTAAATTAAGCTTTTACAAACTTTAGATGTGATTATCTTAATGCCTAAAGCTCATGATAATATTAATTTTTGTAGTTGTAAATATATTGTGTCTTCGGAATAGCAAAATTAAAATTACAAGCTTGCAACATTTTTCATTATTTATTTAATGCGTGCAATTAAAACAACTCTTTGCCTTTAAATTACTAGGAAAAGAAGTGTGAAAGTTTTTGAATGTTTTAAATTATTTAGTCTTCAATTAGATTTAATATATTCAGAAATTTTTCATGAGAACTGTCGAGTAAAGACTAATTTATATTTTTTTTACTCTCTACTTTTATTACAAGGATATTACTTTACAAGAAAAGAATATACATAAGTAGGTACAATATAAATGTTTACTATCATTATTGTACAACAAATTATTTTGTTTGAGTGAGCCTATAACAGCATGTTACAGAAAAGTGCGGTCATATGTATGGGTCTTACATTTTCAGAAAGTTCTTGATTATTAATACGAAAATTTGAGAGAGGGCTGACGAATGAAACTATAGGAATTTATTGTCAAGGATGTTGATAAAAGGTTCGAATTTTCCTGAAAATAAATAAATTTCTAAATAAAAACTTTTTTTAAGCTAAGTGACATATTTTTCGGCTACACACACAACGCTCCTAGAACTTGACCACGCCGTTCTGTTCTGTACAACCTGTGGCATACTACTCATCAGACGTAGACGTGTTAACAAAACACATTTTAAAAACTAGATTACTTTGGTTGCGTTGCGTTTCGTGTGGTAATTATTCACGCTATTTCATAGAGAGCGATCATTTGTAGTAAACTAATGTAAATTAAATAAGAATTTTAGGGATAATAGGGATGTGTCTCCTCGTATTTGTTTCAAACCAATTTTAATTTACAATTTGCAAAATATTTTTTAATGATTTGTGTTGATTACTGTTTATTTCAGAAGGTAAATGATTCGAAGTACTCACTTTAGAATGTTATTTTAATGTGTTTTTGTTTAAATGTAGTGATATCTGTAAATATTACTACAAAAATATAGTTTGTACTGATATTTTTCATGCCTTTTTCATTTACATTACCCATTTTACGATCTGATGCGTACACCCGTGGCCGTACTCAGGCCAGGGCCACTCTGCACTTGAGGTTTAAAGCTACAAGTACCCGCGGGCTCGACGAATCGTGCCAAAAATTCAGTGGGCTGCCGCGCGCCGAGCACGTTAGTTCGATGCTCTTCCGTTCGTATCTATACTTCAGCCAAATAAGCTGTGGAATGTTTACCAACATTGCGATGCTAAGCATTTTCTGACAGGCAGTTGTTAATAACCTGTTTGCAAATTACATACCCTTAAAATATTTTTATGGTCTGACCAGGAAAATGAAAAACCTCATCATTTTGCGGAAAACAAATGGCACTAATAACTGTTTTTAAACTTTCGCGATTTTATATATTAGATTACACATCTGATATATATAGTCGCGAACGCTTCAAGAGCGAGTACGGATAGTTGCCAAAACTCGCACTAGAACAAATGTAAGTTATTACTAAATGATTTATTATATTATATTACAATTATATTATTTATTATTACCTTTGTACAACCATAGAGTGTCAGCTACTGCACAATAGTCACAAACACGCCCATCGAGCGGTGGGCAAAGTGTTCTCAACTTTCGATAAGTGTGCTCAATCCGATATATTTTTGGTTGCAGCTAATGCTAGGTATTATTATTTAATTTTTTCAGGCTATTATGGCGTAGGTATTTTCGCTTTTGTATGGGAGTATGTATGTATCTGTTACGGAGTAACTGTTATCTTATCTGTGGCGTGGTGTTTTTGAGTTCGTGAAATTTTTATGTGTTAAAATACCAAAAAAACCATTTACCTATAGTCCTGAGAGGAAAATGGTTAGCAATGTATTAAATTATTAGTTTGAACTATCTTTTTCTAAATAAAACACTACTACTACTACTTTAGTGGCCAATATAACCTGTAGGTATTTCTTATTCACAACAATAAATGGCTATTGCCCTCAAGATCTCCTAAACATTTGCCTTTTCGCTATTCAATATTTTTTTTGAGGAATGAGGGTTTCATTTGGTATGTTTAGATTGAATTTATTTACGTTTAATGGATAAGAATAATACTAAAATACTAAAGCAGGAGGCTCGCCAATAACTTTAGGATCTAGAGCGTCGAGGCCTACTCGACCTATAAGGTAGGCTCTGGTAAGGTTCTGCGTCTAAGGTAAGCTCTGATGAATCCTCCTTTATGGTGACAACTTGGTACTGGTAGGTGGTAAGTACTTGAGCCAAAGTACACCTAAGCCAGTATGCAATATAAATTTTAGAACATCCCAAAGTAGATGTACCACAATGGCCCCAATTCTGTTACTTCACCCGCTAAATTAAAATTCACTAAATTCTTCATAAAAGAAGTAAACCTTGTACACTTAGAAACAAGGTCTTATTTCAAATTGAAACAAGTAGGTAACATATGTCGCTATCGAAATAAGCAATTTATTTGTCGACTAAAGTCTGATACGCTTAAATAAACTTTAATACCACGTAGCGAGAGCCGCTATCCGTTGAATGCCATCTCTTTTGCTCTGTGTTTTTAGTAAGCGTCTTCGTAGGTGTAGATTAAAAACACGTCATCCTTGTTCGTTTTGAACAAGTTTTTATACGGCAATTATACAGCGTTTGAATAAATGAAGACTCTCGCTGCGTGGAAATAAAGTTGAGTATACGTTGACAGGTTTTAGTGAAATTTAGCGGCGCTGAGAAATAGATGCTAGTAACAAATATACCTTATTACGAAGAACACTAGGTTGATTTCACATGAAGAAATTAAGTCAGGTTTTAGTTTAGTCGAGTGTACAATAGAATCGGCACCAATGTGTGTGGAATATTCATAAAGTAGAATTATTTTAAAAAATCATTAAAATGTAGTATGTAAAAGAACCCACCTGAAACAGAATTAAAAAAAATGTCTCAGTAAACAGGCATGTAATAGTGTGCAAAATGAAATTAACTTGAACTTTGAAACTTGATTAGAGATGATCCAATTTCCCCCCGCCACAAATAAAATACAGTACAGAATAAAAGGCTGTGAATTAAGCACACTGAGAACCGCTCCAAAGATAAAACGACAATCGTAATTAAAAAGTTTGCATTGCTAATTCAACCATTAGCAAAATATTCAACATTATGTTCAGATTCAACCAGCCTAAACAGCACACGCCGTCATATATATGTCAAAATCTCAGAACGCACGAAGTGGGTACGGGCGATGAGAAAACTCCTTTGGATATTTAATCATTGATGTATTGTAAACACGCAAAGAAACACTGTACAGTTCCTAGGTTAGTGTTGACTCGGCCGTGACCAAACTGAAAGTGAACTCGTCCGTCCGCACTCCGCCTAGACTCTGCGTAACGCTTGTGTTCCTTTCCGGTGAATATATTATAGAGGGCGCATGTGAATCGGCAAAAGTTTAGAAAATATATTGCCACAGACACACATGTGACACATGCATAGATACACATGTTAAACTTATAGCACTCCAACTTTTTGCGTCGGGGGTTAAAACTTGCATGGATAGTGAGACATAACTTTACGCAATAGTATAATGGTCAATCACTGGTAATTCAAACAAAATTAGTTTCGATTTTGGCATTGTTAATAACACATCATCACTAATATCAATCAACAGTGAAAAAATTAAAACCACATCCAGTTTCGTGTGATTTAACGCTGACATTTCGGCGCGTTTTTTCTGTGACGTCAAAGACGTCGTAATCCGTGTTTAATTCTTTATTGATTTATGTAACATTTATGTGTCATAAAACGTACCTATTATTATTAAAAAGAATAGAAATACTTATTTTGTATTGTGGAGTCTTGTGCATATTCCCATAAATATTCATTATAAATAACCAAATTGTTGTTGATCTGCGAAAGTTGTCGAGTTATAGGGTTGTAGGTATTTTTTAACATATTACGTATTTGATGGTTAGACTGAGTTCCAGTAAACACAATGACAGTAAAATCGTAAAGTATAACTAAGAAATAGAGGTAAAATTACAATATTTCTGCATTCTAATTATGACAACCCTAAAGATGATGACATATGGTTTGTTTACAAAGATTCCATATCTTATTTGGCTCAAGTATAGGTTTATTTGTTCACAAAAATGGATGCAAAAAAATGGCACGTAACTAAATGGTAATTAAATATTCAGATTAATTAAGTTTTCGTCAAATTAAAGATAAGATTCAAAATCAAACAACAGCTTGTAGTCAGAAATTAAGATTTTAATACTATAATTATCCATAAATGATACACAATTATACACATGTCAGCCATAACATTAAGAATTAATTCATAAAATAATAAAACATTCACACTCAAAAAAACTAATACTACTAAACAGATTCAGAGGAATGGGAAATTTCCCAATGGAATTCTGCCTTCTACTACACAAACCAGTAATTAAGATTTCCCATTCACTCGAAACTATCATCTTGTAATATTGGGAATTTTCCCAACAGAAGAATTATAGCTAATAATCACTTGATAGCCTTTTCACCGAGCTTTACGACCTTATCGAGGTTATCCTTAAGGGTTTTGAGCTGGTTTAGTACATTGGAGTCCATTAATGAGAACGGAATGTAAGCTTGCGACTGCCGGAGTTGTTTGGGCTGAAGAGACAGCATGGTCCCGTCTTGGAGGAGGATGTTGCAATTCGCCATCTCGTCAGGCTGCATTCTAGAACAGCAATTAATATGATAAACCTTTTAATTCTTAGAGGGGGAAAAAGGTGTTTTTAAATTGTAAACTGTTGCACCCTTACAGCTTCGGAACGTATGCCCAAATTATTCATACACAAATCTATTATTAGAAGATAAAATGGCCTAGCATATATGTTTTTAATAATTTATTGTTATAATATAATTCAATAAATGTTCTCTATCAAAGAAGTTGTCTCAATCAAATAAGTGTCTATAATGTTGAAACACTAAGGGTAAAAAAATAGGACTTCAAATTACAAGCTGTTTAGGATACGGTTACAGTGGTGTATGGTGCGGTGTGCTTTAATTACTGAAATGCTTTGTATTCATTTCATGTACAATTTCTTTCCAAAGACATTTATTTTTTATGGATTGCAACGCCAGCAATCTGGTAATAATACATGAGGTCTAGCATATTTTTGTGCTTGCTGGAACCAACAATGCGGATCCAAAATCAGCAAGTAACTATGTTTTCGCGCGAAAACACCACAACACTTATATAATTTGTTTTTTAGATCTTACTTTAAAAAAAGTAGTCAAATTAACTTCTACTTTCAATAAGAGGTAACTTAAAATTTTATAACGAGAGCTAGGCTACAATTAATGAGATTAAGGCACTGAGGCTACGTAGTTAGTATAATAGGTAGATGAATAGCCTATTACAAATATCTAGGATATCGATTTATGTGATTTATGATTGTATTGTGACGATTTATTATTTAGAGTACTTCAATAACACTAAAAAATAATTTTAACTACAAACGAATATATTATGTGATATACCTAACCTTAGGTACAAAGTTATTATTAAGTATTTTCAGTTAAGAAAACGAGAAAAAAATGTTGCTATAAATTCTAGATCCAGGTGGGTTTTCCTTGATCCAGCGTAAATCCAGCTGGTTTAAAAATGTCGCTGGATTGCAATCCCTACCTTGAATGTCCAGTTCACAAAATGTCTAGTTATTTTAATGTAAGAAGCCGAAATAAACAAACCAGTTCCAACATTGAGACAATTGATTTTAAAACTTTTGCAACTTGTACACATATTAGAAAATACACATCGTTTGAGTACGGACACATTGGAAACTTGAGATACCGTTAACAGGACATTTCTGGAAATGGACATTCCTGAATCTGGACATTTTGGTAAAATTACATTTGACATTCCGGAACTTGGACATTTTGGGACAAGAACATTTCGTAAACAAAATTTTCTGTGTTTAGACATTTCAGAAACTGCAACATAGAAATTCCTGTATTGATGGTAATCGCGCTTAAAGTTTATAACTACTGGGTCTGGTTAGATTAGGGACTAGGGGACTATTAGAAAAGAGCTCCTAGTGTTCTGGATAGATTTAGACAAGCCCTACAAGCTGCTCTTAACTTCTACCTTCTACCGAAATTTACTTTCCAAAATGAGGGCCTAAAATGTACTCGTTTAATAAAAAAAAACATTTGAAAAATGCACTAAACCTGGGACTGGAGTTCGACCTTGGCCTGGACCTGGATCTAGACCTCGCCCAGAACCTGGATCAAAATTCCATATCTAAAACCTTAACTTTATTTCGTTCATTTTATGTTAGTTATAGATCAAGGTTCTACCCCCTCAGAGTCAGAAAGACTATGCCTATCATCACGCATAAAATTTAACGCGGGTGTAACCGTGGGGCTCCAAGTTTGTAAGTATTCATCGACGATAAACGACCTGTACCAGATTGTGATGGCCAAAATAGCTAAGTAACGTAGTATTTCGGCTTTATTCATTGATATATTTTTTCTTTATACCTATTACATATTACTAAGGATGAGGTCTGTATACCAACAATGACAGCACGCACAGTGCAGTGGTTGAAGTAGTCACTTTGCTGCTAAGCCGCGCTGAG
This sequence comes from Callimorpha dominula, assembly GCA_949752705.1. Classification (NCBI taxonomy): domain Eukaryota; kingdom Metazoa; phylum Arthropoda; class Insecta; order Lepidoptera; family Erebidae; genus Callimorpha; species Callimorpha dominula. The sequence goes on along the minus strand of OX457012.1, from coordinate 1,741,729 downwards.
TATTGTGGGTTCGAATCCCACACGGGAAAATAAATTTAACACATAATAAAACATATAGTTCTGGGTGTTATGTTTGGTCTTGATAATTTGAACTGTCGTGTTTAAGGGATGTTAAGTAGGAGAAACAGGCCGAGAAGGAGAGGAATAGGGATCGATGAAAATAGTTATGAATATCAGAAGAAACAGAAGAAGTAGTGTTATACTTACGTGTAGCAACTAGGCACCATCACAGGCGAGCCGGACATCGAGACCACCATTTCCCCCTGTCGTGGTTGTCGCAACACTGTCAATGGTGTATGTGGGGTCACCTGGAAAATTCAAACAACAAAACTTGATGTGGATTTGTATAGAGTGGAGGAAGGAGTAGACGTCGCTTACTGAAAAGGATCCAATCCACACAGTTACTTTTGAGATAAGAAATTTTAAAGTTCAGGCAGTATTTCTTATTATAAGTTCTTTTTTTTTTTTATTATTCTTTATAATATGATTTAGCCAATTAATCTTAATAACGATCTAAGTAACTTCAAGCCACATCGAAGAAAAAAGTATGTCCTTTAAAACATGAGGGTTGGGTTGGGGTACGCTATTACGAAATGATCATGTTGCAAGTGAATCAACTTGGAACATTTTCGTGGTATAGTAACGACTACAAAGAGTAGTTTGGTATACATAGATTATTTTCGAGAATATTGTGGATTGGATCCTTTTTGTTAAACGACGTCAATTTTAGAGTAGTATAGGGAATGACGAAACAGTGCTAACAATTTTAGGGTAACTCGTTATTTTTAACACAGAAAACTTATTATAATATTAACATATTGAACTTGAAATTTGACCGTATAAGCTAATATTTTGTGAGAGCTCCCATGAATATATACAGTTAATATTAATGGAACGTTTTAATGGAGTTTCCAGATTTGTCCAAAAATGTCCGCACTCAATAAAAGGAAATTTACCTAAACAATCACAATACGTTGTTTGGCCAAGTAGATGTTCCTGTTCTAGTGGCCTTTCCAATCACAGGACGCACATTCGGATACGCGACTCCAGCCTCTGCGAGCTACTGCAGTCTCAGTCCCGTTCCCCATCCGAGACTTGTGGTATCCCTTATCATAGCTCCCTCCCTACCCTTTGCAATACTACAGATTGCGCCAACCCCAATTAAAATTGGATACTTACATCAGGAAAAGCATTTTCCGAATTTTTTTTTACGTATTCAAAACTCAAGTCTCAGGCTAACTCATCTATTTTTCGTTCTTAAAATGTTTCTAAAATATGACTACAGGAGTCAGGGCTGTTTCTCACCTTGGGAGTGATAGCAGGGTAGTTGACAGCCGCATTCTTGTTGTAAGCGGGTGTTCGGTAGACGGAGCGAGATCTTCGGCGCTGGACCGTCTTACTGGCGGTGGAGGGGGGCAACTTGCGGCACGACGCGTCGGCGGAGCGGGACCGGCGCGCTGTGGTCGTGGTGGACCGAGTGCTTGAAGGTGGTACTGAAGACAGAAATATTAAGTGAAGAAATGAATAAATAAGTTAATGGATGCCTTTATAATTTTGCACGGGAACTGGGCGTCACGGTATTTTTAATAATTGCGGTTTTAATTTTCAGATTTCTTAAGCAAGTTTTTCTACTTTTTCCCTTCAACTCAGGTCCGACTGCATCTAACTCCCGCGCCTAAATTGCTGACTTTATAAAACTTAAAAAAGGGAAGTATTTTTATGCTTTGTTAGTCAGACTTGTGTTAATAAAAATAATGATAAGCTTACCTGTTAATCCATCATCTCCTGTTCATAAATAGATGATGATGATATATAGAAATAGATAGCAAAACATTACTACAGAAGCATAGAGTGCTAGCATGGTACTCACCGAGGCGACTCTTCTTGACGTTGCCGCCGGAGCCCTGCGACGAGTTCTCCGTCAGATAGCCTGCCCAGGAAGCACCCGGTTAGTGGAATTGTGGAATTGTTAGTTGATGGCTACATACCGATGAAAGTGCACAAATTATAGGACACTACAGCTATATTTGTGTATTAAAATATTATTGTGTTATAGAGACCATCATTGTATTTAGTTCAAAAAGTATACCCGACTGTTATGTACTACTAGCGGCCTGTCCCGACTTTGTCCGGGTTTAACAATTATTTATCTATCGTAAGTAGATATTATGTAGGTATAATTTATTTTAACACTAGGCGAGGTGTTTGGGGTCGGGGCAGTGTGTTTTCTTCTTCCATTCTACTCTATCATTCGTCATTTCACTTTTTGCTCCCCTTCTAGCCATAGCCTCTTTCACGCAGTCCATCCATCTTTTATTTGGTCGTCCACTATTCTTGTATCCGTCAATTTCCATACATAAAGCTCTCTTCACCACATTTTCCTCATCACATGTCCATACCATATACCGATAATGTTTTACTATTCAACTTTTCATAAGCGGGCGTTACTTTAAAGTTCCCTTTAATGTTTTAATTGCCTTTTTTTTTTGGTGACGGGGTGGAAGATCCTTATGAATGTCCTCCGCCCTTGGGGAGGCAAAGGGGTCTGTCGGACTCTTACCGACTAAAAACCACCCCGGTGTTCCGCTAAATTGCCTATGATCGGGGGAGCGAGAATCGCCATTGCATTCTTCCGCAACCCCCGATAGGCATTGACCCGTTTCACCTTAGACGGGTCCCGTCACCCGGTGCGACCGTCACCCGTGGGTCGTCCTCTGAGAAGCGCGCGTGGAACACTACGCTCTACCTCTCGGGCCTGTATCTGTTCGGACGACGACTTCCCCAAAAGTTCGTCGCCCGCAGGCCGCTAATGTTTTAATTGCCTTATCCATCCTAGTCATTTCAACATTCGCATTCTCAACATATGTGTGTGTCTTAATGCCTCTGAAAAACCATTCGGAAATGAGTGCTAAATGGATACAGTGCTACTGCTAAATTTCTAATTCAATAAGTGATATAAATCCTAAAACTACATACTTTACAAAGTGTATAACAAATTATACACACTATAATAATACTAATAATAAAACTGGCAACACTAAGTAGCAGTCGTGTTTTACCAACACTATATCTAATATTTATATTTTTTATCATAATTTAAGAATAAAATAGCACATTTTATAAATTTATACACAACAATGATTACCCGGAACAAATTTAAAATGAAAATACTGCAGAAATCACAAAATTAACCATAAAAAAGGTATATATACTAAGACATGACATTTAATGTCATGTCATGTCATACAAAAATAATGTATAAATTAATTTATTAACCGAAGACGATGCTAACAAGAGCCAGAACAAAAGCACTTTTATCATCCCCGGACTCATCGCTCAGCTCCGCCTCGCAGCCCCCGGAACCCACAGCAACAGGTCCGGCCATTGCAGAGGCGTCGAGCTCGACTTCGAGCGACGAGTTTTTCTCTCCGCCGACGTCGCCAACACCTGTACGTCGGCCGGGGAGAGGCCGGCCACCGTCCTGCTTGGGACCCCGAGGCCCATCGGCTTCGAATAGGGCCCCCGCTACCGGTGGTAATGTGCATCGCATGAAATGGACGAATTCGATGAATGAGAACGTCATGCGAGCATATTTTGTGGCTACAGAGGGAGGAGCTAACCTCACTGCGTATCGTAATCGTATGATGCCTCTGTTTCAGGAACTTGAGCCAGCTGTTAACGTTTCGGTGCAAAGATTATCGGATCAAGTGCGGGCCATCCAGCGATGTAATTTGCTGGATAACTCCGTACTTGATAGGCTACGCTCGGACTTGCAGGTTAGCCTTACTACTTCTCCTCCTTCACAAATTGTGACAAATGCAGACTCTTTGTTGTTACAATCTTATCCTGCTGAAGGAGGGGAGGAAAATGATGCTTCATCTGTAAGTACTCAGTACTCTGATATAATAAGGAATACTTTGGAAGGCGCTATTCTGGAATATCGGTCCATGAGTTTTGAAAGTAGACCACGTTTACCGCGTTTGCCAATGCATAAACGAAACAAAGCGCTAGTGTGTACCCTTGATTCGATGTTACCTATTTATTTTGAAGAAAGCATAGATCTCAGCGATACACACTCAATTTTGTATTGTGCTGCTGTTACAGCATGTCGAGTAGCTGGTGTTAAATTCCCAGGCAATGACACCGCTACTCGGTCAAAGCTTGTTGTTCCGGCGTGGCAATGCAGGATTGAGCGTCGTATCGCTGAGTCGAGGGTACTCATTGGCAAGCTTAACTGTTTCAGATCGGGTAACACACGCCCGAGAGTAATGCGTTTTGTGAATCGGGCTTTCTCGGGAACTGGTATCAGTTCCTGTGATTATACAGCACGAGTCACAGAGCGCATTGACTTTCTGAAACAGAAGGTTTATGCATGGGCAAATCGCATACGAAGGTACAAAAAAAGGGTGGACCGATATACTCAGAATCGCACATTCCAAAGGGATGAGAGGTGGGTTTATAGAAGATGGGAGCAGCCTGATTTAGTGAGCGACATTCATTTACCAGATGCTGAAATCACGAATTCATTTTGGCGTAACATCTGGTCAATGCCTGTCGCTCACACTGAGGGTGAATGGATGCGAGATGTAGAACGTTCATGTGAGTCAATTAATAGAATGGAGCCAGTATTAATATCAAACATCGATATAGCTTATGCAGTTCGTTCGTTGCCGAATTGGAAATCAGCGGGACCGGACGGACTGCATAACTTTTGGTTAAAGTGGCTCCGTAGCTCACATGTATGTTTGGCATCTCAATTTCAATCATGCTTAGAATCGGGTTCGCTTCCAACTTTTATGACCACAGGCGTGACTCACCTGCTCTATAAATCTGGTTGTGCCACGGATCCCAAGAACTACAGACCCATCACCTGTCTACCAACAGTATATAAATTACTGACGTCCATTCTGAGAGTAAAGATAGCATCTCATGTTACCAACAACTCTGTTATGTCTTACTCTCAGAATGGATGTAGAAGTGGGGCACGTGGCACTAAAGAGCTCCTTATTATTGACACGACCATTAACCAACAAGTTCGCCGTAACCGAAAAGATCTGGCGACATGTTGGATAGATTATAAGAAAGCTTATGATTCTGTGCCGCATACGTGGCTCCTGAGGGTGATGGAGTTGTATAAGATTGATACAACTCTATGCACTTTCTTGGAGGCATGTATGCAGCAATGGAAAACGATTCTTTGCTATCCAGGATGTCGACAATCTCAGGGTGACGGCGAGTATATAAAGATCAGGCGGGGTATATTTCAGGGTGACAGTTTGAGTCCCTTGTGGTTCTGCCTAGCTTTGAATCCTCTCAGCACTATGTTGGAGGGTTCAGGACTAGGCTATCGTTTGCGGAGAGGAGGTCAGGTTATATCCCACCTCCTTTTCATGGATGATTTGAAACTTTTTGCCTGCAACAATTTCCAACTGATAAAATTACTAGAGGTAACTGAAACTTTTAGTAAATGTATCAGGATGGAATTTGGTGTGGATAAATGTGCAGTTATGCATGTAAAAAGAGGTAAGATTGTGGAATCTGAAGGTATGGAACTCTCAGATTTTACACACCTTAGATGCCTTTCCGCGAACGAAACTTACAAGTATCTAGGAATGTCACAGGCGTTAGGTTTAAATGAATTGACTATGAAGCAATCGTTACAGGAACGCTTCTTTGGCCGCCTGAAAAAAGTATTGAAAAGTCTTTTGTCAGGTGGTAATAAGGTGCGGGCCTATAACGATTGGGTCATGCCAGTCCTAACCTACTCCTTTGGCATACTTAGATGGACTCAGACTGAACTTGATGCCCTGGATAGAAGAGTCCGTACATTGCTAACCGCGTACCGAATGCACCATCCACGTTCATCGGTTATGAGATTGTATATCCCGCGGAAATGTGGGGGTCGTGGTTTTTTAAATGCCAGGACACTACATAACCGCGAGGTATGCAATCTTAGAGATTACTTTCTCTCTGTTGACGTGGAGATGCATCAGGATGTTGTGGTAGTGGACAACGGACTCACTCCGCTTGCTCTAGGTAGAGAGAACTGGCGCAAACCTGCAGTACTCAATATTACAGATCGCAGGGAGATATGGAAGAGCAAAGAGCTGCATGGACGTTTTTATCGGGCCTTAAATGGGCCCGAAGTAGATCTATTATCATCTGTGTCCTGGCTACGTTTCGGTGATCTCTTTGGAGAAACTGAAGGTTTTATCTGTGCAATTACTGATGAAGTTGTTATGACGAACAACTATCGGAGACATATCCTGAAGGACGGCACAGTTGACATTTGTCGGGCATGTCATCGTCCCGGAGAAAGCCTCAGGCATATAATTTCCGGTTGTTCTCGTCTTGCCAACGGCGAGTACTTGCATAGACATAACCAAGTGGCCAGGATAGTCCATCAGCAACTTGCTCTTAAATATAACCTTGTGACTGCGGAATTACCATACTACAGGTATGTGCCCGACCCAGTTCTTGAAAATGGTCGTGTAACATTGTACTGGGATCGGTCTATTATCACTGACAGGACTATTATTGCCAATAAGCCTGATATAGTGGTAATAGACCGATTAGAGCGCCGAGCAATGATTATTGATATTACCATTCCCCATGACGACAACCTCTTAAGGGCTGAAAAAGAAAAACAAATGAAATATTTGGATTTGGCCCACGAGGTGGTCGACATGTGGGATGTGAATTCAGCAATCATTGTACCGATAGTCATATTAGCCCATGGGTTGATTGCAAAGAGCCTCGACCAACACCTTCAGAGGCTCTCGTTAGGCAGCTGGACTAAGGGCCTGATGCAGAAGGCGGTCCTTCTTGATACGGCACGTATTGTGAGGAGGTTTCTGTCTCTGGAACCCTAACCACCGGTAGCTTGGTCCCTGTACCCGATACCGGTGGGGCACTATTTTTTATATTTTTAAATGTATTTTTGATATTATCTGAATGTATTTAAAAATGTAATTTATATGTATATTTAAATGAATAAAGAGACTAATAATAACAAATTACACAAATACTTTAAAGAATAACAATTCTGAGAATAAGCGTCAGTCACTTCTAACTCCTGTAATAATAATATCCATGATGATTTATTTTATGCAATAATCTCTTTGATAGTATAATTTATGAACATTACTATGATCAAGTTAGTACTTGACACTTTTTTATATTCTTTAGGCCCAAAAGACCTGTACCAACTGTATTAGGGATTGCCATATATAAATTCCATTTTACCAGTGCTCAAAAAATGGCACTATTAAACTGTGCTTAAATGCAGCTGTAAGCACAGTTGAGCTATCAGACGCTTCGCACCCGTGTTAGCGACTTAGTTATAACCGAAAAATGCTAAAACTATGCAAAAAAAGGCATGAAATGTTGTACTTTCGATATGAATAATATTTTTATTATAGCTTCAACTTTTTAATGGAACTGTAATAAACGATAATTTAAAAAGTTAGTTATTTTTTTAATACGTAGCTGTCTTTTTCACTCTTGCGAGCCGGCTGTGGCATACGTACCACAAGTTAATACGCTCCGTTGTGGTAAGTAATAAACTACAGACGCTTTACATTGCAGTTATTGTATCAAACTATTACAACATATATTCACAGAAACATTCATTGTATGATCTAGTTCATTATAACGATGACATATTAAATGCATGTACGTAATGTTTAACTATCGAGTGTCACTATTTGACGCGAATTTTGTAGAAAGTCTTAGTATATTTGATGAGTTTCAAAACATTAATCTAGTATTTTCAGAACTAAAATGAACTGACAGAAAATGAAGATCCAACTAGAAGATGGTGTAAGTAAATGATGATAAGATGCCAAATACCAGAAGGGAGATGATATCAATATAACATTACCATCATCATGGGATGCTGAGCGGCTGGAATGTCTCGTCCTCCGTGTGCTTGGAACTTCTTTCAGATGCAGTTCGGTTTTCTATAGAAAAAAAATATGTAATGTCACTCTGTCCAAGATGAATGTTATATATTATCACTAGCTATGCCCGCGACTTTGTTCGCGTGGAATAGTGTATTTATATCGAATCAACAGCCCAAAAAATAAGTTTCAAGCTTCTAGCTCTAAATATGACGATACTTCCATTCAACTTTTCATCCCCACCTTTCAACCCCTTACACCCCCCTTTTTGCATTAAAAAGCCTATGTCCTTTCTCAGGCTTTAGACTATCTGTGTACCAAATTTCATTTAAATCGGTTCAGTAGTTTTGGCGTGAAAGAGCGACAGACAGACAGAGTTACTTTCGCATTTATAATATTAGTAAGGATTGCTGAAACAATTTTATGTGGCAAGGACATCCATCTCAGGAAGATTCACAAACATCCAAAAATAGCCTTGAGTCATGTTTCATGTGTTTTGACAATCTGAGTTTTTAAAATCCAACCACAGAATACATAATAGTACAGGTACAGAAGTCCTAGTCCGCCAAATCATTTAAATAAACAGGGACCAGGTACCCAATACACAATAAAGTCGCAATTTAGGTCACACAGCGCTAATTACCTACTGTTATATTCACCTAGAAGTTGCCTCTTTTTCTATAGCGTAACTCTTATCTGTTCAGACGACACCGAACTGTTAGGGTTGCTTTTTTTTAGAGAACTAATTAATCTGAATATTTAATTACCAATAAGTTATGTGCCTATTACTTTATTTTTGTGAACAAATAAACCTAGGCTAGGTACTAATAACTCGATAGTCTAGTTGCGAACGAATAGCATAGTAAGCATTGAACTAACGTGCGGCCCGGCCGGCGCGCGGCAGCAAACAAAATCTTGGCACGTTTAGTCGACCCCGTCGTGTACTTGTAGCATTATACCTACACTGTGCAGTGGCCTGGCCTGACCCAACACAAAAAAGGGGGGGTGTTGTAAGTCTATCATCCCCTGACGCAAAAAAGGATGGGTGTATGAAGTCTATTAACCAATACCTTTTGCTAAGGGAATACTGATACGATTGGTCCATTTCAGTTTCTCCGGTATTTGACTGACAAATGCGTATGACGTAAATACAACATAAGGTACGAGAGCTCATGACCAACATTTTTGCCTCATCGTTTTACGACCAAACCGTATAAAATTTATCGATTTGGTTGTTCTGATTCCAAAAATACTAATTTCAGAAATTTTCCGTCACATCTGACCTGGCTGATTTTCAAATATCAGACAGACTGGCCTGTTGGTCTAGTGGTTAGTGACCCTGACTGCTAAGCCATAGGTCGTGGGTTCGATTCCCACCCAAGTCTGGGTGTTCTTTGTGTACGTTGTTTCTATGTTTGTAAAGTCCCCTGCGACACAGGAGTAATTCCTAATGCGGGAGTTGTCTTTAAAAAAAAATATTTTTTTACTAAACTACCTAATAAGATTTATCGAGTTTATAAGTATAAGGTAAGTAATACTGACCAGGTCAGTCTTAAGATGGGTGACCATTCTTAACACATTGAGACCTGTTAGCGGAGATCATCTGTGAAATTCGTTACAGGTAGTCGGAGCCCTAAAACGTCCGACAACCGGGTCTATGTACATGTACCTACATATACATGTACATCGGTTGTGTGAAGTTCGACCGTGTCGTAGTTAGACTGAAAGCTGACCCCTACTAAGTTGGAAAAAGGCCCAAGGATGATGATTATTGATGATAGATTTAAATTAATAAGCGGTAAGATTACAAAAAGTAGTTACAGTATTCTTTGCAAATCTATAGCGTGTTCTAAATTCTTCCTCACTGTAGTAATAGAAAGGATTGTGAAATCTTTAATTACTTTTGTCCTAATTACTGTCCTTTGTTTAACCAAAACTATGAAATAAAACAGTGATTTTCATCAACTGTCAGTCCTACACACGACACTAAACAGGGTTTGACGAAGAATGTGCACTTCGCAAAATGTGCAATCGGCAAAAAACGAGCATTTCGCATTTGGTTCACTTCTCGAAATGGGCACTTCGCAAAATGGGCCCTTCGCAAAATGGGCACTTCGCAGAATGGGCAATTCGCAAAATGTGCAAGTCGCAAAATGAGCACTTTTGAAATATTATGCGGATAATGTAAAATGGTATGGTTTTTTTTTTTCATAAAGGTGTCAGACGAGCGGGTGAAATTTTAAAATATTAATAGGCGCTTCGTAATTTTAAGTAAGTATTTAAGTATTCAGCTGACTGCTGTAATTACTTTAGTATCAGGGGAGGTGAAAATGTAAAAAGAAACCATAAATCCAGGGATATTTATTTTGATAAAAAAATATAACCGACTTTTATTTAAATTAGAAAATGATGATTTGACAGTCGCACAATTTATGAGGAGCATGATGTTTTTACAACTTTTTAAGTAGAATATTTACGAATTAATATATAAATTGTATTTTTTTTATTTTTTTCTTGATGACAAATGATTACCATTGTGATTTTTATTGATTGTTAATTATTGATACTTAGTTTAAAAATCTTCGTGACCTATTTTTGTCAAAATAGAGAAGGAGATTTGACTTAGCTATTTTTACATCTCACTAACATGATTCATCATAATTTACTAATCTAAAATGTAATTTCCTGTTTTATTTCTAAGTAAATAAAGTAAAGAAATTACGAAAAAATAAGCGTACTATTGCCACATCCTTTTTATTTTTTACTGTTAACATCATTGTTTACGATTTATTTCCATACCATTTTACATTACCTGGATAATATCTCTAAAGTGCACATTTTGCGAATTGCCCATTCTGCGAAGTGCCCATTCTGCGTCAAACCCACTAAACATTGCGTAAAATAGCTGTCGAGCTACTGGAGGGTTCCTTTTTCCGTTTTAAAGAACGCACAGCGTTCGCCATCCCTCAAGTATTGTTTTAAAATTGAAATTGCCAACCCTATGCGTTTGGACTCGCTGAGTCCTCATAGCATTGTTTGTGAATACGGCTGTTAGCTTTGTTAGTAAAGTTGCAAGAGGAATAGTTGGTAGACGATGTGTGAAAGAGTGCCTCGGCTCAGTTTTCCATTAACGTCCGTCAAGTTGGGGTTGATGTTTTAACATGCGGAGACGCGTAGTTTTTAAGAAAAAAAATATTGAAAATCAATTATTTATGCAATATTTATGTCAATCCCTACCACAGATTACATAGAATTATCGCCGTTGAACGTTTCGTTTTACCTACCGTTAAGTTGTCATACGTTCGGTAACATTTACTATATATATATTAACGTGAATGATTATATTTTGTACTCATTTCAATAGCTTTCATGCGCAAATATATTTAACAGTTTATATATATTACATTACAGCATTATTTTCATTACAAGCTATTAAAATTATAATGTAGTGTTTACCGTCTTTTGCCGGCTTGTGGAACGAAACGTAAAACTGACGCCATTTTGTATTGTCACTGCTATCGTCAGTCATCGTTTGTGTCCCTAGCAGTTGAGAGCGTTTACGTACTCCTGTCGGTGAAAACAACGTTTGACTACCACCATGGCGTCTCCGAAGCCCCAGATTTCGTGTTCTGCCGTGCCGTCTGAAGAATTGAGTGTAGTGCAAGTGTTTGACTCTGATGAGCCACTTGTGCCCATGACTGTGCCATCTAAACCAGTAGCTGGTAGTTCCCGCGCCACCGTTCCCAGTACCGTATCGGTACTGCCGCCTGCGTCTCCGACGTCGTCTGAGAGCAGCGTGGGTGATGCGAAACCTCGAGTTTCCGGGTCGTCTAGCCGAAGAGTCCACTATTATTCCGAGGAAATAAGGTTTGTTCACTGTGTTGTCTTATACAGTCACATATGTAAACTTCAGAGAAAACGCTGACGAGTATAGCAGTAATTAGATTTTTAATAGGAACATTTTTGCTTGTTTTAGGTCCCACTGGAATATGTACAAAATCATTACCCGGCTCAACACCCCAGCTCAGTGCATTGCATTTGCTGAAGAGCATAGGCTCCTTCCTGTAGAAAAACAGTGCACATATCATAGAAGACCTATGACGTTAAGCTCCAGCAGTAACACTGGGCAGCTTGGCATCTTCCGATGCAGGAAGAGCAACTGTCGCTCTAGGGCAGTGAGTCGGGCAGCGGGAACATGGTTCGAGAATGCGCGGCTGCCTATAGAGTTGCAATTTTTACTAATGTATATGTTCAGCCAAAAATATAATTATCGTCAAGTAAAATTAGAGACAGCCCGTGAAGATAGAGAAGCAGTTTTATCAACACGGACAATAGCTGACTGGTTTTCTTACTGCCGGGAGACAGTAATTGTATTTGAATTGGAGCACCAAGAAGTTAACGCCAAGATTGGTGGTCCTGGCAAAATTGTACAAATTGTCAAATCAAAATTGGGAAAACGAAAGTACAATAGAGGGAGACATATTGAAGGCCACTGGGTGCTGGGCATAATAGAAAAAGGGAAAGATGATTTGAGATTAGGAGTATGTCCCGATAATGATAGATCTGTGGAAATGTTGGTGCCACTAATACAAAAGCATGTGGAGGTAGGCACTGAAATCCATACCGATTTTTGGAGAGCCTATGATTGCCTACCTCAATATGGATACATCCATAAGGTAAATAACAGCGATCCTATAAATAAATTTGTAGCACCAAACGACATACAAACACAAAGAATAGAAAGCCACTGGCAAAATGTAAAAGTTATGTTCGGTCGGGATGGTTTTAAAAAAAACTTCACGGACTGGCTCATAGAATATTCTTGGAGAAGAAAAATAAAAATAGAGCATAAAGATATTTTTGAAGAACTAATCAAAGCTATACAATATGTGTATAAATAAATTATTAATTAGTATTTAATTTGTTTTATTTGAACAATATCTATTAGGACAGATAACAAATAAAATAGGTTAAGTTAAACTTATGCCAAAGAACCGAATTGATTGACCCCGACTCCACCTGGTACGAGTCTGTATTACCCCTAGTGTTTTTATAGAGCCGGAGGCGCATAGGGAGAGCAGCCTCCGCCCGCTATATCAAATCGAAGCCCAACAAGCCGAAACTGAGGAGGCGAGGATGGATACCTGCGATTTGTTAAGCAATCCGGAGACGTTGCAATCTCAAAATAGATACAGAAATTTCTCTGAATCAGTCACCCTATTTTTTTCTGATGACGGGGTTCCCCTCTTCCGTAGGGGGGAACCCCCTTCCTCTCCAAAGGGTTACCCTTTGTTTTTTTACACTTATTATTTTAATCCATAAAATGAGAAAAAATTTCTCAAAAAACTCGAAAAGGGGTGGCTTAGCAACTTTTCCTTTTAACGGGGGTAGTACCCCTTCCCCCGGGGGTTCCGGTTCCGGTTACTGTGCAGTAAACACGTACGTCAACGACCTCCGCGAATATAATCGTTTTTTGGTGGAAAAAGTGACTTTCAAGAGTGCTTCGATTGTGAAATCAAATACACACCGAAAATATCGTCTCGAGAGTGGAAAGTGCTCACTACACTTGTAAACATAACCTAAAAATCGAACAAAAGGTGCTTTTGATTCAGAGCATAAACTATAGACTGACAGTTCACATCAACCTGACGTTTTAAACAGTGGTGCCAGTCTAAGAAAATTAGTTTACACTTACCTTTTAATAATATCAAGGGTTACCAGTCTAAGAAAATCTAACCTCCACGAAAATGGACAAAAACATGGAACTGTTATTAGCGAAATTGGACGAAAAATTAAGCCAACAAGCATTACTCATAACAACCGTTGTAACAAATAACATAATGGAAGCGTTGAACGAAAAACTCTCAAATATAGTAGAAGAAAACAACTTTAAAAAGAAAGTAACCAATTTAGAACAAAAACTAAATATTGTAGAAAAAGAGAAACGCAAGAACAACCTCATCTTTTTTGGAACACAAGAACTGGACAAAACAGAAACCGACCTCGTCGACTACATTAAAGAACTGGTAGTAGATGCAGGCGTGCACCTGGATAGTCAAGAGATTAACTACGCGCAAAGAATAGGTCGCTGGACAGGGAAGATAAACCGTCCCGTAGTGGTATCCTTCAATTCCATATGGAAAAAACACCAAATCATGAAGAACAAAACTAACTTGCCACAGGGCATTTATATCAAAGAAGACTTCCCCAAGGAAGTTCTTGAAAAAAGGCGACAATTACAAGTTCAAGTCAAGGAGGAGAGGAAAAAAGGGAACATTGCTTACATTAAATATGATAAGCTTGTTGTAAGAACATCCTCAGAGACAAGCCGCGATAAAAGGAAAAGAGAGGAGTCTGGATCACCAAACAGGTCACAGCAGAAGAAAACGAATACACAAAAATATATGCCAGCACCCACACTGCCTGAAAAAACGAGTACAAATACAATAGTGAAACCAGGTATACTAAATTATGTCGAGCGTACCAGATCAGCCTCATTATCTGGACCTTCAAAAAACTAACTACTATCGACACCCGGACAAGAAACAATAACGAAAATAATTCCGCTAAAACTAAAACAACCCAAAAAAATTGCACCCCAAGCCGGCTCGTCACCGTGGGGTTAAGCGACTATAACCCTCCAGAGAATCGCAAAGACAATAATATAGTGCCAAAGTCACCACTAAAGACACTACACATCTGCACATATAATGTCAAAACCCTAAGTACAAACGAAAAACTTCTAGAACTGAAAGAAACTATTAAAAACATAAAATATGATATCATCGGGTTAGCTGAAGTACGACGCTTAGGAACAAATATTACAGAAGATAAAGATCATATCTTGTGTACTACGGGTCAAACTCCAGGACAATACGGCGTTGGATTCCTAATAAACACAGAGTTAAAACACAACATAGAAAACTACACAGGAATATCGGAGAGAGTATGCTTACTAAATTTAATATTTGATGATTATAAACTTACTCTTATACAAGTTTATGCTCCAACAGAAAGCGCCAACGACGATGAGATGAAAAAATTTTACCATGACGTTCAGCTAGCCCACGATTTAGCAGGAAAAAATGTGATAAGCATGGGAGATTACAACGCAAAAATTGGCGAACTAAAAAACGAAAAATCACTTATAACTGGGAAATATGGATATGGAACCAAGAACAAACGAGGAGACAGACTACTTCAATACGCATACGAGCAAGTTAACAATAATTAACACTCTATTCAAGAAAAATAAAAATAAAAAATGGACATAGCTCCCTCCCGACAAGAAGACGAAAAATGAGATTGATTTTATCTTATCGAATTCCCCACGTACATTTACTAACTTCGAAACCATATCCACCGGCTTTCCAACAGACCATAAGATGCTAAGAGGCACAATCAATGTAAAAGCTACGAAATTAAGTAGGAGAAACTTCACCACCCCAAGAAACCAACTAAAAACAATAGAAGACCGATCAGAATATATCACAAACTTAAAAAACGCCGAACACGACCTCTCTGAAAAAGGAAACGAATTTTTAGACGCCAATACATACTACAAAAAGATTGAAACCACAATTAAAACATGTCTAAACAAACAAAAAGACAAGAGTCCACGTCAAAAACCAAATATACTCACAGAATATACCTTAAGCTTAATGAAAGAGAGAAGTCAACTACTTCACAAACAACACCTAAGACACGATGAAAAAGCTAGACTTACCTGCATATTCAAAACAATTAACAAAGAGATTAAAAATAACTATAAAAATCATAAAGAATCCATTTTTACGAGACACTTAAAATCTTCCGGAAGTCTTAAAAAGGCTATAAAGGAAATAAATACTGCAAAACAATGGATATCATCATTGAACGCGAACGCTCCAAAACAACAAACTCGAGCAGATGTCATAAACACCGCCACAAAACTCTACAGACGGCTATATAGCCCCCCTTAGGACCTCAGATACCATGAAAATTTAGAAAGCCTAACTGCACCAAATCAAAATACAGAGACACCATACTTCAAAGAGTTCGACATATTGAGTAAATTGGAGAAATTAAAAGATGACAAAAGTCCCGGCAACGACGGAATATCAAATGAAGCCATAAAATTAGCTAAAACAGTGATCCTTCACCCCCTAACGCTACTATTCAACAAAATTCTGGACGAAGAAAAAGTCCCAAAGACATGGACAGAATCAGAAATAATACTCTTGTACAAGAAAGGAGACCCAACAGACGTAGGGAATTACAGACCCATAAGCATAATGCCATGTCTATATAAACTCTTTGCTAGCTGCCTACTGGAAAGAATTAACAACGACATAGAAAAGCATCAACCAAGAGAGCAAGCAGGGTTTAGAAAATCATTCAGCACCATTGACCATATACAAGTACTAGAACAAATAAATGAAAAATACTATGAATTTCGCAGGCCATTATATCTCGCTTTCATCGACTATAAGAAGGCATTTGATTCTATATCTCATCAAAGCATCTGGAAAGCCCTCTACGAACAAAATATAAGCAATAAATATATCAGAATCATTAAATACATCTACGAAAACAGTACTAGCAAAATTAAACTGGAAAGTTCAGGACAAAAATAGAAATATATAGAGGAGTCAGACAGGGCGATCCACTGTCACCTAAATTATTCATATCAGTACTCCGAAACGCTATGAAAAATCTATCTTGGGACAAAAAGGGATTAAAAATCGGCAATGAGCGTCTTCACCATCTATGCTTTGCAGATGACATTGTACTGTTCTCAGAGAGCCATGCAGAGCTCCAATCCATGATGTCAGAACTTGATAACGCAAGCACAAGCGTCGGCCTGGAAATGAACATCTCAAAAACGAAGGTCATGTCTAACCACCACAGAACTCCAATTCAAATAAATAATAACATCATAGATTATGTTGATGAATATATCTACTTAGGCAAACAGGTATCCTTTCGCAAAAGTAACAACATAGAAGAAATAGACAGGCGTATATCAATCACATGGAAAAAGTTCTGGGGCTATAAAGAAGTTATGAAGTCTGGACTTAAAATTAAAAAAGAAAGTAATGGATTCATGTCTCTTACCCTGTCTCACATATGGCTGCCAAACATGGATATTTGACTCAACAACCAACAGAAAGCTAACATCATGTCAAAGAGCCTTAGAACGTAGCTCACTAAAAATAAAATTGAAGGACAGGGTCCGTCACGGGGCAATAAGAAAGCAGACTGGCGTGATAGATGCCTTGCCCTTCGCACGAGGTCTGAAATGGAGGTCGGCGGGTCACGTGGCACGCTACACTGACAACAGGTGGACGAAGACCGTGACTATGTGGAGAGGTCCTTATGGACACAGAAGCAGAGGGAGACCAAAGGCAAGGTGGAAGGATGAGATAGAGACCGTCGGAACACGAAATTGGCCCAACCTCGCAAGAAATCGAGACGAGTGGCAATCTCTGGAGGAGGCCTTCACGCGAAGAGGGGTCCAGATGGCATGACTAACAATATCCACGCCCATTACTAATCATGAATGTACATGCCAATGGAATAATAAAGGCTTTTTTATTTTTTATTTTATTTATTTAGTACCCCTTCCCCTTCCACCCTTCAATTCGACAGACGTTAATGGAAGTTGTACCAGTGCCTCAAATAGCTGTTTAGAGTATTTTTATTCAAATTCCAATCCCTAAGCAACTGTGTAAGAATGTTACTGGTTTTGTTGAATTTTTAACATTTGCAAGTACCAAAACTCTTGCGTGTACTTTCAACAACTATACAACTGTCATTGTTGTGTCCTCAATGATTCTAAAAATCTACAATGTATGTAATAGGTACAAAATAATTACAAATTCTGCTAACATTGCACTAACACTGACTGTGTCAAACTAATATTTAATCTAATGAAAAACAGTAGCTTGAGTCACCTCACATAGGCCGTTTGATCCCAAATTGAACAGAGCCTGTACTAACCAAACTGCTTATAAACATATTACTAAATGCATACATATTATAGATAAATTACACACAGAGACACAGAACAAATGATCATGCTCAGATTCATTCATATATTGCGGAACAGAAAAAAGAATATTTATTAAAAACTATATGGTTTTACTCATGTTTGTATTTCGGGGATGCCCGACTAGTTTCGAAACCGACGGTCACACAGTGTGACGCCTGACACCGTCGCGGCAGGACGCTACACTCCTTGAGAAAGGGCCCCCGTCGGGTTTGAAACTAGTCGGGCATCCCTGAAATACAAATGAGAGTAAAACCGTATAGTTTTTAATAAATATGAATACCACTCACAAAAGTTTTTATTGTAAGAAAAAAGAATGTGCACTACAGGTGTTATAACAACACATAGTCATTATGTTCTACCAATTGACATGCAAAGTAGAGTACCTAAATGTCAAATGTGAAAGTATGGATGGATGGATGGATGGATGTTTGTTACTCTTTCACGCCAAAACTACTAAACCAATTGCGATGAAACTTGGTATGTAGATAACTGGAGATCTGGATTAACATATAGGTAACTTTTATCTCAATATTCCCCCGGGATCGGGACTTATGCAGGTGAAACTGAGGTGCGCTGCTAGTATATCATATTAACAAACAATTGTTTGTGACATGGATAATCGAACATAATATATGTTTATCCAGGCATGACAATTGGCGGTATAACAATCAACTTACCAGTTGTCCTACAGTCTTGTTTAAATAGACATTACTAATAGAGCCTAGAAGTATCTTGAATGCAAGCTCTATATTTCGAAGTTCCATGTGCGCCCGGGAGTCTATTTTATTCTTCTGATCTATCACTGCAACCAATAACACATCTCACACAATATCTTCAATATTATTTTTTCTACATTTATTTGTTATCTAAGTGGACCAATGACGAGTTGCGTAACTGTGTATCTTGTTATGAATGTCAGGGACCGTACAGAAGCTTTACTTTTAACTCTATTGTGATCACTTTTATGTTTAGAATTTTCAAGTGTCAGACAATACACAAAGAGATTGGTATTGAAATTAATAAAATAACATAGCGATGTTCACAGCATATTGCTAAATTCTAACAATATTACGGGTACGTACCAAGTTTATTAAATTTTTTCAGTGCTTCGTCATCTTCAGAGGTCTTTTCCTGTTTCTTAGCAGGCCGTTTCGTGCGCGGCATTTTTAACAAACACAGCTATTCCCTCAGTTCAAGTGAAGTATAAACTAATATAACTATACTCTACACATTGGATACACAAAAAAAAACATTAAAATAAACTAAAATTAAAATATAGAAACCTCAAACAAACGTGAATAACAAAACACAAACGGTATTTTTTGAATTCCATGTCATGTTTGGATACGTTTTCGCTGTTTGTGGCAAAGAGTATTCAAACACTACGGTTTTTGATATTAAGGTGACAATTTGATGTAAAAGTTGATGCTGGTTACTTTAGCCTTCTTGTTTTGTTTATGTAAGGAACACAACTTATTATGTTTTGACTATATAACTGCTATTATTAGTCATATATTTGAAACTATTATACAATGTATGATATTTACTGTAATCCTGATCAACAGCTCGTAAGTCACAAAAAAAATTCTCGGAAGATTGCTGAGCAAATCAATAGATTGTAATGTCATAAGATTCATAAGAAGTATCATTCGCTCGTTGTCACGTGCTAGTTTAAAATGGATGCATAGCTATTAAAAAATATTTATCATATAATCCATTACACAATCGGGAGCGAATTTCGGCTTCACCTTACATTAGAAATTCCTGTTCCTGTGAGAGTGCGTCAATAATCTCCAGGGCCGAGCAAAACACTATAATTTTTTATGCGCTCCTGTTCAGATGTGACCAAAGAACTGAGTGAGAGATGAGGGGTTACTAATTATAAAGCCTTTTTGCAGTAGAGAACCCTTGTTAATAGTCGTCTTGACTACAGACAAATCAGACAATATGTTCCTTTATCGATTGTTCGTTTATACCATACAGCTACGTCGAAGACCTGCCATAAAAAAACAGGACTTGCCCATAATGACTTATGGTATTTTCGAGTCATCTGTTAGGGGTAGCTAACCTGATGAGTTGCTTATATACTGTAGCTAGGGTAGGTAATTACTAGGAGCAGGAAAGGTACCTAGGACTAGATAGGTCAAGCTATAAGCTTTTGTACCGTAGCTAGTATGAAGTGAAACACCAGGGAATGGTTGGAATCGAACTTGAACGAAAATAATAAAAGATTTTCCATGATACTATTCGAACTCAATTTGCGTTTAAAAACTGTTTACATACTTTTGTTATCCGTTCGTAAACGTATTCAGGGAAGTAGCTAAACATATTTGTTATTAGTAGAAATTTGGTTTGTAAGGGCATTTTTTGATAACTATAGTAGTACCTATAAAAATCTTTTAATTAATTTAAACATTTACACTTTTCAAATTAGTACTCTAATGAATTTGTACTTCTGTTTTACTTCTTGTCTTTGACTGTAGTGCATTGTTATGATTGGTTATGATGAACGAAGAATGGCGGACGTTGCCATATTGCGATATCTGTTCACATTTTTGTTGATAAATGCTTGCTGTGGTAAGTGTTTTCAAGAATAGTGATTTTAAAATATTCTCTAAAGTGTGGTGCATCAATTTTGTAAAAGTGGAAACTGTGATAAATCGAGAAAGTGGTCTTTTCTTAGTGGCTTCTATGGACTGGTGTTCTGTTATTGTTTTTCAATAGAACTCGCGAAACTGATATTTTAATGGTGTTTTTATGATTTACTCACGACTTGAACCATATGAGCATGTATTGAGGATTCGTAGCAGTACACTACTTTGCTTATACTTTGTTAACCGTAAAAGGAAGATAAACCCATTTTCAGTGACTAAACAATGTGCTACTACAGAGAATAGTCGGAAAATTAACATTTTGAATGACAACAAGACTATGCTGAATTAATTATTTTGTTTACTGTATAATATTTTTTGTTTGTTGGTCTCCGCTGCTACGAAATTATAGTTTTGTTGCAGAAGCTACTACGTGAGAGTTAAAGTTGACTTTTATAACTCAAACTGAGAAGTAAACTTCAAATCAGAGTGTTTTATTTCATTGTATATTTTAATCTTAGAAAACTATTAGTAGTTAGGCAATATGCTGCTGATGCATCATTGCCCTTAAATTGCTCATTTGATAATGGTTTCTAGTCATGAATTAATGTTCATGCACCACATTTTCATCTTTATAATTGTTATATCACTGGCTCTAGGCCATAATCTTTACATTATCATTCAACAGGTCTCCCAGGATTGGACTTGTCCGAAGATGATGGCATGTCAGGCACACAGAGACCTAATTCACAGCACCTGGAGGATCCAAGGTTTATTGAGAAGATGATGGTGCAGCAACCCAGGTATAACAGGTCATTAATAACAACAGAATATAAGGTTCTTCAACATTTATTATTTCTCATATTGGAAACGTCCAAACCTCATGATGGTTGTTTAGCCAATGTAGTAAAATGAACAGGCTAGTAGTTTGTCATGAGTCAAATAGATAAATTGTTTTGTAAACACACACTTACTGTGGCATGTTCTGGAGGCTTGCCGTGACTGGCTAATGCTGTGTAAGTGACCTCACTCACTTCAGTATGCACACTTTCTTGTCACCTATCCCATCCTAAAAAGTATAGTCTTAGTATAGCAATAATTAATAATTTCTATTGTTTTTCTTGCTCTCAAAGGAGAAAGAAATTTCAGAAAAGGTAAGGTTGTATTAAACTTGGTTTAATTTGAGCATTTGTTATAAATCTGAATTAATTAGCTATTATATCTGCTAGTTTATGGTGCTGCTAGACTTATCTTGTCTGTAAAATCATTGTAATATTTTATAAATTGGAGTGTTAGACCTATGGTACATTGAAAGAACACATTACAGTATTGCTCAAATATATTCATCAAAAAAAGGATCATGCAGCACCCAAATTATGTTGTTACCTCTCAATATGTAATGGATATTTTCATACAAAGTTTTTTCTTTTCCTAGCCAGGCTTAGCGTAATAGAAAATGCTGCTATTGACAGGTTCTTTTCTTATCCGCTATTTCTAATCAGCACACACACCTAATGGTTTACTCCCCCCTATAAAATGTTTTCAATAAAATCGAAAACATGTGCATTATCTTCTATACTAATATTATAAAGCTGAAGAGTTTGTTTGGTTGGTTGAACGCGCTAATCTCAAGAACTACTGGTTTGCTTTGAAAAATTTGTTTAGTGTTATAGCCCATTTATCGAGGAAGGCTATATAACATCACGCTATGACCAATAGGAGTAGAGCATCAATGAAAAATGTTGCAAAAATGGGAAAAATTTACAAATGTAGAGGAAGTTGTGCGGGTTAGGTAGTGTATTATAAATATTATTGAATAATATATCAATACTATTAGAAAATATTTCGTTAGTATTGTGGAGAAACGTTGTTATCCAACGCCTTTCAAGACCAAAATCCAGACCTTTCCCCCAACCAGTCTAGGCGTCATGCCTTTTGACCAGGGGCCCTACAGGTGCAGTTGAAAGGTTTATATTAACTAATCAGCTCAAAAAATTTCATTGCGCGATGCATGTTCAGTAGTTGCTATATAATTCAGCTTGTGTTCGCTAGATGGCACTGAGAGTATGTTTTTTGCTGGATGTCAATAAAAAACACACTTTTCAGAAGGATCATTACTTGTCATCACTGAATGTTTAAATATGATGAATTTTATGAGACTAATCTAGAGTAAAAGATATGGTTTTTTATTTTTAAATGCATCTACACATTTGATTTACAGATATACATGTCATCAATGCGAGCCCCCAGAATGTGATGCCTCAATGAAAATGTGTGACAATGCCCTCTACTGCTTCAAGTCTTCGGTGCGGGGCAGCGATGGAGCCCTGCAGCATTCCCGCGGGTGCTCCACAAAACCTGACCACTACCAGTTTACTTGTAGGACAACACTGCAACAAAGGCAAGAAATTATCTATACTATATAATACATCATTCATTAATAGTAACTAACCAATAAATATATAAATATAAATAAACTAGCAGCGCCTCGCGGTTTCACCCGCGTAAGTTCCGATTTCGTTGGAATATCGTGATAAAAAGTAAGTTAATCCAGATCTCCAGCTATCTACATACCAAGTTTCATCGCAATTGGTTCAGTGGTGAAAGAGTAACAAACATCTATCCATCCATCCAAACATTCACATTTATAATATTAGTGGGATGCGAATGTCTGTTTGAAGGAGAAAAAAAAAACTATATAGTGAGCGATGCGCCGGACAGGAGCTAGTCTTTTATAGGAATCTAGCTTTTTAATCATTCTGCTTACTAATGAATGACCTTATCAGGTTGGGCATGCTATTCATTGGTCTATATTTCCATAGTACGTTTGTTATTCATACTTAATATAAGTTGTAACCTAAAATCTCAAAGATTTTAAAGTTACACACACCCATGTTTTAGAAACAAGATACAAAAACAATTTAAATTAATGCATGTAAATTTTTATAATGTGATGCAGATTTATTTAGTACCAGCAGCGCCCGCGGTTTCACCCGCGTAAGTCCCAATCCCGTGGTAATATCGGGATAAAAAGTAACCTATATGTTAATCGAGGTCTCCAGCTATCTACACAATGAGTAAACAGAACATTTTACCAAAATAAAATATACCGCATACGACCAAAAAACTGCAATGTAATCAATCAAACTAGATTTAAACATTTTATGCACTCAGCTGGTCTTGACGACGCCGAACGTTTGAGGTTATTCACCGCACCACACAAAAAGAATACCTACGTTTGTATCGCATATATTGCGTAGCGCCAAAAGAAACCAAGTTTTATGATGAACTGACTGTATTGTGATCAGTATCCACAGAAAGACATTTTTGTTTTCGGGTAGCTCAAACTTGCACACTGTATAGCGTTGACCCTCTCTAAGAAACTAGCTTTTGCCAGCGGATTTCAGCAAACTATTTTGCTATCTCTCAGGAACGGTACCTTTTTTCATGAAGAAAGGTATCCTATATCCTTTCCTATCCTATATATATGCAGAATTTCATGATGATCTATTATATCAATAGTACAAACATACCAACTGACATTCGCTTTTATAATATTAAGTCAGAAGGATGAGGCCAGTATGACGTATAGACTGGTCATCAACCTTAGCCTACTAGAAGATCGGCATAGAACTACTTACTATTGTGACAGAATATATAATAGTACAGGTAGAGACATCCCACTCCGCCAAATGATTTAAATAAATAGCGACTCTTATCCGACATAATAAAGTCACAATTCACCTACAGTTATATTTACCTAGAAGCTGACTCTATTGCGTAACTCTGACGACGCCGCTACTTTAGAGTTTTCTATTTTTTTACCGACTTCAAAAAAGGGGGAGGTTCTCAATTCGACTGTATTTTTTTTTACATTTTTTACCTCAGAACTTTCGACTGGGTGAACCGATTTTGATGACTCTTTTTTTATTTGAAAGCTGGAGCTTCCCGTGTGGTCACATTTCAAGTCACAAGTCAAGTACTAATAACTCTATAGTCTAGATACGGACGGATGACGCGACGCAGCGCGTGGCAACCCACAAAATTTTGGCACGATTAGTCGACCCGCCGTGTACTTATAGCTTTATTTATACCTACTCTGCGGAGTGGACATGGCCTGGTATTGCATCAATCAATATTATTTATTCAGACATTTCATAGTCATCCTTCTATTGCAGCCCACGCAAGCGTCACGCAGGCTTCCCCAACGTGACATGTTGCCAGGGCGACCTGTGCAATGACGGCAGCTTCCCGTCGCTCCCCCCCCTCGACCCCCTGGACACGGCTATCGAGCCGCTTCCCACCAACGCCTGGAAGCTGTGGGCGAGCGCGGCCGCCGCGGTCGTCGTAGTCACGACTATAGGAGCCTGCGCTATATTCGTGCTGCGGAGGAGTCACAGGTGACGGTCGAAGATCACTTACTGTTATCTATGGAGCCACTCGCCATCTCTGCGGGAAACTTCGTTGCATCCGTTTCTGAGCATGACGGACAAGCATGTTAACTTTCGCGTCAATCATATTCTGCTGTCTAAAGAATGATAAGGGGTCAACTACGAGCATGATATTCCTTGGTCTATTTTTTGTATCCTGAAAAAGTTATAAAAAATCAGTGAAATTGCAAATGTGAGTGATTTTATCATACATTTTCGAATTCTCAAAGTTACACCCATGTTAGAAACAAGATACAAGAACAATTAAAATTAATGCGTGTAATTTTTTATAGTGTGATGCAGAATTGTTTAGCATGTATTACAAATGCAGTACTAGATGGCGCTAGGTATATAGCATTGCCCCTTGCACCTACATAGTGAAGTTTTAACATCAAAACTGATTGTTAAACTAAATAGTTTGTTTTGCAGGTTGCGTGTGTCGAGGGCTTCACTCCACAAGCTTGGCGCTGACTCCAACTACTTCTCATCGAATCTCTACAGTCCGAACATGACGAGCGCGTATTATGAAGGTATTAGATTCTATTTATCATTTGTGTAAGAGAGTTGGTACACCAAGACGCCTTCTTCTACACGAAGAATGCTACCAATATAACCTTGTTTGGAGGTTCTGTCGTAGAGCTTCCAAAGCTAGCAGCTTTGAGAGCTCTATTTATAAGTTAGGATGTGTTTCTACAAAGACAGTGGAGAGTAGAACTACCTCATTGATTGATGGTCATACGCTTTAATACAATTGAATGCTTTCCATCCTTTCTATGACTGCATGGTTACAGCAGAGGGAAGGAATACTCCTTCTGTTCGAGCGTCATTAACCCTATCCTTTTAACTTTTTTGTACCCTTGACCAAACTGGCCGCTTCCAACTGGTCTTCTAGAAGTAATTAAAGAAGGCCTATGTTCAAAAGTGGACATCATATGGTTGAAATGATGATGATGAGCAAACTGATCATCATTATGTATGCAAAAATCTTAGTTAGGACGTCAAGCATGGCAATAATTATATGGTGGCACAGTAAAAACATACTTCAACATCATCTAGCGAATACAAGCTGAACAACGTAGTAACAACTAGTCCTGCATCGCGCAATAAAAGTTATCGCGCCGATTAGTATATATACACCTTCCCAACATCAACCGTTGGGCCGTGGTCTGCCAGGAATTGTCACCTCGCTTAGTCGGAGGGCCCTCTTCTTGTGTTGGAGAAACACGACGCCCATTACTTAACAATTAAGTTATTTCTAGGTAATTTTCCGGTATTAGTAAAAAATGTATAGATTTTTATGTGGCAGGTATTGATTCGAAAGGAGGCAAAACGAAGAATCACTCGATGCATTGTCTGAGTTGCACAAATCCCTATTGTTATACCTGAATCATACCGTCTCCGTTATTTTGTATTTAATCAAAATCCAGTCTAAATTTATTTAAAAATCTTTATTATACTTTCAGGAGTAGAAGGTTCTCAGAACGGCAACTGTATCCGAGCTGTAGCGGCCGGTGACTCCACGCTGCGGGAGTACCTGGAGTGCTCGGTGACCAGCGGCTCGGGCTCCGGCCTGCCTCTCATGGTGCAGAGGACCCTGGCCAAACAGGTCACACTCATAGAGTGTGTAGGAAAGGTATGGAAAAGTTGCATTATTGTACTGAGATTTTTTAGTTACATCTAGATTTTTTAAGGATTAGATATATAATTAATTGAAACATGTTGAGACACCTCAGCTACTATGTTGCGGAAGAATGCAATAGCGATTCTCGCTCCCCTGATCACAGGCAAGTAGTGGAACACCGGAGTGGTTTTTAGTCGGTAAGAGTCCGACAGACCCCTTCGCCTCCCCAAGGCGGAGGACATTCATGTAGGATCTTCCACCACGTCAACAAAAAAAAACCTCAGCTACTATGAATATGTTATTTTTTTTACTTATGGGATGAGACTATAGAACTCTTTATGTCAAACACAATTTCATTGATTAACACTAATACAAATTCAAATAATCATAAATTTCAAATTTAAAACACCCCTGCCCACATAATCCCTTCAACGATTAGAAAAGAGTTTATAATTTCTTGAATAATATCTTATAATGCTCTTGATCAAGTCACCTTTCAAACAAAAAAAAAACACACAGACAGATACCTAGTCACTCCAAACTCATAACACCCCTCTTTTTGAAAAACACGACGCCGCGACGGTATTGTTGTACAATTATTTAACTCTAAAATATCACAATAAACATAGTCGAAACTGCAGTTGATACAACCATGTTACTCAAATGCTTACCGTCAACTGTCAGCGCCGCTCGGTACAGTTTTTAAGCAACGCCTACTGTGGTACAGTTTCATAACATTTTTGGGCATGAGTTACATTTCTTCACAAGTTATTATTCAAAATGCATAGATCAAGTTAATCCATATAAAAATGAAAATGTATTGTTTTTGCGCAGGGTCGATACGGCGAGGTATGGCGCGGGTCCTGGTACGCAGACAGCGTGGCCGTGAAGATATTCTTCAGCAGAGACGAGGCTAGCTGGCGGAGGGAGACGGAAATCTACTCCACCGTGCTCATCCGCCACGACAACATCCTCGCCTACATCGGGAGTGACATGACCAGCAGGGCCAGTTGTACACAGGTACCTACTGTTATCTGTAGCGATACCGATCATTATAATATAACCATTTGAACTAATGAAAAAAGTAGCTGGCAAGAAAAATTCGTTAACACTTTCGCAATAACCCCAAATTTAAATTTTCAAATGAAAGTTGAATTTCTTATAATACATCAAATATTTCATTAAAATTTACTGGTAGTTCCAAAGTTCAGCTATTAGTATAGATTACAACTTAAATAAAAAATATATCTTCCTTCCCAGCTCTGGCTAATAACACATTTCCACCCGCTGGGCTCGTTGTATGAACACTTGAACAGGACCACATTGACAAGACATCAGATGATGGCGATCTGTCTGTCGACCATCAATGGGCTACTGCATCTGCATACAGAGATACATGGCACACAGGTATGTTTACTTTTCACAATATTTATTTATATGTTAATATTTGAAGAGAATTCTTTGTACCCTTTTCTAGTCAAATTTGTTAACGCACAACAACACAATGTATTTAAAATTAAAAAATTATGTGAAAACGCCTACAAAAAAAATTTGGGCCTGCAGCAGGTCCGCAGAGGTAGATTTCGTGTTTTTTTTTTTTGAAAATCTGTCCCCCAGTCCCCCTCTTTGGAGGAATATCCCCCATTCACGAACTTAACCTTCATTTTTGCCCTGTTGATTTGTCGTCGAAGTTTGAAAGCAATCGGTGCATAATTGCGACCTCTATCGTGCCGGTAAAATTGAGGTACATACATCTATATATATATATAAAATCTGGCGGTTGTTTTGGGGTCTAGGGATCATAACTAGACCTCCTGTGAAGAAATTTTTGGAATACTCCGACAACTGGTACAAAACCAATAGGTAGACTTTTCTCCGAAATCTACCTAAAAGCATCACAGATACCTTAACATTGTTGAACTATGGCTTACCCTCCACAATCCATCCATATAAGCAATATATTTGTCTTCCATTCTTACCTATCTTTTCTCTTGTCTCTTGCTAGTATACTCTCCATTTCTCAACTTTTAATTCCCAAATTTAAGTTTACGGCAATACAATTGCTCCCAATTACATGAGTAGGATCAAATTTTAGTTAACAAAATGTGGGTGTTCAACCACCTCGCCGTAAGTGTATGTATATAACATTTATATTGTCCCCAGGGTAAACCTGCCATAGCGCATCGCGATATAAAAACAAAGAATATATTAGTGAAAGTGAACGGCGAGTGTTGTATAGCGGACCTGGGCCTGGCTGTGACCCGCCAGCACGTGGCCTCGGGCCTGCAACACAACCCGAGGCAGGGGACCAAGCGGTACATGAGTCCGGAGATGTTGGACCAGAGGTAAGTGTGATATAATAATCACAGATTTGAGTTGGCTTTAACAACTAATGAGTGAAGAGGCGGGAGAGAGCCTGTATGTTAGGCGGCTAGCCGTCACTATTTATATTATCTCTATGGCATAATCACACTTTTAAGCTAAAATAATTCTTTGGCTTTGACGAAATACTGCGGTTTCTTTATAATTTTGTCTAAGGCTTTTGATAGTTATACTCATGAAATATGAAGAAAATTTCCGGTTCTGATTAATGTATTAAAATTAAATATTAATATTTGTCACTTAAAGTAAACAAATTATAAGATAATGATCTAAGTCGAGACAATAGAAAAAACAATTACAGTGGTCTGATTGTGATCAAAAGATTCCTTCATTCAAGGGGTTCCTCAAGGTCATATCCTTGGACCACTGTTGGTGTTAGAATTTTTTTTGTAAATATTTTGGAAGAAGATAACGATGTTTGCTATTCTGTGTGTAAAATTAATTAGTACACGGTGGGGTCGACTAATCTTTCCAAAATACAGTGGGGGCCGCGCGCCGGCCGCACGTTCGTTCGATGCTCACTCACGCACTGCGACATCCGTTCTTATCTAGACTATCGAATTATTAGTATCTAGCCTTAGTTTATTTGCTCATAAAAATAAAGTGATAGGTAAATATTCAGATTAATTCATTCTTTAAAAAAAGACAGGCCTATCGTCGCGGCGTCGTCAGAACAGTTAACAGTAACGCGATAGAAAGAGAGTCAACTTCAAGGTGAATATAACTGTAGGTAATTAGCGTTGAGCGACTTGAATTGCGACTTTATTGTGTCGGTGCAAGAGTCGCTATTTATTTAACTCATATTGAGACTTCTGTACCTGTGCTATTGTGTATTCTGTGCTAAAACTGGCAATGAATAGGTAAAAAACATATGAATTATGGTACAATTTCGACCACTAGGCGCGACCTCTAGTTATCGTTATTGTCTGTTGTCAGTATAAACACCCAAGTGCTGGAGTCGTTCCTGAAGTGCGACGTGTACGCGCTGGGGCTGGTGCTGTGGGAGGTGGCGCTGCGCGTGCGGCCGGCGCGGGACTACCGCGCGCCCTTCGCCGAGCTCGCGCCCGCCGACCCCAGCTTCGACGACATGCGCAAGATCGTGTGCGTGCACGCCTACAGACCGACCCCGCCTGACGACCCCCACCCCGTACGTATTTACTGTCATAAAATAAATAACCGTAGCCTAATAGATAAGGCGTTGAACTTGCGATCGAGTGGCAGCGAGTTAGATTCACTTATATGATGATTTGTTATAATTTTAATTATTTTTTAATAATTGTTAATTGTAAATCCAAAGATTTGGTGATAGTAACTATGACGTCACAAGTTATTATTTAATACAAGTTTCTCCACATCCGTTATGACATTTAACAAACCGAAACTGATTTGACTATCAAGTCTCGTATGTATTTTACAGTCAAGTCCTATATTACTAACCATCCCATTGTTTCCAGACCATGGTGGGCCTATCAGCTTTAATGCGTGAATGCTGGCACCAAAACCCTTCAGTTCGATTACCAGCTCTCCGCATCAAGAAGACACTCCTGAAGCTGGCCACCAACGACCCCACAATACAACTCAACGACGACAATGAGGTGTCCGTATAACACAACAGACATACATACGTACAAACGCCTTGCCCTATATTCACTATAGAATTTAAAAAATATACTCCGTACTAGATACACTGAGTATTATAGTGTTATATTGGTAAATACGAGGTTAAGCAACCGTTAGCTTAAACTCGTTTATGGATGTTTAACTAAGACTTGTTAAGTAGCTGACAACGAACATGTAACGTTAAGGTGTGTAACTAACGGTCAGTATATAGATGGGTGACCAGTTGCAAAATGAGTATCTGCAACTGTCTCGATTGTTAAAAAAACTTTTCGTAAATAAACAATAAAATTAGAGCGATATTAACAGGTTTAACCATCATTTTGACGGCAGGGCTGTTAGGTGGTTATTCTATGAATGGTTAGAGAAGAAAGAAGACTCGTTAGACTTAGCGTACGGCATTAACAGTAGCGGAATGAAGTGTAAGCTCTTTCGTACACCATGAGTTGGTGACATTTGAAACAAAAAAAAATTGCCATTTCATATTGTATTTACAATAAAGCAAAAAAGAGTAAAATAAAAAAAGTACTGGAAATTATAGATAACGTATAATCTATTTAAATATAAGGCTTAAACTTGATGCGTGAATTGGAACATAACATTATAAGACTGTCAGAATTGAATTGAACTTTGGATTATTACAAAGGGCTTAAAATGCATTTCCTTCAATGTTAGTTAAGCCTATTAGAATCCAAAGCGTCATAATCTAGTCTACATTAAACACACCATAAACATTCGAATCACATTTTTTTTAATTGCTTTAATAGTTATAATTATTTAAAAAAAAATCCTTTACTGTTTTACGGTATTGATTATTTTTTTATTCTAATTTTAAAAAGTATTGTTGGTTTTAGTAAGTGACTATTTTTTATCAACTATCCTCCTGTCCTATTAATGTTCAAATTCACAAAACAACACAATTAATAAAACAATAGTTTCTCGTGAACTTAAGTATAGGCAGAAAAAAAATATCCTTACTCATTTACACGATAACCCTCAAATCGTGTTAGGGACTTTAAATTTTGTAAATTTTTATTCCAAATTCAAATTTTCTATTTTGAAATCTGCATGTTTTCAAAAAACCAAACATTAAAACTAAATGATTTGAAGATAGCAACGTATGAAGTCACAAGTTTGTTATTTTTCACACAAGTGTTCTACATGTTTTGTTTATAAAAAAGAACTGATTTGACGTAACAGTCAACTACCTAACCTCAAATGCCATCCGACACAATCATGCTTTTTAAAAAAACAAGTATAGCATTAGATCTCCACATATTCATCTGTCTTAATATTGCCATATTCTTTACTCAACCAGTAAGCTTTATTTACACATTATAAATTTATTAACATAAGATTAATAGGGCGAGATTTAATTAACTATTTTTATTGCTATATATTATTAATTTAATATTTTATCAAGCACCAGCTAATGGCTGACCGAAAACAGGATTAATGACGACTCGGTATATATTATTATTGTAATTTAATTATTATTTAATCATAATTGTTAGCGAGCACAAGGGCATTAACACGCTGGGAACACAGAGAAAAAAATCGTTTTATTGCCAAAAATTTGTAACAAAAATCAATAAAAAAGATGGCAGCTGAAGAGCATGCGCGATATGCCACCGAAGGACCTATTTAAGACAGAACGTGCGCTCCCGCAGCTCCTTACCAATACAATGTGCTCGACGGTCTCTACTACGCACAAATCGTGGTTTACAGGCGAACATTTTAAAGTATCAAGCTGATCTGACATTAAAAAAATTACAAAATAGTTTTAATTGCTGATTCGTAAAACTCAATTTAGGTAGTTTGTAATAGTGTAACTGTTTTTCTTAATTTCTATAATTTCTCCTTAAAAATTGCCAGATGACCGTTGCTACACCAACTCAGAAAGAAAGCTAATATTCAAGTTTTCATTATTTCAGGAAACTAGAAAAACTGAAGCTTATTGTAAAATTAAAAAAAAACGTAATTTTGGACATAACCATACATTCTACGTAGGGACGGTCGATTTATAAAATAAAAACTTTGTCATAAAAATTAAAACTAAATTGCGTTGCTTACAATAATAATATTAAATGAAAATATTCAGTAGTTATTCAAGTGACGACATCCCTGTTAAACCTGTAGGTACTGTTTTACGGCAGGCAAGTCCATAAAGGATTGTTAAAAAATCTCAAATTTTTATTTATAATACATACTAGGGATGTTATGGATATCAAATTTTTCATATGGACACTTATTAACTAATATATTTTTTAGAGTGCTCTTAAATTTATTTATATCTAATTCTTTGATGCTCTTTGGAATTTTGTTATAAATTAATGGCGCCGTACAAATTACACTTTTATGCAGTAGTGCAGTTTTAGCTGGATGAACGCATAGCCTTGTATTATCACGACGAGTTCGTTTGACTTTATCCATTAAGCTAGGGAACAAATGCGGGTTTTGTCTAACAAATAGGGCTACTTCTATTATGTAAATTGATGGCAATGTAAGAATCTTATGTTTCATAAAAAGTGGTTTACAGCTATCCATGCTCTGGATGCCAAACATAGCACGTATACAGCGTTTTTGCATTTTAAAAATCATATCTTTATTAGTAGAGTTGCCCCAAAAGATTATGCCATATCTAAGAATAGACTCAACAAGACCGTAATATGCAGAGATTAGAGCATCGGTATTAATAATTGGCGCAAGCTTATACAAAGCATTTGACAGACTACTAATTTTCTTACTGAGCGCGTCAATATGTTCTTTCCAATTTAATCTACTGTCAATGGTCAAACCTAGAAAACGAGCCGTTGCTGCCTCTTCTATCAGAATATTATCATATACTAAGTTAATTTTTAATGGGTTCTGTAGTCTTTGGCCAAAGTGCATTATATTGGTTTTTTTCAAACTAATTTTTAAATTATTATTATTTAACCATGAAATTATTGATGTCAGTGAGTTATTTATATCAAAATTATAATTTTAATGTCATTGCATGGAATTGTCATTGTGCTATCATCAGCAAATAATGTTAGCCTTATAAGTAATTATTATAGCTATTCATGTACTCGTAAAGTGTTATTTAATTGAAAACGCAATAAACAAAAACTACATTATGCAACCTTTTCAGCAAAAAGAAATAATAAAAAACTTGTCATAACATGTCTCATTTAGACTCCGCCTCTATCCGGAATTATTCGAAACTTTTATATCAATATCGGTTATAGGTTCGGATATCCGGTATTTGCGGTTACAGTTTCGGATATCCGGTACTTTCGGTAATGATTTCGGATATTCGATAGTTTCGATTACGGATCTCCATAACATCCCTGACACATAACTCATACCCTGCGTAGTAATTTGCTAGGGTGTTATATTAAAGGCAGCAGCAGACAATAGCTTTATGATATACGCGTATATTTGCTTATTATTTATATCGCGTAAAGTGCGGCAAGCATTCACATCATCTTATTAGACTAATATAGTATTTAAGTATGGACTTGGAATGATATAAAATTTTAACACGCTTTTGCAACCTTGACCCGTGATTGAAGGTGAATGGTATCATTTAAAATATATATATATTATATTATATACCTATATGATTAACATCTTCTGTAAGTAATTATATTCTGGGGCATATTATACAGTGCTATCTAGTTCCAAACTAAGCATAGCTTAAACTCGACTGGCCTCTTGGTCTAGTGGTTAGTGATCCTGACTGATGAGCCATAGGTCTAAAGTTCGATTCATACCCAGGACAAATAATTGTGTGATGAGCATGATCATTTGTTCTGTGTCTGTGTGTAATTTATCTATAATATAAATGTATTTAGTAATATATAAGTATGTTTATCAGCAGGCTACCATAGTACTGGCTCTGCCTAGTTGGGGATCAGACGGCCTTGTGGTGAGGTGTCTCAAGTTATTATTATTAATATTTTGTTAAGGTCAAGGTATAATGTAATATAAGTTAAATATGCAGCTATCCCGTATCGTTCCAAGTCCCTTAGCAAATTAAAAAAATAAAGTGCCGAATACTAGTAGTGTGTAAATTATATTGATTATGTACATACGATTATATATAATTATAAGATAAGATAAGATATGAACTATGGGTTATGATGGTGTTAAAAAGTTGTTTCTGAATACATGGGATTTAATAATCTTTTAGTTTATGCCCATTAATGAAACAGATTTTTGTATTTATGACATATGTGCTAGCCATACTTACGTATAACCCTTTAAAAGTCATTGCCACTGATATATGTCACAAAAATTCGATCCACCATAACATTTAACATAAGGTAAAAGCACTTAAACCATTACTTTGCAAATAAAAACATAAATTTTCACTTGTCATATATATGTGACAATGGCGTTCAAAATACTATTGATTGTAGACAATAACCCTTATTTTTAAGTTTTGCTATAGTTTAGCCATGCTATCAATGGTGTCACTTAATGTGTTTGAGTGAAATATTTGCTTGAAATGTTGCTTGAATGTAAAACTAAACAAAAATGCATTACTTATATTACCACTAGTATGAGTCTGGACCATAAAAGTGGGCATTTAAAACATTTCATTTAAAATTAAAGTTGTGATCGATGACCACAAGGATTGGCTCGTGGCTAAGTAGTAACCGAGTAGGTTGGCACATTACAAAGTTAAGTAATCCTAGCCAGGTCAGTCTAAGATGGGTGACCATTCTTAACATATTGAGACCCCTCCGTGCTTCGGAGAGCACGTTAAACCGTCGGTCCCGGGTGCCATACAAACATATGTGGCATTCGTTACGGGTAGTTGGAGCCCTAAAAAATCCGACAACCTGTCTAACTACAGAACTTCGATATCGCCTAGTACTTGGGTTGTGGAGGTCTGATGGCAGTCGAATCACGTAAAATATCGAAGTTCGGCCGTATCGTAGTTAGACTGAAAGCCGACCCCAACTTAGTTGGGAAAAAGGCGCGGAGGATGATCGATGACCACAATATACTACAAACTCCTACTACGGGTGTGGTACCAATCAAAATTGCTTACGATATCCATTGTTGTAATTTTAACTAAAAAAATACAATCTCATTAGATTATGTTTATTATGTAAACGTTTAGGATTGTAAACAAAAAAAAACATGTTATTTATTTTCCTCGTCATGCTTTATAAAGAATTTTGGTAATGAGTAATTTTCTTAAACCATTATCATCTATGGGCGATACAAAGAAAGACCAACTCTCTCATCTCATCATGTTTAAGAAATATTATTTAAAAGCATGTTTTATTTATTTTTTTATGGTATAGGGGGCAAACGACGGGTCACCTCATGGTAAATGACTACCGCCGCCCATCCGCACCTGTAACTCAACAGTCACAAGTGCGTTGCCGCCCTTAAGGTGGGAGTAGGAGAAGAGGGGGACGGGGGAAAGAGTGGGAATAGGGGAGTGAGGAAGGGTTAGGGACCTCCGGTAACCTCACTCACGCGGCGAAATGGAATGAAAGTATTGCTTCACAACCGGTTTTCTGTGAGGCCGTGGTATCGAGCGGAGTCGAGCCGCCCCATACGTGCCGAAGCATGGCTCTCCCATGTGAAAAACGTGTTTAAACCATTTTATGATAAGTTATCCAGCTAATGCTCACTTTAGGATGTCTCCTAATTACATTTGTTTAATTAATTAAGTGGAAGAGTGATTTTTAACCCTTCAAATGTCTATCTTCAGGATATGAAAATACACAAGTCCTGTGGTAACATGGTTTACGAAAATTACTATTTTTTTTAAACAGATTGTAATAATGATTTAATATAACATTTTTTTTGCATACAATTTTAAAATTAAATTATTTTATTCGAAGGCTTAAGTTTAACGAAAAATGGCAGAATTCCGTATTTATAACAAGATGAAACGTTGTTAGGCAAGCATGGGCGTATCCAGCTTTTGTCCTACCAGGGGGAGCGCAAAATTTTCGTTTGTCGGCCCAGTGGCAAAATTTGTTAGGGGCGGGAGGGGGATGGTTGTTGTTTTTATGCAAAATTTGTTTTTGTTAGTTCAGGCAAATAAAAATTATTACTTCAATAAACTTAATACTGCATAGCATATAGAAGCCGGGCGGGAGGGGTTGGGGAGGGGGTGGGGCTGGGCAGCTGACTAACTCCCGTCGACGTAGTATATGAAAAGTCAATCCTAGGGAACGTCAGTTAAATAATATTCACGTTATTGAGAGTTTGTATATTTACTTATTTGCTTCCATGACTAATAATAAAGTATATAACGAATCTGCCATTTGTTGTTGACTCTTGATGATTTAGAACGAAAAATAAGTTGCCATATTATATTTTTTATGTAAAATATTTTTTTGGTATTTTTGTTAAAAGAAATGACTATTTAATATTGTTATTGTCGAATGTAGTTTAGTGACCGAGTAATGTGCCTCCAGTGAGTGCTGTTCAAATAAAAAATATTATTAATTATGTGAAAACACTTAACGAACAAAAAATCAATTAATTACGCGAGCTATTATTCATTTAATTTGGACCAAATCTCACTAAGAGGAGGGAATTTTAGTCTTCCCCCTTAGTGAGATTTGGTGAGACCCCTTACCGCCTCACGTGAATGATTTACGCCGTAATACGTACAACAATATTTTTTTAATTGAGATATTTCATAAAGCCCCCTTATTTTGAGCTTACGTAATTAATTTATGCTCCCTAAGTTAAAAAAAAACTACCACTGAAGCAAACTCTATAATAGATATGTTTAATAAAGAAAATTGTAAACCATTTTAAACTAATTTTGTCTACCACTCCAGTCTACTTATGAGTTATCCAACAAATGTAAACTATTTACAATCATGAAAATTGGACCAGACTTTATGGAGTACTAAACACACAACTATGCAAATAATAGCAAACTAATATATTTGAACAGCATTTAAAATTATAATAGCTATTATATTATTGAAAATAAAGACTCACTCGTTGATATCACACAATTTTATGTAAATTTAATGACAAAATTTAGTTGATAAGTTAAATTTAAGTGTTACGAAATACTAATATGCATTTAACTTGGTTCCTCCGACAGTAATACTCTTGAAAGACAATAAGATGCTGGGAGGTATCTTGGCCACAGTGATCTTTATGATGGCTCACAGTTCATGACATCTCATATTACAAAATGAATTTTTGGTAGTGCAGTAATTTATTCATTTTTGTGAGTTCAACTACTCTACATAGTTGTAGCATTCAACATAGCTGAATGTTTTTCTTAGGAGTGGGTTTTATGAAAAAAAATGAGGTGTTATATTTTTTTTTATGCAAACCCTTTCAGAAAAATTCGGACATTCCATCAACATTCTTTTTCATTAATATCAGTCCTCACTCAAAAATTTTCAGTTTCAAAAGATTTCATATCCCGCGAACTCGCAGCATGTATGTCGTTGCAGGCGAATGCTCGACCGCTGCCCTAGTTAGGTCATCAGGGTAGTAGGAAGGTATTGGATATTTTACACTGTGAGTAGATGTTGTCCAAAAAGAATCTCAATGTGTGATTGATCTTGCCCTACGTTTGACAGACATACAAACTCCACGTAACATTCCACTATACCATTTTCTAATTCAACAAGACAATTAAAAAGAGGTTCTCAAACTCAGTTTATGAATCACAGAAATAATTCTGTTCTTAAACCCAAAATAACAAGTATAAATTTAAAATAACCCTTCAACGTTTAAAATACTGGATCAAGTCACCATTAAAACAAAAAAATAACGAAATCACAATGAGCTATGATACCACAGACAGACACAGATACACACAAACTTATAAACAATAATATTTGCATTTAATTGCAAAACCATGCTTTTAATTGACGTACCTTTACCAGATGTACCATTGACCACGTGTACTCTTAACCAGATGTACTCTTAAAGGTTCTGTGCGGCTATTATTGTGTTCAACTTAATATTAATGTAAATATTACATTGTAGTTGTAGTTATGTTAGTCTAATGATAGGCGCAATGCGTCAGTTGTGAAGAGAAAATAAATATTTGTCTATTATTTGAATTGTTTTATTTATACCAGATTTACTTAGCGTTACTCATGTAGGTACGAGATTCACACCTCTTTTTAACCGACTTCAAAAAGGAGAAAACTTCATATTTAAGTGCCACCAATTTTGAGTACCTACAATCCATTCGTCTAAGGTCTAAATATATTTGACCATTGGTATTGGGTATTGGTATAAGCGGTGGTTCATTTTGCGTTCAGATAAGGCTGACTAGTTGAGCCAGCCTAGTTATGTTTAACCATATTCTGGAATTCATAGTTGTAGCGCAATGAATTGTTGAATTTACAGAACAGACCGGGTTTGATTGTTTTTAATTATTTTGAAAAATAAATGCTTTGGAATATCAAGGACCGAGTACACACTAATTGGAACAACACTGATTTAGATTTCTCGGTGTATAAAAAATTGATTGTAAGAGAAATACGACAATCCTTACGAAGAAGTTAAGTCTTAACGGCAGTGGCGGTTTTACCAGTAGGCTGAGCAGGCTGAATCCTAGGGCGGCAAATTTGGGATCGACCCATAGGAGCGGCAAAATTTATTAATAGCCCACTGGCGGCAAATATGTAATTCCGCCGCTGCTTTACTTTAACTAGAGGCCATGATCAGTTTATTTTCATTTTATTAAATAGGTAGCCATCGAACTTGAACAGGTACGTCATTTTATTTTACATTTTTTTTTTCTTTTGTGTTAGTCCACAGGTCGGAATAGGTTGAATGATTTCGGGTGAATAAACAACTGTAATGTTAATATGGACATGGCTCGAGTTCGTGTTATAAAAATAATAAAATGTACATGTCTATGTAACTATATCGTGATGCAAGGACAACGCAAGTGCCTACATAAAATCATTCTACCTATTTATTCCGATCATGATTATCATTTAAAACGATGATTGCTTTAAATTTGGTTATTGGATAAATGCAATAGGTATTTTACTATAAAATGTACTAAACTGTTGAAGAATGTTGCAAATGCAGTCCTTTGAATAAAACAATACAGATTTTGTTTTTTTACTCATTAGGGAATGTAGAAATGTCTAGATGTTAGATGCTACCTATTATTTTTATTACTCAATGAGTTCAGTCGCTACACTGTTACACTTGAGTCAGATAATTAACTTTAAAATGAAATACACAAATTGTTTAAAACATTTATTATAAATTATTATAATAAAAAGCATACAAGACAATAACTAAAGCTAAGAAATGCACGAGTTGGTACGTTTCTTATAAAGTTCCATCTTAATCTAATTAGTATTCAATTAAAACAGACTTTTGATAATACTATCCATTCAATAAAATTATAATTCATTTGCACCGGAATCGTCAATTCAGTAGTGTTGACGGCTCTGTGCTAGAACGATCAAGATTCGGAAATATTACTGTCGTCGGTCACTCGGACGCTTCGGTAATAAATGCACGCCACTTAGCCTCTAAACATTCATATTGAAATATATAAAATTGTATAAAACTGGTCCAGCGAGGATAACGTTTACAATCCTTACACATAATTGCACTTGAAATCAACCGTGACACACAAATATTTAGACATTTCTACAAACTTGTATGAGGCACACAATAAACAGTAAAAATGTAAGTTTTACATGTCACGGCGAGCACAATACATTTTTTATACTAGAAAGACTTAGTAATGGTAGTTTCGGCCGCGACGTCTAGTCATGGTGTTCATCTGCCTGCAGCTCCTCCATATCCTCCTGGTCGAACTCCGTGTCATCCTCGGCAGTAGCCTCCTGGTATTGCTGGTATTCTGATACCAAGTCATTCACGTTACTCTCAGCTTCGTTAAACTCCATCTCGTCCATACCCTCACCGGTGTACCAGTGCAAGAAAGCCTTGCGCCTGAACATGGCGGTAAACTGTTCAGATATTCTCTTGAACAGCTCCTGGATGGCTGTCGTGTTACCAATGAACGTCGACGACATCTTCAGTCCCTTTGGCGGGATGTCACATACAGCAGTCTTCACATTGTTCGGAATCCATTCTACGAAGAAGCTACTGTTCTTATTTTGAATCGATAGCATCTGCTCGTCCACCTCTTTCATGGACATGCGTCCACGGAAGATGGCGGCCACGGTCAGGTAGCGGCCGTGGCGCGGGTCACAAGCCGCCATCATGTTCTTGGCGTCGAACATCTGTTGCGTCAGCTCGGGTACGGTGAGAGCGCGATACTGTTGACTGCCGCGGGACGTTAGGGGAGCGAAGCCGGGCATGAAGAAGTGGAGGCGAGGGAACGGTACCATGTTGACGGCCAGCTTGCGGAGATCCGCATTCAGCTGACCAGGGAATCGCAAACACGTCGTCACGCCGGACATGGTGAGGGATACTAGGTGGTTGAGGTCGCCGTACGTTGGATTGGGGACTTTGAGGGTTCTGTAGCAAATGTCGTAGAGAGCTTCGTTATCTATGCAGTATGTTTCGTCTGTGTTTTCGACTAGCTGATGAATAGATAGCACTGCATTGTAGGGTTCCACCACTGTATCTGATACTTTAGGCGAAGGCACAACTGAGTATGTGTTCATAATTCTGTCAGGATATTCTTCTCTGATTTTCGAGATAAGAAGCGTGCCCATACCGGAGCCTGTGCCGCCGCCGAGCGAGTGTGTAAGTTGGAAGCCCTGCAAGCAGTCGCAGTTCTCACACTCCTTACGAACTACATCGAGTACGGCGTCGACGAGTTCGGCGCCCTCGGTGTAGTGTCCCTTTGCCCAGTTGTTGCCGGCGCCGGATTGTCCGAAGACGAAGTTGTCCGGACGGAAGA
Organism: Callimorpha dominula; assembly: GCA_949752705.1. Classification (NCBI taxonomy): domain Eukaryota; kingdom Metazoa; phylum Arthropoda; class Insecta; order Lepidoptera; family Erebidae; genus Callimorpha; species Callimorpha dominula. Next base: position 1,700,308 of record OX457012.1, on the reverse strand, counting down.
GCTGGCCGTAGACGCCTGACCGGACGGCGTCCATGGTGCCGGGTTCGAGGTCGAGGAGAATTGCGCGGGGGACGTATTTCCCCCCGCTCTCCGCCGTCGCAACTGTAAACAAAGAAAAGTTCTAGTAAGTACAGGATTGTTTATTACGAATGACTGACGACTGACTTTTAATCTTAAATTGTGCAGCAGCATTATGTGTTGTACTTTGCAAGTTTCCGGATACTAGCGGAACAGATATTTTTAATGAAAGAACTTATTTTATTAAAACAAAATTAATGTTTGCAATATATTGGCGCTTTAAATAAGATTTTCTTAACATTACGTTCCAGTCAATGCTAGAATATTTCCAAATATATATCCAAGCTTTTTAAGAGTACCTACCTGGAGGTGTTAATAAGATAAGAATAGTACCGATACTACTTAATTATTGTCTAAAGGCATCGACTGCTTTCGACTGCAGCTTTCAAATATTTGTACTTATTATTGAATATACGTGTTTTTGTGTATAATATGGATTAACAAAACTAATGTACAGATGTAGATAATATTATATGTTCCTCCATTATATCTATTGATATCTGCCCCCGACAAATGTCTTGTCTTAACTATGAATATTGAACAATCGCGCCAACTGTCAAAAGCGCTAAGGTTACATTAGAAAAGTTAATTTGGTCGCAAAATTTTCTAATTTTCCGCGCAACTAATTTATTTAAAAAAAAAAATTTAATTTTTTCTTTCATAAGAACCTTCTCCTGACAATAACAAACACAAAAAAAAAAAGAAGGTCCAGCCGTTCACGCTTGATACCGTAACCAAAGGAAATAGGGATTCATTTTTATATATATAGATTATATTGTAAGATGACAGTACATCTCAAAAATAAATTGATCATAAATTGAGACCACAAGAACCTAGTCTCCTTGGTCAGTCCTATCAATTGTGAGCAATCAAAATGTTATTTTTATCTCCTTGTTCATAAAATCATCTCAATTCTAAACCGCACATCTAGTGCCGCTAAACTAATCATAGACAATAAAATTACATTCGGTCACAGTCGACGGGTACCGCGGTCATCGACCCCGGTTATCGCGCCAACTTGAACTTAACTTTTATTTCACGGACTCTTTGTTAGTGTTCTCTTAGCCTTATTTATTTCTACAACATTGAAACATCTTGTAAAGATAATTCCTGAATTCGCTGACTGTAAATTTTCGAAGGAATCATATAAAGTATAAAATTGAAATTAGAATATGTACATAATATTGACTATATTATGTACATATTCTAATTTCAACTTAAAAATAGATTCGTGTAATTGTTACTTTTCTTTTTTTTTGTAGGTAGTGTTCCATTATCCCCTGCAGTAGACTCACTTGTGACGGAACACCGTGTGGTTTTAGTCGGTTCGAGTCCGACAGACCACTTCACCCTCGGTCAGGTGATGACCCGTGGGGGTTTCCACACGATATAAAAAAAAAAAAAAAATGTTAAGAGTGGCCGTGAGATTATATTGTTGCTTTATTCGCAGGCTCTAAACATTTCCTTTGCAAATCAGGCATTAAATGAAAGTTCTGTCATTCATACCTAAGTGCCACATCAAGGGCTGCCACCTTTATTGGAAAAAATATGGTATATTTGAAAAAAAAACCTGTAAAAAATATATGTAGTACTTTTGGAAAATTCAGGAAAAAATCTATGGTCGCTCCACCTATCCCAAACTTAAACACTATTTCTTATTTGATGTCATTATATTTTACTTTTTTTTAGCTAATGTGTTGGTTTCAGGTAGGTAGGTATAATGTTATGAAGCCACATAATTATTTTATTATTTAAACAGCGAGAAAGGCCAAAGCTTATATTTTAAGGCACAGAATATATAATCGTCTTTCTCCCTATCCCTATCGCAACTTGCTTTTGCCTTTAACGTTGAAGTGAATTAAAAAGTTTAGTTTGGTATAAACTAAGCTTTGGAAGCGCTAAAGTAATGTTTCACAACATGGCAGACGTACATAGTTTCGATTTTAGTTTAGTTTCGTTTACGCGCCAAGAAATTCTTGTCGTATTATTAAATGTTTCATACATTTAATCCACTTAGAAAAAGTTACTTATATTAACTAATTGCTGAGGAGAGAGTGTGGCGACTTCCACATACAGTAAAAACATACTCCAACATCATCTAGTGAAGACAAGCTGAACTACGAAGTAACTACTAATCCTGCATCGCGCTATGAGAGTTCTCACGCCGATTAGTACATATACAACTTCCCAACATCAACCATTGGGCCGCGGCCCGCCAGACATGATCACCCCGCCTGGTCGGAGGATCCTCCCTTCGTATTGGAGGGACATAACACCTGTTCCTCCACAAGAGTATCAAAACAGCTACTTTTTCATAAGGTTCTTCTTTTCCGCAGTTTATTGGTACCTTCTAACCGATTTATTACCTATGTTGTGAAACTAGGAGAAAAACTTTCTTCTTAAAATCACATTTTAGTTTTGACAGAACAACGTTTATCAATTTTTATACAGTTAGGTACGCGTTCACGTTGTTATTTATTCACAATCACTAAACTTTTTAGTTTTTAACTTGTGGCTATAACTCGGGAATATATAAACATCTTCAAAGTACAATAAATTTATTGTTATGTGTTTATTTTATTAATAACTTTTTTATTTTTATCGCTTTAAGTAATATTATTTTAATGCAAAAGCCACTCACCACCACAGATTAAAAATTCGCCTTGCATGACAAGGCGATATTCTTTTAGTCGTTTTGGAAATACAAAGACATTACATGCATAGCAGACATATTTTATGATCAAGGCCGGATATAATCAATTATAACGCTATAGAACCATACACATGGAGAGTAATAACATTTTTTTTTAACGTGTGTGGGCTAAGCGGTAGCGTGGTATGTCGGACTCGAACCGACTAAAACCACACTTTGTTCCGTCACAGTCCATATTACCAGGGCCTTAGGTGTACCCTTACAAGGAAATCCCTGTAAACCCTGGCAGACTTGGCCGCCTGTTTAATACAACAGGCGACCCCACTTTGTTGTGGGGGATTTTATCACCTGTCGGCAAGAGAGGCACGCGCGGAACACGGCGCCACCGTCTCAGGCCTGCTTCTGCTAGGGCGCCGGATAACCCTGTCCGTCGCCCCCAAGCAGGCCGGAGATCCACTTGCTCTCTCCGGTGCCTTAGCGTCTTCTGCGGGATGGGAGAGTACTAGTTCTCTCCCTTTCCCTTTCCGCCGCCTCCTTGGCATATATTGCCATGTAGAGTAATAACATAATGTATCAGAGGCCAATGATATTTATTTATTTTCTTTTACAACAACGGAAACATAGCCGCGGTTGAAATTAATAGAAAAAACTGTTTTTTGTCTGGTGTGGGGGGGCAAACGACGGTCACCTGATGGTAAGTGACTACCGCCGCCCATAGACACCTTAAACTCAAGAGCTAGAAGTGCCTTTGATTCTTAATTTCTTTTAATTATTTTTCAAAAGAACTTGTATTCAAAGTTGGTCATGGATCAAGATTGACAAAAATATTGCACCTCTAAGGGTAGGAAATTAAGGACTGAGGAATACAACTCATTAAAATTCATTAGAATTTAGGCGCATTGAAGTCTTTTATTTATTCAGTATATAGTTGATGATAGTTGTTAATAAGGTAAAAAATATTCTTATTGAATTCTCTAATAGCTAATATTGCAATGCATCGAACAAAGCCAAAAATTAAGAAAATCACCAAAGATTATTAGCTACCTACCTACTAACAATTTGTCCCAACATAGAGATAGATGATGAGATGAAAAGATATAGGTTAAAAAAAGTAATTTGTCATAAATATTTTACTCAACATCGTCCTGCTAATTCGAGTTCAATACGAATCACGTGAATTTCAACGCGAGCTAACTGCACATCTATAGAGGAAAATTAACTATGTTAAAAACATACGGTAGCCTTAAGGTTCTTATTACTCAGAACGAACCCGAATAGTACATGTAGTTATTTATGTAGGTAGGTATGAATGAATAATAAATTTAACAGTACAGGCACAGTTATTCCGCGGTGAAGCGTGCGGCCAACCACAGACTCAAATGCACGCGTATCAAAATACATAGATTAATAGGTACAATAGTTTTTGAGAAGGCTGTGGTAGACTAGCATCCGGTTTTGACTTACGATTAGTAAATTTTTGCGTTGATCAGCCTTCTGATCAACGCAAAAATTTACTAATCGTATGTCAAAACTCTTGTCAAGTATACAATTATACATATTATAATAATAATAATAACTTTACACATCTCACACACGGCCTGATCCCAAACTAGACAGAGCCTGTACTATGGTAACCAGACTGCTGATAAACATACTTATATATTTCTAAATACGTACATATTGTAGATAAATTACACCCAGACCACAGAATACATAATAGTGCCCAGACACAGAACAAATTATCGTGTTCATCACACAATTATTTGTCCTGGGTGGGAATCGAACCCACGACCTCTGGCTTAGCAGTCAGGGTCACTAACCACTAGACCAACAGGCCAGTCAAATTGTTGCTGAAAGCGTGATTAGATGCTTTAATTTGAGAGCAGCTGTCAACTTTACTGCACGGATGGCGTAATGGTATAAGTGGTCACCTCCTTGCCACTACGCCGCGGGAACTCCACACGGGAGAAAAATTTGTGTGATCTACAAATAGGTAATCTAGTTGTCCCGAGTCTAGGTGTTCTTTGTGTGCGTTGTTTGAATGTTTGTAAAGCCCCCCGCGACACAGAAATATTCCTAATGCGGGAGTTGTCTTTTTAAAAGACAAGAAAGAAAATCTTATGTCAAATGCAATTGTTAGTAAAATAATATATAATAAATACATTTTTCTTTGATCAACGTTTCGGAATCTCGAACTAATTTTGATACCGCTGTTAACTTGACAGCTCTATTAGTTGAACGCATGAACTTATTATAACGCTAAATTTTAATCAGCTTTTCAACAACCGGATGTAAGATTGCCAGATCAGAGAGCCTCATCTGTCATAACTGCGAAGCATTAGTGTTTAAAACTTTGAATATGGAAACTGTGCTAATGTAATAAACCTGAAGAATGTTTTTTGAAATGAAAACTTCTTGAGGCACGTTGGAAAAGTCACTGACTCGCGTGTGCGTACTGCTCAGATGTGTGCGTACCTACCTATACATATTTATACGTAGGTAGCCATGTTATATTTTTACTTCTGACGTGCAGTCAGCGACTGACATATGACAGTTTTTAACACGCCTATCTTTGAAACTCAATCGGATTTGAAAATTCTCTTTGCGTTACATAATATTACATAATATTATAATTACATTTATTCTTAATTCTTGAGGAGATTATTTAACATTACGCTACGATCCATAGTAGCGGAGCAGTGACAATAAACGCGAAAGTCCGGGGAAAGGTTTACTTAAACAAAGACTTTTACACTCCACAATTTGCAAGAAATTAGGAGGTGTTCCTAAGTGTATATTAGCCGTCACGGATCTTGGACACTAATATCACTTCATGCATTACCAGATTATAGTATAATCAAGTTTAATAAAGCGTCATGTCCATAATGTCGTATACTTTTATTTCGACGTTGATGACAGCCGTGCGTAGTAACTACTTAGTAATCTGTGGCCGTGCTTTATAAACTGTCCCACTCCAATTTTCCAGTCTCATCTCAGTAATACCTAGGTAGTAATGATTGGCGGACTTATCAAACTTTCGAGATCATTCCAAAGATATCTAAGAGAGTATGGAGGTGCAGATATTTCTTCGCGATGTTTATTTACACCGGCAAATTACCTCCTACCTACCTAATTATTTTTATAATCTTAAGTACAATAAATGTAAACATGACATTATAAGCTGGTGCTTAAAACACGAAACTTACTTGTAAGTAAGTTTTAAATGGAAATTAATTACTAATAGGCACTTGAACTACGCACGACCGGGATCGGCCTGTCATGTCGTCAGGAAACCGCCAATGCGTAGACCAATAGACAACAAATTATTTACTGTAATCACTACATCACTACATATTATAAAACAAAGTCCCCCGCCGCGTTTGTCTGTCTGTTCGCGATAAACTAAAAAACTACTGAACGGATTTTCATGCGGTTTTCACCAATAGATAGAGTGATTCATGAGGAAGGTTTAGGTATATAATTTGTTAAGGTTTTGTGTAAATTGGTTGAAATATGATGATGATTGTCGATATAATTTAATCTAGTCCGACGCAATTTAGTAGATATTTAAATCTTCTCAATCATTCTTATTCTTTAATCATTCAACACATAACCCTTAAAATAAAAACAACTAGTTCATACTTCAACATTGAATTCTTATTTCTTAGCGCGGATTAGAATTAAGCAGAGGTCGTTGAACTTTTATTTAAGTCAATCATATGTACGGTCGGTTTAATTGTGCTAAATCATTTGTAATTGCTCGAATTATAACTGTGATGACAGTTGCATGCCGATAAGATGAGAATGTAGTCATTCTTTTGGCCATTACAACCTGTATGAATGTTGAGTTTTTTATGTAATAAAATATTAACTAAAATATGTAGTTGTCGCCTGTCTATTTCAACTTTCTAAGCAATATATAAAATTCTTCACGAACAACAATGCATAGCCAACATCGTATTGTGAATCAGTAAATCGGTTTTGTTTCAATTAGAGTCACCGCGCACTGGTAATTTTTAATCGGCCGATAGTTTGATCGCATTGGCAATCAGTAATGTAGCACTCGCTTTGTTGTGAGAGTTGTGCCAGAGCAAAGCCGTGTTTTGACAGGGATGATGGCTGGATAGCTGTAGTTAATTATTATTATATTTTACTATCAACCTACTACAATAACGTTATTGTATATTTATCACTTCTTCATAGGTGGGGCGTGACTGCTCTCGCTGACATCCAAGACGAGAGTCTCCTTCTATTGTTTTTATCCTATATTCCTATTCATTATACAAACTTATTATTTATCAAACATACGACAGACAATATTTTACAAGCCAGCATCCTATGTGTTCAAAAAAGGTTTGAACATGCATGACGGAGCATGTCGTTAGAGCATGACGGAACTTGCACTGATATTTATTACAATGTTCTTAAAAATCATATCATATCAATATCATTGCAACCTTAGATTATATATAGATTCATAATATATGCCCCAAAATTTAAGCTAAAAATCACGCTTCACGCGAGAGAACGTTCGCGGCTGAAGTACGTCACTAGCCGCTGTTATGATTAACACAGCACGTATGGGCCGGCTACCGGCTATACCATAAAGAAAAAAAATACTGTTTGTGCTGTCAAATAGTGTAAAAATTACACTACAAACAAACATTAAGTGTTCGAACATCACATTTCATAAATAAGTTATATAAATAATGAAATTCCTAATGTATTTTAACAATTCTGTATTTTTTGTAACAATATTACAAAATATCAAATTAATAACATAGCGACGCCATTACTAGGGACATTGCCAGGGACATGAATTCTATTTACCCATTAACGCATTCCATCAGTATATTGTTGTTTGCCAGTAGAATTACTTCTAGTAGGTTTCGAAGATTCAAATGCTTTCTGCTTATTAGGGCAATTCAAACATATCTAATACTGCATAAAAAGCTTTTTATTTCTTCCGAATAAGTACTTTATTTTTGCATATTCAAAGAATTTATGACACGGTTTTTTCTCTAAAAAAGTTGGCAGCCCTAAAGATGGCAGAGTTTCTTCAAAATAACGAAGTATCAATCAGAGTTCTCATCATTTTATTCATCAACACAATCGGACTTAGTTTAATCATAAAATAATTTCTCATCAGAGATAAAACCACTTAATAATTTATACGCTTATTAAAAATAATTTGCCATTTTATAATTTTCACTTGGCGTTGTACTTTCTATTCCATTATTTTTTAATTGACTGAATGAAATAATCAGACGTTCTCAATCTGTAGAGAGCGACTAGTGATGTAGACAACAATCTAGTTATTAGGATTATAGATATTTAGTCGATTTTTTTAGTCTACTTAGATTAATGGAACTATGAAAAGTTAACAGTTATTTTTAGAAATCATAATTTACGTGGTTAGATGATTTGATACGTGGTTATAGAAATGGGAATGGTGTTGTGGTTACCTGATATTACTTTTATCCAGTGAGTATTGATATTGTTATGTCGCTTTGAGATGATAGTTTGTGGTTTTAATATAATAATAATAACACTTTCTAATTTTATTATAAGGTAGATCGATCAATGCTTAGGAATTTGATTGCATTTCCTTTCTAAAAAAACGAATGTTTAAACAATAAACATCACTAATATTAATATTCTACCAAATAATAATATTATTTTTTTTTATAACTAGCAACCCGCTCCAGCTTCGCACGGGTAGCAGGGACATCTTTAACAATCATCATCATATTTCAACCAATTTACACAAAACCTTAACAAATTATATACATAGACCTTCCTCATGAATCGCTCTATCTATTGGTGACCGCGCATGAAAATCCGTTCAATAATTTTTGAGTTTATCGCAAACAGACAGACGCGGCGGGGGACTTTTTTTTATAATATTTAGTGATTATTGATTTAGTGATAATGAACATTGCTACTTACCTAACATACCTATAGTTTTAAATTATTTGACGAAATTATTATAATAGTGAAATTTATTTTTACAATAGGCATAATAACAACAGAACAAAATAGAACAGATAATTATGTTATCTGTTATCACGAAGCGATAATTATTATGGGTCGATCAATGTTTGCCAACATTTATACAAAACTTCGTAACTACAGTTAGCATTACTATCACTATGCGTAGCGGCGAATCTCACTCAAATAGTCATATGTACCTACGTACTAACACTAGTCTTAAGACGTTTTGTATACTAACACTATGTATGGTTTAAAATACCGAAATAAATGTTATATATGTATAAATGTCCCTCCTCCCCCAGGTGATACGTGGTGAGGTTTTAGACTAACCCTACCCCCCTAGCCAAAATGACGTGTATTTTTTTAATTCCAAATATAATATAAAAAAAAATCAGAATATTATCGTTAAATACAGATATAATAGCGCGTTTAACAAAAAAATAAATACACTAGATAACTCCCCCCCCCCGCCTTGTGATATTTCATGATTTTTTCCCTCCTTTTTGAGCCTCACGTGATTAATGAACCATCCCAAAGATGGCCATGATTCACTATGTTGTTCGGAGACCAGTGTCAGTAAGGTAGATAAAGATACTAACCAGAGGCCTCATTGTAGTAGACGGAGATGCGTTCTAGTTGAAGGGGGCTGGTGCCGCGGTACACGCCTGTGGGGTCGATGCCGTGCTCCTCAGATATGATCTCCCAGAACTGTTGACAAAAATTATAAAATTATTAAATGAATATTACTAAAAATTTGTGTGAATAAAGTAAACATATTAATACCTACTACTAATACTTTCTTAGTGAGAATCATCGATTTAAATGTACTACTCAATGGTGAGAATTCATTCTTTTATCGACTAGTCAGAAAATAGAAAGCATATATCATGTCTATTTTTTATTATTATAATATTTAGTTTTGCATAGGTACCTGGTGTATTAGACTTTTAAACATAATCATAAGAGCAACATATAGTTTACTGAATAATTAATTTATTAAGTATACTAGCAGCGCCACGCGGTTTCACCCGCGTAAGTCCCGATCCCGTGGGAATATCGGGAATATATACATACGAAGTTTCATCGCAATGGGTTCAGTGGTTTTTGCCTAAAAGAGTAAACAACATCCATCCATACATCCATCCATCCAAACTTTCACATTTTTAATATTAGTGGTATCACTTACTGATGATTGATCGTTTGACAGTATTTTAACTTTTTTTAATTACTTTTTTTACAAAATAATGATGTACTTTATGAAACACTAGCTGGCTGTTCGACTTCGTTCGCGTGGAAATTTTGGTGAAATCTATCCCACGGGAACTGTACATTTTTTTTGGATAAAAAAGAGCCTATGTGCTATTTCCGACTAGATCTCGAGAACCGTACATTTTTCTGGGATAAACAGATCCTATGTGCTGTTCCCGACTATAATCTAATCATTCATTCGATGAACCTTAAAACGTACAGTCTCCACAAATGCAAACCATAAACATAAAAAAAAACTTTTCAAATTCGAGAGCGGGTGTTCTCTATTTGAACAATATGGCCGCACCCTCGATTTTGTTTGTCAAGTATTAATAAAGCGTTTAAACATGTTACGACGTGATTCTTCTCAGGTCACAGGTCGAGGAGTGTCTGAATGCTTTACTTGTAGTAATAAAACAACGGATATTTTGATAAACCCTGATGTTATCAACACAAATAACGGTTTTTGTCATTTCCTATAAATAGATTATTACCCAATTTACCCATTGATATATAATATTAGGTACCTATCTAAGTTTACACTCGTCACTTAATTTCCTTTTTGGTGGGTTAATTTCTTTACGAATTAAAAAAAAAAAGGGTTGTACTGATTTCAATGTTATAATTTTATCAGAAAGTAACCTTTCCAAAAACAAATCGATAGATCTAACAGCTAGGTGTTTACTTCTAGCTACTTCTTTCTATTCCACCTATTTATTAATTAAAACTAGTGTTCACCCACTGGTCGAAATATTATTTTGTTATTTTTACACTAAAGATCGCCAACAAAAACAAAATATTTTGAAAAAAATATTAAAATGTTTTGTCTTTAAATTGCGAGAGTTGTTGAGTTACTTGAATAATGTCAAAGCTTCTCCAAAGACTGTTTTACACCGATAGTTTTTTGTTAGTACATCAATCTACAGAATAAAATTTAAAAGATTAGATTTTTGTGGGTCAATAGTATTGAAATTAGATTATTAATAAAGCGTTGAACTAATTTCATTATTATAATAGTAATAATTTCGATAGCCCTAGTTCACTGTTCAATGCAGAATTTTTCTTTGATAGTTTGATGAGACCAAACAGTTTACACCCGTATGCACCAATTGAATGAATATGAATTGTCCCACATTCGATTCTTGAGAAAACTATTGATTGTACCGATTGATTGTAGGTACCTAGGGTAAGGTTGTCGTGTGCTGAACGCGTTTCTGATAACTATATCATACTGACACCTATATTATAGAAGCAAGAAGCGCATAGAAACATTCGCATCATTTATTCTTCCTTAGATTCAAATTAGAAAATGATGAACTACGGGAAACAAACACCCATGGACTCTGACAGTCGATAATGCGTGTCCCAAAATTCACTTTTATCTACCCTCAATCCAATCAGTAAGTGTCGACGTACATTAATGTCTCAAACAAAACCGTGTTACCAAAGCGATCAATACAAAAACTGTGGTGGATATCGCGTGAGCACACATGCCCTTATTTCCCTGTAGATCTAGAAACCGTTGACCTGTGCTTTAATTATAGATAGCTACTTGAATTTTCGGTAACGGTAACTCAAAAGACTGACCGATATTTTTAGGAAACTATTTGGAAACCAAAGAACTTAAACTGTAGAGTTTAATAAATTACAATTTAAAAAAGAAAACTAAAGACTTTCTGTTAAAAATCGAAGCTATTAAAATGCACACTTTAATATGAATGTTATTGATATTTTTCTTATGGTATAGGTGGCAAACGAGCAGACGGGTCACCTGATGGTAAATGACTACCGCCGCCCATGGGCACCTGTAACTCAAGAGTCACAAGTGCGTTGCCACCCTTTAAAGTGGGAGTAGGGGAAGAGGGGGAGAGAAGAGAAGATCGGGAAGACGGGAGAGGGGGATTAGAGGGGAGAAGAAGGGAATAGGGGAGATGGAAGGGTTAGGGCCTCCGGTAACCTCACTCACGCGGCGAATAGCAATTCAAGCATTGTTTCACTGCCGGTTTTCTGTAAGGTCGTGGTATCGAGCGGAGTCGAGCCGGCCCATACGTGCCGAAGCATGGCTCTCCCAGCCACGTAATGTATTGTATTATAATTGTTATTGTTTTGTATAAAGACTGTTAGTTACAGGAGTTTACGAAGTGACTTCTATCTTACAGGGCTCGGACTTTTTGACAACAACCAGTTCAAGACAAGTATGCATCCCTGACCTTCTCCAGCCCCCTCAATCCATACGTAGAAGCAGTATGCTTTACCTTCCAATGCCTTTCCCACCTTACCCTTTTAACATTCTCCCAATTTTCCCATTTTTAACTCGCAAAGTGCCCGGTTGACGGTAATGCCCCCTATTACGTTAGTGTGCAAAATGTGGGTGTTTAATCACCTCTGCCTACCCTCGGATATACAGGTGTAAGTGTATGTATCTATATATTCAAGAATATAAATAAATAGAATTGAAACTGTGCATCAAAGCAAAAAGAAGACATTTTGTTTTTAATAAATGCAGACAAAAACAAGGAAAACTGCATTTTTGAATCCGCTCAGAGAACAAATATGAAATACAGATGCTCACTTGCCTTTTAAAACTTGGTTTTGTAACATTGGTCTCCTTAAGTCTACCTCAATAATACTAGAGTGACGGGTCTAAGTATGTGTAATTAAAATTAGAAGTAATCACACCATTACTAGCAACCCGCCCCGGCTTCGCACGGGAGAGACAGATATTTTCAACAATCATCAACATATTATAATCAATTTACACAAAATCCTAACAAATGACACACCTGAACCTTCCTCATGAATCACTCTGTCTATCAGTGACAACCGCATGAAAATCCGTTCAGTAGTTTTTCAGTTTATCGCGAACAGACAGACGCGACGGGTGACTTTGTTTTATAATATATAGTGATAATTAATTACTTTTCTTAACTAAATACGTTGTATGTAGTGAACTGTTGTGTGTCAGGTATAACAATAGGTTTTAACAAGTCAAGTATAAAGTTACCCTGATGGTAAGCGGTCTTCATCATCAGCCTATGGCGGCTTGCAAAAAAAATCCCGTTATAGGCATCCAGATGCAGTTGTAGTAAAAAGGGCTTTTTAAATGGGACTAATATTTCTTCTGGTTAATCAGTCTTAACATAAAACTGATCAGCTTTATAAGAGTCTCGTGCTCTATCCAATACCAAAGAATTATTCCAATTGGACTGATAAATCTGGAGATAAGATAAACAAACAAACAAATCCTTCCGCTTTGTTATATTAGGAACTGTATCTTAAGACTTGCAAAACAATAACACTACACTTGAGACAGGCTTCGTTGTTGTTATCTGAATATTCATTACTTGTACGGCAAATGCCTACTGTCTAGCATCGATCTGTCTGCAGGCGAGGGCTGGATTAACCGGACTTTCTCTTTGTCATAACGTCAACACATATACCTCTAAATGCTTTCGTTAGTGATGTGCGTTAAAGCTGGACTTCGTATTTTTTAAATTATTTTTTTTTTATCATTTACGCAGTTTATTATTTTTATATTAGTAACGTAAAAGGGGTTGGTTTTCGTGTGAGAACGGGCAAAAACAATTAATTTTTCTTTTTCAAATTTAGAGAACCTAATTCCTAACGAATGTATAAGGTCAGTAATGTATGAGGGACATCACTTATGAATCTTATGATGCAAATAATGCAAATATTGAATCATCGGAAACCGCTGAATATATTAATTAAAAAAGCCTCTTCAAAATTAATTCAGTATAATAATGGAATATGTTCAACTTTCCTTAATAATTTACACCACAATTATGAAAACCTCATCGCAGTGTCAAAGAGTTATTGTCTCGTCTTATATTATTGCTTTTTCAATCAACAACCCTACCAGTTAATGATAACTACCGGTGTCCGATGACAATTCCTGGTATCGATACCGCATCTGGCATAACACTAGCAGTTTACGGGCTTCCCTAATTACCGGTGAGTCGTATATTGGTCGCGTGTGGCGCCAACTTATTTGTTGTCTGCTATGTACCTACGTTCCTATTTTAAAAATCATAGAGAATGGAAGAAAAACTATAGAAGCAGCATCCAACCGAACGTAACATATTTTTTTTAAACATGATTAAGTATAAAATAAGCGGCGGTAGCCTAATGGCTAAGGCGTCGGACTTGCGATCAAGTGGTTGCGGGTTCGAACCCCACCCAGTGCCCGGCGTGAACTCACTCCTAACACAAGCATTTAGCTTAGCTGGAGGGGTTAACAAGAATACTAGTAATGTGTGACCCACGTTTTCCGTTTTCCGTCTTTAAAAAAAAAAAAAAAAAATTAATATATTTATTACTAGCTGCGCTCTGCGGTTTCACATGCGTAAGTCCCGACGGCGTGGGAATATCGGTAAAAAGTAGCCTATGTGTTAATCCAGATCTCCAGCTACCTACATACCAAGTTTCAGCGCAATCGGTTCAGTAGTTTTTGCTTGAAAGAGCAACAAACATCTATCCGTACATACATCCTCACAAACTTTCACGCTTTTAATATATTAGTAGGGAGTACGACTTTCAGTAACAATTTAATTTTACAGTTCTAAACGTTACGCAAGGGAGTCCAAAAGCGATTAGGAACTTATTGTTTTTGTTGGTATTTTATTGTCGTCATGTGTGTATAACAGATGTTTAAAGTACCAGTTACAAATAAATATTGTCCTCCGAGGACCGATTCAGTCATTAAGCAGACGTAGAACATTTAAATCGATGTTAAGGAGGTTAGTTCTTATTTTGGCTATATTATATCTGTGAAATTATTCGTTTATAACTTGAAATTCACTGGTATATGTTTCACGAATCGTTTTTGACGTGACAACGTCTTATAATTCGATGGAGCCGGCTGCACGCACGAAGAAACATGACTCATGCGTCGTTACCTCGCTCTGAGGCGTTACCTTATGACGTTGTCACGTTCAACTATCGTTAGTAAACCGACTTTACAGACAACCGATTTTAATATAGATTCGGTTCGCTTAGATACAGAACCAAAATGCATTTTGTAAGGCTAGGTAACCTAGGTGTAGTCGATAGTCAAAGTAATAATCCACTTTTATTAAATTTATAAATATCTACAAAATGAAAATTGATATGAAATTGGTTTACTATTACCTAGTAATTTGTATTTGAGTAAAATATCAGGTTTATGGATGTGCTCTACCCATTAAACTTATTTAAGTACGTATTTATTTTAATTACACTAATGGCAACACTTTTTTCTGCTTTTAATACATCACTGTGTTAGTGATCTATTAAAAGCAGGAAAAAGTGTATTTACTACTTACTGTACTTAGTATTTTTATCACTTCATGGTGTGTCAAATTTAACAACCAGGTTTCAGCACTATTGTATTTCCCACCAAATTAATCTTTCTAGGGAATCTGTTTAGTTTTTTTTTATTTGTACGATCTATACACCAGGCTTTAAGTGATAGGATAAATCAGTAAACTCAGAAATAAATTTTAATGACTATACTAATAGATAAAAATAATATTAATGATAATGATGTATGTGAGTTGCGAACGTCATTATTGATAGTCGAATATGAACGCGTATTATTTTGAAGTACGATAAAAAAGCAATGAATCAAATAAATTGCTGACAGGGCTCAAAGTACAAGCTGCCCATTACACGGTAGGTTTTGCTGTCAGTTTTGCCACAGTCAAAATGGTGATTGACGAATAACCTATCGTCTAATGCAGTGATTGACGGTTGCATGATGAGATTTTAATGTCGATATTATTTCATCAATCACCAAAACATTCGTCAATCATGACTTTTGGTAAGGACTAATGATTGACGTTTGCATGAGCGTCTAATGTACGCCTAACTGCATGATAAGAGAAACGTATAACGTGGCTCGTACTACAGTACTGTACAGCTATGAACTTAAGAGTAGGTATTAGAAAAACTAATTAATACTTTGTAAATATTTAGAATTCTTAATTTCAATAGACAACATAGAATCTAAGAATAAAGTAGAAAAATTATTGTGCACTTAATATTAAATTACACGGAAATCACACAAACAATAGACCTTTTCGCTAAAAGCAAATATTTATTGCCAAAGATTGTCCACTAAAAAAAAAAAAACCGGCCCCGCAGCAGGCCCGCAGAGGTAGATTTCGTGTTTTTTAATTTTTATCTCCAAAAATATAAGTCGCATTGAAAACTTTAAATGTCTACATTGTAGAGTAAAATAAAAAATAGCTTTCATTTAAAAATATTACCGATTGTAAAAATGTTTACAGTTTAGGAGCTATGAATTTTTTTTCCAACAAATTTTGGTGTTTCTCACCCCCTCCCCAAGTTAAGGATGGAATCATTTAGGGTTCAAATTAAAAAATGATCGTTTTTATTATGGGCATGCTATTAACGTTAAACGGTCCAAAAAAAATCCATAGGAAAAAAGTAATGCTGAAAATAGTAATAATATAATAATAATAATAACTCCACACATCTCACACACGGCCGTCTGATCCCAAACTAGGCAGAGCCTGTACTATGGTAACCAGACTGCTGATAAACATACTTATATATTTCTAAATACATATATATTATAGATAAATTACGCCCAGACACAACAAATTATCGTGCTCATCACACAATTATTTGTCCTGGGTGGGAATCGAACCCACGACCTCTGGCTTAGCAGTCAGGGTCACTAACCACTAGACCAACAGGCCAGTCGTATAATGGGTACTTATAATACACAAGGTAATACACAAGTACCTACATGTTAGACTTTTTTTTATTAATCTGTTTTTATATATTATATTACATGTGGAAATGTAATCTATTTTGTTTTAAAGGTAATTGATGACGAAGATATAATTAGTTTGTTTTATCAACACGGTATCTATTGTGTGTATAATGACAATGAACCGCGGCACCAAAATACTCTTTGTTGATTGTATATTAGTTATATTGCTGAAAAATGTATTAAACATATAAACGTATTGTCTTTGAATCGATCGGATCGGATATCAGATTTCTGGTTAATAAGCTTCCTTCACACATCAGCATCATCATCTTATTTACAAATTGCTACAAAGTAGACAGGGTTGACAGACATTTTCAAAGACTGATGGATTTATGTCAAAACTTTTATTGTTGCAAGAGTACCATGAGGCCGTATGCTCGTTTACATTTGCCATACTACGGTATTGCCACTATGTTTTAAAAATCTGGGCACACAATTAAGCAGAGCACACGTGGGTTTATTATTAGGGTCTGCAGTTCTATACCAAACATCTTTGTCTCGCAAGCACTTATCATGTTTTTCGGTAGACCACTGCTAAGCTAATATTGCATTTTTGTATTCCCATTTATTCCATTGCAAATTGAGATAAGTATAAGTTCGAGGTACATTGCGTCTACGTAACCAGTCTACTAATTTGCACAATTTTATGAGATATATATTAATATATTTTTTTTTTTTATTTAATTTTTATGGTACAGGGGGCAAACGAGCAGACGGGTCACCTGATGGTAAATGACTACCGCCGCCCTTGGGCACCTGTAACTCAAGAGTCATAAGTGCGTTGCCACCCTTTAAGGGGAGGAGAGGGGGGAGAGAGGATGGACGGGGATAGGCCAGAGGGAAGGGATAGGGCCTCCGGTAACCTCACTCACGCTGTGAAAAGCAATGCAATCATTGTTTCACTGCCGGTTTTCTGTGAGGCCGTGGTATTGAACGGAGTTGAGCCGGCCCATACGTGCCGAAGCATGGCTCTCCAACGTAAATTATACTACTTTGCTATTAAAAAAAAAAACAAAGAGAAAATAAGTTTGTTTATAAAACCTGCGATAAACGACTAGTAGGTAAGAACTAAGTAATCAGTAATCAGTGTATGTGGGTTATTATTCCGTTAATGTAAAGTCAAACTTAGTCACGTCGAGCTTAATGGATCAGCTCACTGACCTCCAAAAGTGCTTAAGTCCCCCAAGTGTTCTATACAATAGGTTTTTCTCATAGTAAGAAATGTTTAGGTAGTTAGAGTAGAGAGACATGTGAGCCGCCAACACCCTTCATTCAATTCTGGATAACTACTCATCCAATTCCTGAATGCTCATATCGGGTGGTGAATAATTACAGAGTTAAGAACAAAAAAGGCATAAGTTACTTATTTGTACACAAATAAAAACCACCCTGCGGAATTAATTAAAAAAAAAAATCTAGACTTCCAGTGAAGAAACTAGTGAATATATTTTGTAAGAAAATATCGTCTCGTTTCTAATAATAATCATAAACTACGTTCAACTTGCCGTTGCCTGATAAGAAACAGATATGGTGTTGTTATTGATTTCATGTGACTTTAGATTTATGGTAAATATAAAAAGCAACAGAACATGTTCAGAGATTTGTAAATTACTAGTAAGCGCCACTAGCGCTAAAGGTGCTCTAATGTTTCCTTTTGATTGTCATGACGTTTGACGGGCTTGCTAGGGTAGTCTGTAGTCTTCGGATAGGGTAGATATAGGTGTATATATTTTTTAAATTTGACAACGTTTAGATTTTAAGAACCCATAATGCATAGTGAAGTAAAAGTAAGGTTTACTCAAAGAAGCCCTATGTATCTATGCTGTTCTGGAGCTGTGTTACCTTTTTAGATATTTATTAACTGGCAAGCGTCAAAATATTGCCGTTTTCCTCAGGCGGGTAATTATGTAGTGGTAAAAAAAAGCGTAACATGTACAATGCATTTTGAGACAAAAAATGTATAAACAGAAATCACTTGATATCGCAAGGTGTGGTACCAAGTACCTTTTTTTTTTTTAAGAAAACTATGTCACCGTTCCAAATTAATAACAAATAACGGTACTAAGATACGAAGAAATCTTTTCAATATAAAGGTGGCAAATCAATAAATTTAACAGCGAAAGTCTCAGTCACGAATAACTTTAAAGTAAACCCCCCATAAAATGTGAGAGTGATGCTGCAAGTCTGGCAATACTAATTGAAAAAACGAACGATTCAGATTCCTAACTGTAATTTGGAAGTAAAAAATTAAAACCGAATGAATTGTGATTGCCCGATGACTGGATGACCGAAATTTATTTACATGGCAATTATGTTATGATCAAAAACATTGCGGCTGATAATTAATTTTTGATTTATATAGAAATCGACACAGAAATAAACGCTTTGTTTAAATGGGTACAGTTACCTCGAGAACAACTGTAACCGATTCTAACTGTCATGAAAAATCTAAAAGTATAATCATTTTAATTCGATTCT
Organism: Callimorpha dominula; assembly: GCA_949752705.1. Lineage (NCBI taxonomy): Eukaryota > Metazoa > Arthropoda > Insecta > Lepidoptera > Erebidae > Callimorpha > Callimorpha dominula. The sequence goes on along the minus strand of OX457012.1, from coordinate 1,681,058 downwards.
AACTGCTTCAAACAATTCTAACCACAAAACGAAATAACAATCATCTAGGCACCTATCAAATTTCCCACAGCATTCTAAGTAACATTATGGATGCATCACGTTCACTGCTTAGAATAACTTGACTACTTCGCAGACCGCTGCTTCTAAATCGAAACATCTTAATATGTGAAAGATTTGCTTTGACAATTTAAAAAGAAATTTTCCGATGTTTAAAACGATCTGCATACCGACGTACAAAACTCTAACCTTTTTTGTTGTCGGCCATGTTGGAGACGCTCTCCACTGCAATTTGAAAATAGACCGTATTATTTTTTTCTCTTATTGCATCGCGCGTTGGCCGTTGACATCCAACTGCACTTTATTTTCGGACAGTCTCCGGGAGTGTTGCCATAAATGGAATACTAAATTTGACCTGTAAGATGAGATGACACTGGGCTGGCTGGCTTAAAATGCATCCATATATCTATGTTATCTGATCTCATAAAAGGCTTGTACATGAACTTAACATGCAAAAAAGAAGGAAGACTTTACAAACTACATTACAAAGAAAATCGGGATTGGTCTAACATAGAAATCAAATTGTTTTTAAGTTTACCAAAGTTCAAAAAGAGATAATTAAAAGAAAGAGTTCCTTAACAAGTGACAAATCTTGTGTTGCAAGTGTTTCTTTTATCTTTTACCCTTAAAAAAGCAAAGATCACTAGTAAATGCCCATACGCGTAAATATCAGAGGAAGATTCAAAACAGATGTTGTTAACTGAACCATAGCACGTAATTTAATTAAAATAACATCCACTTTTATTTAAGTAAAACATTGAGAAGGAAATATAAACCAGAATGAATTGGTTCTAATTATAACTGTCAGGATGTTGAGGATCGTCAACGATTTTTATAACAACTTGAGGGGATGTTGTTGAAAGTTGTCTTTTCCTGTTTTCTAAATTGAACCACAAAGTTGTAAAGTAAAAAGTGTTTATTTCTTTTTTAATGTCGTTGGTAGTATAAGGCTTAGGAGGTACATATTCCTGCAATAAAGCCTTTGCGAATAAATTAGTATACATGTTTTTTTTTTTTATTTTACATAAGAATCAAGTGGCTTATTGAGTTCCTACTATTTAGCTAGGAATATTTTTTTACACTAGACTTAGTCTGTCCTGTAGGAAGTTTTTAGAAAGAGAACAAATATTCACAAATTTACAATCTTTTTCAACCTTATAATGTTAAATAATTTCTTGCCAATAAAAAATACGCAAATTCGAAACACATACGGACATGAAAGTGCTTATTTCCACTTTATGACCGCTGAGTGTTAGTCGTTTTATTTTAAAAATATGAAATATAAACAACTGGTACGAGCGGTGTTGAAATAAGCTGAATGTAAACATTCATTAGCTTCTTGCTGTGAGTGGTAAAAAAAATAACGGAAGCACCGCGGCCATGTTGAAATTTTAGACAGATGAAACGTGAGAGCGTTATGTCTTCAAGAATATGTATATTATAATAAGTGTATCAGAAATATTGGTGAAACTTCGGTCACCGTACCACCGTAACACCGGACAAGCAACGTCAAGACATTGCAATAATAAAGAACATTGGAATAATAATGACTTTGATTATAATAAAATTGTATTAAGTATTATTTTTAATAAGTAGGTATAATGCCTAAGCTTGATAAAATGACAAAATATTTCTACATTTTATTCGGTTAGTTATTTCTTTATAATTTAATATAAATATTATATTAAATAAATAACTAATTAAATGTGGCTTGGCGGTGACTAAGTAATGTCAGGTAGTCAGACAATAACAGAGTGGTACATATGAAAAGCGCAATGGCCGGATGGGTTGTTTCCTTAACTCACAGTAACAGGCCTATACAAAGGCAGATAAGATACATGTAGATACACTAGCACTAGATAATTGTCTTTTTTTTACAATGAGTATTTTGTACTTTGTAAGAAAACCGGTCTTTTGTTGCGTGAAGACAGACGTTACACCGCTACACGCAGACACTCTTGGCGAATAGTAAATAGGTACCTAACTGTCAATTTTCTCCATTTTTAATGCGAACAATTATTATTTACATAGGTAATATTAATTATTTAAATAATTAACTAACTTTAGTACCTCAAATAATAGCATAGAGTAAACAGGATATTTGTGTATATTATTGAGTAATTAATTACATGTACTGCCATCAGCAGGTAAATATTATACTTCAGTTTAAACCAACTTATTAGGTATTGGCCTGTTGGTCTAGTGGTTAGTGACCCTGACTGCTGAGCCAGAGGTCGTGGGTTCGATTCCCATCTGAGTCTGGGTGTTCTTTGTGTCCGTTGTTTATATGTTTGTAAAGTCCCCCGCGACACAGGAGTAATTCCTAATGCGGGAGTTGTCTTTTAAAAAACAAAAAAAAAGATTTAATGAGTTATTGAATCTATTTACTTTATTAGTATAATTTTACATTATTTTATGATAAAATAATATGATCCAATTGAAATAAAAATTTACAAGTTAAATAAAAAAAAAATAAGACTAAAATCATAGACAACGTCAAATTCGAAATTTCAATTGATTGAAGTACATCCTCTTTTTTTTTAATATTGATGATTTAACTGTAGTGTATTATTTAAACGATGATTTCCTAGATCGTAGATTGTACAATAGAATACTCATTTTAAACTAACCGTGAAGTAACATCGTGGCCAGTGTTACTGTACAGTCTACTCCAGACAGATTAGCGATAATTCAGCGATGACACTGGGTCAACGCCCGAGTCGCAATAAAAAATGTACCTTCCTAACTGGCGCATTTTGTATTCAGTACGTAGGAGACCTAGCTTCGCGCGGTAGCTTTTTGTAAATTTTCTTTTTTGTAAAATTGGGGTTTGTAAAGGAAATACAACTATGCAGTTCAACTTAAATGTAAAACTGTATCTGTATACAAAATTTACGTTTCCGAGATACAAAAATTGAAGTAATAAGATTCATATATATAGGTACCATTTGGTATGAAGAGATGTAGTTTTGAAATTACGTACTTACTTAATACTGGCTAGAATATAAACCTATACAAAAAAATATGTGGCTGAAGTAGATAGTTGCCTATTATATTTGTTTCATAGTTTTCATAAAACTAAGTGAGAACTAGAAAAATGTTATTCGTTGTTATTTACATGTTTGTTTGTATTTTTAAATGTAAATCAAAACGTTAAAAGAAAATAATTTGACTATAGCTAAGTACGACGTCAAAATTGTTATTTCATACAAATTACTGATTTGATTAACTTGACAGTCAACTACCATATTTCAATATCTGCCTATTTTACAGTTATGTAAAAAAAGAATATTTTAAATTAGAAACTTTTGTAGTCAACCACTCAATGTCGCCATCTTGTATTGCTCCAATACTTCAGTCGGAACTCGATTAAAAATAATTATTACCAGCCATTCCCCGCAGTTCACTCCGCCGCGCCCCCGTTTACAATCACTGCTCCGCAGCGGAGCCTTCGCTTCTGAATGTCGTAGTGTTGTGTAAAACCAAAATATTCAGCTTTGTTATTGTAGTTAAGATTACTATGTCCAACCAAATGTAGCAATGGTAACTAATCTAAAAAGCCTCAAGTAGATGGCGGTAGTTATGGTGGCGGTCATTTCTGCTGTCATTTAGTTTATTTATTTGTTGAGGATTTGATACTTGTAGATAAGTTTTCTTCTAGGATTTGTGTACAACAATACCTAGATTGTAGTGCATTGTGACTTGGTGCTCTTCGAAACGTATCGCCATAGGCTTCCATGTGAAGAACAAATAAGAAGAAAGTAAAAGTTTACATTAACAAAAAAATGTTTCATCAGATTAACATTTTCACCAAAAATATTAAAAATAATAGCTTCAAGCTCGCGATACATATTTGTTTGATGAAATCGGTGCCATTCTGCCAAAAATCTATTCTTTTAATACCACATGCAGTATCCTAGACTTAAAGTAATCCGATAATCTTCATTGCATTATGCGAAACAGTCAATGAGATTAGCTCGTATTGATAAATGAAGAATGACTGGTGTCACTGGTGTGTGATTCAATCGTTCGTCGTTGACAACTTGTGACTTTGAATTAACCTAAATCACTCAATCGATGCAAGTACAGTAGGTTACCACTCTTTGATCATTCGTTTGACTTTTGATATTGTAAAGTGACTTTAAAGATATAATTTTAGTAATGTATGCTTCCGGCGTTAGTTCTGATAAGTTTATTCAATAATAACCTAAAATAAAATATTAAACGATATATAATATATAAAAAAAACTGTCAATAGCTATTTTTAGACCTATTACTATGTTTTTAGATACTCCTCATCGGTCTTTTAAATCGACCTGAGACCTGAATTGTTGCTCCTTGAATCCCAGTTCCACTCCGCACTCAAGATATAAAGCTACAAATTAGGCTGCGTTTCCACCAGAGATGTGCGAGGATGCGTAGCGAGGAATGTGTTTGTTAAGAACCAATATTTCATTTACCTAGCCTCGCTCAGCGCAGCTCCTGTGGAAACGGCTTAGAGGAGCGAGGTTTTTGTCCGTACAAAACAACCGAAGAATGGGTGCGAGGGATGTGTGCGAGACATGAATTCGAGAGATGTGTGCGAGGGTTGTGTGCGAGCGAGAAACTGCTAGCAGTCACTAGACGGTGTATGTTGGAGTTCGATGTGTATTGTACGGAAAACATGGATCAGTGGAAAAGCATATACGCTACACATCCTCGCACCGTTCATTTGCACACCGTTTCACAGCGTCGCGTCGCTACGCATCCTCGAACCGCTCAGCTACCTCGCAATCTCTGGTTCAAACGTAGCCTAAGTGCCGTGCTCGACTAATCGTGATAAACATTTAGACTTCAGTGTCGCAATTAGTTCAAACAATAATAATAGCTGTTATTTTTTTAAATTTCCACAGTCAAAAGCATTTTCTTAAGGTATAATGAATTACAGTGACTAATCTATGATGAAAAAGTTTAGTCAAAATTGATTCGAGGAAAACAGCAGACAGGCAATCATTATCTTGATTACGGTATGAATCAGGGTAAGGTTTCTGGCATACGGTGAGTAAACTTAAAGATAATAATATTGTTTATTACTAGTTTAGGTACTGGTGACGGTGCTAGACAACAATTTTTTTTTTACTGACCTTAACCCATCCTTAGTGATGATGAGACAAAAACAGCGTTACAGTTTTTTTCTTTCTTTTTTTTTTAAAGAATACTAGCAACGTGGGTTACAGTCGTCGAATCTATTTAGATACAGTTTCACCACATGAACTATTAGGTTATATATATGTAGGTTTTTAAACCGCAGATGAGAGAACTAATTTATTTTAAATCGCTTAAAGGGTACGCTATAAGATATACAGTCGCACTTCCTTGGTGAACATCTCCGTCTTTTTACACGAATACACGACAGCAATGAAGGTTTATGCTTAGACTGGAAAATAAATGATGGTTGTAAAATACAAAAAGGAGGCCAAAAAATTATTGTGTACCACATTGAGAGGCAAATCGCTAAATTCGTCCTTCAAAGTAAAGATGTCATGTCCTAAACCATAGACTAGACTTTCAGGGCTACTAAGGCCTCTTCTGCAAGTGTTTTTTTTTTTATACTACGTCGGGCAAACAAGCATACGGCCCGCCTGATGATAAGCGGTTACATTGCCGAACCCAGTATGTGTACTAAGTCTTTAATTTAGATATAGAGGAATAATTGCTATTATATTAGATGTAGCGAGGGAACGGCCATTAAAAGCCGCACAAATAAGCGTAACAATTTTAACACAGACCGAATATACAGTCTTGGTCAACATTTCAAACTTGCTGTATTCTTTTGTAAATAAATGACAGTTCTTTATTCAAATAACCTCGACGATTTACCACACAGTAAAAAGATCTTATTGTTAAACAATGAATCGAAATAACCCTGACATTGGCCAGTGATCCCTACTTTGATAAAAAACGGTTTAACGAATAAGGAGAAAGGATTCGCATTCGGAACAGCAAACACGGTACTGACATGAAAATAAAAAAGTTTGACAGTCTGGTGCTTTCTCTATAGGATTTTTGTCGGATACTTGCAACGTGTAAGATGACACCGAGGAGGTTTTGTTAAAAATAAAGCTTATCGGAGATTATAATGTATGTAGTAAAATTGTTGAGTTTGGTTTAATATTTACTTACTCTATTTCAGGTAGGATCTCAGTGTATAATAAATAATAACTAAGCGTGTTTATTTTATACTTTATTCTAATAAATTTATCATAGATAACTATATTTCGAAAGCTATTTACTTAGGTTAAAATAACCGCTGAAAATGAGAACAGACGCAGACACAATAAACCCCTTTTTCACGTACATTTAAGTACACCCATCCGTTTAGATATAGATACCTAGGGATCATCTACAAGTCTCGAAGATTAAAACAAATTCTTGTTGTATAAACAACCAGCCAAACGTATGTGAGATAAATAAATACTATGTATTGTTTTAAAACAATGGAGGATGGTGTTGCAGAATTATCAATCCAAACATCTCTGATTTATGTATTTATAAAAGGGTATTGTTCGTGTCGAGAACTTTCAGAACCTCTTTTTAAGAGGTCAATAAACATACCGATTGTCTATGGTTTTAAAAATGTACGCTCATAAGTGTAAAATATGTATACTGCTGATGACTGCTTATACAAGATTTACTTTAAACTACAGCCCTAAAATAACAACAATAATTCTGGTTCCTAGATGTGATCAAGTTGCATATATCTAGCTATAAAAAAGCAATCGGCATCGCAATTCTCGTTTGAGGCCACACTTAACTCCCCTAATTTTAAGACGTCGTTACAACTGTCCTACATAGGCACATGTTTATTAAACCCGCATTAGTAGCCACTCTAATTTTCGACACGAGTGAGAAAATTGAGTGAACCAACATTTTTAATACATTACGTGACCCGACAAAGCATTATGGTGGTAAGTCGGTACCGTTGAAATTACCCGCTTTGAATAGAAAGTTAAGCTTATTACTTATATCTGTAGAGTTTTGTGAAAAAAAATGTTTATGATTAGGCTGCATGTTCAGTACGCCTTTGTTTGCTTTTGGTCACATGTATTTTCGTTTGAAAAAGGAACAGATCACAAATTCTTGTGTGTGAGGACTGTCACTGTGACTCATGACTCATTGTATGGTATTATTACGTGTTAGTGATTTCTGCTTAATTATCGCGCCACAGTAAATAAACCGTTATAATTTTTGTACCATTTCACTAGTTATAAAATTTTTACAACAAATTGTCGCGTAAGATACATAGCAAAACAATTTAGATAGATAGATAGTATTCTTTATTGTACACCAAACACATGATATATACATATAAAAAAACAATTTAAACATAAAATGCACAATGGGCGGCCTTATCACAACAAGCAATATCTTCCAGGCAACCTTTGGATGGACAGGCCTATAATGATTTAGTGTGGACGGTTATGGTGTCAAATATATAATATATACTAATTCGTTCTAATATCTACCTACTACTAGTATATGCTCGTATAGCATGCATTACTGCATGAAACTAAAGATAAATTTCTACTCACAGTTCTCCACGAGAATGTTTGTGTTACACACAGCACGTCTGACTCAATGGCAGGTAAAATTATAACTAAACGTGTGTAAACACAGCAATACACATGCAGACACACATCGGATCCAGAATTGATTCGCACATTTCAAGGGTAAATTAAAGATACGAGGAGTTTATTTTCCCTTTAGGAGGTGGGTTTTTGTTAAACAAATTCGCATGATGTATATTTTCGCACTATCACTGTAATCTACTTATTATATTTATATTTAAATAATCAATCTTTACTTTTAAAATATATATTATGTTCGTCATAGACAATGATCTTCCTTTTGTAAAATATATATTATGTTCGTCATAGACAATGATCTTCCTTTTGTAAAATATATATTATGTTCGTCATAGACAATGATCTTCCTTTTGTAAAATATATATTATGTTCGTCATAGACAATGATCTTCCTTTTGTAAAATATATATTATGTTCGTCATAGACAATGATCTTCCTTTTGTAAAATATATATTATGTTCGTCATAGACAATGATCTTCCTTTTGTCAACTATTATGTATTCTGTTCTTTACATTTACATTACTCAAGTCTAGTTCAGATTAAAATTTCTTCTCTGTCGTATTTGAAACTCATCCAGCAGATGAATAATTATGGTTTATGGTCTATAGCTTACATGTAAATATATTTTCTATCCAGTTTTATCTAGTTTTAGAGGTGGGAGAGGTAGTGCAGCTTTGTTTTAAACCACTAGGAGGGCAAATTAGAATATGGCCCGCGTGGTAGATAGCATATTAATGTCACGCGGTTGATAGCAACCCAGTAAACACTTTTATAGATGTATTGACAACCAACGGCCTTGGCCTTGTACAAAATATACATAACAATAATAATAATAAAAGAATCATAAAGTATTACTTACAATTAAAAGACAATCAGTAAATCCGTAGTCAACCAACGCACTGTGTATTTAACAAACAACTAACCTCAATTCCTTGTAACTACAACGTCACTAACAAGTGGTTAGTAGTTATAAATTTATTAGCAAGAACGATACATTACGTAAACACTAACGACTCAAAGTAATTCCAACACGTTTAAGTGACGTAGGCTTATACATTATCGGTGACATTACGTACTTCGTAAAAGTAGTCATTGAACGCTTCATACTACTACTTTTATTACCGACGCCGGACAAAACCATCAAAATCCCCGGGCACATGTGTGAAATCACAATTTTTTCCCAATTTTTTTTCTATAACGCACTTTCCATTTGCATTTTTTTTTAATTTAAACAGCTTTTATACGATTCATCTAACAATTATAATTTTCCCCTGACACCTTTTGAAATGAAGACGTTCCCTGGACGCCCTCTAAACTAGGACAAATCCGGGGAGACTCGGACAAATGGCGGCCCTATATATAATATCGAATATGAAATGCATGTCTTAGCTTTTTGCTTGGCTTCATACTTCTACTCTTTATCGTTGTTTGTTAACTTTCAAATAAATACTATCTACTAGATTTGGTTTGATTATCTATTAGATTTGGATATGTTAACTAAGGCTGAAAAAAGTTAAACTAAAATTAAAAATAAATTGAATTTCATTCATAAATTTCGTGCTACCGTGATTCACGGAAACCAGCACGCATTTAAAATGTCACAGTTGACATTTTAAATCTTTAGAATATATTATTAATTCCATCTCCACCACTAGTGACGTAGCTCAAAATATCAACTGACGTCAAACGCTGACCTTGACCGGAACATCTCTGCATAATTTTTTTTTTCCTTTTTTTTAATAAAGTTATGACAAAAAATTATATTAATATATAATTTAAATTAACATTTCCTACTCTCCAGGAATGATTATTAATATAGTTCTTTGTAGATGTAGATTTTATGGAGCTAAGTACTGTAGCATTGTTGTAGCATATCAAACCTACGAGTATGTAATATATACTGGTATGTGAGAAGGTTTCAGCTTTCAGCAGGCTCAGCACATAATAGAGTACTACACTACACCACTAGGTAGATAGATACTTCAACACTTTTCTGCCTTTCAAATCAAATTCAAATTTTTATAATCTCTATTCCGTAAAACAAATGATTCAACGCATACCCTATATTAATCATTACGTTAAAAAAAGGTTAGTTTCTAGTTACGAGGCGTTGGTTTCATATGTAGCCAAAGTTCGCGAAAATTCGTTCGCCAGTTAATTTATTTTTCATCATTGGAGAACCAGGCCTCAGCGGCGCCGTTAAACGGTTCCTTCGCATAAAACCCGTAAGCAACCCGCTAAATAATGCAACATTTAGCCCATGGTTTTGATATAACGACAGCGTGAGTTTCTACAGGTGCTAGTGAACAGGTATATCTCATAGATAAGTTGGTGCTTTATCATAGAACAAGCGAAACGATGTACATTACGACGTCCATTCCCTCCGTATGCAGAAACCTTAAAATTTTAGTTTGGAGTCGCCCTAACAAACTACGAGCCTAAAGCATCTTGTAAAAAAAAGGTTAGTTATCTAAGTTTGTTCCTACATCAGCCGTTAAGATGAAAAAGCATGATATATCTAAAAGAACAAACAGAGTGACTAATTTGTCTCAATTGAATACGTAAGATAGCCTACAAAACCGGGCCATTGTGCCTAAGATGGCTAACATTATCTCTTATTTCACAATTAAAGTCTTCAAACAACCAAATAAGATAACCATACCTTACATATATGTAAGACAAAAACGGGCCGGATATTCGTCAGCTGTGGGCAATAGGACAATGCACGCCAATATGGCGACAGCCATTATTAGCAACTAATGACATATTCAGAGCATGTGCACAACTTCCCAGCCCTATCGTGATTCACGGCCAGCCTGTTCGATTTTTGAATTTCGAATGATCTTGTTCGATTTATTGTGTTTATAGTCGGGAAACTTTTTATTAATTTGCGAAGCGTATTTATTTTCACTTCCGCGGTTTACATTGTGCATTGTAATCAAGATTATGCTACCATTGTGAGTTTGTGACGTGTAAGGGTTACTAACTTTATGATTAACTAGCAATTCCCGCGCGCCTTCGCTCGTGTGTACATATTTATGAATATTGCGCATAACAATAATTCTTTTTCCAAAATAAAAGTAGCCTAAGTTACTCCTTTTAACACCAGTTATCTGCCACTGAAAGTCCCGTGGAAATCGGTCCACCCGTTCCGGAGATTAACCGGCACAAACAGACAGACAGACAGAAATAAATTCTCCAAATCAAAACTTTACTTTGAATTGGTATATTTAGAGGTTTATTTATTAAAGCCTTATGAAACAGCGACCTCTAGCGGACCATTTTATTATATTTTTCAAAGCTTGTTAGTTAAACCAGCGTGGTTCTTCTCGCAGCAAAAATCTAAGATAAGTGCCGGACGAATGATCGTAAATATATTTCTATTAGACATGCCATGACAAATCCAATTGTGTTTATTTTCAAAATAAATATTAAACCATCTTTAAACGATGACTTATACGTTTGTAATTGGATATAGACGACTATAATGCTGTGTTATTGTCATTAAGAATTATCGCGCCACATCGGAATTCATATTAATTAACAAAATGATAGTGTCATGAATAGACATTTTTTCTTTCTTTGTTCACAAAGGAGTAACCTTAATTGCTGTGTTGTCGGCCTGCAACTCTTCAGCAATCGCTAACTTTGAACGTACATTTTTTTCGAAGTTATTTGTGATTTGAAATATTAAGAATATTACAGACTGATTGATAAAAATCGGGTTACCGTGGCCTGCAGACCACAGGTAATATGATAAATATTATCTGTGTTATAAGAAGTTCCAATTTCAAACTGCAGAATCTAAAACCAAAATCGAATTTATGCGAATGCTTTTGGATTTTGAAAACGCAATTTCACCTGCGGATTGAATGGAGGGCTTACTTATAAATTATAACATGTTTTTTTAAACAAATGAATAAGAAATATTTTAATGTATTAGTGAGTAGGTACTAAGTTGTTAGTCTACTACATCTTAATTGAGAAAGGAGTAGAGTTACATCGTTGCGTTGCGTTGATAACAGCATTAAATAAAATAAAAAGTGTGTGTGTCAACTCCGACGCACGACTGGAGTTTACAATTTACTGGAGTCTCTCTCTCTCTCCCTCCCTCCACCTCCTCCCCTCCCTCCCTTCCTCCCTATATTTACACATATATATAACATAAAGGTACACACATATCTACTTACATGCGTCGAGAATAAGGAGTAAACTCCAATAAAGCATAAAAAGCACAATAAAGCGTTACGCTGCCCTCCGATCACTAAATTTTACTCTTCATATTTTTTTCATACCGGGCGCCTTGTATGCAAATCGATTCTTAAGGAGTAAACTCCAAAAAAATTTAATAAGATACGGATACGAATTATTAGTGTCTAGCTCCGCGAATACGGATCAGGGCTGCCAGTCAGACCAACTTATTATAATACCGCCGAGTCTCAGAACTTAAACAAAATCACGTACTTGTTATACAAAATCAGTGTTGTACAACTATAGTGCGTGTTACTCTTGATGATAATGATTTGTTTTAAGTATCACTGTGTATGTACGTACTTATTACGCTATAACATCAGTAATGACATTGTAGCCAATTATACAATGCAATCTACTATTAGAACAGGATACATAATTATACGGATTTTGTATTCAATTATACAACCTGGCAGCCCTGATATGGATAAGGATACGAACCTCAACTTTTCTTCTCAGTTGATGCCGATACGATTGACCTTGAAACGCAGTTGACGTTGAGGACTAATAACACGACGTTTTTTAAAATATTTTTTTTAGTATTCATATCACAAAGATTTTGGGTTTCTCGTTATAAAGATAGTCAAATAGTAAATTATTAACTGTCAATAATATTAGTAACTCACTAACTAAACCAGATATTTAATTTTAGCATAATATTTTAGAATTTTATAAACGTGATAAAATTTAAGTAATAAAGTAAAAGATCCGTTCAAGATCCGCAAAAAGCAACAGATTTGGATACGGATACAGACTTTTTTTCTCCCTCGGATATCCGTGGATAGGAAACGGATGTCCGGTACATCACTACTTACAATGAAGACAATAAAGTTAGTTTATAATAAATATTTACTTAATAAATCAATTACATCGTTAAACGATAATCCTGTCCAAAGCACTATTTGTTTAAGTTTATGACAACACGAAGACCGTTATTCGCCTAAAGAAAAAAGATCAAATTATCAAAATATATGGTTAGCGACCCTGACTGCTGAGCCAGAGGTCGTGGGTTCGATTCCCACCCAGGACAAATAATTGTGTGATGAGCACGATAATTTGTTTGTGTCTGGGTGTAATTTATCTATAATATGTATGTATTTAGATATATATATATAAGTATGTTTATCAGCAGTCTGGTTACCATAGTACAGGCTTTGCCTAGTTTGGGATCAGACGGCCGTGTGTGAAATGTGTGGTGTTATTATTATTATTATTATCAAACAGCTGAGATACTCGTCATGAGTTCTTTAATCGAATCAGTTAGCACAAAAAACAAAAAGCTTTTTGATTGATTAAAAGCAAATAACATTTAGGTTTCCGATTGGTTTTCCTGATTAATTATCCCAACTAAATCTCTTTTCTGAAAACACCTTATCCACCTTATACCACTGGCAAATTATGTAACAAATTTTCAATATACATATATTTAGGTGCTGACCGCTACCGCTACCATTATAGTATTAATCTTAATTGACGGGCTTATTCGGTCTAGTGGTTAACATGGTAGTCCGGATAACTTCTGGACTACTGAACCAGACGAGGACACAAATAAGTGTGTGATGAGCATGATTATTTTGTTCTGTGTGGGTGTAATTTATTATCTATAATATGTATGTATTCAGTAATATATAAGTATGTTCATCAGCAGTCTGGTTATCATAGTACAGGCTCTGCCTAGTTTGGGATCAGACGGCCGTGTATGAGATGTCTCAAGTTATTATTATTATTGAAGTGAAAACTTCTTTAGGCACGTTTGTGCATTTTTGCTATGGAAAAAAGCACTGAACTCGTGACCGTCACGCTAATAATACATATATAGATCCACTAGAGGGCGCTAATCTAAACATTGGGTTCTGTCAGCTCTTTATTAATTAATGTCACCAATCTGCTAATGTGACGTTTTAAGTTCGTCGTTTCGTTTAAGTTATCACTTCTGTCGGCAGTCCCATGACTGCCTATTTTTTATCTTCAGTTCTGTGTCAATTCCGTATAGATGTGATGTGATAGGTGGACTGTGATGTCAAATACTGTAATTGCACTAACGATTGCCTGTCTGCGACTATTTCTCTGTAATCCCTTTGAATTGTACCCACATAGCATTGTAGTAATGAATGAATGAATGAATGAACATTTATTTATAACAGCACAATAAGACATCCATACACATAATAAGTAAAAAATAAAGTAACAAAGAACAAGAATTAACTTATAATACTAAATACAACTAATATTGAATTTATCTATATAATAGTATTTTTCAGTTCATAAACATCTACCTACCATGTTATTCTGGTCCAGCTTATATGTAAAGTATACATATAAAAACCATTAAGAAACTCTTTGTACTAAGAATTCAATAGCAAGTGGAACTAATAATGACGAAGGAAATGGTTCAGAAACTTCACTACTGTAATGGTCAAAATAAAATACCGATAGCGACGAAGAAATGTCTCCGAGCCTAATTTTACTGACGGTGAATTAAATAAAACATTTAACCGTTACTAACCAATAACCAACGACTTGGAAGCGAAAGCACTATTTATCTTAATTGACCGAATGGAACGAATTCAATCTGTTCTACGTCTATAAATTGTTCGCCTTCCATTGGGGAATACCAATTGTGTTGTTTTTTCCTTCCTTGTCACCATTCGCTTTATTTGTCGACAAGGCTGTTATTTATGTAATAAAATTATTTCATCTTTTATATAATAATGGCATTGTATTTTTATTTTATGTATTATTGTAATGTTTCGAAAATTGAATTTTCCTAGCAAACTAGCGCTAGATGTTCGCCCTGTATATGTATAAATGTTTATTTTCTGTATTTCTGTATCTTATTAATGACTAAATAAGTTTTTTTTTTCTGTAGGCGCGTTGTGCGTGTGCAATCATCGTTTAGGTCTTTCCAAACCGAGCTAATATACACTAAACTTACTTGTGCTTGACTTCGGAAATCTGGTCAACAATCAACAATCTATTTTCCTTACAGGAGTAATCAAAAGGCTACAGTCAAAGACAAACATTCCTCGTCGTTTCACACTCAATTATAATATTATTTTATATTCTTGAAAATGAAAAAATAATGACTGCGGTTCATGGGAATTACTTAGAGTTCAAACCTTTTCAAAATATATTTATTGTTTATTTTATTATTTCAAAATATAACTTCATTAGGAACAATCAGGGGGACACACACAACCCTCAAAAAGTAGGGGGAGTCCCAAATATTTTTATATGACAAAAAAAAAGTAATCAAAACACTTTATTGACGTAACGACGTATTGTAAAAAAATTATAAATAATTATTTAAATAATTTGGTATTACGATAAACATTCTTTTTACGGCGACTAACATTTTAATTACCATTCATTTTGATTCACATTTTTATTTCTATTTTCCGCAGACTCCTCGCCGCATCGTCTTCTGGGTAATGTTATTTGGACACCATCAAAGGAGGTGTCCACAGGTTTTTAGGGGGTGTCCGGACACCCTGGACACCCAGCGTTGTTGCGCCCCTGGGAACTATGCTGGCAGGCTCATTCAACCTCAAGGAATAACTATATAATAACTGGTAAACTATTATTTTTATTCCTTTACTGGCTCTTGGCAAATTCCCTTGGCAAATTTGTGTTTAAAAATTTACTAGTATTTTTAATTGTATGTATATTTGAAAATGGAATTACCCTAGTGTCATTATTCATTCTACTGATGAATCATTATATTAATAGATGAAGAGAATTCTTTGCAGTAACGTGTGAATTTTGGAACATTTACAGTTTATATATATATATATATATATATATATATATATATATATATATATATATAGGAAAAGTGCAGAAAGCTAAAATTTTTAAACAATATGTCTATTAAATTACTCTCTAACGGAGAATACACATAACATCTTTATTTACAATTTTCGTTCTTTTTATAAATCTGGTGCTTCTACAATTATAAGAGAACACATCATGCAGTCTTAATAAAAGTAATCGAACAATTCTATAATTTGCTTAATGAAATTCCTCGCGTCCAGTAAGTATAATTATGTGATTACCTGTCGTGGTAAGTCTGTACAATGACAGCTCAAGTTATACTGGCCAACAAAAAAACCATGGTCGAAATTCGACCACCACGCGATCTCTAGTTAATATTTAATCTATGGTGAAAGACCTTTAAAAATGTTTATGGATCTAATACTGTTACAATTAAGTACCTGTTACCGTACTTTTATTTTAACACCTGCCCACTCCACGAAATTCTTCAATTAGTTCTCGATGTAAAAGGAACGAAACGTGACCGACGCATTAATATTTTTAATTGCGTTTAGTTACACAGTCAATGTACCAGGTTGTTCCATTTGCTGTAGTAATAAAATGTTCGTGTGCATTACGGTTCATGTGAAGTTATGCTTATGAACTATTTCGGTATGTTTGCTCGCCTTTATGTGTACTTTAAGAGCTCATAGTAATGGTTAGTAGTATTAGTGGTATATTAGTGGTTAGTAAAGGCGCTAAGAAGAGTCGGAATGAAGACGGCTTTTAAAAAATACAAAACAAAAATGAGAAAAAAAAACCGGCAAGTGGGAGTCTGACTCGTGCACTGAGGGTTCCGTAAGCAAACAAACTTGTATTTAGATAGTACGTCCATCTCGGGAATCAATTCTCGAAGACTTTGGCCTGTCTTTTTCGAAAGACAAACTTAACTTTGCGGTTGCGATGTACGACAAAGTCAACAATCCAACCGCAATATGTAAGTTTGTAATCACAAAAACTATTTTTTATCTGAGATAAATATAAATTACCGACTTTTGACTTTTTCCCTTAACTTGTGCTGTAAGCTCTTGCTTCTTACCAAATTTCATCGATGGGAAATACCCTATAGATTTTGATTTACATGCGAAATGTTCAATTTGTTAAAATCTAAAACTAAATGGCCATATCTTTTGATTACGTCGACTTAGAAGCTTAATTTTTTTACAGCTTCAAAGGACCGCTGACATTAGTATTTGATGTTAATTTCAACTTGATGCCTTCTCGGGTTCCTGAGGAAAAAGGTCTTGAGAGACACACAGACAAACAGTTATAAAACAAATTAACGACTTTCAGATTTTTATTTCACGTGTGAATATGATATCTTGCTTCTTACCAAATTTCATGATTCTAGGCCAATGGGTACTTAGTACCCTATAGGTTTTGATTTACCTGCGAAATGTTCAAATAAAAGGCTTAAGTGGCCATATCTTTTGGTTGCGTTGACTTAGAAGCTTGATTTTTTTACAGCTTGAAGGGACCGTGGACTTATGTATTGAGTATTCATTTCAACTTGATGCGTCCACGGGTTCCTGAGGAAAAGGGTCTTGACAGACAGACAGACGGAAAACAAAATGATCCTATAAGGGTTCCTTTTTTCGTTTTGAGAAACGGAACCCTAAACAATTATTTAAGTTTAATCAGATTAAATAATTAAGCAAACTTTAATTACATTTTAAATTGCTAAATAGAAGAAATAAAAGTGTCAAAATTTTAAACAAATTAATACCACCGGTATGAATTCGTGTCACTTTAAAAATCATTTTACAGTTTAAATTATTATGATACACAATTTTATAAAACATCTAAACCAAAGAAAAAAATCAGTTCAAGTAAAAATTTTACGTTAGAAAGCATATCGTTATGCTTTGCTCCAATAAAAAGTTTTTAAAGCGTAGCACAGATACCGTTACACTCGGAATGAAAGGCATAGATAATAATAGATTCGCATTTTGAAAGAATAAAAAAAAGGCTTTATAAATGCATTTATCAATGAAAGTAAACTTTTCGGATAGACTTCAAAAGAGTATTTTAGGCAGATCGTGTACTCATTTCGTTTTTTTTTTAAACTAATATGGAATGAAATAAGAACAGCTTTTAGGTATATGAAAAATAAGTTTATGTACGGCAAAGATAAAATAGAAGTTTTGGTGTTTTATATTCTATTGATATTTAAAAACTTAACTAACACTTGAGTGACATAGTTAAAAATAAATCAATTGTGCTAATATATAGTTTTTATACACGCTAAGAATATCACATCGCAAATTGAAAGTAGCCGACGAAAATGTTTAATTCTGTAGTACTTAGGTATGTTTTTTCTCTGCTGTAAGTTCCTACATACATCTTTAAAAAATTCTCTAAAAGTTGACTTAAAAAAAGTAATTTTTTATGTCTTTTGCGTACCTACTACACTTTCATACATTTCCTGATTCAGAAAATATACTATTTTGCAAAATAGGAATAAGGTTCATCATGGAAAACACTTCAAAACTACATTTTCTACAATAACCATGCTCAAAAAAATAAAAGTAAGTATCAATGCATGCCGTAAAATTATTTTTTTCTTTCGCTTTCACTTTCTACTCATCAAATTACTCATTTTCAAAGACTGCCGAGTTGCGATAATGACGCAGCAATAGTCTATTATAGAACGCCATCTTGATATTTCTGATATTATCCCAATAATTTGGAAACGATCACACAAATATATTTTGCCGCCACTCTTTTCTATCAGCCGCCATTTTTCTACAACTTTTCATGTCATCTCTTGGTCAGGCTTTAAGAAAGCCTTCCATTGCTTACTTATTCTCTAATATTTCCTCATTCCTTGCGATCATTTAAGTTTATCAGTAGACTGTTAGCTATATATATAACATTTGGTAAATTTTTTAACTGCTATGTAATTTGTAAATGAAATAACCAAGTTAGTACCTAATACATTCTAGTCCTTACACAAATTTTAATGCATGTATATGCATACAATGAAGTGTTCTAAAATAGGTAGAAACAAAAAAGAAGACATTATGTGCAAAATTTAGAACAAAATAGCAATTGGATATTTGCTGGCTTACTAATAATTATTTTGCGATCGAATTTCAAATTCGAATTGCAATTGAGTCTTTTTACGCTTGTGGACATAAAACAAGGCTCCAGTGACGCTGTGAGAATTATCAATAAAGAGGTTGGTAGTAATCGTAAGTCGTAAATATAATTTTCTGGCTTTATCCACCCCACAGTTTCATACGTAATTTTGGTTTTCTCATTGAATACCTAGGAATGAAGTCCAAAATACTTTAATGTTGAAACCATTACCTAAAATATAATGCTTTTTCTTCTTTATTTAAAATAGCAGCGCCCCGCGGTTTCAGGCGCGTAAGTCTCGATCCCGCATGAATATCGGGGTAAAAAGTAGGCTATGTGTTAATCCAGGTTTCCAGCTATCTACATAGGTACCAAGTTTCATCGCAATCGCTTCAGTGGTTTTTTGCGTGAAAGAGTAACAAGTATCCATCCATCCATCCATCCAAACTTTCACATTTATAATATTAGTGGAATACGCTCACGTTTCAACAAAAGCAAATAACTCCTTTCATGAAATCCAAATCGCCATTTGGACAAGAAATTCATGACTAAATTCCAAAATACATAGAGTTAGGTGCGTACAATTAGGCAAGTACCATGTACAAACTCTTATAATATCATCACTCTAGCTTTATGGAAAATAAGCTATGACAATAACCAAACCTCTGTCAATAATCTGATTACGTGATAAACTCGATTTTCTACACTGATAACTATAAACAACTATGTATGTTTAAGATAGTTGTGAGTTTTTTTCTAGCATTTCCTTATTGCTGTTGCATACTAAGATGCTTACATTTTTCTAGGTTTTAATTTAGTGTGATTAGGAAACAGACTTGTGAATTTAACTAACATATTGAACGGTACCGGTCACTTTAGTTTAATATTTCAGTTTCAAGTCACTCGTCACTCGATTAAATGTTTACGAATTATTTCTGACAGCAGGTACCTAAAATAAATACACTAGCAGAAAAAAAGAAAATAACATACAGACTAGTATCCAGAAACACATTTAAAAAATCAACTTCAAATTTAGAATTAGGTATGATAAGCATGTTTTAGGTAGATTTTCGAAGAAAAGTCTACCTATTGGTTTTGTACCAGTTGTCGAGTTTTGTAAAACAACCGGCAGTTAAAAAGTGTACATATATAAATATATCTATATATACACTTTTCACAAAGGCACGATAGAGGTCGCAATTATGCACCGATTGCTTTCAAACTTTGACGACAAATCAACAGGGCAAAAATGAAGGTTAAGTTCGTGAATGGGGGATGTGTTACCCCAAAGGGGGGACTGGGGGCCAAATTTTCAAAAATCTGTTTTTTCAGCATTACTTTTTTCCTATGGAAAATTTTTGGACCGTTTAACATTAATAGCATGCCCCTAGTAAATACGAACATTTTTTGATATGAACCCTAAATGATCCATCCTTAACTTGGGAACGGAAGGGGGAAAACCAAAATTTGATGGAAAAAAATTCATAGCTCCGAAACTGTAAACCTTTTTACAATCGGTAATATTTTTAAATGAAAGCTAATTTTTTATTTTACTCTACTATTAGTTTTTAATGCGACTTATATTTTTGGAGATAAAAATTAAAAAAACACGAAATCTACCTCAGCGGGAGTGCTGCGGGACCGGTTTTTTTACTATTTCTTACTTGTTCTACATTTAAATTTATAACTTGAAATAATTATTCTAGCTTCCATTCAGCAGCTGCATATCTATTGTGTATGTGTGACAAAAAATAAGGCCATTATACATTTCTGAGAAAAAAATATGAATAGCTAGTACATAGTCAGCAATGTATTTTATTTCCGTACGACTCAGCGATAAGATTATTTAACTGTGTGTACTTATAGGTATATAAATTGTAGGTATATTATACAGTCGTAGCTACGTCTATGAGATAAATTCTACGGGTAATGAATTAGAAATAATTAATTAAAGCGAAATACTTATATTTATATCTACCAGAAAATGTAATTTTTAATTTAAGTTTTTGCTCTTTCCATTCATTAAGTACCCACATGAACACTTTATCATGGTTTTAATACAGCTTCTGGGTACATACAACTTCCGTGAGTTAATTATACTTTTAAAGTTAACTAAACATTAAGTTTTTCTCACTTAAAAAATACAATAACGTCGGAATTACATACGTATTATTATATTAAGAGGTGAGATGGTGGAATTCCGTGCCAGGTTCTTGATAAATTTCATTAAAAAAAAAACAAATCTCAGTTTTAGCTGTCAAAGAGAACGTTGTGAATTCAAAAATTAGCATAAAGCAAAATAGTAAGTACTCACTTTAGCTCCGATCTGGTTACCGCACTGTCCGGCCTGAAGGTGCACAATTTCCCTCATATTTAATGTGTTAAATTACTATTTTTTAAATAATAAGTACTAAAGAATATTTTGCTCTGCACAATCCCGTCACACGCACGGACGGGCTGCCCGAATGAAATGAAATGAAAAAGGAACGGTGAACGGCGAACGAATTGGTTCTGCTTGGGGTGTGTGTACGGCAGTGTTACGACATTTTCCCTGAATTCGTGGTACTTGTTACTACTGTAAGTCATAATAAGTACATGTTTTAGATAGGTTTATCTGATATTATATTATGACTAATGACTTTGTAACTATGTTTAAAACACGGATTGTTTTATACTTTATGATTCAGTTAATGATGCATGTGATTTTTTTTATCTATATATGTACCTATACTTAGAAACTTTGCTTAGTATTATAAGGTTCCTTGAATTGAATCGTTGTTAGGAATATTAGGTTCAGTAGTAGTTAATCAGTATTGCAATTCAAGTCAAAATCGGTCCGTCAATCCAAAAACAGGGTGCCTTGCTTTTGGATTGAGGTACCAATTTTGCCTTAAATTCGATGTACCACGTGGCTGTCCACGCAGTCACGCTTTTGGGGAATCATCGGTGAAGATGAATCGACACTAATCGAGATTCACACAAAAGCATTCGTTCTCTTTCTTTTTCACTGAAATAAATATTGATAGTCTATTCTAAATTGTTCTCGAGATAAACTTGTTCTACTCTTCTTTATATTTTTGAAATCTGTTAAATAATAATTTGCCAACGTTTAGCCGACATTTAACCATTGACTGGGGCTTATAACCAGTGGTCGGCGTAGGTAGTGCCATTTGGTGGGATTTGTCCATCGTGGCATAACGTGGACATACCCTCTCATCTCAAAATCCCGGGATTCTAAAGATTTAACTTCGATCAAATATTACCGATATATAATTCAGAAATCCGCACCCTAAAAGTGACTAATTTTTCAATTATATATACCTAGTTTTTATTAATAGAATACCAGTTTCATAAAAGCTAACCGAATAGCGTTACGACTCTTTATTACTGGTATAAAAACACCGTTTTTAATATTTCGCGATTTTGACATTTCTTATACTAAATATTGTTTACAACGGATCATAATCGTGTAAATCTAAACTAATACTAGCTTATTCCCGCGGCTCCACTGGCGTTTTATTTTGCAAAAAAACCATCCCTGACCGGGATAAAAAGTCATCTCTCTAGTTGGGGTACCTAAGCAATAGAAATTTACAAAATTTAATTAAATTTTTTGAGTAGTTTCGGAGATTAGCGTGAACGAACATCAGTACATCACACATTTTAAATATTCAGATTAAAAAGCTAAAAATGTTATTGCGTTAAATAGCACCAGTGTTAGGCAATTCTAAAGACAGTTAAAGTTAACAGTTGAATAATTGTTAATTGTCACCATAACAACAAAAAATTGATCAATTTTAATTGTGGAAAATTACACACATAAAATACATTTAAGTAAAACATGCCGACGCAGTTTGTTTTCGTTTATAAACATCGTCGGAAAGGGAATAAAAACCTTAAGGTATATACCAAACATGCCGACGCCCTTTATAGTCATTTTAAAATACAATTCAAAAAATGAGGAAATATGTGATTCTGAAGAGAGATAGATTAAATTTACCTACTTAAATAGTAATTATGTTCTTATAAAATAAACGTAGTACAGCCATTATATCTCATCGCTTTTGTATTATACTAGCAACCCGCCCCGGCTTCGCATGGGTACATATTATACACCTAAACCTTCCTCATGAATCACTCTGTCTATTAGTGAAATCCGCATGAAAATCCGCTCAGTAGTTTTTCCGTTTATCGCGAACAGATAGACAAACGCGGCGGGGGACTTTGTTTTATAATATGTAGTGATTTTGTATAATATATGAATGGCTTCTTTTTAATTTGTGTTAAATTTAAGATAATTTATATTTATGTTGACAAATTGTACTTTTTGTTAAATAAATGTTGATAAATATTTTGATTTATTGGTATATCGCTAACCCCAACATAAATCTAAATCGCTCTAAACCGCTAAACCCTCAACATTCTTTTTATTATATTAATTTACGTACACGGTGTACAGTTTAAAACAGTTCACAAAAATGAGCATTAAAACCGCTTCAGTGTAAGGGTAGGTATTTGTACAGTGTACAAATAATAAAAAAAAACAAATGTCCTAGAGTTAAGTTCAGAGGGAAGTCTAACTAAGTGAACTCGAACTCGAATTGACTTAAATTTTAATATGCAGGAATCTCGGGGTATATCCATGTTCATATAACATTTGAGGTTATTCATCCGAAATGGCACTACCTTTTTTTTTTTTTTTTTTTTTTTTTTTATACTGGGGAAATCCATCATGGACTATCCTCCACCTGGGGTGCGGCAGAGGGGTGTGCCGGACTCTTACCGGCTAAAACCACCAGTGTGTTCCATCTTACATCTTCTGCCGGGGATACGGGAATCAAATTCGTCCGCGTCCCCGGCGGTGCTAGCCCGCCTGTGCAGGCTCCGTCTCTGAGGGGGTTAAATGTTAACCCCCCTCGTTTCCTCCATCCTCCATAGAGGGGCGCCCGTGGAACACGTCGCACTGCCACCTCGGACCCATTTACAGAAAGACGGATTTCCCCAAATCCGCCCCTCACGGGTCAGTTTAGGGGGGCCGAAAGAGGGCATTATCAGCCCTTCTGCGACGCCCGGTGCGCCTGCTGCGGATCGGGAGGGTAGTTGATATTTCCCTTTCCCTTTCCGCAGCCTCCTTCTGCGACATCACTGTTTCGCAGAAGGATATCACCGCGTCCCAACAACTCTCACTGCCAACCATACTTTGAACAATAGCTGACAGTAAAAGATTTCCTCCGATCTCTGCGAAGAGGGTACGGCGCGGTTCTTCCCACGCAGTACACTCGGCCACCACGTGCCGCGCCGTTTCTTCTTGGCAACCGACGCAGTGGTGACACCGGGCGTCCGGCTCCCTACCTATGCGGTGCAGGTACTTCCCGAAGCATCCGTGGCCGGTAAGCACCTGCGTCGCCCGGAACGTTAGGGAGCCATGCCTCCTCTTGAGCCATTCTGTCAGTACTGGCCGGATGGCCTCGATGGTATTGAGGCCGGCGGAAGCGTGTAAAAGGCGCTCCTGCCACTCTGCAACCAGGACCTGGCGCAACTCCGACCGGTGCCTCTCGATTTCACGTTGCACCGGTCGTTCTCCTTCCTCAGCCGTACTGTTGCGCCACCGTCGCAGTGATGCGACCGTCCTCGCCTCAAGATCCCAGGGCGGTGACCCTGCTAGTACGCACGCCGCCTCGAAGGAGATCGTGCGATACCCCCTAATGACTCTAACGGCCATCACCCGTTGCGGTCTTCGCAAGATGGCGATGTTGTTGGCCGTTAGACTGTCTACCCACACCGGGGCCCCATAAAGAGCCATGGATCGCACGATCCCTAAGTATAGCTGTCGGCAGGCGGCGTTCGGCCCCCCTAAATTGGGAAGCAGCGATGACAGTGCAGCCGCGGCGCCCATCAACTTTGGTACCAGCCGCCGGAAGTGAGGCTCGAATTTCCATCGGCTGTCGAGGACCAATCCTAGATACTTCATGGTTGACCCGACAGCTATCCGGACCCCACACACCACGATATGTGACTCCGGCGGCGGCTTATTCCGAGGTCCATGAAAAGCCATGGCCTCAGATTTGCTGAGTGCCACTTCTAGGCCCAAGCGCCGAATGCGGCCCACCACCTGCGCTACCGCAGCCGTGGCCAGCAACGCTGCCTCCCTGTGGGTTTTTCCTCCGGCCGTGACCAGCGTGTCATCCGCGTAACACGTCAGGTGCACGCGCTGGGGGAGGACACCCCTCAAAACCCAGTCATAACCAATGTTCCACAGGAGCGGCCCGAGGACCGAGCCCTGTGGAACACCGCACGACATCTGGCGCCTACCTGCACCGTCACGTCCCGCGTAGGTGACGCACCTCTCAGATAAGTACGCCCCGACGATGCGGCGGAGGTAGGGGGGCACTCGGTGATATATGAGTGCCTCTCTTATACAACTCCAGGGCAGAGTGTTGAAGGCGTTAGAGATGTCGAGCGACACGGCCAACAACACACCACCCCGGGACACCTCTTCCCCCGCCAAGACCTTCACGCGCATGATAGCATCAATAGTGGAGCGTCCGTGGCGAAAGCCGTACTGGCAGTCGTTTAGGTTTGGGCCCACATTGTACAAGTGGCTGACGAGGCGGTTTGCAATGATGCGCTCGAACAGTTTGCCCACCTCGTTCAGCAGCACAATAGGCCGGTACGCGGACGGCGAATCCGACGGACGCCCCTCCTTCTTAAGCAGAACTAGCTTGCCAGTTTTCCACTCATTGGGAAACCGGCTCTGCTCTAGACATGCCGTGAAGAGTCCTCTAAGTCGGGGCTCTAAGGACTCGAGAGCTAGGACCAGAGCTCGGCCAGGTATACCATCTGGCCCCGGAGCCGTGTTCTTGGCCCGGAGGCGCAGTACCGCTGCTCCCAATTGCCCCTGTGTCACCTCGGGAACGTGATCCTCCTCCAATCCTGTAGCAACGGGCAGAGCCATCGGCGGTGGTGTATATTCCGGTCTCTCCGGGAAGAGCACTGCCACCACCTCCTCCAGCATCTGCGGCCGGAGACTCTCCGTCAGGGGGGGAGCCCAAGGACGAAGTTTGCCCCTCACCATACGGTAGGGGCGCCCCCACGGATCTCTATCTATAGTCTCCAGCAGCTCTTCCCGCGCACGAGTCTTGGCCGCACCGATGGCTATCTGCAGAGACATTTTTGCCTGGCGGTAACCCTCATAGAGGAGCTCCTCCTCTTCAGGCGTACGCCGACGTCGCCTCCTGTAGCGGGTGTACTGACGTCTAGCTGTCACACAGGCAACGCGCAGCTGCGCGATTTCGGCAGACCACCAGTATACCCGACGCATCGTTGGTTGTTTGTAAACGCGAGGCATCGCCGAGTCGCAGATATTTGTCATTGCCTCTCGAAACCACTGCGCCTCCTCTTCGACGTCGACGGGCATTTCTGCGATAGGCTCCCGAGACCAGGCCTGAACAACTGCAGCCTCTTCAAGAACTTCCCTGTTTATTCGCTTCAAAGCCCATCGAGGGCCGCACCTCCGTGGGATTGTTGGGCTGTGGTTGCCCTGCAACTGGGTGGAGACGTCGAACCGTATATACCTATGGTCTGACAGTGTCTCCACCCCCTCCATGACAGTCCAACCCTGGACACGGCGTGCGAGAGCAGGGCTAGCAAACGATACGTCCACTATGGACTCGCCCTGCTGCCGCACACACGTGCTGACCGAACCTCGATTCAGGAGGGACAGACCAGTGGTCAGCGCCCACTCCTCGAGAGCCTCACCACGTACGTCTGTGATGGAGGAACCCCAAGCCGCGGACTTGGCGTTGAGGTCCCCCAGCACTAACACTTGTCGAGGGTAGCACTGACCAACTGAGGCGCCTACCTCCACAAGGAAGTCCTCGAATTCGGAGAGGCTCCTGTTGGGCGAAAAGTACACCCCAAAGATGGTAATATCGTTTATAGATGCAGCCACCCAGCCGCGACCCCTGGACACCTTCTCAAGAGCCCCGCCAATAATAGCCACTAGGCCGTCCTGATCACCTGCCCAGTTGTCCCTGGGAGAGACAAAGTAGGGCTCGGCGATTACTGCCACGCTGATCAACCACTCCGCCATGCTCTGGAGAAGAAGATCCTGAGCCCTGGCGCAGTGATTGATATTCCCTTGGAGGAAATGGAGAGCCATTACTGGCAATCCATTTCCTTTGCCTGCTCTTCCTGAACCACTGATTCGGCTAGTAGGTGACTCGGCTGCGCGGGATTATTCTCGTTCCTGACAGCTTTCGTCCTCCTCTTTTTACTTTTGGCAGTGGTTGCAGAGCATGCCTTACTGCCCACTCTGTGCCCCGCCGATTTACCTGCCGCAGCACAAACCGGGCAGTGCGGTGTAGCAGAGCACTGGCCCGCTTTATGGCCAGGCTTACCGCAGCGGTAACAATGGTCACTGCGATCAATCTCAGCGGTGCACCTAGCCCGGACGTGACCGTCCTGTAGGCAGCGGAAGCATCGCATCGTCTTGGGCTCCAGTAACTTGACTCTGGCGGACACCCAGCCAACCAGTAGACGGCCACTATCACTGAGTTTTTTGGCTGCTGTGACAGGGCAGCGCACCCACACTGTGCCAAGACCAGTGGCATCCCGGCGGATTTCGCCCACCTTTACATAGTCCACCGGACAGCCACAGTCGCGGGTGATGGCCGCTAGTACCTCTGCGGCAGACACGGAGTCGTCTAGCCCACTAATGCGTAATTCTTCGCACTTTGTGGGTCTGGACACCTTGACGTCCTCCGTTTGGAGGACATTTTTTATATTTAAGGCCAGTTGGTCCGCCGCTTGCCCACTACTAGCACCGGGGATCTCTAGTATTCGGGCACCCGTTGCCGCCACCCGAACCCTAAGACCCTTTATGCCTAGGCTTTGCAGATCCACTTTGGATCTGGCCTCGGCCAATACTGAGGCGTAAGTAGTTCCCTTCTCCACCGCCGCAGGCTGTAGTGTAATGACTACAGCTGCGGAGCGTGGGGCGCGGAGCTTACGGGTCTTGGACTTCTTAGCAGGTGTCTGACTCGGAGATTGGGTCTTCTTCTCCTTATCAGCCTTCTGTTTGGCTTTTCTACCCACCACTTTCGACCAGGTTTGGGCTTCAGCCCCGGAATTTGCCGGCGGCGGTAGGTCTGTAGCCGATGATGGTCGGTAAGATGCGGTTGCGCTGGTGGTAGTAGGCGCTGCAGCTGTAGACCTCTGCTTTGGAGCATCCTTGGGCACCGTCAATTGTTTTCCCGACGCCTTTGTTCCCTTCTGTTTCCCCTTTATGGCATTATTCCCAGACTGGGAGCCTAGGGAGTTTCCGTTAGCTGTTGCTTTAGCGGCCTTTCTGTCCGCTGCAAGCGGTGGACGGATGTTTACAGGGGGGGGGAGTCTCTCCTCAAAAGCCTCTAGACGGGCGTTCACCATGGTCCCTACTTGGACCATGATGGTTCGCTCCAGTTCAGCAACCTCGATGGGAAGCTGCTGATTGTTCATCGCGGGGAGTGGTGGCTGTTCAGTAGGCGTCGGCCGCTCTTTGCAAAGAGCCATTTCGGCTTTCAAAGCCGCGACTTCCTGCCGCATTTCTTCCACCTCTTTTCGAAGCGTCGCGTTCTCCTGCGAGAGTGCTGCCGTCTCTTCGAAGGCTGTCCGGGCCGAGAACTCTTCGGCCGCCTCTTGGATTGCGGACGCTGCATCCTTGAGGGCCTTAACGAAGCAGCCCTTCAGGTTTTTGGACTTCTTTGCAACCGTTAGTATGGTTTCCAAGTTGTCCTGGACCTGTTTGGTAAGAGCACCAGCCGTCCTGGCATCTACTCCCTTTTCGGACAGTGTGTGGCTAGATTCCGCCAATCGGGCGAGGCGTAGCCTCTTTGCCGCCTCCACTTGCTTATGCACCTCCGCCTCGACGTCCCCTTCTATCACTTGGCGAAGCCCCTCCTGGTTTGAAGCTTGGAGCTCCGCTCGGGCTTTGCCTGGCCTAACGGTTTTGCCTGTCCCTCGGGGCCGCCCTCGTCCTCTGTTTGACGTGCCGACTTTTGCCGGCACCGTGGTGTAATCCGAAGCCGACTCCGACTCCGAGTTTACCACCTCGGAGCGAGACCGCTTGCGGCCACCCCTCCAAAATTTGGAAGGCACGTTAGCACTGGCACTTCCACTCCCGACACTCGTTGCTGACCAACTGCTAGCGACAGATTCGCAGTCGGACTCTTTGTCAGCGCCAGCCTCCTCACTTCGGCCTTCTCGGCCCGTCCCTAAGCATCTCTCTACCACTGTTATTGGTTTTGGTTTTTTAAAATTTGAAATTTCCATTTGATTCCCACGAGTCTGGGGGAAAAAACGGTCGACCCGTGCAGAGCCCCACAGTATTGCCCGGGCAAGTGTACATTTGAACCAGACCAGAGGGGCCACTGATCCTCTAGCCTGGGGTGTGCTAGCGACTGATGCCACCTTAAACTGGACTCAGAGTAAGGGGACAGCCTGTCAGCCATTCATTCCCTCGCCGCGCACCAAAACTTGGAATTCAGGGTAATTTTTTTTTAATGAGGTTTTCTTCCTCGGTCCGGGCGACCAAGCCAAGACCAACGACGGTGGCAATAGATATTACCTGCCCTGCCGAACACAACCCGCGATCAACAGGGCCCGTCGTACACCGCTCTCTCCATATCCTCTTATAAACAGAGGATACAGAGAGCGGAAAGTAGGAGCCCGATCGAACGGATGCCCTACGCCGACTGGTAGTCCGAGATGGATGGACTCCGTCGAGTATCCCTCTTAGTCTGGTCTCTCACTTTGAACCTTCCGGCATGAGTGGCTCTACCGGCATAGCTCCAAAGATCATTGAGGCACGCAAGCCCCCCCACTACGGCAACGTGGGGATACCTCGGGGGGGGAAATGGCACTACCTACGCCGACCACTGCTTATAACTTATAACTTTACTGAAGTTCTTTATTTGAACACTAGTCGTTACTCTCATCTAAGTTACTCCAAAGTACTCCTCAATTAAAAAGTTCAAAATAAAACATGCTAATGTTGTACTATTATTATAATAATGATAACAGTATGGTATCACAACAAATCTTTGTACAGATAGTTTCAAAATGTTTTAGTAAGCGATAAAGCAGTAAAATTTAAACCTAACCACTAACAACACAGGCGTATGATTCACACCGAGCAACGACGCAAGTTCACGCCGACAATGAAACCATAAATTAATTCAAGCACTAATTACATTCTCTATGCCGACGACCGATGACGACCGTAGCCGGTGTACGCCACCGCTCGTGTTTCCGCTACAAATAGTACCTTTTAAAGCTTTTTCTTAAGACATTCGTTTCAGGTTTTGTAGAGGAACAATGCGAGCTTTGAGTCTAATGCGTGTTTACTTGGTAAATTAGTCACACTCGGTCCTTTTCAGAGTAACCTCTTGAGAGTTTATTATAGGATTCTGTTCCAAAAAATAAAATAAGTTTATCGCTGCGAACCAACTGTTCTTACATACGTTTGTATTTTAATACCAGTTTAATGACAAAGCGGATTGTTACTATATTAGATGGATTTAGATAGTCTTCTATTTGTAACTATTTTATACATTGCAGACTTAAATCAATTGCGGATAAGAAACCAAATCACACAGATTTAATGGAACACAAGTCCAATATGTTATTACGGTTTTATTGAATGTTCACCGTTTTGACTTTGTTCATGCAAATATGTCGTCAGACAATTTCTCAAAATATTTGATTTGTTATGTTTTACAAGATATACATGACCACAGAAATTTATTAGTTTCTATATTAATGAAGAAAATAAGTAAATATTTTGAAGCCTTTAGAGGAGGCTTTATTCAATGGAACTTCATTCAAATTATCGATTAATGATCTGTCGAGCTACCAATGTGCTCTTTATAAAAAGTAAAATAAAAAAATCAATTTGAATGTAGAATTCATAATTTCAATTATCGGTTTCCTTGCCATCAGTGAAAAAAAAAATGAGGAACGCTGAAAACTATATTATGCATAAAGAAGAGATGTAGTGAATCTATGTTCTTACTTACTAAGAAAATGCTAGTACATTAGTTATGATATTACTACGTAGGAACGCCAAACATCTCAAAAACAGGATAGGCGTGTTTAGAACTTCAAATAATTGACGTTATTAAAGTGCTCTATGAGACGGCATCCGACTTCATACATCATTACAACCGATTAACGCGAAGATATAAGATGATTACAGGGGCAGACAAAACTTACATTGCCTATGAATTTAACTGTTTTTTGTCACCGTGTATTATGGCCTTAGTAATGATAAATAATGGACGAGTATTTTTTTTTATAATACTCTGGATTAATTCCCCCTTATTTTGCTTCTAATTCCAAACCCATTAATACAGCTATAAGATGTGGCTTTGGTATATTTTTTTCTCAAGTATCTCAATAATGTCTCAGAAGAATCGAATTTTCACCCGAATCTCATTCAGCCTGTCTTCTAACAAAGTATTATTTACAGGTTTTGATCCGTCTGTTGATTTCCCTATATTATAGTTAGTGACACTTCAATGACAAATCTAAATAAAAACTTCAAAAGAGTTCCATATCCATCGCTTGGCTTCATTGTCAGACCATCATTACCAAGTCCAATCTGTTGGACTCGTCAAAACGAAGCATATGAGCCAAAATTCTAGGGGTTTACTTCAACTTCAACTACCCACCTCCTGGCTCCATAATCAGATCCACTCCAAGATGCTAAACTATAGTATTGTTATCAAAACTACAAATACAAAGTTTTATTTCGATACAATAATTAGCAGTAGCTTAAAATTAACTTGCAAAATTTGTTTACAAAGTTAGTTACAAGTGAATCAAATCAAATCGTTTATTATTTTGCAGAAAGCACTGTTGTGAAAACAATGGTGTTAATTTTATTATATGAATCAAGTGTTTCTACCTTAGCATAGGCAAGCAAAATGTTATAAATTGAATACTGATATAGTGTTATGTCATGAATCAAATAATAAATGTCACTGTACATAGAAATTAAGATGTCAATAAATAAATGGATAATATAATTACATTCAGTTGTCATTCAGGTAGTCTGTTAAACTATAATAACATTTATCTACTAAAAGGCTTTTAAATTTTTTCTTAAATAAATTCATATTCAATCCCTTTATTTATTATAAATTTATAAATCACAGCAGCCATATGGAATACACTTTTGATAAAACCGTGTTAATACAAAGTAATCTATTTTAGTAGTTACAAAATGTAAAAAAAATTAATGTATGTAATTTTAGTGTGTATGCACTTCTTCGTTTATCTGCTTGAAATATGTTTCAAAAATGCTAAAGGCTGATATGAATTATGAATTACAATGCGTGTATTAATCACTAATACTAGTTCACAGAAAATATATTCTTAAAGTTACTTCATGAATAAGTAGTTTAATAATGTAGTATTATTTATACCCATCAATTATCAATACACATAAAAATAACGGAAAGAGGGCTAAACATACTTAAAAAATATATATATCTGTCGAATCGAGAACCTCCTTTTTTTTCGTCGGTGAAAAAATAACTATGGTGAAAAAATACACAAACCAACATTAGAAATCATATGACGACAGGAAGACTTTAAACAAAGAATGGCGTGGGTCGTCGTCTTTTATTATTCTAATCTTTATTTAATGAATAACCAATGAGTTTTTTAGGTTAGTTAAATGTTGAAACTGAAACCTTAATTCACTAAGGTTTTTGTATTTAAATACCTGAATTAACACAGTCAGTGTTGCCAACTATTGGACTAAAATCTCCGTAAATTTTTTTGCTAAGTTCTAAAGAACCGGTAAGGGTTTTTACTATTACGATCTTTTCAACTTTAATTTACACCTAGACTCGGGACAACTATTTGTGGATCAAACAAATTTTTGTCCTGTGCGGGAATCGAACTCACAACACTCGTTGCGGTGTAGTGGCGAGGCGACCACGTTTACCATTGCGCCATCCGTGCAGCATTGCACGTAGTAAGCAATTAGGATTTTTTATACAGGGTGTAAGTGACACCGTAACGAATCCTGAAATAGTGTATTCAGAACAAAAAAATCATAAAAAAATTCTGCCGAAAATATATATTCTGCCATATTTTTTTTTTTTACTTATCGCAATGCAAAAGTCAGTTCATCATAAAAATGCGAGATTAAGGATTTACAGTTAATAGCTTCATTTTAAAGTACGCAGTGTAACGCAACACGCGTACTGTCACAGATAAAATAATAGTTACTTCGTAAGTACTGTGCGGTACGGGAGTGACCTTCAGCGCACGGCGCTGTCGAAGCAGCTGATTGCATAAATGTTTTACATTGTAGTTTTTGGCCAAATGGGGTATTTACAGTTTTTTTAGGTAAAATGTTCTGTTTACTCATTGTGATATCACTTTTTAAAAAAATTCTAATTGTAACTGCATGCTAGAGTCATGCCCTTTCAGAGATTTAAGTAAGTGTTCCATTTTCAAATACACCCTGTGTATTCAGTTTTCAGACTGTTTATAGTCAGTGGTAATGACTAACCATCCGAAAGCACCGTATGCTTGGTTACTTTAATATATTTTGAAAATAAATAATCATAATGGATAAATCACTACAACACAGAAAAGGATGAACAACAGTGCCCCACGAAGATACCGAACATGGATACATGGGCGGGTAAACCCAGGAAAAATAAACTATCTTGCATTCCACAACGACGTCAATTAAAAGAAGATTAAAGTAGTTGTTGTTGGCACTTGTTGTTACTTACTAAGGGAGTGCCACTAACAAATAACCTATTTAAACAACACTAGCGTAGTGTTGTAATGCTGTTTGGTGAGTGAGTTTGTTACATCATAATTGGGTACCCGTACCCGTTGTAGGGGTGAAGCTAAGAACATACTTACTGACACACATAATTAATCTACATTCGCGAGCGATGTCGCGGACAATAGCTAGTTAAAAAATAATGATCTAAATCAAACTACCGTTAGATTACTGCCATCCATATCAAAATCGTCACCCCTGCTGTCAAGTTGACAATAAAATTGGCGGGAATTTGCCATTGTTTGGCGGCAGATTAATATGAAAAAGGTAGATCTTAAGTGGAATATAGATTATATGTTCTATTGTTAGTTGAATTGCATTTTCTTATAATACTTTAGTCATATAATTGCGATAAGATATAATTGCATCTTTAATAAGCCATCTTTACGCGATTTGTAAATAGATACTTATTGTTTTATTTAAAATTTGAAGTTTTTGAAGTGATAACTTCTTATATGAGGGTAAACCGCTTCGTTACGTAACGCGTTACGGCGCCAGTCTGTCTGGCGTTTAAGTTATCACTTCTGTCGGGCGTCCCGAGACGCACACGTTTTTAATTTTTTAATTCTTTACTCGATTTCTAATCCCTCCTAAATTACACTAGTTATTAAGAAAGTAATATCAACATTACCAACATACTAGAAATATCCGTCCCAAGAAAATAAAAGGTAGCTATTTTCTATGAGTCACCTCGCTCTAGTCTAGACTTCAGACGTTATTAGTTCAGAGAAATGAGTCACCGGGCACTTTATAGCCAATAAGCTCGTGTCACTAACATCCAGTTCTGTTTATAACGTTTCACAAAGCTTATCTATAATGCATATGTTATTTTATTACAGTGCCGACGGTGTTAGGCACAGAGAATGTCACGAATAATAATATTCAGGGATATTTTGCACAGCGCCATCTAGACTTAAACTAAGCATAGCTTGTACTGCGGGCTCTTGAACACGGATAAACTTACTAAGACTTACATACTTACACTCTTTTAATTACATAGAAACGTCGAAACCAAGTGGGAGAGTCATGCTTCGGCACGTATGGGCTCGACCGATGTGATACCACGGCCTCGCAGAAAACCGTGAGCAATGCTTGCGTTGTGTTAGGCCAAGAGAGTGAAGTTACTGGATGTCCAAACGTCCCTCCCCCCTTCCCCTTAAACGCCGGCAGCGCACTTGTGACTCTTGAGTTGCAGGTGTCCACGGGCGGCGGTAGTTACTAACCATAAGGTGACCCATCTGCTCGTTTGCCCGTATCACATGAAAAGCAACTGCTCTTGTATTGAGGAATCTTATCATTTAATTTTGTTCCTAATCTTGCAATTATAGCTGGTCTGTTGGTCTAGTGGTTAGTAACCCTGATTGCTAAGCCAGAGGTCGTGGGTTCGATTCCGACCCAGGACAAATAATTGTGTGATGAACATCATCATTTGTTCTGTCTGGGTGTAATTTATCTATAATATGTATGTATTTAGAAATATATAAGTATGTTTATCAGCAGTCTGGTTACGATAGTAAAGGCTCTGCCTAGTTTGGGATCAGACGGCCGTGTGAGATGTGTGAAGTTATTATTATTATAGCACGGACTCAATTTTATCATCACCGTCTACATTCTATCATCACGAAGAATTGAAACCTGGTACAGAGAGTACAGTTGAAGAAAATAAAGTAGAATAAAGAATATTTTGTCGAAGACGAATTGGGAGCCACTTGAGCATGAAATTATTCTTCAAACAGTCTGGTATTTCAAAAGACAAGCGCGGTCACCTAATCTTTTCAAATTTATTATATTAAAATACACTCGAGTGCAATTAATCCGGGTCGCATAAAGTACCTGAAAATGTCGTAAGCTAGGAATGCTCGAGTGTACAAATATGTAAATAAGATATCATAGCAAGGATATGATCTAGATCAGCAAAATATTTAGACAACTAAACTGGAACACAATCCATTTGCATGTTCATTGCGTCTGTTAAAAAGAAAGTTGAAATTACAATTTTAAATTGATAACATTAATTTCACGCATTAACAAAACGGCACAATTTAAAGCAAGTTAGTTAATGCATAATTTTATTAAATAAAAGATACACGCGCCATTTTTAATAATTGCTCCTGTGGATCCTTTATATAGGTAGGTTAAAGCTTAATTCATATGCTCTCAGGTAGAAATGTGAGTATGAGAGTCATATTTTTACCCTAGAGTCAAGGTAGCGTAATGTTTTTTGCACGTTGTATTTAACTGACTTCAAAAAAGGAGGAGGTTCTTAATTCGACTGTTCGACTTTCGACTGGCTGAACCGATTTTGATGATTATTGTTTTATTTGAAAGCTGGTGCTTCCCGTGTGGTCCCATTTTTTTCCAATTTGGTCCAGTTCTGATAATATCATAATGACATCTATGAGAAAACCATATAAGTCTTTTACGGAATATTTTTTTTTAGTCGGTTTTTTTTAAGAATAGATTAGAAGTTTTAGCGGATAATGGAATAGGTAGGCGTTTGTCTTCCAACTCAGCTGATGAAAAGTGATGATGAAGACGCCTATCCAATAGAAACCCATTCACTTTACTCTTGAACGTTTCAGGATTATAATTGTTTGGTAAAATAGACGTAGACAGTTCATTCCAGATTTTGGCGACTCCAACCAAAAAGGAGCTGTCAAAGCGCTTCGTTCGACTTTTTGGTGTTTCGACAATTAAGGTTTCACTGCTGACGTGCACTTTCACGACTGATAGTTTTTTTTTTTCTATGGAATAGAAACTGTTTCGACCTCTACATACAGTACAAACATACTCCAACATCATCTAGCGAAGACTGAGAGCTGAACTACGAAGTAACTACTAATCCTGCATCGCGTTATGAGAGTTCTCGCGCCTCCCAACATCAACCGTTGGGCCGCGGCCTGCCAGGCATGATCACCTTGCCTGGTCGGAGGATCCTCCCTTTGTGTCCGAGGGACATAACACCCCTTCCTCCACGATCACCAACAATGTATTAAAATTCATACTGCTATTTTATGATTATAAACGTTGCATCGATATATATCTAAACAATACATAGCATAGACAAAGCAGCCAAGAGTTTTTTATCACTTAGTCGATTTTGTATTCTGTGTCTACACTACGTCCATAGAGAATTGGCGTAGAAACTTAACTTTTACATTGCTATGAACGGCAATGATTTCTTTGTGTTCGGGTTCTAATTTAACACCTAGAGTGATTATAAAGTTTGCTGTATAATGTTGTATTTTATTTATGTTAATAAAACTTACCTTTTTACCGCCTTTATTTTAACGTGGTACTTTCATTACTTTAACGTTAACCTATGTTACCTTTCGGGTACCTACAGCCTCACCGAGCATTCAGCGAAGTAGAACAGTTATGTATCGTTATATTAAATATTTTATCGCATCTGTTTGTGGTTTGATTAATACAAATACTTACCAGTAAAGGTTACACTCTACAGTTTTACCATGTATGTATACTTTTCTCGGGGACTGCCTTCCTAGGGTATTCCTGAGTCCCTTGCAATAGACCCACTTATGTCAGAACACCGTGTGATTTTAGTTGCTTCGATTCCGACATACCACTTTACCGCCAGCCCCGGTGAGATGATGACCCGTGGGGGTTTCCACAAGACAAAAAAAATGTATGTATACTTACTTGTATGAAGTAGAGCGTAGCAGAGTTCTGGTTTAATTGAAGTCTCCTTCAGGGACAATATTACCCTATAGAATTTGCGTAGAACCAGCACAATGAACGTAGGAAGAGTTGTATTTGTTACAGTAGGCCAACTTGCTAACGTTGTAGTTTTTTAATTCTTCAACGTATACATTTTACTTTCTTCTAAATCTTTGTTCAGAGTTCACTCTTCTTTGTTAAAAAATGGGTACGAAGAATTCTCGTCCCGTGACCACATGTATTTACACGACCAATATAAAAATACTTGTCCTAGCTCACTGTCCGGCCATTAACGTTTAGAAAACCGCCTGTACTAAATAAGAATTTACAAACTTACTTAGTATTTTATTTGATTTCATAATTATTATTTTTTCTCTAACATGTGTATAAATGTAGTAACCGAGTCAACCTCCTTATGAAACTCTTAAAATACTATACAGTCCTCGAACATAAGAGAATCTAATGCTGAGAATTCCACATCTGAATCCGTGACATTAATTATAAAGTCTAGTGGCCTATCATCGGTTAGTGATCCTGTTCCAGTATTGCTTTTCAAAGTTAATGACATGATTACTCTCTTTTTTTCCAGTATTCTGCAATTATTTTGATAAAGCATTCATTTATAATTAGGTTCTAGGTACTAATTAGTTTCTGGATACTTGTACATTTTGATATGTTAATATTTAATTTCTGTTAAAGTTTACTTTATTACCATTGGATAGATTTAAAGATTATTTACATTATAATATTCATGTTGACTTATTAAATTTTTTAAACTTTGAACGTTTCTGGTTATATCCAACTGTATTTAATTTAATCGCAATTTTTGTGTTGTCTTATTATGTAATCTTTGGTCTGTGGTCCTCACTATCTAATATATTCTTCTTTCAAATACGGATGTTGTACGTTTTAGTTCCTCCTATACCTCACCCCAGCACTCCAGTATTCCCAAAGTCCTATTTGGACCATTTCCCTCTTACACAAGACAAACTTTCGCCGCCTTTGTACGAACTTGTGTTTTCATTATAGTTTGAGGCAACAAAGCTTATAGACTCAAGGCACGATATCTTACCTACGTTACTATGCCCAGAGTTCGGACCGCGGTACTCCAACTTTCGAACCAAAATAAACTATTTGAATAAAACTAAAATAGTCACACCAATTCTCTACAAACTGACTACACATTACTGTTAGAACCAGACGTTTCAAATTGCACAAAAAGTGGACAGCGAGGCCGCCTGGTCTGTCTGCTGGTTTCATATCTTGAATATACTTAAACTGTAGATTTATTTGTACTTAAATCAAGTAATCGACCAAACTCACTAAAGTTTCTATCCTAACTATTGTAACTAACATTAAAATTAATGCAAAAGTGTCATTTGTTTGTTAGACGCCCATTACACGGTAGGTTTTGCTGTCAGTTATGCCACAATCAAAACGGTGGTGGACGAATAACATATCGTCTAATGCAGTGATTGACGGTTGCATGATGAGATTTTAATATCGATATTATTTCATCAATTACCAACGAACATCCGTCAATCATGACTTTTGGTAATGATTACTAATGATTGACGTTTGCATGAGCGTCTAATGGACGCCTTCGCTTTCACGCCTCAAATACTTAACCCATCACCATGAAAATTTGCCAACACGTTGCCAGGAGTACAAAAAAAGATATGGGGTATCTTTCATCCCGAAAAAGACTTCTGTTCCCGAGGGATATAAAAATAGCTGTCCCGCGAACGAGTAATATTTTGTAATACATAGTTCTGTTGCCTGGGGCGAGCACATTCTTTCAGACAATACGACAATAATAATGCCATGGCATGTTCCTCTGCGTAATGGTGCTATTTATCAAGTAATAGTTTTATGAGTAGGCATTATTTATCATATTACAACTCATGTTTTGGTGATTCAGACATCTATCCTGAATCCTGACGAGATACGAATCTTCTTTCTCTTCTGTAGTTTTGGGACCGCCTTGACGAAACAATAAAAGGAAATAGGAACCCTTAAATCTTGCTTGATAGTGGGCTTTCAGCGGACCTTAAAGGACAATACTTATGTGAGAGTGATGAAAATATGTAAGTAGGTTTTGGTTTGGTTTTGTGTTGATTTCATAACATTTTTTATTTTTATTTAATTGTTCTATCTTAAGCCACTACTACAAAGGTTTTATTAGCGCTGCGTTATTTATATTTATTACGAATTATTGAATTACAAAGCACCACAAAGACGGTTCCCTGAACTTAACGCTGGCAATGCAACCGCAACGCGATGCCGTGAAGGAAAATATCTTATTAATAAAGTACTTTAAACGAGCAATTATTGTGTATGTATTTATATTTCGGGTATCTCGGAAACGGCTCCAACGATTTTGATAAAATTTTGTATAAAGATACAGTTTTGCATTAAAATTCAACTGCATAGTTGTATTTCCTGTAAAAATGCAATTTTACAAAAAAAGTGTACGTTTTGAAAATATAATGCATTTTACCGCCAAAATACTTTTTGATTGCACCCTGCAATACAATATCGTAAGAAATCTACATTCGTGCCAAGTCACAAATTTATTAAGCACACTTTCACGCATTTCACCAATGCACAACCTTTTTAAAAGACAAGAAAAAAGCTTTTAAAGTCTCGATTGTAACTTTTAACTTTATCTTTTTATGGTTATTTACAACGTTGACCTTTGATATATACCTATTCAACTTACTAAGTAATGTAAAGAATTTAATGCCAAGTGTAAACAACAAACAACATTATGTGCGCGGAATTTTTTAGATAAAATGTCTGACTGGCACTGGATGTAATTTGTTGATAAGGTCAGGTGAAAGCTGATACAACAGAGTATTGATGTAATTTATTAATAGGCTATACTAATTTAAGAAAAAGTTAGAGAGTTTTTTATTTGTTTGTTCTGAAACTACCAATCGTAATCGAAAAAATATTTTTATATATCGCACTGCTATTACAAGTGTATCAACTCAAAATGAAGCTTTATTCAGAAACGACAGAAAACTGATTACTCGCTTCTTGTTAAAGATTATAAAAAGTGAACACTGTATTTAGATTATTGATAAAATTAAGGGATTTCTGTATTAATGAATTATTTAAGAGATTGCAGGTTATCAAGTTATTTCCAATTTTTGACTTAATACTCTATTGTCTTAACAAATTTAAAACAAAATATGAATCATTTTTAGTGGTTTTGTTGAAAAAATTGTCTTATTACAATTTATTATTATTATTTTATATTTATTGACGCGTAGGGAATGGATATTTACGTATGAAAAATGAATTATCTCAAATTTACCCTATTTTGAGTTGATACAGTCTCGTAACAGCAGTGCGATATGATAGCCATGTTCATGATATAAGCTATGTAACATCACGCATTCACGCCAAGATATTTAGGAGTGGAGAAACTGCGTTGAACGGCTAGTCTATATATAAATAGAAAAAAAAAACACTTAAGTACCTTTTCCACCTCAGTTTATCAACCTATTTTTGTTTAATAGCTATTAATGGGCATTTATGTTATTAACAAAAATCACTATTTTATAAAACAAACAAAAAAGTGTAGGTGTATAATTTGTTTAAATTTTGTGTAAATTGATTGTAATATGATGATGATTGTTGAAGATGTCTCTGCTACCCGTGCGAAGCCTTCTGTGGGTGTATATTTAGATTACGTTGACTTATAAGCTTGATTTTTTTACAGCTTCAAGGGACCGCAGACGTATTTGGTATTAATTTCAACTTGAGGCGTCCACGGGTTCCTAAGAAAACGGGTCCTCACAGACAGACAGACAGACAGAAGAACAACAAAGTGATCCTATAAGGGTTTCACGTTCAACGTTCAACGTTTCAGCATAATATAAGTCGAGATTTTTAACACAGTAATTACTGAATATAATTTGTGAGGTTCTTTAGTCAGATTACTTAGTACGATGCTACGCTTACTAAACATATATTATCTTCCATGATAATAACTTTATAACAAAGAATAAAGATTTGATTTTTTTAGTCGATAAACTCTGAAACTACTGTTTTAGGAGTTTACTCCTTAAGAATCGATTTGCATATAAGGCACCCGGTATGAAAAAAATATGAAGAGTAAAATTTAGTGATCGGAGGGCAGCGTAACGCTTTATTGTGCTTTTTATGCTTTATTGGAGTTTACTCCTTATTCTCGACGCATGTAAGTAGATATGTGTATACCTTTATGTTATATATATGTGTAAATATATATACAGAATATATAGAGGGAGGGAGAGGGAGAGAGAGAGAGAGAGAGAGACTCCAGTAAATTGTAAACTCCAGCCGTGAGTCGGAGCTGACACACACATTTTTTTTTTTTTAATAATTCAGTCACCTTACTTTATTCAGAAATAACATAGACTATATTTTAATTCAGTAATAGGTACCTACGGGAAAACGCTGCAAAACCGCGGGAGCACAGGTGGTATAAATTAAAATAAAATCATTTGTATGATACCTACTTAAATACACCAACTATAGTACACTAGACTAGTTTAATTATTTATCATAATACAGTGTTCCTAACTAATGCGATCACAATATACAATGATTTACTTACTTACATGGAAGTTCATAGCTTTAAATATAGAGGAAGCTCATTTGGCATACCGCCAACCTGTGTCGACAGCAACAGCGAATGGCGCCTGCGGCTCCTAGCGGCGAGTGCAGGAAACTATTAACATTTTTTTTAATCGTGACTGTGGCGGACGACGCGTCGAGTGTGTTCTGTATCTATTTTGAATTTATACTTACTATGAAAGCATAGATTATAGATATACTACCTAATGTAACATAATATCTTAACCTTAGAGCCATAAACTAAAATATATATACTCAGAGCAATTGCTCTTAGATCTTAACGAACTACAAAAAAACACTGGTTAAAGTATTTGTAATCATTTGTCATCTTTGCATTTCATAGAAATGCAATCATCACGATCGTACTATCAGTGGGTTACATCTAAAGGTTGGTTTGGAAGTGAAAACTTCTTTAGGCACATTTGTACACTTTTGCTATGGGGAAAAAGCACTGAACACGTGACCGTAACGCTAATAATACATATATATATATATATCCACTAGAGGGCGCTTATCTGAACATTGAGTTCTGCCAGCTCCCTATTAATTAATGTCACCAACCTGCTAATGTAACGTTTCGTTTAAGGTTTCACTTCTGCCGGCAGTCCCATGACTGCCTATTTTTTTGTACTAAGTTTCTACATATAAAGTTCTTCCCTTGTACACCAGCTAAGGCTAGCGGAAATACTACATTGCCCCTGTACGGGTAGTAATCGAACTAGATTTCAGATATTTAGTCAGAATATCAAAGTATGTTACTAAATTTTGAGATTGCAAAAAGACTGCATTATTTAGTCCAGTCTCTTTGCAGGCAGCATAGTGTTGTGACTAAAGCTTATCACACACTATCCTGTCACGGCTCCACCCCAACAAATACGTTGTCATTCAAATCTGAACTGGAAAACGTGGTCGTATTATTTTCATAATATCAAAACGCGCTTAATGCCCGCTGTCGGCTATTTCATATTACTTATTTATGTATATAACTTTATTGCTGGGTTGGAGCCGTGCCATTACCGTAACGGTTTAGTGTGTGATGATCTTAACTCTTCACACTTGCGAAAAAGAGGTTGCCGGTTCGAACTCAATCCAAGATACCTAGTATGCATGTTTACAGTATACGATGATGACGATAGACATATAATAGTGAAATATTAAATTAACAAAAGGTCAGTCAACAAAAATAATGATTTGATAACAGGTACGCAAAAGTATCGTAAAACTCAAATTACCTACCTACATATAAAACACAGTGCGTTATAGGTTGTCAAAACATATACATAGGTCAAAACACAGAACAAATTCTTTCTATTTTCTGGGTGAAAAGGTTCATTGACTCCGTAAACCGATACTACCTTGAATCTTTTGCAACACATAAAATACAAAAATACTCTATGGAACAGCTATAAGGAACTGGAAGCAGGGTAACGGCCTATTTGACGTAAACATCGGCGGATCGCAAAGATAGTCTCAATTTCTTGTTTGTTTACACAAACAACATTAGATACTGTGAAATGTCTGTCAACAAACGTGGAGTTACTTTTACTCTATGATTAGCCTTAAACAGAACAGTTTAAAAATAGAATTATGGAGATAAGATTGCCAGATGAGAAAAATGTCTGTAACTATTAAAAAGGTTTGAGAAGTTGTTACATATATTCTGGTGACAATAAGAAAATGAGATAGTGCAATCCACTATGCACTAATCCATCACATTTGTCCATCTTAAGGTTGTCTGGAAGAAATCGCAACTAGCGATAAGACCGCCGCGCGCCAATTGTACCATTATTCAATGTTTTTCATTTATGTTGTAACTTTTCTATGGTGTACAATAAAGAATATTGTATTGTATTGTATTGTAGTGCAATGAATCTAATGAATAATAACAATTAAACCTGCAGAGTCGAAACTAATATACAAATGGCATTTTTTACCACTTTTTCTGCTAAAGTTTATTTTACACTTATTTTTGACGTCGATGTGTGTGTGTGTGTGTGTGTGTGAGTGTGTGTGTGTGCGTGTGCGTGCACGTGCGTGTGCGTGCGTGCGCGTGTGCGTGCGTGCGCGTGCGTGCGTGTGTGCGTGCGTGTGCGTGTGTGCGTGTGTGTGTGTGTGTGTTAGTGATGTAACGA
Source organism: Callimorpha dominula (assembly GCA_949752705.1). NCBI lineage: Eukaryota > Metazoa > Arthropoda > Insecta > Lepidoptera > Erebidae > Callimorpha > Callimorpha dominula. The sequence continues at coordinate 1,636,941 of OX457012.1, read as the reverse complement.
ATATTCGCATTCGCATTCGCATTCGCAAAAAAGATACGAATGTTTGTGCGAAGGTCTCTGACAAACGAAAATAAATTATTTATTTGTGGTAATTCATCTGCTAACTTTAATATTTTTTTAGTTATATTATAATAAATAATAATGGAACGGTCTTGAGAAGATTTACTAAATCGAAAACACTTTCTCTTTTGTTCTTGTTTCTTTCATGAAAATATTAACGAATCTAAAAAAATAATTAAAATACATAATAATATCTTTATAGAAAAGGACTTGAAAGGCATAATAAAATAATAATATCTAATAAACCTAATGTATATACACTCAAGGCACATTTAACCGGCTGCTTATTGCATGTTGATTCCTTCAAAACTCTTTTATAATTCAACTGTTTTTGATACAATGCTAAAAGTGAACCCTTTACATACATAATCGAAACTCTAAGTCTGGCTCCTGGTCAGACTAAGAGTTTCCTTCCTAAAAACCACAATGACTAAAATATTGATCTCAAAGAAAATCTGCATTTTAATTGTCAAATTAATAAATTCAAATTCAAATTCAAATTCAAAATCATTTATTCAATTAAGACCATGGTCGAGATACTGATAAAAATCACTACTAGTCAAATTACCATAATAATCGTCACGCATTACTTACAACTGACAAAGGTTTGTTAACAATTTAGCTTAATTATAAGACAAAGAAGTTTGTGTGTATATACCTAATGACACCTTAAGCCCAAGACTGTTTGTCGTTTAGATAATCGTCTCCTGGCATGAATTAGTACTTGTAATTGATTTGGAAGCCCGTCCAATATGTGTTAAATCTCCGTTCGCTAGTGCCAGTATTCTTGTTTCTCCGGCTCTGCCTAGTGGCATTTTGTTGATATAAAGAAAACTACGACACCCCAAACCTTCATCAATGAAAAAAAAACCGGACAAGTGCGAGTCTGACTCGCGCACCGAGGGTACCGTAAGCAAACAAACTTGTATACGTCCATCTCGGGCATCGATTCTCAAAAACTTTGCCCGTCTTTTTCAAAAGACAAACTTAACTTTGCGATTGCGATGTACGACAAATTGAACAATCCAACCGCAAATTATAAGTTTGTAATCACAAAAGTTTTTTTTATGTGATATAACAACAAATTTACATATAAGTTTTCCTATAAGTTTTCGACTCAAATCCTATAGGGTACTTCCGGTTGACCTAGAATTGTTAAGTTTAGTTAAAAGCAAGGTCTTACAGCACAAGTAAAGGGAAAATCCCAAAAAATGAAAAAAGTTGAAAATTAAGGTAAGTTTTGGTGCTTACAAGTTTTCGCGAAAATCTAAATTTGCCCATATCCTTTTATCGTGTTGACTCAGGATTGATTTTTATACAACTAATAGGGATTATAGACCTCAGTATCTGGTATAAATTTCAACTTGCTAGGTCCACTCGATCCTGAGAAAATCGGTGGTGACACATGGACAGACCAACGGACAAGAGAGTGATCTTATAATGGTATCTTTTTTTCCTTTCGAGGCACGGAACCCTTATTAATCAAAACATTACAAAACAAATTTAGTGTTACGCAAAACGGACAGTGAGAATCTTAAACTTCAACTAAACAGGCTAATGTGAGACAAAACGTCAAAAATTAAATAAAATACGGGTATATTTATTGCACAACTACCCAGTTAAACAAATACACCTATTAACCTTAACATACGTTATCGTAAACCATCGGTTTGCAGTTTTAGAGGAGTGGACAGTTAAATATGCCTCTGAGTGTATAATTATAATATATAAGTTGGTTTGTGCTTACTGTATTGTAAAAAACGTCATTTTAAATAAAGAAATAATAAGTTATCCAGTCAATTAAGCAAAAAACAAGAATCAACCTCCGAATGAGAGATAATAAGCTTTAAACTCGTATAAACTGTTATTTTAACAATCTAAATGTTGTCTAACTTATTTTCCGCGCTCTATTGCAAAAATGGTTAGAGGCATGAATACAAATTTAAAACAACGTTTGTAGATAATGTTATGCTCTACAGTTTTATAATAGATTTCAACATCTTTTAAGCCATAGAAAACAAAATATTAACAAAAACCCATTTTATAACCGTTGACCGTGAACATCTGAAGACACCCACATGAAATTTGCCATGTCCCTCACTGAACCACCCAAAGGTTGACTGGTAGATAATGCCATGTGGCATTAAGTCCGCCTCGTGCAATGTAAACTGCAGGAAGTTTTAAATAAATAAATAAATAAAAAAAAATTGTAAGACTTGCGACAACATTTAGAAAGCCAAAATAATTCTTACATGAGTTTTCAGCTTCTTATTTCTCATTTCCAGGTGAATTTGATTATTAAACCATTCACTGTGGCCCCACACAAAGACGTGCTGCGTGAATCATCGATGATCCTAAACTCACAAGCGATATTGAGCCCGCTACTTATACATATTTTTGCTACCAATTAAACATAATGGAATATAACCTCAAAAACCAACTGAAGTGTGTAAAGCAGTCTAGCGTTACTAAAAACTCTTTCAGTGGTACACTTGTTGGTGGTTGTTGGAGTAACCAAATATTTTCAGGTCATTTTCTCTCTAACCATACAGAACAGAACACTTCATCGTTCAAAAAAAAAATTCTACATCACATCTTTTAAAAAAAATTAAAATTTGTTCGTCGGATCTATATAAAAGGCAATGCAAAATGTCAAGCCATTCATATATTTTGATTGCTTTTTAGTTGAAAAGTCAATATTCGCATTCGCATTCGCGAATATTAGAAATAAATATTCGCATTCGCATTCGCGAATGTGAAAAATCGACATTCGTTACATCACTAGTGTGTGTGTGTGCGTGCGTGCGTGTGTGTGCGTGCGTGCGTGTGTATGTGTGTGTGTGTTCGTGTGCGTGCGTGCGTGTGTGTGTGCGTGCGTGCGTCTGTGTGTGTGTGTGTGTCTGTGGCATCGTAGCTCTCAAACGGATGGACAGATTTCGATGCGGTTTTTTTTATTTCAGCAAGGTTCAGCAGTGTTAGAGTATCAGCTCTTTTCCAAAATTATGTAAGGCATTTTTGTTATTATTTTGTGTCAGGGTTTTTAAAAAAATAATAATTTATAGTTATATTTATTTTAATGTAAACTGATACAATAGTTAACCAAAATATTAATGCAATTGCTTTAAAGGAAAACAAAGGATATTCAAATTCTGACAGGCGCGTAGAAACCGTAGTTGACAACAAACTAATAAATAATATATTTTTTTAATAAACTACTTCTTGTTCAAAGTAAGCCGATGCAAGAACAGTTTTTTAGAATTAATATCCTTGTTTGTACACAAATAATCAGAAAAAACTGTTTGTTTGGTAACTAAAGTCAGTAGCCAGATAAAAGTTCTGCACTCTGATTCATTTTACAAGGTGCTAAAGAAAAGTGTGCTCATATTTTAGGTTATTTTATATTAATAGTTAGGTAAGCCTGAATAAAAATACATTTAAAATAAAAAATGTCTGTCGTAGGACTGTAAGTCAAAAGTGAAAACACACACATCTGTATATACAAATATCTGAGCGTGACGGTCTTGCGAGTTCAGTGCTTTTTCTCTATACCAGAAGTGCACAACGTACGTAAAGAAGTTTTCACTGTGAAAATGTATTTCTTGGTGTAGGTGCATATTTCTAAATAACGAATTATCAATTTTCATGTAAATTTCAACACCCTAAAACATCATGGGCGTACCCAGCATTTAACCCAGGGGGTAGCAAAACCTGTTTTTGTCATCCCAGGGGGAGGGGGCAAAATTGATTTTGTTGGTCCAGGTGTGGGGGCAAAGCAAACATTTAATCAATATTACCTTAGTACTTAAGCTTGATAAAGCCAGGGGGGGGGCACCTGCCCTCCTCTGATCGGTTTCCAAAGTCAGTTTTAAAATAAGATAATGATTTTTGTATCATGAATTTTTCAAATATGACATGTAGGGTATCTACTTATCACCCTTAACTGTTAAACAAAGACACACCGTGTATTCATATAAAGAGTATACTATCGAGAAAATCTTGAAGTAAGAAACAAAATCAACACACTTAGAACTGTCTCGAATCAGCTGCCGTAAATAGCAACACATCCCTGGCGCTCAGACGAAACAAATAAAATAAACAAAATACACATTTCTGCATTTTTTACTTTACCTTTAAGAACATTACTGCTTTAGAAATACAGTCCAAATTATCTTAGCAAATAAAGTCACAAATGCAATACGAAGTTTGTCCTTTGCTTCGCGTAGAATGCGCTTATTCTCAGAGCGGATGACAAAATTCGAGTAGGTATTTGAATTTTTTCTATTTTAAAGCGTGACCACACGCGAGCGCGAGGCCTGGCAGGTATATGTTTTCAAGAAATGTATTACATATTATATCTAAGAATCTAGCTTTACTGTGTACTACTTGAATGTGTTTAGTTTAGTTCGATTCTGACATACCACTTCACCGTTATATCCGGAGTAACCCGTGGGGGTTCCGACTAAAAGATTTTTATGACGCAGGAGATAGGGTTGACACCGCTAATGTATATCTTTTGAATTTATAAGTCTTAATAATAGACTTAAAATACCTAATACATTGAGAGTAATAGACTTATAAAAAAAGCACCGAAAATGGCTTCATTAAACCTTAAAAAAGCGATTTGAACAAAATCAGAAACATCCACTGCAAACTTATGTAAATGTTTTATAACTTTTCAATTTATTTTCAATTGGTTAGAGATCACTTGTAATGCAGCTTGTTTGTCTACAACCGTAACAAAATTTCGACAAGTAGTGTGCCCAAAGGGATTGCCACTTTGAATCAAAATGCTAATTTCTTATCTTCTATTGTGTACTGAAGAGATTATTTTCCGATTTGATTAATTGTTTTTGCATTAAATAGCATTCTGGAAGATGGTTATAGGCTATGTAACATCACACTACGACCATAAACGCGGGTGAAACAGCTGTCTAGACACGTGAAACACAACTGCTTAAGTATGACTGCTGCACTTGATTACTGTATATATGATGTTTGAGATTTGAAGCTTTCTTCGAAAACAACAGTATCGCCGCTGGACAAGGTCGGGTTAATACACTTTGCGTCACACACCAAATAGTAAAGCTTCCATGACAGCAGGGACCATGCCATCTAATCTCTGGTATGTCTGGAATATTGTGAGCCAACTCTTAGTAAGTTGCCTGATAAGCTCCAAACACGTAAGTTATTTTATGGGTATAGTGCAACAAGGATCTTTTCGCGCGTTAGACAGAGGCGCAAGTGTGACTACATGTGGGTTATTGGTGCCAAAATGAGTTTTGGCCTATATAACTGTCAAATCAAAACTATGTGATTTGACAGTTTTACAGGCCAAAACTTATTTCTTATCCCAATACATGCTAAAGTGACTTTGTTTGTTTATTTGTCACGTTGCTTGCATTGCTGAAATGAAAATAAAACGCTGAAGTGACGTTTTATAAAGTGGCAGCCGTAGCTGGTTCGGATTTTAAAATACATCCTTGTCACGGTTATCACACTATACATAGGTAGTATATGTCGGCGATACGATATTTTTTCCATGTTCAGGGTCCATCTGAATGAAAACAAGCACTAAAAATTACTTAGTTTAAATCTAATGTATTTTGGATATTTCTATAATAATTATAATCACTTAAAAAAACAATATTTGAAGATTTGCGCCCATATACGTATCAACTTTACAATGACGTCATAAGTTAAAAATCATTCCAAAAAATACAGTTGGTAAGCCTCCCCTCCTAATTATTTTTGTTAAGTAAGTATCACATTACCTCAGAAAAAGAAGTGTGTATTTAATTTTTTAAGCTGTAGTTTAAATAATTTTTTTATGATTAATTGTTAGATGAATCGTTAACAAGCTGTTTAAATAAATAAAAAAATGTAAATAGTATGTATGTATGTAAACGGCGTTTTTTAGGATGTCCGGGAAATAGTCTCGATTACACCTGTGTTCGAGGTTCTGTAAGTTGTTATCTGGCGTCGGCAATTTTGACCGATGGCGATGGCCTCTGTGGCGAGGTGGTAGGTAAACTGTAGAACTAGCCTTCGACTGCAATTTTAGCGGTTACCAGGTCGATTCTCGTTCATTACAAATATTTATATACAGTAATATGTCTTTTTTGTTTGGAATAGGGGGTCAACGAACAAACAGATCACTCAAAAGTCACAAGTGCGTTGCCGGCCTTTAAGTGGGAGTGCGCTCTTTTCTTGAAGGTTTGAAGGTCGCTTTGATATCCTAGTGTGTTATATTAATTACTTATCTGAGTGTTGTTAATGACCGGAGCAGGAAAGGTACTTCGTATGACCGGAACGAACTCCGACCTCGTACTGTGTACTACCAGTATATCACGTTTGAATACATATATGTAAGTCCTGCAAGTTTATTTCCAAGTTGCTTACACTATGAACCACTTTCTTATCGCTACAACTCTCAATAACTTGTATATCATAGGTACATTCTGCTTTTATTAATATTTAATACTAAAATGGTAGGTCTGAAATGTTATTTATGTAAACAGGTTTATCAGAAAATTATTCATGTAATTTTTTTTTAAGTGTGACATGGTGTGGGTGTCATAAGCTTCGGGTCGTCACATGTCGAAATCTAAAGTATTAAACACAAAACATTACTTACCTGTAAACGAAAAACTACATACGTTAATACATTTTTATTAAAAAAATTTAGAAGTGTTCTTTTCAGTTCTGGGTGTAAAATTAAAAAATATGTAAAGTTACACCAGGGTGGGGGGTCCCACAAATGTGACCACCTATCAATATATCAAGAACGGGGAAGGGGGTCCAAAAAATCGTGAAAATCGTGTGACGTAATTTATGGATGGCCCCTTATAACTAATCCTTGACATTTAAGAGTTTTTCACACAAAGTTCAAATATCACTTCTTTAATATTTTTTTGTTTCCTCTATTCAACGGTCGTCTACTACCGAAACCAAGAGCTTTTATTTCTAGAAAAAAAACCTAAAATAAAAAATATGTAATTTGCTTCCAATAAAATACGCATACAAAAAAATCACAAGCATCTCCGCATTTTATAACTAACTTAATATTAGATATAATATAAATATGTCTGTCTATAAGTCTATAGGTAACACTGACACTGGTAAGCAGACATGTTTACGATTCAATAATAATCACTTGTATTGAATACATGTGCGCAGAACTTGATCTCACATATTATTAATATTCCCGGCTTTTTGCCATTTTCAAATTACATTCGAAAATAGAGGTGTGCATTTTAGTAACATAAATAATAGTGATTGAATAAGTGTAATGATTGTGCAATATGATAAATAAGACTTAATTTTTTTATGGATTGTTCTCTAAAAAACGTAAGTAACCCTGTTTATTTTTATTAATCTGTGTTTTATGACCTGAATGTGATTTCATTTCTTCTTAATCGGGAAGTTTTTAGATGTCTATAGTCCTGTGATCATTTCGGTCCATGGCCGCTGAGGCGACACGTCGCCGACCACAATAGTAAATTTTAAACCAGACGATACCAATCAGTTTCCTACCGAGAGGTACCGTGATCGTGAGGACGTGTCTCTAGTTACTTACCTGTTAATTTAGAGATCATCATAAACTTGAAGCATTGAGACTAGAATAATTTTGTAAGTATTTTTTTCTGTATAATTTATGTTAAATAAACAGTAATTTGTCTTGTTCAGAATTCAGGCTTGTGTATCTGACAGTGAACAGAGAACTTATTGGTAGTGTCCTCTGTCCTCAGACATTTTTATCAATTCAATAACTTTGATCGTAATTCATACGGTCTCAAGTCTAATCAAAGTTCCTTTCTACATAACGTCTTTATACAATACCCACTGTTGCAGACTTTAGTTCCAAATGACAGCAATGATTTTTGTTGGTATTATTTGCATATTTACTTAATAACCGACGAAAAGGTTCTCAATTGGACCTTATATATATATTTTTTTTTTATGTATGTTCAGCCCACACTCCGATATTTATGAACCGATTTTGATTATTCTTTTTTTGTGGGATAGGGTATACCTCAAGGGTGGTCCCATGTCAAGGAAGTTAGGATCTGATGATGGGATCCTCAGAAAATTGAGAGAAACCCTCGAAAATTGTAGGAACGAATAGTGTTTCTGTTTACTTTTCATTACTTTATCAAGTATTTGCCTTTAGAAATCATCACATCATGTCGCAGCTGATGCTTTTTAACTAAAAAGCAAAGTTAAAGTTATGTATTGAACTTATATACATAAACTATCAAATTTTATATAAACTTATTTTGAGTCGGTGCCAAATAATAAAATGATTAATTACCTATGTAGAGCCTAGGTAGGTAGTGGATTTATATATGTATTATTAGCGTGACGGTAACGAGTTCAGTGCTTTTTCCCCATAGCAAAAGTGCACAAACGTGCCTAAAGAAGTTTTCAGTTCAAAAATGATTACCTATTTAAGTTTTAAGTGCATAATAATTATATACAGTGCAACCTTATTATAACAAACTACAATATTGTTACGATTTTCTCGATTTAACAAATTTTTCGAAATCCCCTGTAACCGTGCGTAAGAGTTAATGCAAAATATACTTACTTGTGTTTACTTACCTTTACATTACGAATACCTTTTGTCAACAACCTCTTTTAGCGAATTTTGAATAATGCAGAATATAGACCCTAGGGACCGTCCATTAATCACGTGAGGCTCAAAAGGGGGGATAGGTGTCGGAAAAAATCACGATATATCACAAGGGGGAGGGAGGGTGCAGTGAGATCACGTGTATTTATTTTTTCGTTGAACACGCGATTTCTAAACCGTAAAGAGGCGCGTGATCTGGACTCGCCTTTGCCGTTGCCAGGAATGATTTCCCCGTCTGCCGCTTGGTAGTCGCAAGTAAGTCTGTGATGATTACCTTTCCTTTATTATTAAAAAAATATATTTTATATTGTAATAACCTGCAATCTTAATGTCTGTCTAGTAATGTCTATCACGGTGCCTAATTTTCATTTTAAAATGTTGCTATAAAACATTACGTGATTAATGGACAATTTATTGTAACTAATACCTTGGTATAACAAATATTTTCCAACCCCTTTCAGCTTAGCTATATCAAGGTTTTACTGTATACTTCTTGAAAAACCCACTACGTAAAATACATATAAAAACATGCATGAACACGAAATTTTCCATTCCGGTAGGTTATATGAATAACGGACCATAAAAAAGTAGGTAATGATACTTAAAAATATTATATAAACAAGATTTTTATCAATCAAAACATCTAAATGTACCTGTTTCTTATCTAAGTTTGACTATATCCTTGCCATCCGTAAAATCGTCGAGAGAAACTCGTCTTAAGAATGCGTTTCTTTAATCAAATGATGTAGAAAAATACCCATTTCAACTGGACTAAGGTAATTTTTCACCCCTATACTTGAGGTTTCACAATGCGAAATGTTTGCATTTGAATTTAGATACACGTTAAAAAAATCTCTCAACCAAGCCAGCCCCTTTAAGTGTAAAGGTACTTTGAGACTTCGGTCAATTTCGACAAGAATTTCAGGACACTTTGAGCCCTTTGACTCGGTACTATTATGTATTCTGTGCTCGGGCGCAAAAACCAACTACGATCTGAAGTCACCCGAGACGAGGCGAGGTTGCACGAAGCGAAGCAAAGTGCCTGTCTACAATCTCGTATTCGCATAACTTCGAGCAACTTCGCGAGTAGTGTAGAGGGGCTTTAAGAGTTCCTGTTAAAAACAGAGGTCAACTAAATCGATTTTACACGATTAATTTAATATAAGTTTAGCTTGAATTAATCGTAATGGCGGCTCGTAGAAGCTGCGGCAAAAAGAAAGAGAGAAAATCTCTTTTTCTTTTCTTTATTTATATACAGATATTAATTATATTAACTAATTCAAAATCTACAGCGGACGTATTATTATCCATTGGTAAACCACAAAGACTGAATATCGCGGTTACAATACAGATACTAATATTTATGAAGGGGGTGTAGTGAGATATCACGTGTATTTATTTTTTCGTAGAACCGCGATTATATCTGTATTTAACAAAATGTTTTGAAAATTTGAAATATATTTTGAACTAAAAAATACACGCATATATGCGTGTATTTTTATACACGATTATATGGACATATGTCTGCATAAAAAAAAACTAAATTATTGAAATTTACATAAATATTTAACATAAAACATAATAGGTAACTCTTATTTAATAGTAGGTATAGCAATAAAACCATGGGCGTACCCAGATTTTAGCCCAGGGTGTAGGCAAATTTTGCAAATCAAAAATTTGACTCAGGGGGCTGCTGTCCTCCCCAGCCTCTCCCTTTCCTCAGTACGCCCATGAATAAAACTATAGCCTTTTTATTCAGGGTCAGGTAGAAACGAAGAGAGCTGTATTGATTGGTATAATACCTATTTAGTTCTCGTCTCGCATAACAAATGTCAAAACTGTCAAGTAAGTCGAAGACAAAAAAATTGTAAACGAATAATGTATTAGGTAACCACAGATTACAATGAATAGTAAATTAAAAATAAAAAAAAACATTCTATATCTATTTATGTAACTAAAGAATCAATGAAAACGGATAGGCTCACAGAATGTCGCCGTTTAGCCGACTTTTTTAGGGTTCCGTTCCTCAAAAAAAACCCTTGTAGGATGATTTTGTTGTCTGTCTGTCTGTCGAGAACCTTTTTCTCAGGAACCCGTTTCAGCATCATGTAAGAATATTAAATACTTAGATCTGCGGTCCCTTGAAGCTGTAAAAAAATCAAGCTTCTAAGTCAATGCAATCAAAAGATACGGCCATTTAAGCTTTAGATTTGACCAAATTTGAATATTTGGCATATCGCAAAACCTATAGGGTACTGCACATTGACCTAAAATCATGGAGTTTGGTAAGAAGCAAGGTCTGACAGCACAAGTAAAGAAAAATATTCGTTAAACGTCTATGAATTTGTTGTGTTGGCACATAAAAAAAATTGTGATTAAAAACTTACATTTTGCGTTTGCAAAGTTGGCTTTATCGTAAATCGATGTATGTAATCTAAACTCTACTATTTTTAGAACTGCAAAGTTAAGTTTAAGTTAAATCTTCGAAAATAGATTCCCTAGATAGACGTACTATCGACATACAAGTTTGTTTGCTTACGGAACCCTCGGTGCGCGAGTGAGACTCGCACTTGTTCGGTCTTTTTATACAAGATGCCGTAGGCATTTTCTTAGAGTCAACCTTGCGTGTTGTTTTTTTTTTTTAAATGTACACCTTCTGCGTTGCAAGTAAAGTTGTGTTTCATTTGATCGAACTTATCGTTAGGATTTTTAAATATGCATATCATGTCTATGTTTTTCTTTTACAAAGTTTAGACAGCGATTATTAAAGTATTGAGATCGTACGTTCGAAATCGAGCGTGATATCAATGGCAGAACCAGTTTTTGTATGCGTAGAAGCAGAATAGCATAATAATATAACCTTGGTTTGTAAATAATAAATTAACACGTCTTCACGACGTGATAATTAAATTTAACTGTCACTAGGGAGGAATGTGTGTGTGTTGAAAGTATGTATCTGAAGGCTATAAGGTTGATATTTTCCACAATAGTATTAATGTCTATAAGAACTCTCTCTCAAAAAAATATGTAGGTTGTTTGAGGCCGAGGTCGCGATTAATTGGGCGGGATATATTCCTACAGGATTCTAAATAAAATACCTGATAGGATATATATCTGATCTATGTTTAGACGGGGACCAAGAGATAGCACTAGTGATCTCTGTATCCTGACATCTCACAATCAACAAATCTTTTGACTCTTAACACCAATTTTCATACAACGCCACCTAGAGGCACTAACTTGAAATTAAACTACTTAATATTTGAACTTGAACTTAATAGGTACTACGTGAACATAGGTATCTATCAATGACTGAAGCCTCTGGGTAGCACATAGTTTATTACTATACCTTGTTAGACATTGCATTAACTTAATAAGTTTTTTCTTTTCAATACTTCTGTTCAACATGTTAGTTGGAAGAAAATGTATACAGTTTCGTAAGATTTTTATTCCCATTTGATTGAGTTTGATTCCTGGGATTGCTAACTGAAAATGGAATCAATAAAGGTACAAATCAAGGTCCTTTACAGAAGCAATCACGGTCATAACTTATCTATTAATGCCCGGTTTCTATAATCAAGAAACGATTCGTTTTGCTTAAGGCCGGTAAAACTTTCGTTGAAAACACAATGAATTTTACCGTCCGTAAGCAAAACGAAACGTTTCTTGATTATTTATAGGAACCGGGCATAAAAGTAGCATAAATTCCCGTCCTATTAAAGCTACTACCACAGATAATATAATACTATACTAGTACTACTACTAAATAAAGTTAGGTTTACAGCTTAACTTACACCAAATATTAAAAACTTTTTACAATAAGAAAATAAATTTAGTGAATTAGCAAATCCAATATTTTTTTTATCTTATGCCGCGTTCCAATAAACAAAAAACGATTCGTTTTGCTTACGAACGGTTAAATTTCGTTGAATTTTCAATGAAAATTTTACCGTCCGTAAGCAAAATAATCGTTTTTTGTTTATTACAACGCGGCATTACACTGTCATGACGATTATACGACTTAAGATTACTACACACTATAACGACGCGGCTCCACCCCAGCAATTAAATTGTCATTGAAATCTGAGCTTTAAAACGTGGACGTATAATACATTTCATAATGTCAAAATGAAAAAGCCTACAGCGGGCAGTAAGCGCGCTTGCTGCAACATACAACTCGACTCGCAGTCGCAGTCGGCGCGCTGTAAGCTCGCGGTTAGCTTGCAGTGTGACCAGATTTAGCAGAATTCTGCGATTTTAGCAGAATTAGATCCCCAATTTAGGGCTTAGCAGATTGTGTGCTCGCAGTTTTTGGCAGAATCAAATAACATATCAGCAGAAAATTAACTTGATTAACAAACACAATATTTACAATTTATATGAGTTTCTGTTAAGTAGTTGTACTAGCAATGTTTATAAAACTGTACATTTTTAAAATTTTGTTCTAATTTGCTTTCTGTACTGGAAACCCTTAAATAAATTTAAGGTGAATTCCCTGAAGATGTATAATTATCTTTCGAGTTCAACGTAGACAACGTTACCTGCGTTGCCGTCGTCAGTTATTTGTGTCGTTTGCGTTAACATAATTAAAATGAAAAGAAAATATGAGCAGAGCTACCGTTCCGAGTGGGAGAAGGATCCACTATTTTCCTCTGGGCTGTCACGATCTACGGATGACAACAATACCGCATTCATCGCAACAGTTTACGCCATCACAAAACATGTTAAAGTTAGCACAAAGATCGACAGCTCTGTATAAAAATATTGACAACACAGATGCCACAGAAAGTTAGAAGTTTGTTTAATTATATAATACACACACAATTAATAGTTATTTTTCTTTTATTAGATATTTGTAACAATTACGCTTCCTTTTTTTTTCAATATGAATTGTTTCTTCTAAACTTTACAAAATGCGGCCTTATCGCTAAAAGCAATATCTTACAGGCATATAGTAGTAATATATTAATTTAGTAATATAGCAGTACAAATATTCATTAGCAGAATTTTGGCCTTTAAAACAAAAACAAATAGCAGACTTTAGCATAGTAGTTAGCATATCATTCAATTTAAATCTGGTCACACCGTCAGCTCGCTTACAGCGCGTGGTCCGCGTGCTTACAGCGCGCCAACTGCGAGCCGCCAGAGAAAAAAACTTCGTGTCACACATGAAGACGTTGAAATTAGCTTGCACATGCCGTTATAGTCTATGATGATCTTTAAACATCGCTACTTCTTAATAAATCAATTGGAACATCCTGTACTTACTTGTGTCAAATCTGCAAATATAAGAGAAAACTCTAAGTAAAGAACCCTACTAATATTATAAACGTGAAAGTTTGTAAGGATGTATGGATGTTTGTTGCTCTTTCACGCAAAAACTACTGAACCGGTTGCGATGAAAGTTGGTATGTAGATAGTTGGACACCTAGATTTTGGTTGGACATCAGCTACTTTTTATCCCGATATTCCCACAGCATCGGGATTTACGCGGGTGAAACTAGGCGCAGTTAGTATCAAATAAACGCTTCGTTCTCAATTACATAATAGCACACCAAAAAAACGTGATCTCAAAATGTTTTCGTTTACCTACCAAAATTAATATGATTGGCTATTGTAGCAACTGTCAGGTAGTAACGACAAATTGTATGATGCTATTGTCAATTTGGGCTAGGTTTGATGAAAGCGAAGTACCTATATTGCCCAAGGTATATTGGTCTACAATAATATTGTGCAATATAAACAAAATACCGGCTCTATAAAATGACTGGCCAGAATAGATTCTACGAAAAACTTTTCAAATACATATAAGCATCACACTCATCAGTCATCACTAGAGATCGGATAATCGGATGCATATTTACCTAAAGTTATTTTTTGGATAACAAATTATGGAAGCGGCTGCTAAGTATATTTTTATTTTCGAATGCAGTCGTATTGTCGCGTCGCTACTTGCGCACAAGCAAGCAAAAGTTGCCTTCTCACTCGCACTCTTACAAAATGCTTACATTTCCTGGGGTTTAATAGGCCCGATTTGACACTTGTAACAACGTAATAAGGTTGTCTTTGCTTCGTCAAAAATCACTGACAATAAAAGTAGGGAAAAGCAACCATTATACGTTGTAACAGAACAAGTATCATTTGTGTCAAACTGGGGTTTATTACATCTCACGGAGTATAGGTACACCTAAATTCGAATTTCCTGGAATCGCGGGATTCTTTCGATAAAAAAGTGCTTTTCATAAAATAGCCAACATCTCAACTTTAGGTAAATATGCATCCGAATATCCGATCTCTAGTCATCACACATCTAGTTACATCTAAAATATGTAAGTTGATCGACTTTATAAATGGTTTTTTAGTTATAAATTAATGATATGACTACAAATAAAATGTTTTAAATAAAATGTTGCTCAATAATTTACATAATTATACATAAACCATACATAACGCGTGTATTAACGAAGGGGTAGGCAAAGACGTATTTAAACACCCACAGTTTGCCGACTATAATTTAGTGCCGTGTGTGAATTGAATGAATGATGCGAAAATTGGGAATAGCTATATTGAAAGACAAATAAAGTAATAAATAAAGGCACTGCAAGGAAATGCATATTACATAGACGAGTGAATTGGTGAGTGTATTGATTGAGTGAGCAATATTTCGGGCAGGTCAGGGTCGCATATTAGTGTTTTTTAGGGTTCCATACCTCGAAAGGAAAAAACGGAACCCTTACAGGATCACTTTGTTGTCCGTCCGTCTGGCTGTCTATCTGTCAAGACCCTTTTCCTCAGGAACGCGTGGAGGTATCGAGCTGGAATTTATATCAACTACTCAGGCCTACTGTCCCTTGGATCTGTGAAAAAAATCAAACTTCTAAACCAACGCAATCAAAAGATACAGCCGTTTATGCCGCAAATTTCCGACACTCGCAATGGAATTAAAACCTACAGGGTACTTTCTGTGAACTCAGAATCTTGAAATTGGGTACGAAGCAACGTCTTTAAGACAAATAAAGAAAAAAATGCGAAAACCGTAATTTTTAAGTTACATCATATAATAAAAATATTTTACGGAACCCTCGGTGCGCGAGTCCGACTCGCACTTGGCCGGTTTTTTTCTATAAAGATTAACGCATGCTCGTACGAGCTATTGCCGGGAAGTCAAATCCTTCTGACGTTAGTTATAAATAAATATACACTTTATAACGTATTTGTTTATAGCTATAGAAAAAAAAACATATCCATATGCAGTATTATCAATGGTCTATTACTTAACTGGTTATAGATAAAAAAGCCTAAATTTGTGTTGATACTATATATTATATTATGTTTATAAATTACATAATTTATTATTTACAAATGACAACAGGTTTACAATTTTGAACAAAAAATACTTAAAACTAAAAAAGGCCACCCCGATCCCCACCCGACGCAAAGCTGCCCATTACACAGGCCGCGTTTCCCCGCTGTACGGCAATGGACAACCTTTGCGCCAAGTAAGACCCGGAGCGACTGTCAAATCCCCGCTCTCTAAGGCGACGGCCGATCTCTCTGATAAACGTTAGGGCATCAGACCCCCAACATCCAGATGTCTCGAACGCTAGTGGTACAAACAAGTAACTTTCACCCAGGGGGGCATATTTCTCCCGCTTTCTCGAAGCCGCACTCTCAGCGGCAGCTCCAGCCGTCCGTGTTGTGTGAGTCAGATGAGAGATCGCGAAAGTATTGACACACGTAGCATCCCACACCAAACTCCTCCCTCTTTGCCCTGGGACCAGCGTCAAACCGTCGGGTCTTTTGCCATCGGAGCGACTGAGACCTGGTGGCTCCAAGACGCATGGGACATTTGCCGAAACCAAGGCCCTCCGGACAATGTCGTTTAGGGCGTGGTGACGAGGAAATCTCCCCGAGCATCGACCGCAACTCAGCGCATGATGACCGTTGGCCTCCACCATGGACCCGCAGATGCATAGGATTATGTTTTCTGTATATAGTAATATTATACTACACAGGAAACAGGCTCCTAGACCGTTTTAAATCCTCATGTGTGTAATATACTCTATGTCACTCCTAAGTGACAGAGTATATTTTTAACCGACTTCCAAAAAGGAGGAGCTTCTTTAACCGACTTCAAAAAAGGAGGAGGTTCTCAATTCGTCGGAATCTTTTTTTATGTATGTTCACCGATTACTCGAAGACACAATTTGGATTTTTTTTAAGGGTATACTTCCCAGGTGGTCCCATTAAAATTTAATCGAAATCAGTCGAGCGGTTTTTAAAAATCAACAAATATCTAAAAATTGTATACATCGATGATATTTTCGTTTGCTCCGAAACATCGCCGTCTCATTGGAGCAGTGCGTTTAGTTGGTCTACTCATATGTTATACTTACACAAAATACATCTACTTTCCACAAAAAAGCACATTGAAGTCGGTGATACTTTTTTTAAAAGATAATTATTACACTTCTTAAATACCTAGTATTTTAAAGCAGTGGGGCTTTTTGTTAAAATTAATAAGTATCAGGTTGTAAGCAGGCTCTAAACCAGGGATTTTAATCCCTATTCTTTAGAGTTTGTTTATTTAAGCTGTAGCTGTCGAAATATAACAACTTATTTTTATTTTTCAGAGTATGTTGTCCCTGGAGGAGTTGGCGGTGCGCCTCTTCGACGCAGGTGCAGTGCGTCTCGGCGATATAGAGGCAAAGATTGGCAGACGCACACCCATCTATTTCGACTTGAGGGTTGTTGTGTCACGACCAAAGATCATGGTAAGAAATGACACTGCTCCTTCCTTATTCGCTATTGCTACTATGTAAACGTGTGAGATCACATTTGTTCGTTTTAGTTCGGGTCTTTTAAGACAAATCCAGAACCATAAGGTGATTACTCTAAGTAATGTTTTTATCTATACTAATATTATAAAGCTAAAGAGTTTGTTTGTTTGTTTTGGTTGAACGCGCTAATCTCAGGAATTACTGGTTCGAATTGAAAAATTCCTTTTGTTGTGGGATAGCCCGCTTATCGAGGAAGGCTATAGTCCTTATAACATCATGTTACAGTTACGAGCAGTGACCATAAAAGCAGGTGAAAATGCGGGGACGGTTAGTAAATAATAAGTATAATAATACACTATGATGTAACGTACATAATATTATAACTAATAATAACTTCCTAACTACACATATTACAACGACTTTCATACATTTTGATCTAAAAGACAAATCTCCTTATTATTCAAATTACATCCTTTGGCATTCTAACCTACACCATTATACATATTAAACACCCTCTCATATACATATACCACACGCAAATCCACGGACATACACACTCACACATTCATCATTGATTCAAAAGAATACTAATTTTACACAAACAAATTTACAATATTTTATGTGCAATATTTCCTAATATTAGCATCTGTTGCTGAGCTAGGTTTATCGCGAGTATTTCCGAACACAGCGCCTCCCATCACGGCTCTTCGGTAAATTTATAAGTATTATTTAGAAATTATTTAAAATAATTTTAAATTTTAACATAGGTAATGAAAAATGTGTATCCTCTTTGTGTGATGTATGTCCGTGGATGAGCGTTTGGTATGTGTTTTTAAGTACGTGTGTGTGTGACAGAGTGGATGTATAATATGGACAGTGGTGAAGGTTAGGATGCCAAAGGATGTAATTCAAATAATATCATATTCCAATGATAGATATAGCAAAGGAAAACAGTATGATTTAGGCATAAGGATACAATTTGCTACTGAGGGATTAAAATAAGATTTTCGGTTTCAAGATAATACAGTTTACTAAGCCAATGCGATAAGGTTTTTTTGACATCAGATTTATTGAAAAGGTATATTAATTAGAATATTATACGTTTTATTTTCCCCACCCCACAAACGACTCGTTTTTTGCTGGGTCCCTATGAAATCGTCTTAAACGGGTTTTACTGTATTGCCAATCCGTTTGTTTAACCAGTACCAAGAAGGTATATAATGTATTTTGAATTGGATCAAAAATGCAAATAGTTAAAAAATCAACCCTAACTATGAAAAAATTTGCTTATGAAACTTTGTAACGCGATCATTTATTTTTATTGAAGTGTGATTATAAAGACCAGTTTTTAGTATCCCGTACCCAAAATATGAAATCCATCCATTCACCTAATAAGCTTATACCGCAGCGCTGACCCTCTGTCATAGAACTTAAGTTTTAGGAGGTAAGGCTTTGCAGCCAGTCTGGTAAAGCACACCTATCCTGCTGAAGACCTCAATGAAATAGTTACTAGGTAACAGCACGTCTAAATCTTGCCCCACCTAACTTTTAAGATCAAATTTATGCCCCCTCCTCTTTAGGACAAAAGCTGGGTACGACCATGGGTAACAAGGTTTTATCTCTGCTGGTGAGAATAATTACTTGAGCTACCTACGTAAGTAGTAAAAGTTACCCCACGTATTGTTTAGACTGTCAATGGACCAGTTTAAACATTAAAAAACTGTTGGCAAAGAAGTCACAGTTTCTGAAAAATGGTATCACAATTTCGTTCATTATTGTTTTTGTACAGATAACTTATTGTGATAACAATTGTAGCATCACATAAATTAATGTAAATTCTATCACATCGTAAAAGTCAATTATAATGACACTCTAAATAAGTAAACCCGTTGCTAAGATCGTTAGTCGTTTCTAAAAAAAATTTGTTTTAACAGTCTCCTGACAATACATTCAGGCTCATGTGCAAGCATATTTATATCCTTATTAAATAATTTACAACCAATATTTACCTTCAAAGTACCTAATTACCACTTAAATTTTTTAGATGGCAGTGGCACAGCAGTTACAGAAACTGGCGCGGGAAATAAATCACGATCTCCTGTGCGGTGTACCCTACGCAGCCCTGCCTATTGCTGCCGTTATGTCAGTCAACACCAACACACCAATGATTATGAAAAGGAAGGAAACCAAACTGTATGCAACCAAAAAAATATTAGAAGGTTTATACGAAATAAATCAAAAATGTCTAGTTGTAGAAGACGTTGTGACATCTGGTGGCAGCTTACTCGAAACTGTTGATACTTTACGTGCTGAAGGTTTGATCGTATCGCACGCTGTAGTAGTTCTAGATCGGGACCAAGGTGGCGCTAGAGTATTGAAAGAAAACGGAATTACTGTGAAGCCGTTATACACTATGACTGGTTTATTAAAAATGTTGAATGACGCCGGCAAGATTGATAGTGAAACTGTTGATATTATTCTAGATCATATTAAAGAAAGTCAGTTTAATACCGATATGAAGGATAATTTGGAATTAATGTGACAAAGATAAAATTAAAACCTGAATAAAAGTAACCTAGAACTTTCTTTTAATAAATGACACATGCTAGATCCACAGAGTAGGTATCTAGGTAATTATTTGCATTCCTACTATTTACCATTACCTTAGTTGATAAAATGTCATATTTACGAAAAGTATTGTTTATATTATAAGACTTCATAAATGACATGATTATTTACACGTAAGTTGATAGGGTTATCTATGTATTGATCTGCATAGCTGGAAGTGTAGGTAATGTTAATAAGTATTAAGTCATTCATATTTATCAACAATGTATGTTATTCATTTTCTTTACCATTTCGAATTGATTACAATGAATACGGTATGTTTTAATAATTTAAATACAAGCAGTCATGTTAAGTTGTGAACATTTTTTTAACAAATAGGTAACACAATTAAACTGCAAACCGATCACATTAAGAGGAAGTTTAAAAATGTATATTGATGCAAGTGAATAATCTTTCTCGCCCTTGCTGTGCTTTCATATTATGCTATACTTACCTCGAAAATTTTTGGGTAATTCGAAAAAGCATAGTACAACTTGTGATACCAATTCTATGATTTTTTACTTTAAAAACTTGTACCTGTTAGTAAATGTTTAAACAACAATGCGTGAGCCCTACTAGGAAAGCATTTCTTTTGGTGTTTGAATCGCCATTGTTCACACATTCAGTCCTGCCAGTGTTTATAATAATCTGTTGCACTGTTTAATTTTAATAAAGTCTGCTTATTGGTCAAATTTTTTTGTTTCATTAAATCTTCTTGGAAACTTCTATAATATTTTTTTTTTGTACATTTTTTATACGGACTAGCAGTTTATTCAGTTCAGTATATAAAAGTGACCACAGGTGAACGACTGATAGATAACAATTATGAATAATAAACACGAACGTAAAAGCACTATTCAAGAATTGTAAATGCAGGAACCAAGTTACTAGTACTCTTGTTAAACCCTCCAAACACTTTAAATGTTTGTGGTAGGAGTGGATTCAGTTCGGCCGGCAATGTACTTGGTGGGATTCGGACAGACTGCCATCTTATGGACAATCCCACTTCTTCATAAAGATTTTGCCACATGGAATATCCTTTATATGTACTATAATTATAACTGTGTTTAATTGAAACGGTAAACTCTCACCTTCACCCAACCTTTCTCTAATATTCTACTGAAGTAAATAGGCACAAAACGTTCAGACAGGACGATATATATTTAATTATCTTCAAATATGGTCTTTGCAGTAAACAGGGTCGGATATCCTTGAAAAAGGGTTTCCGTCTACATGATTTGAATTTTGTAAGTAAATTAATACATTCACACCTGTCGTAGAAAGAAATAATTTTTTAACTCATAGGTACCTACATATTATTATTTGTGTGAAGTTTTTAGTTAGTTTTTTTTCCCCTCGAAGTGTCTAATGATATAAAAAATATATATTTACCACATGGCGACTGTAGAATCAAATTTATAATTTTAGAAAAATACTTCTGCATGAGTCAAAAATGGTCGTTAGCTCAGTGTTATGCCAGTTCGAGGAAGTAGCGCTGGTATTCTGCTAACAGATAGTGATATACACGGACGGTAGGTATGGTTTTTAATTTCAAATTGGGTTAAATATAGGTACTCTCACTAATTAATGCCTTTAGTGCTCAATAATGTATAAGATCTTCAACTATGAACCTCTGACGACCAGACCCACCAACGACAATGAGTTTACTTCAAACAAATTATGAAGCTTTAATACAAGTACCGTAAATATATACCCATACCGTAATTAAAAGTGCTAATGACAATGCGTCTAGTGTCCGTTAACCCGCTGATGAGGAAATGTGCGCATCCGGCGCATTTAAATGCATCATATAATTTCTATGTATAAATGTAATAATTTCGTTTTAATATCTGACCTCATTTACCAAAAAAAAAAGTGTTTTATATCTTGCCACAAGTAGCTTAGGTCTAAAATAAGAATAAGGTAATTTGAGAAAGGATGAATTCCTGAGGCATTATTGTATAAAATTAGGAGGCAGGCTATAAGCAGCGCCTGATTTAGAGTTCTGGCCGCCCTAGAATGATTAGGAACTCCATCTCCAACCCAACCAACAAATTGAATTTTAGATCGGCCTGATAGATAGTACATTTCTATGTTACTATCTTTTTCCCATATCGAATAAATCTGTTCAAAAGGCGAAAAAAAAGTTAACAGATAGTCAGACAACCAGTCTATAGATACTTTATTTTTTTAATTCAACTATGATATATGTTAATCCATTATTATCAATTACAACACTAGTTGTGTATAGTAACTAATTAAATGAGAGATCCACAAAAAGTTACCTATTTTTCTTTCAAATCAACCGAGTCAGTCAAATAATTTATTCACTCTTTTAAAGTACATACTTATATTTTGGCCCAAAATCATACAAAAGTAAAATGCTTGCGACACTTACTGTATTATTTATTAAGAATGCTACCTACGACATTTATAAAACTTTTTTTTCTCGCTTTCTCGATAGCCAATGGTCAGTGTGTTCTGCACTTCTGCGTGCTCCACCGTTACCAGTTCCCACTAAAGTTTGCCTTATATATGCACTTGTTTTGTCATTTGTTCCGCCCTCATTCTTTCTACATAATCTATCCGCTGCCAAAGCAAGTAGGACTTGTTCATTAGCATATAAAGGCACTTTACGTGCAACTCTCCTATATTCAATCCACATTTATTTTAACTCGCTCGTTCATTTAACCATGAAAAATTGTTGTTCCTCTGTTCACGTTATCGTAAGCCTAGTCAAAAACCAAAGGCACAAATAACTTCTGGTCTTACACATTTTTACGTCAAATCCTGTCTGCACTTAATAACCATTGGACACACTTGAAAATGTAGGCAGGTACCTATATAATACTTTTTCAATTCGGATTTTATTCTATAAATAGGTGGTTCTTACAAAAGCAAGAGCTCAGCGCCCCCCTATGATCCTTGCGCCATAGGCTCGTCTTTGGTGACAGGATACGATACCTACGTGTTTTTATTTTGAAGTCTTAGCAATCTGAGTCGAGTTATGGAGCAATTACACTTGATCGTTAGCTCGTATTCGGGTGCACGAAAGACGTTAACTCGAATTCGGGCACCCGATGCATTAATTATATTGTTTTACTCGAATTCGGTCACTGGAATACGGGCAAACGACGAAGTTATCTCTCTGTTTGAATAAATCTCGAACCCACACTTTTCGTTTCCTTCTTATTCTGCGAGACTATTCTATCAATAAAATATCACAAACAACGGAAGGAAAACGGCTCGACTCCGTTCATTTACACTTAGCCGTTTGTCCGAATTCCATAGGCAATCGAATACGGGCTAACGACCAAGTGTAATTGCGCCGTTATATTATCTTTCTGTTCTAAAGTGCGCATGGACTCAAAAACTACTGAATAGATTTTGATGTAGCTTATAGTAGGTAGTTATGCATTGGATCCCGGAGATGGTTTTTTGGGATACCAATTTTTAACCTAAATCGAATAATTTAGGGGCGTGGTTACATGAATTATGCTTACCTATCAAAGAAAGTAAAAACGCCGATTCTTTGCCAATAAAAGATTCTACAGCCGAACTAGGCAACAAGTGTTCTTCGTGTTACATAGGTACCTAGCCATCGATGGGTAGAGGAAATTCTTTTTAGGTACCTACCTAATTACCTCATCCCATCAGTTATCCAGTGGAAGCACGCTGTTAGCTAGCTTTCGGATATAGAAAGGTAATGCATAGAGTGCAACAATACACCTAAGCCAAAATGCTTTATCTAGGTACCTATATTTATGGAAGAAATATTAACAAGAGAAAGTAGATACCTATCTACCTAATAGGTTTCTATATAATGGTTGCTAATACCTGGTAGGTATCTGCGATGCAAATTATCTTTTCTTTTAACTAATTAATGTTACATGTCTGCATAATTAAGTTTATAATTAAGTTTTTATACAAAATGAGTAGCTGTATTGTCAAAGGTGTATCTTCTGCCTAGTGTAAAAAATTTGAAAGCCAAAATGAAAGGGTTTTGGTTCATTTTGCTCGTGGTGACAAAATAATAAAACGTATTGTAAGTAAAATCATTGCGGTTTTATTACTCACTGGAATATAATTAAAAACCTTTTATCGATTTCGAATTGTTGTACTAGCTTTTTAGTAAAAAAAAAGCCAATTTATAACGCATTATCTGAACAGAATATCAAACGCAGTATTAAAATTAAAACTTAGGCATTAAAAATAGTTCAGCCTTATCAAAATAAAGATCATTTCCTTTGTGTTATCAGTCAGTGTGTATACAGCACTGCTCAGGTGGTCGGGCGAAGGGCCCACGTCGTTGGGGAAATCTGTTTACATTCATAAACATCCGAGAGCCGCCCTTCGGTCAAGGAAAACACACACGGGAATGTAGACGCAACGTCACCAACGCGTAGGTACATTCTACGCACAAACAATCTTACGACGGTACAATTACACGGAAATACAAATTAATGCAAATCAAAAGATGTCTCGTGCGACGCGTCAAACGCTCGAATTAGGAGCGAAAAAGGGAAGGGGCGCATTGGTGGAGGAGCGGGAAGGGGATGTGTGGCGAGGTAAGGGTGTTTAGTTGTCTTCGATCTCCTGCTCCTGTTCCTCGTCGAACTCTGCGTCCTCGTCGGCGGTAGCCTCCTGGTACTGCTGGTATTCGGACACCAGATCGTTCATGTTGCTCTCGGCCTCAGTGAACTCCATCTCGTCCATACCCTCACCAGTGTACCAATGCAAGAAAGCCTTGCGCCTGAACATAGCGGTGAACTGTTCCGAGATGCGCTTGAACAGCTCCTGGATAGCGGTCGAGTTGCCAATGAATGTAGCCGCCATCTTGAGACCACGGGGTGGGATGTCGCACACGGCGGTCTTCACGTTGTTGGGGATCCATTCAACGAAGTATGATGAATTCTTGTTCTGGATGTTAAGCATCTGCTCGTCCACCTCCTTCATGGACATGCGTCCACGGAAGATGGCGGCCACGGTCAGGTAGCGGCCGTGGCGTGGATCACAAGCCGCCATCATGTTCTTGGCATCGAACATCTGTTGCGTCAGCTCGGGTACAGTGAGAGCGCGGTACTGTTGACTGCCGCGGGACGTTAGGGGAGCGAAGCCGGGCATGAAGAAGTGAAGACGTGGGAATGGAACCATGTTGACGGCCAGCTTGCGGAGGTCTGCATTCAGCTGACCAGGAAACCGCAGACACGTCGTCACACCGGACATGGTGAGCGACACCAGATGGTTGAGATCGCCGTACGTGGGTGTGGAAAGTTTCAGCGTGCGGAAGCAGATGTCATAGAGAGCCTCGTTGTCGATACAGTAGGTTTCGTCTGTGTTTTCTACTAACTGGTGGACTGATAGTGTGGCGTTGTAAGGTTCTACTACTGTGTCTGATACTTTGGGTGAAGGTACAACTGAATATGTGTTCATTATTCTATCGGGATATTCTTCTCTGATTTTGGAGATAAGAAGTGTGCCCATACCGGAACCGGTGCCGCCGCCAAGCGAGTGTGTGAGTTGGAATCCTTGTAGGCAATCGCATGACTCTGCTTCTTTGCGAACGACGTCTAATACTGAATCTACGAGCTCGGCTCCCTCGGTGTAGTGACCTTTAGCCCAGTTGTTGCCGGCACCAGACTGTCCGAATACGAAGTTGTCAGGTCTGAATATCTGTCCGAAGGGCCCCGAACGCACTGAGTCCATAGTGCCGGGCTCGAGATCGACGAGGATGGCGCGGGGTACGTACTTGCCGCCGGAGGCCTCATTGTAGTAAACGTTGATGCGCTCCAGCTGTAGGTCCGAGTCGCCATGATAAGCACCGGTGGGGTCGATGCCGTGCTCGTCGGAGATGATCTCCCAGAACTAGAACAATGAAACAAATATTCGTTACCAAAGTCTAGATGACAAGTTTAGGTTTAATAAGGTATCATAGAGATTAGGATTGTAATCGTATATTAGCACAAGGCGGGCTTTCAACCGGAGACTTAAGGCAATGTGTACGTAGGATGAGTCACAGTAGCTACGAGTTCGCAACAAACGTCAGCTGTCAAGGCGTCGAAGAGGCATTAAAATATTTACGAGGACGAAATCGATCCAGCCCACTACCATAAAGGTGCATAGACTACTTGAATCAAATCTTGAACCGTTGCATATACATAATTGCCGCAAAAACAATTACTGCCGCCCACTTTCATGGTTATGTCATGTTGCCTTAAAAGAGAATGCAGTATAAGCTTCGGATTCGTCTGATGTTTCGAAGGACTGTCGTTTATCAAATTGGTCGGGGTTGTTCAATTATATATAAGACATTTTAAGGACAAAACCAACAATTATTTTATGTGTCAAGAACATTTTATATCAAATCAATTGGCTTTCTAGGTAAAAGAAACTCGGCGAACAGAAACGCCGATAAGATCGGTCGGTTGACTCATTGTGGAGAGATTATAAAAGTAAAGAATAAAATTTTAAAACATGGTCACGTAACAAGTTTCAATCATGAATTCATGACGCACGTTTTTCAATTTAGCAACCAAAACAATGGGCAGTAGTCTGAAAAAGGGATCACTTAAACTCTTACTTAATATGATAACTATGATAAGCAAACTAGTCTTCAGCCAAAACATGGCTACGAAGACATGACGAATTCATTCGCAGAAAGAAGTAATTCAACAATAAATATTTATCGTTGTTATTGACGCGTTTGTAACTAGATAATCTTTATCACCGGTTGACGTATCTTTAATGTTTGTATCGATAATCCATGAAACTTTACGGACAGTATAAAAAATATTTATTTATTTCTAAAAAAACATCTATCTTTACAGGTTTGCTCCCAATGCGATAGTGTAACACAATCTACTTATTTATAATAAATTAATATGTATCGTTATAATAGTGGCCACGGTGCGATAATTCACACCTCGACTTGCATCTCTTCACATTCTCTAGCGTCTTGTTGGTAGACAAAGATGCAGAAAGCATGCTGTGCCTTCATTGAAGCGCAGTTCCAAGGCTGCCTTGTCCAGCGTAGGCGTTCTACACATATACATTTGACCAGGATAGTACATAACACATCGTCCAAGCGACTGCAGATTCTGCGCTTGGGATACGTACATCGAACGCCTACGCTGAACAAAAGCTAGTGTAAAGGAGCTCTTAAATACCAATGGCTTGCATACGCCTATTTCAGCATAATGATAAAATCATTTATAACCAAATTCGTAGATTTTATCACAGGAAAGTAGAACGATATGCTGATCAGGGTCAACGTGGAAGAAGCCGTGAGATTGGTTTAGCTGGTAAAATCGTAGACTGGCTCGTGTCAGTCGTACGATTTTAGATGCGAGTTAGAAGTCCTTTGAGCCACAGTTACGACAGGAACCATTACGACCACACGCATTCTTTAACGAGAAATCATCAAGCTTACGTATTTACGAAAAAATCTTACCATATAATATATCAGTGCATTTCTCGAAAACACTTCATCTTAGTGAAATAAAAACTTGGTGCATGAAACTATTATTGGAGTATTCTGGGCACGTTGCCAAGCGCAGGAAATCTCGCTTCCGACTTTATTGAACACGTTCCATATACCGGGATGTTATTTTACGTAGTCTTAGGATTTCAAACGAATTCTCGATTGGGTTTTGTCAATTTGAGAGTTAGTAAATGATCGTAATGTACATATGTTTTGTACACGGCTTTTATAGCCGTCACGAGTGTCGACGTCAAGTCAATGATGTAAACTTTTATACATACGTTGCCCAAGATATTAAATCGATTTATGATACTTAATTCTCTATTTCTATTCATTTCTTTTGGATTAAACTCACTGATAAATTATTTACATAAGTAAATACAATATCTGCCATTATCATTTTTTTTTCTCTGGTTAAGTTTGTTTCTTAAGGATATAAATTATAATATTTCTTTACAATCACATCTTTACTTATTGGTAAATTATTAATTAAACAAAAAATAAGTAATGACTAAAGATTGATAGTCTTCAAGATCCTAAACGCCAGGTATACGCCAAGCGAGTCACATGACCGATTAGTCCAAGTGGCCGAACTAAATACTTTGTAAACTAGATAATTGCTATAATTGTAACTAACACGTCCGCGTCACCCCAAAAAATGATGTAAAAACAAAATTTGAAACGAGGTAAGTAGGTAATTTTCCAATTAACTTTTTCGTGATTATGTTTTAATCCAATTAATTCTATTAAATTACACTAGAAGCTATCTTTGGCTTGTTATAACGAGAGGATTAATTAAATACTACCTAGTGAGTATCAAGAATTAGGTCAAATTTGTCACGTTAAGAAGAAAAGAAATGAACCCTTAGAAGTTCGGCCCCAATTAGTTTGACCAAGTGTCTTCAAATATAAGAATACAATAATATTATGTAGTCAGAAAGACTAAATTAAAGTGTCTGTGTTCTACATCAATGCGTTAGTTAGTACCCTTTTAATTTCGATTTCAGGTTTATTTGAAAATGTGCACATAGGTTTTTTTAATTTAGAAAATCACTAAATCTCAATATCATGTTTTAAGATTCAAGCCTGGCCATAACCTAACCATTCATCGCTTTTGGACATCTAAGATTAAATAAACGTTTTTGAACACGCCTCGCGGGATAGTTTCCACCGTAAACAAGCAAGCTTCCCGCTACATGTGCTAAGCCGTGCTATTTCGGCTACCGCGGAAGAATAACGGTCATCGAACCTACGGCTACACCAACTATGCGTACCTAACTGCTTCTTCCTATTAAAATTTCATAATTAACTTTTTGCAGGTTAATACGCGCATAAATTAATATTTACGCCTATTCTGCTTTTTTTTAAGAATTCAATATAGATAATTTTGTCTAGGCAATTACAACGCTAAACGTAGTTTAATCGTAAGTAGGTAACCAAAGATATCGAAACGATGACTACTTGACGACATAAGCAATTACATCTTGAACACGAGTGCACACCAAGACATCGATTCACAAATGACGCGATATACCATAGCATAGACAGGTAGCTTTTTTTAACCCACAACAGCTGTCGCTGCATTTGGCGGATCAAACATACGTTCGATTTTCGAACGTTACAAACGAAGGCCTACGATTGGTCGTACCTTATCATAGGACGCGGTATGGCTAACGACAACCTCTATGTGGAATTCGAAGCATACGTTAAGGTGATTATCACGGTTTCTATCGGCAGGAACATTGCTAGACTGAAATAAAATTACACGATTTCAGATACACAGGATACACTGTTCTTATTAAAGACATTAATGATAAGACAGATCTCTTAACTGGAGTAGAAAAAATACGCGTTTTTTGACAAGCATTGAATTAAGGTACCGTACGGTACTAGTAAACAAAACACGCAGTCGTTATAAATCCATAATTCGTCTCTACGTATAAAAAGGGTACATGTTAAGTAGAAGAGGGCTACACGACATCAGTGGTTCTTTACATATCGATCGATAATCGTCCGAATACTAACACGGGTGCACGGTGCACCTTTCACCCATGTCTGCGAATATACATATTATTATTGACAGCAGTTGACCAAGATTTAATTTTGGTAGAGCTGGTAGGTAGGAAACAAGATAATTATAATGATACGAAATTATAAAGATAAAGTCAGGAAAATATTAAGTATTTCGACCACACCCACACCTTAAAACTATGCCAAACACAGACGACGCTAATTGAACACAATTTAAACAATATTAGAGTGAATTTTAATATATAAAGGAAATTGTTATCACTGGTTTCATCTTTCTTTTTAGTCGTGGCGTGAGGCCGACAGCGTCACAAGAGCCGGCCTATGCAGTTTTGAATTATGAAGCCCAAAACAAAAGAATAGCTTACCTTGGCTCCAATCTGGTTACCGCACTGCCCGGCCTGGATATGCACGATTTCCCTCATTTTGTTTTGTGTGAACTTATATTACTTATTTTAACTATAAAAATGTCTTAGCTGCTCCGCACGCACCACGTACTCCTGTAGTCGCTTCAGGAATAATTTTGTTCCGTTTCGTCCGGTCGACCTAAACTACGATTGCAATAAGGATGTAGCTTCAACAGTGATAAAACTTATCGATAAAAATTGACGCATTGCGACATGGTTTATAATTTATCTTAATTTTAAGATGTCAGTAGGAAAATTGAGCCTTTGGACAAAATACAAAAAAAGGCCGATAAGGCATGACATGGTTTCGTCACAACATGGCATATTATAATACTTTAAGTGGTTATCTCGCTAAGATTGCGTTAAATATTAAATGGGATATCTATTTATGTGATTTTGGAACGAAGTTCCCTATCGCACGTTACACTTCTAACTTCTTATTTTTACGTCTTAATTACCCGTATATTAGCTAGGGTAAATTTCTCAGATGTCACAAAATTAATTTCGAGTTTTACAATATTCACTCTATTTTGATATCATTTATTAAATCTATCAAATATATATATATATACACGTCGAAATATATAATTCGAAACAATAAAAACCACGCATTAATGATAAATTGAACTAAAAAGTAGAACATAATTTTCATTAAATTAAAATTAAGAATTAGGTAAACAAAAAGGTTGACGTACTTACCATTAAACTCATACAGTTGTATGACCAACACGCACTTGTTCGTATTCATTCATATTACATTAAAACGCCTTCCGTCACCATGGCTCACGCAAGAAATAAAAGCTGTTAACGCAAACAAGGCTACGGATGAAACTAAATATATTCGCCGACAGACGCAGCAAAATACGCAATTATTGCAGTAAAGTGTGTAGGAAATCTCAACGCCAACATATTCACAAGTCCGTTCAAAACGGCGATCCAGCTAAAGTCTGGAATTTCCTTAAAACACTTGGAGTTGGAATCAGGACAAGATACAATTCCTAATAACTTAAATATTAAATTACTTAATCAACATTTCACAGATCCGTTTAATTTTAACAGGACAGCCAAAGCAAAATCTTTCATCTCTTCCAACACCTGATTATCTCCCATTTAATTTTAATCTTGTCACCGCTTGTGATGTTAAAAAGAGCATTTTATCAATATCTTCAAACGCTATTGGAACTGATTGTATCAACCGTAATATGATTATTCCCATCGTAGACAAAATTCTTCCCATATTAACCCACATTCCAAACTTTTCCTTATTTAGTAGCTTCTTTCCGTCATGGTGAAAAGATGCTCAAATCATTCCTCAAATGATTGAGTTTGTTTCCCCGATTTCTTCTCACAAGGCTCAACCATTTGGAAATGGGCGGTTATAGATCGAAACAGGCAGATGTGATATTATGTTATCCATTTTTTCTTCAATAATTTTACATTTGACAAAGCAAACTATTGTTGCGGTGACTCTGTGTGTGTTGATATATATTTTTTTATTATAATAATTGTTTATTAAATCGACAATTTCGAATAATTGCTGATCATATGAAATAAAGATATTGAATTTGAATTCCTTTACCAAAAAAACAATCCTACCTCCTTTACTTATTACCGTCCAATTTCCATCCTACCATTATTTTCTAAAGCTATAGAACGTCTTGTCTACAATGATATTAGTACATTTCTTAATCGAAATAACCTCCTAAATCCTTTCCAGTCTAGCTTCTGTCTTGAGTATTAATATACTCAAGACAGAAGCTAGACTTACTACTACTACTACCCTTATCAATACTACGGATGACATTAGATCAGGTAGATATAGAGAATGGCTATCTCACGGACTCACGGCACCTTGCTGGATTATAGCAATGCATTTAACACTGTTTAACATGTAACACTGGAACAGGCAACTAGCTTCACGAGTGACTTAGTCTGACTGACTCTTACTCCTGACAATTCAAAAATACCTATTATTGGTTAAATTGAAATAAATGGTTTTGATTTAATTTGATTTGATTGAATGGTTGAGGCTGCCTAAGGTTTTCTTTAACGGCACTGTCTTACCTTTTAGTGACACAGTAAAAAACCTGGGGCTTCATATTGACAAAACATTGTCCTGGGGTCCACAGCTGCAGGAGTGTTTGCTTCAATAGGATCCTTGAAAAGACTTTACTAACTTTCTTCCCATTGACACTAAAACTGCATTGGTTCAATCTCTCCTCCTACCAATCCTCGACTACGCTGATACCAGCTATCTTGATCGCACTGAGGACCAACTTAATGAACTTAAGCGTCTTCAAAACGTCTGCATCAGGTTTATATTTGGCTTACGCAAACATGACCATATTTCTGAATTTCGTATTAAGCTTAAGTGGCTCCCTATTCGACTTCATCGAAATGCTCATATTCTTGCTCTTCTTTACAATATTTTGTTTAACCCCTCTACCCACCTAACTTAAAGAACGTTTCAAGTTCTTAAATGACTCACATGGGAGGTTTCTGAGGTCATCGAAAAATCAGCTCCTAAAAATACCGTTGCACTCCACTAATTTCCATCATAAATCTTTTACGGTCCATGCAGCTCGCCTCTGCAATGCATTGCCTGATTGTGTTAGGCGTGCTCAATCACTAACCACTTTTAAAAACTGGTCTTTGATTACTATGTCATCATAGTAATAATCTCTTTAATATTTTAATTTCACTTACAACTTACAATACAGGATGTTTGCATTATATTTTTACTTATTGTTGATATGTATTTGATATACGTATGTATGTATATATATATGTATTTTGGTATTACATATGTATGTGTGTTTAAGTATATATAATATGTTAACAAGTTTCTATGTAAGTCCATTCAATTATTATGTACCTATATTTTTTCCTCTTCCATTCTTATATTTTCAATAAACTACTTAGATAATTTGTGCACCGGTTATCTGCCATATACAGAAATCCATTGCATCTGTCCAACTAAAGGTTATCTGTAAGAAATTGCAACTAGCGAGAAGACCGCCGTTTGTACTATTACTTGTTTTTATTTTTAATATTGTAAATTGTTTTATGGTGTACAATATAAGAATGTTGTATTGTATTGTGTTGTAGAATTAGTGTGATTAACAAAAATAAAAACAAATTGTAAAATAATCCATTGAAACATTTGTTAAAATCTTGAACGTCGTTTAATTTTATTTCATCATCATCATCATCAGCCTATCGCCATCCACTGCTGGACGAAGGCTTCCCCCAAGAACCGAGAACTATCCCGGTCTTGGGCAGTTTAGTATCCATCTGCTACCAACCACGTGCTTCACGTCCTCCTTTTGTCATACCTTTTATTTGCAATGATAAATTATTATATAACTGCCCAATTATATAACTGAGGGTGTTGGACAATTTAGCTACATGTGTACTTGATTTCAGCTTCGAATATATCATATATTAGATATTATTATGTATTGAATAATTGGAATCTCATAAAATACATTACATCTCCTTTTAATACAATATAAATTGTATTCATTTTATCTAGAAATAAACAAAATAATCTTTTCAACCATTAACGTTCACTATTAATGTACTTTTAAATAATTTGTGTTAAATATTGAAATACAATTTAATAAAATATCGTTCCTGAATTACGTTAATGCAATGCAGGTTTGGTATCTCTTTTCATCACATAATATACAACAAATGTAAAATTAAAAAAATTAACAAATTGAAAAAAAAATAAAAAAATGTACATACAATGCAATACATCAACGGGACATTACTTCACACATCACTTATGGGCCTGTAGGCGGTAGATATAAGTCGTTAGTTGCTTTTCGACAATAGTTACTTGTAAGGAGAAAAAATATTATTAGTCCTCTCCCATTTGATTAGCATAAACTTTTTCACGTTGAACAATTCCTCGCAAGATAAATAACATTCCTGACGGTACAAGCGTACCCTGGTTACGATGACTACTGAAATCCAGGCTTGAAATGTGATTTTTTGCGATCTTAGTGGTATAAGTGGCTTCTTTACGTTGGAGAGCCAAGCTTCGGCACGTATGGGCCGGCTCGACTCCGCTCGATACCACGGCCTCACAGAATAACGGTAGTGAAGCAATGCTTTCATTGCATTTCGCCGCGTGAGTGAGGTTACCGGAGGCCCTAACCCATTCCTATCCCCTATTCCCGTCCTTCCCCTCTCTCCCTCTCCCCTCTTCCCCCCCTCCCTCTCTTCTCCTACTCCCACTTTAAGGGTGGCAACGCACTTGTGACTCTTGAGTTACAGGTGCCAATGGGCGGCGGTAGTCATTTACCATCAGGTGACCCGTCTGCTCATTTGCCTCCTATACCATAAAAAAAATAAAAATAAACAATAAACTGTACAAACAATAAAAAGTAAACTGTGTTAAATACTATTAATTACTATCTGGCACTATTTTAAGTTTTTGTTTAAAAGTTTCTTGTAAAGCAATTTATTTTTCTAATAATTTTAGTTTCACAATATTAAATAGGTCTATAACATTGAATTACGTTTCTTATAAAAATAAGTGTGGTCTAAATAGTATCGATAACTAAAGTCGATACATTACATCTCTTTAATCTTACCTGTTTTCCTATTGGTCGAACGCCGCCATATTACAATCATGATAGGCAACCGAACAGAATAAATATGCGTCCCATTTTCGAGTTATTTAAGATTTTCTTATGTTTTTTTTAGTGATCCAACCTTTGGAATGTTGATACATACATATTTTTTTATTAATTACACACGTTCCCGTTTTCTAATCTCATGTTTATACCGACAAATATACTATATTTTTAACTGTGAGTCACATATGCGTATCGATTTATGATGTTGGTAGGGGTGATGCATACTGAATTGCAAAGTACTCGGGCAAGATATGGCGCCGGCCGGCAAAAAAGAAAAACAAGAATTTGACTAATAAACACTCTTCAAATAAAGATATCAAAATCACTTAGAATTTCAAGTTTTCTCCAAAATGACCTACCTACTTGATATTAATCTCTTCCTTTATGTTGATTAAATATTGTCGTTTTAATACAACTAATACTTAGGTACGTAATGAAATACCCTAGTGTTATTAATGTAAGGAAATACCCATTTGTAAATAACACTGGAGATTTTGAAATTAATTGTTTTTGCAGAATATTGGTAATGCATGGCTGTTAGGTATATTTCTAATTTTAACGAACAATATTATAATATTAGAAATAATAATTCAATATATACTTAATATTAGAAATAATAGTTAGAATTAATTTGAATAAAAAATAATAAAATCAGGTCATCTTTGATTATTACGATTCATTTTCGTAGGGAAAGGAATAGTCTTTTGGTAGTTTTATTGATTCTTCCCAACTTAGCAGGGGCGCAACAACGAGGGGTGTCCAGGGTGTCTGGTAAAAATAAGTTGATGACCTTTTTTTTTAGTCCTCATCAAAAATAGTTAGGACCCTACTACCCTACGGTTGTTGCGAATAAAACATCTATACTAACTATTAACATCATCATCTAACTATTAACATCTATAGTAAATTTTAAGGTTTCTGTCATGATGAAGAAGTGAGTTAACTCGTCCGTTTTCATGATTAAGTTTTTAGTTTTACCTTGATAAAAAGATTGGAAAAAATAATTGTACCCAACGTTGGTACTAAATCATTCTGTTTGCCTGATTTGACTATAGACATTTTAAATACGAAATACTATTATTAAACAGAATTATCATTTTATTTTACTATACGGCGGGTCACTTGTAACATTTATTATGAGACCTATTATACAAAGTACCTTAATAAGTAATATTATTATGTCGCCTCCCGGCAAAAAAGTGTCATATCACATGTTAGGTACGTTTAACATTTTTATAGCATTGAATAGCATTGGTCAGCTGTAAAAACATCGTTAATGGCCCCAATTCTGTTACTTCACTCGCTAAATTAAAATCCACTAAATTTTCTTCATATTCTTATATAACCTTGCACACTTAGAAACAAGGTCTTATTTCAAATTGAAACAAGTAGGTAACATATGTCGCTATCGAAATAAGCAATTTATTTGTCGACTAAAGTCTGATACGCTTAAATACACTTTAATACCACGTAGCGAGAGCCGCTATCCGTTGAATGCCATCTCTTTTGCTCTGTGTTTTTAGTAAGCGTCTTCGTAGGTGTAGATAAAAAACACGTCATCCTTGTTCGTTTTGAACAAGTTTTTATACGGCAATTATACAGCGTTTGAATAAATGAAGACTCTCGCTGCGTGGAAATAAAGTTGAGTATACGTTGACAGGTTTTATTGAAATTTAGCGGCGCTGAGAAATAGATGCTAGTAACAAATAGACCTTATTACGAAGAACACTAGGTTGATTTCATATGAAGAAATTAAGTCAGGTTTTAGTTTAGTCGAGTGTACAATAGAATCGGCACCATTAGCTCAGTAAAAAAGGGAAAGTTCCCTTTTTCACTGAGCTTCACAGGTATAAACGTCGTGTCTTCTCGAAATAGCTGTTTTTGTATTATGACACTTTTTTGCCGGGAGGCGATGTGTGTTTTAGAACGAAATCCTAACTAATACTATAAATGCAAATGTGTCTTTGTTTGTCACACTTTCACATTTTAACTACCTACCTACTTAAATGACTGTCATGAAATCTTGCATAGGTACAGTTTGTCATACCGTTCATCTAGAAAGAAACTATTGTTCCCGGTGGATACCTGAATTTATTGACAAATAATTTAGTAGTAAAATAAAATAGTATTAGATATAATGTAGAAGCTAACTCAAGATTCAAGACGATTTGAATGTAGAACCCTACTTGAGTTCACCGTAATCTAAATTGACACGAGTACTGTCATTGCCGTGTTTTTATTAATTAACTTTGATTTGTTGTTCGTTCTAAGTAAACGACTCACGCGTTAGGAATTATTCCTGTGACGCCAGGGAGTTAACAAAACTTTCAACAACACACGAACACCCAGAATGGAGACAACTATTTGTAGAACACACAATTCACAATGTTTATCCGGTGTGGGAATCGAACCCACAACAATGCACGGCGTAGTGATGAGGTTACCACTTCAACCATTGCGCCACCCGTGCAGTCAGCACCAGTTTGACACCACTACTGTTGTTAATGTTCAAAGCCTTATATATACAGTAACCGTTAGATGTGCCGTTTGTTTGGTTGCCAAATTATTAGTTTAAAATCGAAGTAGAGAGTCTAGATTGCGTGGTAGAAAAAAAACTTATACATACTCCAATGATATCTACAAAACAATTTAAAGATGTCGGCAATTTGGCACGTACGGGTTGCCGCAGTGACGTAATACCCGGGCGCAGGCGAGCCGGTCTTTGCACCACGCCATTTTAAAACTATAATGTTTACATAGGTGTGTAATGTTCTCAGAGCAGGAAAATATAAAAGACAACGGTGGTAATGGCGTTTTGTTTTCTTTACATTTAAATAAAGAACAGTTTCAAAAAAACTTGCCAAACATTACATTACAATAGTTAAATATGTACTTAATTAAATACTCTTTCATTTGATTTCCGCTTATTTATTCAAGTTAAGGGTTTTTTTTAAATTAAGAATACTTTTTTTATATTCCATATCGTTGCCGTTAGATTCTCAAACTAAGTATTTTCATTCAACACAATTTTTATAATATTGAATCTAAAAAAGTGTCCCAATACCAGACGCTCTCGGTCTGGACCATGGATACAAATATGATCTCTACGTGATCTCTAAGTGTCCACAGGAATGGCATTCAAGCACACGCATTAGTTCCCCAGCCGCTTATATCAAAATGCTACTTCAGTATTTCCGCGAAGTCAAGCAAAAAAAAAACAATGACAAGGCCGTAACATTCTTTTCTCGTACCCATTTAGGGCATTTTCGACGTCAAAGCTAGAAAACTGAATTTTCAGAGACCAAGAGGGCAAAATATCAATTTGAAACTATTTTAAAAACCATTGCAAACAAATTTTCTTAATTTTGCCATTGACCCACTAAGGTACTTCTAGCAAACACACATGCTTTAAATTTTAAGCACCATTAGTGTTTAGCCTATAAATACTGCAATTTCATTCCCGTTTTATGACTATACAAACTGCATAAATAGCTTTGAATTTCCTACTAATATTATAAATGTGAAAGTTTGGATGGAGGGATGGATGGATGGATGGATGGCTGTTTGTCATGGCATTATGTATTCTGTGCCAATAATTCCAATTTCAATGTCGCTTAAACCAATTTGCCGTTAGCCTTTGCATCTTAAATAGATGATTTAAATAAAGGTTCAGCAGTTTCGGCGTAAAAGAGTAACCAACATCTATACATCCATCCAAACTTTCACATTTATAATATTAGTGGGATGTATATTAATAGTTATATGTACATACATACGAGTGTATATACCTACTCCTACACAACGTTTTTGATTAAAATTTGACACATTAATGACATAATTTGGGATAGTGTCTGTGATATGTCATTGGTACCAACATGTTATTTAATGTATTATTTAGGATACCTACATTAAAGTGTCGCTCGCTGATGATATTGTTATAATTGCTGAAACTGCCAAAGACCTAGAGGAAATGATGAGATCACTGGACTGCCAAAGCTCCAAAATCGGCCTAGAAATTAATGTAAATAAAACTAAGTTATTAACCAACAATCGCGAACGCTCGATAGTGATAAAAGGTAACAATATAGAATACGTCAGCGAATACATCTACTTGGGGAAACAAATCTCATTCAAATCGTCAAGTAACGAAGAAGAAGTAACAAGAAGAATCAATGCAACTTGGAAGAAATTCTGGGCATTAAAAGAAATCCTAAAAGGGAATTACAGCTTGCACATGAAAAGGACAATATTTCATACATGCCTATTACCCTGCTTGTTGTATGGTTGCCAAACTTGGATATTTACAAATAAAATAAAACAAAAAATCAAATCCAGTCAAACAGCAATGGAAAGGACCATGTTGAAAATTAGAAGAATACACAAAATTAAGAGCGAAAACATTCGTCAAAAAACTAAACTCACCGATGCTCTCTGGCACGCACTCTCACTTAAGTGGAGATGGGCTGGACACATCTCACGATACCCAGACAGAAGATGGACCATTGAAGCCACACGATGGAAAGGACCAATGGGGAAAAGGAATGTTGGTCGACAATTAAGACGGTGGGCTGATGACATAACACACGTCGCAGGAAATGACTGGATAAAGTTAGGCAAGGACAGGGAGTCATGGAAAGGATGGAGGAGGCCTTTACCTAAACAGGGGTTCAAATCTCATAAATTATACTAACATTAATTATAAGCAACCTTTCTTAAATTTAAGCAACAACTTACTAACAAACATTGTAACATATATCGAAAGTGAGATTTGGAATAAATAGCTTTATTATTATTATATTAAAGTGTGTCGGGTCGTTCTGCTCCC
Source organism: Callimorpha dominula (assembly GCA_949752705.1). NCBI lineage: Eukaryota > Metazoa > Arthropoda > Insecta > Lepidoptera > Erebidae > Callimorpha > Callimorpha dominula. Next base: position 1,597,473 of record OX457012.1, on the reverse strand, counting down.
TTTGATATGGTTGAAGTGGACGATGACTGACGCGTGCGTCATGCTCGTGAACGAGTGCCGTTCGTTGGGGCTGGTCATCTCCGAACTGCTCTAACTTACATATAGTAGTAGTTTGCGCAACTTTTTATAGTTTAGAATAATAGGTAGGTACGTTACATTGTCCTCACATTTAATTTGCGCATATAAGCAACGTAACCAGACTTGTAAAGAACATGTTGAAAAAGAGTGTCCTTGGAGTTTTTTGCCTGTTCTTGTCCATAGGATCTACGTTTTGGAACAGGCAACTAGCTTCACGACTGACTGACTACTACTCCTGACAATTCAAAAATACCTATTATGGGTTTAATTGAAATAAATGATTTTGATTTGATTTGATAAAATACTATATTTTAAATAAGCTTATTCCTTATGTTTGACTAAATTTTCTCAGTTTGGAGTTAAGTAGGCACCAATGTATGTCCCGGAAGAGTAGAATCGCTCCTAGAAATTTCCGTTGTTCCATATGGTGTAACTGATATCCTGTGGTTAACACCATATGGTTGTTGATTCCCCTATACACCAAACTTCATTATTTTATCGTAACAGACCATGCTTCGGCACGTATGGGCCGGCTCGACCGGAGTGATGTGATACCACGGCCTCACAGAAAAACGGCAGTGAAGCAATCCTTGACCCTCCCCTTCTTCCACCCTTCACCTACTCCCACCTTTAAAGGCCAGCAACGCACTTGTGACTCTTGACTTGCATGTGCCATTTACCATCAGGTGACGACCCGTCTGCTTGTTTGCCCCCTATAGCATAATAAAATGTATATTCTAGATTTCAAACCTTATCCTATTTCCTGACAAAATATATATATTAGATTATCGTATGTATATTAACTATCTTATTGTATGTATTAATATACATACCTACATATTATATGTCGTAATCTAAATTATTCGAATGTCACAGAAACCTCCATGACATAATATATAAGTTGTTCGTTTGTGAAGAATGACGTCACGTCGTTAACACCTGACCAATTTAAATTGAATTCTCTCACAAATTTATTTTGTCGCGAATTTATTCTACACTAAAACAAATTATTCTATTACTTTAACTTTTAAATAATACGTTATTTAGTCTATTACTGGAATTGACAGGGGTCGCGCCAAAATTGATCAGTAAACAAATGATGACTAATATAGTAATGTGCATTTCTATATTTAGAACAAGGCGATGTCTGGGGCGTTTCGTCTTGTTTTGTTGTCAACTTGTTATGTATCGGATCTCTAATAGGTACGTATTTACGATAACACTTGGTTACTTTTATTACATTATCCCCCTCTACGTGCTTCTGTACCTACAGTAAAGTTGTAATATCGCTCACAGGTCAAGCAGTACAGTAGAAGAATATTTTATCTATGGATTTTTTATTATGTATAGTGGCGTCCATTGCCGGACTTTTGTTTCACTATAACATTTTGTTGATACCTTTACTCAAAGGTGTAATATAACCTTCCAATAACTAGTTCAGTATAATGAATATGAGTAACCATTTTGACTATATAAAAATTATGACGTAAGTGTTATCAACCTTGGTGGTATTAAGGAAAACAATTTTATACATAAAAAACTTTATTTTATACATTAAATTATTGTTGAAAACAATATAATTTTAATTGTAACAGCGTAAGCACTCGAAATAGGTTTATGTCCTTGTTTCAAGACATACTAACTTTATTATAAATATAAGTATTAAGAGTTTCTGTCAGCCTTAGAAAATCTTCAGATCTTGTTATTGATGAAGCCGGTCATTTAATTACAGGAATGTATAATATTTTATATACCCTTGAGTCACATTTAAATGTTTTCTCCGGGATTTTAGTTGTGCATTCTGTTAAAAGTTTGAAAGCATATCTTCTGATTCAATTCTCATTGTAGGAATCATTATTGTTACTCAAATTAAAAGTAACGTATAATAATGGCAACATACTATGTATCGCTCCGTAACGAGCGCACCTTCTAGTTGTCGTCGATCTCCTGCTCTTGCTCCTCGTCGAATTCTGCGTCCTCGTCGGCGGTGGCCTCCTGATACTGCTGGTATTCGGACACCAGATCGTTCATGTTGCTCTCGGCCTCGGTGAACTCCATCTCGTCCATACCCTCGCCAGTGTACCAATGCAAGAAAGCCTTGCGCCTGAACATAGCGGTGAACTGTTCCGAGATGCGCTTGAACAGCTCCTGGATAGCGGTAGAGTTGCCAATGAATGTAGCGGACATCTTGAGACCACGGGGTGGGATGTCGCACACGGCGGTCTTCACGTTGTTGGGGATCCATTCAACGAAGTATGACGAGTTCTTGTTCTGGATGTTAAGCATCTGCTCGTCCACCTCCTTCATGGACATGCGACCACGGAAGATGGAAGCCACGGTCAGGTAGCGGCCGTGGCGCGGGTCACAAGCCGCCATCATGTTCTTGGCGTCAAACATCTGTTGCGTTAGCTCGGGTACGGTGAGAGCGCGATACTGTTGACTTCCGCGGGATGTTAGGGGAGCGAAGCCAGTAATGAAGAAGTGGAGACGTGGGAACGGAACCATGTTGACGGCCAGCTTGCGGAGATCTGCATTCAGCTGACCAGGGAACCGCAGACACGTCGTCACACCGGACATGGTGAGCGACACCAGGTGGTTGAGGTCACCGTAAGTGGGTGTGGACAGTTTCAGCGTGCGGAAGCAGATGTCGTAGAGAGCCTCGTTGTCGATACAGAAGGTTTCGTCTGTATTTTCTACTAACTGGTGGATTGATAGTGTGGCGTTGTACGGTTCTACTACTGTGTCTGACACTTTGGGTGAAGGTACAACTGAATATGTGTTCATAATTCTGTCGGGATATTCTTCTCTGATTTTGGAGATAAGAAGTGTACCCATACCAGATCCAGTGCCGCCGCCAAGCGAGTGTGTGAGCTGGAAACCTTGTAGGCAATCGCATGACTCTGCTTCTTTGCGAACCACGTCTAATACTGAATCTACGAGCTCGGCTCCCTCGGTGTAGTGACCTTTAGCCCAGTTGTTGCCGGCGCCAGACTGTCCAAACACGAAGTTGTCTGGTCTGAATATCTGCCCGTAGGGTCCCGAGCGCACAGAGTCCATAGTGCCGGGCTCGAGATCGACGAGGATGGCGCGGGGTACGTACTTGCCGCCGGAGGCCTCATTGTAGTAAACGTTGATGCGCTCCAGCTGCAGGTCCGAGTCGCCATGATAGGCACCGGTGGGGTCGATACCGTGCTCGTCGGAGATGATCTCCCAGAACTAGAACAATGAAACAAATATTCATTACCAAGTCTAGAAGACAACAAGTTAATAATATCATTAAATGCGATAGTCTGGTTTTCTGTTTAGATCTAAACCGTTAAACCGATTTCCTTAAAATTAAACGGAGATAGTTTGCCACCATACGTTACTTTTAAACGCTAGCATGAAATTAAAGACAAACTTATTCAATGCAAATGCATATCATTTTTGCGTTTACCAATTCACAAGAGTACGACTATACTTAGTGTTGTATTAAAAAAAAGCAATAAAATTGTGGCGTCCCTAAGACATTTTTTTTATTTTCCTGATCAGGCTATAAGTATTATAAAGATAAGGATTGTAATCGTATATAGGCACAAGGTGGGCCAGCCAACCGGAGACTGGTAAGGCAATGTGTAGGTAGGATTAGTCACCGTCGCTACGGCGACGGATTTCGCAACAAACGTCAGCTCCTGGGGCGTTACTGAGGCATTTACATATTTACGAGCCAACATCGATTCAGTCTACTACCATAAAGGTACATCGACTTTGAATTAAGTCTTAAACCGTTGCATAAGCATGTAAAAGTACCAAACCTTGTATTATATAGTTCGTCTTTTGTAAAATATAAGAAATTAAGCAGTTATTAAGAGCCGTGGTGGACATGCAACGGACTAATAATTTTAGTTTAAATATTTTATTGAACTAACTTCATATAATTTATGTATTTTCACTTAGCCTATATCTCATCAAAATCAATTCTCAAACACTTCGTTCTTAGTTCCTTATTCAGCTTTTATAGTATAAAAAATTGTCTCTTTAGAAAAAAATAATATTTTTGTAAAAAAAAATTCGTTATTATTTTACACATTTTATTCCATTATTTTCTTTTTTATCATGGAAATATTTTATAAATAAAATTCATAAAAAATTATAACAATTTGTTTACAAAATTCTGTATTTACAAAATCATTCTTAATTTTATGACCACCACTTTAGATTTGATAAACCAAACCTTATTTTAAAAATTACCCAAAGCTTTTAAAAGGGTCGAAAAAAATAACAGTATTGGTCCTACACTGCGAAAGACACGTTCTGCGAAAGAGACATTCTGCGAAAGGGACGTTTTGCGACCAGGGGACATTTTGCGAAAGAGACGTTTTGCGCATGAGCCTTATTTTCATTTACTAATTAATAGTGTGACGTTTGTGTTCTAGATCAATGTGTCGGATGCAGATGGACCTTTTTGGGACTTGTTTGTGAGAGTGAGATTACAACATTATCAACTAGATTTTCAAAATTAACAAAAAACTGCGTTCGATCAGTCTGTCTAGACTGCACATTAACTATTCATCCGTTTATAGAATTGAAACATTTAAACCTTTTTGAACACGCCTCGCGGGATAGTTTCCACTAAACAAGCAAGCTTCTTGCTACATGTGCTAAGCCGTGCTATTTCTGCTGCCGCGGAAGAGAAACGGTCATCGAACCTACGACTACGTCAACTTCCTATCTAAATTTCATAATTAAGTTTTTGCAAGTTATACGCGCTTAGATTATAATTTACACGTCTTGGGCCATGAAAATAATACGTCACGAATTTCATGATTTTTACTGCTAGGACGGGGGTCTTAATAAGTGAATGAAAACATCAAATTAAACATTCTAGATAACTAATATAACAAAAGTCATTTAATTTAAAGAACGATAATGATAAATTATTTTTGAATTTGAATTGAATTTATTTCTTTAAGGGTGACGTATTTAACGAATGTCCCCTTAATATGCTTCTTTTATATTTCTTTATTAATCCCTATTAATTTTCCTTAAGCAATTATAACGCTAAACGTAGTAATCATAAGCAGGTAATAAAATATATCGAATCTGTAAATACCTAAGTATAGCCTTACAATAAGCTATTACATTGTAGTACATTTTGAACACAGTAATAATTTAATTTATTCGATTTACAAATGGCGCGACATACCACAGACAGCTACATAAGAACACATATTTTTTAATCCAGCGCAGCTGTCGTAGCATTTGGCGGATCAAACAGTCTCATACTTATACGTCTCGAATTTCGAACGTTACGAACACAGACCTACGATTGGTCGTCCCTTATCATAGGACGCGGTACGAGTCCTTCAAGCGGGGTTCGAAACATGCGTTCCTTTTGTAACGGTTTTAATTGACAGGAAAACATGGTGCGACTGAAATACAATGGCGCTATTTTAGATACCTACCTACATTGTTCTCGACACTACATAAAAAGAATTGCATTCAACTTATCTATAAATATCAGACCAATAGAAAAATATAAAAGTCGAATGCAATTCTTTTGTCTAAAACCGCATCGCCACACATTGAATATAAGTACTAGTAAACGAAACACGCCGTTATTTTAACCAACCATAATAATTTTATTCGTCATCTAAATGGTGATACGACTTCTGCGGTTCTTCACATATCGATCAATAGTCATCCGAAATAACATTATTTATATTACACCGATCGACCGAAACCGAACTTATGTGGGAAACAAAATAAAATGACACAAAATGATAAATATAAGTTGAAAAAAGTCTTAATTATTTCGACCGTACCCCACACCTTAAAACTATGACTAACACAGCAGACGCTAATTGAAAACAATTTAGACAATATAAGAGTGAATTATGTAATAAAGGAAATCGTTGTCAATTGTTTCATCTTTCTAGTCGTGGCGTGAGGCCGGGTCACAAAATGCCGGCCGCTATGCCCACGTTCGAATTATGAAGCTCAACACAAAAGAATTGCTTACCTTGGCTCCAATCTGGTTACCGCACTGTCCGGCTTGGATATGCACGATTTCCCTCATTTTGATTTGTGTGAACTTATATTATGTACTTATTAAAACTATTGAAATGCTTTTGCTGGACCGCACGCACCACGTACTCTCGTGGTCGCTTGAAGGATAATAAATTTGTTCCGTTTCGTGATGCGGGCTCTACACTCGCTAGACTCGCTACGACTACTTATTTGTCATCGCGTCTCGCTCACTACTAGCGATGGGCGAAGGCGAGATGTTTAAGTCGATTATTCCGATTGTTTAAACCATAAACTTAAGTTTATGGTTTAAAGTTTATAAACATCTTGATGACTCGCCATGGTTTTCACTCGCCATTAGTCGCCATCAATGGTTCCGTCCGATTCAATTGAAGGCCATACGTTCGATGCTCGCTAACTGACGCGATTAAAAGAATCAAACCATTCGCAATCGATTGGACTCGTTTATTTGCTTATGAATCGTATCAGTTGAGTCATAAATTCAAATTTTGGAACGCTGAATAGATATTCGACTTATTAATAGAGATGATAGTTGGTTGTGGGAGTATTGCATTTAATTCATCAAACAAATTTATTAAATACAAACTTAAATGAATGAGTCTTTCATTTATTGTTTAATGGAGTTTGTGTTACAGATACTTAAATAAAAAAAGTGATTGTTCACACAATGTTTTGTGTTACAGATACTTACGTTAAAAAATGAGAATGCGCACATTGTTTAAATATTGTAACAATAAATCACAGTTTTATACTTTATTATACCTTAACCGCGTGGATCCGGTACCATTTTACAGGGTCCTGTCAACGGATCCGGCAAAAATTGAAGAATCCAATTTTTTTAAGGATTCCCGCGCATGATTAATTGTGCAGTCACTACCCCACCCTGCATGTGCCCAACCTTACTCTACATTAGGTTGCAACAAAGACTACAATAGTATATAGGATATAGACAGGCAGCTCTGCTTCTTTTTATTGACAACACAAAACTCTGCCTAGTTTTCAGATACCAAAAACTAATATAATATACATATCTATAGGTATATATATATACAATTGAACAATATATAGGTACCTACTTATACGGTGTATGAATGTGTTTTGTTGTTACCTGTTTCTTGTTTTATTGGTTCTAACATGAGAATTTTATACTTTAGCTAGTTAATGTATGTTTATGACTAATCTCCGCTTTTAATATTCAAACCAAAACTTTTATTGCATAAAGAAAAGCACAAGAAACCGGCAATCGGTACTCATACGCAGCCATTTGCAATATAAGTGAAGTGTTGCCAACCTAATATGAATAAGTTTCAAATATTTAAAAAAATTGTTGATATTGACGATTGTATTTTTAATTAATATTATTGTGTGTTGGTGAACAAATTGTTGTTTGTAAAGAATTTGAAGTGGTTTTAGATATTTAATATGCAATATTTTGGTATTTACAAATGCGAATTCTAAATCGTAATACATTTGAGGGTAATAAATTTCCCTTTATACAAATTATAAATTTAAATATTATAACACAGTAATTTTAGTTCCGGTATCTATCCTTGGGATGGCACTGGACTCAATAAAAAAAGTGCAATTCTTTTATGATCCAAGTTGCCATAGCATGGGTTGCAAGAACACAACCGACAAGTATAGAAAGGGGCCTTTTTACCACTTTTCAGCTGAAAGCACCTTGATGTAAACTGTAAGCTTATATTGCTGGTAAATAAATAAATGCTGGCTATATTTGCAACTGTTTAAAAAGTCGATTGGCAAACGACATGGGTAACAATATTTGTTTGCTACAATTTAAAATCATTATGCCAAACATAATAGTTTAATGTTACTTTAAACAATTAATCATTTAGATAGAATATTTATTGTAGACTAAGGTGATCATGTTGGATTAAGTTACATTTAAGTAATAAAAATTACATTACATTTTACTGAAGTCGTACATGAACTCTAGAAAAACTGAACTTAATAAAGATTAATATTACTAATACAAACACTGGGATTCAACTAATTACATTAGATACTAGATTTTAATTGCTGGTTGGAAATAAGAAAGAAAAAGTTGATTGTCTGTCTAAACGGCATTTTTTATAAAACTTATGATAACTCTGAAACCTCTTTTATACAGTTCATATTCGTACAAAACAAAAAAAAAGAAAAGAAAATATGATACAATTATGATTATGATATACCAATGTCAATCCGGCCAGGTGTGTCCCGATGCGGTCGGATTGACGAAGGAGGCGGCCGGATTGAAATTGGTACTGGATTGCAATCCCTAGTGGTGGGTATTCCACACGCAATCTCGCGAGAGTGAAAAGGACAGGTGCACGACCGTCGTATTTCAAAAATTACAAACTTTTTAAATTGCTCGACCGGAGTGATACCACGGCCTCACAGAAAACCGGCAGTAAAGCAATGTTTGCATTGCTTTTCGCCGAGTGAGTGACCCTCCCCCCTTGCACCTTCACCTACTCCTACCTTCAAGGCTGGCAACGCACTTGTAACTCTTGAGTTACAGGTGCCCATGGTCGGCGGTAGTCATTTACCATCAGGTGACCCGTCTGATCCTTTGACACACATATCGTGAAAAAAATATCATAAAAATATTATACTTCTCGAAAGTACAACATTTCATGCCTTCTTTGCGTTTCGAAAGCATAGTTTTACCACTTCTCGGCTACACCTTAACCGTCACACCTATAAAAGTACTCTATAGTCACACCCAGCTGGTTAGCTCAATCAAGCTTATTAATGCATTTCAGCACAGCTTAGTTGGTGCCATTTCTTTTTTATGGTATACTGCCAAATGAGCAGACCTGATGGTAAATGACTACCGCCGCCCATGGGCACCTGTGGGAGTAGGGGAAGAGGGGAGAGGGGGAGTAGTGGGAAGACGGGAGAGGGGGATTAGAGGGGAGGAGAGGGGGAGGGAGAAGGACAGGAATTGGGGAGAGGGAAGAGTAGGGCCTCCGGTAACCTCACTCACGCGGCGAAAAGCAATGCAAGCATTGTTTCACTGCCGGTTTTCTGTGAGGCCGTGGTATCGAGCGGAGTCGAGCCGGCCCATATGTGCCGAAGCATGGCTCTCAAAAAAAATTCTTTGAGCGCCGATCAAACATCTATGGATGGATAACCCATCATCGAATCCTTGATTAGTAATTTAGGACACTTTGGATTTAAGTCGTAATTGGTGCGGATTCTGTAGTTCTTGTCATTAAACTAATTTTTGAAGTGATAACTTCTTATGGGAGGATAAACCGCTTCGTTACGTAACGCGTTACGGCAACAGTCTGTCTGGCTTCCCTTTCTCTTACGCATAAAATTATCACTTCTGTCGGGCGTCCCGAGACGCACACGTTTCTTTTTTTATAAAATTATGCTATTCTGCTGTTACATGGAATTAAATTTAGTTTTCATTAAGACAGCACTAAATTTGATACCTAATAAAAGTTAGGGGCGAGAGTGTTGCCACTACTTAAAAATTAAGGTTAACTAATTTCTCGCTCATAGTTAAGTAAATACAGTGTAACTGAGTTTTCATACCTATCATAGTTTTATCTGTTTAACTAACTGCCTAAAATGAGTGTACATTCAAAATATCTTTAGGTGATCTTTAATATACTGTTATAAGTATAACTCACATGTAAAAATGACTTTTAAAAAATAGGAACCACAATTTTACACATATAGAGAGACATAGTAAGACAAATTAAGAAAACGATACTGCTCACGTTAGATCCTCGCTGGTTGCTGGCCGATGCAAAAAAAGGTCTAACCGCACCTTAGTGTGGATTTTTTATGCCCGATATCGAATGATTTGTGGAATCGCTTGTTTTTCGTCTACCGTCACATAACAATACAAAATAAGTGACGAAATAAATAATCATTTTATAAACGATGGACGAGAATCCTATGTTATTTCTAAGGCATTGGAATTGTCCCATACATATTTTCTAAGCGAATTCTTTCTTGAGGCTTTAAATAAATATTTTTTTAATTTCAGATAAGACTGTCATGATGATTTAATGTTAACGTAATAGAACATGGTGAAATGAACAATACATACCTTTCCACTAAAGTAAATATTCATAATTAAAAAACCATTGTTTTAAATTAAGTTGGGTAACTTGCCCAATTTTGGTTCTATCAAACTATAATAAGTTTAGAACCACGAAGCAGGACTAAACCAAATTGTAGTGATTCTTCACAATTCTTGATTAAATCTAATATTTTTTATGAACTGATCTTTTTTTTTAATGTTTCGAATATTTTCTTTATTTGAATAGTCAATATTCGAATTCGTGACGATTCGACTAGAGATTAATATTCGCATTCATGAATGTGGCGTCATTCGTTACATCACTAAAATGTTATAACCTCGTAATATAGAATTAATTCGAATGTCACAGAATCCTACATAACATTTTTATATAACCAAGGAACCACGTTTTGTTTGTGACATCACTAGTAAGTATTACACGACAACATGTCGTTTACACCAGACCAATTCACAATATCCTTCAAATTTATTTTAATTATAAATACCTAGAGTCTAAAACGGGTCAAAGCAAAACAGTTTACCGATAGGTGTGTGCATTTCTAAATTTAGAACAAGGCGATGTCAGGTGCGTAAGTGCGTTTTGCCTTGTTTTATAAAAAAAGGATCTCTAAAACGCAGTATACACGGAACGATTTCACATACAATTTGACTAGATTTTCAATCGAATCGTTTCGTGTGTACGCAAATCGTCGAATTCAAGGTCATTGGGAGGTCAGGACTGCCTGACTTGATCGCCTCACTTCAAATTGGTTCGTGTTTACACTAATCGGCCAATTTTATCACTTAGTCTGTCTGTAGGCGGCATACTGAGTGAATGTGTTCTAATTTTTTTAAAGGATGTGTGTATTTACGCATTATTAAGGCGGTTATCAGTTCTGTGGTTATATTTATAATATGATTTATATTATTAGGTCAATACAGGTAGCATTTCAAAAACAAAACATATTAGGTATGCGGTTACCTTTCTAACAAACGCCCGTCTAGTACAGAAAATAAAATCAAATGAAAATTGGCGATTTAGTTTATACGTGTGTATGCCAAATCTGTTTGAAAGCGTCGTATTGTATGTCGTTTTATAGGTATTTACGATAATATGCCTGTTTCACTTATTATTATATACCTACTAGTCCTACTACACGCTTCGGGGCACTTAGGTATGTTATAATTTAAATAGGTAGTCATAAATAGTAATTTCTTATCTGTGGATTATTTGCATAATGGCGTCCATTGCCGGACGTTTATTTCTTCACTAAATAAACATTTTGATTTGTTTTCTACTTATCAGGTGTATAATGTAACCTTCCAATAACTCGTTAATTACCATGTATTATGATGACTAACCGATTCACTAAGAATAGGAATGACTGTGCGCTAGTGATGACTGATGTCATAGCTGTCAATTCGAACCAATTACCTTTGTAGGATGAGCAAATATTTTTGATAAAATCAATTTTTTTACAAAAAAAACATGAAAAATTCGATCAGACATTTTTCTCTTTAAGTTGTGTGAACACGACTACAAAAAGCTCAAGATCTCTCTAGCATATACGTTGACCTGTCATGTTCGGAAAGTGTACAATAATTACTGTTCAAGTTGTACAAGTCATTTAAATGAACCAAAACATTCAAAATCTAATAACTTATGTCAAATACCAACAGACGATCTCTAATGTTAAGCTAATTGTTAAGTGACAGTAGACAGATTAAGGTCATTGACATTCCAATTCTTATTTGAAACGCACTGTTTATTAAATTATTATAATCTTGGCGGTATAAAGAAAACAGTGAATTAAATAAAAATCTTTATTATATACATTAAATTATTGTTGAAAACAATATAATTTTAATCATAACAGGTATAGCTTCGGTTATTGAAGCATTCAGTATGTTTATGCCCTTGTTTCCAGACATACTAACTTTATTATAAATATATAAAGAGTGTCTGTCAGCCTTAGAAAATCTTCAGATCTTGTTTTTGACAAAGCCGGGCATTCAATCACAGGAATGTATAATAATTATATTATAAGCCCTTGAGTCACATTTAAATGTTTTATCCAGGTTTTAGTTGTGCATTCTGTTAAAAGTTAGAAAGCATATCTTCTCATTCAATACTCATTATAGGAATCATTATTGTTACTCAAATTAAAAGTAACGTATAATAATGGCAACATACTATGTATTAACGAGCGCACTTTCTAGTGGTCGTCGATATCCTGCTCTTGTTCCTCGTCGAATTCTGCGTCCTCGTCGGCTGTAGCCTCCTGGTACTGCTGGTATTCGGACACCAGATCGTTCATGTTGCTCTCGGCCTCGGTGAACTCCATTTCGTCCATACCTTCGCCGGTGTACCAATGCAAGAAAGCCTTGCGCCTGAACATAGCGGTGAACTGTTCCGAGATGCGCTTGAACAGTTCCTGGATAGCGGTAGAGTTGCCGATGAACGTAGCTGACATCTTTAGACCACGGGGTGGGATATCGCACACGGCGGTCTTCACGTTGTTGGGGATCCATTCAACAAAGTACGATGAGTTCTTGTTCTGGATGTTAAGCATCTGCTCGTCCACCTCCTTCATGGACATGCGACCACGGAAGATGGCGGCCACGGTCAAGTAGCGGCCGTGGCGTGGGTCACAAGCCGCCATCATGTTCTTGGCGTCGAACATTTGTTGCGTGAGTTCGGGAACAGTGAGAGCGCGGTACTGTTGACTGCCGCGGGAGGTTAAGGGAGCGAAGCCGGGCATGAAGAAGTGGAGACGTGGGAACGGAACCATGTTGACGGCCAGCTTGCGGAGATCTGCATTCAGCTGACCAGGGAACCGCAGACACGTCGTCACACCGGACATGGTGAGCGATACCAGGTGGTTGAGGTCGCCGTACGTGGGTGTGGACAGTTTCAGTGTGCGGAAGCAGATGTCATAGAGGGCCTCGTTGTCGATACAGAAGGTTTCGTCTGTGTTTTCTACTAACTGGTGGACTGATAGTGTGGCGTTGTAAGGTTCTACTACTGTGTCTGATACTTTGGGTGAAGGTACAACTGAATATGTGTTCATAATTCTGTCAGGATATTCTTCTCTGATTTTGGAGATAAGAAGTGTACCCATACCGGAACCGGTGCCTCCGCCAAGCGAGTGTGTGAGTTGGAATCCTTGTAGGCAATCGCATGACTCTGCTTCTTTGCGAACGACGTCTAATACTGAATCCACAAGCTCTGCTCCCTCGGTGTAGTGACCTTTAGCCCAGTTGTTGCCTGCGCCAGACTGTCCAAACACGAAGTTGTCAGGTCTGAATATCTGTCCGTAGGGTCCAGAGCGCACTGAGTCCATAGTGCCGGGCTCGAGGTCGACGAGGATGGCTCGGGGCACGTACTTTCCACCGGAGGCCTCATTGTAGTAAACGTTGATGCGCTCCAGCTGTAGGTCCGAGTCGCCATGATAGGCACCGGTGGGGTCGATGCCGTGCTCGTCGGAGATGATCTCCCAGAACTGGAACAATGAAACAAATATTCATTACCAAAGTCTAGAAGACAACAAGTTTATGAAGTACCATAAAAATTTGGATTGTAATTGTATATTAGCACAAGGCTGGCCAGCCAACAGGGAACCTGTTAGGCAAAGTATGCGTAGGCGAGTCACGGTCGCTACGGCGACGGCGTTCGCAACAAACGTCAGCTCCTGGGACGTCGCTGAGGCATTAACATATTTACGAGGCCAACATCAATCCAGCCCACTACCATAAAGGTACATCGACTATTTGAATCATGTCTTGAGTCAATGTATAAACATAAATGCCACAAAAAAAACATTACTGCCGCCCACTTTCGTGGTTATATCATTTTGCCTTATAAGGGGAGAGTGCTGTACAAGTTTCTGATTCGTCGGATGTTACGAACATACATAATTATTATAACTGTTTGGGGTTGTTTAGCTTTAAGACATTAGTGCGACACTTTTAGGACGAGGTCAACACGAATCTTTGGCAAAAACAATTAGTATTTCATTTGTGTCGAGATTTTATCTATCAATAGTATCAATTGAGAGACTTTCTAGGTTAATGAAACTCTGCAAACAGAAATGCCGATAAGATCGGTCGGTTGACTCATTCGTGTGGAGAGATTATAAAAGTAAAGAATAACTTTTAACACATTATGGTCACGTAACACGGTTCAATCATGACGCTCTTTTCATAATTAGGCAACCAGAACAATGGACAGTATTTTGTGTGAAAAAGGGATCACTTAAACTCTTATTGAATATGACAGGCGAACAAGTCTTCAGCTGTTACATATGGCCACTCCGAGAGATGATGGATTCATTTCCAGAAACAACAATAATTATGTCGTTGTTATTGGCGCTTAAAAATCTTTTTCGCCGTTTCGTTAATGTTTGTATCGATAATCCTGGCAACATGACGGACATTTAAAAAGTACCCAAAATTAGTATGTTTCGTTATATAGGTGGCCACGGTGCGATAATTCACACCTTGACTTCATCTTAACGAAATTCTCTAGCGCCTTGTTGGTAGGCAAAGATGCAGAAAGCATGCTGTGCCTTCATTGAAGCGCATTCCTAAAAGCTTAATGGATGGTATACGCCTATTTCTAAGTTATCGTAAAACCATTTATTATTAATTTGGTAGATTTTATCACAGTCGATCGATATGGTGATCAGTTGATCACGCAACCATAATAGGGTCAACGCCGTAAGATTGGTTTAGCAGGTAAAATCGTAGACTGGCACGGAGACAATCGCGTGTGGCAGACAATTATGGTCATTTACATGCAAATCAGTAGGAAAGTTTCGTGTAAGCATAGCTTACATTTAATTGTGGTAAGACGTTGTAAATGTTTTAGTCAGTCACTTTAATTGTTATTGAACTACACACAACGGCACAATAAGAAGACAAAAAAGCAGGAGTCTTTTTTAGCCTTTTAATTTACAAGAATGTATACAAATTATATCCTTTTGTACAATAAAGAGTTATCTATCTATCTAGACCCAGTATTTATCTAGTTATGCAGCGGTCAGATGAATGGACATACGGACCAATCCCAAGCTGCATTATATAGATATCTGCTTTGACGGAACACTACCATCGCAGGTCGCATATTTTTGGCAGAGACGAAAGAAAATCACATCTGTTTATATTCCTAGTTGTTATACTGTATAACAACTTAAATAATATTACGTTTTTAAAATGGTGATGATTTCTTGTCATGCCGCATAGTAGAACAGATGTTACTTTTTGTCCTATCAGTTCTACTGTTACAAAAAAAAGTAGAACAACGGTGAATAGACCATAACTCAATACCATACATACGTCTAGATTGGCTTGATTTTAGTTTTATAGATTAGTATCTTTTTTTCCATGGTGACGTTTTATCTTCTGCCTACTCGCCAGTTTTCAACATTTTTTTTTTGGGTGTGTTTTCAATGTTTGCTTTCTATCAAGATGCATGCAAAGGTATTTTACTGAATCTTGATGGGGTAGAATGTCACTTCTAAGTTTACTTGGAGGGCGTTGTTCTTTCTTAAAGTAAAGGTGACATGCACTGATTTGTTGGAGCTGGTCTTAATGCGATACTTTTCCATCCATTTGCTAGCTTTGTTTAGGCGACTCTGTAGAAATAAGGACGCTAAGTTGGGGTGTTCATGGTTGCAAAGTGCAGCAGTGTCATCATGTGGCAGATAAGATATTTTCTGTTGAGGGTATATCTGCAGTGTACATAAGATACAGAGTAGGAGCAAAACGGAACCTTAACCACCGGCTCATTAAATCATCAAAAATATTTCAAAGAAGTTGGTACAACGTGTTTAGCGGCTCTCAAAGGCGTATTATTGCATTCCTAATATAACTAGAAGTCTTTTGAGCCCCGAGTTACGACGAAAGGAGGACTACACGGATGGCGCAATGGTTTAAGTGGTCACCTCGCCACTACGCCACGCCGAGGGTTGTGGGTCTAAATCCCACACGGGACAAAATTTGCGTGATTCACAAATAATTGTCCCGAGTCTGGGTGTTATTTTTGTCCGTTTTTTGAATGTAAGTGAAGCGCTCCGCGACACAGGAATATTCCTAATGCGAGGGATGTATTTAAAAAAAGAAAAATAAGTTAACACAATGTATCATTGCATTTCTTGACGACGATTTATCTTAGTGAAATAAAAACTTAGTGCTGAATAACTATTGGAGAGTTCTGGGCACGTTGCCAAGCGCTGGATATCTTGCTTCAGACATTCTCGAACATGTTCCATATACCGGCATGTTATTTTATGTAGTCTTAAGATTTTAAACGAATTCTAGATTGGGCTTTGCTATATTTTACATGTCAATTGAAACGTTAATTGCGAGTTTGTTAATGACTTGTTTAGAGGAGTATAATAGGAAATCGAAATGTGTGATATACACTTTATAGCCATCCCGAGTGTTGAACACAATCAGTTTTTACACATACGTTGCCCAACATATTCAACCCATTTATGATAACTTGTTTTGGATTGAACCCACTGATACATTTTTATTTTACTATAATCATAAAAATCCTTTTTAATCTATGTACATTTATCATTTTATTTTTTGTGGGGTATAAATTGTAATATTTCTTTACAATTATTTTATTTGTTTATTTTAATATATTATAGCTATAATATCAACTAAACGCAGTATGCAATAACTAAAAATTTATATGTTTTAAAGATCCTTAACGCCAAGTATATCACGTGAGTCACATGATTGATTAGTCCAAGTGGCCGAAATAAATACTTTATAAACTAAGTAATAAAATAAAATTGAAATGAAGATGTCCGCGTCACCCCAAGAAATGTAAAAACAAAATTTGAAACTAGGTAATTTTCCAATTAACTTTTCCTCCTATTATTTTCCTATTAATCTTCCTCCTAGGTAAATGTAGGTTTTGACATACTCAATAAGTTCTCCATCAACAGATATGGTCTTTTCTTGCCTGTTTGTCATAACGAGAGGATTAATTAAATACAGGTAACTCAAGAATTAGGTCAAGTTTTTCAGGGTAGAGAAGAAATGAACCCTTAAAAGTGTCCCAGGATTAAATTCTTTGCCATTAATTTATTGACTAAAAACTTAATATTAATTAAATATATTTTATTGTAATATAATCAATTATTAACTAGCTTTTATTAGCTTCTCTTGTAAATAAATTTTAACGTACATACTTCTAATTTTATTGTCGTAGAGAAATGACATGTTGTATGTATATGAAGTTTGGATGAGAACATTAATATTTAGCATCTTGGAGCTGATGATCTGATGAGGAAACCAGCAGGCTGATAGTGGAACTGTTCAGTGACTAGTAGTAAACTGTAATTTATTTCTTTGCTTATCATTTTACCCATATCAAGTTACTCACTGGTAACCACTGGTACTCACCAGTAAGAGGCGCAAGCCAATCGTAACACCCCAACAAGGTTGATATGCCCCAATCAGCCCCACAACCCCTGCAGTGAGAAGGTAGCTGTATGGTACTCAATGTTGGGCAAAGTTAAATTGTTCTTACAATTGTTAATCTCTTATTAATAAATAATTAATCATTAGTTGCAATTGTGACTACCACCACATACCATTACAATTGATGATTAATTTGCAAATAAATGATATAGAAGTTAACAACAACAATTTTCATCAGCTTCTAACAACACATAGGCCTCATACAAGTTTCTCCACTCCATTCGATCCCTGGCTTTCCTCAACCACTGGGGTTCAGCATTGTTTCTGTTCATTCTTGGGATTTGCAAATAAAAAAAGGAAGTATGTATGTATATCTAGCATCGCATAATACAGGCACAGGACTGATTAAACAGTTAAAAAGGTAGTTGTGATTAATTTAATTTTGAATTAACAAAGCCTAATTTAATTGAAAGTACAATATTAATGTTTGATTGTGATTAATATCAATTGCAATAAATTTATTAATCAATTGATGCTTTGATTGAATTTTTAAATCATCAATGCTTAACTCAGTTTTAACTGTTCCTTCCAATAAAAATAAAGCAATGAAATCCAGAGTTTTGTTTAATTAGTAGTTATTATGTTATGTTACTAATTACTCTAAAGAGATTCATGAATTTCAGTAAAGGCAAATTATAATTCAACAAATAAAAACTGGTCTAAGAAGCTGATTTACAGCCTAAAAGTAAAAAATTAATGGTCAAGTACCTATATGCTGTACTAGCAGCGCACCGCAGTTTCACCCGCGTAAGTCCCGATCCCGTGGGAATATCGGGATAAAAAGTAGCCTATATGTTAATCCAGGTTTCTAGCTATCTACATATATTAGTGGGATTGTCTGTCAGATAGTTTATTTACCTACTTAACATACTTTTTACCAGTTTCTTACATCAATAGATTTTGCTGTAGACCTTGCGGCAATGAGTAAATAATCATAAGTATCTAAGTTTTCCAGGCAAATTTTTCAAGGGAAAACATGAACAAGAAAATTGTTAATAATAATCCCACTAATATTATAAATGTGAAAGTTGGGATGGATGGATGTTTGTTATTCATTAACGCTAAAACCACAAAACCAATTGCGATGAAACTTAGTATGTCGATAGCTGGAGAACTGGATTAACGCATAGGCTACTTTTATCCCGATACTCCCACGGGATCGGGACTTACGCGGGTGTAACCGCAATAATATTAGGAAAAACTAATTATTCTCTAGAGCACTGATACCCAAAGTGGCCTATATCATCGACCAGCAAGGGATCCATATAAGTAAAAAATAATTGGGTGTCCGTGAGATGTAACCGTGACCCGTGGATCCCCACGATAGTGGATCTAATAAGCCGTGATTATAGTTATGACTCTCCATATTAATGGAATTATGCACATATACAGATTGCTTATTTGTTATTACCTGAAATGTAACAAATGTACTATTCATATCTCATAGTTTTTGCAAACATACTTACGATTTTATGATATTAGTAGCAATTAAGTATATCTCACAACATTGTGTATCCAGAGGTCTACCCAAACCCGAAAGACATGGTGAGTGGTCTGCGGGACAATTAGGTTTGGGGACCTCTGCTTTAGAGAGTACACATTTAAAAACTAATCATATAATCCATATGGGTACATGTAGGTACTGTGCTTTGATTAAGGTACTGTGTTGATTAGTTACGTTGTTGACAGTTTATGTCAAAATAATGAAGTACATATAGTATTTCTTTCAAAGTGATTGAAAATGACAAGTTTTTTAGGATTCAATGGTTTAAATTTTTCTCGGCTAAGTTTTTAATTTTAGTACATTTTGAACAATTCGATTCACAAATTGCGCTCGTATGTGTACTATAGATAGCAATAATATATATATTTTTTAATCCGGGGCATCTGTCGTGTAGAGTACACTTAGCGCATCAAATACTGTAACTGTAAAGTACGTCTGAAATTGCGAACGTTACGAACGGTGGCCTACGATTGGTCATCCCTTATCATAGGACGCGGTAAGAACCTTGGAGCAGGATTAAGGACATGCGTCCCTTTTAATGCCTTTTTTATAACGGTTTTGAACGGCATGCGGCAGGAACGTGATGCGGCTAAAATACCATAGCGCGATTTTAAAAACAGTGTTCTTATCAGCGACATAAATTATTATAAGACGGATCTAGATAGAGAAATAACGAACAAGGGTCTTTTTATCGGTTTAACATTGAATATAAGAACTAGTTATGACGAAGTATAGAGTTAATATAAATCCATAATTTTATTCGTCATTTATTAATCGTCGAAGACGAAGAGAGCGACACGACTTCAGCGGTTCTTCACATATAGATCGAGTCATCCGAATACGTGTTGGATGCGACTTTCACCCACCCAAGTCTGCGAATTTACATATTTACACCAGTCGATAGAGACGTAATTTTAGTAGACAAACAAGATGAAACGACACGATAAAGATAAAAAATCTAAGTACTTTCGGCACATCCATAACTTAAAACTATACCAATACAGCCGGCGTTAATTGAACACAATTTAGGCAGTGAATTAATAAATGAAATCGTCATTAATTGTTTCATCTTTCTAGTAGTGGCGTGAGGCCGGCGTCACAAAATGCCGGCCGCTATGAATGCCGGTTCGAATTATGAAGCTCAAAACAAAAGACTGGCTTACCTTGGCTCCAATCTGGTTACCGCACTGTCCGACCTGAATATGCACGATTTCCCTCATTTTGTTTTATGTGAACTTATATTACTTAGTTAAAGTTAAACTATTAAACTGCCTTTGCTGCTCCGTACGTACCACGCACTCTCGTGGTCGCTTGAAGAATAATTTTGTTCCGTTCCGTTTCGTCCGATCGACAAAGCTACGAACGCGATAAGGATGCAGCCACAACAGTGGTGAAACTTATCGATAAAAATTGACGCATTGCGACAATTGCTTTTAAATGTTTCTAAGTTTTAAGAAGTTTATAAGAAAAAGTGACGATGCACCCATTACGAAAATCCTTTTCCAAAAAATCCTTCTGGGAATATATATTTATGTGATTTCAAGATAGTTCTTAGGTCTTAGTATAGTTTGTATACATTAATTGCATATTTCTAACTTTAATTTTCATAAACAATTGTTATTGGTTTTGTATTCCTGTTTTCCTTGTTTGAGTATGTATACTCAAGCAAGGAAAACATGGAGTTAAAATGTGTCTCCTTATTAACTTTTAAATTTATCCAAAGTAAGAATCAAGAAACTGCTGTTGATTTTGATTTAATAATTGTATTGTTATGATTTGTTTGCTAAAACGTTTCCATTAGTAAAGTGAAATATGTAATTATTTATTACTGGCTCTGCAACCCTTTGTGGGTATTGGCCTCCTAAATTATATATCTACGATTACTTTGAAGTCCTTCTACGAAGTAATCTTTTCACCGCTTTTTGGGTCTTACTTTGGGCATTCGCAGTTATGGGGTTCACTTAGACATGTTATGTTACGCCATTTATATTTTGCGACGCTATTTATAAACACATACTTTCACACATTTATATATTTATTGCTTTAATAATGTTTTGTTTAACTTTTCAAAAATTCTATATGCAATCTGGTTATAAAAATATACTTTATGTAACCAAATGAGGACCAAATGAAATGATGATGAGTCTTTTTAAAAATATGACTCATCATCAGCTTTTTACTAGGTTAAAAATTTTATTGTTGTTTTTGTTTTTTATGACAGCCCAATAATATTATAACTAATCGTATTGCACAATTTAGATACACGTGGGCTTTTCTTTACGTTACAATGACTACTTACTACAGGCGTAAAATGTACTTTTTTTGTCGACTGCCCCGGTATAAACATTAAAGAATTACTATTTGGCCCTAAAGCTTTTTGTTGAGTAATTTATTTATAGTTTTAGTTTCGCAATATTAAATACGTCTTTAAAATCAATTTTTTAAATATAAACTTCCAATTTCCATAAAAGTAAGTGTAGTCTAAATTGAATCGATAGCTTATGTCGGTATGTCACATCTCTTTAATCCTACCTGCTTTCCTATTGGTCGATACGCACCCGGGCGCGATACGGCGCCGGCCGGCAAAAAAAAGAGAATTTCGTTATTGTATTGATTAACAAATTAATTTAAAGGTGACTATTGAACTTCTAACTTAAATACATTCAAATAAATATAGAATGTAACTGTTAAATGTTTATCAAGTTTTCTCGGTATTGTACTACCTCCTTACATTAATCTCTTCCTTCCTCCTGTTCATTAAGTATTGTTCGTTTTAATACAATTAATAATGAAATTCGTACATACCTATTTGTAAATAACACTACAAAATGTAATATTGGTAGTTGTAACGATCAGTATAAATATTATTGTGTTAGAAATTACAAGATCTCTAGTGTGGATCTATTTGGACGATGGGTCGCGTATAAAATGTCCGCTCGACGGAAATACATAGATATTTCTATGCATAGGTTGTGTGTATTTTATGTGTTTCTATCTTAGATTATTATATACTACCTGTGACCCGCGGTTTCACCCTCGTAAGTCATGGTATATGGGAATAACGGGATAAAAAGTAGTCTATGTGTTTAATCCAGGTCTCCAGCTATCTACATACCAAGTTTCATTGGAATCGATTCAGTAGTTTCTTACCTAATGAAACAAAAAACCCGACTGCGTTAAAAACACTAAATAATAAACTTATAGTTGGACTAGCTGACCCGGCGAACTTCGTACCGCCATATTTTATTTCTCTAATCGCAACTAAGGAAATAAAACCCTTCCGGTAAAATCTAATTAGCTAAATTGAAAATAAAACTAAAGTACTCAATTGAAAAATTCATATTGTTGTACAAAATGACTCGTCCATCAGATGTTAAATCGCAAATAACAGACAAATAATTAGCTGAATTATACGGTATTTCGTTCACTACAAAATAAATTTAATTAATTTTATAGCGTCAACAACACGTGGTAATTATGCTGTTAAAATGTAGCTTATATGACACGTTCGTAGATTTAAAATAGCAGCGCCATCTATTGATTACTTACTCAACCCAGTCGAAAGGTATCGACATCTGTTAGAATCATTTGGAGTTAACAGATAATTGTGACTGTCAAATAATAACAGACAAATAATTAGCAATAAATTAAAATTGCGACTATAATTTGAGATTTAAACTATCCTATCTCTCAAGTTGGATCGAACTGCACATGGTGTGCGAATTTTATTATAATCGGTTAAGTGGTTTAGGAGTCCATTGAGGACAAACATTGTGACACGAGATTTATATATATTAAGATATAATTTTGTAATAATCTTTTAAAAACCTTCTTTTAGATAGGTACAAGAAAAAATTGGATCCCCACAAAATGCGCCCAAAATACGCCATTTCGTTTTTTTTTGAGCCACGTAAGTACTTATATCCTAGGACAATTAGGTTACTTTAGAAATCGATACGTTCTTGAAGAACCCCATACTGTAGACTCTCGGGAAAACCTCGACAGGGAGCTCATTCCACAGCTGGAGCGTTCGCGGGAGAAAATTCTTTGATACCGTACCGTGCGCGACCATTCAGGTTCCAATGTGTGAGGATGAATGCCCTGCCGTGATTAATGAATGTATAATAATAATAATAATAATAACTCCACACATCTCACACACGGCTGTCTGGTCCCAAACTAGGCAGAGCCTGTACTATGGTAACCAGACTGCTGATAAACATACTTATATATTTCTAAATACATACATATTATAGATAAATTACACCCAGACACAGAACAAATTATCGTGCTCATCACACAATTATTTGTCCTGGGTGGGAATCGAACCCACGACCTCTGGCTTAGCAGTCAGGGTCACTAACCACTAGACAAACAGGTATGGATGTTTGTTACTCTTTTTCGCAAAACTACTGAACCGATTGCGATGAAACTTGTTATGTAGATAGCTGGAGACCTGGATTAACACATAGACTATCCCGATATTCCAATGGCATCGGGACTTACGCGG
Organism: Callimorpha dominula; assembly: GCA_949752705.1. Taxonomy (NCBI): domain Eukaryota; kingdom Metazoa; phylum Arthropoda; class Insecta; order Lepidoptera; family Erebidae; genus Callimorpha; species Callimorpha dominula. The sequence continues at coordinate 1,573,809 of OX457012.1, read as the reverse complement.
GTGAAACCGCGGGGCGCAGTTAATCACTACATATTATAAAACAAAGTCCCCCGCCGCGTCTGCCTGTCTGTCTGTTCGCGATAAACTGAAAAACTACTGAACGGATTTTCATGCGGTTTTCACTAGTAGACAGAGTGATTCATGAGGAAGGTACAGGTGTATTGGTATTGGTATAGGGCTCTGTTTCCGCATTTAGACTCATAGGCGGTCCATTATGTGTTCGAATAAGCCGACTAGTTGAGGCAGCCTAGCTCCTTCCAGAAGCACAGACCCCTCCTGGGGCGTTTACAGGCTACTAGGAGCGACCTCGCACCCGCAAGCATACTTGCCCGTTGTGTGGCCACTCCTTCGCACTCCAGGATAATGTGGGCGGCCGTTTCGTCCGCGTTGAGACATCCTCTGCATAGGGGACTGTCTGTCGCACTGATGGTGAATAGGTGCCGGTTTAGGGCCAAGTGGTAGTCAAGTCGGTTAAGACTGAGCAGTCTGCAAGTTAAACGTGATGAGATCTCCGTCAACACCAGTTTAAACTACCTACAGCCCGGTGTGTAGGCCCAACGGCCGTTGTGCGCTTCACGAGTCCGTTGCCATACCCATGAGCGAAGTTGATTTAAGGGAAGTGGCAGCAGTATAGTTGGACCTGCCACTGACGTTCCAGATCCCTTTCTTGCCAGCTCATCGGCGGCGTCGTTCCCGCTCTTTGATTTGCCCTACCCTTTGATCCATTGAAGAATTACTCCATTGGCAGGTATAGGTGTATAATTTGTTAAGATTTTGTGTAAATTGATTGAAATGTGCTGATGATTGTTGAAGATGTCTCTGCTACCCGTGCGAAGCCGGGGCGGGTTGCTAGTACTATTATAAATAGAATATGTACATATAAATACAATGGCTCTCCATGGTCTTTATGCTAGGTTGTGTAATACGACACTTTAACACACTTTAATTTTATTATTTGTCATCTGTTAAGGTTATCGATTGTTATTCTAATTTTTACACTGACGATGACGTATCGTGGTTGCAGCTATACAGCTCAGGAATGCGCTAGTCAGTAGTCACTACACAGATTCTATTTAAGTTAATTACATTGTTTTAAAGGACGATATTGGAATTTTTAGCGGCCTATATGGCAAAGGCTATTTTTTACGTGGGAGAGCCATGCTTCGGACGTATGGGCCGGCTCGACCGGAGTGATACCACGGCCTCACAGAAAACCGGCAGTGAAGCAATGTTGACATTGCTTTTCGCGCAGTGAGTGAGGTTATCGGAGACCCTAACCCTTCCCCCCTCTTCCACCCTTTCCTTACTCCCACCTTAAAGGGCGGCAACGCACTTGAGACTCCTAAGTTGCAGGTGCCCATGGGCGGCGGTCGTCATTTACCATCAGGTGACCCGTCTGCTCGTTTGCCCTCTATATCATAAAAAAAAACAAGCCAAAACAGCTGTGTCCACTGAGGCAGCGTTAGTCAGTCGGAGAATGCTCTATTTACAGAATACAAGCTTGTTTAGTTTAGGGTTGTCACTTTTTTATGAGAAAAATATAGTATTTTCTTAAATAACTTAATACCTACTTTCAGAAAATTTTGGAAAAAATATTGTACACATTAAGTCATTTTCGAAACCATCTGAAAGTTTTTTGAAGTGCTAACTTCTTATGGGAGGGTAAACGGCTTCATTACGTAACGCGTTACGGCGCCAGTCTGTCTGGCGTTTAAGTTATCACTTCTGTCGGGCGTCACGAGACGCACATTTTTTTTTTATAATAATTGTTATTTTTCATTATTGTGCTATAATAGATAAAACAATAGTGATTAAAATATAGTGCGATAGTATATATTATATTATGGGTGGCAACCCTAGATAGCGCGGTGAGTGCTGTGACATAATTATGTCCTAGAATACAAAGACAAAGAAGGTTAAATGAACACTGCACAGATATACCGAAAACCCCATGAAGGCAATATTGGCCTGTATTTCTAAATACAGGCCAATATTGCTATTAATTTGAGACCCCTATTCACTCGTCACTAAAAGTAATAGTAATATTCTTCGAATATTTTCCAAAAAAAATTCGAATCTAGCTCTAGGCCTCTCCCCTAGTTAGGTACAACTCAGGGGCACAACAACGGGGCGTGTCCAGGATATCCGGACACCCCCTGAAAACCTGTAACAAATATCCCCAGAAGACGATGCGAGGAAAATGTAAATCAACATAAATGTTATTTGTAGTAAAAATAATTTTGATGACTTTTTTTTTAGTTCTCATAAAAAATATTTTGGACACCCCCTACTTTTTGAGAGTTGTTGTTCCCCTGGTACAATTATACGCGCTGCCTTACTAATGTAAAATGCGAGATGTATAGTGCTTTACACCACGTATAAATAACCATAGGGGTCAGATTTGTAGATGTAGATTTTTCTCTACCTAATGGAACTTACAAAGGCATTTAAAAAAAGTCGATTGTAGCTTAGCAAAAGAGCGCGATCTTCGCGACGCACCGGGGCGCGGCGGCACATCATTCACTCTTGTGTCGCCCTCTAGCAGAGAAATTAGTTTTTGTTTATTCATTACGACAAGCAATACATGATCATCAAATATCAACGTCAGATACAGTCAGAGCAAAAGTAACTCTCGTCGTTTGTGATTAAATACATAATGGACTGCGTAATTTTGACCTAGTAACGTTGATTTTCTAGTACGAACAAAATTGTACTTTATACTGTTGAAACGAAAGTCGTAACTTGTATAATGTGTTTAAAAGCTTTGGACATTGTGGCTCTGCGTCCCAGCCGACGGCACTTAACTCAGTAAAGTGTCGCACACTCGCGGCGAGACACGTTATCGTTTATTGCTACGATATAAAGACCTCGCGTAGTCTCTATTATACCTAAAGGAAACTTTTATTTATACATTATGGAAAAACAAAGAAAATACAGTAAGCGTTATTGTATAGCATACGGTTGTTTAAACACTAATAAAGTCATTCCAGACTTATCGTTTTTTACACTGCCGAGGGACCCTGCCAGGTGAGATTATTTTTTATTAAATACTCAGTCGATACCTCTTTATACAACACAGTTTTTTCTTTACTGTCAGGCACTACTTAACACTCGCAATAATCAAATCTTATATCTATGCGTGTTTGTTTCCTTGATTTGAATATTGAATAGTATTGATTGTTTTCTGTTTAATTAAACCAGACATTAGTGCTCATCCTGAACCCTGCTTATGCCGTCTTCAGAACTTTCTTCCAAATTAATGTTTTTAAAGGCAGTAATCATCCCTATTATCGATTATAGTGATGTACTATGAACGGAAGGAGATTCTCTAAAAAATGGTTCTGAATATCTAAATATGAATACGTTTGAGAGATCTTTGAACTACATATTATAAAACAAAGTCCCCTGCTGCGTCTGTCTGTCTGTCTGTCTGTTCGCGATAAACTGAATAACTACTGAACGGATTTTCATGCGGTTTTCACTAGTAGACAGAATGATTCATGAGGAAATTTTAGCTGTATACATAATTTGTACCCGTGCGAAGCCGGCGCGGGTTGCTAGTAATAGATGTTTTTAGGTTAGGCGGTAGTTTTTGTCATGGATATATGAATATATTTAAAGAAATATAATGAACTTAATCGGCATTAGTGACATGACTTGAGGACATCTTAGTACTAACCAGGATACTAAACAGTTATTTATTTTATATTAACAATAACCTTGTGTTACTCCGAGTCAAAATAAAATGTAATGATTTGTCAATAAAACTGTTTCCATATATTTTTAGAGGTTCTCGTTTCATACCACTTTTATTTCCAGACGCCTGGAATGGTTGAATATTATTGGAAGACAAGACTTATTAAATCTTGAAAACATAAAATACAAAAGTTATGAAGTATGTTCTACCCATTTTAATGATTCTGATATCAAAATAATTAAACAACTCAAGACTGATGCTGTTCCAAACAAAAATTTTTGCCCACAAAACAATAGTGTACCTTCAACGTCATCTGAAGAAGTTATTTCTGACGTTATAGTAAATAAACCTAGAACCGTTACTATTGCTACACAGACAAGAAAAACAACAATACGGAAGGCAAAACTCAACCAAAAAAACAACAGCTGTCAAAAGAAACCAAAGATTGAAATATTAAAGATGGAATCTATGGATGCAGATTCAATCGAATGAGTAGAGAGAATGAATAGCTTGAAGTGCAAAAATGTCCTCCATGAAAAACCAAGAAGATGATGTATGATTATTGATTACATTTAAAAAGTTGTAATGTCTGAGAAAGCGACTGCAATACGCCAGAATATAACAACTATAAAATTATTTTACCATGTAAAGACTCTTCGGTTTCGTGTTCTCAAATTATGATGCGCTGGAGATTTAAAATTTTTACGTCATTATTCATTATATAATAAGCATGGATGAGGTATTTTAAGAATAAAAAAAGTCAGTTAAAGTTACCTGTGTAAAAAACATTAAAGAACTGTATTTTCTAAAATGTTTCATTAATTCACATATTTTTTTGGAATCCAACCTACAAATCTCACTGTTGAAATCTACTTACAGCACCCTGACTATTTATGTAGGTAGGTAGGACAGATATAGGGTATACTTAATTATAGGGTTACAGCACAATTAACGCGCCGAATGCCACGTACCTATAATGAATGAGTGAACTGATATAAAAAAAATATAAAATACTAGCTGCGCCTGTTTCACCCGCGTCCCGATGCCGATGCCGTGGGAATATCGGGATAAAGAGCAGCCTATGTGTTAATCCAGGTGTCTAGCTATCTACATACCAAGTGTAATCGCAATCAGTTCTGTAGTTTTTGCGTGAAAGAGCAACAAACTTTCACGTTTATAATATTAGTAGGATAAATGGGTACTTCACTCTTCATAGAATGGCGCGTCAAGAAAAGATAGATGAGCCTTGATGTACCGTTTACCTGTTTTAGTAGTAGTGTTCGATTTGTGATGTGTCGTCAAAGGTCATTAACATCTGTATCTCCAAAAGGGTAGGCAGAAGTATTTTAAATAGCTACATTATGTCAACTACAATATCGTCCCATTTAGGCCAATGGATACTTTGGGAATTAAAAGGTTGTAAAAGTTGTGTGAGTATATTGAAATAAAAAAGTGTATGTATGTGTGCAATTCATACTTGGCAAAGGTGAAACTTCAAATTAACACAGATGTTTTAAATTATTAACATAAATTAATTAACCAACATATACATAGCCAACGTGAATGATACACCACGTTGACTATGACGCATTTTCTGAAGGCTTGTAGTACGCAGGCGCAAAGATAAAGATTATGGAAACAATGAGTACTTGTACTCTATCTCATTCTCTTGCAGGCTAAATCCTGTTTATAAATATGTTTGTCTCTTTTTAGTGTGACTTTTGCGTTTCATCGAATTTTTAAATCCAACGATTCTAAAAAAGTTTCACCCATAACAGAAGTGGGTTATAGAAGATAGGAGAAGGTAACGGAAGGAAAACAATATTGGGTAGTCATAGCTGGAGCAGGTCAGGTTTGCATCCTGTTATTCGAACTGGCTCTTGCCAGAAAGTCCAAGCCTTCTAGCATTTTATTTCATGATAATAATATAACCTGAATAATAACCGCTAACCGCAAGAAGACAAAGAGCTGGTAAGAAAAAAAAAAACAAAAGAAACAGTCGCCACCTATACTCAGCCATCCGTAATTTAAAAAATTCCGATCAATGATTTTCGATGACCACTAGGGTCACCTAGATGTCGAAATTGAACCGTAACTTATTAAATGATTGAGAACGAAAAACAGGCAACTAGCTTCACGACTGGCTTAGTCTGACTGACTACTACTCCTGACAATTCAGAAATATATATAATGGCTTAGTTGAAATAAATGATTTTGATTAAGAGATCCACTTCCTGGCTCCATTATCAGATCAGCAGCAAAAACTATAGTATTTCGATACGACAGTTAAAAGTCGGTTATAATTATCTTTTAAAAAAGTATCACTGACTTCAACCGACTCAAATACCCAAATCGCTTCAAGTGTGCCTATAAAATTGTAAGAGTTCCCTCGATTTCTATAGGATCCCATCATCAGATCATGACCTGATGACCATGGTACCATCTGGGAAGTATACCCTTTCAAACAAAAGAAGAATTTTCCAAATCGGTCCAGGCGTCTTTTAGTAATCGAGAACCATACATAAAAAAAGGTTCCGACAAATGAAGCTAATTAATTAGCTAAATTTTTTTTTATTTAAGTATACTTATACAACGTGCTACAGTTAGGTATAGTCATATTTTAGGTAGGTATTAGATGATTAACGTAGTCGATAACTCAACTATTTATCGTCTTTACGACTAAAAATATTTTTTTAATGAGAACAGTTTTTCGATGTGTGATATTTTTTTTTTTTTTATGTTCTTCAGCCCTCACTCCGTTATTTATGAACCGATTTTGATTATTATTTTTTTGTTAGATAGGGTATACCTCAAGGGTGGTCCCATGTCAAGGAAGTCAGGATCTTATGATGGGATCCTGAAAAAATTGAGAGAAACTTTCGAAAATTGTAGGAACGAATAGTGTTTCTGTTTACTTTTCATTACTTTATCAGGTATTGCGTTTAGAAATCATCATCATTTCTCGAAAAGACTTATTTTGAGTCGGCGCCAAACAAACTGATTAATTATCAAAATTTTATTTGGCGCCGACTCAAAATAAGTTTATATAAAATTAGATAGTTTATGTAAATAAGCTCAATACTTAAGACTTAAGGTTTATTTATTTTTTGCTTTTTAGTTATTTTCGTCGGTTAAATTTTTTGTTAAAAAGATTTTATCTCTTTCATCAGTCCACTCGTAACCACGATCGGTGCAATTCGGTCGAAACGTCGGGTAACCAAGATACCTTTTAAATATTATCGCGATTAAGTCCCGAATTACACATCTAAGTCGCCAAAGTTTAAAAACAACAGTTGTTTTTTCGAAAAATGATTTTCCTCGTGAAGGAGAACATTTCTAAACGACGTCTTATAAATTGTCATCTCAATTTTAATGACTTTAGTTTTTCTTACATGTTTATATGGTAATTTCTGGACAAATACGGATATTCTATTAAAACCCAAGTTTCAATTAATTACCTATGGTTTTATTTCTTCTCAGTTTTCTCTCTCACGAAATATGGTTCCTTCTCTTACGAAATATCAATAACTTTGTTACGTGTAGCCGTTATGTCGGAAGCAGTTCGTTTTTACTGAATAAAATATACCCCATGTCCTTTTCTGTACACCTGAAAATGTGCATGGACAATTTCATAATGTTTGGTCGAGTAGTTAAAGCTTAAAAGCGTAACAAATAAACTAAATCACTTTTGCTTTTATTTATAACCAGCTGTTCAAATATATATCCCACGGGAACCGTACATTTTTCCGGAATAAAAAGTAGCCTGTGTCACCTGTGTGCTCTATAATCTATTTCTGTACCAAATAACATCCAGACCCGTTCCGCCGTTTTTGCGATTTTAGTGTTTTAAAATCATACATTTCCCAAATTATTTTTGCGCTTTACGGCATTCTCGGATTTGAAAATTTGAAAGTTCTGTAACACCTTGCATAGATGACAAACTCTTGAAAGTTGTTGTCGTTTCGTGTGTAACATTCAATATAAAAGAAGACACCATATTGGTAGAGCTAGGTATAATACTGACCATCTGTTCGTCTGGCGATGTACAAACTGCATTGCGCCGCCGTGTATGTCTGGCGGCTATCTTGCAGTACACGACGTACATTGGCGGGTAATTATATTTTCCATCACTAACTGCCATAATGCTTTTCAGATTTGTTTAAGAATTTGTTGTTTACAGTCTCTCACATATTGTAAACATAATATTAAAACGATTAGATTAGTTAGTTTGGACACTTAGAAAGGATAATGACAAAACAAGTTTAAAAGGCAAATGTGAGTGGAAAGGCCGGCAGGGGTCAATCACGTAGAACATACTCTGACCAAATTGGTATGCTCTAAAGGTAGGGCAGGTTTGTGTGAAGCATGTGAAGGACATTCGCCTAAGGGAGAAAGGCGGGAGTTTTTGTATGTATGTTTGTATTAGACTTGCATGACGTGCTTTATGATCTGATCGTCTTAAAGACAAGTTATTTTCTTAAAATATTATATTAGTTAACATTTGACAAAGATTTAGATAAGACTCCAGTTTAGTTTAAGGTATTAATTAAATTTCTAAAGATAATATTGACCCTGAAGGAAGAAACAAAGAATCACCTCACACTAATTTAAATGAAACGAACCAGCAATGTATTGCGAAGGTCTCAAACAAAACCGTTATCTCACCATTGCTGTACCAACATTACAATGCGAATAATTTCGTAAGTAAATTCATCGAGTGCTCTTTCTGACTCACTTTCTCGACGCCATTGATCAACTCAATATGGCGCTGACTGCTTTTGTAATCAACGGTATAAGGTAAGATACCTACCTTACCAAAAAAGTTTTAATACTACCTATTATAATAATAATAAATGATGTTTTATTTCTTGCTGATACATTTAAGTAAAATTAGTTTTCGTGAAAGACATTTTTTGACAACTTCGAATTCCAAATATATCGTTCAGTGTTGTTTAGTTTAGCTTGCAACGATTACGACATCTACCGAAAATAGAAATTAAAAAAGTATAAAAAGCATATAAGTAGGTACCTAGATTCCATCTATATATAATGTCCATATAATTATATGAGATCAGTAAACTCAGAACAAAACCGTTTGTCCGATCGAATGAAAAAAATTGTGTGGTGTTTTTCTACAAACAAGGTTTTAATACTGTCCATTTTTTTATTCGAATAAACTCTTATAGACTTCCAATTAAGTGTATGTCATCGATCGTGGATGTATAAGGGTGAATAATTATCTTTAAAAAAAATATCACCGACTTCAATGCGCCATAATCATGATTAATTGTAATAAGTTGTATTTTTCAGCGTTTCATTTTCCATCCTTAGAAGTGTAAAATTTAAATAAGACCAACCTTGAGTAAACCTTAATCAATTAACAAATGCACGAGTCACTATAACAAAATACCCAAATTGCTTCAAGTGTGCCTATAACATTTTAAGAGTTTCCTCGATTTCTCCAGAATCCCATAATTAAATCCTGACCTCATGACCATAGGACCACCTGCAAAGTATATCCATTCAAACAAAGAAAATTTTCCAAATCCAAGATTTCGATGAATTGAGAATCTCATCCTTTGTTTGAAGTCGGGTAAAAATATACTTTCAGGACAACGTCTGCCGCCTGGGTTCTGCTCATATCTGATGTACCTACTTAGTAAATAGTTGAGTAAGTACTCCTGGGTTTCCTATTAGAGTTATCACAGAGTAGTAATCACAAGGCCACAGTGATTTATTGTGTATAAACTATAAATTGAACGTGTAGTAAACTGTATAAACTTACTTTATTAATAATATAATAACTTGACACTTCTCACACACGGCTGTCTGATACCAAACTAGGCAGAGCGTGTACTATGGTAACCAGACTGCTGATAAACATACTTATATATTTCTAACTACATACATATTATAGATGAACAACACCCAGACACAGAACAAATGATCATGTTCATCACACTATTATTTGTCCTGGGTCAATCAACAAATCATTACCTTAACATTATTAGTAATAATTTAAAGTTAAGTCAACCATAAAACACGCTTCAATGGCGAACCGAATTAAAAAGTAAAAAAGAGGTCCACTATCCACTATACACCTCCTGCCTTCATCATCAGACCATCATTACCAAGTCCAATCCGTTGAACTCGTCAAAACGAATCATATGAACTGAAATTTGAGGAGTTTACTCCACGTTTGAAGATACAAATAAGTTTGTGTGGTGCGTGTTTAAAGCTTAGCAGATTGCTGGAAGGAGAAGAACACGAAACTTTACGATTGTTTTAATATAAGTTGTTGCATTTACACATTGATATTTTAATCAATTACAAAATTAAAATAAATGGCCAATGAGTTTCTCGCAGCCTTCTTCTATAGTGACCTCAATATCTTAGAACCTTCATAGTATTCTTTATTTCGTGACTATATTTGAAATTGAATCAAAAATAAAAGGACGAAGTTGAGTAACATAAATTTGTCTATTCCTAAAGCTCCAGAAACCTTGACGTCCTAGGACTTACTCAAAGACTACAATAGTATATAGGATTACTGGTCAATTGACAATAACGTTCTACCTCTTACTTGACAGTTGCCAAGCCTAGCCCTATAAGTACGAAACCATAAAGAATTGTGCAGTGCCATAGTACAGTATGCATTTTTTTTTAATTACGTTTACATTGATTGATCTAAGGTCACTTGTATAAGTAAGCCTAACCAATAACGAGTTGTTTATTTAGAATGATGTCACCGTTGCGTGTCTATTTTGGTCAATAACATCACACTAGTGTGCCATTGCGGTTAAGATGACGAATTGAACGGACCTTCTATTGACTTCGTGCCGCAAGCTATGTATAATAATAATACAGGCTAAAGTTACCCACAGTAGGCTTTGCTTAGATAAATGTAGAGCAGTCGGTAAAGCAAATGCGATGGTTGTGATTCTGCACAATTACGTTTTTGGTAGAAATCACAAACAATAATTATGTAGAGGTTGCGAAGTGATTGCAAAACTTTAATCGTCAATTACTCTGTTTTTGTTGAAGATAATCAAGCTCAACAAGGCTCAAAATCTTCCTTTTGATGCGGCCTATCTCTCAAATTTGATTTATTTTCATTACAACACCATCTTGTAATGCCATTTTGCAACTATGGCATTTAAAAAATAAAAAATAAAATATGGGGCTTGAAGCATGTGGAAAATAATAAGAAAGGATTTTGTAGCAGCGTAAAATTTCAATTTTAAAATTTCTTTTATTGCACATCTATTTTTTTTTTATGTACACATCTATTATTACTATTATACCTACTACAAAAAACAAGTAGTAGATAAATTGTTCAAATTAAATTGTGCAAAAACTTCTCTATCGATCCTGATCAAGGATTTCGAGGGTAGGTTCAGTAGGTATATGTGGACTTATTCAAATATAAATTGTCATTGCAAAAAACGTATTCCTTCATAAATGTTTACTGCGTTGAATTATAGGTAAGCACGTTTTTTCACATTTTTTCACTATTTTGCAAAAACAAAGAGGAACAAAAAAGTTTATTACAACTTTCCTCTGCAGGCTTACACCTCGCGTTATTTATAAAAATGTGTCGAAAAGACGCATTCTTCAGTAAAATTTGCACTTTTTGAATTTTCACGAAAATTACTACCATAAGAATTACTGCGCAACCCCTACATATTATACTATAGGTTGTTCCCGATCGATTCCAGATTTACAGTCTCAAATAAAATTGATAGGATTTGAAGCTGATAAGATCATCAAAAATTTTCAACTGAAAATGCTAGAGTATTCTAGAATTTTCTTTGACAGTAATTCGTGTGTGGAAAGCATTCATGTGAAAATTTTAAATTCATCAATCCACTTAAATTGATTTATTTTTAATCGCTAGTATGTAAGTATCTATCTGTATTATTAACAATCATGGTTCAACTTGTCCGAAGTGAATTATTTGAATTTGAATTGAATGATGGTTATGGAACATTACTTGTTCGCGAGTGACATCATGTTGTGATCGGAAAACGATTAACCGTGATTATAATTGAACAAGCGTTGTCAGGATTAGTTATTTAAGCCCCTTATACTATGTTTTATGAAGTACTTATTAATAATGCTGAACTAGAAGCTACTGTACAGTCGTCAAAAAAATTGCTTACACTAAGTTTATGGTGCCTGTTTTGACAGTGTTTAAATTAAACGCTTCTCTATTTATTTTTAATCTGTCAATCATTTTTTAGGTCTATCGATTCCTTATAGTTTTTTTATACAATAATAGTGTAATAAAATCATAGAGTAAAAGCGCGGTAAATAGATTTGATATCGGTCTACTTCCTATTTTATAGCGGGAATAAGCGGGAATATTAGCAGTTGAATTTCATTGGTTGAATTTAAACCAATTATGTATTCTGTGTTTAAACTGAATTTATGTTCTATTATTTTAGACTCGATTAATGCCGCGTTCCTATAATCAAGAAACGATTAGTTACGGACGGTAAAATTTCGTTGAAAATTCAACGAAAAATTTCTTGATTATAGGAATCCTGCATAAGTAAAGAAAGGTTTTTTTAATGTCAACAGTGTCTAGGGAAGGGTTCAACTCTGTTTGCCATTAAACGCAACGATTAAATTTTTTTTATATTACTTAGTAGATATTTCCTCTAGCATTTAGTGTATTTATTTCATTATGTTGTTGTTCTGAATAAAATAAAATATATAGATAAGTGAAGAGATTGTTTGTATGTTTAAACGCGTTAAGTAGGTACTGGATCTGCTAAAACCATTTGGTATTGGTACATTATTATGTTTTGCGTTAGGTAGTTCACTTACCGAGGGTGTTAGCGGTTGGTAGTTTATATCATATGCCTTGAAAGTGCTGGAGACAGATAGGTCGTAATAAATCTAGTGATCAAATATAGGTATAAGGGGTCATCCATTAGCCTCTGATGTTTTTTAGCAACTTTTAGTGAGGTTACTGGAAAAATTTTAGTACCGTGATAAAAATGACCAGACGACATTCTAATTGCAGGTTGTTTCTAACTGTCATAGAAATAATAAAGGAATGGTGTAATCATGTGAATATCACAGACTTACTGGCGACTACCAAGTGGCAAACGGGGAAATCGTTGCCTGGCAACGGCGAGTTAAGAACACGCTCCGCTTTTCAATTTAGAAATCGTGCGCTCAACGAAAAAATAGATACACGTGATATCTCACTACATCCTCTCTCCCCCTTGTCATATTTCGTGATTTTTTCCGGCAAGCAAAAGTGCACAAACGTGCGTAAAAAGTTTTCACTTCAATAAATATATAACTATAACTATAATAAATTCAGGGATCTCTACAAAAACAGAGAAAGAACACTGCAGAGTAGGCGAGGATTGCTCACGATTAAAAAACCTGTTTTTTTTTATTTTTTTTTAATAATAATAATAACTTTATTTACCAAATAATGAGATTGCAGTACAAAGGTTTGTCTTATTCTCTAGTTAGTATACTAATTAATCTACAATCTAGTGAGTGAAGTGTACTGGTCTCCTAGCTAGATTATTAAATAATCTGTATTAAGGAGTAACAGTCCCTTTCCCTCCTATATTAAAAGTGAGTTCTCTAGTATATATGTTTTGTTAGACGATCGCCACGCAGCGGCAGGTGAATACCAACGCGTCCAGGTGTGACATGTGGCTCTCGTACAGTAAATTACCGGTCGATGGCAATCACTGCAAAAAGCGTTTTCGCGCGTGGTAATTAGATTAGATTAGTTGAACTTAATTCATGTTTTTTATTAAAAAAAAAAACTTTTTTTTTTTCGAGGCAATGACATAAATACACCTTTATATACATGTGAGATCAGGAACAGTCGTGTTATATGCTCTGTGGGCGTCTAACTGATGGCTACAACCTTGGTCTGACGCCTTCAATTGTCACTTTCAGTACAACTAGTACGGCTGATTGACGCCTACGTCATCGTCGTGTACGTAAATCATATGACGCAAGCTACTGTCCAAGTATAAGGATACCTTGTTTTTATTTTAAAAAGATTAGTAGTCTGTGGTAGGTATATGGCATATTTATTAATAGCAGCTGTTATAAATGCACGGATGCAGGAGGTCATCGGGATTGTTCTAGGTACGTAAAATAAAAAAAAATGTCATAATAGCCCGACTTAACCCTGTGTGTACTTCGCCTGAATACATATTAACTTTTGCTAAATGAACACTTTGCCGGGATAAAACGCCTTGCCTATGTGCTGTCCCAGACTATAACCTATCTCTGAAACGAATTTAATCCAGATCCATTTAGCCGTTTTTGTGTGACAGAGTTAAGTAGATATATGTGGTTTGTGTTGACTGATATAACCTTTTAAGAGTTGCAAAGACTATTTTAAATAAACAGACTTGAAACAGTCTTCAAACCAATATCATGTAATAGGACAGGTACTTTTAATTTACGGGACTAGCCTCGGTTCTGTCAAATTAAAATCGTTAATCGATCAAAATCGAATTATCTTTGCTTGGTAATAAAAAAGCAACAAGCCATTAACGGTTAACATTTGATTGGCTGTACACTATGTTACCAAAGCGTATCCGTCATAAAAAAAACTCCCAATCATTTTTTATCTGTGCGAAAGTTACACGAGTTCTAAAATTTGAGAACTTTAAAATTAATATTCACCGTTACTTGTATTTACAATACTAAATTGAGTTATAACCTGTCATCACTAAGAACCATAACAGGAAAAAGTCTATATGAATACATACAAATATCAAATACAATTAAATAAAATTGAAGTGTCTGTTTGTAATGTCAAAATAATAGTTTTTTAAGCTCATACAGTTATTTGCACGATACCTATCTCTAAAAATCAGTTTTACAATTTTTGTCTGTCTGTCTGTTTGTCCGTTTGTTCCGGCTAATCTCCGGAACGGGAAAACAGATTTCCACGGGACTTTCACTGGCAGATAGCTGGTGTTATAAGTAGTAACTTAGGCTACTTTTATTTTCGAAAATAATTAGGGTTCCGTGCAAAATATATAAATTAGTACATGCGAGCGAAGCCGCGCGGTAACTGCTAGTTATGTACATATTATTATGAAAATCGGTGAAGAAACAGTTAATAATTATCTTTTAAAAAAAGTATCATCACCTTCAATGCGCCTCAAACTACCCAAAACGCTTCAAGTATGCCTATAAAATTTGCAGAGTTCTCTCGATTTCTCCAGGATCCCATCATCAGATCCTGACCTGATGACTATCGGACCACCTGGAAGGTATACCCTTTCAAACAAATGAAAATTTTTCCAAATCGGTCCAGGCATCTTTGAGTAATCGGTTCATACATGAAAATATATATATATATATATGTATATGGTGGAACATATATCTCCTCCTTTTTTGAAGTCGGATAAAAACTCAACAGGAATGACTATTTAGCGGACGACGAAGTAGTCACTTGTATAGTGTCATCACGTCAAATGCTGAGGTTTCAAGTCCTATCTGAGATGAAAGTAGCCGGGATCCCTAGTTAATATTGTTCTTAAGCATCGTGCCTGAAGTTAATTGACAGTAAAATTACCTCTATACCCTGTTATCTGTGTATAGAAAAAAAATAGGCAGTCATTTGACTGGTTCACTGGTTTTGGCGTGAAAGAGTACCATACATCCATACATCCATACATCCTCACAAACTTTCACGTTTATAATATTAGTAGGATATAGTGGGATTTCCGTGACGGTCACGAGTTCAGTGCCTTTTCCCCATAGCAAAAGTGCACAAACATGCCTAAAGAAGTTTTCACTTCAATAATCTAGATTTCAAAATAAGGTGCCTTAGGAAGATTGACGTTTCATTTCGATCGAAAAATACAGCTTAATCATTGTGTGTTATACTATAAACGAATGTCAATTTTTTTAGTTAGATAATGATCTAGTTACTTCGATTATATATTAAAATAAAACAAAAATTCTTAAAATTACTTAAAATAACAATCTTTTCGTCTTTATATTGTGTGTTTCTTATTATATTAACTGTGCCATTGTAATAATAATATGTCCATGTACTTACTTGTTATTTGCATGCCTTACTTAGGTAGATTACAGTTTATTCCTTAATTGCCATCCTAATAACTGATTACACGTGTATTCTATGCAAATAAATGTTTTTTTCTATCTGGTAAGTATATTTGATCTAAGTCTAGTTATGTATATAAAGAATTCTGAGTTCTGGTTAATCTGAAATTTTAATCTGAGATAAAATAAATTTGTAGTCATTTTAAAGTACGATTTACACCGAACGGGCCGCGCCGGAGCGCGTCTAGTCGCTTCTCAGTAGCCGAGTGCAAGTGAGCGGTCCCAACCGCCCGCGCCGCTAGAAGTGCCATGCAAAAATGAATTTTAAATAATAAATATAAAACTTCAATTTCCATCACCGTAAAATAGTAGAGTAACTTGCAAAGAGATCTAAACAAAAGCTTGCAAGAAATATTTTAAATAATGCAACTTTTGCCTGCGTCTTCGATCGTGTTAATGTAGATTTTGTCAATAAATTTAGGTATCCCTTGGAAACAGAACTTTTTTGTGATAGAAAGGTCCTTTTCTGTACGCCTTACTAGTACTTAATCAAAATTTTATGATGATCTGTTGAGCAATTAAGATGTGAAAGCGTAATAAATAACCAAACCCACATTCCCATTAATTTATTAGTTACTAGCAGCGCCTCGCGGTTTCACCCGCGTAAGTCCCGATCCCGTGGGAATGTCGGGATAAAAAGTAGCCTATGTGTCAATCCAGATCTCCAGCTATCTACATACCAAGTTTTATCGCAATCGGTTCAGTAGTTTTTGCGTGAAAGAGTAACAAACATCCATACATCCATACATCCACACATCCATACATCCATACATCCTCACAAACTTTCACGTTTATAATATTAGTAGGATAATAATTATGTCACTGTTTTCTGTATATTGTAATGAACTAGGTCTCATTTCCTATCTAGTGGACTAACTTCGCGTTGGCGTTTTGTGGCAATTACTGTGATGTGTTGTGTCGCTTACAAATCTAGCATTATTATTATATCATTGGATTATTACTATTCGGTTCAACTCAGACGGAATCGTTGCCACAGACAGTCCGTTCCCGTTGGCTTCCTTCTTACGGTATACCCGGATCCCTTGTAATAGACTCACTTGTGACGGAACACCGCGTGGTTTTAGTTGGTTCGATTTTCGATACCAACATACCCCTAAACAGTTAGCCTCGGTGAGGTGATGATATTGACATGTGCTCTTCCCCCCTTCCTCTACTCCCATCTTAAAGGCTTGTGACTCTTGAGTTACCGGTGCACATGGGCGGCGGTAGTCACTTACCATCAGGTGACCCGTCTGCTCATTTGTCGCCTATCACATAAAAAAAAAGAGAACGATTTTTAATCTTAAGCTTTAACCCTTGTTTCTTGTGCACGCTCTGCCATCTTGAAAAAAAAAACATGTATCTATACTATGCATCAAATGTCTGTCACGAGTAGAATGTCACAGATGTTTTTGTTATATTAAAGAACATCTTAATAAAAGTACCTATTTACATTTATATATAATACCAAGTCTTTTAGTTGATTTATACCTACAATGTCAAAAGAGGCATTTAGTAACATTTATAAAAGAAATGTAAAAAATCTTTGTGATAAACCTGTCAACATTGATTAATGTAACTTGGATATCACGCACACATTCCGATGGAGGGAGGTAGTTATCTTGATAGCTTAAAAAACCATAACGTAGCAATGAAATTACGAAATGGAAACGGAACAATTGGTTGAATAACGACGTATTATTGTATCAACACGTTTTATAGGGCTAGGTACACTAGATTTGGTATTTTTTATCAAAATATTTTTTAAAACATTTGATTACATTACAATACATTTGGTTGCCTAACAAGTAGCTATAGACAATTTGGCGACTCTAGGCAATAGGGTTGGCAATTATTTCTTTAAAAATAATGTAGATACGTTTATGTCAGAGGATACAAAAAGGAATT
Organism: Callimorpha dominula; assembly: GCA_949752705.1. Taxonomy (NCBI): domain Eukaryota; kingdom Metazoa; phylum Arthropoda; class Insecta; order Lepidoptera; family Erebidae; genus Callimorpha; species Callimorpha dominula. The sequence continues at coordinate 1,556,072 of OX457012.1, read as the reverse complement.
TTGCTAAAAAACAAACAAATTATAAACCTATTTTGCATTTTCTATGCCTATGAAACGTTAATATATTTTTCGATTTAACAAAAGAATACTGTTTCCTCCTAAAATTTTACTTAATGATTTTATCAGCATAAGTATGTGTATAAAAAAGTGTTTTTATAAGCAAAATAACGTGGGATGAGTCACTATATTACAAACAAAGTTTGTTTGGCAACCCTACATGGCACACAGACACAAACACAACAACAGCTTTACCAAAAAAATTGTAATAACTTGTATCTGCACTGCACACTCCACATACAGTGGGTGTGCGTGTGCCAGGCTAGCTTCGCAAATTAATGAAAATATGCATTTTTGACGGCAGTCTGGTCGTGAACTTCGCTTGTCCACATGATTTATTCCATTTGTATCCAGCTTCCGTCTTTATTTTGTCTAGGACTCATCCCCACAACAGATAGTTTTACTGTTCAGCTTAATGTGCGAATTGATTACGGCACCGTCTGCCTATTTAAATTATTATGTCGTTCAACCATATTGGATCTTAAATGAGATTAAGTTTGTAATTTGTTGTGAAAGTGAGTTAATTGTTTTGAAACAACATCGGGTAATGCAGTAAATATGTTATGCTGTAGCTTTCGTGAAAGTCAGTTTTAAAAATAACATGTGGGTAATTCATTTGATTGAAGTATTGACCACGATGTAGCAATCATTCGAGAAATAAATGAGTATCTTTGTTATTGCAAAAAGATTTAATAAAAAAAGTGCGGTATTATCGTCATTATTGAGAGAAAACTAGCCTATTATGACCTAACCTTGCTCAATTTAAGAAACCAAGTGTCTATGACTTAAAGCAACAATAGAAAACTATTTTTTTTGTTAAATTGCACACAAACGTTACGAGGTTAGTGTGAGAAGTAATTTTTCTATGTATAAGAAAGTATAATAATGTTTAATTGTGTTTATTTGTACCGATGTTTTATCTCCACATCTCCACTCATCTATTCACTTAAAATTTGTTGCCATATTTTCAATTTTATTTTATTTGCAACTTCAATTTTGATCACTGATCACTTCGTTTGCAAGATGAATATAAATAAAAATAGAGTTAACAATAATTGTTCGTGTTATTTACAATTAACAGTCATGTTCAAACAATTATGTAAAGCTAAAACTATCTCGATGAATGCAGACATTGAATAGCTAACTAGTTTTTTTTAATAATGACAATTATATTTTTTTATTAACTAAGGTTACACAATACAAATGGTTCACATAATCAATCTGGTACAAATAATTTTTCACGCTTACTATAATTATTCTGTTCTATAATTATAGGCTTCTGGCAGCCGTAGGTACTAAGTAATCTAAGCATCCAAATGTTTTTTTTTAATGTGAAATAGGTAGCTGAAGTGATAACCCACCAAGCCAAGCGATACTTGGTAGGTATTTAGCGGATACTTAGTTAAAAATAGATTGTTTGTTTTTCCGTACGACAGGAATAAAATACTTATACAAGTTATTTGGTGTTTGCCTATGTAGGAAGTTAGGAACAATACTGAATACTTATACTTACTGTTCCCTACATAATAAAAACTTTTAAAAATATGTAAAATTTTGTTTATCGACCTTGTAATTTTACAGAAGTTATTTACTCGAGTTGAGATTAAATTACGTAAAGGTTGAAGCTATCGCGAAAAAAGTAATGTTCGACTTCTAGATGACCTCCATTGTGAAACTGAAAAATAAGACATATTTAAATTCTATTTATGGAGAAATGTTCCAGTTATCACTTACGAGGCATTGAATGATGATCAAAGACAAAAAACCCTTAAACACTAAAAATCAACTAATATGTTGAATAATAATAGTGAGTAATAGCGTAGTAACTACTTAGTAATCTGTGGTAATAGTGACTGATTTTCTGTCGTTGCGAATTAAGCTCGTATGTGTGTATGCCTTTTCACGACGCAGCACAGCAAGAATAAGGCCACGTCTTATCTGTTTTATCTATGCATTAAGTTATGTAACTTCATTTCTCAAAACAAATAAATGTGACGAATGACAATAATAATTAAAACATAAATGTATGTTTTACATACTATGAATATCCGAGAACTATGACCTAATTTTAGCACAATGTCAATTTAAAATCAACCATTTTTATTTATAGCTACAAGAAGACGCCATTATGGCTTATGAAGTACGAAAAAAAAAACATTGTTTTTGGTTTTACTTTTTTTTTTACAACTAAGATGACAACCGGCATTCAGCCTATGACTGGGGAATCAATTCTACCCATCCACCAACAACCGCCCATCATCAGTCGGGCTTTCGGATTATTCGTCACCTTGGTATTATAAACAAATCTTCAATTGATTAAAATCTTTGAAATGCAGTTCTCTGAAGTCTCTGATGTCAGTGCTACTCAAAATAGCGTCGTGCATCAGCATAATGAGGCAATAGAGTCTTAGAATTCCTGAAAAAAAGTCCAAGTCCTTTAAAACAATACCACTAACGTCTAGTCGTATGACCGCCTTAAATAAATAAACGTTATCTGAGACATTGGGAATAGCATTAAAAAAAAACAAGGACGAAGACAGTTTTGGCTGACAGCTGACAGGTTTATTTTTTTTCATTTGACGGCATTTAGTAGCGGTAAGACAGCATTAATAGAATGGTGTTGTTTTTTTTAATGGTACGTTTACACGCACGCCGTGCAGCCTGGCAAGCAGCATGGCACGCAGCTCGGCGCGCAGCCTGCCACGCAGCGTGCCACGCAAACTTTTCACACCAGGGCTGCCAGTAAAGACAACTTATTTTATACCGCTAAGACTCGGAAATTATACAAAATCATGTACTATTATACAAAATCAGTGTTGTACAACTATAGAACGTCACTCTTTGGGGATTTTAGTAAAAGGTGTTTTAACTTTAACGTATAAGGATTTAACAGTTTATCACAGACATGATTTGTTTTAAGTATCTCTATGTGTATGTACGTACTTTTTACGCTATAACATCAGCAATGACATTGTATCCAATTATGCAATGCAATCTACTATACAAACAGGATACAAAAGATAACCGATATAATACCAATTTTGTATCCAATTTACAATCTGGCAGCCCTGTTTCACACACTTGCAGGCATGGTCCGTAGGGTATTAGTGTTCTGTGGACATGGTAGTCAGTGCAAACATGGGAGACGATGTAGACGTAGATCTCGTGGGAGCTACTGCTTTGGGCTTGATCTATTTTTATTGAAAAAAAAAAACAGCCCGACATAATTATGCATGCGAAACTTTACTTAAAACTTTTAGGTTTTACAATTAAAAAAATATTTATGGTGTAAAAACACTTTTCAAGTAGCCAAAACTTTCAATTAGATTTTTTTATTTGACATGCGTTATAACTATTTTTACATCGAACAGTGCTTTTACATAATTCGTTTCTTATTTTAGTGGGATCTCTTTGAATGAATTTACTATCCTCGCTAACTTATGAATATAATTTTTTATTATTTCTAATAAACATGAACATAATTAACCATGATAAGCATTGGGGGCGGCTTCTTCATTAAATGTGTTTCGTAACTGTTTTAAGGCATACATAAATCTATTTTATTTACTGCACATCATTGATATGCGATTAGTTACAATTCTCTAATCGTCAATCAATCAATACTAACTTTAATCCTAAGAATTGGCACTATTTTGTTTCATATTTTTTGGGCCCTGATAAACAATATTTATTTTTACTAAAAGAATAGTTCAGAAACATCTTTGTGAAGTCTTCTTTTGCTTTCGATTCATGCATGATAAAGGTTCAGACCATTCCGATATTTTTGGTGTCGTCAAAAATTAATTTCGATCGTTACGTCGTCTGTATGCCACGAAGATGAAAACTATACTAACGCGGCCGAGAGCGTGTGTGTGTGTGTGTAAACAGGCCCACAAGCACATTCACCCTTTAAAGTGTGTCAAAAAACCGACAGTCGGCCCGATCGGCGCCAAGCGCGTGCACATTCACGCAAGCATGCACAAACAGCCTGTTCACATGCTTGCGTCGTTGAATGGCGGTTTGAACGCGAGCGTGTGAACGCAGCCGTTAGTCGTCCCGATCGGCGGCAAGCGCGATCACATTCACGCAGGCATGCACAAACAGCCTGTTCACACGCTTGCGTCGTTGAATGTGCTCGTTGAATGTCGGTTTGAACGCCAGCGTGTAAACCCACCATAACAAGTTTTTGTTAGCTTCACTCGTAACTCGTAACTGAACTATGTAAAAAAATATTGGAAGTCACTTTGAACCTAAGTACTTCTCATTGTTGTATCGAAATGTAACTTTGGATGACATTATTATATTTTGGCATCTTGGAGCTGATCTGACGATGGAGCCAGGAGGTGGACAGTGGATCTCTTCAGTGGCTACTAGTGATGTGCCAGATATGCGTATCAGTATCCGCGTATATCCGAGAAAGAAAAACGATCTGTATCCATATCTGTATACGTTACTTTTTGGCGGATCTTGAACGGATCTTTTACGTTATTTTATTTTATTACGCTTATGAAATTCTAAATTTATTTTGCTAAAATTAAATATCGAATGTAGTGAGTTACTAATATTATCGCAATTATAACTATAAGGTACTAACGAACTATAACTATTTGACTATCTTTATAACGAGATCAAACCCTAAACGTTTGTGATGTGTGTATTAAAATAATTATTAAAAAACGCAAGCAATGCAAGTTGAAACATGTCGTGTTATTAGTCCTCAACGTCAAACTATCGGTCTGATGATAAGCCTGGATGAAGGTGGATTGTGGAACTCTTTTTATTTTTTAATTCCGTTTGCCATTAAGGCGTGTTTTTACTAAACCATAAGTATTATTTCCTCGTGAGTATCTATGAGAGACCGACACAGACAGAATTGGCAACGCTTTAGTTATATCATGGGTGTGGAGAGTATTTATACGCTACGGGAACCGCTTACTATCACAAATGGCCTGGTTTGCAAATGATTTTCTATTTTTTTTCTTTAACCTTATTCACTTCGTTTTATGCATACCGTATAAAAAGTTAAAAACTCTTTCATGCAAATTACCATTACCATTTTATTAATGTCTTTCATTTGTGCCAAAGTAACTTTAACAACACCTTATAAAAGGTCATTCATTTCTTTCCACGCACATAACAGTATACTTCTTCCAACAAACGATGGCCATGTATCCCCCCTACCCCACTTCAGAAGAGTTGATCTATCGTGTGGTTAAAACCATATGGCAGTTAAACGCTTAGTAACCGCTATCCACGAAACTTAAAAATTTTAATACTCTTGATGAAAACCTTAACCTATTTCCTGAACTTTGCTTGACACGCTGGCTGCACTGCCGCGTCTAGACAGTAGTTTAAATAATATATTATCTATGTCTCACGTCTCCAAGTATATTATGACATGCATAACCTCGTAATCTAAATGATTCGAATGTCACAGAAACCTACATAACCTAAGTTGTTTGTTTGTGACGAATTACATGACATCATGTCGTTATCATCTGACCAATTTAAATTGAATCCTTACTATCCGCTCCAATTTACTTATTACTTTAAATAGAGTCTATAACGGGAATTGACAGGGATCTAAGTAAAATGGTTGTATGATAAGTGCATTTCTAAATTTAGAACAAGGCGATGATGTCAGGTGCGTTATGCCTTGTCTTGTTGCCATGTTGCTTACATTTATCGGATCTCTAATAGGCATTTATGATAATATAATAGAGTAAGTAGTGATTGTTTAAGTTACTTTCTAAAATTTTTGATTAATAATGTATACTTACCTAATACGTGCTTCGGTGCAGTATAGTTGTAGTAATGAGTCATAGATAGTAGAATATCTCATCTATGGATTATACAATACAGTCAATAGCCGGACATTTGTTTCAGTAAGTATAACATTTTGTTGATATCATCTCTACTTTATAGGTGTAATGTAACCTTCCCATAACCTTGGCGGTATTAAAGAAAACTATTAAATAAATAAAAATGTTTATTATATACATTAAATTATTGTTGAAACAATATATGTCATTTTAATCGTAATAGGTAGGTATAGCTTCGGTTATTGAAGCACTCAATAGGTTTATGACCTTGTTTCAAGACATACTAACTTTATTATAAATATATAAAGAGTGTCTTTCAGCCTTAAATCTTCAGATCTTGTTTTTGATGAAGCCGAGCATTCAATCATAGGAATGTAGAATTTATTATATGCCCTTGAGTCACGTTTAAATGTCTTATCCGGGATTATAGTTGTGCATTCTGTTAAAAGTTAAAAAGCATATCTTCTCATTCAATATTCATTGTAGGAATCATTATTGTTACTCGAATTAAAAGTAACGTGGATAATAATGGCAATGTACTATGTATCGCTCCGTAATGAGCGCATCGTCTAGTGGTCATCGATATCCTGCTCCTGTTCCTCGTCGAACTCTGCGTCCTCGTCGGCGGTAGCCTCCTGGTACTGCTGGTATTCGGACACCAGATCGTTCATGTTGCTCTCGGCTTCGGTGAACTCCATCTCGTCCATACCTTCGCCCGTGTACCAATGCAAGAAAGCCTTGCGCCTGAACATAGCGGTGAACTGTTCCGAGATGCGCTTGAACAGCTCCTGGATAGCGGTCGAGTTGCCGATGAACGTAGCCGCCATCTTGAGACCACGGGGTGGGATGTCACACACGGCGGTCTTCACGTTGTTAGGGATCCATTCAACGAAGTATGACGAGTTCTTGTTCTGGATGTTAAGCATCTGCTCGTCCACTTCCTTCATGGACATGCGTCCACGGAAGATGGCGGCCACGGTGAGGTAGCGGCCGTGGCGCGGGTCGCAAGCTGCCATCATGTTCTTTGCGTCAAACATTTGTTGGGTGAGCTCAGGTACTGTGAGGGCACGGTATTGTCTGCTTCCACGGGAAGTGAGGGGAGCGAAACCAGGCATGAAGAAGTGGAGACGTGGGAATGGAACCATGTTGACGGCCAATTTACGGAGATCAGCATTCAGTTGACCAGGGAATCGCAGACAGGTTGTGACGCCGGACATGGTGAGGGAGACTAAGTGGTTAAGATCGCCATAGGTGGGTGTGGACAGTTTAAGCGTGCGGAAGCAGATGTCGTAAAGGGCCTCGTTATCGATACAGTAAGTCTCGTCTGTGTTTTCTACGAGCTGATGAACTGAGAGAGTCGCATTGTAAGGTTCTACTACTGTGTCTGACACTTTGGGTGAAGGTACAACTGAATATGTGTTCATTATTCTGTCGGGATATTCTTCTCTGATTTTGGAGATAAGAAGTGTACCCATACCGGAACCGGTGCCGCCGCCAAGCGAGTGTGTGAGTTGGAATCCTTGTAGGCAATCGCATGATTCTGCTTCTTTCCGAACGACGTCTAATACTGAATCTACAAGCTCTGCTCCCTCTGTGTAGTGACCTTTAGCCCAGTTGTTGCCAGCGCCAGACTGTCCAAACACGAAGTTGTCAGGTCTGAATATCTGTCCAAATGGTCCCGAGCGCACCGAGTCCATAGTGCCGGGCTCGAGATCGACGAGGATGGCGCGGGGCACGTACTTTCCACCGGAGGCCTCATTGTAGTAAACGTTGATGCGCTCCAGCTGCAGGTCTGAGTCGCCATGATATGCACCGGTGGGGTCGATGCCGTGCTCGTCGGAGATGATCTCCCAGAACTGGAACAAAATTATTACCGTTAGCCGATCGAAAGCATTGCAATGGAATGTCTACACGAAAGCTCTTAGCGAACAATTTGTAAGTGTACCGAGGCACGACGCTTTCCAACCGGTTTTGTTACTCCGATATCACACTGAAGTCCGTCCCTTGCTGTTCAAGTCTAGTTCAATGGATATTTTCGTGATTCTATTCAAATGAGAGTTTTTAAAGGTTATAAAGATCAATGGAGCATCGTAAGATGTAGACAGGATGTATAATACATCGTTAACGAACGCTCAGCTTCAGGAAGGGTTACGCAAGACAATGGCATGAGTTACGACTACGTGCACAATGGCTCGCCTTGACAGCAGCCGACGCCCACGTCTTTCCATATTTTCTTTATCTTGCCTTATTAGCGAGTACCTGAAAAATTACTACATATTCGACCCGGTTTCAGGTCTCCTGACCACACGGTCGATGATATAATAATGACATAATGAAATAATCACGTGGTTATTTTTTTGAAGTTGGTAGTATTGATTAAATTACGTTATCACCACACCTATAGATTTAACGTTCAAAAGTCGAAGCCAGCTTTTGTGTGCCTGAAGGCGTTTCTAAAAGTTTAAGGCGTCACATTATATGTGTAACGATTATGCAATTGGTGAAAACATTAGACTTAGTAACATAAGTAGTAAGTAAAACTTGTGTACTGTTACTTAGTACATTAAAATTCAGTTCTGCGCGCTCGCCAACTAAGTGATGTCATCCAACGGTGTGGGTACATTCAAGATGTACATATATGGTAATATGACTAAGATGGCGGCGTTTTTGGTTCAGGGTTTAGCTTTAAGTCTTATTTATTTAGTGTCGATGTTTAAATTAACTCGCGTCCTTATGTGGATGTAAATATTTTTATAATGAATCAATTTACATTTTGGGAGTAGTAAAATGAATTTAGCAGCTGTTGCTATCGCCAAAATTGTTTTAGTTTTATTGATCCGCACGACTTTTATTACACTTCTGAAAAATTATTTGGCAACATTTATGGAGTTATCTGGCAGTAGGTATAGACCATTATATTATTTAAGTAATTAACTTCGAAAATTAGAAATGAGACAGACAGCTTTTTTCTAAAAGTAAGACAATAATATCCACAGATAATATGCAAAAAAAGTAATCACAATAGGCATCAATTCATCAAAACTTTCAAAGATGACATTTTAATGAATTTTAATAACAGCGAAAAGTGAAAGGCAGACGTTTGGAAAGGCAGAAAGGCTGCTTTCTGAGTAACTAGATAGAACAGGCCAGTTGAAAGTATCGTGTGAACAAACGAAGGGAAACTATGGTGGCTGACTAATGGTTGCATGCTCGTAATACTATTACCATTGTGTACGATTTCACCTACACCGTTGGGTTTATATATCTCTCAGTTTAGACGTTCGAAATTCAAAATATTTAGAACGTAAAATCCGTGTCTTTCATCTGTATTCATAGACTACTTTGTTACTAGCATTCCGAGCTGTCATGCAGATAAACGTATTCCATTCTTAAATTTCTCCTCTGCCATAGATAAGCTGCGAGTTTTCAGTATTTTTAAAACCTCAATTCAAATATTCAATTCTTTTTGGAAACTTGTATACATTTGGTACATTGCAAATATTTTGTCACAGACATGTTATGCAATAAAAACTTCACGGCGACATTTACGGCTAACAATTTCAAGCATTTTGATGCTTATTTCCTGGAGTTAATCCGTCAGAGATATGCATGCTTTACATTTATATGTTAACGGTACTTTGCATGCAGCTATGGCGGACCAAGGCGCTATTTATAACTGGGCATCGACCGGCAGACGCGGGGCGTTGAACTCTATAATCTATGGCCTCTATTGCTAAACGTTGATAAGATAACTTTTGATGTGAGTTCAATTAAGACTGAGAAGGAACAAATCTCATAACTCTAGTTAGAACTGATTAAAACCCTTAATCTCTGTTGGCTTGAGCAATCTCTTTTGTAACTAATATAAATGATTGTTTTTGTTTTTGGAAATCGGATCTATATTCTTTTGTAGCCTATAGTTAATTTCTTTTTTTAAACTTAGAATAAGATAAACTATTCTTTGGGAACTTAATACTTTTTTTTTTGTAAATATGTATGTGAAATACGAACTGGCCTATCTTGGAATGGCATTAGTTGGAACATGTAATGGAGGGTTGTTTCCTACTATGATAGGCAAGTGGATAAGAGAGTTATATGGGACACACACACACAGTCACTTCAGTGATCAATAAATAAATGATATATCGTCTCATGAATTGTTCGAGTAAATTTCCGAAACTCCACTAATTCATAACATTTATGTGAAGTCACTTTTACTGAACATTTCAAAAAAATTGATTAATATGTACACACCCACTTTGTGTGTTTATTTAAAGCAGAATTTTCGGTTAAAAGAACACTTTTTTCTCATTATGACAATCGTGAGAACATGAGAACAATAAATGTGGTGTACAATAAGGATTATTATATTCTATGTATGTTATAGTTAAAATTATCACCTAAATCAATGACTAATATTTAAATGAATCACCGTTTGTGTTTAAGTAGACAAAAAGGTCAGTATAGATTTATATTTTTTTTACTATGCTGCAATTTTCTCGGCCAGTGAACAAGGCAAACTGCTGCCTCTATGAGTTCAGACAAAGCCATCAGTGACGCATAGGGCTTTTTTTAGGACAGGTAACATTGTATTTTATCGAAGAGTAATATGTACATACATTAAATACACTGTTTTTGCAATTAAACTAATGGTCAGCCGTTTTACTTTTAATTCAAAAATAGAATGACTGAATAAATTAACTATTTTATTTATTTCAAAATGGCGACAGCTTCACCGAAAGCAGAGTAAGAGTCAACACAGCTGTGATTAACACATTTACTTGTGTTTCGAATGAAATACCACTCCATGATTCATTTTCTGAGTAACAACTGAGCTACGGACATAAATAACCTTGAGAGCTTCGATCAATAACAATCTGTGTAGGTAGGTAGGCAAACGTGTATCAGATGTGAGACTTTGATGGGTGTACAATGTGTACATTAAGGTTATTGCTTACTTCTTGAAAGGATTTTGTCCATAAACACTTCCGAATTGATGATTTGATCTTTTAAGAATGTTCTTGTAAGTTATTTTAAAACTGTTTCCAAACATATAGATGTTTTAAGTATTATTGCAGTCAATTTTAAGTGTTCTAACATGATCTATAAGCGTTAGGTAAAAAAAAAAATACTGTGCAATCATGCCAGTATGTGTTCCCCTCCTGAAAATTTGTTGACTCGATTAGTAGTCCGTCGAAAATATACACAACACATTCTTGATTGTGTGATATTTGCAGTTAATTTTCAAATGGTATTTGTCGTATTACAAGATTGAGTTAACCAAAGCCAAGAGGTTTATATTTTTTAATTGACCTCAATAGAACAATCACTCTATTCGGCGAAGCGTATTGATGAATTGATGACACAGCTGTAATTTTAATCAAGTGTTTAAATCTAGAACAAATCGAATTGAAAAAAAGTGTGATACAAAATATCTATAAACGCGATAGACCGTCGTATGGCATGTTATTCATGCACCAACAATGAGCGGCAACTGTAAGTTTCACTCATTTATTTAATGCGAAAGTATCTAATTGCAGTTGATTTGCAAAGCAAGATGCAAAGATTACATAGGTATGTAGGTGACGGACTTCATGAGGTTATCGGATAAAAAACCTTTTGATCTTAATAATGGCGCGAACGGCCATCTTAAATGTTTATTGTTTTTTTTTTGCTGCCAACATATAAATGTCAAAAATTCTGCATTAAATATTGGTAACTTTTTTGGCAGTTTATAAAGCAGGCAAAAATAAATAGGTAGGTACTTCTTACTTACTTTTCCTTATGCTAAAATGCATAAAAATAAAGAAGGCGACTTCATATCTTCCAGTCAATAAAAAATACATCTTTCGTCAATTACTATGGAAATCTTCTTTAACGAGTTTCTTTTTTGCAATTCAAAATAGATTATTACAAATTTACGACATCCAAACAAGAAATCGGTTATAGTATTTGGAGTAATCTAAAGATTATTACTACAACCAGTTTAATATATTACACGTGCTGGTGGAACCAGAGATTCTCCAATCAGATTATACCACGCATGTTTACCTGTATCTATTAGCTACGTGACTGTAGTCACATACCTGTTTGATAATCATAATATTAATTATGTATCTGTCTGTAGCCTTCAATAGTATAACTATGAACCGTGACAATTTACCGACTTATAACTTTTGTATAACGTTAAGATTAGAGAGCTCGCACTTCGCGGTAACAGGTAGTTCGAGTAAACAGCTCAAGTCATTGCTTACGATCCCAATCCATCGTTACAAGCAATATCCCATTACTTTCATCTCCTTCCTCTCCTATCTACCTTCCCTTTTTAATAGACCGACTCCCATTTAATTCCCAATGTGCCTGATTTACGGTAATAGGCATGCCCCATTATGGCAACACCCACAATCCACATTATGTCAATTATAATTAGGTCCCATTCGCGGTGGTTTTTTTTCTAGATAATATAACCAAACTCGAAGCTGATTTTTCTTCAGTCATTTAGTCGACTCGTTATTGACTGGATGTGTTTCAATATTACTTATAAAGAGGGAAGAATTGACGGAATTGTGACTGACTGGAAACTGATAAACATGCGTCCTGAAGTATTGTTCTGAATATTCGTCATGAACATCGATATCATTTTTGGCAGACCATTGCCATCATCAACAAACGACATCATTTTATTTTCTTGAACATTCATAAACTCAAATTATTTATGAGGTAACTTGATTAGTAGACGTAAAAAAAAAGACAGTTAGAAAGTATTTTGAAAGTTTTCATTTAAATTCATATTTGCTGGACCCTTTACAGACAACAGACGTATTAGAATAACGGAAAAAAATAACTAATTAGTTATAATTAAACAGTTTTTGTGCTGCTAATTAACTGTTTTATGCAGTTAGCTACCGTTTTGTGATGTATTTAGAAATTAAAGCATACCTACTCTATAATTGGCCCTACTCCAGTGTACCTACTAGGGAAAAATAAGCTGCGAAGAGTATTAGAATAAGTGTAGCTATGCCTACCTAAAGTCAGGTATCCAGATCAATTCCAAATTCAAACCTAATCTTCGTAATTGGGAGCAGACAGAAACCAATTTAGGTCCCAACCGTATTATTAAAAACGAAACCAAGTCATCCAAAAGAAGTTAATGCAAATCTGATATTATGTAACTAATTATTTGTATCTCACTCAGCGACATTGTCTTACGTGACCTTAGGATAAAAATACTTACTAATTTTATTTATTCATGACCAAAGAGGGTTAATAACAAACAAATCAAACTGTTAGGGTGGTATTCATGCCTGCTTGTGATTCCACGCGTAAAAATAACTTATTGTCTATGCCCCATTATTGAACGGAACTATGCAAGAATACGACATTACAAAGCTGACCTGGGTTCTTTTATGCAAACACTCGCAGCGCCAAGCGGTTTCACCCGAGTAAGTCCCGATCCCTTGGTAATATCGGGATAAGAAGTAGCCTATGCGTTAATCCAGGTCTCCAGCTATCTACATACCAAGTTTCATTGCAATCGGTTCAGTGGTTTTTGCGTGAAAGAGTAACAAACATCCATCCATCCAACCAAACTTTCACATTTGTAATATTAGTGGGATTAGTGGGATTACTTTAATAATACTGTTTATTATGTTGTACAGTAACAAATCTCGGTACAAATTCAATTGGATTTTCTAGCGGTAGATATAACCAAGAACCGTTAGTAACCGTTATTACCGGTGAATCTAAACAATACGCTATTACATACCTTAGCTCCAATCTGGTTACCGCACTGACCGGCTTGGAGGTGCACGATTTCCCTCATTTTGTTTTAATAAAAAATATTCGTAATAAATAACTTAACACTATACGCGACTCTCGCACAACACAACTCGTAGATTTGATCAGCTGGCCGGCTCGGTGGGGATTTTTGAAGCACGATTCGCCTCCGCTCTGCGATCTAGTACTGTGTTGTGATTGGTCGACAATGCTGCCAACTTCACAGTACACAAGTCGCTTATCAATTCTAAAATGGAATACACGTATCTATCTCTATACATGGATAATGTCACGATCGTAATGATCATATTCATGAACATTGCACAGTTCTTACATACCTGTATTAATCTATACTATATAATAATAAAGTGAAGAGTTTGCTTTTAGGGTTCCGTCCCTCAAAAATAAAAAGAAACCCTTATCCTATCTGTCAAGTCCTTTTTTCAGGAACGCGGTGAGGGTATCAAGTTGAAATTAACATGAAATATTTGTCTGTATTCCCTTGAAGCTGTAAAAATGTCACGCTTCTAAGTTTTAAATAATTTTTACACTATGCAGGTAAATCAGAACCTATAAGGTACTTCCCATTGACATTGAGTCATGAAATTTGGCGAGAAGCAAGATCTCGCAGCATAAATACGTTGATTTAATATCATGTAAAAAAATTTTTTGCAATACATACTTATATTTTGTGGTTAGAAAATTTACTGTGACGAATATTCACGTAGCGGAGGGTAAATTTAAGACGGCAAAATAAAGTTGTGGGTAGACATCCTCGGTAAAAAACAGGTAAAAATATTCGAGAATCGATCAATCGATTCCTGAGATGGACGAACTATCTATAACAAGTGTGTACGGAACCCTCGGTGCTCAAATCAGATTCGAACTTGTCCGGTTTTTTTGGTTGAATGTGCTAATCTCTGGAAATAAAAGTCGCCTTTAAAAATGTATTTTTTTATTTAATTAAAGAAGTAAGAAAGAATCAAGGAAGATAATCTTGAAAAAATTACTAGATTATTTAGCAGCTGAGCAGTGACCGGAGACGAAATAATGTATAAATCCTTTTCTGTACCCCTGACAAAGTGTATCTATGCAACATTTCATAGTGATCGGTTTAGTGACTAACAAACAAACTCCCATTCTCACTAAAAAAAATCGGTTGTCTGTAAAGTCGGTTCACTGACGATAGTTGAACGTGACAACGCCATAGGAACGCCTCAGAGCGAGGTAACGCCGCATGAGTCATGTCTTTTCGTGCGTGCAGCCGGCTCCATCGAATTATAAGACGTTGTCACGTCAAAAAAAAATATTCATTAGGATTATTTTCGTATTGAGAGTTGACATGCGAAAGTTGGGACAATTTTTTTTTAATTTTTTTTTTGGTTCCGTTTCGCATGCAGACATAACTACGGAGTTCTGCTTGTGCGAGTATTTTCTTTCTTTAGTTTTGTTCGCCTGCCTATTAGTCGGCGTGTCGACACCCTGTTTGACAACCCCTATACGTGCACGTAACAGTATAGTTTGAAATTAGCCTACTAATAGCAGTTGAGCGTGTAAATAAACATTGTTTCATATTATTTTTGAAATGAAACGTGAATCTACCTAAGGTACCTTGTTTTGTTATCTAGATTATCGAAGTGAAAACTTCTTTAGGCACGTTTGTGCACTTTTGCTATGGGGAAAAAGCACTGAAATCGTTACCGTCACGCTAATAATACATATACAGATCCACTAGATGGCGCTAATCTAAACATTGAGTTTTGTCGGCTCCTTATTAATTAATGTGTAAAACTTTTGACGTGCAGTCCTACGACTGACTGTTTTGTTATCATAACCTAGCTGTTGCCCGCGACATCGCCCCTTGTAAATTCAAATTTTTCCCACGGGAACCGATTTGCTACTCAATTTTCTTCATTTTTCTTTCCATAAGAACCTTCTACAAAGTATTAGAAAACACAAAGAAAGGATGAATGAAATCGATTAAGTCGTTCCCAAGTTACAGCGCGGCGGCGCGCGTGAGCAAGGTATATAGGAATTCATTTTTATATAAACATAGATAATAAATACATTTATTTTGCTAATAGATCTTTTCAGACACTTTCACATCGATTTTTTCTATAAAGGTGCTGGCATTTCCTATGACCAGCCTTGAGGAACCAACTCAAGGATCCAAGTCTAAGTAAACCTCTTTCTTCTTTCTTTCTTTCAGAAGACAAGGAAAGTCAGTATTGTCAGTAATCATGGAACTCAACCACATCTAATCTTTCGGTTTATCTTATTGTTTTATTTGAGAATAAAGATTACCTAATTTTGTTTTTATTTATGAGCAACTACTTTCTATTTATTGTCTTTGATCTCAATTAGTTTTAAAATCATTCACTTGTCTATGTAGATTATATAGTAGATTGTTGATTATGATTTATTGATATCGAAGAAACCACTTAATTATAAGAACATTTTAGAAACTCCATTTTATTTTTATGACATTTCAAGGAATTAAGTGATTGTTAATTTTTTTTTTATTGTTAAATTTTGGATTGTAAATGACTACCGCCGCCCATGAGCACCTGCAACTCAAAAGTCAAAAGGGCGTTGCCGGCCTTTAGGAGAGTAAGGGAAGAAGGGAAGGAATAAGGGGCGAGGAAGGAAGAGACCAAGAGGGAAGGGTTAGGGCCTCCGGTAACCTCAACCGGTAACAAGTACTTATTGCTTCACTGCCGGTTTTCTGTGAGACCGTGGTATCATTCCGGTCGAGCCGGCCCATAAGCCGTGCCGAAGTGCCGAAGCATGACTCTCCCACTGTGAGATAGTCACTGCCCCAGTGCCTTAACCTAATGTTCATTACCCTTTAATCTTTCCAAGGATCGGCTATCAATCGCAAAAATAATGCTTCAAATCCGACCGGTAGTACCGGAGATTACCGCATTTAAACAAACAAACAAAAATCTTGTTGCTGTTGTATAACTTATTGCCAACTACTTCGTTCGGAAATATCCGCGGGAACCGTACCTTTTTCCTTCAGAATCAGTTTTTTTTTTTTGTGTACTTTTCTAACTAGCCTG
This sequence comes from Callimorpha dominula, assembly GCA_949752705.1. Taxonomy (NCBI): domain Eukaryota; kingdom Metazoa; phylum Arthropoda; class Insecta; order Lepidoptera; family Erebidae; genus Callimorpha; species Callimorpha dominula. The sequence goes on along the minus strand of OX457012.1, from coordinate 1,539,355 downwards.
TTGGTCTAGTGGTTAGTGATTCTGACTTCTGACCCAGAACAAATAACTGTGTGATGAGCATAATCATTTGTTCTGTGTCTGGGTGTAATTTATCTATAATATGTATGTATTTAGTAATATATAAGTATGTTTATCAGCAATCTGGTTACCATAGTACAGGTTTTCGCTAGTTTAGGGATCAGACGGCCGTGTGTGAGTTGTCAAGTTATTATTATTATGATTTTCTGTAAACATCTCTGACAACATTTCGCGATTCGATTCGATTCGCTCGCGTGTCCCAAAATAGTAGTGGCCTATTACCTAGTTACTCCTTATAACCCCAGCTATTTGCCAGTGAAAGCCCGTGGAAATCGGTCCAACCGTTCCGGAGAATAGTCGGAACAAACAGACAGACAGACAAACATTTTAAAAACTGACTTTTAAGCATAGGTATCATGCAAATAAATAAAAAATGTATGAGCTTAAAAACAAACTATTATTTTGACATTACAAACTGACACTTCAAATATATTTATTTATATTCATGTATTAATGATAACGATCAGTTACGTGGCTAAGGCAAGCAAATAAACTATCAAGTTTACTTTCGCATTTTTAATATTTAGTAAGTCGGTATACGGTTTCACTCACTTGTGTATTTCGGGTTACCTGACACCGACGCGGAAGTTCATTTGACCCCTTGATAAAGGATCCCCTCAGATATCCCCGAAATACACACCTGAGAAAAACCTTATACCTATCCGTGTAAGGATTCTCTAGATTTTAGTAGGTATTTGAAATGAACACGTGACAACTTTTTTAATGAGATTCCAACCGCATCGTTTTGTGAAGACTTTGTTATCATCTATACCTACTAATATTATAAAATGTCTATGAAGCAAAAAAATAGGCCATAAAGCCTTTTGATAAGTGTAAGAGATCCGGAGATTTAGGGTTAGCTACGCTGGCTTAAGTCTCAAGTCAGCAGGACCATTGTTTTTCGGAAATGGCTATGGCAAAAAATAATTCTTTGGCAAAAAAAAAATAGCAAATATCTAGCAAAAAAATATAGGGTAAGTTTTAATTTGGCCCTATGACTTGGCCACGCTAGCTTCATAGACACTATTATAAAGCTGAACAGTTTGTTATTCGGTTGAACGCGCTAATTTCAGGAACTACCAGTTCGAATTGAAAAATTGTTTAGTGTTGGATAGCCCATTTATCGAGGAAGGCTATATAAGGTCATGCTACGACCAATAGAAGCGGTGCAGTGTCCAAAAACGCAGGTGAAACTGCGGGGACGGCTATATATTATATATTACGAAGTAACTATTATCTTATTTGTGTCTAAACTAATAACATAAAGCCTTAGAAGTTTTTTTTTCGTTTGATTGTTTATTTAAAGGCGCTAATCTGTGGAACTACCAATCGGATGCTAAACTACCAATGTATTGGATAGAGTTTTAATTGAGGAAGGTTATAGGCTATGTAACATCACGCTGCGACCTTTAGAAGCGGAGCAGTGACCATAAACGCGGTAGAAACTGGGGAACGGCTAGTCCAAAGTACAAATATTCAATGACCTACTTTAAAAATAATTTCTCATTGTACCTTACGGGCTGAGGGTGCACGACTAGCTCATATAATACTACATCATAAATATGATCATATAAAAGTAAGGCTATTATTCCACTAACCTATAAACAGCGTATAAGCATCTAATAGCGATTCTTAATTTGAAGATACGAGTATTGATTTGAATCTAGCGTTTTAAAATGTAGCTGTCAGTTTAAATTGTTTAACTACGTTTAAAATCAAAGCTCGTTTCACCAGTATAAAAGCCAATAATACAAAATATAAAAAATGGTTACAACATTGACTGTAACTTGACTTAGCAATGTTAAAATATTAATGAAAACCACTTTAAAACCTTTTCGTTAACCTTGGGCAATAAAAGTCGACCAATATTTTGGGATATATTACACACCGCGCGTTTAAACAAACAATCAAACAAAAAAGTCTTCAGGCAGACACTATATTAGTATAGACAGAAGAACACACGTATTTGTACGCGACCTCTAACATGGGCCGTGGCAGTCGAATCTTCTACAACCGCACTTTGAAGTCGTAAACCGCTAGCCGCTAGCGATAAGACCAAAGTCCACTGACGTGGGCCATGGTAGTCGAGTCTTCTACCTCCTCACTTTCAAATAGTAAATCGCTAGCCGCTTGCTATAAGACCACAGTCCAATGCTATTAAAATCTTCCGCCCAGTTCAACTACAAGCCTTTAGAATAAATGTTCAGCATCAATCAACATCATAAGGATTTACTAACGGGAACTTAGCTGACTGCGCGCCTTATAAGGTGAGATTATGACATGTTATCGATTAAGGAAATGTGTTTTGTGTAGGCGGGTAATTGTATGAATCAATTTCGTTCGACAATGAACGACTTATGAGATTAAATATTGATCTTTTTATCGGAGACTACCCACGTTTGTAAGAGGGCATATATTTAGTTACGTAGGCACTTGCCATTGATGAATATGTAGTGTTAAGATTGTTATCTAACAAAGAGAGCTTTCTTATTTGTTTTAAATGTTACATCATAGTCATTGTCATCAACTTGACGTTAATAAAGAATGTTATCTGACATCTAGAGATTTCAATTGTGATGTTGGCTTAGCTCGAAGAGGCTGGAGTCGCGTACCCTTATGTCCGTTCTGTGATTGGAGATGGAGATTTGAGAGGACAGGAACATCAACTGGCCAAATACTGGCCAAGACATAACGAATATGATATCTTTAATTCAAAGTTTTTTTTTTAAATATTGTTAATATTGACATATAGTTTTGATAAGCAGCTAAGTAGTTGTACACATTAACAAAAAGGTGTGATTTTGTATAAGGATCAGTCAAATATTTGTGTACATACATAATACTATACATACACATACTAATATTAGCATTGGTGTGGGTGTTAAAAACCGACCAAGTGCGATTCGGAGCCGCACACGAAGAGTTCCGTATAAGGTCGAGCTAAATCACCGATTTTTTTTTTATTGGGGCCCCCTTTTTTATTTTATTTTATTTTTATTGTTTGTTTTTGTAGTGGCCATAGATATATATATACACTCTGAAAATTTCAGCTGTTTACCAATTACGGTTCATGACATACGGCTCTCTGACAGACATCGGTGGCTCATAGGGTCGCGTATGCAAATTACATTAGTATCACGTGGAATCCGCGGATGGCGTAAACAAAAAATCAACTCGCGGTCAGCATTTTTCGTTGCGTTAACACATTTTTTCCGCCTAGCCCACATCCGCCAAGCGTCTGAAGTGTAACGTGCGTTAAGGAACTTCATTCCAATAACTTTTAGGCGAACGAAGCTGGTTACAAACAATAACAAATATATACATATACATGAGTTAAAGGGATTATCACACTGAGCCACCGAGCCTAGTTTTAGACCAGAAAGGAAAACGATATACCTACCAATAACAAACATTTCTAGGTAGACTGTTACTGTGCCAAGGGCATACAGTCCGAGACTGTTTGTATCATCGCATTCGCAGAAAATAAGCAAATCTAGTTTGCGGTTACAACACATAAAAATAACTTGTTTGTATCAAACTTATTTGGGTCACAACATGTGTTTATACTGGTAAACTGTATTCAAACAAGGTATTAATATTTTTAACAATATTTTTGTGTCTATGTTACGGCAAATGTGATTATTCGAAAATTTTCAATAACTATCAGTCGCTATTAATAATTACCGAAATTCGAGGTAAAAGTAGTAGTAATAATTACCTAGTTATTTTTGCCTGTTATTATTAATAATTACACCTTATGTTTGGTAAATATGATAAACTTTCAAAAAGTGCAAGGGTTTGCAAGAGAGTCACTCCAAAAGCAAGTGGAAAAATGCGAAAACGTACTAAACATTACAAGGTCAATTGAACAGAATTGGCTAGGTTTAGGTTAGGTTGGAACTGCGACCAAAACCTAATTCTATGACATCTATAGTTACCATAAATACTGAGGTATAATTATTTTTTTTTGTCTACCAATAAATACTAACCAAAGAAGTTCGTAGTTGTTTGTTTTCTTACTATTACCGTAGACAGTAGTGAATTATAAAGCTGAAGAGTTTGTTTGTTTGGTTGAACGCGTTAATCTCAGGACCTACTGGTTCGAATTGAAAAACAATTTTGTTGCTTTGTGTTGGATAATTGCCATTAATCGAGGCTACATATATAACTATATATAACATCACACTACGACCAATAGGAACGGAGTATAAATGGAAAATGTTGCAAAAACGGAAAAATTTACATGCGCAGACGAAGTTGCGCGGGTCGTATTCGTGTGTGTAATGTAATGGCCGACTAGTTTCGGGCCATGTAAAGGTTTTAAAACTTAGATGTTTGTTTTACAACTGTGATAGCCAATAAATAAGCACACCGCCTCGTATTATGGTAAATAAACAACACCAAAAGATTTAAGAGATACTAGCTGCGCCCCGCGGATTCAGTCGCGTAAGTCCCGATCCCGGGGCAATATCGGGATAAAAAGTAGCCTATGCGTTAATCCAGATCTCCAGCTATCTACGTACCAAGTTTCATAGCAATCGGTTCAGTAGCTTTTGCGTAAAAGAGCACCAAACATCCATACATCGTCACAAACTTTCACGTTTATAATATTAGTAGGATATTTATTGAGGTAATCTTAATGTAATGATAAAATCAATCAAAACAGTTCTGAAGTAGTTCATTGCTTTGTTTTTTAGCGCTCGAGCACGTCTACTGTAGAAAGGAATGACTTGTCGAATTATGATTTTATTAACACTCTTTTAGCTTCACTTGTATGTAACTAACTACCTATATAAAAAAATCTTGGAAGTCAATTTTAATCTACTTTTAATGTCGTGTGGAAATGATACTGTGTATGTATATGTTGTTCGGATGATTATACTTTAATTTAGGATCTTGGAGCTGAGTTGATGATGGGTCCAGGAAGTGGATAGGGTTTTACCCTTCAGTGGGTGGTAAACCTGTGGAGTTCGGGCGGCAACAGATTTAGTTTAGAAACGATGATCTGATGATTACTTTTTACGTTTTAATTCAGCTCCTTATTAAAGTGTTTTTTTTTTTTATTTGACTGTAATTGTACAGCGGAATATTGCGCATTAAAACTTACGGGGTACTACCACAGCTGGTAATCAGACTGTTTGCTGCCGGAGGTCAATGTACCTTCCCTATTTAATTTTATCATAAGACTAGCCGTCCCCGCAGTTTCACCTGCGTTTATGGTCACTGCTCTGCACCTATTGGCCGTAGCGTGATGTTATATAGCCTATATATAGCCTATAGCCTTTCCGAATAAATAGGCTATCCAACACTATAAGAATTTTTCAATTCGAACCAGTAGGTGCTGAGATTACCCCGTTCAAGCAAACAAACAAACAAACTCTTCAGCTTTATAATATTAGTATAGATTGGGGACTAGGGGTTATATCGTTGAGATTTATCTTTAGCTGTAGTCATCGTTGGGATTGACCAGCCGAGGGTTAGCGGTAGTTTTTAACCTCAAATTTTCCTTATAGTACCTACCTCCTAGCAACAGATTATCTCCTACCGAGTGTTTGAATTGAATCGTTTGTTACGTATAGACAACTTAATGAAGTTCTAATGTTTAATTTTCTCATCAGGTTTCTAATAACTACCTCGGTATTCAGAGTAGAACATCGCGTTAGCATTTCTAATAACAAATGATGTCATTAACTACCTACCGTGAACAACAAAATGGCTGACTGTCATTTACATTTGTTGGCGGGAAAATAATCCCTGTCAACATCTTCATAGACTTGTAAATTCCTAGAATGTATTTTTTTTATTTTAGAGGCTAATACAACATAAAAGAGATGCAAAAACTTTAGTCGTTTGTCCAATCCATGTTGAAATTTCTATAGAAATAAGATAATAACTTTATGTACACCATTACAATATTGCTTACAATGAATTCACAAAGTGGATATATACAAAGGATGACCTTATCGCTAAGAGCAATTTCTTTCTGGCAACCTTTATATTTAGTTAGACAAAACAACAATAGATAAAAGAAAATATTGGGTAGGTAAGTAGTTTTAGTTTTAGAAATAAAGAATATGGCATTTCAGTTAAAATGGCTCACAATGTCGCGTCGGGCTAAAAAATCATTTTACAAATTATTTTTTTCGTAAGTGTCAGTTTTTGATAGTAATATGGTAACTACTGTTAAGTCAAATCCGTTCCTGTTTATTAAACGTCGAAATAATAACTTCTGTAGAAACTTGTATAAAATAGGGTTATGACGTCATACCCCGCTACTGCCTAAACATTTAGTTGTTTGGTTTTACAATTAAAAAGGAAGTCTTATAAAAAAGTTTATTTCCTGAGGAGCATTACATAATTCATTTTACCCTATATAGGTTTAGAAAGAAGGAAAGAGAGAAAATACATTTATTTTGACAGAAAACAAGACACGACACATACTGCAGAAAACGTACAATCAATAATAATAAAACAAAACTAAGTAATGTTGGTAAATAGAGAATGATAAGAAGAATCTATAATGATAAAAAACACCTAATGTTATTGTTATTTTCACCATCAAACCTTCGTTAGTAATATGTATATATAATTCAATAAAATTTAGGAGGTTTTATCAAATGCACAGCAGCAGATTCCTGTTTTATCAGAACTGTTCGAGTTTGAAAGCACCTCCAAGTTTAGAGCTTGATTACTGCACTGTCAGCTTTTTTTAACAACTCTTGTACTTGTCCTCTTTGTAGAAGCCCTAGCTGATGAGTGGTCCGTCCCAGCACCCACATACCATATTAAATTTGAGACAAAGATTATCAACGATTTTTGTCAGTGTTGCACCTGTCAACCAAGGCTCTAGTATGTCGTCTGTACTACTGATGTCCATTTTTATTTATTGTGTAAATTTTATCAATGAGGTTATAAAAATTATCAGTAATAGTCGATTGACTACTGATAATTTTCATGTCCAATGAAACTGGATCCGCCCTTGACCTCTATCTTACATGAGATAGTGATGTATACAGTCAGCTGGTGACTACCTATTGTATAATTACACCCAACGTTAAAATAAATCGTTTAACAAAATCGTCGAACTTTCTAGATAAAATTGTCGTTAGTCACCAGTCACAAGTATTGATCCAGTAACCAGTGCTCGAGCTTGACGAGGTGTGGTATGGCTGGATTCAAAGAACATACACACATTACACAACATTACACACATCAACACATGTATGTACCTATAGCTTGTATGAAATCTCGTCACTTATAAACTTTGAGGTGTGAGAAATGTTGAGTAGGTAAATCTGGACGTAATCAAGGGTGTTTAGGTACACCCATACAATTGTTTTGTGTTCAGCAAGCGATTGCGAATTTATAAATGATTGTTAAATACATATAATGCAACATTAAAAATATTTATACTGGAAATTTACAACGCCTAGAATGTTACATACAAGCATTTTGCCAACCACATTTTCTGCCCTTTTTGAAGGACCCCATTTTTTACACCTTGAAAAGTCAAAGCATAGGTATATTAATATATCATCTTTATTTTTTTATTTTTTTTTTTGAAACCATTAAGAACACGGAAGGTGATACATAAACAGAAAGCGGGCTATTTTTAAACCGTAATGAGCCAATGTTTCTTTTTAAACCATGATAATAATAAAATAAAATATGTATTGTCAATCAAGACAATCAAACAAATTGACAAGCGTAGAGTAAGTATGTTTTTTTTTCTCTATGGCTGACGGTTCATATCGCCACTAAAAAGACAAGTAAAAGGTGAGGAAACAGTATGCACGTTACAAAAGGGTTTGTACAAAACGTTCAAAAACTGCATTCTAATTAGGCTTCTATCCCACAAGGTTTCTTCCTGGAATTGTGCCACAATGAATAACTGAGTAGTGCAGGTCGCTGTGTACGATTTATATAAAAACTTAATTTACAATGCTCTGTTCCTAAGGGTCGTAGCGTAATTTTACATAGCCCATAACCTTCCTCAATTAATACTCTATCCAATACAGAAAGAATTATTCCAATCTCACTGATTGTTCTAGAGATAAGCGAGTTTAATCAAACGAACAATCGAACAAAAAAATTCATCAGCTTTGTTATATTAGTGTGGATTAGGACAAACGACCAAAGAAGAAAATCCGTAAAATAATTCGGGAACTAAAACCAAGTTTTAACAGGCTTGTTGGCTTTATTCTAAACTGTGAGGTTTTCGCTAGGTTGCCTAGGTAACGGAATATAGGTCACAGGAAGTATTGATTTTATGTCTAGGTTCAGACATGTTTGCTTTCCAAGCCGTTCTACAAGGTTGCAGATAAGTGTTGCCATTAATTAATAAATATGTGTTGAGGTGAAAAAACAAAAGCTTTATTCAGAAAATGCTTTGCCTAGAATTTCTAAACCACATTCTGTCAAATTTCATATCAATTCCAATGATAATGTTGTTTTCATGCAGACATTTTTAGTATTTGTAGGACAAATTCGGACATTCCATCAACATCCTTGGTATCCAATACCTACAGTTTCATTCCTGTCAGTCATTACTTTAGTCAATTTTCAAGTTTAATTTTTTTTTAAATTCAAGTTTGGTTAGAGAGACTTCCCAGCAGGAACCAGTTCGAGTTACAGGCGACCCTGACCAGACCAGCAATCCATCCGTAAAGGCTATATTTCTTTCCAACTTTTACCTCCCCTTCTTATCTACATATCTTTCCCTCTCGATATACCTACTCCTAATTTTTCCATCTTTAATTCCTAACGTGCCCGGTGATGACAACAGGCTTGCGTGTTTAATACGAATCTGCTGACAGACTAACATACGTCTGTGTATGTATGTATGTACGAGTACAAGTTGAATCTCTGTCAGTTTTAAAATAAGATTTCTCTATTCCAATAACGAGTTTTCCTAAAACTGTCAGTGCTTTACCTCATTCATTATTTACTATACGATGCTAATAATATGACCACTCCTTTTTGTAACGTATTCTATGTGTATTGAAGAAGAATTCATGCCGCTATGAGTTTCATTTATGTGTTTTTATCAATACAAATAAATAACATTGAAGTGTCTGTTTGTAATGTCAAAATAATAGTTTTTTTAGTGTGTTTTTTTAAGGTGACCTCCATTATCATTTCTCCACATTACCTTACACGCAGATATAGTGTAGAAAGTCCTAAAGCCCTAAAAATAAGTTTTTCAATTTTTTGTCTGTCTGTCTGTTGTGAACTGAATTCCACGGGACTTTCACTGGCATATAGCTGGTGTTATAAGGAGTAACGTAGGCTACTTTTATTTTGAAAAAAAATATAGGATTCCACGCAAAATATGTACACGCGAGCGAAGCAGCGCGGGGAACAGCTAGTATAGTCCTACTAATATTATAAACGTGAAAGTTTGTGAGGATGTATGGATGTATGGATGTTTGTTACTCTTTCACGCAAAAACTACTGAACCGATTGCGATAAAACTTGGCATGTAGATAGCTGGAGATCTGGATTAACACGCTTTTTATTCCGATATTCCCACGGCATCTGGACTTACGCGGGTGAAACCGCGGGGCGCAGCTAGTATATTATAATAATAGTATATATAGTATATTATAATAATAAACTATTGAGTATGGAGTAATATGATAATAGTTTAATTGAAAGGCTCCTTGTCAATGCTTTGTTAGATTTTGTGTTTTACTATCATTGACGAAAGCATAATTAATTAGTTATGGACGTCTGAAATGCTACGATGTCTGGAATTACAAGAATACCATAATTAATAAACGGTGAACGTAGGTTATTGTTTTGTACAGGTCATTGATCTCTAACCATAGACGTAGAACTCTGTAGTTTATGTCCAAGACTACTATAAGTTTTTATTATTTTCTACAGCACAAAGGTTTAATTGTGAGTATGTACGTGGTTGATGGTAGCAGGAATTGTTTTAATTTATGATCAATATAAAGGACAATAATTTTAATATTGAAGTAGATTGAGCACAATAGGTTTCTACAAAATGTTGGTGCCAAATATAGTAAAGGCAAGACGAATTACGTTGTTCTACTGATCCTGAATCGCGTAATGAAAGTTCTAATGGAGATCCCATACATGTCGATCATAGGTATTGGACTGAACCCTTTAGATATACGGTGCTTTAATGTGAATTAGTAAGTTATGTATACCGAAAATGAAGAAATAAAAATACATTGTAAACACAGATTATGTTTTATTTGAACGACCTATCTACAGAATAATGAAATATACATTTGAACAATTAAAAAATTATAAATGGTAAACTCAGTATAACATATTTTTTTATCAATATTTGCAGTCTTTGAATTGATAAAAACAACTTACGCTTACGGGACAACAATTTTAAGAAACAAATACAAGGTTGCTGAGGTACACCACCTAGATTATTTTAAAGCAAACTATCAAAATTTTTGTGTGAAAGCAGTTTCTATATTTTGAACAGTTTTTTTAAGTACCAGTTCGGGCTGTAATAGAATTTTCATTATTTTTCTTCCGCGTTCTTAATTTTTGTAATTTTTTTATCCACCTTTCGGCGTTTTAACTTACATTGCCGTCCAGAAAGTTTTCGTTTCTTTGGCGTCCCTTCGCTAAATGAGTTTGAAGTCTGTGTCGTCTCTTCCTTCAATTGTAATGACTCTGTTTGGGTTTCAACGTTCACATATTCTTTATTATTCAACAATATAATCTTTTTGCCTTTATCAATGCCTTCGACTTGTGCGGATGTGGGCTGTGCTTCTGAAGAAGTTGAGCCTTCTTGAGGTTTTTCACGTAAAAGCAATGTCGGAAGAGCATTATCTTTGAGATGTTTAAGTATTTTCATTGAAGACTCCTCGAAGTGTGCAGAACACACTAAATGGCTGCTCCTCTTCAGAACTTCTTTTTGTAATAAGTCTTCTCTATCGATTAATGTCAACCATTTCTGGCGCCTGGAATACAAAAAACTTGCGGTAGGATTTTTTTAGAAGATGCTTCGGCTCTGTGTCTACTATGTAATGTGAACGTATTTGTAGTTTATTTAGTTCCCATTTTTATTATTCTAAGTATTAGCTAAGAATTACCTATTAGCTGTTAATCTACAAATACATAACTAAAATCTAAATCGTCCGTCTAGGTAATAACGGGCAAAATCAACAGTCTAAGTCTAGTAACTCTAGTCTATGGTAAGCATACAGTTAAAAACTTTGACACTTGGTTCATATTATTGTGTCGTGGTGTGTCGTGACGTGATAGAAAGCTATTGGTGTCGTTAATTTATTATGACTAGATTCATAATCATCATCATTGTGTTGTGGCGCCCTCTGTCGCGGCGACGAGCGCTCGACGCTCGGTCGCGCCCCGAAACGCCACATTAATGTGGTGAATTTAACAGTTCAGGCAACACTTCGACGCGTTAATGCGATGGATGGAGTTGTCTTACGTTCTTACTATTAAATACTTTATTAAATATGTAATTGTTGAACGACACTGTAAAATCCGCCTCTAGCATCTTTTAATACATATATTTAATTTATTTCCCAATATTTTAAGAAGAATCTCTATTATAAGAAATTGAATGTGTTCATCAAAACCACTGTCGTATCAGACGGTTCTGAGAAAAAAAATTTACACGTGTTTGCATCACAACTCACAATTTAATAATGATCTGTACTCTGTAAATGCGCCACATAGCAGCACAACACGACACATCGGTAAACACTCTGCGTCACAACAACAGATAGCGCGAGCGAACACATCGCGACACAACAATTTGAAGCTTTACCTATTATTCTTTACTACTGATTGTACTTAGGTACGTACTATATTTATATGCACACTGTTGCCTACATAATCAAAATCTTACTACATACCTTATTTGATTTAAAGCTAGACCATGGTAGGTACCTACCAACAACAAACATTTTGAAATACAATTTAAATAGGTACTTATCTACTAATACTTATCATAGCGAAACCTGACCTTATTTACAGAACTTGTAAATACCTATGTACTATAATAATAATATTTACAAATCTAACTATATAAATACGGGAGACACTTAAGCCTAGGGAAAGCAACATTTGATATGAAGGTAGATAGGTACTAATTACTTATAGGTAGACGTGCATTTCTTTACCTTTCGCTGTCCTTTGGAAGTGTGAAAAATGTGAGGTTCGTATTCCTGTTATTATTTAAACAGCCGTATACAATGCAATATGCATTTGCCTTCATTTTAGTCACAAAAACAACGAACAGATGCCGTGACGCGGCGCGTGAGTGAATATCGAACTAGCGTGCGACCAGGCCGGCGCGCAGCAGCCCACTGAATTTGCCCGACGAGTCGAGCGGGTCGTGCCCGACGAGTCGAGCGGGTCGAGCCCGCCGCGAACCGTACTTGTAACTTCTTAAATACCGTACTTGAAGGCCGGCGTAAGTCTGGCCTGGCTAAAAGTAGGGTGCGTATAGTATTATGTATTTTCTCACTGGATTACTCTCTCGACTCGAACTCGATCGAAGATTCATACATTTTAACATTTTTTTTCAATTTCACTGTATTATAATATATACTGTATATCAATATCATAATTGAATGTAATAGTAATAAATTCGCGTTAAGGAATGTCTGTTCTTCATATAGCGTCGTTTTTCAATTTTAATTTTGCCTATGCAAAAAGCAACATCACTTATAATAATTACTCAATTATATGTGTAGGCGAAGGAAACCGGATATAGGGCATTCAACGTCGTTTTCCCTTGGCCGAGTAGAATGTCAAGTGAGACATGAAGAAGGAAGTTAGCAACAATGTTATCTATTTCAAGACTGCAAAACACTATTTCATACAGATGTGAAAATGATTTTTCGAAAAATAAGGAACAAATAATTCTCTGGAGTTTCTCGATGATAAGACTATCAATGATTTGCTAGGGGCGCCTTAAGAACGTATGGTTAGATGTCATTACCATTTAATAAAAAAAAATTATAGCCGGAAGAACTTCTGTCACGCACGAAATATTTTACAATTTTTCGGCTGAAGTTTGTGATAATTTCAAAATTTTTATACAGTGACAGAATATTTTAATCTACGAGTATAAGTACATGCATTATACATTAATTAATGTTATTGACGTAATGGTAAGTCAAAGCAACATTTGTGATCGAGTTACGCCCACTTTATACAAGGTTCCCGTCGCCGATTATACTCGTACATTTTAGTAAAAAAAAATAAAATATATATGACTTATTAACGGTAGGTGTTTTAATTCAATAATAACCACAAGATCACCTAGTATTAACTTCATTTCTACAACAATCAATCATTATTCATAACTCGTCTTACCATTTGCCTAGTGAGTCATAAACCTACACAAACAATATGACTTACGTACCAAGGATAAATTACATTCTTTGATGTTATTTTCTGTATGAAAAGAATATTTCCGCGCCGTGAAATATTATGTTATTATAACCTTGTACGTTGTTTCAATGTACAATGTTAATAGTTGGCAATATTGAAAAGAAATGAATGATGTTTAATTATGAATGACATTTTGGATTTTTTTTTTTACATACCTACAGATATACTTAGTGTGTTGTAGTGTGTAGTGTGGTATAGGCTAAGAAATTGTTAAGGATAGCATAGAAGAGGGTAGTATTCTGCTCCAATCGAAATGGCCCGAAGTACCTTAAACATACAGATATTCAACTATTGACTCTCCCGTTAGGGGTATTAGTATTCTGTGCTCTCTCCTGTTCTTGCCCGAGTTGCCGGGTCCGGTCGTCAGAGATCCACAAAGAGCGGAGCATGGACAACGTGTGAGTAACACTTGTTTTAAGGGTACGCCAAAGAATATACAAACACTAGGGTAGGCACCGGTACATGGCCTTTGGTATAAAAATACAAAATGAATGAGCACAAAATGAACTGTACCTACTTATTGGTACCTGGAATGTTATATTCCATTTGATATGAATGGATTAAAAAAAAAATCAAAAGGGTATAAATGTGAAAGTAAAATGGAAGTTTTGTCCCTTCCGAGCAAAGGGGCTTTTATTATGACCAAAAAAATATCCGTGTTTTCCCTGTCTAACACCCTACTTAACAAATTTAACAACACTCATATTACACGTTATACACAAACAAAAACTCAACCAGCCTGTTAGGACTCACAAAACGAGTTCTGAGTATAAACTTAACTTAATTTTATGCAATAAAAAGTATTAAATTGAAACGAATCACGAAATGTTCCGAAATAAACCTTACAAATCCTGTCAAATCAGTGTTATTCCTATTAAAAATAATACAAAAATTATAGTCATTAAAAACTGCTAAGTCTATATTCTAAACATAGTATATTATTATACTTATTACATTAATATTAAATAACAACAGCTGCACATCTGCCAATATGTACATGTAACAAAATGGTAGCTGCGCGCCGTCTGTGCCCGACCGCCCGGCCCGGCCTCGCCAACTCAAAACTAAAGCCACTTGTACCCCCTCGGAGCCCCCTCCCCCTTCCTCTGCACATTGGACCCAGTAAATCGTGTAGGGCACACGCTTTGCAGGTTATTGATCGGGCGAACGAAGCGTCGAGAATATTTAGTGCAACCGCGGAGTGCGCAGTGAGCCGACATATTGTCGCGTAGTAGTGCTGCAGTGTGCCCTTTTAGAAGATACACTGTGAAAAAGACGTAAATATCTTATACTTATTTACTTGGAGATACACTTGTTGATGCAGATGTAATGAATATTTCTGTATTTAGTAGTAGTTGATAATCAAACTTAATAATGATTTTCCGGATTTTCCGCTTTGCGGATAATGTAATTAAACATTCCTATTGTTATATTTTTGTACATAACCTATGATGGAATTCTTTTCACACTATTATCGTAGCAAAGTCAACAAATACACTAGAATCCTACTATTTACACGTGACTTGTTATCTTATGTAATGATAATGCTATATAGGCTAGTGTTTATGAGAGCTGGAAATATTAGCAGTGTTGTTGCGATAGCGATAATTTTCTTATCGATAGTTGACTTTAAAAAATAGTAACTTTTTCTCGAGTCGATTTTTTTCAATAGTACCGATAGACTAATCTTATTAATCGATTGTAACGATAGATTAAGAAAATACTATTGCTGGGGATCGATATCGATGAGTCGAAGTATAATCCCACTAATATCCCACTAATCCCACTAATATTATAAATGTGAAAGTTTGGATGGATGGATGGATGTTTGTTACTCTTTCACGCAAAAACCACTAAACCGATTGCGATGAAGCTTAGTATGTAGATAGCTGGAGACCTGGATTAACGCATAGGCTACTTTTTATCCCGATATTCAAACGGTATCGGGACTTACGCGGGTGAAACCGCGGGGTGCTGCTAGTACTATTTATTGTTAAGTCTTTAAAGTTTACATATGAAATTGGCGTTTTATATGGAAAAAGAAAAACGATTTTTTTATGAAGTTATATATTCAAATAATCAAAGTATGTTGTCCATGCACTTTCGCCATTTTATAGGAAGTTCGTTAATTCCCTTGCTGAAAAAATAGTGAGAGCGAGAATCGGGTGGTTTGGGAATCTGTTGGAGCAAGCCCCGGGGAGTATGGTGGTTGTAGTAGACATTCCAATCGTAGCAAATGGCTAGAGCAATTGAGTAGTTTCGGTTGTTTAAAGGCTAGCTTTTCCATCATTGTTTACAATTGTTGACAAAACGGTTATGCCGTAATTGTCTGGCCACATTTTAGGAAGCAGTATGTAGTGAACAACACCAGCATTGATCCACCAGACATTCACAGTACGTTTTTTAAGTTAACGGGGCAAGATTTGGCCTGTTTTCCTGGGTTCAACCATTGTGGTGAGCATTTTCGATTATCTGACAGGATCCAGTTTTAACTACAAGGAACAATACGATTCAAAGTCCCCTCGTTGTTGTGACGGTTGACTAATGAAACGCAACACTCAACGCGTGGTATTCGGTGTGCCTCACTCAATTCATGCAGTACCCATTTCCCAATTTGCTTTAAATGAATTAAAATTATTTTAACACTTACATCGAAGCCTGCCGCTAATTCTCATGTATTTTGCGATGGATCCGCTACTACGATCCCTTTTAATTCTTCATTGTCAGCCGTTCAGGGGTCTACCAGCCGTTCAAGAGGTTTGTTCTGTAGGTTAAAATTTCCAGAACGAAAATGTCTGAACCAAAAACGATGGAAACAAAAATTAATTTGAATTTGGAATTAATAACCAAACGCCAGATATTTGAAATTGAAGTGGCATGTTCGACAAAACGCCAATTTTATATCCAAAAACCTAGTATTTTTTTTTTATATTAGTATCGATAGTATAATACTGTCGATAGTATTGTAATTAATACTTTCGAGAGTATAGATACTATCGATAGTATAATAAAGTCGATATATTCGATCGCACGATTGATTTTCAAGGCCACGGTACTATCGATAAACACCACTAAATTATGTTAGTTGCATATTTATGAATGAGAAGGAGGATTTAGGTTGATTAGGTAAGTATTATAAAGTAACTATATATGACGCGATCGTCGTGCCACTTTGTATTTTCTCGTTATATTAAGCCCTAGCTATGTATTGAATACGTTTATATCTTCTTTCTCTTTTACACTTTTTATTACTAACACAATATACTTATCTAGTTAGTATCGATCATAATTTCTAATTAGTTCTGATAACTTCTCCGCTCTAGCAACTAAATTTGGAATCGAGCGGACAATGTGTTATCTGTGGTCTTGTTGCGTGTGCATAAAAAAAAATAAGGAGAGTTATAAAAAATACATTTACAATTATTTTTGATAATCCTTTTATTTTTAATTCATTTTGTAGCGATTGATTTGATTTTAGACCTACCTTATTTTACGTGATTTCTTTATATTTAAGGATGAAATGAAAGAACAGTCTAGATTAATTCAAAATTGACATAAAATATACTTGACACAAATTACCATCACCTGTCATCAGAGGAATTGGAAGTTTCTAGATAAGGGGTCGTCTATTAATCACGTGATGTTTTTTAGCAATTTTTTAACCCCTCCCTCCCCGTATACCCCTGCTGAAACGTGGTGAGGAGTGGTGAGGTTTTAGATTGACCCCATCCCTGTCCCGCCTACGCAAAATCACGTGTATTTTTTCGAAATTTAAATTTAAATTATTCTTCACTGTTCTTTATGCCAGTTACAAATTACTTTATTATTTTAGAACGAATGAAGATGACAAGCAATAGAGAAAAAGAAGTTCTGCTTGCAATACTCAGTAGGTATAAAGAGATGCCTCATCTATGGCAGAAGAGTCATAAAGAATACATGAATAGAGATAAAAGAGAAGTAGGGTTCAGGATTCTTCTCAAAATTTACAAAGAATTCGACCAGGATGCAACGATCAAATATTTAAAGAAAAAAGTTGAGAATATGCGTACTAGTTATATCAGAGAATTGAGGAAGGTATGTGTTGTTTTTAACCAAAATCTTTTTTTGTTTAAGGTAGGCAAAAGTCCATTAACTATATTTATTTACTTTTAATTTTTAAAAATAAAATTAGGTGTTTTCGCTTACTGCTCAGTCTGTAAGTTCAATAAAAAAATACTACCGCAACTCTCTTACACCAAAAACTACCCATTATTTATTTTATTCACTGTCGTCTTTGTCCATCCAAAGTTTGCCTGTTAGTAATTGCTTTCAGCGATAAGGTCGCGCATTGTACATATTATTTCTCCGATTTCCTTGTAATGTAATTGCAATTGTTGTACAATAAAGTTTATTTGTATTTTATTATATTATAAATCTCATGCAGAGGCGAAGTTTCGGAGGTACACACATCACACTTGTTACCTAAGCAGATCTTTGTAGAGGGAGCAAGGTTAACCTTTCAATTCAATGGTACTTTGTTAAGGTTTCTCCTTGGCTTTTGTCGTCATTGGGGACAAATACAAACAAAGCGAGGATAATTGGTGGGTTTCTCATCTAAAATATTATTAAACGAGAACGAGGGTTTCCCATCATGGAACAGTAACATCTATGCATTACATTATAATACTTGAGCAAATTCGAGAGCTGAAAGCACTCTAGTTCATGTTTACACGAACCATTTCGAGACATTTCAAGACCCTCAACTAAGGATCGCATAAACCTGTTGTTTTGTATACGCCATAAGCCTTCTTACTACTCCATATAACAACGAGGAATTAACATCTGAAAATCATAAATTTCGACTCACACTTTTCTGAATACGAGGTAGACAGAGACGAGGCTTCCACTTGCTTCTCTTCTACTTTCTTATCTTATCTTTAGATACCTCACGAGCATGCTATAAAGTCATTAAATATTTCATACAAGCCGGCCGGTTTCGGGTACTTCGTGTTATCTCTTTGACCGTTACTTTAATCAAGTCACACCCAGAATTGCACTATTCAGAAAAGTTAAATACCCTCTGGGTAAATATAAAAACAATGAATTTACAAAGTTTACGTTTTTAGATCAAGGAATGTGAGCGTACGGGGAAAGTCTACGCGCCAAATCTGTATTATTTTGACGCGCTGAGGTTTATTGGTGACAACGACGGTTATTATGCCCCAGGCGTGGAACCTGGCGAGACAGAGGTGAGTTATTTTTAATATAAAACTGCTATATCTCTACCCATCTACTAAACATTTACCAGAAAAAGCGGCAATATTTCCCGTTACAATTCGGGGAGAAAATACCTAAGTTGACATTAGTTTGGCAAATTTGTATAAACCGAAATGTGTTTGGACTTACATCTTAAATTAATCTTGCTCTCATCATATAGGAGGTATTTGCTGCAGTTGCAGCAACATTAATATAGTTAAGATACCACAGGGTCTAAAAAATGTTCCCGCCTTAGAGTAAGTGGGCAAGTATTAGCCGTAGGCGTCTGAAAGTGAATCAATAGCATTTATTCTAAGTCTGATTCTTTCATATCCTATTTCTTATTTCTCTTTTCTTTGCGTGTCCGAACTTACTATAAGAGAAATAAGCGCAATTTTTTTATTCCTATGTGATATTATGGCTAATGGCGAATATTATTTTTTATTGAATAGGTGTAACATAAAGTCATTCCACAAAAGAACAAAAGCTTAATTTACTGATTCGTAAACTGACATGTTCTCTTGACAGTAACACGTTTTTATGTCTCTTTCAGAGAGTCTGTTGCGTTCTCTTTCTAACCACATTGATGGGGTAATTCAGCATCTGTCTTTTAGGCCTCGGACACGAAGTCAGCGGGAGCGGGGCCGCCTCGTACGCCGCTCGCCGCCCGCTCCCCGCTCGCTCCCCGCTCCGCCGGCCTTCGAGGCTAGTTCCATAAAAATGTATGCATTGGAACGCGCCGCTCCCCGCGCCGCCGCCGCTGCCTCCCCGCTCCCGCTAACTTCATGACCGAGGCCTTACTCTCTAAGTCAATCATAAGAATATGAGTATAAAATTCTATGCCAAAATGCTCTTGCTTACAAAAATTAAACGAATACTCCCATTCCAGGGTCACTCATCTACTCTATCATCAGATGCAGAAAGCGATTATCAACCAAAAGCAACATCATCCACACAGAAGAAAAAGAAAGTATCCCAACCAGTCGCTGAAACGAAGGTCATCAACCAAGAAGCAACAGAAATGCTCCTTCAGATGCAAGACGAAAAGTACGAGGCCATTGGAAGGTCACTAGGCCTTCAGCTCCGAGACCTGGACAAAGACCAACAAACAGTAGCTCTTAAGCTCATAAACGATGTTATGTACTATGCGGAAAGTGGGATGCTGTCTCCACATTGTTCTATATCTCTGGATACTCCAATAGGACACACTTTAAATGTCTATGATTCTCCATCTAATGACAGTAAATATCATATACACGATCCTCTTGTACCGTAAATCACGACACGACATTTAATACTCTAACTAAGCGTTCGGTCTATCTCTATTCGTTCTAGATCTAAGTCCTATCATATTGGCGGGAAATACGTGATCTTTTTTAACTTTCGAAGACACGTACCTACAGACATTTTGTTGATTTCACTAAAATATGACACACATAATTAGTTTACAATTAATATCATATATGGATATAATCTATTTCTATGATAAATTTTATTAAAAGCAGTTTAGCAGTGAGAGCATGATCTTTGGTTGCCTTACACTTAATACAATTTCTTGGCCAATATACCTAAATGTACATACATTATTGTATTATAGATAGATAATTATTTTATCTATACATTTAGTTATAAACTAGTACAATTTTTAGAAATTATTCTTAATATTAATTACTAAATATTTTTAATAGTCAGCCAATTTGTATAGACTGGTTATTTTATTTTAGTTTTGTATCATCTCTAAAATAAAAAAAATCATAATTATACTCTAGTAAAATACTATAAAATAATATTTGGTGTTTTATTACGTGAATGTCTCTTGTATTGTCTTTGTAGTTTCCATAGCCCACTAGTTACTTGTCAAGTGCGGTCCAAATGTGAATTTAACACAGTATAAAAACATATTTTTTCATTAGACAATAATAGCAGTAAGTAAAAATGACATGGTAGCAAAATTTGTTTTCAAATGTGCAAACTTGAAAAAATCCTATGAGAGATTGACAGACAGAAATAAAAACAACCATAATTTTGGTAAATGTGTAGTTTACCACATTAACTAAAAAAAAACACAGAAAATTTAAAAATCACAGACTGAAGCGTTTCAAGATTCGTCACTATATTGAAGTACATTTTTATTGAATTTGTACGTCGCCACATGCACCGTACCTTAACAATAAATATGTACCATTTAGATTCAATACGTGCACGTAATACTAAGGGCACATAAAAACAAAATTGCCTTAGTGGAATAGACAAGAAATACACTTTTATGGTCAACTGGTCAAGCTTTCTCGGCGCAGTTTTTATGGACGTGCCTACAATTTGCTGCACCCATGATTTACTATAGGACGAGATGCGCGAAAGCGTCTGACAAGTTAGTCTGTTGTGCGTGCGTCAGTTGATTAGTATTTGTAGATCTTAAAAAAAAAAGATTAATCGACTATTAACAACTTTTTTTTAATCCGTAAACGAACACCTGGGGGTTTGTCTTTAAACTCACCTGATCTAAAGTGACGATGAAGACGAACATGATACCTATGGGAACCTATTCACTCTACTCTTGAAGGTTCCAGGATTATATCAATATATATTATTATATCAATCCATTGATTTTGACGATACAATACAATATTGTTTAAAATACGCAATAGACAACGCATATAATGTTTAAAAAAAAAACCAGGTAAGTGCGAGTCTGACTCGCGCACCGAGAGTCGTTTGTAGATAGTACGTCCATCTCGGGAATCAATTCTCGAAGATTATTGCCCGTCTTTTCGGAAATACAAACTTAACTTTGCGTTTGCGATGTACGACAAAGTCAATTTTCCAACAGTGTTGTCAGACCTTGCTTCTTACCAAATTTCATGATTCTAGGTCTATGGGAAGTACCCTATAGTACCTACGTTTTGGTTTACGAAATTTTCAAATTTGGTCAAATCTAAGGCTTAAGTGGCTATATCTTATGATTGACGCGTTGACATAGAAGCTTGATTTTTTTACAGCTTCAAGGTACTGCAGACTTATGTATTTGGTATTAATTGTAACTTGATGCGTCCACGGGTTCCTGAGAAAAAGGGTCTTAAAAGACAGACAGACGGACAACAAAGTGATCCTATAAGGGTTCCTTTTTTCCTTTTGAGGAACGGAACTCTAAAAACCATAATGTTATAAACGGGGGTCTTATCGCTAGTTGCGATTTCTTCCCGAGAACCTTTATATTGCAGATGCAATTCTCTTTTATCCTAACAAATATTATAATTGCCAATGTCAGTGTGTTTGTTTGTTATCTGACATCGACCATCATGAAATTATGCTCACTGACTTTTGTTTTCAGGCGTTCATAAAAGGCAATGAGTGTCTTTTATCCAGAAAAAAGTACTACATTAACTAGACACACCCGAGAGCCAAGATTAATGCAAATAGATATACTTACCTATTCTTTCATACAAATATTCATATTCATATTTATTTATTTCACACAAAATCGAGTCCAAAACTGGTCTTAACTCTTAACTAATATTTGTTTCGTCTATTTTACCGATGCACGCACGTCACATTAGCATTGAGCGGGATTTAAAGTCGCTTGAATTTGTATTCGAACCTCGACCGACAACTTTTTAAAATTTGAATTTGGAACTCACTTGGAAGTCAAACATTTTCCAAAGTATTAAAAGTTTAAAGTTTTAAAACCTATAATACTCTTTCCACAGTACCTTATATGAATAACAGGATATTATTACCACCGCCTACATGGTTTGTGATCATCACACAACCTTTTACGACAACATTCAAACATTGACAAATAATGTTGTTCTTTTTCGTTAACTTGAATAGGTATAAGAGTACCTACAGAGATGTAGCCATATTATAGAAGTGGTTTGTTTAGCGAAATAATAGTTGAGTTAGATAGACCTTCGATCAAATTGTGATATCTACTGAAGAAATGGGATTTGATATTTTTTGCTATGTAAAACTTTTTCTGGTGTAAGCTATAGACCCACTAAATCTACTCGTGACGGAACACCGTGTGGTTTAAGTCGGTTCGAGTCCGACATACCATTTCACTCTTGGCTCCGCTTGGGGTTTCCACACGATAAAAAAAGTAGGTAAATGTTTTTCTTTTTTGTTTTGTGTTACAGAAAGGTTTGGAATGAATACACCTTTCTGTATTTTAAACTTAGAATAATGTTGTTAATGATTTGCATTACTAAAATGGCTTTTTCGGTTTAATAGTTTGAAAACAGAGCTCTCATTAAACTCATCTTATTCTTGAACTAGGCGTTCACCGCAGTTCCACCCTCGTTTATAGTCACTGCTCCGCTCCTAAGGATCGCAGAGTTATGTTACATAGCTTATAACCTTCCTCAATGAATACTCTATCCAATATAAAAATATATATTTAAATCTGACTGATAGTTTCCGAGATAAGCGCCTTTAAACAAACAAACAAAAAGACTCTTCAGCTTAATGATATCAGTTTAAATTAGTTTTTCGCTTCGCGGCGTTACTCGCGTTAATTTAGATTTTATCATTCAGTTCATATAGTCCTAGGTAACAGTAGTTTTCTAGATAAACGTAGGGTGCCTTCCCTGTATCCCTACAACGTGAATGTAAAATCTCACGACAATTGGTTTAGCAGTTAGGCGTAAAAGCTTAACAAACAGTCTCATTAGTTGTCAAGATAGTAAGCAACATGAAGTACCATATGTTTACACGGTGACGAACCCTTTGACTACCATTGTAAATAGTTAGTGAATAATCTCAGTGGTTTGTGGTTTACATTTTCCTCTTGCTGGCTTATGGCCATGTCCCCGTTCATGTCGACGGATATAGCAACTTGTATTTCCGAAACTGTTATGTGGGACGACGGTACGTATTCGTAAACAATTTTAATTTTACTTGCAAACAATCTATTTAAAGCTATATAAGGTTATATTAAGTTTACATGATTTCAAGAGAAATTAATGTGTATGATTGAGTCAAGATGTTCCGAGGTCAAACAGGTAACGTATTTTTTAAATAATATCAGTTTTCGCGAAAGTTGGTGTAAGTGTATCTAGCTAGGTCTTGTCATAATGGATGTAATTTTTCTATAACTAGCTGACCCGACAGACGTTACGAATACTGAACAATCGCGCCAACTGTCAAACGACTGTCAGGTATGTCAAAAGCGTTATGATCACATTACAAATTTCATTACAAAACATTTTTCTTTCTTATGAACCTTCTTCTGACAATAACAAACATAAAATATAATAATTTGAGAAATCGGTGTAGCCGTTCACGCGTGATGCCATGACCAAGGGAAATAGGGATTCATGTATGTATGTATTTAAAAATATAAGTATGTTTACCAGTCTGATTACCATATTACAGGCCCTGCCTAGCTTGATAATAGACGGCCGTATGTTAGAGGTGTCAAGGTATAATTTCTATTCATCATTTAGCGCTATTTTGCGTTTTATGACTTTAATTACTTAACACATTCCATTGGGATTTGGCTACGGATAAGTAGCATGCCCAAAGTGACCAGTTGGCGGCTTGCCCCTATTACGTGAATGGGGACAAAGGCAAAACGTGGTTGTTTAATAACCAGCTTCGTATTGCCTTCAGAGGTGACGCTACTTACCACCAGAAATAAGTTACAATTGTGACGTCACACATTGCTATCGTCAAATTATTCATTAAAATGGTAAAACAATTAAAAATTAAAAACAACTTTGAAATAAGGACGAATCTAATTTGATAGTCGTTTAAAAAATAGACGATAAGTAGACGTTTAAAAAAGATAAACTGATTTAAATTCATGGTCATCTACCGTATGCGTTACCATGACCATGTGCCCCCTGAAATCATATCAACCTCTTAATTATAAGTGTTTTTAGGTATGTCTTGTATTAAATGATTCAATAATTGTATTTCCAAGAGATACGTTAAAGTGCAACAACAAATGACATAAACAGTTTTATGAAGGGTCTCTTCGCATTTAAATATTGCAACGTGACAATATGCTTACTGCATATTAAGTGGGAAGGTGAAAACCCCTGTTACCGCCCCTGGCAATTTAAAAAAATGTCGAATTCGAATTTCAAATTTCTGTAGCTAAACTTTCATAGTGTTTATCCAAAAATATACATATTAGTCTCAAATATAAGATCAAATATATTGACGATCTACGAGTATGTAGCCCAGCGTGTGGCGCGTAGAAAATACAACACGCGGATTCCGTTTCCGTTCAGAGCAAATATTTGTATGTATGAATATGTCTATTTGCATTGATTTGGGTGTTTCTATGTATGTCAAATATGGTGTGTATGGTATGCCTAAGTAGGTATATTTATCCGTGTTTTAGATCGCATAGTAACTAGAAGTTATGCTTGACCTGGGCCTTGATAGCGCTGTGTTCCGTGTGCCACATTATATTTTATTTTAATGTACGTATTACTTAGTTTCGACCACGGATTTACTCGCGTTATTGTAGATATCTTCCAGTACTTTTCAACAAGCTTTTAATAGCTTCAGTTGTCACTAATTACGTAAACAAATCTTGAAGGAGATTTTAACCTATACCTACTACTAACTCTATTATATATATATGATCGCGTTAATTCCCGTACTTATATATAATTATAATTTTAACCTACCTCTAATTGTCATATATTATATTGTAATGAAACTTTGTTTGGATAGTAGTAGTAGTAGTTTGGATCACAATACTATAATGTGGCATCTTGGAGCTGATCTGATGATGGAGACAGGAGATAGATAGTGAAACTCTTCATTGGCTACAAGTAAAGTAGATTGGGCTTGGTAACGATTTTCTGATGATGTCGCTAGGAGGATAGATTCCTTTTTTGATCAGTTCGCCATTAAAGCGTTTTTTTAAATTAACGATCCTATAATTATTTGGATGAAACGTTCTTTATGTCCTTTTCTGTACCCCTGACAATGTATATGCAAAATTCCATGATGATCAGTTCAGTAGTTGAGGCGTGGAAGCGAAATAAACAAACGAATAGACTCACATTCGTATTAATAATATTAGTGAGGATTATAATCTAAATTCTATAGCTGTCCAATGAACAGTTAATTTATGTAATTCTATAGGGCGG
Organism: Callimorpha dominula; assembly: GCA_949752705.1. Taxonomy (NCBI): domain Eukaryota; kingdom Metazoa; phylum Arthropoda; class Insecta; order Lepidoptera; family Erebidae; genus Callimorpha; species Callimorpha dominula. Next base: position 1,513,511 of record OX457012.1, on the reverse strand, counting down.
ATGTTTGTACAAGGACGACAGCTATTTGTAGTAAGTAATTAAAGTGTCGTCTAAAACTGATTAGATATAAGTGTATGCCGTTTATATTTATAGATACAAAATGGTAATTTGTAATTTCAAATCACTTTAAAAACATCAAGAGCTAGTTTTACCCGGCGGCTTCGCTACCATTACTTTTTTATGGATGAAAGGTGGTCTTTATCCTTTTCAGTAGGTACCTCTGATAATATGTGTGGAAAATTTCATAATAATCGGTTAATAGTTAAGAAACAAACAAACAACACAAAAAAAAACACTTTCTCATTTATAATATTAGTTAGGATTAGAATGCTACCCTTTCTGTTTTTTAAACTTGATGCTAAAGCTTAAGTTTAGGTAAAGGTTTAGGTTAGCTTATGAGCCCTCGCAACATCAGCAGTGTTCCTTCTCAGAATTTTAGATCTCTGGATAATGCTTAGTTTGTGACAAAAAAAATGTTACAACTGAGACAACGAATTCCCTAAATAAAATCCTAAATTTAACTTTTTACCTTAACAAAAATAGTGACCCAAAAATTACTAGACCGACGATTGTTCATAAGACCTCACTCCATAAATATTTTAAAGCAAATTGTAACTCCGTATTTGGAATTCATGGGTATCCAGTTTTTGCACATGTTGTAATACTTGAGACAACATGTTCCAGCTGGCTGAGTGATACTCATGTTCAGACTATACGTAACTTTTTCCTTATTCATCAGAACCATAACGAAGTGTCCTGTGAGTAGGCAAATCGGTGCTGGTGAGCCAAGAAAGACCCACATACATTATACTATCCAGATCGGCAGCATACTGCAAACGAGCCAAGTAAAAAGCATCCGTAACTGGCGAGCGCGTATGAATGTGGAAGGCGCCAAAGCTGTGTGTCAGGATTGTGGTAAATGGCGCTCTATTATGGCGCGCGAATAAGGAGTGTAACCGGGTAATAAGGAACCATTCCCGAAAATGAAGGCAGACGATAGTACTAACGCTCGGGTTAGGCGTTGAAAAAAAATGATTTTTTTTCATCGGAATCGACATTTTTTCTGACTCATCATCAAAGGTGTCATTAGCACTATCATCTTTCTACGTTTTCGTAAGCGTTTACTAATAACCTGCATAGACCTGTATGATGCAAGAAAACTGCAAAACATAACCATGCAACATAGATATACTTATGGTACCTCTTCCTCCCTCTTGTACAGATTTTTGCAAAATTGTGACCCACGAATTATGTCTACGTAGTTATTTTCTCTTTTAATAATACTACTTTACTCATGGAATCTTAAAATGAAAACCGTGAATAGGTTGCATTCTAAAAAAAAGACAAAATACTTCTAAAACATACCTACACATAAAAAACACTCCGCTTAAATTAAGTTACACAATAAATAAACCTACCCCAGCGACACGGCCAACACACCTTTAAAATTTATTCCCCGTAAACTATTTCGCCCCTTTCGTGTGCATTACCGAAATTACCACATAGCCTCAATCCCTCGGGGCAGGGGTGTGGGGATGACGTCAGAGTGACTCATAGACCTCCCCTTGCGTGCACAGACGACAGGTCATCGAGTCTACGCCGTAATTTAGTTGGTAAATGTGTTTTTTTTAGCAGTTCAGTTACGGTTTCAGATTTTCTTTTACTGACAAACCATTTTGTTGCATAGGGTTGTCAAGTAGAAAATAACGAATCTGTAGGAATTGTTTAAAGAGCCAAAAGTATTGGCATTATTGTCAGAATAAACTAAACAGATTTAGCTTGAGCTTTGAAGTTAGCTTCTAAGAATTCCTTGAAGGATCATTCATAGGGCCGTGTCAATATTCGACATTTTTATTTTTAATAAATAGAATAACTTGGCTACTTAGCTGTCGCACGCCAATATAATCACATAAGTACACACACACAAACATACCGTGCCCAATAGCCAAGTCACTATATTTATTAAAGAAAAAAAATGTCTTACATGGATACTGTATAATTTGTAACTTCCGACTTTCTCCCTAGGTGACGTTACTGGTAAAAATGTATCACACTATGGTTTCGTTACCGGGGCTATTATAAATATGTACGGATTCATTGAATACATTAACGTGCTCTTAGGACAGTTGATTTTTATTGCAATATACCGGGATTTGAGGGCGCCAATTGAAGTTTGTATAGTACGGTGACTATAAAATAATGTTATTTAACTAATTAAGTAACAATTAGGTCTTAAAACTGGAAGAACTACGGTGCGACTTACGAGACTTAGGTTTTTTCATGTTATAGGGGGCAAACAAGCAGACGGGACACCCGATGGTAAGTGACTACCATGCTATGGCAACTTGGAACATAAAAGAATTGCACTTTTTTTATTGAGTCCAATGCCATCCCAAGGATAGATACCGGAACTAAAATTACTGTGCTACAATATTTAAATTTATAATTTGTATGAGGGGAAATTTATTACCCTCAAATGTATTACGATTTAAAATTCGCATTTGTGAATACCAAAATATTGCATATTAAATATCTAAAACCACTTCAAATTCTTTACAAACAACAATTTGTTCACCAACACGTAACATTCAATCGTAACAATCAACAATTTTTTTTTAATATTTGGAACTTATTAATATTAGGTTGGCAACACTTCACTTATATTGCAAATGGCTGCGTATGAGTACCGATTGCCGGTTTCTTGTGCTTTTCTTTTTGCAATAAAAGTTTTGGTTTGAATATAAAAATCGGAGATTAGTCATAAACATACATTAATTAGCTAAAGTATAAAATTCTCATGTTAGAACCAATAAAACAAGAAACAGGTAACAACAAAACACATTCATACACCGTATAAGTAGGTACCTATATATTGTTCAATTATATATATATATATACCTATAGATATGTATATTATATTAGTTTTCGGTATCTGACCACTAGGCAGAGTTTTGTGTTGTCAATAAAAAGAAGCAGAGTTGCCTGTCTATATCCTATATACTATTGTAGTCTTTGGTGACTACCGCAGCCCATGGCCACCTGCAAGTCAAGAGTCACAAGTGCGTTGCCGGCCTTTAAGGTGGGAGAAGGAGAATGGGGAAGAGGGGGAGAGGGAAGGGTTAGGGCCTCTGGTAACCTCACTCTGCCGGTTTTCTGTGAGGCCGTGATATCACTCCGGTTGAGCCGGCCCATACGTGCCGAAGCATGACTCTCCCACGAACCGAAACCAAAATTTGATGGGATGGGAAATTTCTAATGGCATCTCATTTCTTTTGTAGGTGACAATGTACCTTACCTCTATATCCACTATTTACCTACCTCACTATCTCTTTAGGTAGTGTAGTGACAAAAAAAATTATGAATTGCAAAAGTAACTTTGTAATCTCATATGTAATATACATATGAGATTAGGTACAAAGTTTTAGTTACATTAGAATTCAAAAGTTACATAATTATGCAGTTTGTATTTTTGTAAACGGGACTGAAATACCGGTAAGTTTGAGTTTTTTCTTACTTTATAGACTCAACGCTAATAGTGTTCCAAACTTGTTGTTTGTGGTTTGTGTGTTTGCTAGATGTCCCTTAGAATGTTGATGATCGGTAGGTGAATCAGTGACGAAAATAAGAAAAAAATGGACTTGCATTTGAATAGTTCTTAAAATTCAGGTTCAAATTAAATGTAATCTCGGAATAAGCCTAGTTACATTGTGCCCTCTTAGCCATTGAAAATTCAGGCTTCTAGCTTCATCCATAACAAAGTTACAGGATTACAGAAGAAAGAAAAGATACAGGAAAGGATGGTTTTTTTTTTTGCTCGACTTGGCGGGAGCACTGCCGAGCTACCAGACATATCGTCATTTATTACGATACATCTAATATTCATGAAAGAGGGGTTTCTGTATTTTAATACACTAACACCTCGGTTTCGCATAACTTTTACAATCGCAAATCACAACCCTACTTAATTAAGAATATGTCTGGCTTGCTCGCACGGTAGTATATATATAAGTAAAATAAAAGGAACGAAGCCGAGGTGCAAATAAGTTAGTACTTTATGTCCATGAGGTTAGAGTAGCTTTTTAACTTTAACTTACTTCTGTGACAATACATTAATTCTAGAAAATAAACATTGAAAATGTAAATGGTGCCCATAAAACACCCAAACTCCATTGATATAAAAACTAATTAATTATAGCCTAACTAATAATGCCCCACATAAAGAAATAACAGGTCGTTGACTCGTCGTAACCAAACTAGATATTAGAGAAAAATATAGATTTAGGTTGCCAACAATCGACATATATGTCGTTGCCTGATCTTAGAATTAAAAACAATAACTTGACACATCTCACACACGGTTGTCTGATCCCAAACTTGGCTGATCCTGTATGATAACCAGACGGCTGTTAAACATACGTATATATTACTTAATACATACATTTTATAGAAAAATTACACCCAGACACATAACAAATGATCATGCTCATCACAAAATTATTTGTCCTGGGTGAGAATCGAACCCACAACCTCTGGCTCAGCAGTCAGGATCACTAACCTCTAGACTAGAATTGAGAATTGACTCATGAATTGTCCGACCATTTCATGAAATGTCGTTTGATGATAGAGCCAGCTAAAACTGACCATATCGTTCAAGCGTTTGGTGATATATCAATGTTTGTTGGCCATATCATTAGTGTAGGGTCTCGATGATATAAAAGGTTTTTAAAATTTGGAAATATGGTAGGAAATTCTAATTTGCTTTTTTAGTTCGTAACTTACACTTATTTTACGATTTAGGGATAAAATTTCCAAAAATCAATAAATAAATTGTTATTAATTGATTTTTGGCAATTTCACCCCTAAGGCGTAAAATAAGTATAAGAATAAGTTTGAAAGTAAGAAACAGTAAATTTAATAGACCTAAGTACTTCTATTAGAAATAAATGCACCTGTAAGTATATGGACGTTTTACAAAATTTTACTTCTAAGTGAGTGAATCAGGGGTTTTAAGTATATATTTTTGAAGGAAGAAGCTTGGAATTTCATATCTATAGGTACCTGCTTCTGGTTAGAAATAAATGTACACTTTTTTTTTTTTTAATATTTATACATGTATTCATCACTTTTGCAGAAAGAAACATGAAATTAATTTTAAAGCTTGTTATATAGCGCTTAGGAAAAAAAAAGGGAATTTAATATCTGGGGAAACGGCAGTGACCCCGCCAAGACAAGCCAAGCGAAGCGCAAGGGCACTGCCTACTTTTTCTCAAAGCGCTTCGTCGTTTTTTTGAACCCTCATAACTTGGGTTTGAATTATACCATATATACAGAATTCTCGGAATATGATGTCAATAGTGGACTTATTAAACATATAAAGTTTCAATTTATCAGCTCATATACTTTAGATTTTATTGATATCAAAAAACTCCGATTTCGTCACTTACTCACTGATGATCATCAAAATTCTTAGGATACTTTTCAAAGTCCTAGAACGCTGAAATTTGGTATGTAAGCTAGTATTAGTACACAAACAACAAAAAACATCTAAAACTTGGAACTTTTACCCCCCAACCCCTTAAACTAGGGGATGGAAGTTTGCATGAGGCTTCCACAAATTTTGATGTTATATATCTGAAAATTTATGATATAGGGACTCCTTAATTATAAATAATAAAATATACATATTTCAGGATTTTTAGTAAATCACTCCCCCCCCCCCCACCCCTTTAACCCGTACCCGCTGTGATTGATTATAAACAGTAAACTAACATAAATGGAAATGAGCAAAAAAAAAAAAAATATTGTCATAAGCAACTTAGAAAAAGAAGTGAAATCCCACCAAGAACATTTTCATGTAAAATGTTGCCAAGACGAGACCATATGGCTCGCACTGTCAAAAAGTTATCAGATCTCATGTAGAGCCAAGCTTTTAACTCTACACGCCCTAACTTCACAAACTCTACACCTTAGTCAAAACATGTGGTCTGGCCGTTTCGCTACCGTCACATTGGCGTATTTTGATTAAGGTGTAGAGTTTCCCCGGATTTGTCCTAGTTTAGAAGGCGTCCGGGGAGCGTCCAGGCAGGGTTTTCAAAAAGTGTGGACTCTGTGCCAAGGGACAATTATAATTGTTAGGTTAATCGTTAACAAGCTAAAAATTTAAATGGAATCAGCGTTTTTGTCCAGGTGTCCGGGAAAAGATCTCGATTTCACCCATGTGTCCGGTATTATTTAAGTGCCCGGCATCGGCAATTTATGTGTGTTGGCAGGCCTGCCTCGATGCGCGAGTCGACTCGCATTTGTCCATTTTTTTTTTGTAAATAATAAGAGCAATGTATTTAAAAACGTTCTTGCCAATTTAAAAGTTGAAGCTATCAGAAGCAAAATCATTATCTAACACCTGTGTATCTATAGCTTCACTGTCCATATCCCAAGAAGATATATCTAAAAACCCAAAGTCTGAAATTATCTAGTGTATCGTAAAAAACGCGGGCCTCCTCTACAATAATGTAGCTCTTAGCGAACAACTTGTCGTGGTTTCTCGCCATATTGGGTCGGTCGGCAGTATCGATCCGTCGTCAGCGATGTGGCGTGGGAGAAACGCACACTTACGTACTTTAGATGTTTACGTTTATATACTATTGAGGTACGTGTGTGTGTGTCATTTAGTCGATTTTATGGAGACATGGAGACGAACGTCACTTCAAACTACGAATTTATGGTATTCGCTTGCGAATCACGTTTTCTTTGACTATATTTTGGCAGCAACATAATACTTATGTACCTATAGATTTGGAAATTTAAATAATTTCGTTTCATTTCATTTATAATGATTAATAGGCAATCAAATATTGAAGGATATAAACAAAAGAATTGCTTGTGTCTGGAAAATATACTGGCATATGTAAAAGAAATTATGAACAGTAAAGATCTAAGCAAAAAAGAGATATTCAACATGTGTATCCTTCCATGCATGACATAATATATATGGTTGTAAGACCTGGTCAATCCCTACAAGCTATAATACGTCTATGGGTCAATCACACAACACACGAGGGTTGCCATAAGTTCGAAACCAATGTCGGCGTCACTATTTTGTGACTTTAGCGCCCCCAACCATTGTTTATTGACGGCTCCTCGGTTACCTAAATCGACACAGGTAATTTGTAACTTGCCAGCTGTTCTAAAGTATTTATGTCTTACGAGCCTTTTCTAACTTAGTATATAATTTCGTGGACATGTTTCGAATAATATATTTTTTTACATATTCAATCGTTTTGAACTTTTGTACAACATGGTATTACTCTTTTGAATCGTTTTGGTAATCTTTGTATTTAAAGCGTAAGTCATTAACATTCGTTTTTACGATCACGTAGTATCTCGATGGTTTTTACACATTCTACGAGGAGACTGATGTTGTTTAACTTGTATTTTGACAAGAGAGATAACACAATAACTAATAAAAGACGTAGGTAGCTGAACTACCCCATTTTAGGACTCGAATGAAGTGCTTACCAATCAATTATTTTTGTAAAACTAAATTGAAATGTACATAAGTAGGTAGCTATATGTTTTTCTCTTTAGGAACATGATTTTGAAAGCGAAGACTTGAAATTTTTAAATGCTATTAGATGTGTTAAACGGGACTTAATCGCAAGTGCACCGATCGCCGATCGTGATCATGGTAGGACTGATTTTGGAAGTACTATGCATATTGTAAATATATTGAAGGATCAAACATTTAAATTACTCGTGTTCTAGTGGACGTCTTTGTAGAAATCTTCTGGAATTATACTTCAAGTACTAGTATAGTATTATGTTATCTGTGCTTCAAGGTAATAAAATACATTAAAATTGAGGGAGAAGAATTTAAAGTCCCGTGACCCGTCTGATATTTTAGTAAACAGAAGAATATTAAACAAGAACACAATATTTTGTTCCTAAGCAACTTATTTACTTCTAATGATTAAACCGCCATTGCAGTTTATATACGAACGCACTTAACCGACCTATAATCAACCCCATTGCCCTTGACCCGTGCACGTGTTGCTGGGCACTAACCCGCTCCATCAAGGTTGGAAGGGATAAAGGTTGTGACCGGTTTCAATGAACAGTTAAATTTAAAAAAAATTGTGATTGTTATGTTACACGATATCTTCGTCATTATTAAACCGATTTCAATAATTCTTGTTTTAATTGAATTGGTTGTATTCAAGGTTGGTCCCATTTAAATTTGAAGAAAATATTCCACCTCCAAGGTGGAAAATAATTTTTTAGATTTCTTCGCATTGAAGTCGTTGATATTTTTTATTTATTTATTTATATTATTAACAATATTAAAGCTCTATTAAAAAAACAAATCTGTTTATAAACAGAAAAGTATTGAACTTTTTGTTTTACGTACCTACCTATATCTACCTATAGTAGGCAAGTAAAAAAAACTTTACCAAAGGATTGTAGGTATATTACTATAGGTATTTAGGTATTTAAACAAAAGGCCTATGATCAGCAATGCCATGAAGATGATGACAAATGACTGATATACACCGTAAACTCGATTATTAGCCTGAAATTACATTAATTTTTTTCACAAAATACAAAAAATATAGGTAATGATAGTAAGTATGCATTATGGTACAGGTTTTAAAGTTTGTTTTAAAAACCTGATTGATTTAATTGAAATCGGGGATGTTTACATTTTTGCTGTTTCTATTGTGAAGGTATATGTTATAGCGATAGGCTATAGCGATAAGAGATGCTTTTGGCTCATTCTCTTATATTAATTAAATAATGGTATTTTTCATGAACTTACAGATCTAGAGTCTGGATTTGTTTATTACCTTCATGTAAGAGAACATTCTAGACTCAATATTCAAGACAGATTCAGGTATGTATGTAGGTATAAAACTAGATAACAAGCAACGATCACTTAAGAAAAAAAATACACAATAATCTATAGCATGAAGGGTTTAGAGAGCTTATCCTCAAAACTGATTCGAATAGAAATAAAATACAAAACTCATAATGGAATTTCCTTCAAGCTTTGCTTCTAACATATTTATTGTTTGATTACGTCAGTGAATCTAGGGTTTGGGCCAAAAAGACTATTAACTCCAATTTAAACCACATTTTACCTACGCACTTGTATAAAATTAAAGAAACAAACCTAAAACTCTTCAATCAATCAAACTCCATTTGATTCAAATTTTAAACGAACCATATAAGGCTAAGAAGACACTGAACAATGCAACATTTCATAATTTAACCAACAGCATTTTAAAGTCAGTTTTTTTCATGGTCTTCTTTTTTTAATTTTACACCAAATTGTACCCTACAGTGTTGCCAACAATTTTGACGACGTTCTACCAGTTTTCGTGATAGAAAGTGGTTGCTATATTAAAAACTACGTCCATATGGTACATTCTCCAGTAGGCGGACGAGTTCGCGTAATGAGTCAGTAAGTTCGAAGCCGAATAGCCCATACGTGCCGAAGCATGACTCTCCCACGAACCGAAACCAAAATTTGATGGGATGGGAAATTTCTAATGGCATCTCATTTCTTTTGTAGGTGACAATGTACCTTACCTCTATATCCACTATTTACCTACCTCACTATCTCTTTAGGTAGTGTAGTGACAAAAAAAATTATGAGTTTTAGTTACATTAGAATTCAAAAGTTACATAATTATGCAGTTTGTATTTTTGTAAACGGGACTGAAATTACGGTAAGTTTGAGTTTTTTCTTACTTTATAGACTCAACGCTAATAGTGTTCCAAACTTGTAGTTTGTGGTTTGTGTGTTTGCTAGATGTCCCTTAGAATGTTGATGATCGGTAGGTGAATCAGTGACGAAAATAAGAAAAAAATGGACTTGCATTTGAATAGTTCTTAAAATGCAGGTTCAAATTAAATGTAATCTCGGAATAAGCCTAGTTACATTGTGCCCTCTTAGCCATTGAAAATTCAGGCTTCTAGCTTCATCCATAACAAAGTTACAGGATTACAGAAGAAAGAAAAGATACAGGAAAGGATGGTTTTTTTTTTTGCTCGACTTGGCGGGAGCACTGCCGAGCTACCAGACATATCGTCATTTATTACGATACATCTAATATTCATGAAAGAGGGGTTTCTGTATTTTAATACACTAACACCTCGGTTTCGCATAACTTTTACAATCGCAAATCACAACCCTACTTAATTAAGAATATGTCTGGCTTGCTCGCACGGTAGTATATATATAAGTAAAATAAAAGGAACGAAGCCGAGGTGCAAATAAGTTAGTACTTTATGTCCATGAGGTTAGAGTAGCTTTTTAACTTTAACTTACTTCTGTGACAATACATTAATTCTAGAAAATAAACATTGAAAATGTAAATGGTGCCCATAAAACACCCAAACTCCATTGATATAAAAACTAATTAATTATAGCCTAACTAATAATGCCCCACATAAAGAAATAACAGGTCGTTGACTCGTCGTAACCAAACTAGATATTAGAGAAAAATATAGATTTAGGTTGCCAACAATCGACATATATGTCGTTGCCTGATCTTAGAATTAAAAACAATAACTTGACACATCTCACACACGGTTGTCTGATCCCAAACTTGGCTGATCCTGTATGATAACCAGACGGCTGTTAAACATACGTATATATTACTTAATACATACATTTTATAGAAAAATTACACCCAGACACATAACAAATGATCATGCTCATCACAAAATTATTTGTCCTGGGTGAGAATCGAACCCACAACCTCTGGCTCAGCAGTCAGGATCACTAACCTCTAGACTAGAATTGAGAATTGACTCATGAATTGTCCGACCATTTCATGAAATGTCGTTTGATGATAGAGCCGGCTAAAACTGACCATATCGTTCAAGCGTTTGGTGATATATCAATGTTTGTTGGCCATATCATTAGTGTAGGGTCTCGATGATATAAAAGGTTTTTAAAATTTGGAAATATAGTAGGAAATTCTAATTTGCTTTTTTAAGTTCGTAACTTACACTTATTTTACGATTTAGGGATAAAATTTCCAAAAATCAATAAATAAATTGTTATTAATTGATTTTTGGCAATTTCACCCCTAAGGCGTAAAATAAGTATAAGAATAAGTTTGAAAGTAAGAAACAGTAAATTTAATAGACCTAAGTACTTCTATTAGAAATAAATGCACCTGTAAGTATATGGACGTTTTACAAAATTTTACTTTTAAGTGAGTGAATCAGGGGTTTTAAGTATATATTTTTGAAGGAAGAAGCTTGGAATTTCATATCTATAGGTACCTGCTTCTGGTTAGAAATAAATGTACACTTTTTTTTTTTAAATCTTTATACATGTATTCATCACTTTTGCAGAAAGAAACATGAAATTAATTTTAAAGCTTGTTATATAGCGCTTAGAAAAAAAAAAGGGAATTTAATATCTGGGGAAACGGCAGTGACCCCGCCAAGACAAGCCAAGCGAAGCGCAAGGGCACTGCCTACTTTTTCTCAAAGCGCTTCGTCGTTTTTTTGAACCCTCATAACTTGGGTTTGAATTATACCATATATACAGAATTCTCGGAATATGATGTCAATAGTGGACTTATTAAACATATAAAGTTTCAATTTATCAGCTCATATACTTTAGATTTTATTGATATCAAAAAACTCCGATTTCGTCACTTACTCACTGATGATCATCAAAATTCTTAGGATACTTTTCAAGTCCTAGAACGCTGAAATTTGGTATGTAAGCTAGTATTAGTACACAAACAACAAAAAACATCTAAAACTTGGAACTTTTACCCCCCAACCCCTTAAACTAGGGGATGGAAGTTTGCATGAGGCTTCCACAAATTTTGATGTTATATATCTGAAAATTTATGATATAGGGACTCCTTAATTATAAATAATAAAATATACATATTTCAGGATTTTTAGTAAATCACTCCCCCCCCCCCTTTAACCCGTACCCGCTGTGATTGATTGTAAACAGTAAACTAACATAAATGGAAATGAGCAAAATAAAAAAAAATATTGTCATAAGCAACTTAGAAAAAGAAGTGAAATCCCACCAAGAACATTTTCATGTAAAATGTTGCCAAGACGAGACCATATGGCTCGCACTGTCAAAAAGTTATCAGATCTCATGTAGAGCCAAGCTTTTAACTCTACACGCCCTAACTTCACAAACTCTACACCTTAGTCAAAACATGTGGTCTGGCCGTTTCGCTACCGTCACATTGGCGTATTTTGATTAAGGTGTAGAGTTTCCCCGGATTTGTCCTAGTTTAGAAGGCGTCCGGGGAGCGTCCAGGCAGGGTTTTCAAAAAGTGTGGACTCTGTGCCAAGGGACAATTATAATTGTTAGGTTAATCGTTAACAAGCTAAAAATTTAAATGGAATCGGCGTTTTTGTCCAGGTGTCCGGGAAAAGATCTCGATTTCACCCATGTGTCCGGTATTATTTAAGTGCCCGGCATCGGCAATTTATGTGTGTTGGCAGGCCTGCCTCGATGCGCGAGTCGACTCGCATTTGTCCATTTTTTTCTTGTAAATAATAAGAGCAATGTATTTAAAAACGTTCTTGCCAATTTAAAAGTTGAAGCTATCAGAAGCAAAATCATTATCTAACACCTGTGTATCTATAGCTTCACTGTCCATATCCCAAGAAGATATATCTAAAAACCCAAAGTCTGAAATTATCTAGTGTATCGTAAAAAACGCGGGCCTCCTCTACAATAATGTAGCTCTTAGCGAACAACTTGTCGTGGTTTCTCGCCATATTGAGTCGGTCGGCAGTATCGATCCGTCGTCAGCGATGTGGCGTGGGAGAAACGCACACTTACGTACTTTAGATGTTTACGTTTATATACTATTGAGGTACGTGTGTGTGTGTCATTTAGTCGATTTTATGGAGACATGGAGACGAACGTCACTTCAAACTACGAATTTATGGTATTCGCTTGCGAATCACGTTTTCTTTGACTATATTTTGGCAGCAACATAATACTTATGTACCTATAGTTTTGGAAATCTAAATAATTTCGTTTCATTTCATTTATAATGATTAATAGGCAATCAAATATTGAAGGATATAAACAAAAGAATTGCTTGTGTCTGGAAAATATACTGGCATATGTAAAAGAAATTATGAACAGTAAATATCTAAGCAAAAAAGAGATATTCAACATGTGTATCCTTCCATGCATGACATAATATATATGGTTGTAAGACCTGGTCAATCCCTACAAGCTATAATACGTCTATGGGTCAATCACACAACACACGAGGGTTGCCATAAGTTCGAAACCAATGTCGGCGTCACTATTTTGTGACTTTAGCGCCCCCAACCATTGTTTATTGACGGCTCCTCGGTTACCTAAATCGACACAGGTAATTTGTAACTTGCCAGCTGTTCTAAAGTATTTATGTCTTACGAGCCTTTTCTAACTTAGTATATAATTTCGTGGACATGTTTCGAATAATATATTTTTTTACATATTCAATCGTTTTGAACTTTTGTACAACATGGTATTACTCTTTTGAATCGTTTTGGTAATCTTTGTATTTAAAGCGTAAGTCATTAACATTCGTTTTTACGATCACGTAGTATCTCGATGGTTTTTACACATTCTACGAGGAGACTGATGTTGTTTAACTTGTATTTTGACAAGAGAGATAACACAATAACTAATAAAAGACGTAGGTAGCTGAACTACCCCATTTTAGGACTCGAATGAAGTGCTTACCAATCAATTATTTTTGTAAAACTAAATTGAAATGTACATAAGTAGGTAGCTATATGTTTTTCTCTTTAGGAACATGATTTTGAAAGCGAAGACTTGAAATTTTTAAATGCTATTAGATGTGTTAAACGGGACTTAATCGCAAGTGCACCGATCGCCGATCGTGATCATGGTAGGACTGATTTTGGAAGTACTATGCATATTGTAAATATATTGAAGGATCAAACATTTAAATTACTCGTGTTCTAGTGGACGTCTTTGTAGAAATCTTCTGGAATTATACTTCAAGTACTAGTATAGTATTATGTTATCTGTGCTTCAAGGTAATAAAATACATTAAAATTGAGGGAGAAGAATTTAAAGTCCCGTGACCCGTCTGATATTTTAGTAAACAGAAGAATATTAAACAAGAACACAATATTTTGTTCCTAAGCAACTTATTTACTTCTAATGATTAAACCGCCATTGCAGTTTATATACGAACGCACTTAACCGACCTATAATCAACCCCATTGCCCTTGACCCGTGCACGTGTTGCTGGGCACTAACCCGCTCCATCAAGGTTGGAAGGGATAAAGGTTGTGACCGGTTTCAATGAACAGTTAAATTTAAAAAAAATTGTGATTGTTATGTTACACGATATCTTCGTCATTATTAAACCGATTTCAATAATTCTTGTTTTAATTGAATTGGTTGTATTCAAGGTTGGTCCCATTTAAATTTGAAGAAAATATTCCACCTCCAAGGTGGAAAATAATTTTTTAGATTTCTTCGCATTGAAGTCGTTGATATTTTTTATTTATTTATTTATATTATTAACAATATTAAAGCTCTATTAAAAAAACAAATCTGTTTATAAACAGAAAAGTATTGAACTTTTTGTTTTACGTACCTACCTATATCTACCTATAGTAGGCAAGTAAAAAAAACTTTACCAAAGGATTGTAGGTATATTACTATAGGTATTTAGGTATTTAAACAAAAGGCCTATGATCAGCAATGCCATGAAGATGATGACAAATGACTGATATACACCGTAAACTCGATTATTAGCCTGAAATTACATTAATTTTTTTCACAAAATACAAAAAATATAGGTAATGATAGTAAGTATGCATTATGGTACAGGTTTTAAAGTTTGTTTTAAAAACCTGATTGATTTAATTGAAATCGGGGATGTTTACATTTTTGCTGTTTCTATTGTGAAGGTATATGTTATAGCGATAGGCTATAGCGATAAGAGATGCTTTTGGCTCATTCTCTTATATTAATTAAATAATGGTATTTTTCATGAACTTACAGATCTAGAGTCTGGATTTGTTTATTACCTTCATGTAAGAGAACATTCTAGACTCAATATTCAAGACAGATTCAGGTATGTATGTAGGTATAAAACTAGATAACAAGCAACGATCACTTAAGAAAAAAAATACACAATAATCTATAGCATGAAGGGTTTAGAGAGCTTATCCTCAAAACTGATTCGAATAGAAATAAAATACAAAACTCATAATGGAATTTCCTTCAAGCTTTGCTTCTAACATATTTATTGTTTGATTACGTCAGTGAATCTAGGGTTTGGGCCAAAAGGACTATTAATTCCAATTTAAACCACATTTTACCTACGCACTTGTATAAAATTAAAGAAACAAACCTAAAACTCTTCAATGAATCAAACTCCATTTGATTCAAATTTTAAACGAACCATATAAGGCTAAGAAGACACTGAACAATGCAACATTTCATAATTTAACCAACAGCATTTTAAAGTCAGTTTTTTTCATGGTCTTCTTTTTTTAATTTTACACCAAATTGTACCCTACAGTGTTGCCAACAATTTTGACGACGTTCTACCAGTTTTCGTGATAGAAAGTGGTTGCTATATTAAAAACTACGTCCATATGGTACATTCTCCAGTAGGCGGACGAGTTCGCGTAATGAGTCAGTAAGTTCGAAGCCGGTTCGGTCCCTGGCGCCTACTCAAGGCGAAGTGAACGACAACTAGTCATTTAATTTAATTGCATTTTGTAACGTGGGCTGCATGTTTTAAATAAAAATAAAAGAGTAAATTTCTGCGTGTAATATAAAAAGTTTTCTGTAACTTTCTCGCCAATATTTGACTGGTTTTAACGAGAACGCTTCCAAAGACAGATTCGAAAGAGGGCTTGCAAAATTTCTTTGTAGAATTTCTACTTGGTAATCTAGTCTGCTAGGTTTATACCTTGATTAAGTCAATAATCTTGCTTGTAACTTTGTGAAAACACACCATTTACTGTTAGTAAATCAGTACAAAACGAGCAATGCCGATCTAGCGCCATTAGACATAACTAACAATTGATCACATTTATAAACGCAAATCTGCCATAAATAGGTATAATAATAAGTTAACGGTATTCTTTATTTTCTTTGTAAATATTTCCGAAATTTTATTTTAAGACTAGTCCTTTGTCAATTTTTGTACCTACATATTTTAATACCTACTGTGTAGTATCACTTAAACCCTAAATAGTTTAAAATGGTTGAAGTTATTTTTTAAAGAGGTTATTTGTCATATTTTTCGTTTTTCAAGTTTATAACTATTTCTATTATTAAGGGAATGATATTAAATGTACATTATAATATCATGCGAGAGTAGGACAATAATATTTTAAGGATTTTAAAAAGCAACTCTGCGTGTTGATCTATAATTTTAAATAAAAACTCTTTTTTTTAATTGACAATTTCCAATAAAAGATGACCAATTTTATGAAATAAAGATATTTAATTTAAAAAAAAATTACGTAATTATCTCCTGCGGTTTTACTAACCACCATTTACGTACTATTGCACGATTATCGGCTAATATTTTTGACCTCAACTATGTATATATATATCTTAATGTAACAGGATTAAGTTACGCTAATCCAACTATACTTTAAGCAAACACGAAGCACCGAAAACATGTTTTATTGAATCCAAGGCTGACATCGTAGGCGTTTGTGGGCGATCCTTTCCTATTTCCCTTACCAATTTTAAAATACACTCACATCTAATCTTATCACTCTTAACTAAAGGTTATTTTCGAATGGCAGAACGGTATAAGTTAAGAAAGATGCCATAAAAGTCACTTACGAAGACAATCTGTCTCAATTTACGCGGTTCAAAAGCAAATGACGCCCCGTGAGCGACAGATTACAATTTGGATTTATCGTCTGTAGGTTTCTTGTAATTAATCCCATGATGGTATTGGAATTGAAACAAAATGGCCGACCTATAAGCTTATCTATTTTATTTTTATACGAATCATTGGATAATGATTGGATTAACGCAAGTCAATCAGGCATAGGCAGTCAGTAAAAGAGCAGATTTCAGCAGGTTTTTATGCATAAAAACCTGCTGAAATAGGTAAGTATGTGACTGTATATATATATAGGTACATGTATATATTTAAATTCATTTTTATGTCCTTTTTGAAGAAAAAAACCATGGCAAGACGATCATTTTAAAATTGAGCGGAGGAATTCCATCGACGTTTCTGGTTTACAGTGTAAAGGGGCGTTTTTAAAAAAAATGTTCAATCGAAAATAGCTTGTCCTATGACTTTAAACCTTTATTATTCAGAGGAATGCTGTTAAAACTTAGTGTTTCAATATTAAAATGATAAAATATGTTAAAAATTTATTATTGACATGTTCAAAAGCACGCAAAAATGTATTTTTTACTTAAATATAACAATATCAGAGAGACAAAAGGTTGATTTTTATAGTGTCCCACGCAGGTTTTGTAAGGTTCCGAACGTAAAATATCAGTGTTATCCCATCTTTTGTTCAATAATGTTATGTAATTTGGCATTGGTATATGATTTTAAGTGATTAATTAACTTAATTCCTACATTATTAGAGTACAAAATAATAATAAAGACACGTTTTATCTTGTCCCTCAAAAGAACGCTGGCGGAAAATTCCATATACGCTACATCGATTTACTGATTTTGAGTGGAAAATTAAGTAAAGTGAGTGTTTTCTTTTACTATTGACAACATTTTAGCACGAAAACATCTGCCAAAACTGGTTAAATGAGAGCAGTCGCTAGTTTTTGTTTTCCACTACGAACTTGATTTTTTGAGGTAAGTAATGTTTGTTTGACTTATTACTTTTCATGGTTAATTAGAAAAAGTGTCTAAAATCGAAATTACATGTAACATTTAGTAAAATTTTATTTAAACTATTAGTTTCTTGAGTTCGTTTCTATGCCGCCATCATACGTCACATTCATTACGCTACGTATTGTATTAGTGGAACGCCAAATGTAGCGTAATGGAATTCTAAGGCATGGTTTACACATATCCATATACTTTTTATAACTTCATATAAAAAGTTACATTAAAATTTATTATTGTTTATGTATTGTTGTGTATATATATTATTATTCCCTTAAATACTTAATTTACCACTTTATCGTTTTTATTTTATTTGATTAAAAGTTGTTTAGTGAAGTATTTGGGTTTAATTTACTAAAATCCTAGTTAACGATGCTTCAATTTAATGAAACAAATTTTAAATAATTTAAACAACTATTGAATACTAACACATGTTTATTATTTAATTTTGATTAGGATTCAACTAATAACAATATTTATAAGTAGCTTAATGTACATCATGCAGCATGCATCACGCAGAATTTTTTTTAGACCCGACTATGGCGTTGACGGCAGCTGAGCGGTCTAAAAGTTACAGGGAAAAAATAAAACACGACACAGGAAAGCATGAATTTCATAAAAAAAAAAAACCTAAAAGACTAAAGAAGCATTTTAAGAAGATAAATGAGCTGAATGAAGAAGAAAATGACGCCAGACGAAAGAAATCAAAAAGAAAAATGTATTGCCATAGCAAGGGGTTCGCATAGATAAATATTTTCATTATTTATACGAACCAATGATCACTACGACAATATTAAAACTACTTTTTTAAATATTTTAAATGTAAGGCGAAGTTTATTCGGGCGAAGTTTATTCGATTAATAAGAAGTTACAATCTTAGTAAGAACTCTTTATTCTATCGTGTTTTAAACTACTTTACTTGATTATCGATGTAAGTTTTAAAGTTGATTAATTCTAAGTAATGTAAACTGTGCCTTATAGTTCCTAAATGTGACGACTTTTTCCATTAACGTCACTTGTCCTACTTTTATGGTGATATTAAGATTTAAATTAAAAATATATTGTAATGATCACTACTCAAACTTAAGTTGTAATGAATAATATTATTTAAACCATTTTCTTATATAAATTTTTTATGACATGTTATGTAGAAAAGTGCCAAAGTACAAACTTAAATGTGGAAATTAGAGAGGAATATTTTTCGTAGAAAAAGAGCATGTCTTTTTTTAAATTACCAACTATAGGGTTGTTATTTTGAAGATTGTTTATGCTTAAATATATTTTAATAAAAAATAATCTGATTTGATCTACCACTAAGTTTTAATACCAACCTAAACTTTGTGACGTAACGGAACTTCTCAGTTACCATCACTCCTTAAAATATATATTTCTGGTTAAATTAAAAACCTATCATATTAAAATTTATTATTTTAATTCCATTACGCAACGAACATTTTTTTTGAAAAACGCCCAAAGACGGATTCCCTACCTGTTGCAAATGGTGCGATGATAGAATATAGCAATGGGCATCATCTCAGAACATAGTCCGTTATATAATCGATAGAAGTCACTTATGGACGGAAATTTCTCCTAAGGCAGTTCTCTATACCGATAGCGAGCTTAGGATCTTCGACAATCGGTAAAATCATCTTGGTATCGATTCTAATGGGTCTACCCGTCTACCTGACATGCCAGATATACTTAGATTTAGACTTAAATTAAAACAGAACTCATATTTTTGTCAATAATAACTTGATATTAGATATTCCTTTCTTCCATCATTATTCTAAAACCTTCGTATTCTAATAAACAATATATTTTGCTACCAGAACGCCCAGTTATTCAAAGTTTAAGATAAGTATAATATATTACAATTACTGTTTCCTTTAGCATATAATAAATCAAAATTGTAGGAGACAGTTTTGATAACTTTGCTTCATCTGACAAAATTACGCAGTAGAAAAATATGTCGCATTGAATCCAATAGGTAGTCTATAGTCCTCTGTCGTTAAGCGAACTTACCCGAGTATACCCGACAAATACTTCATAAGTTGAAACAGGAAGGCGATGTGTTTGTCTCGTTTTAACGCAGGGTTTAGTCCGTATTGCAGACACCACGCCCAGCTAGCCTAGGTCGTGGAATTGGGCCTAAGTTAAACGTAGGATGGGTTGGTATGGAAGGTGGATTGTACTCTAACGCTAACTGTAGTTTAAGCAATCTTTTAGTATAGATAATCTTCAGAAATAAAGAGCCGGAATAGGTTGAACCGTTGAAGAAATTCCATGCCTCTCTGATCGAAACTCGTCGCTATTAAATAGTTCACAAAACCACAATCGGTACAATGCATGCTGAATCCAAATTCCATTTACTGAAAACACCGTAAGCTATGTATTTGAAAGTTCTTTTCTCACTGAGTTAATTTAGTATGTAGGAATTCTGAATGACGTTTTTGAAAATTTATGAAAAAGTTAATAAGTATTTATTTCTATTCAATGGTGCTAATTTATTGAACTCTTAATTGCATTTCATTTACATTTCTTTGGTATCCAACCAACACTGTTTATTTTTAAATAGTTTTTGTCTTTCTATTCTTGACACCAAAGAGTTCGACAACACATTTTAGAAACGAGATCTTTATCAAATATACAATTGGCCAGCAATATGCTAGATTTCCTCATTATCTAAAACAAAAGTGTAAACCTAAACAGCTATCAATTCTGTACAAATCCTTTTTGTTATCTTATCCACCCACATATTACTTGATTTATTCCTAACGTCATTCTTCATTGTATAACATTTAATAAAATGCATTTATCAAGGCACTTTTACTTAATTAAAAATACGGCCTCCGATAATTTGTCTGTAATGTTGAGAGACGCCTACGCGCTACGCTCTTTCAACAATCAGTCTGACTTTTGAATCGCAGTAATTGGATAAAACGTTTAGATGAAAGACGTTTAATTATAATTGTACTTCTATTTATTACTCTAATCGAGTGTTTAGTTGATTGGCATCGTTCAAAGTTATCCGGTCTTTAGGCAAAAACAACAAGATCACACTAATATTTTTAGTCTGCATTGTGTCTTATTAGTTATGGCCAAAGAGTAATTCCAACTTCATCTGTCCATTAAAGCTAATTTTGCACTATAAAAGTTTCTTTTGTAAATAAAAATAGACATAATATTCATACATATTAATATTTGTACTAATCAAAACGAAACCGCGACCCCTGTTGGTCGAATACTCTACCGCTGCAGCACAATGGTTTAAAAACGTCTAGAAAGTTCTAGAAATACACGTCAAAACTTGTCCTTAACTGACAAGAGTTTAACTACAGTTAGTGATGTTCAAACTCACCCTCACACCAACCGAGACTGTATTGATTTCGCAGAGTAACGACCCAACGCACACATATGTACTTGTGTCACGCACACAGGAACACGACTTGTGTGTATACAAACTAGGGTTAGGAGAATTTGTAGTGAAATGGGAACGGGGAATATCTGGCATAACGAGTTTTAAGCAGACATGTTTGACCTGAACTTACTTGTTTAATTACTCTAGCTTTTGGCTACGGCTTCGCTCTCGTCAATGTAATAATAATGATTGTTGATATCACCATTCCCCATGACGACCATCTCTTAAAGGCTGAAAAAGAAAAACAAATGAAGTACATATTTAGATTTGGCCCACGAGGTGGTCGACATGTGGAATGTGGATTCGGCAATCATTGTGCCGATAGTCATATCAGCCCATGTGTTGATTGCGAAGGGTCTCAACCAATACCTTTAGAGGCTCACGTTAGGCTGCTGGATTAAGGGCCTGATGCAGAAGGCGCTACTTCTTGATACGGCACGTATTGTGAGGAGGTTACTGTCTCTAGAACCCTAACCACCGGTAGCGTGGTCCCTGTACCTGATACCTGTGGGACACTATTTTTTATATTTTTAAATAAAACGATTCGTTTTGCTTATTCGTTGAAAATTCAACAAAATTTTACCGTCTGTAAGCAAAACGAATAATTTCTATAAGAACGCAGCATCAATTGGTTGACAACATTTACATTTTCGGCCTTTCTACACCTCGGTAATAGTATTTTTTTCTCGATGAAAGCTACCCCATCCTTTGTAGGTACCCTTAACAATGTGTCCCTATGCAAAATTTGGCAGCTGCCCTTTCTTGCCAACCCCTTATGCATATTACATATTGTCTTTATTCGTCGATATGCCGAGTGCATGAATATTAAATCAATATTAGGCTGGGCACTGCAAATTTCACACTATACATTACCGCAGTGCCCCACATTGTGTGACGCAGATAGTAAACGAGCTGATTCTTCGATTAAATCAGTACCAAACACAGCCTACGCCTAAAATGGCGCAACGTAATCCAGACTAAAACCTCTTACGCAAATTGTGGCGGGCATCCAGAAAAGTCGGCCATCTTTGGCCTGTTTCATTTCGAGATGGCGCACTGCGGCTCTTTGTCGACCATGTATTTTGCATTCAAAGTAAGTTTTTATAGTAATAACTACATTAAAACAGTAGCATGTTTAAATGGTTATATAAAGAATTACAGTACATTGTAACAGCACGGCAACGTAGTGAAAATAATTACAGGGGTCTTTCTGGAATTGTGCAAACACTCACATTACTTTTTTATCTAAATTTTTATTAAGTTGCATGCAAGCTTTTTATTTCGTATGCGGTCAAATAAAAAAAAAAACTAAACAGATCACAAAACGAATGTAAATAAATTATTAATATTATTCTTATACATCTATACACATAACAATTGCGTGTCCCGTTGTGTGTTCGCGATGAACTTCTACATTAATGAACCGATTTTAATGAAATTTTTCACAACGTGTGCCCTTCAATCCAATTTGAGAGATAGGATAGTTTTTTTACACAGCAATGCGTGGCCGAGTAGCTAGTAAATGTAATTATATAAATATATATTTTCATTAAGTATGTTTTGAAAATATTTTATAACTTGCAGCGCCCCGCGGTTTCACCCGCGTAAGTCCCGATCTCGTGGGAATATCGGATAAAAAGTAGCCTATGCGTTAATCCAGGTCTTCAGCTATCTACATATAAAGATTCATCGGTTCAGGGGTTTTTGCGTAAAAGAGTAACAAACATCCATCCATCCATCCAAACTTTCACATTTATAATATTAGAGGGATTAGTGGGATTAAAATGCAGATGTTATATTACTGCAAAATAAAATTTCTTTCATAATCCATTATTTTTCCCCGAAAAAACATGCTGTACTTTCAAAACCTTGTGATCAATATGACGACCTCTGAGTCCATTCGATTGGAACGTCGCAGGTTTGACTCCTCCTCAGTGCAAATATGGTCTATGCTCTGAGTGTTGCTAAATATAATATGTATGTATTTACAACAACACAATAACTAAGTAGGTATGTATATATTCGTGATCTGGAACCGATGTGCGATGTGGAATAATATATACCTATAGACCTGTTTTCATACTCTTACAACCTTCTAATGAATAAAATCATTTATTACGTATGTATGTTTATGGACATTAATGCTCGGGGGACGATTCCGCTATAAAACTCGCGAAGATAACCTACAAACCACCTTTAACTCACGTCTTATCTTGATCATGCCCAGAGAGCTTATCTGTTGATAGCCACTTGAACCATCCTATGATATCATCCACTCACCCACGTCAATATAATGTATTGTTGTTGCACTTTTAACTAACTTCAAAGAAGGAGAGACTTTGTCGTATTTTTTTTTTGTTGATTAATCTTAGGTATGCCTGTTTAGGAGTATGGGTCAAGGATCCCTTACGTCACCTAGCCCTGAATGAATTCTAACTAAACGACTTGAAGAAATACAACCGTTTTGTAATTGAAACCTAAAAAACGTCAATTCAACATTATCAGGCAAATTTCATGAGGAACCCTAATTTGTTTTAAAATCGAGGCGAAACCTATCTTGACTGAAACCGCTTTGAGTACTAATTTACCTATAGGTACATGTTCTATAAAACATGGCGAATACGAGTATTCCTATGAATTGATGGAATAAGTTTTTTACGGTAAGTATGCTATGGCTATGGCATGTTCTGTTTATAGAAAGTGTTATAAAACTAAACATTTACCAAATTACAGTAGGTACAAACTTACAGTACATTACCTGTACATATACAGACTCTCTTTCCTTAAATAAATAATAGTTTAAAAAAACTAAAAAAATACGCTTTTATAGAAAATATGTTTGTTTGTAACCGACTCCTTAGGTCGCGAAATTGACCCACTTTAAACGGCCAGATTTCATTCAAATTTTGCACACCTGTCAAAGACCGATGACAATGCAATAATTCGATAAGAAAAAAATAAAAAAAAAATAAAAACAACACGCTTTTATAGAAAATCTAACTAAAAAATAGAAAATAATTTTTGAAAAAGCGTGGGGTGCATATAGCGTCATTAAAATGTTTATAACTATTGACACTATGCATGCAGCCCACGCTTTTTTAAAATTTATTTTCAATTTTTGAGTTGGATTTTCTATAAAAGCGTGTTTTTTTTATTTATTTTTTAATTGAATTATTGCATTGTCATCGGTCTTTGACAGGTGTGCAAAATTTGAATGAAATCTGGCCGTTTAAAGTGGGTCAAAATCGCGACCTAAGGAGTCGGTTACAAACAAACATACAAACATACCAGTGCAGATAATAAGCGTGTAAAAAAGACAACTCCCGCATTAGGAACATTCCTGTGTCGCGGCCCCTTCACATACATACAAACAACGGACACAAAGAACTCCCAGACTCGGGACAACTATTTGTGGATCACGCTAATTAATACCCGTGTGGGATTTGAACCCACAACACATGCGCGGCGCAGTGGCAAGGTGACCACTTAACACATTGCGCGATCCGTGCAGTCAACAGGCTTATGACAGCTAAGGTTGCCACGAAAGAAAGAAAGAAAGAAAAATCATTTATTTTGTCACACAGAGACGTCAACGAAGAGCGTGCAACAAGTATTATGACACTTAAAAAAAACACATTAGGAAATAAAAACAAAGGACAATTGAATAAAATAATACATTACACGATAAAAAACAAAAAGAAAAAAAATACAAAGTAAGAGGTGTTTCATGGCATGATCAAAATAGGACCTAGTTCAGCATATGACATGTACTATGCAACGTAACTATACCTACTGGCTTAATAACTAGGTAATCATCAGCACTTCCTACTTCTATATTGTCTGTTATAGCTACGTACACTGTTCAAAACCCACAATGATTATATTAGAACATACACGCAAATAACATTTATAAATCAATTCCTTCAGCAATCTCCTTAAAAATTCAAACAAGGTCATATCATACTGCCGAAATATAATCGCAGCTATAATTCATTCGATTGTCTAAGCCCAATCGAGTGTGGTGCCGGCCAGAGACAAGGCAATTTTTATTTTTATATCGTTGCATCACTTTAAGCATTGTCGTTAAGGAGTGCGCGGCCTATTGTTCGTACACAAGATCCGAGAGCGATGTTTATTGATGATTTCCGAATAAACTCGTAATTTTTTTTACGATATCGTTTTAACCCAGGATTGATTTATTACTACTTACGTATTTATTATGATAAAATTAGTAGGTAATTATCATTTTATGTTTCTTATATGTATACATACATACTTATACCTATTGTATACAAGTTAGGAAAGTAATTAAGAAATTTCTATTTTTTTTTGTGATTTTTTACATTGTTACAAGTTTTACAAATTAATCTAAAAGTAACTCTCTAATCTATACAAATTGTCTGGAAAAATCTGAATTTACGAATTATGCTATAAATCTTGTTAGATTCAGAACGAAAACTTTTGTGTCGAACTGTTCATTTTTATTATCACCTGGTTTATGCATGCGGTTTCGCTCGAGCAAAATAAATTTTTCCATCCCTTGGGATTATTCTCTGCATAAAAAGTATGTCCTTTGCTGTATTCCTGGCACCGTGTATGTAAAATTCTATGATGATCTGATGAACGGTAAGGCAGCGCATAAAACACGAACATATAAACATTGAAAAATAAACTCCATTTTTAGATATGGAATTAAGACGGTTGTTTATTACTACTTTTATCATTCTTACGAAAACCTTTCTATTAAAAATTTTATCACTGTACTATATTTAGTATAATCCTGATAAATTTAATCTCATGGCCCTTGGAAATTATATTTATCCGTATTATAAACCGCAGTATCAGTATTAGTTGTTGGTATTTTTGTTTCGTTCAGAGATAAAAAGGCACTTAACTCACACATTATTAGAATTCTTGTTAGTCACGGCTGTAGAATAGTGGAATAGGTTCGAACCCGCAATCACTGGATCGCAAGTGAGACGCCTTCGGTATTATGTTACCTCCTCTCACTTGCAGCAATTAAAGTGTAAAAAAGGCCTTATGCCGATTTACACATAGCAAGTAAAAAATAGAAGTATTTAAATATGAAAACAGCATGGGATCTTTTCATTATAATAAGACATCACTATATATCTTTTTATAACAGGATAGCAAGGGTTTTCATTTTCATGGGATAGGGGGCAAACGAGCAGACGGGCCACCTGGTGGAAAATGATCACCGCCGCCCATCGGAACCTGCAACTCAAGAGTCACAAGTGCGCTGCCGGCCTTTAAGGTGCGCGAGTAAACCACAACACAAGCACTGCTTCACTGTCTGTTTTCTGTAAGGCCGTTGTATCACTCCGGTCGTGCTGGCTCATACGTGCCGAAGCATGGCTCTCCCACGAAAAATGTATGTATAGAAGATAGGAGTTGGTAACCGTTCGTGAGCTGTCTTGAGGTACTACCCTCTACCCTCTACCCGGCACAAGGACAGGATAACGCAAAACGGCGCGAGTTCGGTGACTTGCGCTATAACGCGCACTTTCTCCGAATATGCACTACTCCGCCAGACCGCCTACTGCTCGAAGGTAATCAAGATCATAACATAGTTTCCTGGGCATTTCATAGACCCGTGATAAAGAACTATGTGATTTTTGTCGATGTGAATGTCACTTAATCAGCTTACTTTTGACTCCGGGAAGGTGCAGGATATAGGATGCTAAGTGATAGATAGCCGTAGGGGGCTGTCTTAAGTTGGCGGGGAGAAGTCGTTTTTTTACACTTTTTTTTTGCTCCATCAACTGTTCGTTAACTGTTCGTAACTGTTCGATCAAAATTTTTATTTGTTCGATCTTAGTTTTTTTATTAAAAATAAAATAAAAAATTACCCTCAAGTTGGCGGGCAGAAGTCGTTTTTCTACATATTTTTTTTTGCTATTTCAATTGTTCATTAACTGTTCGTCATTGTTCGATCAAAACTTTTATTTGTTCGATCTTAGTTTTTTTTTTATAAATAAAATAAAAAATTTGCTTTCTTAAGTTGGCGGGGAGAAGTCGTTTTTTAACCTTTTTTTTTCGCTATTTCAACTGTTCGTCATTGTTCGATCAAAATTTTTATTTGTTCGATCTTAGTTTTTTTTTTAAAAAATAAAATTAAAAATGACCCTCAAGTTGGCGGGGAGAAGTCGGTTTTTTAAATTTTTTTTTTGCTATTTCAATTGTTCGTTACTGTTCGTCATTGTTCGATCAAAATTTTTATTTGTTCGATCTTAGTTTTTTTTTTTTAAATAAAATAAAAAATTACCCTCAAGTTGGCGGGGAGAAGTCGGTTTTATACATTTTTTTTTGCTATTTCAATTGTTCGTTAACTGTTTGACATTGTTCGATCAAAATTTTTATTTGTTTGATCTTAGTTTTTTTTTTTAAATAAAATTAAAAATTACCCTCAAGTTGGCGAGGAGAAGTCGGTTATTTACATTTTTTTTTGCTATTTCAATTGTTCGATAACTGTTCGTCATTGTTCGATCAAAATTTTAATTTGTTCGATCTTAGATTTTTTTTTATTAATACAATAAAAGTATACCCTCAAGTTGGCGGGGAAAAGACATTTTCTTAATTTTTTTTTGCTATTTCAACTGTTCGTTAACTGTTCGTCATTGATCGATCAAATAAAATTCTGTTCTGGCACTCGCCGGCCGCTGCCGCGACACGCTCGCTTCGCTCGCTCGGCTCGTGCGTTATGGTCACAGTTCTAACCTAACATAAACCTAGCCATTTCTGTCGCTCACTTAGTAATTCAGTCGTACGCCTAAAATTTTAATATCCAAAATGGATTATACGCATCACGCGAGAGCGGGCGACATCAGCGACATTAGTAGGATAGGTGAATTGAAAAGAAATGGCTAGGTTTAGGTTAGGTTAGAACTGTGACCAGAACAGTGACCATGGCCAGAACCGAATTTTATTTGATCGAACAATGACGAACAGTTTAAATAGCCAAAAAAAAAATTGAAAATGACTTTTCCCCGCCAACCTGAGGGTAATTTTTTTTTTATAAAAAAAAACTAAGATCGAACAAAAAAAATTGATCAAACAATGACGAACGGTTAACAAACAGTTGAAATAGCAAAAAAAAGTGTAAAAAACCGACTTCTCCCCGCCAACTTGAGGGTAATTTTTTATTTTATTTATGAAAAAAAAACTAAGATCGAACAAATAAAAATTTTGATCGAACAATGACGAACAGTTAACGAACAATTGAAATAGCAAAAAAAAAATTTTAAAAAACGACTTCTCCCCGCCAACTTGAGGGTAATTTTTTATTTTATTTTTAATAAAAAAACTAAGATCGAACAAATAAAAATTTTGATCGAGCAGGTACGAACA
Organism: Callimorpha dominula; assembly: GCA_949752705.1. Taxonomy (NCBI): domain Eukaryota; kingdom Metazoa; phylum Arthropoda; class Insecta; order Lepidoptera; family Erebidae; genus Callimorpha; species Callimorpha dominula. Next base: position 1,484,849 of record OX457012.1, on the reverse strand, counting down.
GTTGAAAGAGCAAAAAAAAAGTGTAAAAAAACGACTTCTCCCGCCAACTTAAGACAGCTGCCGTAGGGGCTCCCACAAGACAAAAAAAAAGTATAGTAAAGGAAGAGCTGGCCGAGAGTGATAGATCGCAATTTATTCTGTTGCCGCTACCTAAACGTTTTTAACATGTTTGTAATGTATTTTACTCAAATATTGGTTTACAAGCTGCAGGTAAAGGTTGTCATAGTAGTCAAGTGTCAAAACTAATCGATAATTCTTACGTCAAGATTCTTGACGTAAGAATTATCGATTAGTTTTGACACTTGACTACTCAAGAATGCATCATTATTAGGTGAATAGACTTCACAAAGACCAGTCTTTTATGGTCGACATCATAATTTGTTCTCAATGAAATAATTGTTTTAAACGTTACTACGATTGAACTAAATAAGCAGTAGGCATGACCTTCACAATATTAGCCTACTCATCAATATTGTGAATTATCTACCGTTCGACCTACGACTAGGCCGTGTAGGTGTCTACATGACTAACAATTCATACATTTTGTAATCGGCCATTTTGAAAATTGTAATTTATGACTGGCTTTGCACGGAAATGTATTGTTCTATACTAAGATTATAAATGCAAATGTGATTTTATTTATTTGTTAAGCTTTCACGCCTTAAGTAGGTATCAATACTCAACCTATGATTATGAAATTTAGCATAGTACTCGTCGGGAGTACAGCGATCATAAGTTCGGTTCTTATTAGAAACTAGCTGCCCCGACAGACTTCGTTCTGTCATAAGTTATTGATTGACGTCAAATGTTTGACAGCTGGAGACGTGTTTTAATTATTATTTAGTATGTGGTTTGTTTAGAAAAATAAAAGTGTTGTTTTTACTATTTTCCCCCAAGTTTTACGTTTTTTCTCTCCATAAGAACCTTTCTTGTGGCATAACGAAAATATAAAAAAAAAATTGCGGAATTGGTCGAGCCGTTCTCGAGTTTTGCGCTTAGCAACACATTTGGCGATTCATTTTTATTTATATAGTTCTACCAGACAGAATAAGTACCTACCTACTTTTCCGGAGGAATAGAAAACTATTTTTTCGAGAGCGCATGCTGCAACTTGGTATGTAGATAGCTGGAGACCTGAATTAAGACATAGGCTACTCCTATCTCTATATTCCCACGGCATCGGGACTTACGCGGGTGAAACCGCGGGGCGCGCAGCTAGTAAAGGAAATTTGTAAACACTTCCAATATTACTCATAATAATAAACTTATAATTAATCAGACTGATTACAATTACTTAATTCGAGGTATCGAATCAAAACACTTAAATTGTTTTAGCTTAGATTCATAATTATATTATGCTTATCTGACTCACGCGGCAACGGAACAACAGCTCGAAGTCTTTTTAGATAGAGACTATAAATTCTCTATACCTACGAACAATATACATTTTAAAAAACCGTGTTCGATTACTCTTAAAATCTTTTTTTTCCTTTTTTTGGCATTATATTTTATTTATTTATTTTTTATTTATTCACAAAAATGTACAATGGCGGACTTAATGCCATAGGCATTCTCTACCAGTCTATCCTAGGGTGGTGTAGAAATGGGTGAAGTAGGTGCACTAAATTTAGATTATACACTTTAAAATAAATGAAACACAAATAAATACCAAAACAGAACATACATAAAAAGATACATACATGCATATTTATATACACTTTATTATATATAAAGTATTAATGTTGTGATGATCCTGATAGGTTTTGAGAGAGGAGAGCTCGTACCTTCGCCTTGGAGGATAGGCGACTGGGTGCTATTCTGATTTCCTGAGAAAGAGCGTTCCAGAGGAGAACAGATTGTATGAAGAAGGAAGAATGGACACATGCAGAAGTATGAGAGAGGCATAACAGAAGAAGATTATTTGTAGAACGGAGAGTTCTGTTATGATTAGAACAGAGGAACTGGAAGGAGGCAGTCAAGTATGTAGGAGAAGTAGGTGAGTTGAGAATTGTGTAAAGGGTGGTTAGAGCGCGCAGATGACGGCGCTGACGAATCGGAAGTCAACTTAACTGAAGACGAAAGGAGGAAACATGGTCAAATTTACGAAGGTTAAAAATGAATCGAATGCAGTTATTCAGAAGACGGTCGTATTTGTTGAGGAGATCTGCATTCAGGTCGTAGTAGTACACATCACTATAATCAATAATGGGGATAATGAGGGTCTGTACCAACATCGCTTTTGTCTCGGATGAAAGAAAGTTCTTGAGCCGGTATAAGGCTCGCAGCGTTCCTGTAACTTTCTAGCTGACGCTTGTAACTTGGGTTTGCCAGCTGAGGTTGTTGTCAATGAACAGACCCAGATCTTTAACAGAGGAACTTAAAGGTATGATTGATCCGTTAAAGATTATAGATGGCAGTTTATCTGAATTAAGCCTCCTGGTCAATCGCTGACTGCCTACGATGATAGCCTGGCACTTGGTAGGGTTTACAGGCAAACCAAATCTGTTTGACCAGCCGCTGATGGCATCCAGGTCGCGGTTAACCATAGAAACAGCCTCTGTTACTTTTTCTATGGAAGCATGATAGTAAAGTTGCAAGTCATCGGCATAAAGATGGTACGCACACTGAAGATTTTGAGTGATTAAATTAATAAAAATTGAGAATATTAGAGGAGAGAGAATGCCGCCTTGAGGGACACCAGAGTCAAGATCACACCAACTTGAGGTGGATTCCTCAACACGGACGGACTGCTAGCGCCCTCGAAGATATGACGATAACCATTCCAGTGCATCGGGTGGAATCATATGATAGGAAAGGATAGACAGAAGGATATCGTGACTGACGGTGTTAAATGCATTTGAAAATTCAACCAAAGCTAACACGGTAACTTTTTAGAATCTTCAATGCCGGCCAAGCCAAGGGGGGCAGCTGCCCTTTTTAAAACCACACAGTGTGCCGTACTGCGCCTTAAGTAGGATGGATCCGGGAACAGCTTTTATTAAGACATCCGGAACAAGGGGGGGGGGGGGCAGCTGCCCTGTCCTGACCAGGGATCGGAAAACCCATGCATAACGGTAACCTTTATAAACGGTTACCGAAACAATCTGTAACCGTTTGAAACGGTTACAGGTTGATTCGGTTAACAGATAATTTATGTTATTGTGGTAACCCATACAATAAGGGTTAACACGTAACAGTTAACCCAAACAAAAGGGTTTATTTATACAATCTGTTAACCCATATGAAAAAGTTAACCCAGGACTTCGGTTATTTTGCGACGTTGCCTATTAAACTTCATAGGGCGGTGTTATTTCTTACTTCTTCGTTATTTCTCTCGTAAACGTGCACGGCTACGCCGGGCGTTTCTGGCAGTTATTCATTAAACTTTACACGACACGACACAGTGTAATGGCCTTGATATAATTATGTATTTCCACGGGAATTCACGTGATTACGAAATAGGTATCACCAGGTTGCATTGGACGTGGTTCGCCTGTGAGCACAGCCAGTGCAACCTGATCGAATGGTCAGGCAATTCAGAGGTATGTAATACCTATTTGGTGATCGCGTTAACTCCCGCGTAAATACATAATTATTATTGTTTTACTTTTCTACCTTTTTTAAAATACCTATTTTGTTTTAATATTTCGTGTCTAGAAGTCTATTTCAAATTGAAACAAGTAGGTAACATATGTCGCTATCCAAATAAGCAATTAATTTTTCGACTAAAGTCTGATACGCTTAAATAAACTTTAATACCACGTAGCGAGAGCCGCTATCCGTTGAATGCAATCTCTTTTGCTCTGTATTTTTAGTAAGCGTCTTCGTAGGTGTCGATTAAAATAACGTCATCATAGTTCGTTTTGAACAAGTTTTTATACGGCATTTGAATAATTGGGGACTATCGCTGCGTTGAAATAAAGTTGAGTATACGTTGTCAGGTTTTAGTGAAATTTAGTGGCGCTGAGAAATAGATGCCAGTAACAAATAGACCTTATTGCGAAAAACACTAGGTTGATTTCATCAAGAAATTAAGTCAGGTTTTAGTTTAGAGAGTGTGCAATAGAATCGGCACCAATATCTACTTATTTAAATTGATTAAAACTTCCTCTTAAGTAAAATCAATTGTTATTTTTAATCGAATTGGCGTTTGGCGCTAGGTCATAACTAGAGATCGGATAATCGGATGCATATTTACCTAAAGTTATTTTTTGGATAACAAATTATGGAAGCGGCTTCTAAGTATATTTTTTTTTTTAAATAAAATCCCGGGATTCCGGAATCGCATAACTAATCGGATGTATATTTACTTCAAGGTAATTCTTTTTAAGTTAAGGTGTTTCCCATTCGAGTATGTACGTATGTAAGGTGTAAGAGAAATGGTGGTGTGGTAAATAAGAAAACATAAATTAATATAAACTTATTTATTCATTACATCACATAATATTTTTATGTTGTACACACAGAAACTACATAGAAGAGAAATGAAAGATAGAAAAGTTGTACATGGGCAATGGATTCTTTCGATAAAAAAGTGCTTTCCATAATAGCCAACATCTCAACTTTAGGTAAATATGCCTTCGAATATCCGATCTCTAGTCATAACTAATTGACTAGGTAGTTATCAAACTGTCAAAAAGAATATAAATGAACCGACCGAGTAGGTATATAGGAAGCTATATTAACCCTGATATCAACACAAGCTATCATGGGCAACTGCAACTTAAGAGTTACAAGTGCATTGCTGCCCTTTAAGGTGGGAGTAGGGGAAGGGTTAAGGTCCCCGGTAACCACACTCACTCGGCGAAAAGCAATGCAAGCATTCCTTCACTGCCGGTTTTCTGTGAGCTTCGAGCCGTACAGTGTACAATAGAATCGGCACCATTATTACTAGCGTATAGAGTAGACACCGCGAAGAAAAAGTTTGTAACGCAAACTGCGGTCCCTGCACCGCAGTGAAAACAAATCTATGTAGCAGTTCGTTGGGCAACACGCGTATACGCCACGAAAATCACGGCGCTTAGGACCTTACGCTCGCGAGAAAACTACAACTCAAAAACGATCGAGCGCTGCTTGTTAATAGCGTAGGATTTGACTACAAAATTATTGTTTTAGCGCTGCAGCGCGTTTTAGTTTTTATTCAAACGGAAACTGAACATGTATTTCGTTTTGAGTGGCTTTTCGAGTAGGTACATAATATCTCGATGGCTGTAATACAATTTACTTATGTTGTGATGACTATCTGGTAAATTAAATGAGTGGCCGTGAGTTTGTTTGCCCGATTTCTTCTCACAAGGACTCCTTCAACCATTTTAAACAGACTGTTATAGATCAAGATACAGTATTCTATTATAAATTTTTCTCAATTTAAATGCATACCTACCTAAACATTTAACATCCTATTTTTCTTTTTAACGGGTATGAATAAAATCATGCGTAAAATGGAATCAGATAAAGAAAATGATCCAAATGTTGGAAATACAGATTTACAAGATTTGTTTCAAGAAAATAAAGCCAAGCATAAGAAGAAGTTAATCATGAGGACGATGTGACAACATGTGGCTCCCGCTCGTCTTACAAGTCAAATACGGAATTCACACAGGACGCTCAACGTTAGTCTGAAGACGATTTTATCGAGAACGAGTCCCAATAGCCAATTTTAATTCCAACAGCACATTAAAATAATAGGCGTGACGCGACGGTTATGACCACGTTCCCTTATTTGCCAGGAATTAAGGAAAATTGTTCTGCAAATTTATCTCCCACGAACTTAAGAAGTTCGAAGGTGACGAACGTTATGACACCATACAAAAAGTTACCGAGGTTTTGAAGTACAGGAAATGAAAATCTAAGAAGTAGTACTAAGAATCATATTTATTAAAAAAAATGGGTTTCATCAAAAATTGGTTGGTTGATTGACTAATCGGTAATAAAACAGTTTTCTAAAATCATGTCAATTATTTTGTCACTGTAATATTTAATCATCCGAAAGATTTTCATTGCACTTGATGAGAACAATATTTTTTATAGTTTGTTCCAATAAACGATTTCTTAAAGGAGTCAAAATAAATTTGAGAACTGAGAATAGACGTTCTACAGTTACTTGCTGGCGCAGCAAGGATCACCAGCACTACTTCCGCTGACTTATATGGTAATTTATGCGACGAGTATTCTAGCACGTTTTCAGTAATTGCAAGTACTTAATGTGCTTTTTCTGTTATCAATCTTATTTTTTTAGGATTGGCTTCGCCTAGAAAATATCAGAGCCTTGATATCACAAAAAGCTTGATCTTCCAGATCCTCAAATGGTCTTCCATGAATAGAAATAAGTCTAACGCAACAATCCAATCATTTTTCTTTTTTCTTTTTCGGGTTTACTTTCTTTGATTTTAGTGGTTACTTTATTTATTTCTATTACTTCTTTGTGTATGGCTTGATGTTGTAAATGCTGGTGGTTCTTCAGATTTGTTGCGCGTTTACCTTGAAAATGAGAACAATTAATCTAACATGTAAATTTTCGGTAAACTTATTAACTTTCTACTTCGTGCCCCAATTCTGTCAGTCAAAATCAGCGTTGCCAGTCGTCCCGATTTTGGCGGGATGTCCCGATTTTTAAATCATAATTAAAGTGCGTGCAGCGTGCGTGATTTTGATTTGTTTTTTTAATTTTTTTTTTATTCCGAAGACGAATAAGGCTCAACTATTTAACGATAGGGTAAATTGGATTTTAAATACTATACTTTTATTAAAATACATTTTCTATGGCTATTTTTGCTATCTATTCTCACGTAAACGTAATTTGAATTCAAATAAAAAGATAAATATGTATTTATAAACTTCTGATTAATTGTATACTTTTTTTAATATGTCCCGCTTTCGACGAAAGAATCCCGCTTTTTTCATTCAAAAAGTTCCAAAATCCCGACTTGGCAAAAAAAAATCTGGCAACGCTGGTCAAAATACACGAAGTCTTTAACCAAAACCCATAATGTTTATTAATACTACGATTAATGAGATCACGAAAAAGTCAAAACTAGTAGGTATGATATGACTACTAATACTTACACGGAACAGTTTTATGATATAAACGGTTAATCAGTTCATCAATATCATTTAAATAATTATTTTATTGTTCACTTTTTTACTAAATTGAATTGGAGCAAACTATTAGTCCTAAACTTAACATGATAATTATATTAAGATAAAAATGGGCAAGTAAATTTGTTCAAAAGACTTTTAAGCTAATACCAAAATATAAGGTAACTTACCTTTAATTTTATTATTTATTTCCACATAATTTGCATAACCTGTATTTAGAATGTTCATCCCATTCGAAATATCTGTGGACGGCATTTGTTGTCATTCGCGGCATATTTACACTTACGTATATATATATATAGAGCAAAGTTTGCAAGCGCATCGAACACTCAAAAACTCAAAACAATGTGAGCGATACGTAGATACCTACTAAGTCGATACGCGTGATTCGCGATATATATACTTGTCTCTTTTTGTTTTATGAAAGTATTAGAAACAAAAAAGACATAGATGCGCGGCGCGTGCGATGTCCTGCCGATTGGTTAAGCCGCGCACGCGCTGCAGTTGCTAGGATACGTACTGCGAGTGAGTGACGAAGAATGAAACACGGACTAATATGCAGAAACCTGTATATCGATTCGATTAAGGTTAACCGTAATTATCCTGTAACAGGCTATTCCTGTTAACACATTTAATTCTGTAACATCCATTTCTGTTAATCCAAATTGTATGTTAACCCATTTCCAATAAAATTAATAACAGGTTATTTCGGTTAGGTTAACCCTAACCGGAATATCCCTGGTCCTGACCCTCGGTACGCCCACGGTGGTCGTCAAGCAAAGGTCGAAATTCGATCGTAATTCGACATCACATGCTCCTCAGTAGCGACTAACAAAAAAAAAGGCAGTCATGGGACTGCCGACAGAAGTGAAAACTTAGACGAAACGACGAACTTAAAACGTGACATTAGCAGGTTGGTGACATTAATTAATAAGGAGCTGACCGAGCTCAATGTCTAGATTAGCGCCCTCTAGTGGATCTATATATTTATTAGCGTGACGGTCACGAGTTCAGTGCTTTTTCCCCATAGCAAAGTGCACAAACGTGCCTAAGTGAAAACTTCTCGGCGTTATTTTCATTGACCTAAATCACATAAGATACTAGTTACTTCGTATATACCTATAACGTATTGTCATTTGTTCTTAAAATTGTGTCAAGTATATTTATTTAGAACTAGCAACCCAGCGCAAAGTATATATTGATTCTTCCCGACATCTTCAACAATTATCATCTTCATATTTCAGCTATTTTACACAAAACCTTAATAAACTTTTACACCTAAACGTTTCTCATGAATCACTTCGTCTATAAATTGGTGAAGACCGCATTAAAATCCGTTGCGTAGTTTAAAAGATCTAAGCGTACAGAGGGACAGAAGGCGGGAAGCGTCTTTGTTTTATACTATGTAGAGATGGTTTCAGCTGTGCATTCAGTGTGAAACATTGTATAGTTACATGTAGGTAGTTGTTGTATATTACATGTGCTACCGACAAACTCCACGCATGGTTTCCAGAAATATAATGGCGACGTGCATATTCCCCAAACACGCACAGTTTGTCTCCCTCATGTTTATTCGAAACATTGTAGGTCACAGTCACAAAAAGGTTATTTAAATCGTACCATTTACGAACGGATCGTCATGAAATGGCTAATGGCACCTTTTCACGCGATAATGCAAAAATAAAAAGAAAATTTGAACTCTATCTTCCTTTAAATAAGGATGACAAATAAATTGAGGTTATTGCGTGTTTATGGTCTTTGTTTACTTATAGTATGTAATTTGATATATTAGGTGTATTATATCTATAAAAATCAATGTACCACATTAACATCTGTAAACATTAATTTAAAAAAGAAACTAATTTTCTTAAGATATTATGGTCCTGAGAGCAGGGCACGTATCAATGGTGCCGGTAAGTCCCACCATGGAGGCAATCCGCCAATGTAGGAGAGGTAGCTCGGCAGCCTTTCCTACCGGCAGATGCAGGTGCTGACCGGCTGCGGCTGTTTCAGAAAGTACCTGTGTTGTAGGTATAGGCCGGGAGCCAGCGCACCGCTGCTGGACACATCAAGTACTTAGGTACGTAATTCTTTTCTCATTTCGCTTTTGAAGTCGCACCTTAAAGTATAAGTTACTAATCTTTACCAGTCTACTGTAATTTTCTTCTTGTTCGGAAATCGCCGATAACAATACTGTCGTCGTAAATGAAAACACAGTAACTCCAATTACTGTAACACTGTAGTTACTGTGTTTTCATTTACGACGGCAGAATAGAATCCCGTGAAGTATGAAACGTCACAATTTCATTGTATTCGTAAGACCGGTCGGCCGGTCGGATCTATACCAATTGGCCCAGATTTATCATTTCAGAATGTCACTTTAAGAATGTATGTAACTCACGTATCTAATTTGGAATAGGCATAATATCATTGTTTACCGGATAACGAACGAGTCACTCTAAATAACTTGTAAGGACCGCAGGAGACTGATCTAACTAAACCAATATCTTATTCCTCAGATTCAAATTTGTATACGTCGCTTTGAGTCGTTTCCTTGTTTTCTCAAGAGTTATTTCACGACATTTTACGACGGAACACGTCACATGTACGTCTATTGCAGGGTAGTCGAGTATACGAAAACTCCGGCAGGCCTTGGCCACCAAACAGCAGGCGACCACACCGTGGAATACGTTGGGCCACTGATTAAGTATCCTATTGATTGCGGTGGTGATGTTTGTCGTCAAAAAAAGTGTTACCTAAATCTAAGTATCTGTTTGTAACGTACTTAATTTATTTCGTTTCAGCATCAATAAAATACAATTATATCTATAGCTCAACTACCGTGCAATTCACATTCATAATTCTTTAGAACAAAAGGGTTTCTCACACTAACTGCAATTTGCATGATGAGCTATGTTTATTTGTAAGAAACAACATGCATTATTTCGATTTCAAATCCGATACAAGGAATATGTACTATTCCCAGCAAAAACAACTATAATATTCATTTACCCAAGATCAATATATTATTTTTAGGATTGTTATTTTATAAAAGTAAATATATTACTGCCATCCGCGTGTATAATTTTACTTACGCATAGCAATTAAGCAACACAACGGCAAAATATTTAAAACAAAACTCAAGAACCGGTTGCTAGAGAAAGTATTTTATGCAAGACTATTTTAGTATTTTTGTTGTTGTAATTGAAGATGTGTATTGTAGTGAATATTTTAATTATTAATTTATGTTGGATGTGCGAAAGGATAAACTGTTGGATCGAAATAGGTATATGTAATAGTTCAAGACCTACTGGTACACAGTCAAGCAACATAAGTACCTATCTTTATCTTTAATCTTATCTTTTATGGAATAAGAATACTACTTTTGTCGTATGATACTTGATAGTAACTTATTAAGAGTTAGTTCATGTGTCGCAACCGTTTGTGTCTGAATTACAATCATTATAAATTACAAAAAGCGATTGACCGATGTAAGTAGGACACTAGGACATTAGGTGGAGGTCATCTTCTGACTACAAGCGTTTATTGTGCGGAGGACAAATAAGGACTTTATTCGGTCTAGGTATTAAAGTAATAAAACAAAATTATCGGTTATAAATAACTATTACTCCATGAAGGTTAGTATTATCGTATTGATAGCTAGTTGCCTACGGTAAAAAGAAATGAGGATAGCATTATCTTTTAAAAAAAAACGACTTCCTAAATCATGATAAATTATATTTTGTTTAAATATGATAAGTGTAGGTCAACTAAACGCACTGCTCCTATGAGACAGCGAGGTTTCGGAGTAAACGAAAATATCATCCATGTAATGTTTTTAAACTTTCGCGACTTTGATACATATTAGATGTGTAATTAGGGACTTAAGCGCGATAATATTTAAAAGGTACAATACCTCTTGGTTACCCGACGTTTCGATCGAATTGCACCGATCGTGCTCACGAGTGGACTGATGAGATCTCAGCGACGCCTATTTAACACTTTTTTATTTGTATATTAGCTTTATTTACTTACAATGTAAACAAATCTAAAAAGTAAACTTTTACATACTTCTAATTATTGTTGTACCCAAATCAAACTTTAAATGTTTAATATGTCGTTTGGATAACAATACTATAATTTGGCATTTTGGAGCTGATCGTATGGGCCGGCTCGACTCCACTCTATACCACGGCCTCACAGAAAACCGGTAGTGAAGCAACGTGCACTGCATTTGAGTGAGGTTACCGGAGGCCCTTACCCTTCCCTATTCCCATCCTTCCGCTCTCCCCTCTTCCCACTCGTCCCCCCTCTCCCTCTTCTCCTACTCCCACCTTAAAGGACGGCAACGCACTTATGACTCTTGAGTTATAGGTGCCCATGGGCGGCGGTAGTCATTTGCCACTAGGTGACCCGTCTGCTCGTTTGCCTCCTATACCATAAAAAAAAGAGGCCAGGAGCTGGTTAATGGACCTCTTCAGTAGCTGCTAGTAAATAAGTAAACCCTTTCAAATTTGGTCTCAAACGATTCGTTTTGACTAGTTCAACAGATTGGCGATGATGGTACTACTCTTTGTTATAATTACCTATTCTCATTCTTTTCTAAAATAGACGTTACCCTTAAAACAGATCAACTTTCTAGAAATTCTAGAAAAAAAGTTGTACCTAACTGCCTGGTTACGATGATGACGCTTCAACACATAAGGACCTTTCGCCCAACTTCAGTGGAATCGGCTATGACGGCTCTGATCAATCCCCATATTCAATTTTTAATGGCACGAAGTAATCTACGTAAGCGGTCGCCAAAAGAAAGAACCCTGCCTGCCAACATCTGGCAACGACGGGTAGTTTAGAATATTTAACTTCTGTTAGTGGCATTCATACCTATTAAAGATATACCTATATGTTATAGATAGTACTCTTGCGAGTTTCCGGTATTCTTGTTACTCCATCAGCTAAGCTAATCTTTCTTTCTTTCTTTGACAACGGCAACGGCGGTAGCCTAATGGCTGGGTCAGTATTAATTCATCATTTATTGTGTCTACACCTGACAATCGTTTGTGATTTTACCGCTTAATTCTGCAGTTTTTTTAAACAGGGCTCTTACAAGTACTTACAGTAAAATAATACAAAACAAATTACGTAATAAAATATATTGGCAGTTGTGCCTACGCGTCGGCGATGGTGACTTCCACCTCTACACCGGGCTCGATGTTAATGGAGGTGATCTGTTTCACGATCTCGGAGGGCGAGTGCAGGTCAATCACACGCTTGTGGATTCGCATCTGGAACCTGTCCCAAGTCTTGGAACCTTCACCACAAGGAGTCTTACGGGTGGTGATGCGGAGGATCTTGGTTGGCATGCGGACTGGGCCCTGGAAGTTAATGATTGTAGATTTAATTTAAAATAGTCACTCCTGGACCTATCAACATTAGACTAAACTATCGACCTAAAATAATAATAGTAACTTGACACATCTCACATATGGCCGTCTGATCCCAAACTAGGCAGAGCCTGCTGATACACATATTTCTCAATACATTCATATTATAGATAAATTACACCCAGACACAGAACAAATGATCATGCTTATCACACAATTATTTATCCTCTAGTCAGGTTCACTAACCACTAGACCAACAGGCCAGTACCATTAACCAATAATTTGATCATGATTGTCAGACGATAACGATTAAACTATCTTCCATTTAAAATCACCATCACAGTACAATGACGATTATTAAGGATTGTTGACGATCCTGAAGAAATACTGTTTTCTTATTATATGAAACGGTATACTGAGGAATTGTTTCTAATGTCTAACATTGCACCTCTTGCCTCTTGCTATCTGCAGATAACAATATGCACTCCCTAAAACTTTCTGCTGGTGTGTTCAGCTCTATAGTTAAGCAGCTCCAAGTGACATAACTCCATGGTAAGTAGTTACCAGTGCCATTGAAAACTTGCAAAACCAAATCATCCTGACCAGCAATATCACTACATATTATAAAACAAAGGCCCCCGCAGTCTGTCGGTTCGCGATAAACTGAAAAACTACCGAACGGATTTTCATGCGGTTTTCACTAATAGACAGAGTGATTCATGAGGAAGGTTTAGGTGTATAGTTTGTACCCAACTTCATTGCACCTATGTCATGATATAATAAGCCGTTTCTTCATCCTTTTATTTTTCTACCGTTAGAAGTTCACTATTTTCTTTAGATTTAAATGAAACCAACCTTGAGTACAACCAATTGAGTTAAATAAAAAAAAAATTGAAATCAGTTCAGATATTGGCGAAGAGATAAGAAAAAGAAAATCTAATCAAGAACCTCCTCCTTTTTGAAGTTGGTTATAAAGACAGAATTATAAAGTGCTGTGGCAGTCTGTGGGATGTTGGTACTAGACTAGTTGGGATGCTCTAATTTGACCTTTAAATGTAACTACAGTAGCAGTACTAAGTCTTCACAGTATTATAATCTCACTGCTTATCTTACGACGCTATAGAATAGTATTAATATAGATAACATACAAAAATGGTAATTAATATTAAAATTTATTAGAAATTTATATTCCTAATTATTACCCTAGTTACAACTGGCCTGTTGGTCTAGTGGTTAGTGACCCTGACTGCTGAGCCAGAGATCGTGGGTTCGATTCCCACCCTAGTCTGGGTGTTCTTTGTGTCCGTTGTTTGTATGTTTGTAAAGTCCCCCGCGACACAGGAGTAATTCCTAATGCGGGAGTTGTCTTTAAAAAAAAAATAACTTTATAGACATATTATTTCATACTAGCTCTCCTGCGCAACTTTGTTTGCGTTTTTAAATTTTCCCCTATATTATTCATTGATGCTACACTCCTATTGGTCATAGCATGATGTTATATAGCCTTCCTCAATAAATGGGCTATCCAACACAAAGTATTTTTCGAATTGAACCAGTTGATCCTGAGTAGCGTGTTCAACCAAACAAACTCTTAAGCTTTATAATATTGGTATAGATGAGTATTTAACGTATTTGGTTCCATGAAAAAATAAAAAATTGTATTTTTAAGTAAAGGGGCCCATTGCCAATGCTGCCTCTTTAGAAGACCTGATCTTTTTAAAGTCAATTAAATGTGAATGTGACTCTTTCATGAACAATATGCAGCACGTTGTCATACATAAAGCACTTAAAAGAGATGTCACTTTAGCACTATTTTGGTGAACACAGTTGTACAAAACATACTGAGTCTTCATCTTAGTGCACATCTGTATCAACCAGAGCTGCCAATTTGTATAATTGGATACAAAACGCATATAATTTGATTATCTTAGGTATCCTGTTTGGATAGTCGATTGGATACAATGTCATTACCGATGTTTTAGTGTAATAAGTATGTATATACATAGAGATACTTAAAACAAATCATGTACCTTCAACATTTATAGGTATGTTAAAGTTAAAAACACCTTTTATTGATATCCCAAAAGAGTGACATACTATAGTTGTACAACACTCAGTTTATATAATAGTATGCGATTTTGTATAAGTTCTGAAACTCAGCAGTATAAAATAAGTTATCCTTACTGGCAGCCTGGGTATTCTCACTACTTTGAACATTAGACAAATATAGAAGTATTTAGCTTCACTTATTATAATTTAAACAAATGTTGAAAGTTAATTTTAACCTGCTTCTAAATTGTCATCATGTTTGGATGACTATACTATTTCAGCATCTCAGAGCTGATTTGATAATGCAGCCAGAAGATAGTTAGGGAGAACTCTTCAGTACCTAGTAGTAAACCACTCGAATTTGGGCTCATATGATACGTTTTGACAAGTCCAACAGATTGGGCTTGGTAATAATGGGCTGATGATAAAGCCATGAGGTGGATGGTGGAACTATTATATACTTCTACCAATAAAGCATGTTTTTTTTAGTTTAACTAAACTATAATTGTTAAATCAATCAATGAAATTGCTCTTTTTCTGTTTCTTCTGCAGTGTCGAGTTAATGAACAGTGGTTATCATACATTTGATTTTTACAAACCTTCACACGTAGCTTCTGCTTTTTGGCGCCGTTGATCAGATCAGCGCAGACCTTCTCAAGCGAGCGCACATTCCGTGATGTCAGCGTGATACGGATGCGGTGGATGGGTGAGATCTCAGCCTGGGGCTTCTCGATGTCTTTACCGGCCACGACAGCGGCTGCCTGGAAATTGTAAATAAGTACAGGTTACGACATTACATATTTATTTCACTTACCCTGGTTCATTTATTTTATTTTTAATATTACGCTTAATAAATTACCAATGTTTTTTTAGTAAATTTTAATGCAAAACCACAAGTTTGGATAAATATGGCGCGCGAAATACAACGTTAAGAAAATGGAACTTCTGTTAATACACCAAACAGCACATTTTATAGCAGAAAGTTCACTGACTGCATATACAATATCTATTTGCACTAAATAATTTCCTACTAAAGTCAGCCCATAAGATATCGCACGTGTGATACATAACCTAGAAATCTTTTGTCAAAAAGTTAAAATATAGGCAAAGTTAGTCACGGAAGTCTCATTATAAATATGTTATTAGTAAAATGTGGTTGCAAATTACCATTTTGATGCGATGTTCCGGTCGAGTTAAACAATTTTTAAGTTAAAATTGCACAGCGCTGAACCGGAGTACAGCTTCACGAATCTTGTCTTGTGAAAGAAAGAAAGAGAAGGTAAAAAAAGAGCGATGCTTTTGTGGCAGCTGTCAAATTACGTTTTGTTTCTGCAACTCTGCGTTCCAGATGATTGCAGTCAATTGCGTTGAGTTAGTCGTTTTACAATGCAATGGAGTCTATCTATATTTTATAATTTTATGTTCTAATATTTTGTAACATTCAAAGTAAGCTCTAAGCAGTATTTATTTAAAATAAATTGAACTCTAAACATATTGAAAACAATGAGTTTTTAACCAATAAAGCAAGGAAAATAATAATACATACCGCAATTTTGTTCCTTTTTTCTCTATTACTAATTATCTGCATAAATAATTTGTTATCCTATCCTAGATATGCGATTACAAAGTTACTTTTGCAGCCCATGCTATTTTTTTTTTCGGTAGGAGAACTGCGTTGAGATACTTCAATTTTGCATGCTATGTAAACAGTAAAACAATTATATCAATCTTTAATATTTATCAATCAATCACTCAAAAATTTATTTTTGTAAACATAGGTCACAAGTGTTTTTGATGAGATCTATATTACGGCAAATACTATAAAATAAAATTCACAAACTTTGTTCTTTTTAACCGACTTCAAAAAAAGAGGAGGTTCTCAATTCATCGGAATCTTTTATCTTGTTATGTTTTGTTTATCTTTTAATGTTATCTTTTGATGTTTTACCTCTTACTCTAACGAACGTGAAGACACGGCGACGTATTTACTAACACCGAATGTTATGATATGGAAACTTAGAGGTATTTATCTATGGTCGTGGCTTAGCAGACTGAAATAAATGGTATATATATTATTATATTCATATTATACACTAGTTACTCTTCGATTATATTATAGCATTGGCATGGAGAAGGTAAGTTGTGTTTAAATTCACTTAAATATTACACAATTTAGATTACGAATTGGTCATTTTAAAAAACAATTCTGTACAGGGGCAATTTTAGGTGTCTCATAGTGTTACAAATTGCACACAACTTAAGAATTCTAAACGTTATTCTGTAGTGAAACCAATGCAATTCTCTAGAAACTTTGACGTGTATATGAAATTATAATGAATATAAAAGTGAGCAAGGAAAAAAATGTGTCCCACTTAAAATAAGCTATCCACTACAATGATTTGTTTGAATTGACACTGAAAGTAGCGATTTCATAGATTGTAAAGATCAGCTAAGTAGTTTTTATAATTGCACTTTCTTTCTATAGTATTAATAATAATTGGTAAATTTTTACTGTTAGTTCTCAACTTATTCAAGTGCCATTTTACAATATCAGATCGCTTAACTGTCACCGGTCACTGATTTGGAGTCGCTGAGGGAATATTGACACCACCATGGCGATGTCGCACCATTCGTCAATCATTAGAGCAGGACGGGCAGGTAAGGTTTTTGTCATCGAAGTAAGGTGGTGAGCATTTTTATGTTCTCTTTATTAAAAAAAATCACAATAGGATAAATAATTAAGTTTATTTATAAGCATATTAATCAGTGAAACATCAAACGATGTTTATTAACTTAAAATTAAATTTATATCATCTAGCAACAAATGGAGCGATAGAGGTAAATCAAAGGGAATAATTACTAAACATTGCGTTTGCACTTGCTTGCCGATAATCCTGTTATACATTGTTGAGCATTATATTCTTCACTTGTTTGTCAAATTTTCTGTGAAAAAAAAATTATAGATAAAATTTCATAAACACATTATAGCATCAAAAACCAATTGTTTTATGGCCAATTAGTTAGATAATAGCCGTTATGGATCTTGAACTCGAAAGTTATATTATTTTCTACTAATAGCATAATAATGGTTAAATATTTTTTAAACGAACAGAAAGCTAAGCAAACAGTTAATAGGAAATAATATATAATTTTTTAAAGCAAAATATATATACTCAGACCAACTATCTCGAAAGCACGCAAAAGAAAAATATACTATTTGAAAATCGTAGTCACAGCTCTCGATGTAATGACAGTTATTAAATCACGGTAGTAACTTAAACCTCTATCTGTACCATCTGTGCACATACGTCACGTACGTGAACCACTATCACCTTAAATAGTTTTGTATAAGATCAAAGTTTGACACTTCTACTAAAAGCTAATCAACTTTGTGTTCCTAGTCGAAACCAGAGACTGTTAAAAAACGTTATATAACTTATTCTATGGCCTGATATGGAGTAGACAATGGTGCCGATTCTATTGTACACTCGACTAAACTAAAACCTGACTTAATTTCTTCATATGAAATCAACCTAGTGTTTTTCGTAATAAGGTCTATTTGTTACTAGCATCTATTTCTCAGCGTTGCTAAATTTCAATAAAACCTGTCAACGTATACTCAACTTTATTTCCACGCAGCGAGAGTTTTCATTTATTCAAACGCTGTATAATTGCCGTATAAAAACTTGTTCAAAACGAACAAGGATGACGTGTTTTTAATCTATACTTACGAAGACGCTTACTATAAACACAGAGCAAAAGAGATGGCATTCAACGGATAGCGGCTCTTGCTACGTGGTATTAAAGTTTATTTAAGCGTATCAGACTTTAGACGACAAATAAATTGCTTATTTCGATAGCGACATATGTTACCTACTTGTTTCAATTTGAAATAAGACCTTGTTTCTAAGTGTACAAGGTTTACTTCTTATATGAAGAAAATTTAGTGAATTTTAATTTTGCGAGTGAAGTAACAGAATTGGGGCCATTATGATCTTTATATTCCATACTTACGGTGATGTTATTTGATCTCCTGGAAGATGGAATGGGTTGCAAATAGCATCAGCATACAGTGCATGCAGTCTTCTCAGTGCAGTTCTTACTTCAGCGTCCCTGATGTTACTGCCGCTGGGGGACGTGGAACTTGTCACCAACACCAGTTTGATGCGTGTATTTGTAACGTAGCCATAACTAAACAGATTGAATCAATATTAGAAAGTCAACAACATTTTGTGCAAATGGACTATATCTTCAATGGTGATTCATTCTACGAGGGATCCCAACTGTTCAGTGCGAAGATGATGAATAGTGAAGTTGCGTAATTCTAATGTAAATTCAAGTCATTATTTAAACCCGAGTCCAAAACATCTAAAATAATAAACTTGAGAGCTTTTGACATTTTACTTACATCTTATGAGTGTCGGTCGAGTATAACAATCCCAGATATAAATCCCTTAGGTCAGTGCGTGCAGCGTTGGAATTTGTACCGGTGTTGTTGGTGTTGGTGGTCGCAAGACGTTCCTCTAAAGCGTCCAGTGCTGTGTGCACGAGCCATTGTCGAGATAGTTCATTGTCCGAGCTTGTGTCGTTACCGACACCGCCTATGTACAGCGGCGAATTCTAAAATAAAAAGGTAGAAACTGCAGTATGCAGGAAATCTTAAAGCCTCCGATTAGGATAACAAGAGCTGTGAATGCTGGTAAACATTTACTCTGTAACTTAAATTCGTTTTTGTCTAACTTTGATTGATTAGATTGCAATTTGATATTTAAAAAAAATATCAAATTGCAATCTAAAAGATAAAAACTTCACATATTCTTAGGTTTGTCGTGTAAGCATAGTAGGTGTAAAGCAAAATAGGCGTTGTAGATGTTTTGTTTATGGATGTGATTGACACTAAAATGTGACTTTTGTAGCTGTATCCGAACATATTGAAACAAAAACAATGACGTCGTGAATAACACTAAGAATCATCCATCACGTATCCTTGTTTTTATAAACGCTATCAGTAATAAACATTACATTAAAAAGAAACACTGTATTTGTAGCACAACTATCAAACACGAACGGAAGTGAATTAGTGTAATGAAGAGTAGTGAATATAAAACTTACATCTTTGCCAATAACTGCTACACAGACGGCCATAGTTGACAATATAACATTGACAGAAGTTTTCTGGAAACGCTAGTGTTGACATTTGTGCTTGTCGGTTGTTTGAAGGCGGGAACATTTGAAATGATTGTAGTCGTGGCGACGATTTGCGATAAATGAATAGTGTTTTGTGACCCCTACTTGTTTTTATTTGGTTGAAAATGGCTATAAACGAAGACCTACTGTACGAGGTGAACGACAAAGGTGAGCGCGTCTTAGTTAAATCAGTGGAATCTTCGAATACGGCCTACCTCCGCTTCACGAACCGAACATCTCGGCCTGTGGATGTCTGGTGGCGCGACTTCCAGGGTATGAGACGCCATTACATCCGCTTGGAAACTGGCACGTACTATGACGTGAATTCATTTTTAACACATCCATGGGAGTTTACTGATGCGTCTACAAACGAGAGTTTTGTAGTCAATAATCAACTTATATTTAGGGCGCCAAACCATGTGGGTGGTATGTTGTATAGGACTAATTGGAACATATCTGTCATGGTACGATCCTTAAGAAGAACAACTCTGTTGACTTTAGCTGCATTATTGCCTAACCCCGAGGCTGCCACAATGCTAGGCTTACCAGTGATGCTAGGCAGGGAGCTAGCAGAGTTAGTGTCTACACTACAGAATACCCCAGAAATTGTAAGCGTTGAACAATAATGCTGATAATTCAAATGTAAAAGAAATAATCTGAACTTTAAGTGTACATCATATTTTTTTTTCTATTGAAAGTTCAAGAAGACATTAAATTAAAAAATTATGTAATGAAATTACATTCTATTCTATTCTTTTATACTATTTCTATTATGTACACAAAATGTTAGTTTTCAATCCATTATTTCATTATTTGTTTGAAGGTAAAAATTATATGGGAGTGCCTTCATATTATTATAAATGTTGACATTATTCATTAGATTTTATACTGTTATAGTTTGAAATGGTTTTTTAATTTACAATTAGAAGTTTTTTACTCCTCTTACAGTTATGAGTTTATCTTCGTTTTAAATAAATATTATTAAATTATCTAATAATTACAATTATTTAATTGAATGGTTTCATTTACTGGACAGTGCCAGGCCAAAAATTACTGTATCGTTTGGGTATTTGCTGTACCTACATACCATTATATGATAGAGAAAAAAGATGTATATCATGAAACCTTTAATAAATCCAGGTACAACCCAATAGTTTATAAATACCAAGGAATTTTCTTTAACTATGTAATACATTATATTTTTAGTAAATCTAATTTTATAATACTAATGGAAGTGCTATGCTATGGTAACTAATTGTACGACAAAATTCTAAATGCTATTTTTAAGTAAGTAAATGTATATACTAATTATGTGGCTAAGACTATTGGTCTCGAAAACGTTTAAAAGCTATGAAAACTGATGGGTTTTCATTTAGTAGGTGTGTATTCTTTTGAGCAACAGTTTATAACATAGTTTACAAATGTGTGTTAGTAAACTTTGTAAAAACTACTTAATCTTGTTATTAATGTGCATTGTACTCATCATACTGCATTAACACAAATCACACCCTTAAAAAAAACCACACAGTATGAAGCGACATAGGGTAGTCGAATTTTTCCCAAATATCAGAGCCAAGGCTCTGAGTCTGTACATACACCTGATAGCTGATCAAATATTGCTGCTATTTAATATATTTCTATTGCATAACCATGTTACAAAACTTGTTCATATATTACAACAAATATTCTAAACACAAAATCAGATTCGATCTCTCTCGATTTTGATCAGTATTTTCTTTTTTCTATTATTTCGCAGTAAGAGAGATTTTACTTTGGTAACATCTCTCTTACTGCGGCTATTATAAGACATTTTAAAAATGTTACTTACTACCTAATTATGGCAGCAAAAATTAACACAGCTAAATACCTTTAATTTTTTTTTTTTGTGGTGTAATATCTTTTTTAGTGCAACTTTGTTTTCACCATATTCATGATTAGGTTGGATGTTGATTTTCTACAGAAAACCTTTACTAAGGAATGGCTTAAGACTCCATTTATCGTCTCTTGAGTTCGGCAGGGAGTGAAACATCACAGGTATATGCCTCAAGCACTCGCACACAACTTATCGTAACGAGACGACCAAGGACCACACTTTTTTCAGAGCCTGGACTCAGCGCTGCCAAATTGTAATACAAAATCTGTCTAATATGGTTTTCTTAAGTATCCTGTTTGTATATAGATAGGTAATAGATGACTTCGTAGATACGTCTGATGACTAAAATTACGTTTTCGATGCATTTGCCTCTCCTGGCTTGTATATCTGTTTCATCCAAATGCCATGTAAGCTTCTGAAAACATTGGCTGCATATGCCAGGATCATGAAAACAGAAACAATTTAATTGATTGTAGGTATATAGTTCAAGACGCTTGCGAGAATGAGGTCACATGACTTCTAACGATTATATTGCAATATTATATGGGCGACTATTTCGTTACGCAGATTTTCCTAACTTCTGTAGTTTTGTCAAGTCCACTTAAAGCTTTCATTCTGTTCGTAAAGAAAAGTATTGTGCGATCTAATTTAGTTGAAATCTTTTTTCTGTTGTTGTGTGCTGCCTTTCTTTACTTAGAATTATATAATTAAACAAAAACTATCAAACAGTGTTACACAAGACTTTCACAGTTTAGAATATTTTTTCAATTTCCATTTAAATGATTTACTAACGTATTTTATAAAGGCCGTATCTTTTAGCCTCTCCCCTCCTAGTAGTAGGTAGTAATTTACCATCAGGTGATCCGTCTGCTCGTTTGCCCCCTATACCAACAAAAAATGATTGTAGGGTAGATCTGAATTACGAATAATTTTTTTTTATGTGTTGGAATTGTCCATATCGCCTACGGACTTATTCTGTAACTTAAAAGTTCAGTAAATTTGCGCAAAACGGATACAAATTATTTGTAGATATGTATATTAAAACATTAATCTTCGTCACAAAAAGGAGAGGTTATAAGTTTAACGTGTGTATCTGTATGGGGCATTACGGCTCCTAAACGAGACCGATTTTGATTTCTTTATTGAAAGCAGACTTGATTGAGAATGTTCTTAGTTATGTGTTAATGTGTTATAATTCAAGAAAAACTGTTCAACGTTCGAAGATCAGCTTTTCTTAAATCCATGAACGGATTTTTCCAGTCGGAGTCCAGGGTTTTAAAATTCTTAATTTATACAACATACTTGTTATTGCTTTAATCCGCTGTCACAAAAAAAAAAGTACCTATAATTTCTTAACACCTTCCCTGCCAAGTTCTTACATTTTATTTTAAACTTTACTATACTGCCTGACTCCTTGGACCCGTGACACAAGGTGGGCCCTAATATGTGTCCGTGCCATTGTTACTTCCAGGGGTTGATTCCCGGGTCGTGCAAATTGTTTTTGTCGAGAGTCTGGAATAGTGCCAAAAGGTGTGATCAAGAAAACATTTCACGAAATATGGTTGTTCGTCTGCCTACCCCATCGCTATAAACCTAACTTGATTATAAAGTTGTGTTAAATGGCTACAAGAATATTATACATTGACGTCATCCGGTCTTCACAGTGACAAAATAGATAACGAAATTTAATTAATAAATATGTTTGTTAATTACTTTGTTAATGGCTAAACAAGTTATCATTTTGTCACCATAATCTGATTTATATAGAGGTCGAAACCAGTATAATAACGAAATGTTATTTAGGAAAAATAACAATTGGAAGGCATGACCGGGTTCATGTTACGGTTGTCCATATGTGTTGGTATCGGGGACGCCCGACTAGTTCAGGTCCGGCCAGAGGCTTTTTATCAAGGTGTAAAGCGATCTGTCGCAACCGGTAATTTCCTTTAGGAAAATCTCAAAGTTAAATTGTGTATAAAAATAATAATTGTAAATTATTACTTATTAATAATAAATAGTTTTTTATTTTAATGATTTTATACTATTTTTTTTATGTTACGTTATTGCTTACATAATGCATTTATTTACGCAGTTAATTGTAAAACTTAGTTTTAATGTTGTGCCATTTAAGTTAGGCTAAGTTTATCACTGCCTATAATCATAGGTTTATAAGAAAATTTTCATTGTTACTTGTAATTAAAACATCATATAGGTTATATAATATGTTCGACATGATATACTTTTTTGTTTTATTACTACCCACATTCGAGTAGAATCATAAAATTGAATTGTTTCTAAAAAAGGAAGCGAAAAGTAAAGACTTCTTTATAAATGGTGAGTTTGGGAGTACTGTCATCTACAGTCAACCTTGTTTAATATAATCCTGATATTGCATTAAACTATTCATGTTGATATTTTTAGTATCCGTTCTTAGTTTAGTACCTTTAAGGGAATCATTAGGAAAGACTGTCTCAGTGGTTTCTTCAAAGGACATCTGAGAAAGGGAAAATCACGAAAATATCATCTGACCACAGAAATCTAAATAAGGTAAATAAATTTCTGTGCATCTGACAGAAAACAGCAGCCAACCAAATGGCAATATTTGCCTGTGGTCCTACTGCTTTGCTGGGTCGCTGAAGCCCCTTGAAATGTGTAAACACTCGGCAAAAAAAAAGAATCACATCTTGGGTACATACTAACCGCTGAATTAAAAAAAAAAAATTGCAAAGAAACGCACGTAGAGAGTTTCTTGTCTCGATGATACGATTATCGAAAGAACAAAACATCTTTCCTCATGTTATTCGCGATTGTCGTCCTTCCCTATCGCCTCGCAATAATTATTGAATATTTCCGTGTAAACGGAATTGTGATAACAAGAATTGGATTTCGAGTTTGAGCCGGTCGCTACCAAGTGCAATGTTTTATTTGTCTCTGCTCTTCTAAGACTAATAATTAATGAAACGTAAAACTCAAAAAAAAACATGTTCATTGCAATTGTTAATTGGGTTAAAAACGGACGGCGAGAAGAAACATTTAGCATCTAATCTTGAATTACTCTTAAAATACTTTGTCTTAAATACAATTCGAACGTGTGTATTAGATAAATATAATAAAGATAAATTTAATATTATCAGCAAGGTAAAAATTTAAATTATTTTTGTGTCATTTTGAGACATAGTAATACTGTAGGAATCATGGAACTCGCATGGCAAATAATCCGGTCAAAATAGACATTCAAAGTTACCAAAATTCGCAAACCTAGAGCTAAAAATTGTTATGAATGTTCGGAACAGCATTATAAACTAGAAGTTAATTGAGTAATTTGTACGCAATACTCCATACATTGTTTTTTAGAAACTGATTGTAGGTATATTTTCTCATAACGTGAATTTTTCATGAAAAACAGTTGATTTCAAAACTAGCAGTGTTATTTGTGTTGTTTGCTTCAGTATGAGTTTCTGATCGTTTGCGTACCAGAAAATAACAAAATCCCTTATATTTCAACGCAAGGGTACATTTTGACATGAAAACTTGTTTAATTAAAATTATTAAGTCTTGAATACCTCAGAAATACAAAGTTCAGGATATATTATCCCGGGACTAAATAAGCGTGTTTCCTGTCCCCTTGTATAGGCGGCGTAATTCTGCATATATTATGAAAGAACACGACATTTAAAAAAAAAAAAAATTCAATTATTTGAATAAGTAGGTATAAGCTTATTTCAGAATTAGCAATTCTTAGGAAAAAAGTGTAAGGACATTTTTATAGATAATAATCTAAAATTTTTGCCTAAAGCCTAACCTACTTCATGACAAAACTGGCAGCGCCCCGCGGTTTTACTCGCGTAAGTACCGATCCCGTGCGAATATCATGATAAAAAGTAGCCTATATGTTAATCCAGATCTCCAGCTATCTACATACCAAGTTTAATCGCAATCGGTTCAGTAGTTTTGGCGTGAAAGAGTAACAAACAACCATCCATCCATCCAAACTTTCACATTTATAACATTAGTGGGATGTATCGTTTGGCTGAAACCCATATTTGAGAACTTTAACGTTAAATAACTTTTTATGCACACACGAGATCGATGCGGACTTTTCACATTTCATTTATATGATGTTTCCAACATTTGCACCAATTTTCAGTTTCATGCGAATTATTGCAAGCTTACCCCTATTTTTCGAGCTATCTTGACCGGACTAAAAGCGGTTCAAATCGATTAGTTTGTGAGTAATCTCATCTGTTTATACAAGTCGCGACTCGACGACTCTCCTTGCTATATATATTTTACCAAACAATCGTACGAACGCAAACAGTTTCTTACGAATCTCAAAGGTAAAATCGCAGGCGAGATTTTAGTTCTTATCAATATGTAAACTTAAGGTTAAAAATCCTTGGAATAAACCTCTCCATCTAAATGTGCCTTCAGAAGTCAGTCCAGAAGTCATTGCTAGATAGATACTAAGCGCCTACGGAAGGGTTTTACGCAAACTTGTTGCAAATAAAAGATAAGTGCAAGAAACATTTGTGCAGGCGTTTTAATTTCTTTAGTAAGGAACTCTAAATAGGAGCTCACTCTTATTGTGCAGTCAAGTCATATAAAGAAAAAACAGAAACACCGGGTATAAAAAATAATTTATTGTAAAAAAAAAACTCAAATATTGCAATCACAATGGTATGGCAAGTCACTCGTTTTTCCTGTGTATGTCGGCCACTATAGCTAGCGCCCCTCCGGGGATGAACCTCACAAAGTTGTCAGCTGTCAGAGGGCCGAGGGCGTACAGCCCTCGGGGACCGTTTAATATTTCGTGAGTAGTTTTGTCTATGGCTATAGGATTGTTCCTACCGTCAACTGGTTTTTTTGGGTCTATCCCGAACCCAAGGCCAGATGAATAAGGATTCATTAAGTCACATTGACATTTAACCTTATCATCATCATCATTATATGGAATGATTTTTAATTTATTAATTCTATCAAAATCTTTACCAGATTTCTCCATATCATCTATTTCATTTCGTCTGTTGCAATCTGGGATTTCGCATTTAGTGTCACCGTTACCGTTGATTTCCGACTGATTTAAATATCTTGACTTACAACTCTGAATGCTCTGTCCAAGCATAGATTTGATATAAAGCCAATGATTTTTAAGGAAACATTGTTTTTCTTCGAGTTTTCTTTTAGCTATTGCTTCATCGGTGCATTTATCGCAATCTATTTTAATGTCGATATAGTCTAAATAGTTCGTTTGGAGAAAGGAAAGATCGGGTTTAGATCCAATGAACACGCCAATGACATAAACTTGTATTTCTGTTATTTCTTGTGTCTTCAGATTGAGGAGTTTGACTTTCTTGAGGGTGAGGGCGTAATCTTCGATGTCGTCTGAGGTCAGTTTGTTGGCTGAGGTCTCTTGTGTGATGTCTACGATGGTGTGTTCGGGGTACGGCATGTAGTTGTTGTGGTTTCCTGATGGTCCGTCGCACATCATATTGTAGACCTGTAACAGAATTGTAAAGTGAGTTGTTAATAAAAAAAAATTAAAGAAGGTAGGCCTTAGTTCAAATCTAATTCGCCCAACGTGCAAACTAAAAATGACAAGGTTTAAAAGAAACGAATGGGTAGTTTGGTGTGGAAAAGAAAGAGATGTATAGCTTTCAGTTGAGAGGTATCACAATGTCAAGGCTAAAGACTAGGTAGCTTTCACTAACATTTTATATACATATTCAATACACTATGTATATAAACATACATAAATAAATATAGGTACATATACTTTAAAAATACATATAATAATATATATGTACATATTTCTTATTTTTAAAAGATTAAATCTGATAAATGCAGCAGCGGAAGAAAAGGAGAAATTAAGAAGCCAAGTAATATTCTTTGACGATTTTTTTTAAAGTTGCCTGTGATTAGGCATAAGGCAGAGCGTTCGATAACTGGACAAATTGTACGCTAAAAAATTTGTCATAAAACTTGGTAGAATGAGTAGGTATTGCTAATTCTAGTGATACTGACGATTTCAATGTTCTTGTGTGTGAGTGATTGAGGAGTGTACAACGTTCCTTTAGACAAGTTAGAGTACAGAGATTAAATATATGTTATGATGTATATAGATGTATTCCGTCGTATAAAAATTGGGAGACACTTGAGGGAAATGCGGAATTCTGATGCGTATCAAATCTAATAAAAACATTTTGAAGGCGTTCAAATTTATTACGAGGGGTGATCAAAAAGTAATGATAAACGGATATTTCTAGTAATAATAAAATTCTAAAAAAATATTTTTTCAACTCCCTAATCCTTCACAACTTCCCTGACAAAAATGGTATAAATAGGACGTCATTTTTAAAATATACATTCATTTGAATACTAGCAGTCGGAGTGATAACATCAAAATGGAGAAACATGAAGTGCGAAGCGTCATCAAATACCTGTGCTTGAAAAAAATGTCCACCAAAGACATTCATACTGACTTGGTGGAAACATTGGGAGACTCTGCTCCTCCATATTCTACAACTGCACGCTGGTGCAAGGAGTTTAAGATGGGAAGAACATCCACGGAAGACGAACACCGCGAAGGCCGTCCGTCCTCCTCCCTCACTGAAGAAAACGTCAAAAAAGTTCAAGATCTGGTTTTGGCAGACCGAAGAGTGACCATTCGTCATTTAGCTGAGAACACAGGCATTTCATTTGGTAGCATTCAAAGGATCTTAACTACCGAGATGAACATGAGAAAGGTCTCTGCACGTTGGGTCCCGAGAATGTTAACCGACGAACAAAAGAAGAAACGATTCGACATTTCAAGGACCAATCTTGAAATGTTCCAGGCGGATCAAGATATTTTTTTGGCTCGATTTGTGACTATGGACGAAACGTGGATTCATCATTTTGATCCCGAAACCAAACAACAGTCAATGACATGGAAAAGGCCATCTTCACCGACTCCCAAGAAATTCAAAGTTTCAAGCTCTGCCGGCAAGGTTATGGCGTCTGTTTTCTGGGATGCTGAGGGAATAATTATGGTTGATAAGGGCGCTACCATAACAGGCTCCTACTATGCTGACCAAATCAAAAGATTGCGAGAGGCCATCAAGGAAAAAAGACGGGGTAAACTGCGCGCAAAAGTTCTGTTCCATCAAGACAATGCACCTGCACACAAAGCTGAAGTTGCGATGGCTGCCATTCAAGAAGCTGGCTTCCAGCTGCTTGAACACCCACCCTATTCTCCAGATCTAGCCCCCAGCGACTTTTATTTGTTTCCTCGGCTCAAGGAACACCTCCGGGGCCAGAAATTTGAGGATAATGGCGAAGTGATGGCCGCTGTAGAGGCATTTTGGGAGAGTCAAGATAAAGATTTTTTTTTAAGGGTATCGTTGGTTTAGAAAAGAGATGGACTAAATGTATTGACCTATTAGGAGACTATGTAGAAAAATAAATTTTATTTTTAAGTATATAGTTATTTTAATGTACCCATTCTCATTACTTTTGGATCACCCCTCGTAAGTTGCTTCTCAGCGATATCCAGATAGCTGACATCGGCATAGTCGAGCAGAGGAAGGAGAGATTGTGCAAGCGCAAGTTTAGTGACCGTGGGAATTTGCGTAGTGTTCGCAAGAACCCCAGGGTAAATTATTATCAATAAAAATTTCGAGATTCTTAACAGAGGTGCTCATTGGCAACACAGTACCATTGAACACGATGTCCAGTAATTGTGACCAATCTATTCACGATATAATTCTGGCTTTCCACCACTATGACCTGTGTCTTAGAGGGATTCACTTCTAGTCCATATTGCCTGCTCCATTCGCACACGGCGGATATTCGAATGTCGAATTCCGTGTTAATTGAAGTAAATGCTTCCATCAAATCATGTAATAATGCTTGCGTGTAGATTTGAAGATCATCTGCATAAAGGTGGTAAGATGAAAGTAACGATTTACAGATGGAATTTATTAAAATTGTGAAAAGTAGGGGAAACAGCACACCTACAGATGTATGACATCAGGAAGAAGAAGTTACCGAACAGGTAACAAAGATATCTAGCAGGATGTGGAAATCTACAATATTAAAGGCATCATTAGCATTTATTGGAAGTGATATACAAACACAGTACCTACATTTTTTTATGAAAAAAAAAATACCTGGCAGTAATCTGGGTAGGCGACTGGCGACAGCCTAGCGAGGGCATCCGCCGGGGTCCTGTGCAGGTGCAGGGCGCGCAGTCCCGCAGCGCGACAGAGGCACACCGCGTCCGCTGCACTCACGCCCGACCCCACAATCAGCACCGAGGGGGGCACAGGTGTTACTGCAACAACGAAACACCTTACTGTAGTAGCAATTATGAACAAAGAAATTGTAAAGACTCAAACGGTATCCATATTCAGGAGTACCAGAAACAGACTTTTTAATAGTGTGTTCTCAGACTAAAATCATGCCAGAGGTTTTACTATTCTTTACACTCGATGAAGTTGCAAATATTTTGGTCGGTAAAAAATATATCGTAACTAAAAGGAACTTCAAATGTTAACATATTTAGAATAATTACCTTTTAATATAATGCAATAAATTTTACTATAAGGTCCGTATTACTACAAAAATAATAATACCTGTGATTGTTGTAATTACGTCAGGTAAAATATGAAATAATAGTGGTCCAAGAAGGCTGCCTTGGGAGACTCTTAAGTTAATAGGTACTTATAAAGGCTGCTACAGATTTCATCTACACTGTACGATTATGGTTGGTTGGTAGTTTTTTCATAAAAACATTTTTTATATGAATTTCTTTTTTTTTTATCCAAGATTTTATAATGACCGATCGTGTTGAAAGTATCGAAAGCTTCGGATGAAAAAAAAGTTCAAATTCCAAAACAATATTTTGGTACACTGTGTAATTAGTACAACATTTGTATATACGATCTAAATCATTTATTTCAATTAAACCAATTATAGGTACTTTTGAATTGATCGGAGTAGTAGTCTGTCAGAGTAAATGTGGGGGCACTGACCGTGGCTGGCGGTGGCCTGCATGGCGCGCTGCAGCGGCGCGAGCGCGTGCAGCGCGTGCTGCGCGAGGCGCGGCGCCAGCGCGTTGGGCCGCTCGGCGCCGCCGCACGCCACCACGGCGCGCGAGCACGTGTAGCGGAAGGGCCGACACGTCACGTTGTCGTACCTGGAACATTACAATCGATAACATAATTGATCATGGTCGTAAATATATTTCTAAAAATAATTTTGATGACAATCTGGATTATTATTTTCATCGTAATGTTTTATAAAATATTAGCTGAAATTTTAATCAAGAGAAATGATAAAATAAAAACTAGTTGACAATATTAAAAATAAATTATTTTGAACAAACTAATTCTAGAAGACGAAACAGATATAGATGCAACGAAGGAAAATGCGAATTTTATGGCAATACTTAAATGACATGTTACAATATGGCCGCCATAATTCCAAATTTAAATGCGCGCAAAAAGACCTTGGTCGCACTATAGTTTATATTGATAGCCAAATTAAAATGTTTGTGAAAGTAATTTTCACATCACTTTTATTTATAAATTTATTTATAAATCCAGTTAATGAGACGAAGTTTACTAGTTTATCTCATATTACTAATTTTAGAAAAACTACTTTCTTATTTATAGTAAACATTTTCATTCCACCTTTGATTAAAATAAATGATATTTAGTTAAAAAATAAAAGAAAATAACCATACACCTTACAACTCCATCATCAGTACCCTCAACGCCAAGTGTACACGTGTCAAAACGAATCAAATGAACCCAAACTCGAGGAGTTTACCTCCTGACTCCTCAAATCAGCTCCAAGATACCAAATTGTCATCCGAACTACATATGTATTTAACAACAATTAGAAGGAGGAGGATTTCATTTAAGTAAATAAAAGTACAATTATAACAGTCCTTACCCAGCAACACAGAACTGTGCGTTAAGTGGACACTGTTTGTTGTGGCACCCGGGTCCGTCTGACTGTGGGAGGCGGGTCACACTAGTCACTGTCACTCCTGAACGGAAGTATTTCTATAATATAAAAACATACTATTAATAAAATATTTTTTAATGTTTCAATTTCCTACTAAAGTTTTTTTTTTAAATAAAGAGTACTAATAACAAGTTTATGACGTAAACTGACCTGTAATTTACAAGCGTGAACATATCTCCTGCAATAGTTGGCTACCGCTCTGGCTGACAGTCTAGCAGCTCCTTGAGCAGCGTGCGGAGGAAGTGAGAGCCAGGCTGCAGGTGAGAGGGTCCGCACGGTGGGAGGGAACGTGTTCCACGAACCGCCAGGAGGGCCTTTTCCGAGCACTATGTGTGATATCTGGAAAGTGGAATTAAGGTTAAGTATCCAAGTGTAAAACAAAGAGATGAGTAAGTGTAAAGTGTAAATATGTAAAAGTGCTATGAAAGAGACTGAATGGGATTTTTGAATGGGACAAATCAAATTAAGACCAGTTATTAAGTGTCTACTAGTTTTTGCGCAGGGGAACAATACAGTAAATACTTTTTTCTAGATGAAACCACTCTTACCTTATATCCTTTCTTGTACCCCTAGTAAATTTCATGATGATCTCGATAACAAACAAACTAACATTCGCATTTATAATATTAGCTAGGGTGGCAATACTAAGAAGTAGAAAATATTAGCGCTACGGAGGCCGTAAGTACGGAGCGCAATATCAAAGTTTAATTCTAGCTCACTTAACTTTCTAATTTTTCAATTTCTTTTTTGGGGTCAGGGGTCAGGCAGGCGGCCGGCCATATAAGAAAACATCCAGTTTTCTTTTACGGCCGGCCGCCTGCCTGACGCCAACCCTCCTTGGGAATGTAATCGTTGTCAGACGAGACAAAGGAAGAAGGTAAATGTGTTAGGAAAACAGATAGAGCGAGGGAGCTAGGGTAAGGGATACCGCAAGTCTTGGATGGGGAAACAGGACTGACACTGCAGTCGCGAGATGCTACTAGGAGAGGAACACCATCTTGCTCACTTAACTATTTTCAGTTTTTGCTTTGGCAACACTATATAATGGGCGTTGTTTAGTTTGTCATTACTGTAATATCAATAAAATACCTTCAACATGAGGAAGTATCAAGTAGTGTCGTAGCGTCGTCTGGTGAAATAAAGACCAGTCTATACGTGATGATATTTGTTTAATATATTAATGTTAGAGTTGAAAATTTGTACGTTTATCAGATTCAGCCACCGACTTGACTCCCTTATGGCTTCGATTATAATTTGATCGTCATTTGTACGCTAGTGGAAATGCGTCTACGACTAGTAGCGATAGCGGGAGCGGCGAACGATTAAAACGTCATTTGTGTGGAGAAAGCGATGCCGAGATAGCTGAAGGTTTCGAAGACAACATACCTGTTTATCAATGTCGAACTTCCATTCAATGAGGGAATCTGCTTGGATGCCCATATCTGCGCAGGGCTTCAGGAGATTGTCTACCTGTAACAATTATATATACTACCTTTTAATATGATAAGAAAAGGGATGACAGTGAATGTACAAGAAAAATATATATGTTTTTTTTTCTTTTTAAAAAGACAACTCCCGCATTAGGAAATTAATCCTGTGTCGCGGGGGACTTTACAAACATACAAAGAACGGACACAAAGAACACCCAGACTCGGATGGGAATCGAACCCACGACCTATGGCATAGCAGTCAGGGTCACTAACCACTAGGCCAACAGGCCAGTCAAAAAGTGTGTGAACTGTTTATATATATATATATATATATATATATATATATATATATATATATATATATATATATATATATATATCTGTATATTAAGTCGAGAGGGGAATTCTTTGTACTCGTTTTAAGCAGATTTTGCGAACGGAAGAATGTGAAATCTTTATTCAATATCCTACTATAATACTATAAACGCGAAAGTTTGTGAGGATGTATGGATGTTAATTATGATTGCGATGAAACTTAGTATGTAGATAGCTGGAGACCTGGATTAACTCAGAGGCTATTTTTTATCCTGATATTCCGACGGCATCGGGACTAACGCGGGTGAAGCAGCGGGGCGCTGCGTGTTACACAGTGCAGTGTTATAAATTTAAAAATTATTAGAAAACGGCTACAACACAAGAAGCAATTACAGTCCAGCACACATATATAATATGTTGACCTATCCTAGTCATGCGAATAAATAATCACCAACATTCATTTTTTTGTGAATTTCTAAATTTGCTTTGACTAAATATTATAAATTACTAGCTGTACCTGGCATGCATTGCAATGCCTTTTTTATACAGTTTTTTTTTGGGCCAGAATCCCTCGAGGGCGTTCTCAGAAGACTCTGCCAAAGTTTCATCATAATCTGATCAACGGTTTAGAAAAGCACAGAGAACAAACATTTAAATTGATTTTTGTTTACATAGAAGATTCTTAATTTAAATTATGACATTGAAAAAAAAAAATTTTAAAATCTTATAAAAATTTTGGCACCAGTTACAAAAACATTGTATTCGTGTTGCCGACAATAATTTGTCAATTACCTTGTTCCATATTTTTTATAAAAAAAAAATACACAAACATGTCTTCCTGTTCTGGTCCATTCAGAGGAAGTGTTCTTGATGAAGGAAGTAATTATAACATTGTTTTTTATTTGTATTGCTTAAGAGCTAGAAGGTATATTCTTATAATTATGTTGTTTAATTAACAATTAATTTTGGTAGACGTATAAATTAGTGTGTGTGATAATGAACCCAGGAGCTCGATAATAGAATTCTTTTTCAGTGTTATTAATCTATAATTATTGATATTTATTGATATAATCTGTCATTAACCTGCTTACAATGCACGAGCTAGTTAGCAGCTGTCTTTAGACGTAAGTATATTTATGTACTAAGGTACTAACTACCACTAACGTTATTACCTTTCATTTGAAGTTTACAAACAGATACATATAACCTAGAACTGCTTTACGGTAGGTTGCGGAGCCGCGAACGGATATTTATATGTAAACTATGTCCATTCATCTACTGGCAACTCCCAATATGCTACTGGCTACTGTGCTTAATGCCGGCGATTTAACTGAGTAGTGTATTCGCAAATATACATGAAAATAGATGTAGGTTTGCTTTTCTAACTTTGAAATGTATGTACTGGCAACCCGCCCCGGCCTCGCACGGGTAGTAGAGACATCTTCAACAATCATCATCATATTTCACTCAATTTACACAAAACGTTAACAAATTATACACCTAAACCTTCCTCATGAGTTCCTCATTCCTATGTAGTGTACGAAATAGGTATTATATACCTCTGAATTGCCTGACGTTTCAACCAGGTTGCACTGGCCGTGGTCAGGCAATTCAGAGGTATGTAATACCAATTTCGTTATCGCGTTGATTTCCGTATAGATACAATAATTATAATAGATGTAGGTACTAGGTATCAATTATATTACCGTATTTATAAATATGTTCTTTGAATTTCTTTACATCTAATGGGACATGACGCCAAACCAGACGCAAGGTTACGTAATCTACAAAAAAGGTCACCTACCTTTTTGAATGACGTAGCAAAATAATACAATGGCCTTCCAATTACGGCTGAGTTCAACTTCGAAGGCAACAGCGATACGACAAACAGAAATATTTTTTAAACTCGTTTTGTGTTAACGCTAAGTCATGTACAGCGAGTTGAGCACGTTACTTTTATTTCAGACATTATTCAAATCACTACATATTATAAAACAAAGCCCCCCGGCGCGTCTGTCTGTATGTTCGCGATAAACTCAATAACTACCGAACGGACTTTCATACGGTTTTCGCCAATAGACGGAGTGATAAAAAGCGGTAAAATTAATAACTCATTGACAGACCTGTTGGTCTAGTGGTTAGAGATCCTTATTGCTGAGCCAGAGGTCGGACGTTCCATTCAAACCCAGGACAAATAAATGTGTGATGAGCATGATCATTTGTTTTGTGTCTGGGTTTTATTTATCTATATTACGAGTATGTATGTAGTGTATGTTCATCAGCAGTCTGGCTACCATAGTACAGGCTCTGCCTACCGGAAAAGCCGGACTTGTCAAAGAACCGCGTAAATGAACTAAGCGTTGACATAACTGGGCTTAGAACCCGTCGTCCAAGAACTTCAGAACGCTACCGTTAACCGTAACTTCGCAGTTTCCGCCGAATAAAGAAACTATAAATTTATGACATGTTATCAATTTATAAACTAATTTGTTCTGAATTCCATTACTACCTGCGTTAATAATTTTACTAGAAAAAATGTATATTTTCACAAAATATACATTTATCGCTTACTTTTCACGTGGGAGAGCCATGCTTCGGCACGTATGGGCCGGCTCGACTCCGCTCGATACCACGGCCTCACAGAAAACCGGCAGTGAAACAATGACTGCATTGCTTTTCGCGGCGTGACTGAGGTTACCGGAGGTTACTCCCACCTTAAAGGGCGGCAACGCACCTGTGACTCTTCGAGTCACAGGTGCCCATGGGCGGCGGTAGTCATTTACCATCAGGTGACATGTCTGCTCGTTTGCCCCCTCTACCATAAAAAAAAAACTTACGAGGTTTCCTTATCCTAAAGAATAGGGCTGTATAAAGTAACAATACGATTAACTTATTATTATTTATAACATCAAGGTCATTACAAACACGCAGGGACATGTCTGATCTGTTATTTTTGCATAAAATATTAAGTTACTCAATCGACTGTCCCCAATTACTTGAAAAATTAAAAGTTAATGTTCCCCATAGATATCCCCGAAATCCTATTAGGATTCTACATCCTCCTTCCCGTAAAACAGTTCTGGGTTTGAATACTCCAATCCCCAGACTTTGTAGGCTTCACAACCTATTTGCCACCAAGTCTAGGCCTGTCATCACTTAAATTGCCGACGCCGGACAAGCTCTTCAAAAATCCCGGACACATGTGTGAAATCGGGATTCTTGCCTGGACAACTTAAAAAAAAAAACGCCGATTCCAATTTTTTTATTAAATTAAACAGCTTGTTCATCTAATAATTATAAGTTGCCCCCGCCACAGTGTCCTGGTTTTACCCGACACTTTTTGAAAACCCCGCCCGGACGTTCCCCGGACGCCCTCTAAACTAGGACAAATCCGGGGAAATCCATCAAAGTCCATCAAATTACCCAATAAACATTTTCCTTCTCTTTTGTATAGTTGTCATTAAAATATTTAATTTAGGCAGATATCGAACCAAATATTCATATTTTTTTTTAATCTGTAAATTTGTGAATGTTGTGTTTACCGTTGTATATTGTGCCCTAAGATAGTATGTGAGCATGTATATTTATATTATGAACATGTAAGTGTAGCAATAAATAAATATTTCTATTTCATTTTTGGACAGAGAAAATGCTTCTATAATTTACAATTCTAATCTTTATTTCTTTCTCTGACAATTATAAATGTTTTCTAAATAAATGCCATATGGTAATATGATGGTCGAGATCGTGTAACAAGCCTTAGTTAATTAAGTACCAGCGTTGTATCTTGTCGGACATGATTTATTGCGATAATCATTATTATATTAGTTTAGTAAATGATAAGTTATTTGTATGTAAAGGTTGATTCATGACGACTATTAATGTACCTAATCACAAGCAACGATGAAAATTCGATAAAAAACTTATCGATTCATTACAGACTAGCAGCACCTCGCGGTTTCACCCTCGTAAGTCCCGATCCCGTATGAATGTCGGGATAAAAAGTAGCCTATGTGTTAATCCAGGTATCCAACTATCTACATACCAAGTTTCATCGCAATCGGCTTAGTAGTTTTGTGTGAAAACATTACAAACATACACACAAATGTTTCATCTTTATAATATTAGTTTAGATTGTCGAATCCCCCGTGGCGGTACGATAAAGAACTTACGACGGTAGGTACAACAAGAATTCTAGCTCTGTAGCTAAGTAGCTAAGTAAATAACGATAATAATACATAACAAATTGCTAAGAGTTTAAACCACAAGAAAAATGTTTCCATTCTCCTGTTTCATTGTATGACAAATGTATTAAAATTTAATAAAAGACGTTATTGTTATTGGAACATCGACTATTACTTTTCTAACAATAAACACATATATTGTACATAATTATGTGTTTTTTTTTAATTATAGTTGATTTATATCCCATTTACATAAGAAAAGATTTATAAAATGTTTGAGTGAAAACAATCAAATAAATAAAATGACATTCTTATAAAAATGACGCTTTATTAGGATGCATCCGGATGTCATCAATGTCAATGGCAAACAAAGTTATTCATCTAAGTTACTATGACATTTGTGAGTTACATTTATTTTAAATGTAAAAAAAAATAGCTGTCTATTTTAAGCAAATGAGTTGTATTGATATCAATAGTTTAATTGTTATTAATAACTATGAAATTCTTTTTACATTTTTTTCTTTATTATATAAATTCAGGTTAGTTATAAAATTAAGGTTTATGTTTAATAATTGTATGTTTATATTTAATTAAATGTCAATGTTCATAATTTGTGTTATTTTATTGTATAACTAGCAGCTCCCACGCGGCTTCGCTCGCGTGTACATATTTATATATTTTGCGCGGAACCCTAAATCTTTTTCCAAAATAAAATTATCCTAAGTTACTCCTTATAACACCAGTAATCTGCCAGTGAATGTCCCGTGGAAATCAGTCCACCCGTTCCGGAGATTAGCCGGAACAAAAATTTTAAAAACTGATTTTGAACTGAAACAACTGTGTGAGCTTAAAAAAAACAGACACTTTAATTTTATTTATTTGTATGTATTGATATTAACGTTTGCAAGTTGTGGTCTCTACTAATTGAAGGAGGACACGTAATATTACGTCAATTACAGTCAATGAGGATACAAATTCAGGTAATTAAACTGTAATCCTTATATTCAAACTTATATTCAGACATCCTATGACGTAGTTTGTTCCGAGTTATTCACTTAATCAGAATCACACACAATTCTATTTCTGTAACACGCTAACTAAACATTTCTTGAACGTATCAAACAACAGGTTTGCAGTTCAAATAATTGTTTTAATGATTCGTTCAATGGTTTTAAAATATAAACAAAATATTGCTTTGTCATCCTGTGTTTATGGTAGAAAGAGATTAATATTTCTCCCACGCACTTTTAATCAAATATTTAATATAAATGATATGAAAATACTTGATGTTTTGGAAGGCTTTGGCTTTGTGTACGTTGTAAGGATGGGCTTGTTCACGTGTTATAGGTAAGACAATGACTGTTATCAATGAAACACGTTTAGATCCCAAGTTTTTAAAGATGTTTGATTGGTTTTAGGGTTCCGTACCTCGAAAGGAAAAAACGGAACCCTTATAGGATCACTTTGTTGTCCGTCCGTCCGTCTGTCTGTCTGTCAAGACCCTTTTTTTCAGGAACGCGTGGAGGTATCAAGCTGGAATTTATATCAAATACTCAGGTCTACTGTCCCTTGGAGCTGTGAAAAAATCAACGCCAATCTAAGCCAACGCAATCAAAAGATGAAGCCGTTTATGCCGCAAATTTTCGACACTCGCAAGGGAATCAAAACCTATAGGGTACTTCCCGTGAACTTAGAATCTTGAAATTTGATACGAAGCAACGTCTTATAGCACGGATAAAGGAAAAATTGCGAAAACCATAAATTTTTTGTTACATCATATAATATTTTACGGAACCCTTGGTGCGCGAGTCTGACTTGTACTTGGCCGGATTTTTAATTCTTGTTATACATTTTGATTATCTTTTTTTACAAATCGTACGATCTGCCTAAGATCTAATGTTACTACTACAATAATGCCAACACCAGCCATTTGTTTCAATTGTCACCCAAAATACGCATTACGGGTCATCCATAAATTACGTCACACGCATTTTACGATATTTTTGACCCCTCCCCCGTTCTTGTCACAAGTGTTCATTTTCACATTTATTACATTTGTGAGATCCCTTTCCTGGTGTAAAGTCACATATTTTGGAATTTTAAACACAGAACGATGAATGGTAAATTGTATTAATTAAACATATAATAATGGAAATTATCTGAGTATGTCATGCTCGCCTAGAAGTCCTGCCGAGATGGCGGCGTATGTGTCGGGTTGTTCGGTTCCCTTCAATATGGTTGATCTGTACGATGGCTGTATGGTCGGGGCTGGTCATCTCCGGACTGTTATTACTTAAATATGTATAGTAGTAATTAGCGCGTCTATTTATATTTTAGAATAATAGGTATGCTACATTGTCCTCACATTTTATTTACGCTTATAAGCAATGTAACCAGAAATCTGTAAAACACATTTGAAAAAGAGTGTCCTTGGAGTTGCCTGTTTTTCTCCATAAAATCTACGTATTGGAACAGGCAACTAGCTTCACAATTGACTTGGTCTGACTGACTCCTACTCCTGACAATAAAATTCACCTATAAGTGGTTTATTTAAAATAAATGGTTTTGATTTCATTGATTTCATTGATATCATCTAGTGTCCATGGACTTTCAACCCCAACCATGGTTATTTGTTAACAGTTAATGTTTTGTATTTTAATACTTTAGATTTTGACATGTAAACGAAGCTTATGATCCCCACCCCTTGTCATATGTCTCCTTAAACGTGTGACGTAATTTACGGATGGTCCCTTATTGTTTTCTGTCAATAAAATTTTCAGTTATATATATATATACTATCGCCTGTAGGAAACGCTGTAATGGTTTCCTACAGCGTAATATCCTGTACAGAATTGTTACATTAATCCATTATTTACAGCTTTCTCGTTTTATTGCACATTCAATATTGACAAACCATAAAACATAGAATTTCATGGCCGCGACGTAAGGCGACTGACCGGTTTATTAAACTATTGTACTTTAACCACATTCTTCATCTCCCTATTTGACTATAGACAGTTCCTACAAAGAATATGGTATGAGAAATTAATCTAGCAATAAGAAGGCACATACTATTATCTATACTAATCTGTACCAACTTATCTCTGAAATTACAATCTTCGTTCTCGTGGAAATTCTGGCGAAATTGATCCCACAGGAAACGTATATTTTTTCGGGATAAAATGTCAATTAAGTTAGTTAACTATTTTTATTGAAACGAAATTCAGACGCTCGGACGACGGCGGGGTAGACGGAAGAAGTGTTAGCGCAACGAAATATGCTGACCGCGAGTTAATTTATTTTATTTACGCCATCTTTTGATTCTGCGCGATACTGCTGCACATTGATGTTGTTTTATACTAATTTATTATCCATATATTAGTTCAATAATATATTGCAATGCAATATATTAGTTCGGGCAACTTTCACAGATGGCGTAATTTTAATTTATTATTCGGTAAAACAACGGACACAAAGAACACCTAGACTCAGGTAGGAATCGAACCCACGACCGGTAGCATAGCAGTCAGGGTCACTAACCACAACAAGCCAGTCAACTATATTTATAGCAACCGGGTGTCGTGTCGACGCGTCACGCGTTTTTTTTGACAACAATATCATAACATTTCTTTTAAAAGCGACGTAGTAGCTTTGTTAGATAAACTACATAACTTAAACATGGTTTATATTAGTAGCACGATATTGTATAAGCGTAAAGATATGGTACTACGCTTGAACGGCGTGGTGAGCGGTAGGTCACTGCGTGTCGTGTCGCCGCCAATCGATTGCAACGGAACATAGGGACACTACAAAAAATTGCGTAATTGTAAATAATAGGATTATTGTACGATATCCCACGTGGAAAGTACGAGGTTATAACTTTGTCCTTGAACTACGTAATGAGGGTATAATATTATCTACGTTTTTACGGGAATTAACGCGATCACGAAAGGTATTACATACCTTTGAATTGCCTGGCG
The DNA here is from genome assembly GCA_949752705.1 of Callimorpha dominula. Lineage (NCBI taxonomy): Eukaryota > Metazoa > Arthropoda > Insecta > Lepidoptera > Erebidae > Callimorpha > Callimorpha dominula. Next base: position 1,443,338 of record OX457012.1, on the reverse strand, counting down.
TTTAAGGTATGTAATACCTTTTCGTGATTGCGTTAATTCCCGTAAAAACGTAGATAATATTATATCATGGAACGCGAAAGTTTAAAAGATAGTAATGAGGGTTATTAACTGGCTAAATTAATATATCCGAATAATGATTGTGTTATATTCTGTCCGTTTATATACTAACTAGCTGTCCAAAGATAATATCTGGGCATGCATTTGAATCCTAATTAAAATTTAGCAGTGAAAAGTTGAGCTGCAGATAACTAATATTTCTGAAATTTCCGGCATTCCTCGATATGGGCTATGCTTTCTCTGCAGAACACTCCTCGTAGCAATCCATAAAAGAAGATAGATGCGCTCGGGTGGGTCATTGCTAGAGGCGTTAAAATAGTGGAAAGTAGAAACAAGAATCCAAAATGTCGATAAGTTTCCAATTTCTGTCACGCGTCAGCCGAATACTTTTGCCGAATAATGGGCTATTCGACCAGGAGGCCTGCAGAATATTCTATATTCGACATGTGGCCGAATACACATTTCGTTGCAAGTCTTTTTTTCAATAGCAAATCCTGCAAATGGAATATTCCTGTGTCGCGAGGGGCTTCACAAACAACAGACACGGACTCGAGGCAACTATTTGCGGATCACACAAATTTTTATCCCACTTTTTTATCATAATGTTATTTGTAATATAAAAATTATTAATTTATGATTGTCAAGTTCTCCGCAACGCCAGATATATATCACAGATAAATATATTTCCCTTGTTTAAGAGATATTTTAAAGAATGAAAACTAACCTTGACAGTGTATGAGTACCTACTTAGTTGAGTCAATTGAGCAGTTAATTGATCATCTGAGACCAGACCGGATCATGTCATCCTGAGTCTGGGTATTAATAGATTATAGAGTTTATAGAACTCTGAAAGTAGTTATTGGAACGAAGGCGGAAAAAAGTGTTAGCGGAACGAAAAAGGCTGACCGGGAGTTGATTTTATTACTAACGCCAATTCTGCGCGATATTAATGTAATTTAATATTGATTGAATAGGTACTAATTATCCTTATATTAGTTCGGGCAACTCTCAGAGATTGCGCAATTTTAATTTCTAGTTATTACAACATTTACTATATTTTGATACAATTTATTCAAACCATTCAATATATTTAAACAGAGCGAAAGAATCTTCGTTTCAACCGGCTGTCCCAAAGACACCATTATTTATTAATATCTAATAATGTTTAGTAAACGTTGTCAGCTGTGCACACAGCTCACGGAAGCGATAAATCGAAGGACGGAGGAAAACCACCACTTCTAGAACCCCACGTGAAATCGTTCCTGTTAAATAACAGAGGGAATAATGGAATATGACTCAATAATTCAGTAATATTAAAAATAGCAGCGATGGCTACAGATTTTGCTATCGAAAGGGTGCGGGTTTAATTTCCTCTTATTACAGCTATACTCAGCGAGTGGAATAAACAACAAGCATATATGGCAAGCATATATAGGTAGGTGTAATTGTTTTATTATGTGCCTCTTTATTTTGTTCTACAACTCAACTCTAGTCACAAGTGTTTTGCCGGCCTTTAAAGTGGGAGTAGGGAAAGGGGGGAAGAGGAGGAGAGGGAAGAAGGCAGGTTTTCTGTGAGGCCGTGGTAACACTCCGGTCGAGCCGGCCCATACGTGCCGAAGCATGGCTCTCCCACGAGCTTTTAAAATTACTTTTTTTTTATAGAAAATATAACAAAATGTAGTTCCTGAGAAGCTGGGGCGTCCACACACAACACATCGGAAAAATGTCATATTAGTTAAAAAAATTATAATATGGGAACGAATACATCAAAGTTTATCAGTCGTTATCAACCCTGACCTTACCGCGATAGTGCCTTATCGCTGAATACCTAAATACGGACGTATAAATTTCAATAAATTATATGGTTTTTGACACTTAAATATTATCTAACTGATATGAGATAATGCACCACTACTTTTATTTAAATTGCTAAAGAACCTAAGTAACTTAGGGAGTAAGTTAGATGGCAAGCGATTTGATATCATATTTATAATGATTTAAAGTTGAGTTTCGTTTATAACGAGGTTTATTACCTGACTTGTCATTTACTAGAGAGCCATTTAGATAATGGTGGGTAATGAATGCTTGTTTGAGAGAAGCTTTTCTAGTATTTTCTGCTACTGTCGGAAAATAACTGCACATTATGTCTTTTATAACTGACCCCCACGGCCTAGGGTGTAATTAAAATTATCGTTTAAGATATAAATATCATTACTACTGAAGCGATAGATCTAAGGATGAATGAGTACTTTCAGATAGCATACTGAACAGATAAACTCAATACTTTTATAGCACTACTAGCTGCGCCCTGCGGTTTCACCCGCGTAAGTCCCGCTGCCGTGGGAATATCGGGGTAAAAAGTATCCTATGTATTAATCCAGGTGTCTAGCTATCTACATACCAAGTTTCATAACAATCGGTTTAGTTGCTTTTGCGTGACAGAGTAACAAACATCCATACATCCTCACAAACTTTCACGTATATAATATTAGTAGGATAATGTTACATAGTTGTGTGACGGCTTTTATGATGATGGATGGATGAATGTTATATGGTAATGATGGATGGATGGATTTTTATGTTTATAAGTATTCATGTATTGTATAATAAATAACCTCGTAAATTAATATCTATTTTAATGTCTGTATTAATTTATTTTATAAATTATATTACTTACATTAATTTCAATGAGTTTTATTATATTTTATGTATATTTAGACAGCCTGTGCGCTGCGGCGAAAGTCGATTTAACGTCTGAGGTCGTGAGTTCGATTCCCGTCCAGTTCACTGTAAATATTTTTGTGCAATGTTTCTAAAACCCATAATACAAGCTTTGCTTAGTTTGGTATCCAGGGAAGCCATGTAAGGGGTCGTTCATTAACAGCCCCCCTCTTCCTCCTGTTGAGGTTTTAGACTAACCTCACCCCCCCCTGTTCTGGGTCTAAATTATAATTTTTCAAAATAGAAAGAAAGAAAATATGGTTTATTGCAATAACCTCAGCGTACATTTTCTTCTTTTTTTATGTTTCCTTAGCCTATAATTTACATACACATTTTAACCTACTTAAATAAATAACTTACGTCATAAACATCATTTTTTTTTAGTCTATGACTGCTATGTCTACAATTTGTCATCTATGACATGTAGATGTGACGTGTATTTCTTGACGTGGCAAGGCAACATGTGTTGGCAAAATGTGGATGGTGATGACACTGTATATATGTATGTACATCTACATAATTATGTATGTAATAAACTCACCAGTAGTGGTATGGGGTTTTGGCTTCTGCCTTCTAATCCTTCAGCCAGCTCCGTTAGGTCTATGTCGTATAGGCTCTGTCCTTGTGGTAAGTTTGATAGTCTGTCAAGACATACAATTGATATTTTAAAAATAGTCACCATACTAAAATATCCTTATACTCGTACATACATATAACTAGCCGTCCCCGCAGTTTAGTCACTGCTCCGCTCCTATTGGTCGTAGCGTGATGTTTTATAGCCTATAGTCACCCTCGATAAATGGACTATCCAAGACTATAAGAATTTTTTAATTCGAACCAGTAGTTCTTGAGATTAACGCGTTCAACCAAACAAACAAACAAACTCTTCAGTTTTATAATATTAGTATAGACATTAATAGTCAAAAACAAAACATTTTCAGTAACTTTTTCTATTGTGTTTGTCTAAGGTTTCTCTTTTTGTTAGTCGCTATTGATAAGCTTCAGTGTTATCAATAAAAGAATGGAATTAATTTTTTCTTGTTACACCTCTGGCCATCCACTTCTTTTGTCATAAGGCTAGCTATGCCCTGGAGTTTTATCCATGTTACATTTAGATGTTATTGAAAATAAATGGTTGTACTTAGCATGGGTGTACCCAGTTTTTGGCCTAGTGGGGAGCAATTGCTTTTTGTGAGTGACTATAATGTAAGTGTTATCAACATAATAAAAAAGGTAATTTAGCACTGCTGCGACCTCAAATCCTACGACAGTTCTCTTTCCGCACAGACTCTACTCATGTGTGTATCGCAGAATCTAGATACATTCGGGTCCAGCAGGGAGATTTATCAAGGTTCAAAGCGACCTGTAACATCGCACCCTTTCCGACCTACTTATATTTACTCGTATATCCTTAGTACCAGCCAAATATAGTAGAATAATAACTGGTCTGGTATAGACAAGTTATTATTCTAATATATTTGGCTGGTTACTGCTCTACTTCTATGGTCATGACGTCATGTCTATGTCATAGCCTATAATCTCGGATATTATAGTATATTTTCCCTTTCTCTATGAAGAGATAAGCACACCATTGTGCTGGGGTTTTTCTGTCCATTTTCCTGTATTTGTCTTGAATTTTTATATGGCAACACTGTTCTGAGAATTGACGACGCGATAAAAATGTAAATTCTTAAAACGAAACTTAATTTGATTGAAACGGAAGCGAAGGGTATTTCTTGTCGTTTATAAACTATTTGTTGACCGTGACTATGCTTCGCTTCTCCCCTTCTTTAGAGGAAGATCATGTTTACAAAAGAAAAAGATTGTTTATTAAAGATATAACGATTGTACTTGCGTCTGTCTGTATTTAGAAACGCCTGGCTGTTTTTAGAATTGTTTATTGGTTTGGATGTTTTCTAATATAAAAGGCGTATGTATTTATAAAAAAACATATATCCGTGTTTTATTAAAATATTATGCTTAGTTTGGACCTAAATGGCGCTGTGTTATATGTCCCAAAATATTATTTTTATATCAATATCGATTAACTCTGAAATTGATATGGTTACATTATGTAATAGTATTCCTATAAGCGCGCCTGACACCGACGTGGCAGGTCGCTTCACCCATTGACAAAGGGCCTCGATCGGCTCCGAAACTAGTCGTTACTAGTCGAAACCGCATCTTTAATTGATATGGACACCACTCACAAAATATTTTTATTATAGTACTCTTCTCACCTGGCTCTGAGCATCTCATCGATGGGCAGGTCATCTGGTATCTCTTTCAGGTATGGTACATTGCCGGCGAGCATGAACGATGTGACCATACCACTGGGACCATTTCCTGGACACAAAAGAATATAATAAGAATGTATTTTTACTACTAAAAGTCCTCACAGAATACCGGCAGTGAAGCAATGAATGCATTGCTTTTCGCCGCGTGAATGAGGTTACTGGAGGCCCTAACCCTTCCCTCTCCCCTATTCCCGTCCTTCCCCTCTCCCCCCTCGCCTATGCCATAAAAAAAAACATCTAAAAAATCATATTAATATATGTTAGTTTTAAAGTTTCGCATTCCATTATATAATTAAGGGAATTAACACGAACACGTAATGGGTTTAACCTTTGAATTGCCTGACGTTTCGACCAGGTTGCACCGGCCGTGACCTGGCTGACGGTGTACTAAATACGCGGTCTATTTTTAACCGACGAAATCTAAATTTGAATGTGAATACTTATAGTAGGTTTAGGTTTAAAGAATTTATTATTAGAAATGATAACAAATCCACTTATTTGAGGACAGAATTTCATATAATTAGTTTGATACAATTGTCACCACAGCCTCACAGAAAACCGGTAGTGAAACAATACTTGCATTGCTTTTCGCTAATCCTAATTCGGTAACGCACTTGTGACTCTTGATTTACAGGTGCCCATGGGCAGCGGTAGTCGTTTACCATCAGGTGACCCGTCTGCTCGTTTGCCCCATATATCATAAAATAAAACAGCCATTTGACAGTTTTAAGTAGATTCTTTTTTATTACTACTGAATATTGTTTTTAATTGGAGCAGTATAATTTTGCAATTGTTCGTACAACTGTATCTTAAAACTGTTAAAGTTACCTTATATTTAAGAGTTTTTTTTTATACATGTTATTGTATTACTGTTCTCCTTCGTAAGTAATGGATTTCTTCCCGTGGTTAGCTTGAATTTCAGGCAAAACAAATAAGCTGGCTAGGACGTCGAAGACTACTTTTCAAATAAGATGATTTTATCCCTTTTCTATGAAGCTCCAATTCGATGGCATTTTATCACTTTTGTGTGACTACGTTTAGGTAAAACCACGATTTTATGGGTTATCTTTAGAATGATTTTTCTTATCTATCACGTATATATTTATCTGCCCTCTTACGTTTAGTGACATAACTTCTTACAGCTAAAACGTAAGCCGACTAGAACTGGCACCCGGCCAACATGCTAAGCCGTAGTGTATTACTCACTAAATTGATGTCTATATACAAATCTAGACGCCAGACACGCTTACTGGGTAGATACTTGTCTTGCAAAAAATCTGTAACCGAATATTCGGCCTCCCTTCTCCCTTCGGCCTAAACCGAAACCAAAATTATGTACTTAAATTAAAATCTGTCTCTTATAGTTAACCACGACAGTTTGCTTGCAAGTATTTTTTTAATATGGGTACTCTGAAGAAGCGTCTAAAGAGTGTGACGGCTATGTTTGTATTGTATCATAATAAAAAAGTGCTTACGACGCTTAAAACAAGTAAGTGCCATTATTGATTGTTAATAAATTTGTAACGACATCCAAATTCAGCAAAAACATACTTCAACGTGTCAATAACAATCTCGTTTTACCGGTAAAGAAGGATGATGTGTACGACAGAATTATACAACAATTAATTACCTTATAATTATGCTGTGGTCACAGGCTGACTGATTGTGTCAGATTGTGACCACGGCCTGAAATGATGAAAAATGCCAGGTCAGAAGTACCTGAAGCCGAAGGGATTAAATAAAAGGTTTATTTTTTTTATGACAGTAGAGGAAGATCGAGAGGTATGTTATCCTCAGATACCCGGAAAGTTCAGCATGTTTTAACTGTACGACCATAAAGACAGAAGCGAAGAGATGTAAGCCGATTTGTTATTCCAAAGTGAAATTAATGGGCCCAAATCTATAACTTCTTTAAATTAAAAATGTTGACAACTGTCTGGTATAGTCTCTTTGAAATCTTTATAGATGGCGTAAAGAACATGGACCCCTGATTAGGTTGAGCGGTCATCGACTCGACCAGCACTTGGCGCTTGCAACAAAAGTGATATAAATAGACCGCACGTTGGCCAAATTTGTGACATTCTAAGAAATATATGTTTAGGACTAGTTCCGCTACTGATTGAAGGTAATTTTACTGTTCTCTCTGCATTAGTGATGTAACGAATGTCGATTTTTCACATTCGCGAACGCGAATGCGAATGTTAATATTTATTTCTAATATTCGCGAATGCGAATGCGAATATTGACTTTTCAACTAAAGAGCAATCAAAATGTATGAATGACTTGACATTTTGCATTGCCTTTTATGGATCCGAGGAACAAATTTTTAATTTTTTTTAAAAGATGTGTTGTAGAATTTTTTTTTTAATGATGAAGACTTCTGTTATGGATGGTTAGAGAGAAAATTTGGTTACTCCACCAACCACCAACAAGTGTACCACTGAAAGAGTTTTTAGTAACGCTAGACTGCTTTACACACTTCAGTTGCCACAGTGAATGGTTTAATAATCAAATTCACCTGGAAATGAAGAAGCTGAAAACTCATATAAACATTATTTTGGTTTTCTAAATGTTGTCCCAAGTCTTATAAAATGTCAAGTTCGTGTCTTCAGATGTTCAAGGTCAACGGTCATAAAATGGGTTTTTGCAAATATTTTGTTTTCTATGGCTTGAAAAGATGTTGAAATCTATTGTAAAACTGTAGAGCATAAAATTCTCTACAGTGGTTGTTTTAAATTTGTATTCATGCCTCTAACCATTTTTGCAATAGAGCACGGAAAACGCAAGGCCAACCGGGAGTCCCGGTGAATAATACCTCATATGAAGTTACTTAATCACTATAATATATTTTAGCAAATCCTGTATTTAAATTTATTTTGCGTATCTCGAAAACGGCTATATCGATTTGGATAAAATTTTATATGTTTTTTGAATAAACACAATGATCTTGAATATCTGACGACGTGGACACGAGTTTTATGAGACTTTTGAGACAACATTTAGAATGTCAAACTAACAGTTTATACGAGTTTAAGGCTTATTATCTCTCATTCGGAGGTTGACTCTTTTTTTTTTGCTTATTTGACTGGATTAATTTTTATTTCTTTAAAATGAAGTTTTTTATAATACAGTAAGTAAAAACCAACTAATATATTATAATAATACACTCAGAGGCATATTTAACTGTTTACTCCTCTAAAACTGCAAAACGACGGTTTACGATAACGTATGTTAAGGTTAATAGGTGTATTTGTTTAACTGGATAGTTCTCCAATAAATTTACCCGTATTTTATTTTATTTTTGACGTTTTGTCGCACATTAGTCTGTTTAGTTGAAGTTTAAGATCCTCACTGTCCGTTTTGCGTAACAGTAAATTTGTTTAAAAAAGGTAAAAAAAGTAACCCTTATAACATCATTCTCTTATCGGCCTGTCCGTCTGTCTGTCCGTGTGTCACCACCGATTTTCTCAGGAACGGGTGGACCTAGCAAGTTGAAATTTATACGAGATACTGAAGTCTATAATCCCTATTAGGTGTATAAAAATCAAGGTCCACCAGGTCCAGGTGGTTGTTTGCCACACACGTGGTATAAAAATTTAATATACTATGTGTATTGAGGAGTCTGAGGCATTTATTTAGGTACATACAGTCAGCAAGAAAGTAGCTTACTACATTCAAATTTACAAAATATTTTACTAAATATATTGTTAAGCGTTCAACGACTTTTGTCGCTTACTGCACATTATTAGAGGTCAAAAGTGTAAAAAGTTGCTATCTAGCAAACTGCGGTAGCGCAAAAATAAAAGCGTAACTACCAGCGTGAACCCACTCCTAGCACAAGCGTTAAGCTTAGCTGGAGGGGTTAACAAGAATTAAAAAAATAGGCAGAAATGAAAACTTAAACGACACGACGAATTTAAAACGTCACATAGCAGGTTGGTGACATTAATTAATAAGGAGCTGACAGAACACAATGTTTATGAACTATATATGTATTATTAGCGTGACGGTCACGAGTTCAGTGCTTTTTCCCCATAGCCAAAAGTGCACCAAGAAGCCTAAACAAGTTTTCACTTAAAAAAAAAAATCAATGCGCACGCGCCTATTTTATTGGAGTCAAAGTCTAGCTCAATTGCTAGTATTTTATTTATTAGATCATTTGATCTATGAGGTCTTTTTGTTTGTTTATCAGTCTGTCCGATTTCCTTACTAATATTATAAATGCAAATGCGAGATGATTGTTTGTTACGCTTTGAAGCATTAACTGCTCAACCGATCATCATGTAACTTTGTATACCCGTTGCCAGGAGTACAGAACAGAACATAGGGTCTAGCTAAACACCCTTCAGCCAGAAAATATACACTGTACTTGAAGGTTTTTTATCCTGTGGTAGCCCGCACAGGTCATCACCTCAACGATGAAGTGGTACATCGGGAACAAACTGACTACCGCCCGAAAACCCCGGCAGACCTTGGCCGCCTCTTAAGCTCTTGAGGGATAGACCAATAAGGTTTAGACGATCTTCCGGCATAACAATTCGGTCTACTGGCATGAATAAATTGCAAGTCACCTGATGTTAAGCGACTACCACCGCCACGGACACCTGCAACTCAAGAGACACAAGAACTTTGCCGGCCTTTGGACGGGAGCACGCTCTTTTTTTGAAGGTTTGAAGGTTTCCAGAAATACCACAAAAGTAATGACTATGAGTTAATGACATCATTGCCTGTACTACAGAAAAGGGTACCTGTTTGGTAACCCAGAAGAAAATCTGATATCGCAATGATTGACAAAAACTAAATTAACGCAAGCGAAGCTGAGAGCAAAAGTTTGTTGTATAATCGCTACTGACACGGGGTCAATTGGACCGTCTCGACGGAATTGAGACGCTTTGGAATATTCCCGAGACACATTTTGTCATGATATATGATATAAATGATGAACCTAATAATTATTGCTTAGTATTAAGTACGCCTAATTTATACAAAAGTTTATTATTTTTTTCTCAAAATTACATCTCACTGTCACGGTAATAATATTACCGTGTTACTTCGGTAACACTATTCGGATTACGATTCGGAAAGCTATACAATAATAATAATAATAGAAACTAAATTGATCTTTAATTATGAAATGTACAATAATAAATTCTATTCGAATATGTGTTCTGAAGATTACAGGAAATAATAAAAATATTAACTCATAATTTTTGTTGTTCGTTAAGGTTTCGGCCTAAACTAAAAAAAAAAACGAAAATTCGCCTCCGGTTTCGGCCTAATATCACTCGGATACTACCAAATATAGGCCTTGTAATTGTAGGTGGTTCCATCTTCTGCCGAAGTTCATAGGGATTCCCTGTCTAGGGTACAGCGCTCCGGCGATAGGATCCCGTGATGCAACACCGTGTGGCTATAGTCGGATCGAGTCCGACATACCACATTGCATACGACAGGTCGCTTTGCTTTATGATAAAGAGCCCCCTGTCAGGCTACTACTAGTCGGGCTTCCCCAAAACACACAATGTTTTAGTACTTGACAAAATTTTACTGAATTTTAGTCATGCCCAAAATGAATTCATTCTAATATACATAGACATCGAATTTGTTTACCACGAGTATCGTCTAAGTTACATCCCCAAAAATACGGTCTTAGGCTTAAGAATTTAAAAAATAAAATATACTTACCAATGACGACAACTTCTTTGTACACGACGTCGTCTGACAACGTGTGTTGGCAAGATTTCATAATATCTTTCATTTTATGGTCTTTTTTTATCTCATGCAACCTCCCTGCTTCCAGCTTTTTCTAAGTTTGTCTCTGGTTTGTGATTCTTAATCTATGGCTAGGACTATATGGTGGGCTTTTTAAATAGTGTTCTAAATTCTAAATGCAGTCAGAATAAATACTTTTTTTTTAAATTAATATCACAAGCAGTTTTAAGTCTTACGGACTTTTTAGTCTATGTTCTTTAGTTTTATTGAATCTGTGGTTCTTGTGGTCGGTGCTAGTGCTGTTTATGTTCAAATATTGCGGGTGTTGTGCTATCTGTAACAATACAAAATAACTATTAAGACAAATTGTTTATCGCTCGTTCACTCAAAAATTTCTAGTTTAAAAAAAAAAATTAACGCCTCTCAACCAGACTGCTATGTTATCGGCTATTTGATAATAAAATAAATACCTACTTGGTTTTTAATAAAACGAAAAATTGTAAAATCATCGAATGCTTTTGTTTGAAGTTTAAATAATTTGATATTATTTGTTTCCTTAGTTTGATGACAATATGTGTACAATTAGTCGCTAGTTTTATTTTATTTTATTATATTATTTATTTTCAGAAAGATACATATTGTTTACAGATTATCCTTACACAATAGTACTATTATTAATAGTAGGTACTATTATTACTATTAGTCATTCCACTAAAATAAACTTTAATAAATACTAATAGGAGTGTTTGTACTTCACACGCTAGAGATTGGCGACTTTGCCATTTTATGACGTCCTAACCATCATCCTGTGATAGGCCTCTCATTAGTATGGATTAGGTATATCAGTAACGTGGGTCCCAATCTGTTAGTATTCTTGTTAATCCCTCCAGTTAAGATGAATGCTAGTGGAGTGGGTTAACGTCGATAGGGCACTGGGTCCGACACTTTGTTATATTGAACATGCGTTTCGTGTAAATAAGATTGAATCTTATTACGTAGGTACAGGTATCCTATGTTCTGTTGTGTACTCTAAATAACGTACCTACGAGAGTCGTTAAATAAACATTTAGGTTGGGTAGAACAGAGTATAAATGCAAATGTCAGTTTGTTTGTTTATTCCTCTTTCACGCGTTACCTACTCAACCGATCAGTATGCAATTTTGCATACACGTTATTTAGAGTACACAACAGAACATAGGATACCTGTAATCACGAAATAATATTTTATAAAAAATAGGGGCAAACTATAATAGATGATAAAACAGTTCACTTTTTAATATAAAATGAGTTAATAGTCATTATTATGACTATGGTAACGCAACGCTATTGGTCGGTTGACAAAAGTGGGGTGATAAAAAAGTTAAGCATGCATTATAACTTGACAACAATAACTTGAGTTCGGATTGAGGTACGAACAACATAGCAGTTACTAATATTTAATTAATTTCATAGTTTATAGCAATAATAGTGACATTGGTGCTAACTGTTCATTAGTTCATAATAAATACTAATATCTAATGCTTACTCCACTACCAACGGTTGACAAGAAGGTATTTTAAATTCATTAATACTCTGTATTGTCATTATGTAACCACAGTAGGTAACTAGAGAAATGTTGTTTACGTTCATCATATGCCTAGTCAGTGTGGTTTTCCTGAGGTTATATTATTTTCCTTTAACTTATTAATCATAAAACAAAGTAAAATAACCCATGATTCTTTTGTACCTACTAATTCAAGATCGCACACTGACGCGGTAGGTCGCTTCCTCCCTTGACAAAGAGCCCCCGTCGGGCTCCTAGTAATACTAGTAGTAAAAGGTAAGGCCAAAAGAGAAATTGCACAACATTAAATAAATATACGTAGTTACCTTATACGTACCTACATGGAGTGGCTGATTGCCCCCCATCGTAATATCTTATCGATAGAGTTATCGGATACTTACGATACTGTTTATATTACCCTTGTTTATTGTAATATGGACTTTGCGTGGTCCTCAATCAATTAGATTGTAGAAATTTTCCGACAACTTATAGATTTATATACAGGGTGTATTTGAAAAATATCCGTTTACATGTTAGACTTCTTTTTGAATGATGAATCCTTTTGGCTTTCCGTCTAACTACGATACGGCCGAACTTCGATATTTTACGTGAAGCGACTGCCATCAGACCTCTACAACCCAAGTAACGGGTGATTTCGAAGTTCTGTAGTTAGACCAGGGTGTCGGACTTTTTGGAGCTCCATTTACCCGTAACGAAATGCCACCCATCCTAACCTGGCTAGTACGCCTTGGTCTTGCAAAGTGCTAACCTACTCGGTTACCACATAGCCACGAGCCCCTCTATTGAATACCTAAATACCTTATCAAAATGATAAATAAGTGTGATGCCTTTGAATGATTTGATATCTTCTCGTTTTTTGTACGATAACAATAATCCATAGGTTGTAATTAGTTTTGTAATGATTACGATTGATATGACTTAATTTATATTATAAAAATCTGTTAAGAACGTCATTACATTTAATGTGAGTAGTCAATAATTATTATGGTTTTACGATAACCATGACATCAATTTTCTTTTAAGTGCAAAGCCAAAGAAGACTACGAGTATAATGACGGTTTGTCTTGGTGGAAAATAAATGAAATGGTTTAATAACATTTCGACTTCACTATGAAATACAACAGCTTTGTAAATCTATATTATCTTATTTTTTTACTCTATCTTATCTGTTTCGCAGTAGTGACATCATAACATGATATCACATTTTTAATGATAAAGAAAAGTGTCATTGTTTATGGTTTTTTTTTTCAATAAACTATTTCGCTATCGGATAGGATTAGAACTGAATGCCACTTACTGTGGCGGTTTTCCCGGCGAGAAATAACATTTAAGAAACAAGTCTTGATATAATAATTATATTACAAAAAAAATTATTCCAAAATAAAGACTACGATTGATAATAACCAAAAATTTCAATAAGTAACACGGGTATAAAGTAGTTTATTTGCAAAGCATGTAAGAAACAGGCTCACAACCACTGATACGAACTATGAAAATCAGTAACTGTCAAGTTGTTCGTACCTCTATTCGCGCTCAAGTCAAGTTCTCCACTTATTCCTACCCTTTTATAATCCCACTATTCGTTAATATTTATCAATCGACCTGACGAATAGTATTGCGTTACCGGTGTGACCAGTCTAAATAATGTCTATTAGCTTATTTTTATTAAATAGTGAACTGTGTTATCAGTTTATCACCTATTATAGTTTGTAACTATTTTTAATAAAATAAATTCTAATTTATTTTATTAAAAATAGTTACAAACAATTTTTAATAAAAACCCCTTGTTAAAAAAACAATCTTGTTTTTGATGTGGCGACAACAAGCATTCGCCCTCGGCGTTCCGACTCTGATGCTGTTCACAACACACTGACATTTCTACTCAGCCCTGTCACTAAGAAGTGTGGTTAAGCAAAAAGGGGACACATAACAAACTATCTAAGTTCTGTATTAAGACGTCGCAGAAGTCCAGAAAATCAAAATCAAAACCATTTATTTAAATTAAACCAATAATAGGTATTTTTGAATTGTCAGGAGTAGGAGTCATTCAGCTTGTATCATATATAATAATAGATTCCAGTATTTTTATGACAACATACAGAAAGAAATCTTTAAATTTATTTCGCCTTTCGTCGCTTTAAAGTTATTGAACTTTGAATAGAACTTAAAATTAATTTATTTGTTGAGGCTGCTTCCAATACTTGGGGAGTTAGACACAACCATTCTAAAGAAGACCAATGACTATCAACCACACAGTGCGGCAATTTTTTTTTAACAAAATAAAAACAGGTAGAAATGTCAGTCTGCTGCCATTAGATATGTAAATTAAGGTCGTAATGCGGAAAGCGTTCGATATGAGACTTGGCACTATCACAGGATGACCTGAATACTGACTGTCGTATATTAGAGGCTGAACTCCTGTGAATAACTAGCTCTGCTTCAAAGGAAACCAAACAACAAAAATACAAATTATGTAATTGCACAGACGTCGGTTTTCCTAGCGGGTGATTGTGGGAGTATGATTGTTGGGAGTTATAAATCTTATTAGGGATGCTGATAAGAACAGTGTTCGTAACAAACTGGTAACAGTGAAGCTCTGTACGGCTTAATTTCTTTTTAAGCGAGTAAAACAAACTTACTTTTAGTATTTAATCAGTGTTCCGCTTCTTGTTTACGAGTATAACGATCGTACTTTTATCTCGTCTGCAACGTTACAGAGGCGCAGGGAATAACGACGGCAGGCGCACTAATTATATGTATTATTTACACAGTAGGTTAGTTACAAGTGAATGAGTTAATAAAGGCGAAAAAAAAAAACAAAAAATAATTCAAGAGAAGAACCAAGAAAGCTGAAATTTTTGATAATTTGTTTAACAATTTAAAAAATTAGGTGATAATGGCCACTTCAACCTACACACATCCAGTATATATCTTGACCTATACCTACTGAAAATCTAACAATGACAAGGTCAACTTATACTGGCAATGAATATGTAAAAATATATGGACTTATGAAGTACGGTCGAATTATGGACCACCAGACGATTTCTAGTAGACATAAATTGCCTTGTACAAATTGTTTGTCTTTGTCATTTGTGTGTTTGTGAAACTTGCAAGTCATTCAAAGTTCTACCGAAACAAACCATGACTCAAATAGACTTGTTCATTAATAATCTACGGGCATTGGTATACATTAATAAAATTAAAATATAACTACAGTAATAACGAAGTAAGTATCTATACGCAACAATGAATCAGCAAGAATGAGACTTATATTACAACCTAGAATAATGAAAGTCGAGGCCTTTATTAAGTTTAAGTAAATTATTTCGCCTTAGTCACGCAAAAAAATGCTTAAAATACCTTTGCATTTGTCTTCCGGTTTTATTTTTGTTTTTTATAATCGTCCAACTAACTAAAAGTGACTGATTTGACAACAAGTAAGGCGTGACGTCGACCGACCGATGACGACCTACGTTTTAACGTTTAGTAAAAAGATGTGATTTTACTCCCATTACTCGATCTTGTCTACGTATTTATTTTAGCATATTATTGTCATCTAGCAGAGATTAGCTGACTACATCACCAGTGACGAGGGCAATAGAGTACATAGTTGCATATGGATAAAAGAAATGATTTAACAGTCAAATTAAGTATTATACATTATATTATCTTTAGATTTATTATTATTATTATTTAATCGTTAAACCAAACATTAAAAGTTTTATGTCAACTTGTTATGAACTTGTGTTAAAAGGTTAAAGCTCGGACAATCAACTGCGGTTTTTCTCCAGAAAGGATTATTTAATCGCTGCAGACTCGGTCATAAATCACACCGTCATAAACTGATTGATATGCGGCGCGATATTTCGGTAAAAAAGAAGTTGAAGAAAACGGTGACGATATATCTTTTGTAGTCTTTAATTTATATTTTATATTGCTTATTATAGTAATTTATTCACAAATATGATTTTTAAATTTCAACAACTTATTGCACCGTTACAACAAAATTGAACATGATTATGTCGATAGCATTTATCGACTATTTGTATATTATATTGTAATTCTCATCCCGCCACTAACACAAAAACGTCATAATTGTAGCATATTGTTATCCTGCTTTGGTGATTTATGACCGAGTCTGCAGCACGTACCTTAATAATTCTGCTAATAGTTTACTCTTTGATAAAACATAAATGGTACGCATAAACGAAGTGTTTCCTGTTAAATACGTTCCCATTTAATAATAACTAGTAATATGTGTAATAAAGTAAGGCCATAAAAGTAATAAATAATTTCACGGAACTGAAAAATCGGATTAACTTAAAATATTCAGAATATTATAGTCTTTGTTTTATAGTTTTTTATAGCCAGCAGTAGATTGCGACTAAAATTACAAGACAAACTTAATACGGGAGTAGAAAGAGCGCTCAGTGGAAATCGTTCTTGGTGTTACATTTTACACTGTTTACAAAAAGGAAGTATTAAAGTATGTTTATCTGTGTTCTAGAATCTTGTACAAGTTATCATCTTCATCATCACTATCATTTCAGAAATAATACGTCCATTGCTAGACTTATGCCTCCCTCAACGACTTTCAAGAAGAGTGGTTGAAAGCGAACTGCAACTACAAGTTATGCGAGGTACCTGCAATATATAGTTGTGTATTCTGTAACCAAGAAATTAGATACTCTTTTTTTGTCGTGTTCTCGAAAATGATTTTAAGGACTTCAAGGAAATGTCCGATAATATTCATGAAGTTAGTGTAACTTTTAGTAGGATTAGTATGAACTAATTTTTTCGTGGTTTATCTAATCCCCATGGATTAATTGATTTTTTTGTGATGATTTGTGAGCGGGATCAAATGAAAACAAAGACGATATCAAACAATTGTTAAACGATTTTATGAAATAAGGTGTAATTATGTGTTTCCGAAGCTGGTTGGCGCTGCGTCCGCCCTTGGGCGACTCTTGCCCAATTTGGGCGGACCCAGCGTCGCTACAAGACGGCTGTACACGGGGGTTGTCCGGTCAATGGCACTGTACGGTGCACCGGTGTGGGCGGGAGCTCTGACCGCCCAGAATAGGGCGCGCCTCTGGCGCCCTCAGAGGGTCATGGCGGTTAGAGCCATACGCGGATACCGCACCGTTGGCCGGGACTCCCCCGTGGGATTTGGAGGCGGAAGTGCTCGCCGAAGTTTATCGGCGGACGACTGAGTTCCGGGCGGGAGGCGGCAGTCGGCCCCCGCCCGAAGACGTACGCGAGTGGCGTGAGGCCGCTCGCCGAGCCACGATGGCTCGTTGGTCGTCCCGGCTGGAGGCTCCACGTGCTGGCTTTGCCGCCGTGGAGGCGCTTCAGCCGGTCATCGTCGAGTGGGCAGGGCGGCAGCACGGGACCCTTTCCTTCCGACTGACGCAGGTTCTTTCCGGGCACGGCTGCTTCGGGAAGTACCTGCACTCGGTCGCTAGGAGGGAACTGAGTCCCGCCTGTCACCACTGCGACTGTAGTGAGGACTCGGCTCAGCACACGCTGGCGGTTTGCTCCGCCTGGGCGACGCAGCGTCCCTCACTGCAGTCATCGGAGGGGATCTATCGCTACCGGCCGTCATACGCTCCATGGCCGGTAGCGACAGGAATTTTACCGCGGTCGCGACCTTCTGTGAGGACGTCATCTCGCAGAAGGAGGCGGCGGAAAGGGTCCGGGAGGACGATCTCCACTCGGACCTGATTCGCCGCCGGCGAACCGGGCGGCGGAGGCGCGCTTACCAGCGCCTCATGCCGCCCTGAGTGTGGCCGCGGTTGGACGGGACGGGTTTTTCCCCTCCACCCGCTGTGGTGGCCCCCCGCGAGGAGGCGGCGTCCGCGTGTGCCTGGACGTCGCCTAATTGAGAGGTTTTTACCCGAAGGTGGTGCCCGCGCTTTTGCGGGCAGGCGCTAGGGGGGGTCCGGATGTCTTAATAAAAGCTGTTCCCGGATCCCTCCTACTTAATGCGCAGTACGGCACACCGTGTGGTTTTAGTCGGTTCGATTCCGACACACCGCCCCACCGAAAACCCCGGTGGGGTGACGGCCCGAGGGGGTTTCCACACGCACAAAAAAAAAAGGTGTAATTATGTGTTGAGCATGTTTCTCTTATGGCTGGCAGTCGGCTTGACGCCAACCCTTCTTATAAATGTAGTCGTTTTAAGACGGGAAAGAAGGACGAAGGTAAATTTCTATAAGAAAAAATTTGTAGGGAGAGAAACCTTCGGTAAGAAAGTAACGATAAAGTAATACTAGCCCGGTCAGTCTTGAATGGGTGACCATTCGTAACACATTGAGACTCCTCGGTGCCGCGGAGAGCACGTTAAGCCGTCGATCCCGGTTGCCATACGAACATCTGTGGCATTTGTTACGGGTAGTTGGAGCCGTAAAGAGTCCGGCAACCTGGTCTAACTACAGAACTTCGATATCGCCTAGTACTTGGGTTGTGGAGATCTGATGGCAGTCGCTTCACGTAAAATATCGAAATTCGGCCGTATCGTAGTTAGACTGAAAGTCAACCAGAACTTAGTTGGGAAAAGGCGCGCAGGATGATGACTTTCCTTAAACTGAATAATAATTAAATATCATTTATGTTTTGCTGATACAATGTTTGTACAAAGACAGTAAACATAGGGATTTTGTTTTTGTCACGAAATGTTCCCTCATCGTTAAAAAAGTAGTACCTAATTAATTTGGTAATCAATTTATAGAAAAATTTGTGTTTACGTCACATAATGGAAGGATATTCATTTGTATTTATTTATTCATTCTTATTTATGTAATTATTCACTAACTAATATTCTTTAACAAAATTTTTGTATTTAATTTTTCTAATTAAATATTTTTATCTGTTTACACTTAATGCTCTAATTAACACCGATAATAATTGCTTCACTGGATGGTAACGAAAAAATATGGTCTGTAACACTTGTAACGGAAAATACATGGTCATAATTTTATGTTAACTCCGGTTATACACACAAACGAAATTACAAGGGATTATCTTTCGTTTTTTAATGTAATTTTTAACCGACTTCCAATAGGAGGTCATTAATTTAGACTGATTTTTCGTGTATATATTAGGCAATGGTGCCGATTCTATTGTACACTCGACTAAACCAAAACCTGACTTAATTTCTTCATATGAATTCAACCTAGTATTCTTCGTGATAAGGTATATTTGTTACTAGCATCTATTTCTCAGCGCCGCTAAATTTCACTAAAACCTGTCAACGTATACTCAACTTTATTTCCACGCAGCGAGAGTGTTCATTTATTCAAACGCTGTATAATTGCCGTATAAAAACTTGTTCAAAACGAACAAGAATGACGTGTTTTTAATCTACACCTACGAAGACGCTTACTAAAAACACAGAGCAAAAGAGATGGCATTCAACGGATAGCGGCTCCCGCTACGTGGTATTAAAGTTTATTTAAGCGTATCAGACTTTAGTCAACAAATAAATTGCTTATTTCCATAGCGACATATGTTACCTACTTGTTTCAATTTGAAATAAAACCTTGTTTTAAAGTGTACAAGGTTTACTTCTTATATGAAGAAAATTTAGTGAATTTTAATTTAGCGAGTGAAGTAACAGAATTGGGACCAATATCTTCGCCATTTGAGAACCGATTTCAGTAATAATTTTTTTTTTTAAGAATTTGTTTTACTCATAGGTGGTCCAATTTAAATTTGAAGTAAATATTTAAGGAAAATCAAGGGATGTAGAATACAGCTTATTTAAACTTATGATGAAGATAAACAATATTTTAATATATTAATTCTCTAGTTTTTCCTATTTTTTTCTGTTAAACGCTATAGTGTCTGGAAGTACCAGTCGGATTAGCGAAATTATTTTTGTATTTGATATCCCAATACTTGAGAAATATTATAATTAAATATAAAATATTTAACATCATGCTAAGACGCTAAAGAGTGGTGCAGTGATGGTGAGAGTGAAACTGCTGGGAACTATTGGTAAGAGATACTAGTGCAAAAAAAAATATTGTGTGGACTTAAAAACCGACTAAGAGAGAAAGAAATATTGTCTGCCAGGGGAAAAGAGAGAGAATGAAAATGTAATTTATCAATTAATATCTACTTAATTAAAATAATTAAGTAAATTAATTAATTTAATTATTGTAATTACTAATCACAAGAGAATTATGTTATTGATGACGACATCAGAAGTTACCTGAATGTGCCTTGATTGGTCACTAAATACGCTGATATTTTATGGTTTAACAAATACGGTTTTTTATACGATAAATTATAATTTTTGTGAAGATTTTACAGATTTCATAATTTTTGTTCATGGTTTTATATAGTTGTGTAGTTTAAGGTGTAATCTGCCAATTAGAGGTCAAAAATAATGCCATCTTAGTCACTCTTAATGCCGGACCCTTGTGTGATATTTAAAATATTATATATTTTAATATTTATGTGTATACCATGTAACGTCTATCGTTCATGTTCGATTAAAATCATTTTGCACAACTGTGTTAGTAAATAATACATAAACATATTTATGTATATATATATATACTGGACATCAAAAATAATAAATCTTGTAATACACTAAGATAGGCTATAATTTACTAAAAAATAGATTATACTGAGGTGATACCATAAAGTAACGCAGAAAAAAGAGTTTACATTAAATTTTAATAAAAAATTAATGGTAACTATGGTTGATATCAGTTAGGTAATAGGAGCTTATCTTCGTTGCATCATTTTATGTAAATATTAAAAGTAAAAAAAAAAAAATTAACTTCTCTAAGGTCATTGGTTGCTACGCGGGCAAAAATGCCAACTAATCTTCACGCAAAATTTAATTGCAAATTTCCGTTCCATAGTTACAGGTCAACTTGAAATTAGTACTGTAAGTAAATTAATTATTTTACAGTTAAAACAAAATAAATTATACATACCTCCAAATCAAATAAAATACACAGAAAATGCACACACTTCACTCGACAGCAATTTATATCAAACTTCAATATATTAAGAAAAACTCATCAATTGAAATAATATTAATATCGCGAGTGTGCCGCAAGAGCGTTAATACGTGCGCTCACGACCGCTACGAGACGCAGACTGAACAAAATACTGACACATTGATATTGTATTCCAAATTTAAAATATCGCACATGTCATGTTGACTGGCGGTTGCCGGTGAGACGGTGATGCGTGCATTCCAAGCGCAGTCTGGCTCGCGCAGCTGGTCTTACATAAAATTATGTTTTATGGATTATTATAAGTGGAATTATGATAACACCTGTTGCAATATAACAAGTAATTATGATTTGAGTATTTTATTGATTACCGCGTTCAAGGTTAGATTGACGTTTTTAATATATTAGGGCCGATAACTAATTCGAGTATTGATTAACGAAAATATTGAAAAACTAGGGCGGAATCGTGATATTTTCTGATTTTTTTAGAATATACATTTAGGAGACTTTATTATTTGATGACTTGGAACATATCATGACAATTTTCTTATATTTACAATTATTGTTAAACTTTTACACGTAATAAGATGCTGAAAAATACATACAGCCGAACATAGAACCTCCTCCTTTTTTGAAGTCTTTAAAAAAAAAGAGATTTATTTGTGTATTTTATGTTTCAGTCAAATTCTACAAGCCATAATCCGTATTATTAGTTTTCCCCGTTTTTGCAACATTTCTCATTGATGCTCCGCTCCTATTGGTTGAAGCGTGATGTTCTATAGCCTTCCTCGATAAATGGGCTATCGAACACTAAAATAATTTTTCAATTCGAACCAGTAGTTCCTGAGATTAGCACGTTCAACCAACCAAACTCTTCAGCTTTATAATATAAGTATAGATTCAATTATGTGCAACAAATTGCTAGACTAACTAAAAATCTTACCACCTCACCTCAATAATGTATAGGGCTTATTAAACTAATGTTATACAATCTAACGAACTGCATTTCGGTTATTTATATTACATACAGTAAGTAAGTAAAGTTTTAAATTTATTATTTACAATTACACTAAAAATGGAAAAATAAACATTTATAAAAAGTTAAACCGACTTCAAAAAGCACTAAGAATGGGCACTGAAAAGTGAAAAACAATCGATATCAAACTTAATTATAAATACCACTAATGACAGTTTTAAAATAATAGGTAACGTTATAAAGGCACCACGTACTCACTGGTCTGGCCTGTTTGTTATTCCTGTCTTTGTCAGATTGGTTGACGTTTTTGTTTACTGGTACATCCCTTTAGGTTTTATCATGATGTAAATCCAGATCCATCCTCACAAACAATCTTAAGCGGTCCCTAGACGATCATGCAGCATGATATCCTGAATCATCATGGTGCATGGAGGACGTATTTAGAGTCTATTAGAGTATAATCATTTTATTCAGTCGATATAGATAGTACAGTGAAGAGGTCTTCTGCGCTGGTATGGAAATGTCTTTGTCAAAGGTAGATTTTTAAATAAACAAATTTATAAATATAAAAATAAAAGCAATTGTCAATCAACTGCCAGCGCGTAGTTTGCATGTCATACACGTAGTTTGCATGTCATTCGCATCAATCAATACAATTAAACGGTCATGCATGCATGACAGCACGTAACGCATGTCATGCCGCATGATCGTCTATGGACCGCTTAATATTGTGTTGATAAGTTATGATTATCTGCATCGCACTACATTTCTTTTTATAGCGACTATGAGTTTCGGCAATAACTGAATGAAATTTCATACGTTTCACACTGTTGTGCAATACTTATGTAACATATATGTAGTCTGAATCATCTCTTTAACTAAAACATTCAATTTAGTTTTGCCAAAACAATTTGCGTATAAACAAATATTCTTCATTAGTTCTTGTTACGTTTTTAATTATTTAAATAATCGGTGTAAATGTAATACAGAAATAAAATTTCTTAGTAACAGCGTGACGTCATATTTGGTATGACGTCACGAAATATTACAGTAGGGTATGACGTCAGTTGCGTAGAGGACGACGGGAGACATAGACGGATGGAATGCGTGAATGTGGATATGTCTAAAAAGGGAGTCAGCAGGAAAATGACGAATGATAGAGTAGAATTGAAATAAATAATAGTTTAAAAAACACGCTTTTATAGAAAATCCAACTAAAAAAATAGAAAATAAATTGTATAAATAAAAGCGTGTTTTTTTAGTTTTTTAAACTATTTTTTATTTTTTTAATCGAATTATTGCATTGTCATCGGTCTTTGACAGGTGTGCAAAATTTGAATGAAATCTGGCCGTTTAAAGTGGGTCAAAATCGTGCCCTAAGGAGTTGGTTACAAACAAACATATAAGTGAAGGTAATATAAAGCCTGTAAAAAAAGACAGCCCCGCCGGTATTTTTTTTTAACCGACGAAAAAAAAGGAGGTTCTCAATTCGACCGTATAATATTTATTTTTTAAATTTTTTTTTAAGTCTGTTCAGCACTCACTCCGTTATTT
The DNA here is from genome assembly GCA_949752705.1 of Callimorpha dominula. Classification (NCBI taxonomy): domain Eukaryota; kingdom Metazoa; phylum Arthropoda; class Insecta; order Lepidoptera; family Erebidae; genus Callimorpha; species Callimorpha dominula. The sequence continues at coordinate 1,419,479 of OX457012.1, read as the reverse complement.
ATGAACCGATTTTGATAATTTTTTTTGGTTTGATAGGGTATACTTTAAGGGCGGTCCCATGTCAAGGAAGTCAGGATCTGATGATGGGATCTTGATAAAATTGAGAGGAGCCCTCGAAAGTTATAGGAACGAATAGTGTTTCTGTTTACTTTTCATTACTTTATCAGGTATTTGCGTTTAGAAATCATCACATTCTGTAGCTGATTAATTACCTACGTAGAGCCATGTCCATTTCTACGTAGGTACATATAAAATTCTGATAATTAATCAGTTTGTTGTTTGGCGCCGACTCAAAATAAGTTTATATAAAATTAGATAGTTTATGTAAATAAGCTCAATACTTAAGACTTAAGGTTTATTTATTTTTTGCTTTTTAGTTCTTCTTTTCGTCGGTTTAATTTTTTGTTAAAAAGATTTTTATTTGAGGAAATGGTTTGCAGATGCTTATGATGGTGATGTCAGTTGAGAGAATCGAGGATAGGATAGAAAACGTAATCAGACAAATGATAGATAGCAAGTTCGATTCCCATACATTGCAATTGTTTTTTTGATACGACTAAAGGGCTTGTGTGTTAGGTAACAAAGGTAATAAATATATAGGCATCTGGACCGCTTGATGGTAAGGCGTTATAAACCCTCTTATAAAGCAGAGCTTGTACTATAGTTTATGGATTAACATACTGAAATATACATACATACATACAACTATTTGTACTGAACGGGAATCAAACCCGCGACCCCGGCCTTGGCAATCGAATAGACTACCGCCGCGCCACAGAGCGCGGAGGTCAAGGTTTTTGGGGCTTTCTACATAATTATACGCTCTCGACAGGACAATTGAGTGTGTGATGAGCACGATCATTTGTTGTGTCTGGATGTAATTTATCTCATGTATTTAGTAATATATAAGTATGTTTATCAGCAGTCTGGCTACCATAGTACAGGTTCACTATAGTTTGGGATCAGACGGCCGTGTGTCAAGTTATTATTATTATATAGAAGTCTGGCAAACCTATTCGCTTTTCGCTTATCAGAACACAAGCCAAGGGTGAAAAAAAGGCTTATCAAATCACAAGCATTTGGTAGTGTTTAATTTCAGTCCTCTGAGTGGCAAGAGTGAAAAAAAATTTTTTTTTTTTGATGTAGCTTTATTGTTATAATAATAATTAATTTAATCAATTATGGTCGAATTTCAATCTCTGGGCGATCACCTAGTACAAATAATTTTACTAAATCCCTCTCTCGGCACGTATGGGCCGGCTCGGCTGGAGTGATACCACGGCCTCACCGAAAACCGGCGTGAAGCAATAATTTCGTTGTGTTCTGCCGAGCGAGCGAGGTTACAGGAGGCCCTAACACCCATTCCCTTTCTCCCACCCTTCTCCTACTCGCACCTTAAAGGCCGGCAACGCCCTTGGGTCACATACCATCAGGTGATCCGTCTGCTCGTTTGCCCACAATCCCATAAAAAATATGATCAACTCAATCGTTACATAACAATAATACTTGTACTAGTTGCCACCTAATGCCATTTAAAACTCAGTTGAAACATTTCTATTCATTTCCGACAGTATTAATGATAGTAAAACACCTAAGTCAATACTTATTGGCCATTAATGGTGCCGATTCTATTGAACACTCGACTAAACTAAAACCTGACTTAATTTCTTCATATGAAATCAGCCTTGGGGTCTTCGTAATAAGGTCTATTTGTTACTGGCATCTATTTCTCAGCGCCACTAAATTTCACTAAAACCTGTCAACGTATACTCAACTTTATTTCCACAAAGCGAGAGTCTCCATTTATTCAAATGCTGTATAATTGCCGTATAAAAACTTGTTTAAAACGAACTAAGATGACGTTATTTTAATCGACACCTACGAAGACGCTTACTAAAAACACAGCAAAAGAGATGGCATTCAACGGATAGCGGCTCTCGCTACGTGGTATTAAAGTTTATTTAAGCGTATCAGACTTTAGTCGACAAATAAATTGCTTATTCCGATAGCGACATAATATGTTACTTGTCTCAATTTGAAATAAGACCTTGTTTTGAAGTCTACAAGGTTTACATCTTATATGAAGAAAATTTAGTGAATTTTAATTTATCGAGTGAAGTAACAGAACCATCCCAAACCAATATCGGCTTTTTTCGTACTAAGAAAACACAAGATTGGTATTGAGTTGCAATTGAGGACGAATGTCTTTTGAACGTTCAAAGCTGGCGTTAATCTGTTTGCAGCGAGCAAATAGCTCTTAGAGAAATTTCCTATCTCTTCTAATACCTCATTATATAAGTGCGACTCGATAAAAAATAATGGATGATCCTACAATACTAGTAAATTTGTGTGATAATAACTCTAGAAGTAATCCTTACTTATATTCTAAAGGCGGAAATTTGTGAGGATGGATGGATGGATGTTTGTTACTCTTTCACGCAAAAACTGATCTAGATGGATGGATAAATGGAATGGATCTAGATGAAATTTGGCACAGAAATAGGCAACTAAATATTATTCAGTAACTAGCTAACCAACAGTCACAAATCAACTCCACAAAAAAGGTAGTTCAAAGTCAAAACTATTTATATCCGAAAGCAATGCAAGTCGCAAACGTAGCAACTCATTTGTTTAACAAAGCTATACGCTTGCATTCCGATTACCGCAGGGTTCCGCGCAAAAAAGAACACTGCGCTTTATGCGGATTAGTTTGAAAGTAAGTGACCCCACAACGTTCAAGGTAACCAGTTGGCCGAGTGGCCGTTTCTTGAAATCTTGAATGGTTTCTTTATATGAAGTTGTGAGAAATTGTGTTTCCTTTCATACTTAGTTGGATATGAAATTGCTTCGATAACGTCGATAATTGTTTAGGTAATCTAGATGATTTTCGTTTAAAAACTAGAGGTCTGATGTGAAGCTGAAAAAAGTTTTTATGTTTAATTGAACGTTTGTTTAATCGCGCTAATCTCAGGAACTTTCTTTTTACTTTTAAAAGAATACTAGCAATGTGGGCGGGCCACACATTGCTAGTATTCTTGTTAACCCCTCCAGAAAATGAAATGCTTGTGTTAGGAGTGGGTTCACGTCGGTGCACTGGGTGGGGTTTGAACCCGCAACCACTTGATCGCAAGTCCGACGCCTTAGCCATTACGCTACCGCCGCTTTCAAACTATCAGGCAGATTTGAATAATTATTTTTTGGTATTAGAGTTTTCATTGGGGATAGGCGATGTGACATCACGCTACTTCCTTGAGGACAGAGCAGTGACGACACGGCGGGGAACAGTTAGTAAACAATAATAGCTCTATCCAGACCCAAACTAAGCATAACTTCCTTACATCATCCCGAGTTTCCCGAGCTAGCATTTTTCTTCAAATTCATTATGGCTGCTGTGGCGCATAATTCGATTTTTTTTGCAGTTGTGTTTTTTATTTAGTTGTTTTCCGTTCTTATTAGAAAGCAACGTATGTGTAAAATGGGAAGCACGGTGCGTGATTCTTCGGAATATTCGCGTACGGCCGATGACCTCAAATCTCATGACCGACAGACAGCCATGCACCAAGGCTTTTCCAACAGTGCGTGTCGGTCTGTGTCGATCTTGCGATTCGCAGCCATTTTGAAATTCAAAAGTACAAAGTCAAAGAGATTGTATATTTAATAGAAGTTTTGGCATCTGTGTTTATACGGACGACCACGGACCGGACCGCAGGGCAGGAGCACGCACCACACCTTTGCAGTTACCAAGTCATCGATCAGACGGACTACGGACGTGTCTGGGCTTTCACGGACGTTACTCTTCCCTCGGTGCGTCGCCGCGTCGGTCCGGGGTGGTCCGCATCCGTCCGTAATATCACGGACCGTGGGAAGTCACCTTTAAACCTAATGCGTGAAATGAATTTCTGAGAAACCGTGATTGACATTTATTAAGTATATTTTAGGACTAAGAACTTCGTTCGAACCGGGTGTCCTAAAGACAATACACGCGTTTACTGTTTTTTTGTTATTATGCTTATTATTAAAATTATTACAAGTCATATGGGCTTACGTATTCTTGACCTGTTGTAACATCATCAAGGGAGGTCTAATGTTTCGATCAATCATTCAGTCTATAGCACTCCACTGCTGGACATGACCTCTCTCAATGTGCGCCATAGTACCTGGTCCTCCGCTTTCCGCATCCAGTCCATCCCAACTACACGTCGTTAGTCCATTTAATGTTTAGCTCTAAAAAGCCCATCTCGTCTACTTGTCGCTCGTAGACATTTTTCAAACTAATTCTCTAATCTGTATTTAGCCATCAAGAGCATTAGTGGAACTAATTCTAAGAGAGACGTTCTGAAAATAGTCGTGACGCATTCCCGTCTTCTCGAATTAAAGCTAAGGTTTGTTACCCACTGGATTATATAGTAAAACAACGCGATTTAGCGACTTTTTATTTCACTTAAACAATTTGTAGGTATTTTTGAATTGTCAGGTGTAGGAGTCAGTCATGAAGCTAGTTGCTCGTTATAATACGTAGATTATAATATGTACAACAGGCAAGAAACTCTGAAGACACTTTTTAACGTGTTTTTTTCTGGTTACATTGCTTAAAAGTGATATGTTTGTGTACCGATAATGATAAATGAATGAGAAATTCGGAAATATAATATCTCACAGAAATGTACAGTACTGAAGTTTTCCCGAATTATTAAGTATTTTAGCTGCGATTTTCTTTTTGCTGCCTTTGTTGGCTGAGATACTAGCTACCTACAGTGCCGTACGGCTACCTAGCCGTCTAAAACGGCAATTTGGATGTTTGTGCACTTATTTTTATACTCAAAACAAATAAGCACAAGGCTAGCCTGATTATGAGCGGTTCGTATCATCGTATCGTACTGTAACTGTGCCGCTGTTGTAGAAGGGCGTCTACCTGAATCATGGCATTTTTAGATTAATAATGTATTGTATTTATACATTTTCGCACGCGGCTTTCAATTCCCTGCAACACTAGTGTGCAAATAGCTTTACGATTGGCGTTTATATTATGTGATATCATTTCCGTGATGTGTATAGGCTTATGTTTTTGAAAAGTCATTTTGATAAATCAATTGTTTATATGTAAAATGAGAAAATGGATTCAACAAGCTGCATGATTGAATCATGTTTATGGAAATGAATTGAGAAGCAGTTCATATTTATAAATCTTAATATTATTTTTAAATGTTCGTTATCCGTAAGTCTGAATAACATTTTTAAATAAAAATTAAAACATTATGGTACTGACGGAGTATTTTTCTTTGGCATTGACTGTTTGTACGTGGATGATTTTCCCTGTAATCACTAACATACTTCAAAGACTTCATACTGTTACATTCAACCTGCTACGGGGTAGACTCAATCATAATCAGGACTGCCCTTGAAGTACGGAACCCAAAAAAAGAAAATAGGCAGTCATGGGACTACCGACAGAAGTGAAAACTTAAACGAAACGACGAACTTAAAACGTCACATTAGCAGGTTGGTGACATTAATTAATAAGGAGCTGACAGAACACAATGTTTAGATTAGCGCCCTCTAGTGGATCTATATATGTATTATTAACGTGACGGTCACGAATTCAGTGCTTTTTCCCCACTTCAAAAAAATTTCTGTCATTCATGCTTACCATTAAGCATAAAAACATATAACAGGCAGCCAAGTTATACCGGGGTTACACCTAAGCCCCTTCAATAAACCCCACTGTAGTCGGTTCAATTCCTACATACCACTTCACCGTTAGCCCCGGTGAGGTGACGAGGTCGGGGTTTCATGACGCTGAAGAAATGGGCGACGTAATGTGACGTAACGAATACCAAGCTCTGGAAATGGAACAAACTGTTAAGAAGTACGCGTATTGTATGGGCAAAGTGCCAGTTACAAATGAGAGATGGGGCAATTTCTCTTCACTTTACTGACAATTGGGTAGGTAATTTTCTATGCTCAAAATTATTTTCTTCTTCTATTCAGTCACTATGATATCTTCAAGTAAGTAATTTAAGTAGTTGCCTATGTTGAAAATAAATGATTTCATAGTCTTCATGAAAGTCTTTTATTTTTTTTTCTTATACGGGGCAAACGAGCAGACGGGTCACCTGATGGTAAATGACTACCGCCGCCCATAGGCACCTGTAACTCAAGAGTCACAAGTGCGTTGCCGCCCTTTAAGGTGGGAGTAGGGGAAAAAGGGGGAGGAGACGGAGAATGGTAATAGGGGAGAGGGGGATTACAGGGGAAGAAAGGACGGGAATAGGGGAGAGGGAAGGGTTTGGGCCTCCTCACTCACGTGGCAAAAACTCGGACTTGGATTCTTAGTTATATTCCTTACCCTCATTAGGTGTATAATCTGTATAATTATGTCTATTTTTGTTGTAAAATGTATTTTATATTTATGTTATATCTATGTCGTTTATGAAAGAAAGAAAGAAAATACGTTTATTCTGGCACAACTAAACGAGACGCTAACAGAACGAAACACTTAATTTACAAATTATAAACATAGAGCTGGGTTTTAGGAGATTAAATTTACAAGACGGGAAGTAGTCATTTCGCGGTCGCACCAAAATGTATATATGCGTGCATATATATGTATTTATATGTTTATTTTTAACACTATTACAATATTTACTAGAATAAGATTCTTAAAAAAAAACTCTCGTACACCAAAAACTAGGTACCCATTTTTCTTTTATTTACTGTCTAAGCCCATTCAAAGGTTGCTTGTAAGAAACTGCTTCAGGCGATGAGGCCGCCCATTGTACATATTGTTGCTGCGATTTCCTTTTAGTTTAATCTAAAAATAATGTAAATCTAAATATAAAAATAAAATGATTTGACGATAGTTAACTAAATATACTATATTAAAATTGTGACTTTGTTTGTTACGCCTTCATGCTTTAAGTACTTCCTCAAGAAGATTTTTGTATACACTTTGTCACCTTATAAGGTGTATGCAATTTTTTCAACAAAATCTACATTAAAAACGAGCGAAGCCGCTGGCAATGACTAGTACTCTATATACTTTCCATCTTTAAACCTATTCAGAATGTTGTTTCAAGCAAAATTGCTAAGCAAAACACACTTCGAAACACTGTACCTACATACTAGTGATGAGCCGGATCATTAAAAATTAATTGCCGCGGATACGGATCTCAAGTTTTTTCTCAGTGGATGCCGATAGGCGTGACCACATACAAGACAGTTGACGTTGAGGACTAGTAACACGACATGTTTCAACTTCCACTGAGCATGTTTTTTTTAATAATTATTTTAATACTTAAGGATTTGGGTTGGATCTGGTTATAAAGATAGTCAAATAGTACATTATAACTGTCAATAGTTTTAGTAACTCACTACATCAGATATTTAATAACTAATTTTATCAAAATAAATTTAGAATTCATGAATGTCACAAACGCAAAAGTTCCGTCAAAAAGTCAGAGACACGGATACAGATCTTTTTTCTCCCTCGGACATCCGGTACATCACTAATACATACTTACATAAGTGCTCTTTAGATATGAACTACGTCTCTGAATATTTCCTATGGCAACTCGTTGAGCCTTGTTATTGTGATGCTTGAAATACTGAGAGTGAGTAGTGGGTTTCAATCCTTAATTATTTCTTTACAAAAAACTTTCTCCACGTATCGATTTCAACATGTGATTTCAATAATATTGATAGATGTGTGCACCAACCTTGATCATTGCTTTGTCTTGTGATCCAGTCTGCGAATCTGCAAAAGGGGATGATGGACTGTCTTTTATTATTGTACTTTTTGTTTTTAAATTTTCGCATCTATACATATTAGATGTGTATCAATTACACATATGTGTGTGTATTCGCAAGAAACTGACAGTACGATACAAATAACGAAGACCAAGTGCCGGTAGTCACTATAACTCGCACTTCCAAGAGGCGTCGCTGAGCTCTCAGCAGTCCACCCGTGACCAAGCTCGATACAGTTTGATGGAAACGTCGCCGCGTCGGTTAACCAAAAAAAGGTTTTGTGCCTTGTAATTATCATCGCGATTAAGTACTGATTTACCCATCTAATACCTGATTTTTGGCAAATACCTTACCTAACTAAATTAAAATTGTAGTTGACTGCTAAGTCGAGTTTGTCAAAACGATTTCAGGAGTTAGCAGTACTGTATAAATTCTGCTCAAAGTTTTATTGAAAAATTTTGAAGTAAATAAAATACACTGAAATTTCCCATCCTTTTTTTTTTTTAAAGAATACTAGCAACGTAGGTCACACATTACTAGTATTCCTGTTAACCCCTCCAGCTAAGCTAAATGCTTGGGTTAGGAGTGATCTTTAATTCCCACAGTGCCAGTTTGACGCCAATAGTACCGTGGCAATAGGCTTGCTCTCTTTTGAGCTCTCATGAGTGGGAACGTGGGACCAGATTATAGTTGGCATAATGTGCGATTTTAATCTGCCTACTCCTTTGGGAATACAGTGGTGATATGTATGTAATTCGTCAGTCTAAAGAACTGTCAGTTATCGAACGTGCGATCAATAAGAAAATCAGCCCAAGGTTACATGTAATTGCCTTATTCTACCAGTAGGTAGGTACGTTCTTGTGAATATTATTAAATATTTAAATCACTCGTTTTAGTAACACAATAACACTTGTTTGAGGGCTATGGTAGGTACTGTTGTTCATTAAAGATGATGAATGACAAATTTTAAGTGAAGAGCTGATACATACAGGTATAATTGGTAAAACAAAATCGATTTTTCGTGCAACTATTGATATGCAAAGTCAGAAACATAAGTCATTTATTATATTCGATTTTGCACAATAAAATACATAAAAAGCACTACATAATCATCAGCCTTGCGGTCCTGTATGGATCTTTAAGTTAGCCAACAAACAGAACGGATGAGAGACGCCTGCAAGTAGCTGAAATGCGAATGTTTATATGGATGTGAGGAATATATATATATAGAAGCTGGCGGATACAAGAGTGGAGGACGACCCAAAAAAAAGATGGATGGACTGTGTGAGGCTGGGCTGGGCGCCTATATTGCACTTGGACATTTTGAGTTTATGTAGACTTGGATATTTCTTCTCAAGTCTAGTCATAGGAAATGCCGGCACCATCTGGTCTTCCCAGAACTAATCGACGTGTAAAAGTATCTGAAAAGATCTATTTGCAAAATATATTAATTTGTCATTTATCATAAAATTTGCTGAATGTAATAGTTTTTTCATTATTATTTTTTTTTAATTTGCATAGTGATTCATTCACTCGTCGTGGGCAATAGCTAGATTACAATATTCGAGTGGGTTATATATAAAAATACAACTAAGTCTGCGGGAGGCACAGATAGGGACTGCACACGTCGCGTCGGGGATTACGACTATTACAAGATAAAATTTGGCATTTAGTCTGGGTCTCTGGGGTGAACGTACTATTATGAGTTACTATGCGGCTGACTATCGCGCTAATGAATACTTATCCGTACTTTTTAAATTAGGCACATGGCTCGCCTCGCCTTACATTAACCCTAGTTTTTGAGTACTTAATTAATAATAACGGGATCTCGACTAGTTTCGGGCCCGACTGAAGCCCTTTATCAAGGTGTAAAGCGACCTGTCGCGTCGATTCCACTGCATACACTTGGGTTCGAAAAACATACGTACCGTATTTATTAATGAACTATGAATATCACTTACGGTGACTTACGAAAGTTATCATTCAATATTATAAACGTGAAATTGTGAGGATGTATGTATGTATGTATGGATGTTTGTTACTCTTTCACGCCAAAACGATTGAAGCGATTGCGTTGAAACTTGGTATGTAGAAGCTGGAGACCTGGATTAACATATAGGCTACTTTTTATAACGATATTTTCACGGGATCGGGACTTACGCGGGTGAAACCGCCCACCCAATATATTTGGAGGCTTCTTCATACAAGTAAGTCTTCATACTATCGAGTGGACTTGCCTGTTTGATGACGATGGGTTATATAGACTAAGATCTCGCTTTAAAGTTCAAAAAATAATGTTATTTTACTTATAAACCGTCCTTAATTTTTATATTTGACTAGCTGACCCGCGCAACTTCGTCTGCGTTTGTAAATTTTCGCCCTTTTGCAACATTTTTCGTTGATGTTCCGCTCCTGTTGGTCGTAGCGTCATGTTATATAGCCTTCCTCGATAAATGGGTTATCCAACACTAAAAGAATTTTCTTCTAACATCCAAACTCACAAACTTTACCTTTTTATAATATTAGTATAGGTGTTTAGAGAACTCGTACTAGTACATTTGAAATGGGGGATTTTTGGCCTCTACTCCATACGACACATTTTGTTCGTCAGAAAATAAGTAAGGTCTGGCGATTCTGATATCTTACTCTATCAGTGTATAAAGTGTTGTATTGTGGATTTGAGCATAGATAAAAGAAAGTGTGATCCGTACTCCCTTAAAGTTGTTAGGAAAAACATGTTTGAAATTTAAATCAGCAATATTGCAAAACAGAACCAAAAATGAAGCTTATTTATTATCGTAATAAAATATAGTTTGTAAATGTCGATGAAATAAGAGTGCCCGTAAGTTTTTATTGCGAGATTATTTTTTGCCTCTCTGCCGCACTGCCAATCGCGCAAAAAATGAAGACACATTAGACTTTTTTTATAAAGTTAGTCTGTGGATTAATACCACATTTTCCTTATATTCATTTAAGAAGAACCCTCGAAAACACTGTCGTTTCTTGTAAAAGTTCAAAGTGGTGTAATTTTGGTATACTGGGTCTTAATGTTAAAGTATTCTTAGTATATAAAATACTAGCTTCTGGCCGCGGCTTGGGTTAATGTAGATTTTGTCAATGACTTCACTATCCCTCGGGAACAGAACTTTTTTCTGGATGAAAGGAACTCTATGTCCTTTCCTCTAACTCTGGCAAAGTGTATGCAAATTTTCATAATGGTGGGTTGTAAGGCGTTGTAAATAAAATTGAAGTGTATGTTTGCAATATCATATTGACAGCTTTTTACTAAATGCGTCTGAATATTTACACGATACATTGACTAAAAAAACTTTTTTTATTTTTTTCTGTCTGTTTGTTAATAATCTCCGGAATAGGTAGACCGATTTCAACGGCACTTTCACTGGCATATAGCTGGTGTTATAAGAAGTTACTTAGGTTACTTTTATTTTGAAAAATATTAGTGGTTCGCGCAACAAATATAAATATGTACACGCGAGCGCAGACGCGCGGGGCACAGCTAGTTTACAATAATTAGTTGGGAAGTAACGATTTACACGAAGCCAGCGGTGCCTGCGTCTGTTTACGTTTATCTATAAAAAAAGTTCCTTCTTTTCTATGGCTGCCTTGACAAGTTTCCTCGTCGAAATCCATTTTTAACCGACGGAAAAAAAATGAAGGTTCTCAGTTCGACCGTATAATATATATATTTTTTTTATGTCTGTTCAGCCCTCACTCCTTTATTTATCAACCGATTTTGATTATTCTTTTTTTGTTAGATAGAGTATACCTCAAGGGTGGTCCCACGTCAAGGAAGTCAGGATCTGATGATAGGATCCTGATAAAATTGAGAGAAACCCTCGAAAATTGTAGGAACTAATAGTGTTTCTGTTTACTTTTCATTACTTTATCAGACATTTGCGTTTAGAAATTATCACATCATGTAGCTGAGCTGATTATGAAAAAAAAATCTTTTTAACAAAAATTTAAACCGACGAAAAGAACCAAAAATCATAAAATAAATAAACCTTAAGACTATTGAGCTTATTTACATAAACTATCAAATTTTGTATCAACTTATTTTGAGTCGGCGCCAAATAATAAAATGATTAATTACCTACGTAGAGCCATGTCCATTTCTACGTAGGTACATATAAAAATAATTTGATAATGATAGTTTATGTAAATAAGCTCAATACTTAAGACTTAAGGTTTATTTATTTTTTGCTTTTTAGTTCTTTTGGTCAGTTTAATTTTTTGTTAAAAAGATTTTTTGTTAATGATAATCCCAAAATGATATCAAAACTTGTGTGGCGTATGCGCCGCGCTAGCGCAGCGTACAAAAGCAGAGCAAGAACATGTGCTAAGCAAACGTTCATCGAACGCCTTTACAAACGCTAGTATGAAGGAGCTCTAATCTTGAAAGAATGATTAAAAATCGATCCAACAGTTTCAGAGTTTATCGACTAAAAAAGAAACAAATATTATCTTTATATAATATTAATATAGATATGTCACGATGATTTTTTTTGTAAAGTGCGCATTAATACATCAATGAGATTTATTTATATTATATGAATACGACATGTCGATCAGATAAACTATTGAGGCGCGCAATTTTTACTGATAATATAATTTATTACCTACTGTTATGTATATCTAGGCCACGTGTGCTTAGGCATGACAGGCACGTGTTTCTGCAACTGATTCTGATCAGAAAAGTTGTCAGAAAGATGAGACCTGATCGTAGACAGAAGTCATGGTTACGAAATATCCGCGAATGAACGCATATTAAGATTACGGCCCAACTTTTCAGCTCGCTAAAGATAAGGCCAAATATGACTGCTGAATGACCACCCTTTATTAGTCAGAAAGGCATACACACTCTATGAACGGGTGATCATGATATTGTAAGGTTCGAACCTCTTTCGAGCCTTGCGGGAAGCTGGCTGGTAATATATTTAAATCATTTCAAAATTTGTATAGAATCAGTAGAAACAAGAGAGAAGCGCCTCAGCGAACAGTCAGAGTGGACGGCTTTCAAGTTGCTGGGCCACATCTATGAGGCCATTATAAAGTGTCTGTATTTATTGTAGCTAATTCAGTCGCAAATACATTAATACCAGTTCCAGCTTCTATCAATTTCACCATCTCCTCTGAAACACCCGATTCCCAGTCCTCCCAAGCCAAGCGAGGCCTTACAACATACAGCCAGTTGACAGTCTCTAAAACTATTGTAGCTAAAAAGCCCTTTTAAATTAACAAGTAGCACTTAATTGTAAGCAAGGCGATCCCGACTATGATGTAGGGAGGGTTCTGCTCCGTCTAATTCAGCGCCGTCGTCTCGGGCTTGCTTCTGCTAGGGCGACGGATAGCCCTGTCCGTGGCCCTCCGGCAAGAGGACTTAATAATTATTCGTTAAAGTAATAATTTGTATGAAGTTGTTGAGCCAATATTTTACAATGGTATAATGGCTTATCAAGAGATAATTATAAGTTTGACCTATGTTGATAGTAGTATAGGTATACTTTTAATTGGTTTTGTTAATGAACAAGGTTTTTTTTTTAATTTATGTTTTAAAGTTTTTTTAATTGTAGCAAAACATAACAAGAGTTTTGGAATGTTGTCACGCGAATAACTAAATCTGAATTTAATGTTATTCTCATCTACATGGCCACTAACAAAAGCCCTAATAAAAAATTCACAAAATTTGTCAAGCTTTATCATATGTCCGATTTTCTCGTATTGGACTTTTTGTTGATATTTCTATAGGGAAATCCTAATTTACCAGGCCTTTGTCATTCGATTTACTTGCACGCGTTAAATAACTAGGTACCGGCCGCGGGTCCGCCGGCGGACCTTACGGCAGTCACGTGTAGTAGGTTGCCGGCGACAACTGAATTGGGCGCACACGATTTCATTTTTTTTTCTCTTTATCCTGAACTTTTTTTCCGGTTGCCGTAAGACGATGTTTGTTACTCTTTCAGGAAAAACTGGTTGAACAGATCTGGATGAAATTCTCCACGAGAACTAGGAGCTAGTAGTATAAATGCCTTAACTACTCCGCCGATTAACATGAAGTTTTGCATACACTTTGACAGGAATACAAAAAGCCATAGGGTAACTTTCATCCAGAATAAAACTGCTGTTCCCGAGGGATAGAAAATTACATTTTACGAAAACGCAGAAAAAAGGTCGATATCTATTATACAGTTTTTGTATTTGTTTACAAACAGTAAGTCTACGGGGAGCACAGACGGAGATGCACACGTCGCTTCGGGGAATTACGTGATAAAGTGTGGCATTGGGTCTGGGGTGAACGTACTACTGTGTTACTATGCTGCTGACTATCGCGATAATATATTAATATCAACCATAATGGCTTACTTACCTTGATACCCGTATTAAACTTTATAAATAGTTTAGGGTTGTACGAACGAAGCATTATTTTATTTATACAACTGATTCCTTTTTGAGTTTCCGTACCTCAAAAGGAAAAAAAGAACCCTTTATAGGACCATTAAAATAAAAAATAATAATAAAAACGTTTATTTCTCACCACAAACCAAAAATTACAAACAATGGTATATGCAAAATATAGCTAAAACGGACAATTTCTGGTTGTGGATCGCTGGTGCCTGTGGTTGGTAGTTACACCTGTAATACAGGACACCAGGTCCCACCTCTTTGGATATGCAAATTTAATATAATTTAATTATATTACGTTTACTTCGTTTTCCGTCTGTCTGTATCTGTATCGGTCTGTGTTGACGAGAAGATCGCGTGGAGGTATCAAGTTGAAATTAACATCAAATACATTTTATCTGCGGTTTTTTTTTATATTATAGGGGGCAAACGAGCAGACGGGTCACCTGATGGTAAGTGACTACCGTCACCCATGGACACCTGCAACTCAAGAGTCACAAGTGCGTTGCCAGCATTTGAGAAAGGAGTACGCTCTTTTCTTGAAGGTTTGAAGGTCGTATCGGTCCGGAAATACCGCAGGCGACAATTTGTTCCAAAGAGCGGTTCCTGTCCTAGTGGGCTCTCCTATCACAGGACGGACATATAGGTACGCAACCCCGGCCTATTCGAGCTACTGCAGTCTCAGTCCCGTTTAGCCATTCGAGACTTGCGGTATCCCTTACCCTAGCTCCCTCGGCAAATCCGTTTTCCTTACCCCAATGTATCATCTTCATTTGTGCCGTGTGAAAACGACTACATTGCAGGCAGGCGGCCGGCTCTTATTTTGTGCGGCCCGGCCGGTATCTTAAACCAAAACCTTTGCAATATTGAAAAAAAAAACGATCCCAATATAGTAGGGAAAAGGCGCGTAGGATGATGAAATAATAATAATTGTATTACCTACACATTGCGACAACCCTAAATAAAATTGAGATAAGGGCAGGAAGTCGATTACTTATGTCTGCTGTTAATTGAAGCTGTAAAATATATTTGGAAAAGCATGACTAGCTGCGGGCCCGACGCGGATTCTTTATCGTCGCAACAACGCGACAGTTCGCTTCACTCCTTCATGAAGGACCCTTAGCAGCTTCGGCACTAGTTGGGCCACCCATTATATATTTAATATCTATGTATAAAACTTACGAAAGTTATTATTGTTATTGATTATTTTAACGTAATATAACGTATCAGCAAAATTAATAAACAAGACAAAAGAATTCTCTTAGTCTATACTAATATTATAAAGCTGAAGAGTGTGTTTGGTTGAACGGGCTAATCTCAGGAACCTGGTTGGAATTGAAAAAATATTTTGGTGTTGGATAGCCCGTTTTTTGAGAAAGGCTATAGGCTATATAACATCACGCTACGACTATTAGCAGCGGAGCATCAATGAAAAATGTTGTAAAAACGGGGAAAATTTACAAACGCAGACGAAGTTGCGCGGGTCAGTTAGTTGCTACGTGGTTTACAGTAATTACACAAGTACTCTCGATTCAGATCGTTCCTGGTGCAGATGCAGGCCGTCGCAATCCGAAACGCGGCGAGTGTGATGGACACTTTTGTGCCGGGAACGGTCAGGGACGGTTTTTTTTTTAGTTTGGTAAGTTAACTTTATTGTAATTTGGACATGTATGTCAAATCAAATCAAATCAAATCATTTATTTGCATGAGACAGGTTTAGGGCTGGTATAGGGTACATAATAAATGCATAGGTGCGCTGTTTCGTAACCTCAGAGAGGTGTGCAGATATTAAAAAAGAAGAATAAAGCAATTCGCATGCAAAATAACATAATCAATTACACAATCAGATATAATATAATTAATTACATACATTAGTCAAAGTCAAAGAAATTTATAATGTCAAATATTTAAATAGGTAAATGTTACATGATCATGTCAATATTAAAATAGTAAATGGAAAAATAGATATAGGAACTTGTACTACAATAATTTATCTAACAAAAAATCTGCGACATTATAATAGCATTTTTCGCTCAGCAGTTTCCTTAATTTTTGTTTAAAGCTATTCACATCAGACTCCATAATATTTCTTGGCAACTTATTATAGATTTTAGGCGCCATGGCAAAAACACTATTATGCATTAGAGCAGTATTTGTTTTACATATGTGTAGGCGACATTTGTCTCTTTGCGTTAGGCCAGATGCGTCAGAAGCCAAAACAAATAGATTCGGATTAAGTTTAATAAATACAGCTACTTCGAATATATACAGAGAAGGTAATGTCAATAAATTATGTCTTTTAAAATAGGGCATACAGCTGTCAGTTGTTTCAAGAGAGAACATTGCTCTTAGACAGCGTTTCTGTGCTTTAAATATTTGTTCTTTATGTGCAGAGTTCCCCCAAAAAATTATACCAAACCTAAGAACCGAGGCTACTATACCATAGTATGCTGTTAGAAGTGCGTCGATATTAATTATTTGTGACAATTCATGAAGTGCACACGCAGACTTACTGACCCTCTTGCATAATTGTTCTATATGTGGTTTCCATGTTAATTTACTATCTATTATTACACCGAGAAACTTAGTGGAGCTTACTTCTTTTAACGATTGGCCATTAGCACAAATCTGTAAGTTTTGTTATCTTTTAATTTAAATTAATTCATCATCCTCCGCGCCTTTTCCCAACTAAGTTGGGGTCGGCTTTCAGTCTAACTACGATACGACCGAACTTTGATATTTTACGTGAAGCAACTGCCATCAGACCTCCAGAACCCTAGTACTAGGTGGTGGGCCCATCGTGGTCCACGCCCTGGCGCCTCTGACGAGGTCAACTTGGTTCTCGTTCAGGCATAAAATTACACCAAACCACATAAGTATCTGGGCCTGATCCTCGACGGTAGGTGGCGCTTCGACGAGCACTTCCTGCAGCTTGCTCCAAAGCTGGTCGGCGTTGCGTCCGCCCTTTGGCGCTTCTTACCAAATACATACATACACCTAAGGACATACGGGGACCCTAACCTCTACAAGCTACTGCAGTCTCAGTCCCGTTCCCATCCTTAATAAAACTTATTGATTTTGGAAAAATGACCTTGTTGTGCTACCATTCATCATTATGTTCGTCTTTACTAATGATACGTACATCTGTCACGATAAAATTAGTAAAAAAAATATATATATATATATATATTTTTTTTATGGTATAGGGGGCAAACGAGCAGATGGGTCATCTGATGGTAAATGACTACCGCTGCCCTGGGCACCTGTAACTCAAGTCACAAGTGCGTTGCCGCCCTTTGAGGTGGGAATAAGGGAAGAGGGGGAGAGGGAGGAAGAGCGAGAAGACGGGACAGGGGATTAGAGGGGAGGAAGGGGGGAGAGGGGAAGCACGGGAATAGGGGAGAAGAAAGGGTTAGGGCCTCCGGTAACCTCACTCACGCGGCGAAAAGCAATGGAAGCATTGTTTCACTGCCGGTTTTCTGTGAGGCCGTGGTAACACTCCGGTCGAGCCGGCCCATACGTGCCGAAGCATGGCTCTCCCACGATTGTACATATATTTTCTACAAATGATATAAACCTGCTAAAAGTCCTTTAGCTTTATTTACCGTAAGTACTGACTTAAACAATACGTTGTATGTTATT
The DNA here is from genome assembly GCA_949752705.1 of Callimorpha dominula. NCBI lineage: Eukaryota > Metazoa > Arthropoda > Insecta > Lepidoptera > Erebidae > Callimorpha > Callimorpha dominula. Next base: position 1,401,668 of record OX457012.1, on the reverse strand, counting down.
GGTTTATTTACAAAAACAATGCTTTATCTATAATCTAAACAACTTAATTAATTTAATATCCTTATCTACAGGATTATAACATTCGTTTTTACAGCGTAATTAGGTTTTTATCGCTTAAAATCAATTCTATTACTACATATATATATCTTAAGTCATTATTACATAGAATTATATTATCATTGATGAAAATTAGTTCTGCGTACAAAGGAGCATTTTATAATGACACGAAGAAATATGTGTTTTATAAACTACACAATAAAATTCAATTTCGTATGCTTGCACGCCCAAACAATATCTCAACTGTCACAGGTTTTTGGCCTATAACTCACGAAGAAAAGTTGTGGTTACAGGTGGTGGTGGTAACAGCTGATCTTGTCAATACATTAAGAGAGCCTGTGTTACATATACTATAAATCATGTACCTAATTTTGCGCCCTTTCTATTGTTGTTTATTTAGACTTAAGTAGAAAATAGTTTTTTTTTTATGGTAAAGGGGCAAACGAGCAAACGGTCACCTGATGGCCCGTAACTCAAGAGTCACAAGCGCGTTGCTGCCCTTTAAGGTAGGAATAGGGGAAGAGGGGGAGAGGGGAGAAGAGCGGGAAGACGGGAGAAAGGGATTTCAGGGGAGGAAAGGGGGAGAGGGGAAGGACGGGAATAGGGGAGAGGGAAGGGTTAGGGCTTCCGGTAACTTCACTCACGCGGCGAAATCATTGTTTCACTGCTGGTTTTCTGTGAGACCGTGGTACCGAGCGGAGTCGAAGCGGCCTACACGTGCCGAACTCCCGGCTCTCCATCGTAAGTTGAGGTTAGAGCGTTCGGACTTCCCCGGCAACAGCCAATTCAAGGTACAGGTATGCGAGCCCTGACCTTCTCCAGGTATTGCTTACACTCCCTCTCTCCATACAAACAATATGCCTTTCCTTTGCTTTCCCTTCTTACCTACTTTTTGCTTTCAATATACACCCAATTTTCCCATCTATAATTCCCAAAGTGCCCGGTTGACGGCAATAGGCTTGCCCCTTATTACGTGAGTAGGAACAAATTAGATTTGGCAAAATATAGGTGTTTAATACGCCTCTACTTTCCATTTCGGGGATTCACTTAAAACACAAACTTTAAATATTAGGTTGTGTGTATTTCACTTGCCGTACCGGTGCCTGTCATTCCCGAAATACGCATCTGAGTACAACGGTGTATCTTTAACTTCGAACAAGTAAAGTTTGTGCAGATAAATTTATTTTGATGAGAACAAAAGACTATAAAATATACTATTTTTAACCAATTATATCGATAAAAGTGACCCCAAAGGGTAAAATATACATCAATTAACGTACTACGCAGCATAGCGAGGGGGGCTTTGATAAGCCGGTGTGATGAACTTCGGTGGAAGGCTCTCAAGAAATTTGCCCTTAGATTGTAAGATTAGATTCGAGGAGACGGTAGGTCCTCCTCTAACAATTGTCATCAGGCACTTCTTTTTTGGTGCTGACGTGAGGTTTTCAGATCATTGATCATCCTCCCATCAGACTTGTTGCAGTATTGAAGCCAATTAAGGAACAGCTTTCGCCTTACATTTATACTAATACTAGCGGCCCGCTCCGGCTTCGCACGGGTATAAAATATATAGCCTATGTCATTCATTGAAAAAATTATTAAAATCGATCCAGTAGTTATGTAATTATTTACGACATCACATTAGAAACCTCAAAAATAACAGTATTTCTCCACTATTTAATGGATGTTATTATACATATAAACCTTCCTCTTCAATCACTCTATCTATTAAAAAAAACCGCATCAAAATCCGTTGGGTACTTTTAAAGATTTAAGCATACATAGGGATATAGGGACAGAGAAAGCGACTTTGTTTTATACTATGTAGTGATATAGTTTGGTTGAATGCACTAATCTCAGGAGCAACTTTTTCGAATTGAAGAATTCTTTTAGTGTTGGATAGCCCACTTATCCAGAAAGGCTATAACATCACGCTACGACCCATAGAAGCGGAGCAGTGACCGTAAACGCAGTTGAAACAGCGGGGACGGCTAGTAATACATACATAGATAGACTCACGCCTATATTCCCCAAGGACTCTGCCTAACGGCAAAGGCGTATTAAACACTCACGAGCTCCTAAAGTTGATATGGCAATAGGCTTGTCCCCTATGGCAAGCCTATTGCCGTCAACTTTCGGAAATAAAGATGGGAAAATTAAAAGTATATTGAAAGGGGGAAAGGTAAGTAGGGGAAGGAGGAAAGACAAGAGATATTGCTAATACGGCTGGATGGGGGAGGGTAAGGAATAGCTCGACCAGGTTAGGGTCGTATACCTGTGGTTGTTGCCGGGAGGTTTGAGCCCTCCAACCAAACCTTACATAATGAATTTCTAATAGTGAATAAATCGCCACAATTTTTGGTTTACTGCGTACCAATACTGCGGCTCCATGAAGGACAGTTGACAATTAGTCAGTACTAATCTTTGGAGATAGAGACTTTGGACTCAGAGGCGGAGATAGAGACTTTGGACTCAGAACTAGGCGATATGAAATCTCAGCGTTATACAACCTTTTAGCTCTAGGATTTTTATAAGTATACTTTAAAAAAGTGGTTGCCTTCCCTGCTATGGTTTTTACTGGAGGCTATAGTATGTAGATCTTTAAAAAAATATGGAGTCAGCAATGAGTCCCTGGCGATTCCGTGTCGAAAAATAGTTTTGAATATTCCCATGTAGTATCTTACTAAACACTTTTTGACCCCAATTGCTTAATTACGGTATAGATATGAACTTATATAAGGTTGGTAACACGTAGGTCTGTAGTCTGTAGTTAGGGTTTTATAATTAGTATACCTACTATAAATAAGTCGATATAAGAGTGAGATGTTTTCATATTTATTGTACGTTGTCTTTCGGGTTTGATAAAGGGAAAACAATCCATTTTTAATGCGTCCGGGTCGAGTGGTCACCGTGATTAGGAACCGTGTCGCGGCGCTAAAGATGAATAATAGTCACGTCAGAGTGGGACTTGTAGATATTCTATACGGCACTACTGCCGTCTTCTAGAAGACTGTGGAGTGGTCAAACGTAACGTCTAAACTGTATTTAAGATTTTTATATACATAATATACATGTATTATATTCACGCGTCCATAATCCCGAAGGAGTAGATACAGGTGTATGCCACGTAACAGAAGGTGGGTCTATTCGTCGTCTACAGAACTATTTTCCGAATTACTTAACTCCTCTCTTAACTAGCAAACCCAATAACAATGTGCACGACCCGGGAATCAAACTCAGGAATACTAAGTCTAATTTTAAAGTAGTTTAAACGCGAATGTAGTAATTACACTCGGCCGTCGAACTGACGCTGTTTGTCTCTGCTGTCTACTGAACAACAAACAGCGTCAGGCAGGACACAAAGAGATTGCTATGTAACATCACATGAGACTCGGTATGCAATTTTATAAGTAGGTGATCAGTAGCCAGGTCGAATCAGTTAGGTGACGCACGTCTATGAAGATACGAGTCTTTCTTGACAATCTCAATCAAGTCCGGAACTAGCTTGCTACGTGTAGCAAATATTAATTTTACACATGGATTGCCGTGCAAGCTAGATTGTACTTTGTTGCATAGTTAAGAGAGTCGCTATCTAATCACCAGTCCCTTATGAGTTAGGTTTCTGTACGTAAGCGTATATCAGATATATACTTAGGTAATAGTCAATACTCCATATATTAAACTTATGAATTTAATGACTTGCTCGCACAAAGCCATTAATAGTTCCGATATAACTTTATCACAAAATATAATCAACCTTTAGGGGTTAATTACTGCATATAAGTGTTATTTTCGAGTATGGTAACCACTATCTGTTTACATATAATAAAAATATTCAAATATACAATGAAATTTAGTACGGTAATTACTAAAAAAACATATTTTGGTCATTAAGTCATACTATAGTATATGTATATAGTCCAAAAGGATCTTATGCTCAGTCGGATAAACAACAAAATAAGGGCACATCGGTTTGCTTACACTGCTTTCTACCGAGTGAGGTTACCGGAGGCCCTAACCCTTCCCTCCCCCCTCTTTCCCCTTTCAATTACTTCCACCTTAAAATATACTATGTGATGGTACGGTGACGAAACCAAAATATGGAGAATGTGCGGGTGAATGAAGAACTTTCTATTTCACGGTCCCGAAGGTTAGCTGGCGGCTAAAAATGAAGTCATGATTCTGATAGCGCTCAACGCATTATTTTGTATGTATATAATAATCTTTTATAAAAAAAACGCTGACTTAAAATTCACTTCAGCGATTACAAAAGAGCTGATCATTTTCAAACGGCTGTACAGATTTTCTTGAATATAATTCAAGAAGCTGAAACACTCACTTCAAAACGAAAAAAAAAAACAAAATTGGTCGATTCGCTTAGTTTAGGAGCTATAATGGCCACAGACAGACACTCAAATACATACAATAAACTTACAATACATTTCCTTTTTGCGTCGTGACTAAAAGTCAACAAGTGAGATTTTTAGCGGCTTAGATGTTTCTGACATATTTACATACAAATTATTGCAAACAAGTAATGATGAGATAGCACTAGATTCTGTCCGTACTCAGTGCCATCTCTCTTTACTATGCATTTTGTACATTGCTTTCCACCAGTCCGTTGTCGCCATTAAGGTGGGAGTAGGAGAAGAGGGGTGAGGGGGGAAGGGGGAGGGAGGCGAATAGGGGAGAGGGAAGGGTTAGGGCCTCCGGTAACCTCACTCACGTGGCGATATGCAATGCAAGCATTGTTTCACTACCGGTTTTCTGTGAGGCCGTGGTATCGAGCGGAGTCAAGCCCATACGTGCCGAAGCATGGCTCTACCACGTTTTTTTCCCGATATTCCCGCGGGATCAGGACTTACGCGGGTGAAACCGCGAGGCACTGCTAGTAACAACTAAACAATTTGACATTAACTAACATTTTAAGTTTAATCGCACGGTCTCAAACAGTTAGTAATCAATCTTCACAGTTTGTTTTTAAAAGATGTAGGCTATCTGTGGGCGTACACCTTAACTATAGACAGTACCAAGATAACAACAATATTACAATTTAATTAATTAATATTACACAGCGCTATCTAGACCGAAACTAAGTATAGCTTGAACTGTGGGTCCTAGAACACAGATAAATATTTATAGATACATAGTCACTACATATTATAAACCAAATTCCCCCGCCGCGTCTGTCTGTCTGTTCGCGATAAACTGAAAAACTACTGAACAGATTCATGCGGTTTTCACTAATAGACAGAGTGGTTCATGAGGAAGGTTTAAGTGTTTAATTTGTACCCGTGCGAAACTGGGGCGGGTTGCTAGTCATACATAAAATACTTAGAAACACCCAGACCTTTGCAAATAGACATGTTCCTTGTGCATGCATACAAGTTATAGATTATAACTTGACACGCCTTACACACGGCCGTCTGATCCCAATTAGACAGAGCCTGTACTATGGTAACCAGACTGCTGATAAACATTCTTATATATTACTAAATACATACATAGTATAGATAAATGACACCCAGACACAGAATTAATGATCGTGCTTATCACACAACTGTTTGTCCTGGTTGGGAATCGAACCCACGACGTCTAACTCAGTAGCCAGGATCACTAACCGCTAGACCAACGTGCCCCTTCGAATATTATATATAAATATACTAAGTAATTTGAAGAAGACAATGAATTGAGATAAAACACATCTAATCGGTTCATTAGTTTAGGAGTTCATCGCGGACAAACAACGTGACATGAAATTTTTATATATAAAGATGATTGCCACTGAAGTGCCGGTCCAAAATAATTATTTTGCTGGCGTCATTTAACATAAAAATTGAGACAGTCCCTTATTATGTAGATTGCCATCAACATCAAAGTAATTTACAAAGTTACTTAATAATAATGATGTATAATTTTTGTGTACATAATGTACTTTATGACGAAGCAGTATTGACGTCAGACTAATGACATATGATTACATAGTATTATGTACAGCTAAACACATATTTTGTACCTAAAATATGTGGAATATTGATTTTAGTTTCGTCATAAAACTTGATGTGTCGATAACAAGAGTTCAGAACTTTTATCTAAACTAATATTATAAAGAGAACACATTTGTGTGTATGTTTGTAATGTTTTAACACAAAAACTACTAGAACGATTGCGATGAAACTTGGTATGTAGATAGCTGGAGACCTGGATTAACGCGTAGGCTACTTTTTATCCCGACATTAACACGGGATCGGGACTTTCGCAGGTGAAACCGTGAGGCGCTGCTAGTGTTACATAATGTGCTTACTTTTAGCTCGAGCTATTTCTCACACTCCCCAATCCAACCGTATAAGCATTAACCCTCTTCTTCCATTGGTTCCCTTCTTACCTACCATTCCCTTTAAAAATACTCCCGATCTGCCCATCTTTATTTCCCAAAG